>CM036575.1:1879020-3275290 GCA_020745775.1 Theristicus caerulescens | reverse complement strand
GCGCGTGGCTTTGTGGGAGGCATTTGGGGTGACTGGCGTATGGCATGGAGCGAGGGAGCTTATGGGGAAAAGGAGAAGAGTTTAGGCTGGACAAGCTCCCTGTGCATCCCACGCTCTTTGTTTTCCCATGGGCAACACGGGTGCGGTGACGGGCTGGGACGTGCCGAGCGGGTGGCGAGGGCTGGACAGGAGGTGGTCGTGCTAGGCGATGCCAAACGGCACAGCCCGGGTCCCCTCCGTCCTCGGGGCGCTGGGATGGCGTGGGGATGCTGTGGGGCTGCGCACCCCGCATCCAGGTGCCAGGACGGATGGGAGAGGTGGGAGAAGGGGTACCGCGAGTGCCTCAGAGAGGAGACAGGGTGCCAGCGGAAGGGATCGGGAATGAAGACAAAGTGCCTCCCGCCCTCCGCACCAAGAATAAATATCAGGGATGACAGTGACGGAAACCCAGGCGGCGCAGTCCTGCCCTCGGGGAGCTATTGTGCGAGACCCGCCGTCACACGCCGCAGATGCCATTGTACCCGCCGCTAATTTGACGGTTTACATTGTTGGGAGAGGATTAGAGGAGCCGCCGTGTTTTGATGGCCTGCTTCTAATTTGCATCTTTAACGAAGCGGGAACCCAGCCAGGTTCTGTTCTTTTGTGTTTACTTCTGAGGAAGTGTGTTTATTTCTGATGATTACAAATAAATCTCCTCTGCCTTTGCTCCGGCTGCCTGGAATAAAAGGCGTTCGGAGCCCGTTAACTCTGTAGCCAGGGCGAGTACCGGAACCAAAGGAGAAATCCCATTAGGAGACCCCGGCAAATGTAATTAACAATTTCTTCTCAAAGACAAGGGTGCCAGGGCGTTTGCTCTGCCCCTGTGACAGGTACTTTTGGTTGGAAACTTCCCAGGGCGAAGCACCACCCTGTTGCTGTTGAGGGTCTTTGCTCCCGATCCGGGTGAGCTATTTTAGCCACTGAAAACTGGGTCAGCCAGCCAGTTTGTGACTGGTTTTGGCATCTCCATTTGTCATTTTGATGAGATGCGTTGCCTGCAGGAGAGAAAAGCATTTTGGGGTTGAAGGGCTGTAGAAGTATTTAAAAGTAGAGCATTGTTGGTTTGCATAAGGGAATGGGGGGGTTTCGGGTCGATCCAAAGACGAGCATCTCTCCTGAGCCTCTTGGCTCAGCCAGGGACGAGTGGTCCCAGTTCTGCGGGTGTGAACCAGTCACCCGGACTGCTTGGGATGCGCATCAATGTTTTGGGGTCCCAATCATCCCCTCCCTTGGGATACTTTGCACCCACGGAGAGGGGTTTGCAAGACTTGCTTTATTCCTCCAATTCTTCGAGTGCCGTTTATCCCTCCAAACTAGTGCCAGAAGACTTGTGTCGACTCTGGGCATGGTATTTCCCTCACCGCAGGGCAGGTGTCGAGGGCAGCCCCAGCCTCACGCTGCACGTGCAGCCCCAGGCTTGGCCCTCGTGCTCGGCCAAGTCAGCAGTGCAGGAAAGGTCCACCACGTGGGCCGGGAAGGGCGGGGGACAACGGCGGTGGGTGTTATGTCACGTCCCCCGCGTAGGAGAAGCACTGTCAGTGTCATTGATGGGGCCGGGCAGGAGCCTGCTGCGGGAGCGACGCGGGGGTCCCTCCTAATAGGTCTGGGAGGAGGGAGACGGTCGCTTTGTGCCACTGAACACAAAGAGCGCATCGGCGGAGTTATCTGTATTGTTGACACTAAGTGAAATAATTCCTTGGCAAACTTCAAAATTAGCATTTAAGGATGAGGAATAGGGGCAATTAGAGGGGAACAGGCACAGCGCCGTTGCCCCCAACTCCCTCCCTCATGCATCTTCTCGCGCTGCCGC
Source organism: Theristicus caerulescens (assembly GCA_020745775.1). Lineage (NCBI taxonomy): Eukaryota > Metazoa > Chordata > Aves > Pelecaniformes > Threskiornithidae > Theristicus > Theristicus caerulescens. The sequence goes on along the minus strand of CM036575.1, from coordinate 3,273,441 downwards.
GTTTGGGTTCATTGCCCGAGAGGCCACGTGTATCAGTGTGAGCACTGGGGGGGCCGGGGCTCGGGTGAAGCCCAGCATCCGAGGCTCCCTGGCAAGCTGCTCTGGTGGAGAGCCGTCACAGTGGGAGGCAGCCAAAGGGCTGCAGATGGTGAAAAGTCTCTGCTCGAAGGCAGCGAGGGTCTAAGTGGGATGAGAGATGGAGGAGCAGATGGGATGGGTCGCGTTGCATGAAGAAGGGCTGTGTGAGGCAGCCGGGACAAGGCGGGTGCCGGGGCTGAGGTTTGGGCTGACAATATCAGTCCCAAGATATTCCCCCTGCTTCGCTGATGGGTTTTCTCCAGGTGAACCGCGGAGCCAGGATGGGTTTATTTTCCTCCTGACAGGCGCTTTATTGTCTTTTGTCCCTTCTGGACTCGTAAGGCAGGGTTTCTTCTGGAGATGGATACTCTGCCTTCAGGAGACTGTTAATAGGGGTTTGTCTTTGTTCTTAATTAGATCCCTTCAAGGCAAAACCTCCTGGCCCGCTTTATTATGCAGCTTTGTCAGAGCTTCTCTGCTTTATCTAAACACTTTGCAGAAGTCTCTTTACCTGTTTGCTTACTGGAGACATTATCATAATCCTGGTCAATTGGAAATAGGTAGCAAAGATGGCTTGGCAGATGAGGGAGTGCTGGCGGCTTAGCAGCTAATGGAGATCGCTTTCTGAGCCAGGTAAAGAAGCTGGCGGGGTGCTCCTCACGTCTGGGGGTCGGTCGGTATTTGCCTTTGAAGCACCAATTCCCAGGGCTTGGGAAAACTCCCAGTGGGAAGGTGAGGCCGAGCGAGAAGGTGCCCCTGGAAATGCTGTACTTTCCGTGGCAGCTGATGGATGGTGGCTTTTCTGCTGGTGGTTGCTCTGACACATTGCTAGGAGGTGCAGGAGGGCTGGCTTTTTGAAGGAGGGTGGTTTGCCTGGTCCCTCCCCACCTGCAGCTGCAGGGGACAGCCCGGGCTCTGGTGGAAAGGAGCATGATGCTAAGCAAGCAGAGCCGAAGGGGCTTGGTCCCAAATTAGCTATTGAGTGGCAGTGAATGAGGCAGCTTGAGGGATGGGGAGAAGGAGCCTTTGCCTCCTTGCTCTTGGCATGACTTTGTTAGAAGAAGGAATCTCCTGCCCATTTGCTCCGAGTGGTTTTGAGGGTGGCACCGGTCACCAGGTGCTACGGGCAAGGGAGGGCGATGCTGTCCTTGCCCTTCCTCACATGAGCATGTCTGCCCTGGGCATCCCTCTGTGCTTGTGCAGGTGCGGCTCTGAGCCATAAATGCAAGCTGGAAATGCAGAATGAGTAACCCCAGTCCTCAGGGGTCCCAGACCGGCCCCAAATCTCCCTGGAAAGTGCAGCCAGTATGCGCCAGCCAAAGCCGGGCAGTGGCGGTCAAACGTGCCCAGTGACGGCACGAGCTTCTCATCCCTGTCACTTCAAACCCTAGTCCTTGTGCTTCACCCCTAATGAGGAGACCCAAGAGTACCTCGCAGGGCTGTAGTCTGGATATTTATATGAGTGCAGACATGCAAGTTGTCTGTTTTACATATTGCTGCCCTGATTTTTCAGTGCATGCAATGAATAATTTACAGAAGCCGTGTGTAAGTATCTCTTTATTATTCATTATAAAGAAGTGAGACAGCAGTAATAGTCCACTAGACTGGAATCCCCCAGGGCCGAACTTAACTCGGCTGCGCTTAGCTCTCCCCCAGTTAATTTGAACGAAGGGAGGACTCGGCTTCCCAACAAGGACGATGCCGTCTGCCGGCACGAGGCCGCCTCGGTCCAGCGGAGCAGAGCCAGTGCCGCTGTGGGCACCGGGGCACGTCCGACATCCAGGCGGGCTCCCGGCATGCCGGCAGTGCCGCGGCGGGCATGGAGGGCCATCCGTCTTTCCCAGCGTCTGTATGCAATGTGGCTGGCGGAGACATACAGCTTCTGCAAGGGGAAAATTACTTGTTTGCGGGAGGATATATGGCTCATTCCTCTGAACCGAGCGCCCAGGGGGACCCTCAAACATGCCAAGTATTGCCCCTTCCCTCCGCCCGATTAATAATCTCGATCGAGGTGACGCTTTGCAATCCCAGCAAGGGAGGCATATAACACCCCCGAAGCCTCTGCAGGAGAGGCAGCGTGGCGGGGACGAGGACAGGGACAGCCTGCCAGCCCGTCTCTGAATTTACAGGCGTGCAGAGAGGGACTTGCACGGGTTTCTTGATTGACTGTAGGTGCCTTTTCCCTAAGATCTCGGTTGCACAAGGCTGCGGTATTGCTGCTGCTGGCGGCACAGGCTTGTACCTAGGTTTGCTTTCCCGGTTTGCTTTCACACCGAGAGAAAGCTCCCCTACTGCGGTTCTCAGGTGGGGAAGGCGAAGCTCCTGAGAAATGCCGGGCTCTTAATTTAGCCAAATGCTTGGTGTTTTCGCTGTGCGCACCGCAGTGGCAGCAGAGAAGGCCACAAGTAAATAGATCGAGAAAAATCTATCAAATGGAATGAAAAAGCTGTGTTCTCCGGGAACGTTTTAATTCCCTTCCTCCCCCTGCTCCCCGCTCTGTTCTTTGCCAAGCGTAAGTCAGCGCCATGGACCGGAGCTGCCGAGCCCCCGCGTGTCTCGGAGCGGGGAGGGTGGGAGCCAGGCAGGAAATAAATAATGGAAACAACCGCGTTGTGTTTTCAAGGCACTTGTAGGATTTACAGCTGCTTATCCAAGTGTTCCCTTCTCTTCCCTGCACGCTGGCTTCGCCGTCTCCAGCTATTTCTCTTCTTCCCTCTCCCCATGCGTGTGCCGCGGCCCCTCTCCCCCAGCAGCGGGTGCGTATATCGCCCCGGGGATGGCTCGAGGGCGGTGCTGACAAGCCGAACTGTCAGCAAATTTTACAGCTTCATCCAAAATTCTCTGTGCGCAGTAAGGGCGAGGGGGGAGCAGCGGAGGTGGGCGAGCGGCGGGGGGTGCGGAAAGTCTGTGCGGCTTGTGGAGGTGAAACGTAATGGGATTTTCGTCTGTGGCTCCCCAGCTCTTTATAAAAGAAAAAAGCAGGGCTTTTTTCTGGTGAATCTGCCATTTCTGTGAAATCTCAGGTGATGGGGGGGTGCGGGATGTGGCAGCAGGGTAGCCCAGACGTGGCACACGCCCTCTCCGTGCCAGCGGTCCGGCTGTGTGTGATGGAGAGCCAGCGCCGCAGCTCCCATCCTGCTTGCGTTCCCTTTTGGGAGCCGGGATACTCGCCGTATGTTGTGCCTCCACATTTATCACCCTCTGTCTCTTCCTTTGCAGGTGTACCGTGGATGACAGGGTCACACGGGTAGCGTGGTTGAACCGCAGCACCATTCTGTACGCCGGCAATGACAAGTGGTCTATAGACAACCGCGTGGTCATCCTCTCCAACACCAAGACCCAGTACAGCATCAAGATACACAACGTGGATGTCTACGATGAGGGCCCCTACACCTGCTCCGTGCAGACAGACAATCATCCCAAGACTTCGCGCGTCCATCTCATCGTGCAAGGTAGGTCTTAACACACTATTGCCAAACCGACCATTTGATATGGAAGGATGTCTGTATTTGCGAAGAGTTTGGAGGCCTTCTTGGTGATGGAGATGTAGGGATCAGACCAATACCCGTTGCTTTGGGGGTTGAACCGCCTGGGGACAGGGGTGTTGACAACTGCCTGCCACGATGGACTTGTGTCATCTCAGCCTCGCTGTGTTGTACGGTTGTCATGTGGGGCAGAGGACACCAGGGAACTCAAACTGGGGCTGGCGTCCTCCTTGCCTGTCCCTGCTGTGAATTCGACCTATCCCTGCTGCTCGGGACCCACGTTGCTCGATTCGCTGCGTCGGGGAGTTGTTAGTAAGGTGCTCGGGTGCATGCGTCCAAAGATGCTTCGGGAGAGCGGAAAGCAAAGTGCTGCCAGGTGTGGTGGAGGAGCAGACTCCAACAGCATGAGGCTCCCTGGTTTTGGGAGAGAGGGCAGAGCATGTGAGCATGTCGAAGTCACTGCGGGGCCACGAAGGGCTGCTGGCACAGGGCTTCGTAGGCGAGCGTGTTGGCATAGCAGATGCTGTTGGGTTGCAAAACAGCGCTTCTGAGGCTGCTCTGACGGGGGAATCTGGGTGCCGGCAAATCAGAGGTGCCCATAGTGCTCCGGTGGATGCCGCCTCTGGGTTCTTGTGGCTTTGCACCAGCTACCGGCTTTTGTCCGGTCTCTAGATTAATTTTTCAGAGTTAGTGTTAGTTCAGGTTAGATAAAGATAATGAAAGTTTCCTAATCCTCTTAAAGAAGATTTATCCGGCTGAGTAAAAAGCTCTTGGAATACAATAAAGCATGTATAAAACCAGGACCTAATCTTTCCTTTAATTTCAAACAGCTGATGGGTATTGATTTTGCAATGAGCGAATCTGAAAAATTTCTCGGCCTCGACACATATCCGAGAAGCCCCCAGCAGAGATATGTGTGTATTCATGTATCCTCCTCATTCAGAGGAGGCACGGTTTGATTGCGGCTACCCATCCAAGCAGTTTTCCTGCCAGGTCTCGGCAGGAGCGTGTCGCGGAGCCCCTTGGGAAGAGGGGAGCGGAGGACCGCCAGGATCATCCCCTCCGTCTCCTTTTGCGGTCCCTCTCCCCCTTTTTGAGTTGCGTGCGAGCTGTCCGTCTGCGAAGTTTAATCTGTTTATCCTGTCTGCTCTCTAATCGTGCTAATCCATCCAGTCAACACCGGTGAAGTATCTGAGTGCTTTTCACCTAACGAAATCAGGCGAACTGGCAGCGGCACTTGGTGCCTACTCCCCTCACCCCTTTTTCGGAGCAGGGCCTGCAAAGCAGGCACTTGCCGGGCTCGGGTGGACGAAGGCAAGGGATAGTTTGCATCTGGAGCAATGGTCCCGTGGCGAGGTGTTCCTAAATGTGCTCGGAAAAGTTTTGCTCCGGTGTGAGCAAGCCGTGCTGAATTGCTCCCACCACAATGATGTGGTTGTCAGCTGTGTTGCATCTCTGCAGCTGCAGGGAAGCCTGAGAGGAGCTGGGGATGTACGATTATGCAGGCTGAGCTCAAGCAGACCATGCTCAGAAGTTTCTGTATTTCTCTGTTAATGTGCTAAGCTCAAGCCGCATGTTTTGTCTAAGTTGTTAGCCCAAGAAAATCCATCCATAGATGCCACCTTGCTGTCCCATTGATGGTGGTGTCCAGAAAAGCAAATCCTTCCTTGCTCTGTTCTCACTTCACCTCCAGCGCAGTTGCCTGGTGGCTAAAACGTGCTTTCCAGTGTCTCAGACAGAATGGCATTGCCCACCGGCACAGCCGGTGCAGCCAAGGGCTGTTAGCCTCCCTGCTTGCATGCCGGGGGAGAGCCAGTTTTCTACAAGGGTGAATAACACGTAGCCCTTTGTTCTGTGCTGGGAGGAAGGGAGCAGTTTTTCCAAGGATGCTTTCGGTCCCTGCAAGCAGAGCACAGGGAAGGAGTGAAGCCCTGTTTCTGTTGTAGCTCTCCTTGCCTTAAATATTGGCTTAACAATGAGGTTTGGGGTCCTTCTTCATCAAGGATGCAGCCATCCCAGCAGCAAGGGCAGGAGGACCACAGGGGATGGCCATGCATGCCCTGGAATCACGCCTCGCCCGTGCCAGCTGGCCAGCGAACAGGCAGTAATGACCAGTTAGCAACTGTGTTCAGGTCAATTAATTTATATTTGTATTTTGCAAAACTAAAAGTTGGCCGGATAGAGTATTGATTCTTTGTCCCTGTATTCAATCGGGTTTTAATTGTGTTACTGCGGGGCCTGGCCTTCCCTCCTAGCAACCCAGCGATAAATCTGCCAGGGAGTCGCACTCAACAGTAAATGTGTCTCTTAGTGTCATTATTAATACGTCTCTTGGATTGGTTCATTGCAACAGCCGTTAACAAGGGTGTATAAGAGCGTAGATGGCAGGAAGCCAGAGGGTTTTTTTGTCTCCATTTTCCTCTTTTTTTTGGGGCTACCTCGTGACGGTGGGACGGACGCTTTCAGGGACATGCGCAGTGCTCGTGGCATGCTGGTGAGTTACGAACGTAGAGAGAACTGGCATTTAATCTCGTATCAGTAGAAGATGAGTCACCTCATCCTCCTTTTGCCATAAAGAGCTTGAGCAGAGGATGCCACAGGGCTGGACCTCCTGCCTCTGGGTATGATCCCTCGTGAAGCCCACCTCAGCTCCCAGGGAGGTGCAAGCCTTCAGGCATGAGCTGGGAGACCTTACTGCATCGTGCCGCAAAATGGTTTCGGTGTAAGGAGTGTGGTAGTTAGGGCTCAGCCGTGCCTCCTTGGCGTGGGCCGTTTCAGGACACGGGGTGTATTTCAGTACTGAAAAGCGGAGCTCAGGGTCAGTGTTTTGGTCGAGGCTGTGGCTTTTGCAGTCAGTGCCCTGGGAAAGAGCAAGCCTGGCATCCTCCTCATAGCAGCGGCTGTAGAGAGGAGGGCGTATGTGCCGAAGCGGCGTCGCTTTGGGATCCACGTGCTGCACAGCACCCCGTCTGACAGAGATCTTGGCGGTGAATGTCGATACTGGCCGTCGCTCCCTAATAGTGGGCTTTGATATTCCTCAGATGTCCTCTGTTTCTGATTTATTTACAGAACCCTCCTCTGTACTGCCTTAATCCTACTCGCCATAGATTTTTCATTAAAACCTCTCCTGGCTGTCGGCATTGTTACTGTTAGTTTCTGGTTGGCCCAATCCATTTTCCTGTCTTGGCGTTGTGCCGCTTTCCTCGCCCAGGGAGCCAGGGCGGGTTTCGAAGGACCGTGGCCTTCGTTCGCAGTAGTGAGGTTGTGGTCATGCAGTATTCTAAATGCATGTAAGGATGCTCTCCCGGAGGCGGTCCTGTCTCCCTTGTCGCATCCACCACCTCTCAAAGCGGCACCCACGCAGCCGTACTCTTCAGCAAATTGAGTCTTTATTTTTTCCTTCTTCCCGATAACAACTGGTTCTTGGCGTCTCTGAAAGGGCAACCTGTGCCAGCCCCATTGAGCTTCCCTGATGCAGACCGTGCTCTGGGCTCCCCTCGGCACCACAGATTTCATGACAGTCGCAGTTAGGCTTTTTTTTTTTTTTTCCTACCTTTGATATCCAGGCAGGAGCTGAGACTGTGATACTTATTAAAACCTTACCAGGAGGCTGCACGGTGTACAGTGAGGCAAGGGGAGTGGCTCAGCCTTCTTCAGTTGTTGTAGGAAAGACCTGATAATAGGCTCTAAACATGGAAAGTGCTTATATATTAAGTGCTTAGTATTTAGATGCTGGAGAGTTTGGTGTAAGGGGCATGTACGTGGTGTACAGAAGCAGATGCAGCTCAGCCCGGAGAAGGGAAAGGGCGAGAGGCAGTGATGCAGGCTGTGACCTCCGGAGCAGGCTCGCCTGCCTGCTCGGGAGACTCATCTGCACTTGGGATACTTACCCCTTACTGGGTGGATTGGGTTTTTTTTGTCTACCTAAGAAACAAGATGATAGTGAGGAAAAGAGATGGTGTGCAGCAAATGCGATGCACAACGTCTGAAACAAAGTGTTGGCAGAGGTTCCCGTTGCTTCATGTAGCATGCTGGACTGGCAAGATTTGACATACATCTTGGATTGAGGGTTTGCAGGAATGGCGAAGGAAGGGCCTGGGGCACATCTCTGTCTTGCCGGGTGACACGTGGTGTCCAAAGCAAAGTGTTCATCGCCTGCCTGTCCTGTACATACCATTATGGTATGGTCCCCAGGGGGTCAGCTGCCCTCCATCCTGCTGGCAGCAGGGAGAGGGTGTCCCAGGAGGCGTGCAGCTCCTCGCACCGAGGTCTCGAAAGGCTGAGGGCTCAGTCCAGGTCCTCCGTACCTGCCTGAGCTCGTCTCTTGGCATTTTTGGAACAAGCACACAAATATTGCTGGGCGGTGGCTGAAATCTCCAGCCGGGGTGGCACGGCCGCAGGTGGAGGAGACTCCCTCGCATGTGTTTCTCCCCTCTTGGCATGGAAGCTGCTCATAAGGTTGGGCAGCAAGGAGGCCGGTAACAATTTGGATGGGCACTGCATCCGAGCACGTCTTCCCCTTTGCCACACCTCTGGGTCTAATCAAGTGTTTTGTCGATGACTTTGTTTGGAAGCTCGGCTCTAGCTAGCCCTCGCCGCACCGGGTTAATCATCCCCGCGGGGATGAGTGAAATGGTTCGTTGAAGGAGGAAGCTCTCCCGGAGGTCGGGCTCATAGCAGTGGGGATGCAGTGCAGGGAAATAAAAAGGAAATCAAAGGGCTGTTAAGAGGAAATGGAAAAAAATCACTTAGACTGGAAAGACGTCTTCCCAGCAGGGGTGAGAGCCCAAAACACATAATGTCCGTGGCGTTTAAAGTAATGCTTCACGTTTCCTTCTCTGGAGTTATGTGAGCGGGTGGGGAAGGAGAGGGGCCCAGCCTGTACGGAGCAGTTTATTTAGCTGGATGCTGGATGGCACAAGAGGGACAAAAAGCAACCGCAAGCAAGCGCAGAGGAAAAATCAATTAGCACAAGCTCTGTTAGGAAGATTCGTGGGGAGATGCTGGGGAGGAGCAGGGTTTTCTTCATTCTGAGGCAGGGGGCCTTTGAAAGCCGCCGCTTCGAGAAGCAAAAGCCTCGGCAAGCGGTCAAAACCTCGAGCCATTCGTAAGCGTCACTCAGCCAGGGCTTTGCATCGGCGCTGCCACTCGGTGCCTCTCCTCTCTGCCTGCAGGTCTCATGCGAGACTCCCCGTCAGGCATCTGGGAAACAACGTTCTCGTAGCGCCTGCAAACAGGAGAGGAGACCCTGGCCCGTGCGGTGATGCTATGCCAGGTGTCATTGCAGCAGCAGGTTGTGGAGAAATGCTTTCTTTTCCTCTGAGGCAGAAACAGGTTGGGATGCAGCATTTGGACCTGGCATGTGCTTGCAGGACCAGGAGCAGAGCTTGCTTCTGCCCTGGAGCTGACAGTATCTTGTGGGAGTGGGAGCATGGAGGCATTGTCCGTTGAGGCGCCGTGCTGTTCTGCTGTCTGGAACTGCACCGGAGGCTCGCCCAGGGGTCTTGATGCATTTTCATCAGTATGCCCCTCTGTTTCGCTATCGTGAGCCTGTAAGGGTCATGACAGGATGCTTGAGGGGGGGTAAGTTGTGACACTGGACAGGGATGGTGCAGCCGGTGCTGATCAGGGCCGTCCGGGAATGTGGCAGCAATCGCTGCACAGATGGCCTCTCCTTCATGGTCCCGCAGAGCCACCTCCAGCCCGTTGCAGAGAGGAGCACAGCCGGTCCCAGAGGATGCGGGGATTCGGTGGCCCGCCATGCCTTGGCCGGACCGGTGTGGCACAGATTGAGGTCGAGGCTGTTCAGCCAGGAATCGGGTTGGTGATGGGGTGGCTCGATGGGAAGGAGCCCCGCTGCCCCAGCATGGTTTCCAGGTCTCCCTGAAGAGCATGTCAGGTTTTGGAGAGTGACACCGGTGTCATCAAAGGTGGTAGCTGATGTCCACCGAGTATAGAGAGTTGCGTTGCCATGGAGGGAAAGGAGTGCCCACAAAAAGCAGTGTAGTCCGGTGTCCTGGGATGGGAAAAGGCTCAAAAGGAGCAACCAGACCCCACCTCACCCTTCCTCCCTCCCTGAAGGAACTGACGATGAGCAAGAGAACGAAGGGAGATGCAGCAGCAACCAGCAGCAATGTGGCAGTGAATTCAAAACCGAGGTGTGCTCAGAGAAAATCTGGAAGGAATAGCAATGATTGAGGAAAGAAGCAACTGGAGGGGGAATGGAAAACAAAAAAAAAAAGAAGAGAAGAAAAGCCCAGAGACTTGTAGAACAAAGGGAAGAGAGAAGGAAACGTGTGCACACAGAAAAGCACCGAGCATCAAAAGAGCGGGAGGCAGCAAAGGGGAAAAATAAAAGAGTAATGAAGGAGTGAGGGCATGGAGAGGGGGAAAGTCTGGAAAGAGGAAGAGCCCGACTGGCAGGAAGAAAACAGCGTGCACCACCGAGGTGGGAACAGCCACTGTCCTTAAAGTGGCTAACCCGAAATCTGGATGGGAGTACGGAGGAGGGACGGGATGGGGAGCACCCAGGGAGCGTCCTCAGGTTCCCATTCTCGAGGCTTCTTGAACTTGGTGAAAAGGAGCCAGCGAGAGTGGAGCTGTTGGAGGCATCGGGATGTGCCGCAGGGACCGGGAGCCGACGGAACAAAAGCATGGCGGCAGCTGATTAATTACTGCAAAAAGCGAAAATGGGGAAGAGGGGGGAGAACTGGAGAAGTTGTTTCCCCATTATATTTCCGAACAGAAAGAACGTTTTAGCACGCGCACAAATAGCTCCCTGGGAAGCACTCTCACTTCCTAATTGTTCATAAATTTACTGACAGGTGGTTACACAGTAGGTATAACACTCTGAGTTTTGGTTTTATTGCTTTCCCTGTCTCAAGGCAAAAACCTGGAGAAAAAGGGTGCGTGGCGAGCGGTCGGGAGACACCGTTTTGTTTGTGTGATGTCTCGATAGCGGTCAGTCCCTGGCATGCCCGGATTTTGCCTTTGCTCGGACAGAGGGGTCTGCGCCAGCTTGTCGGTCCCTTTGCTTTTAACGCCAATGGGTCTCACGGCATCACAGTCCGGTCCTGTGGGAGGAGGATGAACTATGTGGTCCTATGCGATGGTCCCGGGCTCCGAATACATCCATAGGGAGGTTGTTTTGGGTGGTTTTTTTTTTCTTTTCTCCTCCTTCACCTGCGCTGAAGTGGTGTGCAGAAAGGCAGGCAGAGGGAGAGATGCGGTCGCTGGGGAATAACAGCCGGGATGGAAAATCTCAGCTCACGGCAGAGAGGATGCGTTCGAAATATGTGCGTTATGATCCTTTCCTGTAAAAGGATCACACAAAGGGCGCTTTACCGGGGGAAGGCTGTGAAAAGGGAGCATTTAAGACCCAGAGAAGGGAAAGGGAAGATCTCCTCTGAAATGAAGTGCCTGTAGAGCGCACAAGGTGGTGGCGTGGCACGCCGCTCGCTTGGCTGGGAAATTTGACAAAAATCGTTCTGTTGACCAAACTGTAGCTGTCGGATGTGCTTAATCCATTATCTCGATAAAGTAAACTCTGACGAGCCTCTCAGATTGGTCTGTCATCAGAATGGGTTTGATCAGAGATGATAATCTTTGTTAAAACTCCTGACGTCCCCTCCTTGCCCCCAGTCGCTTCCCCCCCAGGCGCGATGGGACGTTGAGGTGCATTTGCACAGGGTTACTGCGTGTGTCCTTGCGGCCATCCCCTGCACCCCGAAACCAAAGATGAGTTGGAGGCGGGGAAACACATCCATTTCTATCTGGCAGCAGGTGCTCCCCAGCTGAGAGATGGCTCGCAGGTGCATGCCCGCATCTTTAAGGGCATCAGCCCCAAACAGGAGCTGTTCTTGGGAAGATCTTGTATTGGTGGTGCCTTCAGTAGATGTGTAGGGACAGACCGGAGGCTGCCGGTGCCACCCTGCCATGCTTCTCATCCGCAAAGGAGATGGAAAGCACAGGCAAAATGTGAGCTTTCAGCATATTTGCCGCCTTTGTGCTGACTTTCCGTACGCTAATGAGTCCTTGTGCGGTGACACCTCTGACAGCTCCATCCTGCCTATGGCAGGGAGGCTCACGCAGAGCCAGAGGTGCTGTGGAGGAAGGCGGTGTGAGCTCCAGCAGGCGTCCGACCCCTGCTAGGGTGGCAGTCCCACTCCCCGGCGGTGACAGCATCACCCGTCGGAGGGCATGGGCCCCTGCTGCAGCAGAAGTGAAGGAGCAGCGTGAACGCTGCGTCTCCTCAAAATAGGAGGTGTCTGAGGTGCCAGGGCAGGAGCATGGCCCGCCGTAGGTGGGACGGTGTCCGTGGAGGCCATCGTCCCCCTGCAGAGCGCTGAAGATGAGATGTCCCCCTCTGCGGTCAGGGCCGTCCCTATGGGGACCTGTCCTGCAAGTAGAGGTGGGTAAGTGGCTGTCGTCTAGTGATTTCAAGAGCCCGTAGGTATCCATCTGTCATCTCACTTTATCAAAGATGTAAGAAGAGGCCTCTTTTAATGGATTAGGAGCTAACGATGTGGAGGAGGGACATCAGTCGCCTGTGTCAGCCGTGGCGCTTGCACAGGCTCTCCGCTCCGAGGCGTGCAGCAGTAATGATCTGGCAGCTAAAAATAGTCCGGGGCCACGACGGCGAGCGCCTCCGGTAGGGATCGGCGCTGAGGAGCGGCGGGGAGATGAGTCAGCCTGCGCGTGGTCGTGTGTGTCAGCGTCACGTGTAGTCAATGATCATGCAGTGATTACCGACATGCTGTCTCTTCCCGCAAGGTTTAGCAGGGAAGAGGCGGCCTCGCCGGCGCGAGCAGGACCCGTGCCTACCCGGGCAAGGCGGTGTCCATCCCTCCTCACACTTGCGTGTCTGGTAGCAGCTCGCAAGTGCTGAGCTCTCCAGTCCCTTTGGTCCCCAGACCAGCCAGCCGTGGAGCAGCGGTGTGGGTGAGGCCGGTGCTGGTGCCCGGAGGAGGTGCTGGGGCCGGTGGTGTTTGGGAGGGATATCCTGAGTATGACACGCAGCATCACAGGACATGGCAGTGTCACCGAGGCGTGATGCCATGGCCTATTTGCATAGGGCTATTTGCAGCCCCCAGTTCAGGAGAGAGGGGAGGCACGGCGTCTCATGGTCCCCGTGAGCAGTGGCAGAAACCAGCACGTGCCCGGGCCCAACGGAGAGCGTGAATTGGCGCATTGGGCGGTTCAGGTCTCGAGTGGTAAAGGAAGGAGATAAATCATGGGCTTATTGTTATTGAATTTAGTGGCATCGCTTTCACATTCAATTTCTCTCGCCGGCTTTCCGAACAAACAAGAAATTACAGTGCAAATGTATTTTTTGGCCTACCAAACATTATGCATTAACTTACCCGTGATTAATATTACGCAGGGTCGATGAAATCCTCCACGAGCCGCTCGCTGCTCCGGCGAGACCGCACTGCTCCTCGCTTCCTCGGGATTTATTCTGTAGTCAATTTGCTTGTGGTCCTAGTCTTATACAAGGAATGCAGGACTATGAATAAGGGGGGATAGGGACCGTGCACCGCTGTATTGCTTTTCCCCCTGCAGCTCCGGAAGTTGAGCATCTTGCTCCTCTATCCAGCGAGCAGTCTTGGGGCTGGGGGGCCAGGGAGGACCCACGCAGGGAGCGATGGCCACATCTATCCACAGTGCAACCCCGGCAGCCCCCTGGGAATCAATGTCCTGTCCCAACAGCTGCTGAGAGCTGCTTAATTTGGGCAGGCATCCCACATGTGGGGGCCTCTCTCCGTCAGGGCGTTATTGCTCTTGAGCAATCCAGGAGCATCTCACCCTTTTTCCTTAGCTATTGTATGATCAGGCATGTCGTGATGTGTGTGAGGGCTAGCGGGAGCTGCTCAGAGAAGCAAGCTCTTAGGAAGTATATTATGCACCCGGCAAAAGGCAGAGTAGGCAACGGCGCTCTGTCTTCCCGGCCGAGCGACAGCCCTGCTCTTGCCACTTCTCCGGCGGTTAGTATGTGCACCTGGTGATCATTTCTTATCTTCTATATGTTGTAACTACTGTATATGGGCTACATAGGGGATGTAGGGCAGGGGGAGGTTACCCCCCTTTGGTAAATGCAGAAAATGTAGAAAAATCACAGGTAATCCAAGGAAAGGTTGCTGGCAACAAGTAAATGAATAGAAATAGCATCCGCAGTTGCTTTGGGGACTGGGAGGTCTCTTGGGGACAGATGGGAGAGCCTTTAGCCTCCGTGCCCAGGGATGATCCTAAGATGTCCCCATCTTGAGACACGGCAGCTCTGGTGGGATGCATTTGTCAGGGCAGTTGTGCGTGCGCCTTGGCCATACCTGCCTCCGTGGTATTTACAGGGAATGGCTGCAGCTTGGTTTTACGTGCACGGTTGTGTTTGCCACCAGACTCATCCTGCCTGCTGGCGCTCGGGTCCCGTCCGCTGCCGGCCACGTCCCCGCATGGGCCCAGCTCCCGCCTACTCCTCCCATGGGATTAAGTCCCCCCAAGGCAAAGCTGGCGTGCCCTTGAGACGCTGTCCTCGACAGCCTGGCCGGTGGGATCTATAGAAATGTAATCAATGTCCTTAGATGTCCTTCTCCAAGTCCCAGTAACCTCGTAGACAACGATCGCCATCGCGGCAGGGTATCGAGCCGTCCGGCGGGGTTCCCGCGCTCTCCACGGGCGTCCCTCCGCTGCATGTCCCTGCTGGCTCTCGGGGGTGTTTCTGATCGGATTAGGACGGGCAGCGGCGCAGCACAGCAGTGTGGTGGTGCTTCCCCGGCCCCCGCGGCTTCGGGGCTGCAGCCGGGGGGTTCAGGAGGTGCCGTTCTCCCTTGCCAGCACATCTGCCCGCTGCATCGGCATCCTTCGCTAAGGGAAGGGCTTTAGGGTTGATGCGTGTATTCGTGTGGCTTGGCATTTGCTGAATGGGAGTGTTGAGGTTATTGGTAGTGGTATTTTTTGTGCAGGAGTGAAAGTATTTCTGTGCCTGGGACAGGCTCACATCTATGTCCAGAGCACCACTTTCTGCATGTCACTTTGTACTTGCGGTTTGGGACTCAGGGGATGGGAAAGGGATGCCCACCATAAGCCAGGAGAGGGCCGGGAGGGCAAGGATGCTCTGGCAAGCTCCGGCTTACTCCCTGCGTGTGTGTCAGGTCAGGAGAGCATGGCCTTGACCTCGGGGTGTGTTACTGGAGGACAGTCCTGGGGACAGCCTTGACAGAGCCACGGCCGAGGCTGTGTCAGCATCCTTAGGCTGGCGCCATGCAGGGCTGCAGCTGGGGCGCTGTCCAGCCTGTCTGTCCGTCCGTCTCTGATCAGTGAGGCCTGTCGGGGTGCCTCTGTCCATGGTCTGACCGCAGCAGGGCTGCGTGCGGGAGGCGGGATGGTGTCGTGGTTTAACCCCAGCCAGCAGCTAAGCACCACGCAGCCGCTCGCTCACTCCCCCCACCCCAGTGGGATGGGGAAGAGAATTGGGAGGGTTACAGTCAGAAAACTCGTGGGTTGAGATAAGAACAGTTTAATAATTGAAGTAAAATGAAATAGAATAGTAATAATAATAATAATAATAATAATAATAATAATATAATACAATAATAATATACAGAGCAAGTGATACACTATACAATTGGCTCACCACCCGCCGACCGATGCCCAGCACGTCCCTGAGCAGCGATCGCTGCCCCCCCCCCAGCCAACTCCCCCAGTTTATATACCGAGCATGATGTCATACGGTATGGAATATCCCTTTGGCCGGTCTGGGTCAGCTGTCCTGGCTGTGCCCCCTCCCAGCTTCTTGTGCACCTGGCAGAGCATGGGAAGCTGAAAAAGTCCTTGACCGGTGTAAACTCTACTCAGCAAGAACCAAAACATCAGCCTGTTATCAACATTATTCTCATCCTAAATCCAAAACACAGCACTCTACTAGCTACTAAGAAGAAAATTAACTCTATCCCAGCTGAAAGCAGGACAGATGGGAAGGTGATGCAAGAAATACACGAGCGGAGTGGGTGCTGTGCAAGGAAAGGTGTATGGAGCTAATTTTGCCTCCCGTGCAGCAGATGATGTATCTGCTGGGGGACGTGGATCGCCTCAGCTTCCTTGGACATACATTGTTCTCTTTTTATTTAGTTTTAACTCTTTGTTGGGGTGCGGAGCTGAGCACTGCAGCACCTCCTCAGGGAGGAAGAGGAGCTCCGAGCATGTGGGGCCTCCCAAGCAAGCGTTTGGAGTTGGTGTTAGCTGCCCCAGAGGTGCCCACCTTCCTCTGGCAGCGTGCTTGCCTGCAAGCATTAGTCTGTACCGGGAGCATGTATATGTAGTAAGGCTGTGAGAAGCAGATAATGTCTGCACAATGTTTAGCTTTTTTCCCCCCCCCCTATAATCCGTGGCTGGCATAGCCCCTCAGGCAGCGTGAAGCATCAAGCAGGGGGTCATGCCGGAGAAGTGCTGGGAGGGGCGCGGGCAGGGAGATCAGTGCCTTGTGCACGGCAGGGATAGTGCGACGGCCGTGATTTTGTGGGCAGTCTGTTGCTCTGTCCCACTCCATGGCTTTTGTAGGTAAGAGCGACTGAGGGAGAGACAGGCATCTCCCATAGCCATTGCCCAGTGTCCCCTGCCACCGTCCAGAGGCCTCCTGTGGTCTCAGCATCTGCTAACGGTGCCGCTGTCATCTCGGACCAAAACTGCTTGTGGGGAAGGATGGTTTGCAGGCTTGTGAGCGGGCAGCAAATGCCCAGTTGTGGGAAAGGATGCTGCTGCTGCCTTTAGATTTTCCTGGTAGCCATTGGAGGTGGTGTTAGTGGAGGGGAGAGGTGCAAAGCTGCTAGTAATAGGGGATAAGATCATCTCCTTGTCTGAGCGAGGAAGGGCCATCGGCAGCCTTCCCGCAGCGGAGCTCATCATGGCTGTGCCGTTGGAGCTGGCCGGCTCTGCTCCGAGAGTTAACTACATTTTCCAGCGCTCGCCGACACACGCTTTTCATTTTCGGGTTGCCGCTTTCCCCTGAAGGACTCAGACAATCTCCCTCTGCTGTAACAGACTGTACTTCTATATTAATGTGTCAAGTTGCTGGGAAATTTAGTACCTTGCAGGGCCCATCGGGCCGTGGAGACCGCGCCACGTCTTTGCCACGGCTCGTCCCGCTGCGCCGCCTCTTCTGTGCTGGGGAGGGAGGTGGCTGGGAGAGCAGGCGCGGGAAAGCCTGTCCTTTCCCTGCACCTGGGAGGCTGCCTGGCAGCAAAAGGCTTGCTTGGGGGTTTTTTAAACCTGGCTTAGAGCCTGGTGGGTATAGGCAGCTCACACGGAGCTCCTCAATGCCCTCCTCTGTCCTTAGCGAACCCGGTCAGTTTGGACAATGATGCGGCAGCCCCAGCAGGGCAGGGATGGTCTCTGGGGGCGAGAGAAGAGCTGGGCAGCCCTCGTGTCCCCTTCCAGGCCGTGCCAGTGTTGGCCACAGTGGTTTTCAGGCGATCATCCCAGCACTGTGGGAGAGCCCTCGGCGTGAGGGTTGGCTGTGCCACACATGAACTGGGCTCTCAGCATGTTGCATGCTCGGGGAGGGGGCACGGGGCATCCTTTCTGGCATTGTAGGAGTGGTGTTTAGTTTTGGGGGGGTTGTTTCATACAACCTCGTTTGCTCCCTGGGCCACAGGCCCTTTCGGGGGCTGTGTCCGGTAGCCCGGAGAGCCGGGAAGCGGCGTCGGCAAGCGGGCTTTAATTGCTTTTTGCCAGGGCTGGGGATATTTATGGGTGCAGAGATTGCCAAGTTATTTATTAGATGGAGTATCTGGGGATAGAGTAATATAAATCACCGTGGCCGGTATTGAATGGAGCAGACGCTCAGTAATTTAAACAGCTTTAATAAATATGCTAAAATATGAGCCTTGTCGCGGGCCATAACGAGAGCCGGTTATTGGGGTCTTGGCTGTGGCGGGGGGGCCAGTGTTTCCAGCCCCTGCCCAGTGCAGGGAACGGGCGAGCAGACCCCAGGGCCACACTCAGCTCTGGTCTGAGGTGCCAGTTCGGAGATGTGGGGTCGGCAACCAAACAGGGCGATGGGGCAGATGCTGACGTCCAGCGCCGGGGCAGGTCTTGCAGCCAGGGCTTCCCGGTGGCACGTGGGCGGTGTGCTGATGGGGCCTGGTGAGCTGATGTATTGACAGTGCCTCCACTCTTTGTGTCTTGCAGTTCCCCCCCAGATTGTCAACATCTCGTCGGACATCACCGTGAACGAGGGCAGCAGCGTGACCCTTATGTGCCTGGCCTTCGGGAGACCGGAGCCCACCGTCACGTGGCGGCATCTCTCCGGGAAAGGTGAGACCATGCTCGGGGCTCGGTGGACAAGCCACCCGGGATTCAAGGAGGGGTCTCGCTCAGCCCGTGTGGGATGGACAGATATCCCCGTAGAGGTGGCTGGGGTGGCACAAAGGCAGTCCATGGTTTGCTGGTGTCTGTTGTGGAGGGTGGAGGTACTGGGCCTTTGGTGTGTATGAGGGTGAGGATGCATGTTAAGTGATGTTCCAAGTTCCCTGGGTGAAGGCTGATGATGCCACGTGTTCGGGATGTCTCCCAGGGCAGGGCTTTGTGAGCGAGGACGAGTACCTGGAGATCACAGGCATCACACGGGAGCAGTCCGGGGAGTACGAGTGCAGCGCCGTCAACGATGTGGCCGTCCCGGACGTGCGGAAAGTCAAAGTCACCGTCAACTGTGAGTGCAAGGGATGGGGGCAATCGTGGCGGGGCAGGCGTGTGAGGAGCCCAGCGTGACACTGCATGGTGTCTCTGCAGATCCACCATACATCTCGAACGCCAAGAACACAGGCGCCTCGGTGGGCCAGAAGGGCATCCTGCAGTGCGAGGCCTCGGCTGTCCCCGTGGCGGAGTTTCAGTGGTTCAAGGAGGACACCAGGTGAGGGGCTGCAGAGGGGGAGCCTGGGGAGCGGGGGACACCACGCCAGCCCCGAAGGGTGGCGAGGCAGGGAAGCAGAGGGGGCTGGAGGGCCTTGTATGGAAGAAGTCTGAGGTCCACCCATGTCAGAGGGTCCAAGTGCGAGAGGGTAAGGGCCAAGGGGGTCCCAGGGTTGTTCCTCCTGGGGACGGTGGCCGTGGCTCATGGTAACGTGGGCCAGGCTGGGAGATAGGTTTCGGGATGGAGAGTGCAGCATGCTTTTGGGCAGCGTGGTGGGGCAAAAGGCTCATCTTAGTGGGATGCAGGGAGTCCGGTGGGGGAACGTGTGGGTTCCAGGGAGGGGGTACGATGTGTTGCAGAGCGCTGGCGCAGCGCTCTGAGCACCGTTTTCTGCATTTCCCCGCAGGTTAGCGAACGGGCTGGAGGGTGTGCGGATCGAGAGCAAGGGCCGCCTGTCGACGCTGACCTTCTTCAACGTCTCAGAGAAGGACTACGGCAACTACACGTGTGTGGCCATGAACAAGCTGGGCAACACCAACGCCAGCATCATCCTGTATGGTAGGTGCCCTGTTTTTTTGCAGCAAGGTACAGCGAGGAGGAGGAGGAGGAGGAAGAAGAAGAAGAAGAGAAGGAGGAGGCGGCGAGGTGGGTGGCTGGCCCGCGACGGATCAACGGAGGAGACCCAGCCATATTTAATAGTGCTGGCCTGCCAAGGTGCAGAATGGCATGAGACTGGAGTGGCGAGGTCCTGCGGAGAGGAAGCATCAGATGATGAGATCCCCACTGGCCCGAGCGGCCATGCACAGCTGGGTGGTGGTCGGTGGTGGGCACGGCGTTCGCGGCTCACGGGTGTTCAGGGGTGCGCAGCAGAGTCAGCAGCCATTCGTCTTTGTGGAGTCGGGGCTGTGGGTGCAGAAGAGGGTCCCGGCCGAGCCGTCGCTGGAGCGCAGGGCTGAGGAGGGGGCCCAAGCCAGGTGAGCACGCGCTTCGGGTGCACGGTGTGGGGTTTTTCCTGGGTGATGTACTGGCAAGACTACTGGCAGTTGTTGTGTTGTACTGGTAGTGTAGGCATTGAGGCATGGTTTGTGTCGGGCAGCGGTTTGAGGAATGGCGGACTGGAGGAAGGTGATGTGTAGTTGTGGCATGTCCCTGTGGCAATTTGAGGTGGCTGTCATGGGCCAAGGGTGGCCAGCAGGAGCCAGCCTTCCCCTGGGAGGACTCTGGCACAAGGGAGAGGATGGAGTCAGGCGGCAGGCTTGAGGAGGTGTGGAGAGCGAGCAGAGTGTCTGTGCCGGCAGCATCAGGGCGGATGGGGCAAAGCGTCGTGCCGTGGCAGGGGCTACCCCTGTCTGTCTAGGACTGTAGCGTGTGGTGGCAATAGGGAAGCGGTGGACCCGGCGGGCACCTCTCAAGGGGCCGAGGCGTGCCCCTTGGCCTTCCTGGAGGTGCAGTCTTGTGAGCTGTGTCACACTCTGGAGAGTGTTTGGTGATTTGAGGTGGAGTGTGGTGCATGGCTTTGGCTTTAGTTGCAGCGCATCGGAGAGCCTGGCACGTGGGGTGCCTCGCTTCGGCATGGGTGCATTATAGGGGCTCGGTGGCTTCTAGGGGTTGTGGTGTTGGTGGGTCATTGTAGCTGTTGGGGTGTGGGGGGGTGCTAGATGGGTGGTGATGGGGTGTGGAGCAGTAGGGGGAATGGTCCGTCAGTAGTCATCGGGCAGTGCCCAGTGTCATTCCTTGTCCCCAAGGAGGAGGGGATGCATGTGTGTGTTTCAGGGCAGGGAGGCACAGAATAGCTGGAGAGGAGAGCTTGGACGGGGTGGAACGATGTGAGAGTCATGGTGGGAGGTCAAGGCATTGTCTTGTGGTGACGGGGGGACGAAGGGGCTATGTAGACTGGGAGAGGAGGGGCTTCTCGTTGGCACTGAGGTTGGCACCTGCTTTGATGGTTAGGTCAGGCCTGAAGGGCTCAGTCAGCTGCAAGTGATGATTGGTGTAGGTCCCTTCCACAGGAACTATTGTATTCTGGTGTTCCCCCCAAGTTTGTTCTTTCCTGATCTAGTGTATTCTGTGCTAATCCGCTCTGTTCTCATGTGGTTGGGTCTGCTCTGGTCTATTTTGTTCTAAAGCGGGCTGCTCGGTTGGTCCCATTCGTGCCAGGGTCAGGTCAGTCCTGGGCAGTTTTGATCTGCACCGGTCCTGTGTGTACTGTTGTGCCCTAGCGTTCCAATCCGTTCCGGTCTATGGCATTCTAGTCTCCTCCAGTCTGTTGTGTTGAGGTGTGTTCTACTCGCCGCTATTCTGGGCGGTCACGGTCTATTTTGTCATGGTCTGTCTGGTTTTGTTCAAATGTGGTATATTCTAATTTGTTGTGTCCTGGTGAATTAGGATAGGATAGAATATTTTATATATATATAAATATATAACGTAATATATATTTACATATTTTATAATATATTAAATATAAAATGTAATATATTTATATATTTTAAATGTAATATAATATTTCTGGAATATATTATACATTGCATTAATATATAATGTAATATATCAGAATATATAATTATACAAAATTGAATTCTATCAGTAAATAACGAATATATAAATAAATTATAATTAATTACAATGCATAATTAATCATTATATTTCATTATATTTCATTATAAATAATGTAATATATGCAATTACATATGTCATTAAAATATGTTATATCATAAGAAATTATAGCATATTATAATAAATAATCATATTATAATATATTATAATCATATTATAATAATATTATAATATATTCATAAAGTTTATTTTAGTATAATGTATTCATAGATTTAAATTATGATATCGTTAACATGATCTGAATATTAATATGATTGATATTATAATGTATTATGATATATTCATGAATAATTAATATATTTTATTATAATTTGCATATTATAGAGGTCGAATAATATTAAATATATAGATATAGTACTAGACGTGTAATATAGAAATAGCATTAGACAATATTACATATATATATTTTGAACTGGACATGCAATATATATTTCGTATTAGACAATATTACATATATAGATATAGTACTAGACGTGTAATATAGAAATAGCATTAGACAATATTACATATAAAGATGACATGCAATATATATTTCGTATTAGACAATATTACATATATAGATATAGTACTAGATGTGTAATATAGAAATAGCATTAGACAATATTACATATAAAGATGACATGCAATATATATTTCGTATTAGACAATATTACATATAAAGATGACATGCAATATATATTTCGTATTAGACAATATTACATATATAGATATAGTACTAGATGTGTAATATAGAAATAGCATTAGACAATATTACATATAAAGATGACATGCAATATATATTTCGTATTAGACAATATTACATATATAGATATAGTACTAGACGTGTAATATAGAAATAGCATTAGACAATATTATGTATATATATTTTGAACTGGCCCATGTACCACCCTGGGTCTATGTTTGGCTGCTCTACTGTACTGCTCCCCATTGTGTTCAGGCCTGCATCAACTGCTCTATCATTTTCTAGTCTATTGCATCCTCAGCCATTTTATCATTGCCAGCAGTAGGCTAGTCTCACGTTCCAACACTGCTGTGTCCTATGACCTTGTACTTGTGGGGGTCAATCCAAAGCCCGATTGTGTCGCCCCATGGCAGACACACAGAGACCTCCAAGGGAGTGGGACACACACAAGGGGGACATAAAACAAAGGAAGGAGACGCACCCATGGCAGGGGACAGACAAAGTGGGGGGGACACAGTACACCAAGAGAGACGGGGGGGGGATGACAAAGGAAGGGGAGACACAGAGGACGGGTGGCAGAACAGAGAGAAAGAGGGAGGACAAAACAACACAGGCAATGGACAGACACAGAATGGAAAATAGAGGGAGACCCAAAGGGGGAGTAGGAATTGAGAGACATAAAAAAGACAAGGGGGAGGAGAAGAAGTGGGAGAGAGACCCAGGAGGAGGGCGGGGGAAACACAGGAACAGAAAGGTACAGGCAGACGGAAAGAAACAGGGCAAAACACAGGGACTGAGATAAGGACAAAGAGGGGGGACGCAGACACGGGGAGATGGACAATGAGGCACATACATAGGAAAAAAAAAAGGGAGGCAGAGAAAGACAGAACAGGAGGGAAACAGAGAGTGCGTGCAGGCCAGCCACCGGAAGACAAGGGGAGGATGCGCACAGACAGAGGGACAGAGACGGGGCAACAATGGTAATAGGGAGGGGAGAGATGGGGAAAGGAAGACCACGAGCAGGGAGAGACACAGAAAAAGCGATGGGGCCAGAGAAAGAGCGAGGAGGGATGAAGGGGGGCGGGAATGGAGAGAGGGGGGCAGACTGAGATGGAGAGGGACCCGGGGACAAACACGGACAGAAATGGAGAGACAGAGCAAAAAAAGTAAGGAGGGGAACAACAGAAGAACAGGCAGGCACTGAGAGGGAGGGAGAGGTGGAGGCATGGATGGAGACCGAGAAAGGGGACGAGGAACAAAGAAAGAGGGGCATGGACCTGGGGGGCAGACAGAAGGAGACGCCCTGAAAGACAAAGTCCAAGATACAGAAGGAGAGATAGAGGAACAGCCAGGGGGATGCCCAGGCCAACATCAGGAGAGCAACCCAGATGTACAGGTGCCAGGAGAGATGGAGGATCGTCGAGGGAGACCGATGCCCACGAGGGGAGGCGGGGCGAGAGAGGGTGCACAGACAGATGGGGATGGATGGGCACAAGGAGAGGGGCAGAGAAAGCATGAGAGATCTGGGGAGGGGAGGGAAGGACGGAGAGGGACACGGGGTGACACAGAACAGGGCCAACTGGGATGCAAAGAAAGAGAGAGACAAACAGGGATCTAGAGGGAAAACCAGGGACAGAATCAGACACAGAGGCAAGCAGGGAGACAGCAAAGGACCTCATCTCACACTCAATCTACACATACCTGAGACTCCACACGTCCAGACGATGCTGTCTCCTGCGTTGGCAAGCCTTTATCGCTGGCCACAAGTCACACGGCTCCCGAGCACTGAGGTCTCCGGTCCCGGCTGTCTCCGGTGGCTCTCTCGTGGCTGTTTGCATCTTGCTGATCATGAAGTTGTATTTGCACCCCACACTGTGACCCACCACCTGCATGCACACCCAGCCTCTCCCCGTGGCATGTCTTTGTTGCTCCATGGCATGTCTCTGTTGCTCATGTCTTGTCCACGGCCCTAGATGTGCTGGCCAAAACACAAGCTTCCTCTGCATGACAGGCATCCCAGCAGCCTCCCTCGCTGATCCGTCTTCTCTGGTCTGGGAAAGGGCGTCCGGCTGCTCCGCTCTGCCGCCGCTCCCCTGGCCGTCCTAGACACCTGCCTGACAGGAACAAGCCCCACATTGGCCCTCTGCGATTGCACCGGCCATACCCCTCCCAGCACCCTAAACCCCATGGCCCCCAAGAGGCCATGGGGTCTTCCCCAGAGAGCCGCTGTCCTGGGCTCTGTCCCCACCAGATGCATGGCATGGGGTGACTGACTTACGCATGCGGTGGTGCCACCTCCTCTCTCCAGAGTCGGCCGGCGGGTCTTGGCAAGGCTTGCTCCTGCACTGGCCCTTTCTGTGCTGAGGGCCAGCTTGCGGCAAGCAGCATGAAAGCACACCGCCTTGCCAACTAACTCTGCTGTCTGGGACTAAAAAACCTCAAGGCGCGAGATGCCAGGGTCGTCCCGGAGCACGCTGCATGGCTGCCCGTCCTCCTCAGCCCTCCTCAGCTGTCACTACCCACACCCTCCCGGGCATCCCCTGCCTCGCCCGCCCTCCACACCATCCTCTCCCTCATGCCCCTGCTAAGGACCTGCCTGCATAACGATGTTCCGCTCCTGACGAAACCGCGTCGCTGCCCGGAGCCCCCTCTCAGCTCCCGGACTCTTGTTTCCCAGCAGGGATGTGGCATGCCTGGTCCTGCTGCTGCACAGGATCCTCAGAGGAGGCTGACCTCCAAGCATGGTGGGGACAGACTGGTGCCTGCCCGGGGCATCTTCCTCCTCAAAAAAGGACCGTGTCACCCCTAAATGTGCTTTGAGCTCCTTGCCTACCTCCTCGAGACCCCACACCAACACCTACACCGGCAACACTCTCCAAACAATGGACAAACCCACTGTCCCCACCTGGGAGGGGAACGCAGCACCCGGCACTGTGGGGGGGGTGGGATGAAGCGGATGGGGACGCACAGGGACGACGGGGAGGGCAGTGCCCTTCGTGCAAGAACACGACCACTTAAGCTCACTGCCAGCCCTAACGCTGTCCCTTCTTTTGTCTCCTGCACAGGGCCCGGCGCGGTGCACGACGGCGGCAATGCGGCATCCCGGGCGGCCGCCGGCCTCTGCCTCTGGGCCACCCTTCTCGCTCGCCTCCTCCTCGACTTTTGATAAGGGAGCGGAGGGTCCCGGGAGGCCCCACCGCGCCTCTCCCCCGCCGCGGGCTCGGCCCGCCGCGCCGCCCGGGGACTCCTCTCCGTCGGACGGGCGATGCGCCGGAGGACGGGCGGCGGCGCCGAGCGTCCGAGGATGGCCGCGTCTCCTGCGTGCCGGGATCTTTCTCGCCGCCGGTTACGCTGTACAGATCCCACCACGTGCCACCAGACTGTCACCCGCCACCATCACCCCGGGGATGTGGTCCGGCGCGGACGGGGCTCCCCGTGGCCGCCTTGTCCCCGATGTGGAGGGACGCGGAGCCGTGGGGGCGGGCGTCGCCCAGAGCCGTCACCGGAGATGTCCGTCTTGTCATCTTGCTAAGCCGCCTATGCCCAGAAGACCCCAAGGGTGAAGCCCCCAGCTCTGCCTTCAGCCCTCTTGGTCCTGAATGTCAGTTCTCGCCACCAAAGCTCCTCCCTAAGCACCCCCAACGTCGCAGGCCCCCCGCTGCCTGGCCTCACCTCTGCTCTCGGGCCCTTCCCGCTCCCCGAGGCTGTGGCACGGCCCCGCAGGGTGGCCCAACCGTGATGCTCGCCAGCCCTTTCCAAGGGGGTCACCCAACACAACCAGTTATCCTTCAAGGGTCACACTACTCTTTCACCAAGCTAATATCATAACTACTGCCCCTCCCCTGAGGGCACGAGGCTGCTCTCCCAGGAATGTGAGCCCTCCTCGCTCCGGACCCCCTGCCTGCTCCGCTGCTTCCCCCGCAAAAGGCAGGGCCTGCCCCATGGCTCTTGCCCTGATGTGCTGTCGGCGAGGTTCCTCTGGGCTTTCCAACCTGCACATCAAAAGCACAGCACTACCGACACTGGGCAGAGGCACTTAACCGCACAGCAAAATACCAGGTGACGAGCCCCTTTTCCTACAGCTCCAATGCTCGCACCTAGAGGGGATGGGACCACACACTCCTGGCCTTGAGGTCTGCACGTCGGCCGCTCCGCACCTCCCCGGTCCGTCTCCTGGCACGGCCTCCCCGTACCATTTGGCTGAGCATCTCTGCCTCCCCGAGGGACGGAAGAAACACAGGACCTCCCCTGAGCTGCAACATCTGCACTCTGCCTTTTCTCACGCCCACCGCGTGCCCCTGCCCAAGGAGACTCTGATGCATTTGACCCTGTGGAGGATGCTCGGGCTCCATCAAGTCGCTGCACCAGCACGGCAGAGACAAGGATGGCTCCTACGCCCCTAGCTTGCTGCTTGCCAATCCTCCCTGCTGCTACAAGCCTTCAACAACAAAATGGACGCGCCCAGACTCTACCATCTGCTTCTCCAGCCACCCTGGGAGCCTCTGCCCTCCTCCCCTGCTGCCCATGACAGCGTGGCCTTGCTGCACCCTGTGCCGCGGTCCCCCTCGCTGTGGCTCCATGGTTGCCCAGGAACGCTTTGGAATCACGGTACAGGGACAGACCCTCCCGTCCTGCTCCTGAAAAGTCACGTGCAGCACCAGAACCTATACCTGCCACAGGGACACAACTCTACAGCGACGCACTGAGCAAGCACACAAAGCATCCCCCTGTCCTCCCCGTGCCTTGCCTCTTTCTTCTCCCTCCATAAGCAAGATGGCTTAAGAGCAACAGCCCCGCACACACCGTCTTTCCCATGCAAACTCTGCTGCTGCTGAAACCTCCTTGCTCCACCATTCCACTTTCTGTGGCTGCGAGAAAGCTGGGGCTGACAGCCCTAGGCACACAAGATGATAGAAAAAAACCCCCGACCTCCAGCCTGCGACGTGCCACCACCCCGTCATAAAGTGGCTGTGACCCCTTCTTGTCCCCACTCTCAATGGGCTGCCCGGGACCCGTGCTGACCAGCACGTGGCGCAAAGCTGTCGCAAAAAAGAAAAAGCAACAGCTACAAAAATCTCGATGGATGCTCCTGCCCCTACACCTTGCACGTTCAACATGTACCACGGCTGATTGGCAAAAAAATACATGGCCCGAGGCGGGGGCCGCTCTGGCGCTGGCTTACCTGATGGGTGGGGATCCGGCATGGCATGGCGCTGACCCGGCGAGTCCGCGTCCTGCGGTCCCTGCGGTGCTGCTCTGCTTCTCCGCTGGTGTCTTCGGCCAGCATGGCGGCACGCACGTCCTTCCCTGCGTGCCCACTCCAAAAGTACCCTTGGGGCACGGGAGACACCTTGCCCCAGTGCCCTCCCTGTGATGGTCCCCCCTGCCACCCTGGTGCCTCCCCGCACCAGCCCCAAATTTCTCTCTCCTCACGGCAGAAGTGCTGAACTAGCCCCAGACGCGCAGGGCCAGAGGCCGTGGCATATTGGCGACGACGTGCCACGACGCGCACCGAGGCTGGCAGAGCCAGGGCCGTCCCCCTGCACCCCCCTGTTCTCCTCCCTGGGCCGGGTCGGCTCCCCTGTCCTCCTCTGCTGGGACGGCGTTCGACTTTCTCGTGCCGTGTAACGTGCCATTGTGAGGAACGTGTTGGCTGTCTGAGGCCGGCCCCGCCGCGGCTTGGCCGGGCAACGGACCCCTTCGTGACCGCCACTCTCCGCGTTCGGACGCTTGGGGGGCGGCTGGGCGCTTGGGGGAGCGCGGCTCCCGGGTCTCTCCTGCCGACGGCCACGACGTCCAGTCTTGAGTTTCCGTCGATCATTGTATTCCAAGGGTGGCTATACTACCTGAGATTTGTGCATGTTACATTGTAGTTGTAACCTTTTCTAATTCGGCAAGAATAAGAGATGGTTGTGATTGTGCAGTGTATCAATAAAGTTTGACGAACTTTGTACCTTCGGGGCTTTGCTTTGCGGACCCCACGGCGCCCGCCACACCGAGCCAGGAGGGCTCCTGAGCGCCTGGGACCTCTGTTGCTCCTGTAGCCTCGCCTGAGGCTTAGGTGGAGCGTTTTTTGACCCCCCCACCTGCAATGGCAATGCTTCAAGCTCCCCGACTGGGGGTCCGCTGCCGTTTGGGCCATCCCTCGCCCCATCTCCCACCTGCCCCGGGAACTGGCCTCACGGCTCGCCAATGGGTCCCAGGTCCCGCTCGCCTCCATCCCCCGGCCGCCGATGGGCACGTACCTGTTGATGGAGCCCCTGCAGGGTAAGGACCGGCTTTGCTCTCATCGCTCACCTACATTCAGCAGAGGCGGCGAGATCGGGGGCCTCCTTCTGGTGACGGAGCCGTCCACGGCATCTTCTCCGCTGTCTTGTAACAACACCTGCTCCGACAACTAAACCTACCACCGCGGCAAGGGACACCTCTGCAGACAACATGCTCCTAAGGGTGGTTTGCTCCCATTGCGATCTGATGGTGCATGACATGGACAAAATGTCTTCCTCAAAGGACAAAGACGGCAAAGACTGGGAGGAGGAGCTGCAACCCTCAGCGTCTCCCCGGCACAGCTACCATCTCACCCTAAAAATGCAGGGCTGAGGTGGCAGGCTGCACCCCCTGCTCCCCTGGCGACACTGCACCTTTCTACCCCATCAACTGGGAAAAAACAATCAACAAGCTCCCCTAATGTGGGGCTGGTGGCTGCCAAGTGTTAAGACCCACGTCTCGCCAACCAACTCGGGCACGAGCCAGAGGATGGCTGTTGCCTGATCACCTCTGGGTGCCCGGACCCCTCGTTGCTGTGTGCCACCAATAGAGCTTGCATGGCCACGGAGCGGATGAGAGTCCCCATTTCCCTAGGGAAATTGCAAAGCTGACGTCCCTCAGCCGTATGTCCCGTGATGGGAATGCTGCTGGGGGCACCTGCAGCGACCGCGGGGGGAGCGAGGGGCTGCGGGACGATGCTGGACACATCAGGGGGTTGCTTCCTTTGTGCAATCTCCTCGGCAGGAGCAGGCCTCCCTCTCTTTGCCTTCCCTGACACACGGATGAAAAGCCTGGTCCCGAGAGTTTATCGCCAAACCCTGCAGCAAACTGCCCTCCCACTGACAACGGGCGCTTGTGCGCAGCAACCAGCCAAGCAAATGGCTCCATCCCGGCACCGCTACAAACTACAGCAACTCCATACATCAGGAACATCTCTGCTGACCCCGGCAGAAAGGTAAGTGCTTCCCAAAACCCACTGGCCTCCCTGGGACAGGGGTCTGGGAGGGGAGAGCCTACCCAACACTGCCCCGGGCGCCCTAAACACCACTGCCCCTCTGTGCAATATAACTACAGGTGCCATGAAGGAACGCTCGCCTCTTGCACGCAGCCCCTGCGTGTCCCACTGCCGACGCAGCCTCGCTAACACCTCCACTGGAGAGAAACCCCTACGGACACCCGAACAGCTCACAGCATGTACTGATGCCTCACCTACATCTCCCCCTTTTATATGATTGCCGAGTGTCGGGGGACACGATGCAGACCCTTCCCACTGCGAGCCCAGCCATGGGGTGCCCGCCGGCTCCCTTTCTGGGTTGAGGAGGGCCTCGGCAACACCTGACTTGTGTCTAAGGACAAGGACCACAGCTGTTACATCCAGAGAGACAGACAGCATATTTCAGGCCATGACATCCATCCTTCCCCCTCCCACCGATACACACTAAGACATATATCAATAAATTAATACATAAACGCTTCCGTCAAACAGCCTTTCCCTCTTTAACTTGCTCTTTGTCCCTCAAACCCTGCCACCGGACACCTAGAGCACCAAAAAATTTGACATTAAAGGGAGGAGGTGAGGGAGACAGCCCCGGTACCTCCATACCCATCTTTGGGTGCCGGGTCACATCCCTGCCAGGCTTCCTCTACCACGGATGACCACCGCTGCCTGGCAGTCTTAAGACCTGCACAAAGACCCCCATCATCTTTTTCCCTGGGAGAGGCATATCTGCTGCAAAGGACAAAACTGGCCGCAACACGCTCTCCTATAAAGCACGGGCGCCCGGAGGGCTGGCTCCAGCATACCCCTGTAGGGCTGGGCAGGCTGCCGCCTCCTCCTGTGCCATCCTGACCGTGGGATGCAGAAAGCTGCCCGCGCCCGGCCATCCTGTCCCCATGTCCTCACTACCCTGTCTCTCACTTGGGATGTGCCACAAAGCCTTAACGGCGTGGCTCTCCCCTTCCCCAGCACCGGTGTCTCTCAGCTGCCATAGAGAATCATAGAATCGTTTAGGTTGCAAAAGACTTTTAAGATCATCAAGTCCAACTGTTAAACTAGCACTGCCAAGTCCACTACTAAACCATAAGTCCTTAAGCACATATGTCACACCACGAAGCAACACCTTGCCATCCCTTTTGATCTCTCCTCATTCTCTGTGCCCGTTTCTTGAGCTGCACAAACTCATCATATGGTCAAGAAAAAAAACCACCAAAAACCAGTTCTGCCATCACTACTGACCTGATCCTACAAAAACATCCCGGGCGCCTTGGGGAAGCAGGTGGCCTGGAGGCTACAGTTGAGGACTGTACACACCGAGGAGGACCAAACACACGGAAAAACCTTCTGCAAATCAGCAAAAAAAAACCCAAAACACCGGCCCAGACAAGCCCCGACACACCCTGGCCCGTGTGGGTTGCACCTACACGCAAATGTGTGCCTCCGTCCCGCCGTGCTTCACCCGTACGCAGCTTTGCACGGGGGCACCCCGTTTCCTACACCCACCTCATATCGCTGCGTCTCTCCTTCCCGTGGGACTCGCTTCGGCCGCTCCACGAGCATTCCCTGCAACGTTGTGCCGTCGAGGCCTACACGGAAACCTTTTGGGGCCCCGAGCAGCGGGGTGGGATCCTGTGTGGGGGAAATAGGGCAGAGCTGTGCCCCACACACTTCTCATCTACTCACCAAAGCCTTACCTTGTGACAGCATCCGCGCTTGGCTCGCCGGCGAGGTCCAGGTGCCATCTCTCCGACGCTCTCCTGGCCCGTTGCAATGATTCGGTGCTCGCACCCAGCATCCCTCCCCTGCCGTCCCTCCCTGTGTCCCTCCCCGTCCCCAGCGGCGCGGGGGGAGAGCGCGGGGCGGCCCCGGCCCCCGCGGCAATGAGCACCACAACCAGACGGAGCGGCCACATGGAACAATCGTTTTAATGGATAGGCAGAGAGAGCCCCCTCGCCGCCCGCCCGCGCCCGGGCCCCCCACTTGCCCCCCGCCGTCGGCCATGGGGAAGGAAAGGAAACCGAAGGAGGAAAACCGACCACGGGGGAGACCCCCGCCTAAACGTACCGCGAGTTGACTGGTCCCGCGTTTCGGCCCACGGTGGCGGCCGGGTGCCGATCGCTTCGCCTTCTTTTCCTTTTTTTTTTTATATATATATATACACACACACACACGCACGCGCACACACACACACATATACATACATATATATATATAAAAAAATATAAAACTGAGCTATATAGATCTCCCTCTGTCCCTCGGTTCGCTGTATTCTGCCACCAAGGGGCTGGGGCCGCGCGGCGACAGGCGACGGAGAGGGGCCCCGGTCCCCCGCGGCCCTTCGCCCCCAGCGTGCTGGCGACCCGAGGGCGGAAAGGCGAGGGGTTTCGGGGACACGTGGACCGAGACGCTTGTCTCGTTGAGGACCGATACACACCTAACTCCATATACAGCATGCAGTAATGGCAGCGGAAGGACCCTGCTGGGAACCGTGGCTAGAACGCTAACAAAAAAAAAAATTATATATATATATGTATATTTATATATACTGTATATATATATCCCATAAAAAGATTCAGCGTCTCCCTCCGCCTCGACGCGTGGCGAGCGTCGCCCGTGCCCTCGGCAGGAACTGTTCGGACAACCGCTTTTTGGGCCGGTTTTGGGGGGTTTCGGCATGGGACAACTCCTCTTCCTCCGTGCTGACTCGCCGGGCTTGCAAACCTCCTCGGCCGGTCGCCTCCTTGGGTGCACAGCGCTTGGCGAACCAACTTCTTCTCTCCGCTTGCTCCCCCTCTCCTTTCTTGATTTGTTTCTTTCTCTTTTTTAAATTTTCCCCTCTTTTTTGCATTTCTGTTTTTTAGGAACTAAGAGTTCTAGGCTCGTATCAGAAAATATAATTAATAAAATTAACCATGACTCAGAATCTCTTATCATTCACGATGTCCGCGGGTGGTACGATGAACGCGTGGCTCGACGCCGGTCTCCTTCCTCCCTTTCCGTTTGTGGTGGCGTGGTAACTGTTGAAGATCTATATATCTATACATATATATATATATATGTATACGTGGATATATATATATATATTCTGGAACACAAATGGCGGCACGGTCCATGAGAAGACGGGGAAATCTCAGCAAAGAAGAAAACCGGCATGTCCGGACGGAGGGGTCCCCGCGGGAGGGAGCGGGCGGCGAAGGGGACCGGGGTGGGGGGAGCGCCACGCCCCAACGGCCCTGCCCATCCTCCACGCTGGCCCGTGGCAGAGAACGGCGAAACCAGGGGGGGAAAAGGGGTGGGAGACAAAAAAAAAAATAGGGGGAAAAGAAAAAGACTCAGTCGCGTTGCATCTTCAGCAGGAAGCCTTGGATTTTTTTTTTTTCTCCTCTCTCCTTTCCAAATTCCCGTTGCATTTTTTTGCGTGTTTTTCCTCTCTCCCCCTCCCCCAGGTGGCCTGGCCGGATACTCTCTCAATTCTTATGATTATTTTCGGAAACGGTGAACACTTCTTCCTCTCCTTTCTGCTTGCGCTCGCTGGCCATGGTCGTCGCCGCCGCTGCTCCGCGGGCCGGCTCTCGGGTCAAAACTGGCGGGCAAGCTGGGCGAGCGGGAGGGCCAGCAACCACGCGCAGCTGCCTCGCCGCCACGCGCCGTTGTTCCCGTCGTGCACTGCGCCGGGGCCTGTGGGAAGGAAGAGAAACACCCGCATGGTTAGCCACAAAGCCAACAAAACCCACAAAACAAACAAACAAACAAACCAACCCAATGAAACCACGCCATTTGGGCCTCCGGTGCTATTGCACATGGTGGCATTGCCCAGTGCAAGAGCAACCTGGGCACGTGCCGTCCTCGAGAGCATGGCTCCAGCCATCCCCATCCCCACCGACCCTGATCTTTGGGACACAATCCCCCCGTGGTCCCGCTTCAGCCCTAAGTTCCCATCCCAAGACCATTGCCACCAACCGACCTCTTCCAATGCCCTTTGCCCCTTCTCCAAAATCTGTCCAAGTTCCCAGCCACACTTGTAGGGGAGATGATAGCTTTTGCCCAACACTGCCCGCACTCTGCCAGCCCCGGCAAACCGGGCACACGGGCGACTGTGCCGTTGTTCTCCCTTGGGGGGCCACAATCACCACCTGCCCACCCC
Organism: Theristicus caerulescens; assembly: GCA_020745775.1. NCBI lineage: Eukaryota > Metazoa > Chordata > Aves > Pelecaniformes > Threskiornithidae > Theristicus > Theristicus caerulescens. The sequence goes on along the minus strand of CM036575.1, from coordinate 3,240,273 downwards.
ACAGAGATACTGCCAGCAGCACTACCCTCGGGACTTGGTATTTTGCACCTCCCCTGTGTCCCACTGATAATGTGCTCTGCCCATGGGCCTCAAGAAGAATGAGGTGGGACAAGGAGGGCGGTCAAGAAGAGCCAAGCCTCTCCACGCCTTTGGGGATCACGGGGGGTGAGCAGCTCATAGCTCACCACGGGAAAGGATGTGGAGGGTGCCTGACCCGATAGCTTTCACCAAAACACCCCAAATAGTTGGCCCAGGGGAACACTAGGCTGGGAAAATATCTCAGGAAGGCATCCAGGCTGCCAGAGCAGGGCTGCTCACAAGGTCTGATTGACCCGTGCTTTTGAAACCCTTGACTTGACACATCCCCTCGCTTCAAAGCCCGACCGGGGCACTGAGAACCATTAACCGTTTGCTCTCCCGCTAGTAGCACTCTTCCAACACACTCACAGACACCTCACAACGCTTCCTGCTTAGCCCCAAATCCTGGCATGGCCGGGAAGCCGTGCGGAAGGGCGGATCTGGAGACGCTACCTCCATAGCCCGAGGGCTGACCACTCAATGCATCACCAATGAAGCTGCCTGGCTACAAAGCCCCAAAATCAAGATGACACCAAGACAGCTGGCCGGCTGATAAGATTGCATGGCAGAGCGCCAGCCTCCCTGGCCATGAATAACACCGGGAAGAGGACTGGACGCCTCTCCACCCTTACTGCGTCCCGGAAAAAAGGCACTAGAAGCATCCCAGAGGAGGAAGAACCTGCCACAAGACCCATTTACGCAGCAACACGAGGAAAGCGGACCAGAGAGACATCCCTGCTTTTGCCCCGGCGACAGGGAGGAGAGCGCAGCGGCAATGGGGAGGGCGTGCGGGGGACCGCGGCGGGGGGACAAGGCATGCAGAGGGCACAGACCACCACCAGACGGGCACAGTAGGCTGGCGGGGAGGAGGCACGATGGGAGGGCAGCTAGACAACAGCGAGAAAGCCCTAATTCATCGCTATACCAGCAGGAGCGGTGGGGCGGGAGGTCGAGGCGGCGGGTGCCGCGGCTCCCGCCGGGACAACTCGGAGCGGGAGCTGGAGGGGCCCATGGGGAAATGGAGCGGGGGGAGCGCTGGCGTTGCAGGGGCCCCAAATTACTGACCTTTCCAGGGTGTCAGAGCGGTAGTTGTCTCTTCTAAAAATTAAAGAACAAGCGATAGTTAAGGCAAAAGGGTAACGGAAAGTGCAGGCTCGAGACACTTCGCTCAGCCTGCCCTCGACCTGGGGCTGGGGAAAATAAGCAGATGGGGTAGCAAGTGTGATGCTGCTGCCCGAATTGTGCCCTGGTCCTCTGGGACCACGGTCCCCCTGTCTGGGAAGAGTACTACACGAGCTGAGATGAGCTGCCTGTGGGACCCCAGACCTGGGGGGGTGCTGGCAGAGTCCGCAGTTGCACTCCAAGCAAAAAGCGGAGTGCAAAAAGTGCCGGGGCTGGGATTTGGGGGATTTTGGGGGTTTGCCTCTCCCCTGCGCTCCTCCTGTTCGCCTCCCTTGCAGATTCACTGCCCATCCCTCTCGATAACCCTGCGACATCCCAAACGGATTTATCGCCTGACACCAGCCTCTGGGAAGCGATGCAGACCACACGACGGGGAAGAAGTGGAGGGCTTTTTTTTTCCCCCAACTCCACAACATGATGTAGTTTCACCCAGCACTCCATCACATCACAGACAGCACCAAATGAGCCGCTGAATGAGGCGGCAGGCCTATAATAACAAGTGCTACATGTTAAATAAAGCAAAAGTTGACCTCCCTGAAAAATTAGATTAAAAAAAAGATTAAAAGATGTACGCTACATTAGCCTCTGTCGCACAGCCCCAGAAAGGCTCGTGTCTCGGTACCTGCAGGGATTAAACCTCCATTTGGGGGGGGGGGAAGCCCAGAACACTTGCTTTGCATCAGGAAAAGGGGATACACACAAAATTGGTCCCCCAAAACCCCACAGGTGAGACGTCTCTCATGCTGCAGGTAGCGCAGCCATCGCATGCCACTTCCCTCTCATCTTTCATTACAATAAATACAGACACATTAATTGCCGGACTGAAGGATCTGGTTGCTTAGGGACCAGCAAGCTCGGCCTGATGACGCTCGATAGCAATGTGTGGGGCCACCTGCGTTGCTGCTAATTACGGGGGAGTTGTTCCCGGCGGTGCCAGGGAGCCCTGACCCAGGAGACGGGGGACCCCTCGGATCCGCCGTGGTTTAGGGTGGCCTGGGGAACCATCGCCCCCCCCAAGGGGACTCAATTAATAAAGACTGAAAGGATCATTCAATCAATGTGGCTTTATGGAAATTACGGCCGGTCAAAGGACTCCAATTTCATTCCCTGATGGGAGTCGCAGTCAGACCAACAAAGCTAAGGGGGATCATGAAATAGGCTTAGAGTTTGGCAGGATGCTTCACTGCGTCCTGCCCGATGCTGCCATGACGGCACGAGTCATACAAAACATCACTCATGAGTCAGAAACCAAATACCTGACAGCTCTCAAAGCCGTCAGCAGGGAGAAGTTGTCTTTAACTTGGGGGGCTTTTCATCCAGGCTGCATCTGTGGATGCCACGCTGAGGTCCCACACTACTTAAGATTTTAATCCCTTAAACCTATAGGGAGCCTACAACATTGAGGCTAAGGATGTCCACATAGCCCAGGCTATGCCGGGTGCTTGGCTTGGCACAGCCACCCTGAGGACGGACCCAGGCCGGGTGATGCCAGAAAAAATGGGGTCTCCCTGAAAAATGGGGTTATTGGGGACACCGATTACCAGGAAGCCCTGTGGGGAAGAGAGCCGAGGTAGTTCCTAGGCAACGCTAATGATGGCTTAACAGGCAGGTAAAGACGCTAATGTTCATCACTTACAGCAGGGACTTTTTTAGGGGACAAATTAGGCTCATTAACATCCAAGGTTAGCTCAAGATCCAAGATGGGATGAACTCCTCTGCCACAGCTCAGGGGAACCCAATGCAACTGCCGATACTGAGAGCAGGTGAGGACGAGCCCTTCCTGCGATGCCGCTCACGGTATCCTCCGCTCCCCCCAGAGAAGCCCCTTCCCTGGCCTAGGGCTCCTCTGAACCACATCCTGAGGACAGCAAGAAGTGGACATTGCTTCCCGGGGTCTCAACACACCTTGCTCAGCATGCTGCAATGACGCGCATACGACACGTACCTCGGGACTGCCCGCTATCCCGGCGTACCCTGTGCCGCTAAGCACCCAGCCGCCCAGCCCTGAGCCACCCCACCGAGGGACTTGGGGACAAGGAAAGCTCATCTCCCCCTCCACTCCCCTCCAGGCAGGTGAGGAAAAGACAAGGCAGAACAGCCGGGGACACAATGCTTTGCAGCACAGAGCCTTGCAAGTCGCCCGGCACACGCTGCTTGAGCTTGTGCGCTCAGGGAGAAAACAACGGAAGAGAAAAATTACACAATGATGGATTATTTATGACTTTGCAAAGACACCGGCATGGGAGATGCCCGGGATGATGGCAGCTGGTTGCCAATACATTGTCCCCCTTCTAGGGAGAACAAAACTATCTGGCAGGAGAAAAGGGTGCACTGCTTTGGGGAGGGTAGTAACACAACACACTGCATGGCCGTTGCAAAAGGGTGACAAACACCACCGAAGCACCTACCAAGCCCCTGCCAAGCTGGTCACCACACCCACTCACGCTGAACCAGAAAAGCTTCCCACACACGTACACGACGACAGAAGGAAGACACAAGATGGGCATTGCCTTCTGCAAAGATACGCAGGAGGACAGCGGCAAAGAGGCCAGCTTTCCAGGGACACCCTTCCTCCTACCCCACAACTCTTCCTTCCTTTTACAGGGTTTTCCTTCCACTTCTTGCAACCACCGCACGCCTAGAAGCCGGACGAGCCCCCACATTTGGACCCGCTGGCACCCTGCTGCGCTCCAGCCCCATCTCTCTTACAGAAGAGGGGTCTCCTGCACGGTCTCTGTGGGTTTAATTAAATCCTTTGTACACGCTAGGAAAGGGTTTGCAATACCAGGACGGCTCGAGGCCATAGGAAACCGGCGCTTTCCATCAAACGCTCTTAGCAGTGATTAATGCCAATGTCCAGACCACTCCACGGTTCGCTTACCACGGGCCGGTATTAATGTCACCCACGGTCAGCACTCGCCATGGGGTGGGACTGCCAGGGGGAGGGTGGGTGGCAAGGAGGACAACAAAGTCGGGGTGACATCAGGAGCCCTGCTTCTCCCATATGGTTCAGCGGTGAGAACTGCCCACCTTGTATCCCTGGCAGGGAAATAGCCCCACAGCAGCAGCCGGGGACGAGGTCTGCCATCCATCTCCAGCTCTCGGTGGCTGTGAGAGGGATCTGGGGAGCGCGGGCCCCTGTTCTGGCTCTGCTGCCACCTGAAGAGGCTTGACAAATGTATCGAGCCATTACAGACCTTTCCAGACAGTGTCCGATGGATGCACCCCTCTCATCACAGCTCTGGCAAGCAGAGAAAACAGCCCCTGGATGAGGGTACAAAGCTGCTCCCTGCCCTCTGCACCTTCCCGCCTCTCTCTGGCACCGTCAGTAAGAATATATCTGCTTGGCAGGAGTGGGAAACATGACCTGGAAGGTGGTAGAGCCACCAGGACCACTTATTCTTGGGTGGACACAGGGTGCACCGCACGGCAGCCTGCGGCATGGTCCCGCAGGTTTGCCGCGATGGCCCTGAGTGCCATCCCTCCTCAAGGCAGGAGGATGCCTTGAAACAGAGACTCTCCTAGGTATTCATCAGAGCAAGAAGATGGAAACCTGCAGCCAAGTCCTAACTTTGCATTGACGGCAGACCCCAAACACAGTGCCAAACACCTCAGAGCAGCGGTAGACATGGGACCCGACTCAGGAGTTAGGTTTGGAGGCTTTCACGCTTTCCCTGGGCTTGCCACGACCTCCAACCCAGGTGCCAGGGCAGAAAGGATCAGCAGCAAATGCACCTCTCCCCAAAAAGACAAGAGAGACCCTTCCCATGTTTCACACATCGGCGGTCTCACCATTAAGCTGTGCCCCCTCCCCAGCCAGCTCCCTCAGCATTACTCACCGTAGAGGATCATGCTGGCGTTGGTGTTTCCTAGCTGGTTGGAGGCTACGCAGGTGTAGTTGCCGTAGTCCTGCTCGGAGACGTTGAAGAAAGTCAGTCTGGAGAAGAAGGCTTTGTTCTCCACTTTCAGTCCTTTCTGTCCTTCAGCCAGCCTGGGGGAAAGGCAGAAGGGGAGAAGGTCATGGGGATGGCATTGGGAGGAGATGTACCCACTATTTTCCATGATCCTGGTCCTGCCTGAGAGTGGGGACATCAAGCTCGGGGGAAAGATCAGGCATGAAGGGAAGGTATTGGGAGAGATATGGGAGATGGACACTGCCCTACTGGGTCTCATCCCTCAGCTGCCAGCCCCCATGATGTCTACAGGCATCCTCACAGATGCAGAGTCACTGCTGAAGCAGATGGCTTTGGGGCTTGCCAAATGCCGTGCAGAGGGAGGGATGCTCACACGGCCAAGGAGGGTGCCTTGGAAAGGCTCCTTCCCACCCAGCAGAAAAGCCCGGCTTCTGTCTCATGTTGGCCTCAAGGGCTCCTCAGTCCTCCCGGCTCTGCGGGATGCCTTCCCGCACCTTCCCCTTCCCTGACCCTGGTCAGCTCCCCGCGTGCCCCTGACGGGGCTGGCAGCACGCTCAGGCAGCAGACGCTGCTGCAAACCCCTTTGGTGGACCCAAATGCCGGCACCGCGGCGGGCTCTGCACCGCGGAGCGGGGAGGCACTTCTCAGCCATCACAAACGGTGAAGCCTTAACCAACTGCTTTGACTTCCCTGAACTGCTGTCCCCCTCCCACTTCGCTCCTGCAGCTCTTTTAATTGCTAATTCCTCCCGGGAGGTGCTGGGTCCCCATTATCACCCCTGCCGGGCTCCGACTGCCGATCCGGGCGGGCTGAGCCCGCTCCTGCCGCTGCTTCATGGGCCCTCGTGATCTGACCTACTTCTGAGCGAAGCCTTTCATCTGCCACGCAAACATCCGCCGCTTTGTACGCTCCGCCTGCTCCTTTCCTCCCATAACAGCCAAGGCAGGCGGCCCCAGCCTCCCCTGTAGCTATTGTAGCATCTTTTTTGGCTAAAACATGCCTCTTTATTAGTGACCTGCATTGCTCGTCCTCTATTTGGATGTACCACGACTCCTCAGGGCTTCCCAGGGAGAAGCAGTGCAAAAATGGGTTAAAAAAGCTTTGCCTGGGGTCAGAGAGAGACATTTGCTGCAGAGTGGGACCCTACCCCTGGCTGCGCTGCTCCCCTCCTCACTCCCCAGCCACGGCCCTGTGCCGCTGCTTTGGCGGGACAACGGGAGCTGCTGGTTGACCTAAAAGGGTGACTTTCACCCCAGCGCTGGGCATGCTGTCCCTTCGGTGTAGCAAACCCTGTCTCTCGACCGACACCACATTTCTTCTGCCTTTCCAAGAGCAAGAAGCTGATGCTGCCTTCTGGCCAAAGTGTTTAAAAAGATGACAGGGATTTCATCCACTCCTAAGTACATGGATTTGCACTGCCAATATCACTCCTGGCGATTATGCTTCACTGTGAGACCGTAAACCGGAGGCACGGGCAGCAGCAATCCTGCCTGCGCTGCCTAACCCAGATGGAGGCCAAAACCCGTCTGACAGAGGCTCCTGCAAAAATCCCCCCTCAAATGCCCCTCATCTATTTTTCTCCACGCAGACAGTGCTGAGTTAAATATAAAGCCCTGGTCTGCTTTTAATAGATACCGAGCAGCGGCAGCTCCTGCCACAAGCGGCGGGCGCCGCGGATGCCGGCTGCCTGCCGAGATGCTCGGATTAGCCCCTGACAAGCACAACCTGCTGCTGTCGGAGGGGACCTGCCTCTGTGTCCAAACCCAGGTTGAGCCAAGGGTTATCAGGGATTTGACCGGCTACCACAGCCCCATCGCCAAGACGGGCTCAGTTAGGAAACACCGAAGCTGCTGGCACTGGGCACAGCTTGCATGGGGTCGGTGCATCCCTCCCGTTTTGCCCCCCGGGCTCTTACCGCTTGTCGTCTTTGTACCACTGGAAGTCGGCGGAGGGGACGGCGGAGGCTTCGCACAGCAGGATGCCCTTCTGCCCCACCGGCACCCCGGTGCTCTTCGCGTCCGAGATGTACGGCGGGTCTGCGGGGAAGACGGCAGTCTGGGTTCAGTGCCCGGCAGCCCTGCGCCTCCCACCCCCTCCCCTTGCTCCTCAAGCTCCCTTTTCTTTCCCCGCATTTGGGAAGAGTCAAAATCATCTCTGAGCCTGTGCCTAGCTCCTGCCGCTCTGGCACTGCTGTCCAGGGGTTTTTGGGCAGATGGGGGACCCCGTGCCGTGGGCTTCTCCGAGGACCAGAGCCCCACGACTCTCAGGAACCATGTGCGACCCTGTGCTGCCCCCATGCAGCTGATGAGGTGGCCAGAGAGGAGTTTAGGAGGGTCTTCACCTCTGTCTCTGAGCACAAATGGTGCTGCTTTCTTCCTTGCTCTCTTTCTTTCTCTCTTGCATTTTTTCTAAAGGAAAAAAATTCCTATTTACTGCTCACTTCTCTCCTCTCCCTGGAGGTTATCGGCACAGCATCTCACCATGGGCGGAAAACCCAGGTTGATGGAGACAGCTGAGGAGGAGGTGGTAGAAAAAAATGGAGCTTGAAAAGAAGGGGAAAAAAGGGCAAAACACCACCTGCTCAGAAAACTGCCGCTGCCTGTCTCGGCTCTGGGGCCCACAGGATGGGTTCACCCTGCTTCCCACCACCAAAGTCCCATCGCCTCGTGGGGCGGCACGGTGACCCACTCCGTCCCTGGTCCCTGACGGCCCTCAGGCTACTCACAGTTGACGGTGACTTTGACTCGCTGGACGACGGGGGCTGCCACGTCGTTGGAGGCGCTGCACTCGTACTCGCCCGACTGCTCCCGGGTGATGCCCGTGATCTCCAGGTACTCGTCCTCGCTGATGAAGCCCACGGCTGCAGGGGAAGAGGGAGAGGGCTGTGAGTGATGGGGAGGCACGGCAAACCTGTGCTCACTGGCCAGTCACCGTCTGCGACCGTGTCACACCTAGGACACCCACCCCGCAAGTCCCGGCTCCGGGCATGCCCACACGCCTGTGCCTCACCACCCCAAGAAAAACCCTGCCAGAAATGTGTCGGCAAGCACTGGACCTCTGAGGTGGCCCCGGCCCAGCCAAGCACATCACCTGCTGGAGACAGCATCCCCAACACGCGCGGGATGGGCAAAGCGGTCCTTGCCAAACCTGCACCCTGCTAGAATAACCTGAGATCATCTCTCCTTGGCATCTGGCACCGCCGGGCTCACCCAGCTCTACACAGACACCCCTCTAACTTTTCAGCTTCAGTTAACTCACAGCCAGTTTATCCCCATTAGTTGTGATGCCAACATCTCCCTTCAGCTGAATCACTTTGTCCCTGTGCCGCTCCAGGCTCATCTCTGCGGTACCCGTGGGGGGCCACGCTCGCCCCCCTCTCCCCTGCTTGGGCTGCACCACAGCTCCCAGTTTTGCTCAAAGCTGGGCAGATGCAATTCGGCAGCCTTTCCTTTTGTCTGGCATCTTACAGCCTCCCCCTTCCTTCCAAGAGCCCGCTTCGCTTTGAAGCGCTCCTGGAAACCCACGGTGCTCGGCTGGCGAGGCGCAGGTGTTGGGCCGCGATAGTCTCCATGTTGATGGAGATCGCAGTGTTACAACAAACGCAGAGTTAAATAAAGAAACCCGGCAATTAGAACACATCCGCTAAACATCCCGGAGAAACGCTGAACAAACGGCACGAGCGGGTTTTCAACAGCCCCCGAATGGGGACAACTTCTCCCTTTCGTTTACATCTCCCCATCGGATCTCCCGCAGCCGAGATGCTGTAATTACTGTGCGAAGCATCTCTGAGACCAGTGTCACACTTAATATTCCTATAAATTTTAAACGGTAGTCCTTGGTACATATGTGTGGCAATTGGTGTCATATTTTAATTAGGCTTGCCCTACACCATCTGAAATTAATAATAGCTCGAATTACCAGTGTAATTTATAAATTAACATTGCTGCAGCATTAGGAAATAAATTAGCTCTGGACAGCTGTTTCTGGGAGTGAGTGCCAATGGCAGAGAGGCCGAGCGCAGGTCCCTGGTCCCCGGGGGACGTGGCGAGCTCAGCCGGCGGAGCCGGGTGATCCCGTGCCCGCCCTCGCTTCCCATCCGACTACCACGGTCTCTGCGCTAGCGTGACCCGATGGGCCACAGCTCGCCACGCTTGACCGGTCAACCGTATGCATCTTGCTCCTAACAAATGCATGCAAAGTATACACGTGGGAGGCTCCCGTCGGGGCACGCACCGTCTGCATCCCACCGGCCGGTACTTTTATAGCATCTCTTCCTGCAGTACACAAAAATAGTGAGCGCGGTCACATGCCACCGCCCGCCAAGGTGGCCGTCTTGAAAGCACGCGTACGCGGGGGTTTGCACGCGGGGCCCGGAGCCAGCACCGATGCAATTGCTGTCACATCCCCGCGCAGCTCGACACGGCGAGCACCCCGGGCAGCCGCTGGGATCCTGCTGCTGCAATCCCAGGTGCTGCTGCCGTCAGCTCCAACTAGCGCAAATATGCTCAGCTATAAGGAAATCACACCTTGGCTCTCCCCTGCACCAGACCTCATGGCAGCCACCTCCGCACGGCAGCCCTGGGACTTTGCACAGCCACTGCTCTCTCGCACACTCGGCAGCCGAACCAAGGACCCTGTGGGCGCACATCCCGCCATCCCAGGCTGACCCAGCTGGAAAGGCAGCCCCGCACTGCCCTGCGATCTTCGGAAAGGGTTGAAGTGAGTTTTCCAGTGCAACCCACCGTCACGAACTGCTGACATCCACCCGTGCCGAAATTCCCACCCGGGCAGCTCACAGTCAAAACCGCTGAGCTCACCAGTACTTAGCACAACTGAAGGGCAAGATATGAAGGTGTTACCCCAAAATCAATATCCTTTGGAGACACGCAAGTTGCAGCGTTACATCCAGCGGGCCTGCAGCACTATGTGCTGCAAAAAAAGGAGAGAGGGGGAAAAAAAAAATCCCTTTTATGGCTGACCTAGAATCAGCTTCTCTGTAGCACAGCGCTGCCTGCTGATAAAATAACGACACAGCCGGTGCCCTTCAGATGCTCCGCGCACAAATCTGACTCCAGTTTGTGCAAAAGCTCAGATAACATTCCGCTTCCCAGCTAACCAAAGGCCCTTCCCCGAGCGTGCCGGAGCCAACTCGCACACGGCAAGAATTAGTTCTCGCCGTAGCCGAGCCGTAGCGTGCGTCCCCAGTTTGATCTGGGAGCAAAGCAGCTCGAGTGCGTTTCATTACCCAGCAAAAGACTTCATTAAAGTAACTGTGAGGGTCAGCTTTCCACCTGCAAAAGCTCAGGAAATTGAGAGATGAAGGTGTTCTCTGTGCCGGCGCAGCACTGAAGATACGTGCATGGTAATCGGCCGACGGAGAGGCAGAGCGCAAAGAGTTCAGGGTTTCAGTGTCTGGCACGCTTTGCGTTGGCACCTGCTAGATTTCAGCTACAGCCCATCGACCCTGATGTGCAGAGTCCACCCTGGACCAAAATGGGGTGTTTTGTACCGGAGCTGACGCCTGCTTTTGCCCTGAGCACAATTTGGTATTACTCATGGTCAGATAACGATGACGATAGCATTAGGAATACCATCCCTGCTGGGGGCCCTGGCCAGATCCTGCCTCGTTAGTGCCAGCTACTGCACCTCAAGGAATAAGGTGATATGAGTGATCCCTGCCCCAAGGGCACTGCTTCCCGCTGGTGAAGCAGGTGACGCCAGGGAACCGGGACACCCGCCGTGTCCCCCGCCCCCTCCTGCAGGAAAACCGGGTCTGTAAAGCCGCTTCGCTGCCGCCTGCGCTGCCGGATCACACCAGCACCCATGTTGACCGAGGGGCGAAGGCGCGGACCGAGAGTAATTGCCGAACCGCTTGGCTCCCTGGCCTCTGCATTTTTGCCTATTTATAATGGGAAGTCTTGTTGATAGTTGGACAAATCTCATTCATGAGTGACTGCCAGGAATGGAAAAACAAATAGATGGGACCAAGGGAGCAGGGCTGGGGTTAAGCAAACACAATCTGTAAGTGCAGACCTTGCTTTAGAGAAAGCAACAGGGTGCCCATGTCACTGTGGCTGCTGGGGTCCCCTCAGGGCCAGCGGGGCGTGGGAGGGACATTTATCTGCTTGCCGGGTTGCACGGGGACACAGATGCTGCTTTGGGTAAAGCTCAGCTCCCCAGGCAAGCCCCAGCCCAGGTTTTGGATGGTTGTTTTTTGTCCAGTCTCACATATATCAGGCCCTTTGGATTGCTCCCACTGCTTGCCCAAGGCTGGAACTAGAGCAATGGGCACCCAACTGCTGTGATCCCTGCCTCCGAAAGCACCCGGAGCTCAGGGATGCTCAGGGCAGGGCTGGCCCAGGGTCCCACGGCTCCAGGAGCTCACCCAAGGGTACCAGCCCTGCTCCACCTGAATTGATGGTGGGAATTTTTCAAGGCTGTCCCTGCTTGAGCACAATTAGGAGCTGAAATATTACAGGAATTAATGGGAGAGCTCTCGTCTCCTCAGGAGCTAGAAAACCAGCACAGCCAGCACCCATCATTATTATTATTAATACTAATAATATAATACAGGCCAGAAATGGAACAGCCACAGACTAGGCAAAAGCGTAATCCTTGCTCATCAGCCGAGGATGATGAACTAACCCAGTGCGAGCTGGGGAGATGGAAAACCAGAGCTTGCATCCACCTGCTCGGCGAGCGGGAGCCTGCACACAGACTGCCACGCACTATTTAAGACTTGCTCTGCCAGACCTGCAACTCTGCAGATCGCCATAAAAAAACTCAGGAAAGGAGAAGCACAAGCACAAAGAAGCAAGGGGGAAAACTCAGCCCGGAGCTGCAAAATAGCCAAGACAGACTCGATGTATAATGAATAGTCGACATCATGAGCAGAGCCGGGGAGCTCGGCAGCGTTTGGGAGCCTCCAGCCAGAGAGGGCCAAGTGCCACAGCAGCGAGCAGCCCGAAATACAGAGGTACAGATAACCGAACGATGTCTCTTGTGTGGCACAGATAAGTCACTGTGGGTACATTAGCGAGATTGCCATCGACAAGGCAGCGGTCGGTGCCACAGGTTGCAAGGCCCCCGGCGCAAGGGAGCCTGGCCGTCACGGCGGTGGGGGAGCCGTGGAGGTGAGATGCTGGTCTGGCACGGAGCACCGAGGCAGACCCAACAGACGGCAAAGCTGCGCTTGGGGTCCCACACGGTGCGGGCAGATGTCTCGTACATCCATATTCCTCCCTCCTTGCCTTTCTCCTTCCCTTGCTTCTCCTCATTTTCCCAGCCCGACTCGTCTCCCTTCTGCCTCCTCCTACCCGTTTGCTTCCATTGAGCCTCTGACAAGATAATAACTCACCGGAAAGCCAACACATGTTCCCAAATTAATTACGTGCCACTGTCCCCTGGCTCGCCATTGCAGCCATGTTCAGGTCTGTAGGACGCATCGCTTACGGCTTTCCCTGGCTGAACGCTGCCCACAATGCCATTAAAAAAGCTTCCCTGAACTGGGAGTGAGGCGCTGCTCTGTGCTGCTGTGTCCTGCCAGCGACCCGTGGTGCTTCTGTGCACCACGCTACCTCCCTGAGGACCACAACCCTAACGAAGCACTCCCTGCCCCATGCCAACCGCACGGCACGCAGCACCCAGCAGCAACGGCATATCTTTCACGCTGCCAACTCCCTGCACCTCAGATCAAGGCGAGCCAGCCCAGCCCTCCACGGCTGCGATATTTCCACCTCTAAAGCTCAAAGGCACAACCTCAGCAATCGTCCCACAGCGGGTTTGACCTCTGGATGCCCAAAGTCCCAGGGCCGGTCCCGAGGCGCTACCCTGCCTGCTACGCCATGCCGCTGCATTTGCTGGGCACTGATCCTACTAGGCAGGATCGGCCGGAGGAGGAGAATATTTTATGGAGATAATTTTATTAAAATGTTTACAACAATGCAGATATTGACATCTCACTTCAATCAATAGCACAATTTATTGTCCTTCAAGGTGAACATTAAGCCAAGCTGCCCATTAGTCAATATTTACCTCCAAGGTCTATAAATCTTTATACGGGCTTCAGCGGATGTTGACAGCAGCTGATTCCAGATAAGTAAAAGTAAGAGCGTGAAACATTGCTCCTTTTGGAGGTGAAATAGTAACTAGTTAATTACAGTCCCTACAGCGATTCTGAACTATCAATTTATGGCTACTTCTGGCAATAAAAATTAACATCGCGCAGACTCCCGGCTCCAAGTGACGCGCTAAAACCGAGAGCCATATATTTCAAATGTCACTCCGATGCGGTAGTGATGGCCATCTTATAACAGTTTATAGTAAATAAATAAAACACACAAAGGTAATAAGAGCGAATTGTCGGCGCCCGAGAGCCGCTTCACCTCTCCTCTGCTGTGGCAGCGGGTGGAAAAGTGCAGGGCGGGTGATTTAGTAGCATCGCACGGGCAGCTCAGCTCCCGGTGTGCAGAGAAGGAGGTGGGGGAAGGAATCACCCCAAACCCGGGTTCTCAAAGCAGGCAGGACAGCCCTGGTGACGTGGGTAAAGAAGAGCTAAGGCTGCCTCCAGCACATGCCCTGGCCGAAAATGGGGGAAGCATCTGCTTCACCTCTTGTTAATCAGTATTACCCACTCTTGACTGCTCAATTAACACACACAGAACGAAGTTCAGGCAGTTCAAAAATTCCCTTTCCCTTTTTCTTTTGATCAGGTGAATGACACTGGTTAGGGCAGCTTCCTCTCCGTGCACCCCCCTCTTTCCGACTCCCCAGTGCCAGCTTAACGCTGCCACGCTCTGGTGGAGAAAGATTGGGGGTAATTAACCTGCTGGAAATCATCCAGAGCAATCATTAAAAAAATGATTTTTTTAAGATTACCCTATCGACCCAGGCAAGCACGGCATGCTCTTCTCCTCCTCTCGCGAATATTATATCCCCATATCACAAGCTCCAGCCCATTTCCATCTGCGACCCCCCTTAGAGGAGTGATCCCTTTAGAAAGCACACCTACACAACCAGCGTACGGCAGCTATGGGGTACGATCCTCCTCCTCTTCATTTTTCACAAGCCTTTGGAAAAAGGACCGTAACCCCCGAAACAGGCACACAGCGTATCAAGGACTGCATCGTGCTTACACGGGGCCAAGTCTCTCTCTTTTTGAAGTTTCCCGAAGACAAGGAAAGAAATCTCTCCCCTTACATGTTTTTCCATGTTAATTAGCGTGTTTCCGTGGCCTGATGTTGTGCGAAGCCCCAGGGGACGATGCTCTCGCTGCCTGGCTTTTGCGCAGTGCTCAGGGCTACGGGAGTTTTGCAGTAGCTCCCTCCGCTGCTGCAGCCTGGGGTCCCTCCTCATCCTCACCCCCCCAGGGGCGGTGACCATCACCAATCATGCCCGGTGTCACCAAAGAGAGGGGAAAACGTATTGTCCTTACTCGTACCCTTCATTAAATTGGATTCGGCAGAACTCTCACAGCCAATTTTGCTCCGTGCCCTCGTGCACAGCGACATAGGCTGCGAGGGAGAGGGGTGGTCAGTGCCGACCGCCACGCCGAAGGCTCCCAATGCACCCCAGGCAGGTGCAAGCTGAGCGATAGATCCATGCTTGCCATAAAGTCCTTCTCCTGCACTGGTATTCATGTCCCCTCTGCCCCTGGGCTGCGGGAGCCTCTCCTCGTACATGGGACAGGACACGGGGATTTCCACGGGTGCCCTCCGAACGCAACCACCAACTGGAGCCATCAGGAAGGCTGCAGCTCTGCAGCCCGCTGCCAAACCTCTGCTCTTTGCTGCCAGGGAAGACATTTTCTTCAACTTCTTGTGATACTCAGAGCTAGATCTGAGACAGGACCCACTTTTGTGGCTGCATTTGCTCAGTGCATCTACAGTCAGCCTCAAGACCACACTTGGGGCTCACATGCCCTACCACAACTCAAATATTTAACTATTAAGTGGGCACATGCAACACATCTCACTAGTCACTGGGACATGCAACTTGCAGAGACCCTCCAGATGCCACCACATCGCCTGCTCCTGGTCTCTCAGCCTACGTTCACAGCCTACAGCCTGTATTCACCATCCACACCACAGACAGCCAAAGCAAGGCACGGGGAGGCAAAACATGAGCGGGCTTCCCCGGCACGGCTGCCTCGCTGCCACGCACTGCGTCCAGGGCTGGACCTCCCATGCAAAGCTGCGCTGCGGCATGCCGGGGATGCCTGCCCAGTCCGCTCGCCTCGCCGGTGCTATGCAGCGCAGCCGAGTCCGTCGAGCCGCCCATTATTGCACCATTGTGAAGAGTTTTTAGCTTATAAGTCCTTGAAAGTTTCCCACTGTGACTCGTTGAACAAGATCTTTTTCACTTTTCCTCTCTTCTCTGCTAACAATATTTATACTCATTTCTTTTATTGAAATCTACCTGCCGCCTGTTCTATTAAAGCCGCCTGAGTGGCAGCTCCTATTCTCCGGGAGCCCGCAGCCCATCTATTCTCCAGACAATGAGGTACAAGCAGTCTATCTTCTATTGTGCTTCCCGGCCTTCGGCTCTCAAATCTTCCATCTCAAAAAGGCATGTCAGAGACGCCTCCACGCAAAAGATTGGAATCCCGGGCTGCACGGGGGCTTCCCGGCATGATCCGGGCTCGCTGCCCTCCCTCTCCGGGCGAGCATCTCTGGGGAGATGCTGCCGCGGTACCCGTGATCCCTCGGGGATGCTTCTCCCCCATCCCCTGCGCATCGCAATTCATACTTAAATGCTGTTCGTCGCCGTCAGGCGGCTGCTGCTGGGATGTTTGCACGCCTCAGACAACTTATTTGTTACCGGGAATAAAAGAGAAGCATTAAACCTTTTGTTTGCAAGAAGTAGTTTATGGAAATTAATATTTAAAGAAACAAAACAAAACAACTCGGGGACCAACCACCCTTGAACGAGGCTCTAACTCAGGAGCAAATGAGTCGAATAAAGAATGAGCCCTTTTGTTTCGGCAAGCGGGAGAGCCGGGCTAGCTCGGAGGCAGCTCAGGGTTCGGCAAACTGGCAGTGACTGTCCTCGGCCTCTCCCAGCCCCTGCCTCCTCCCGGGGTGCTGGTAAGGATGCCGAGCCCCAGGAAAAGGTCTGGACAGCACGTGCCACCCCGTTAGAGCAAATTAGCAATGGTTGCAGTTCACAAAGCACCTAAGTGGTGTCAGCTCTGTAGCAAAGACGGGTGTAGGGCTCATTAGAGGGCTGCTTTTCTTAACGATACTCATGCATTATTTGCAAGCATAGAGCCAGACATCATCCTCCTCAGCCCCTTGGGCCCACCTGCTCGGAGGACAAGGTGGTGGCCCTCGGGGTGGCACCGGGAGGGACGGATGCTCCTAGAGGAAAGGTTCGGCAGAGGCTGCGACCGGCACCGAGGCACTTCCCACACAGCTTTTCTGCCTCTTTGCAGGAATGCCTGCAAAAGGCACATGAAAACCAAATACTGAGGCTCCCACGGAGCCAAGCCCTCTCCAGAGTTACTGATGAGACAGCATCTCCCGGCAGCTCCGTGCTCCCGCTCGAGCACCGATGCTGCTCTCAGGGCACCTGAGCTGCTCTTCCTCCCATGCTCTCTCCCGCAGCCTAGAGCCAGACCCTAACAAGCCACCCAACAACAAGTCCCCTCTCCTTTCTTTCCTTACTCTTTCTTCCTCCCTGCGACTTTTTCCCTGTTGCCACTTGCAAGGTGAGAAAGGACAGCGTCGCCAGAATGAAAGATTCTCCTGCGTGCCCTCTCCCAGCAGCGGCCCTAATTCATTTTTCATGGCCCCTTGCAGTGACAAAAGCCGCTGCTTCTCTCTTGTAAGCGTGCGCCATGCAATAAGTCAAAGCTGATGTGCATTTTCCCCCTGGGTGCCGAAGCTGTGCTTTTGATTTAATTTGTCCTGTTGTTTGGCTCTCAGCCTTTGCCGGTGAGTTCCTTTGGAGAAGGCGGCAAGGTAGGGCCCCATACGCGCGGAGGGGCTGCCTGACAGATGGGGTACAGTGGGTAGTGTTTAAATAATTTGCTGCGACGATACCAAGATGTTGGAGAGTGACAGATGCTGCCAGAGAAAATCGCTCAGACAAACACACACATCCTGTTTGCGGGAGCCCTGCTCCTCGATTAAATCCTGTTGCAACTTGGCTTTCCTGGAGTCCATCCCATTTCTGGCAGCTTTCTCGCTGTCTCCAGGAGAAGCTGTGGTGCACGAGGCTTGGCAAGGAGAGATAACACCAAGAAATGAGGTGCTCCTGCCTCCTATTTGCAGGACTCTTGCAAAGCAACTCCCCCAAAAATACCCAGCTGGGATACTGGTGGTGAGATCCACCAGCTCGCCTCCCAGCAACGCGCCCCTGCGTGCAACCGGTATTGCTCTGCAGGTGAGAGCATCCCCGTCCCCTGCCAAACTCGAGGAGCCCTGCTTTCCTCCAGATTTGTCTGAAAAACAGCTGCTGGCAGCCAGGCCTGTAGGGTCCCTCTGGCTGCAAATTGAAACCCAAAGGCTTTCTCCGTAGGACAAGCTCTTAAGAAGCAATTGCAATCCAAAGCGTTAAATGGCTGTAACCTCAGTTAAGCTGTATTTCAGCCGCATTAAGAAAATATCCCTAGGATGGGAAGTAAGTGGCATAATGGCATTAGAGTGAAAAAATAAGCATCAAGTGCTGGTTAAATCCATCCCCAGCGCTGGCAAGAAGTCACGGGGATCTGGGAAACTTTCCCTTCTCCCTGCATATCCCTGCACGCAGCTCCCGGCAAGCCCAGACGTGGCTTTCCGCAGACAGGGCATATTTTCCTTCCCTCCTCTTCCCGTGGGACCCCCCGACCCCTCTTCACCCCCCGGAGCCATCCGAATCATGGCAGGGTGAAGCTCGCTGTCTCCTCTCCATCATCTTTAGCCCGTCTTTATTTTTTCAGACACGCTATTTTCCAGCCCAGTGGCCTTGCTCTGTCCCTCGTGTTTTATGGCACTGATGTCTCCATTTCTGGAGGATCATTCGCAATATTGCGGCTTATTGAGAGAAGCTAGGGAAATGCACGGGCGGGAGATGGATGGGCTCGGCACGGCTGGGGGGCATGGGGGGCTGCGGGGGGCTGGTGAGGATGCTGTGAGCCTGGGGAGGGGAGATGGGGAGCCAGAGGCACAGCAGGGATGGGTGATACTGGCCTCCGGGCACTGGGAAGGACTGGGAACAGGGGGACTGGAGACCAGGCTGAGCCCCCTCGCTCGAGCCCATCGTCCCCTCTCCAAGCCTCCTGTCAAGGTATTGGCCCCACTGTGGGTGCTGGGAGGGCAGCGAGAGGCATTGCTCCGCAAGGGAAAATCCATTTTAAATAACAGCAGTGTATCACAGGAAGGGGAAAAACCCATGGGCTACGGCATTGCTCTGGCTTTAAATTATACTGTAGGAGGATAAAAATAAAAGAGAGGAAGACAGAGAGAGAGACCAGGAGGAAAAAGAATTGCCATTGTTTTACCAAGCAGATGGGAAAGTTCAGGGGATCAGAAAAAGACTATTATTATCTTGACTCGACCGAGAGAAGATGGGAAAGGAAGAGGCATTTTTTTCCCCTGCAGTAAGGAATGCTGTGGCAGAAATAATTTCAGCAAAGAGTCAGAAGGAAACGGTGCCATTGGCTCCGGGCAGCACCCGAGTTATCCCCACGGCCTGGGCACACCACTGGGATTTGGCTTTTTGTCCTCTTCCCCCGGCAGTGACGCACCGCTATTGCAAGGAGGGGGCGGTGGGCAGGGGAGGGGTAACCGGGGTGCACATCCCTCACCGCCTCCAGCTGCGGCAACGTGCCAGCTGTGCCGCCAGATGTGCCCGCTGCCAGCGGTGCTGCAGCTGTGGGCACCCCTCCGTGGCACCGCCGGCCCCGGCGCAGGCTGCCTGCCCGCTGCCTGCCTGCTGCCTGCCCGGCCTCGTGGCAGGACCACCTGCCCCAGCTACCCAAACTCCTGCTGCCCTGCCCCAGAGCGACTGTTCAGTTTACTACAAACCATTGAAGAATACACTAAATACACAACAAATCTCCCCACTTTTCCTGCTGGCCATGTAACCACGAGCAGAATGTGATTTTTTTTCCCTCCAATTCATGTGACAAGCCCTTTTTCTGCATGTGCAACAGTGCCTGCAACGCCGGAGCTATTCACTGCTGTTCTTTACCTTGGGACGGGGCAGCCAAGCAGCTCCCTCCAGCTCGTGAGCACATTTCAGCTCCTTGCCCATACAAGCACAGCAGCATTTCTCAGCCTCACCAGAGACAAGGAAACTCTCTTTCTACCCATGTTCAGGCTAGGGGAAGGGCACAGCCCCAAAGCCCGCGGCACTGGCCAAGCACAGACACCAACAACTGATTTACAGACCGGAGCAGACACTGGTACAACATCTTCCCTGCCAGGTTTCAAGGTCATGGGACAGGGAAACGAGGAGATGGAGCGCAGGTCTGCTCCACTGGAGCATCCTTCACTCACCACATCCCTCCTTGCACTCTTTGCCACTCTCCAACTTTTCTCCCTTTCCCTCCAGTGTATTTTGCATGGTTTCTTTCTCTCTTTCCCCATTCCCTCTTCCTCCCTCCGCCACACGGTCTGTCCCTCGCTCCCTAGACCTCGCCTTGCCACCTTTCCTTCTCTGCACCCACATTTCTCCCATGCCCCTGGGACGCGGAGAGGGGCTGGCAACCTGCCCTGCCTAATCCTGTGGCTACCGACTCCTCGGGCACTTAATATTCACGACAGAGAGAAACATTTCACGGCGAATTGGACGCACATTCAACTGGAAATGGAAATTTTATGACTCTTCTCACTCTGCGCCGCAGATTACACCAGCTGAGAAAACATGGAAGCAAATGAACAACCTGTGAACTGTAAAGTATATTAATAATGAAATCACAGCCCGGGAAATGAAGGCTTTATTCTGTTTATATTCTGCTCCATTAATAGAGAGCACTCGTGCTAGCTCCACCCCATTAGCCGGCAATCTGTGAGGAGGAAGAGTGCAAGGACGGCAGGGGAATGGTGGCAGGGGGCAAAAACCTCCTTCCCCCCGGGGCAAACATCACAAGGGCAGGAGTTTGGCTCAAAGCATTTCTTTGCGCTGCCTCCGCCAATGGACGGTGTGGGCAGGCAAACGCAGGGGATGCCTTCGGCCTCGGTGCCCTGCCCCGTGCAAGCTCGGTGAGCGGAACAGATGTTACAAGGCAAGGAAGGGAGCAAATGGTGATACCAGGGAAAAATAAGGCACAAATCTGGGGGGAAATCAGCTCCAACACCCCAGCAAGGTGCTGGCACCAGGAAAACCATCCACGCTCAGCCTCGCGGCAGAGCCGCGCTTCCTCCGTCTGCTCATTCCCATCGCCTGCCTGCTGGGGTTTGAGCATCTCCACCACCTCTCCGGGCATCCTTCCCGGCCCTCGTCACGACGCCCCATCCCTCCAGGGATGGAGGTACCCCACTTTTGCACCCACAGCCCTGATGCCATGCTGATGGCTGCTGGAGAGCAGCAGCAGACCGAGCCGCGCTAGCAGGGCTTGGGTGAATAAATATTTCGGTGTTATTCCCCGACACCCAGCCCTGCCCTTGGCTCAGCAGACCTGGGCCGCATGTGAGGCAGCCCAGCCGGGCTCTCTCCTCCCTGAAAACAACTGCGGCAGCTTATGCAAAGCACATCACGGGAGCTAAAACGAGCCGGAGCCGAGTTTTCTATAGCTGAAGCGACCCGGTGTTGACAGAATGGGGACGCGTTTCCACAGCTCAGATTTTTATAATAATACCTCGGGGGAGTCTCTGGCAAAGTTTGGCCCAAATATAATTAGTTTGCACAGCTATTAGGAGCTGATAAAAGGTTTTAATTTGTGTGGAGATCTCTCAAATCTCAGACACTCCCGTCCCTTGCTCTTCCCCACGCCAGCCGAATGAAAGGCGAGTCCCAGGCAGGGAGCGAGCCGCGGACACAAAGCCACACATTTACTGGGGAGGGAGGGAGCCGTGCTCATCGCTAAAGAAGAGACAGAAAATCCGGCAAGCTGACACTGGCGGCGTGTAGGGTTTTGTCTGCCTCGTCCCACCACCAGAGAAATAACTGACATACCCCCTTCTTCCCATGGTTAGCCGAGGCACCGCTGGGGATGGAGAAAAGCCACTGGCGCGGGGCAGTGCTGCCAGTGGTGTGAAAATCTCCGTCTCCGCACAAAGCCGGAGCGTGGGATGCTCAGGAGGGGGGCGGTGAGGGCGTTATCCCAGGCAATGGGAGCGAATAGAAACTTCCCCGCTGCCCTAACCCGGTCCCGCCGCTGCTTCGTGCATGCAGGGCTGATGAGATTGTCATGCAAATGTTGCCTTGGCAGCGAGAAAAATAAATATCTCTGATATTCTTATTAATACCGCTTTGTACAGGGTGCCAGCTCCCTCGCACCGGGCATGGCGGCAGCACCGATCGGGAACGTTTGTAACACCACGGCGGCTGTTGCCCTTGCAGGAAAGGTAGCCAGCAACCGACGGGATGAGCTGACAGATAAAACGTGGGGGTGCAGGCAGGGCTGCCTGCTTTTGCCCCCCAGCAGGACAGCAACCAGCAGCACCGCTGCTCCACGAGAGCGACTGGCCCACCTGCTTCCCCGGGCTGAGATAAGGAGTTGAGCACGTTCTGCCTCTGGCGAGGAGGGAAAGCGTGACATTGCAAAGCTATGTTCAGGGAATATGCTGAAGCAGAGAGGGTTTTTTTTTCTCCTCCTTTTCTTAAGGGAAAGACATTGCCTCATTTGTAGCTGGTAGGGGTCTTGTTATTTTTGTACCAAGATGCATATTTTAAAGGCGGCTATGCCAAATATGCAAACAAATCAGCTCAAAGAGTTCATTTCCACCATGCGGGGAATCAAAAATATTACTTATATATATATACACATACAAGCACATAATCTCTTATTGCTTCAAAAAGCAGGAGGAACCAGGGCACATCAGTGGAAGGGAAATGCTGAAACGAGCTACCCACAAGCAAGCGCTTAGCACGTGGCACGCTAACCGTGTTTAAGTCACTCCTTGAGGAAAGCAAACCCTGGAGCCCATGACGCAATGCTGTCAGATCCTGGCTTCTGCGGGGCCAGATCCTGCTCCCATCATGGGAGCCGATGGGGAAGCTGCTGGCACTCGAGGGGCTAAATATTCACCCTGCTCCTGGCACGATCCCGTTGCTGGTCGCAGCACACATCCACAGGCTTTGCAAGCAACCCCTGGCAATGCCAGCTGCCAGCTTCTCCTTCACCACAACCACGCACAAAACTAGTGTCCATCTCAAAGTCCTGCTTCTCCAACAGCACTGCAACCTATTTATTTGCATCCCACGCGGTGCAAACGGAGCCAGGCCACCGGTGACCCTTTTCCTGGCCGATCTGTCCGGCGCGCGCTGATTAAGCGCACATCAAAACTAGTGGCAGATTTACAGGTTAACAATGATTTAGTGGAGTGCACCGCAGCCAAATTAATGCCGACTATAATGTAGTTTACCTCATTAAACAATGCACACCAAGATCCTGTCTGTTGTAAAACAATTGGTCTCTGAAGCCTAGTGTTCATCTTCCAGGGTTGCTGGGAGATAATAAATGGGTAATATTCCGGCGATAATGGTAATGGAGTCACGGCTCAGAGCTAATATTATGGCAAAGCAGTAATTATTTCAACAGTAAACAAGGGGACGGTTGAGCTGCCGACAGGATTGGAGCCGGTTGAAATGCTTCAGTTAATTTAGCTGGAACCCAGGCCTGCAACTGCCTCCCAGAAGGAGGACGAGGTGCTCGGCCACCAAATGAGTTGAATGAGCCTCTGTGAGACACACGACCACCACGAGACTGGGGAGATGCATGCAACGAGGTGAGGTGGGACGTCATGTATGGCACCGTGACCAACCCAACCCAATGCCGCAGCTCAGGGCTGGCAGCTGCAGTAGGAGGACTCATGTCCCTTCTTTGAGACACCACTTGTCTTGGCTCACACAACATGTCCCCCAGTCCTTCTTCCTCAAGAGGGGCTCAAACCCCTTATTTCTGCAAGGCACTACAGGCTTTGGTTGGCTCTTTGGTATGTGTTCAGCCCGAGGCAATGCAGACAAACCCTCCCTGCTGCCTAAACACCAAGAAGAGAGGTGAGGCAGATGCTTGGCCTCCTCCAAAACGATCTGAACCCTCAACAGGAGACAAGAGACAGTGCAGAAACATGAGACCCACGATGAACACAGAAGCAGCCATACGCAAACCATCTGCTCGCTCTGAGAGAGATTTCCCCGTTAAAAGGACCAGCAGAGAGCATGACACTCTAGTCTAAAGTTAATTAGGTGACTTGAGGCAGGGTTAAAGGGAGCAATGTTGCGGGACACCGAGCTGATCACTGTGAGGGACAAGGCGGCACAGAAGCAAGTGGAGATTTTCCCACCCAAGTGGATCCCCCTTCTCTTGGTGCCTCCCGACCAGGCTTCACATCTGATGTCTGACTTACAAATATCCCCTGCCTCCTGTTCAGAAAGGATCCTGGAAAGATGAAGGACAGCAAGCGATGTGCTTAATGGACAAACCTCTGAGCGGAAGGGAAGAAGGACGTGTCCCCTTCCTGGGGACAAGCAAAACTCTTCAAGCTGGATTTTTTTGCAGTCACTTGTCCTCTTGTTTTAAGCCCCGCCAAGAGCCAGAGAAAATCAATATATCCAAATATACCAGACTTCTCCCAGAGTCCCTTTGCTGGTTTGCTGCTGATGTATAGACAGATGATCTCATGAGACCTCTGCCACATTAGGCCACCATGTCTCATCTATCTTAAGTGCATATCTGAGCTGTGATTACCACTGCATCCGAGCGCCTCACGTCTTGAATGCATTTATCCTCCCATCGGTCCTGCAAGACAAGGGACTGCTATTGTACCTCTTCCAGGGAGGACGCGGAGGGCCATGGAGGTTAAACGGACTGATTGCTGAGGATATCTGGGCTGCAGCAACGTTGGCACCCTCCGAGCATCTCCCTTGTCTCGTCCCTCTGCCTTGCAAAGCACCCAGGCAGCACCTACCCCACAAATCACAGCTCGGACTCAGCTCAGGACTCTGGCTTCGCACAGGATCTAGCTTTCAGCGCCGAGCCTAATCCTGAGATTAATGAGGGATTCCCGCTATAAAGACCTCTCGATCAGACCTCTTACAAGTAAATACACCATCAAGCCAAACTGTAATGTTTTCCTACCCTGGCAGCCGCTGTCTTAAGCCGTACATTGGAATCCATCATACTACAGCAATAATCAAAAAGCAATTAGACAAAACCATGTCTGAAAAGTCCATCAAGGATCGTTAAGGATGATGACTTGGATGCAGCCTCTGGCTCAGGACGTCCGCGCATGGCAGGCCGGTGCCGGCCAGGCAGATGTGCTAGCGAAGGTATCTGCGTGCACACACCCAGTTTTTACACCATTTCCTTGCGTCTCTGGCCCCATCACAGCAGGATAACCGTGCTTGCTGTCTGACCACAGAGCCCTTGTTATCATCACTGTGAAGCCATGCCTGCTTCTCTTGGACAGAGGCTGCCAGCCTTCATCCCTCCTGGGAGAGCCCTCACTGCAATTCCTCAGCACATTTCCTGAGCTTAACGGGAGGCATGACGAGTCTCGTGTCTGCAGCATGGATAAATATCCCCCAGTTAGCTCAACATGGTGCCGCTCGCTCTGCTAGCGAGCAGCTCCGCGCACTTTGGCATCGCCCTGTGCCCGGCAGCTCGGGACGTTGCGCTTTTTCCTAGCCAAGAAATTCCAGCCTTCATCCACCGAGAGATGAAAACCAGCCTGACAACATGGCGATCGCCATGACAACATCAGAGTTACCCCAAAAAATAAATAAAGAGCCCAGTAACTATGGAAACACCTGAGTGACCAAAACCAGACTATTAGCTAGAAGACCTCTCCGCAGTTTACAGATGGCATCGGCACCGTGAGGCTGGGGACCATAATACATCCGAAGCCTTCAAAACAAACAGATAGTCGGCACCTATGGGTGCAAACACGAATGTGTATGGGCACACACAACACTGCCTGGGCACACACAACGTGGGCACACACAACACTGTGAATCGCGCGATTCACTAGCAGAAAACTCTCTTGCTCAGGTTCACTCAGCTCTGGAGTTACACAGCAAAAATGCTCTCCTCCTCCTGGCTGCAGAGAACTCTGCCAGCCCCCAAACCAAACAGAGCCTCAAAAACACGTTTAACGGCTCCTATAACGTGGCAACAACTGCAGATGTGAAAATTCAGCAGAGCTTACCAGACCAAGCTGCTAAACGCATATTGCACTGGACCAGAGCAATGCATGGGAGAGAAAACAGCCGAGCGGTCAAGGGAGCTGGGAGCAGCTGGAAAAGGGTCTCGAATGAGATCAGTCACTGAGGAGCCAGGCTGCTCTCGGTGTAAATCCTCTGAAGGACCCGACCGCACGCTCCCCCGGTGAGCAAACACTCTTACTTGCTCCATTTCCCACCAAGAGCCACACAGTAGGCTTACAGCTGCCAAGAAAATAATAAAGCCCGTGAAGTGCCTTTGCACAGAGGAGCACTCGCCGGTGTAAGCATGGGGACCGGCTCCTTCAGCTACCGGTCTGCCCGTGCCTGGCACAGACAGCGCTATCAAAGCCCTTCCCCAGTGACATCGGTGAGAGCCGCTTACCCATCCGCTCTGTAAACCCTTAAATTATGCACCAGCTTTCCCTTAACCAATTCTCCCTGGTCCCTTTTCTCCACCACTCCAAGCGAGACGGAGAAAGACGGCAAGAAGGAACAGGAGGCGGCTGCTCAAGACTTCCCCGGGGATGAGTGGCGAGACAGACCTACAACCGAGAGGGGGTGGCGGCTACTTTTGGGCCCCTGCTCACTCCTGGCTCTCCAAATTAGAGTATATCCTGCTAGGGAAAGGGTTACCGTCTCGGCATCTGCTGTAGCACCTCTGTGCACCTGCCCTGGCTTTCATTTCACTCCCCACGCTTCCAATCCTCGTCTCTCCTATGTGCGCTGAATGCAAAATGGAGCAGTAGAGGTCCCCCTCGGTGGCTTGGCAGACCCAGAGAGAGACACAGAGGAGCTGCTTACGGAGATGGGCAGAAGTTGTCTCAGGCCACCTCTGGGCTCAGCACCCTCCATCAGCAGGAGGCCAGACTCAAGTAAATCTCTGTGATCATTTGTTCCCTTTGAGTTTTGAAAGCAGAATGCCTAATCATGGCCAAAATCAGGTAAGAGCTGCTGCTGCAAATTACACAGCGCCACAGGTAATTTCTGATTAGCTCACTCTTCCTCTCCTGGTGCATCCTCAGTTTCCATAGCAGCTAAGTCCTAAGTAAAATGGAAACATCTGGTTCAAGCGCAGGTAAAGATTCCCTGGGGAAAGAAACCTGCTGGATGGCAGCAAACACAGAAAATAGCCCTCGTGAAAGACAGAGGCATCATAAGCCGGGAGCCTGGTTAGGGGAGGATGGATGGCGTGCGGGAGATGGCAGCGAGGGGCACGGGAGTGGGAGAGGAGGGTCCTGGGGGAGCAGGAGGGGACGCGGGAGGGAGAGCGGGGCTACGGGGAAAACAAGATGTGTGTGAAAAACAGGCGGTGAGGAGCTCAAGTGAGACAAAAAGACATTGTCAGGGTAGACAAGGGGAAGAGAAGAAAGAAAAAAAGGCTTCAAGGTGGGAGCACACGGACTGCCTCAACCATAAATGCTGCCTGATGGTGGCAGATACAGCGACAGCTACTTCCATGCCACGGATAGACGCTCGGCGCCAGAGAGGAGCACACGGATCTGCGCCCTGCATTTCATCATTCATCCACGCACAGACCCCGACTGAAGGCCACCGTCTCGGAGGCACGACCACCTAAGGCGGATAAGCCAACACGTGCAGCGGGGGGGAATGGTTTTTACAGAGGCTCCTGTCAAGGGAAGGGGCTGAGATGCCGCCGACTCAGCTCACTCTCTGCCTGGGCTATGGAGAGTGATGGATCTGGCCCAGCAGTTCGCTACAGCGCAGACAAATAGCAAAAAATCAATGGAGCTGCACCGAGACACCGCAGCCATCGGCAGGCAGCTGAACAGAGGGAGCAGACGCGGCGCCATCCATCACTGCTGCCGCTGCATCGTCTCCTTCGGCTGCCGGACAGCCCGGCCGGGGTGTCCCCGAGGAAAACTTGAGGCAGTTGTCTGGGACAACAGCCCACGTTGGTAAAACCTCAGGGGAAAAATGACTGAGGTTGAACTAAAGCGCTTAGACGGGATCAAGAGCATCAGAGCCAGGCACTGCCCCTTGCCCTGATGGCTCATCCCACCCAAAGCCCCCAGATCTCACCCCCAGCTCACTGCTGAGAACCTCGCAGCCACGTGGGAATAACAGGGCAGCAAAATGCAAAGCAAATGCCAAAAAGCAGCTGGGAAATGGTTTTGAAATAATATGCTCCCGAATGGGCACGTATGGAAATTTGCTTCCCAGCAGTCACACCCACACAGTTCTGCTCGGGTTTTGCTTACCAATTAACAAGGCCACCAATTAATGCTTCGTGTGTTTTCCTGCTCATTTGCACTATTTATAGTCCTCCTTTGAAGCAACGTGCGAGAATTCCCCGAAAACTTTTCAAAATAGGGCCGGACAAGCACATTCAATCCCTAGGCACGACAACACCAACCTGGTACCCACTGCCAGTCCTCCACATGAGGAAAACCATAAGCTCCTCTCCCAGACCACCAAGATGGATGTTTCTCCACCAGTCATCAACTCCTACATTAAGTCATATCTTTTCGGTGCACATCATCTTCTCTTTGCAACTAAAGTGCCACGCAAACCAGCCGACGACACCTCCCCAGCCGCTCGCAAATGGCGCTGTGCCCTTCCCGGAATATTTCTGGTAACATTTGGCTCTTACCTTTGGGCGAGATGTGTCTCCAGGTGATTGTTGGATCTGGCCTGCCCGTGGCTATGCAGGTGAGGCTGACGTTGCCGCCCTCATTGATGGAGATGTCAGAAGAGATCTCGGTGATTTTCGGAGACACTGCAATGACACAAAGAGGGAAATGAAAATGCAATCGGTTCTGCTCCGACTCAAATCTCAAAATGTGGGTGAAGGAGGCTGAATGCCTTCCTCCCTCCACCTCGACAAGCTACTCAGTAGCCCATCAGTCTCATCTGACTTGACAGGAACACACAGGGAGAAAGGGGGGGGGCAGAGAAGACAGGGTTGAAGTGGGAAGAAATTGTAGCCAGAGGGGATTCAGTCATTTTAGGGAGGCTCGAGATAGCTCCTCCTCAGCACCTCTGTGGTGTGCAAGATGGTACTTCTTCCCCACCCCGCTTCCAGTACTCATCCTGTCCTCCCAGCCATGAGGAACCCTTTCCAGCAGAGCTGCGTCCTACCAAGAAAACACCATCCACCCCCTTCAAGCTCCCCCAAAAGCAGCAGTCGCTCCTGGTGCAACAAGAGCACCCAAAGCACGCACATGGCTTGCAGGTCTTCCTGCAGCCATGCAGGCTCTCTATCACGCCCTTGCAACCAGAAAAAGCACCAAGAGGAGCTGGGCATGAAGACAAGTCTACCGAGGAGCCTCTAAGGTCTACCACTGTGCAAAGGAAGGGAAATTCAACTGGGATGAATGCCATCCCATTGCATTGGCACTGCCACCGTGAACACTCAGGAGCAGGTCAGATACAAGGGGCCCAGACCCAAAGAGGGGACACACATAGAGGACGGGGGGTGATGAGAAGGGAGGCTGAGAAGGGGAAGGGATGCGGAGCAAGCAGGGAGCGCTCAGCCCCTGCTGCTGCGTGAGCGGAGGACGCGATGCGGCTGCCAGGGAGGGCTGGGGTTTCTATGAGCTCTACGGCAAGACTATACGAGAAAAATGATCGGCTGCTGTTATCAGCCTGCACCTGCAGAACATAATAAAGACCATCACCTTCCTCGGTTTATTTTTTTTCAGGCCATTCTCCAGAGCCTAGCAGCGGATTGGCATCCCGCTGCGGCGCTTTGCAGGAGAGTCACAAATCACTTGCAAAGCATCCTGCTCCTTCCACCCTCCCTGGGCGAGCCCCATCCATCGACCTGCTTGAAGCTGCAGCCCAGATCGTTGCAACACCCCTATTCCTGACTTGGACCCCCACTCCCGAGCACCCCTTCCCTGCCTCTCCCCACCTCCCCGGGGCCGCGCCGAGCTGGAATGACTGCAATGGCCTTGCACGCATTGCCTCTGCTGTGCAGGTAAGTAATTTATTGATCCGTAAAGCACTCCAAGACGCTCTGGAAGGGATTATGTCATGCCAGTGCCGTGCAATAAAATAAAAAATGATGGATTTTTTGTGAACATGAGGGTGATTTAGGGTTTGTAGTTGGAAGTGTAGTTAAAGTACATTTTAAGTGGAAATCAAGGTGGGTAATGAATTATTCTCTGTTTTGAAGGGCTTCTGGGAGTTCATTTTTTTGCTGCTCTGGGCATGACGGCTAATCTGCTAACCATGCACCAGAGGACAGCTATGGATCAGACGCTCCCCAAACAGTGGGGGCTCTGGGGCAGGACGGTGGAGGGCATGAAGACAACACCGGAAGAAATATTAATATGCATCAGTATCATTAAGCCCAGCGTTAAGGGGACAGCACATGCCTCCTGGGACCACCCGCCTGCACGGAGCTGGGAGATGTTCTTCCAACAGCAGGTAGTTCATTGAGGAGATGCAATTAATTACAACTGCGCCACGATTGCCCTGCCGTGTTCCTGGCGAGGCTGGGACTGTGAGCCAGGAAACCCATGTGTGCTTTAAAAAGACCGAGCTTACGGTCTGGACAACAAAAATAGACCAAGGAGGTATTACCGTGGCCATTTCAGAGAAGTGGAAAGAGACAAGTGGAGGCACAGTGAATTGCCCACCATCGCCCGGGAAGAAGCAATAGCTTCCAGCTGTAAGTCCTGACAAAACTAGAGCAATATCTACCATCTTCAATGCGATGCTTGCTAAATCACACGGGAACCTTTCTGATATTTTTAACTACTGGATCCACATCAACCCATTCAGCTTGTTTTGCAGAGCTCACTGAGACTTAAAAAGAAAAAATCAAGTCAGACTTTGCACGGCGACTCTGGTACTGCACACATGGATTTGCACTCGCCCAGCCAAGAGACAAAAATCTGACCAGATTCTAAAACATAATTAAAACAAATTAAACTTGGATTTCCCGACACACAAGCATTACATCCTCCTCCTCAGCAATACAGCAGGAGATTTAAATTTTGCTCAGACCAGGCAGAGGAGGAGAGATGATTGCGTTGCTGCTTGGCCGGGCAATGGGAGACTTTGCAACTCTCTCCGACAAGTGCAAAAGCAGCTCGAGCCACTTGTGCGCAGGGGAAAAAGCCTACCATGCCCTGGCGAGCTCGGGACATGCTCGGGGAGAGACAATTTACTGCGGCCCATCTGGGATGAGATGAGGCAGGAATGGCTGGGAAGTAAACCAGAGTGACAACGTCAGCGAAGTTGTTAGCTAACCCTTAAATTAAATGTGCAGTGGTAGGATTTAGCACGACAGTTATTGTATGCTAATTAAACGTTTGAATAATTAACCACAAGAACTATTTAAAATGCCTTTCTGGAGACTGAACAGGTATGTTGTAAGGCTTTTACCACACTAGGGAGAGAAACCTTAATAAATAAGTGATCGCAAGTATATATTTAATATTATTTAACGGTCACCGGTGCTCCCGCTCCCTCTGCATTAAAACGCTTTCGCCGTCAGTTGGCATTTCTGCAGCAATGGGGCAGAGGAGAAATTTCTTATGCTGAACGCGGGACGCAGATGGAGCTGTACCCCTATGGGAATGAATAAATAAATAAAGCTAAATAAATGCAGGCTTCCCAGGCGGGAACCCTCTCCTTGCGGGCAGTCCTTTTGTGTTCAGCATCTCTCTTGCTCAGAAGTGATTAAACATGGCAGTGTTGGCCAAGCTGCTCCAGTTACACAGTACAGATTTCCCCAGAGACGGGCTGGTGTTTTATCGATCTGACTTCTTTTTTTCCCTATCCTTGCCATGATGATGGGAAAGGTCTCTGGGCTGCTCTCAGCCGCTGCAGCCCTCTGCAGGGCCCAGGGCATACCCCCAGTTTGCCTGGACTTGGCGCCTGCTTGCACACATGAAGTCCCCGGGACAGAAAGCAGCTTGCTTAAATATTTAACCAAACCATATGGCGCGTTACACGTTCGAGGGTGTTCAGTCAGGTGATATATGTCTTTACGGATCCAAGCATATGCACTTGCCTACACAGATATATTCCCTGGCGCACAGACACCCTCCCGCCACTGGCACTGACTATATCCGCGCTATGTTTTCACCTCCAAACACCTGTCCCAGAGCCAACACAGGTGCAAAAGCTCACGCATCCCGTGCACGTACCCCTTGGCCCTGCCATCTCTGTCTTCATTACTTCCCCATCCATCTTCCTTACACGCAGTGGCCATGCTGCTGCCCGTGCTTTCCTCTCCCCGACACCGTGTCCCCGATGCTGTCTCCTGACACACCCCTTGGCACAGCTGGGCTCCCCGGGCACCCCAAATTTCAGCCACACATCAGGCGAGAGACAAGGAGATCCCTAAGTATTAGGGGCGCGTGGATCTGCAGCAACCTCTCCACCGGAGACAGGGAAGGAGACCTCAGATGAGCCTCACCAAGTTGGGTGCCTTCAAGGAGTAATTGCATTTTTTTGCCTTAACCACCTCCTTTCTACCCAGTTTTGGGAGCCAAGCAAGTAGCGCAGAAATACACGTGTGACCTTACCAGACCTGTAAGTCCCTTCTCGTGCAGGAGCTGGGTGCTTGCCCCAGCATAGCACCCTGCGCTGCGCAGGACTCGCAGCCCCCAGCAGCAGCTTGCAAGCGAGCGGGCTCTCCCGGTAAGCCTAGCAGCGCCTTGCTTCCCCCTCATAAAACATGCAAACCTCCATCTTCCAGCACGAGCAACATCTGCTCCAGATCAAAGGGAACAACAAAGAACAACTATAAAAGCATCTCGAAGAAAGAAAAAGAGGGAGATTCAGGACTTGCGTTCTGCAGGCGATCTGTGATGTGCACTGGCAGCTTCCTGAACATCAGGCTGCTGCTGCTCCTCCTTTTAATAACAGCCTCTTACTGCTGTCACCCACAGACTTCCCCGTGTTTTACAGAGCACTGCTACCATGGGTAGCTGCCTCTGGGACTTGCCGAGCGAGGGCCCTGGGTGCCCAGCCCTGCTCACGGCGATGCTACGAGTCGGACCGAGCCCACACTCCCATGCCAACAACGGAGGGGTCCACCAAGGCCAGCTGGGACTGGGTGCTGGGCAGGGACCCCAATATCATGCTCCCCATGCAGCTCCTCCAGGTTGCAGCCAGAGCAGTTTCCACTTCTCCGGCAGCAGCCGCCGGGTCGGGAGAAGGTACGGCGCTCTGGCTGCCGCAGTGCCAGGCACCTCCATTGTGCCTTCTCCCTCTTTTGTGTTCAAAACCTTTCTGCTTTTTAAGGCAGAGAGCAAATTGAGAGACCTGTGCCTTCAATTACAGGTGTATTATAATGGGCTTTTAAATCAGTTTGTGCCACTCTAACACAACCGTAATTAAGGGAAAAGCAGAGCGCGCTTCATCCTTTCATCACATCAACACAGCTCAGGAGCCATACTGAAGTCCACGGGGCACGAGGAAGGGCAAACACAGCCTTAAAGCCTGCTTCCAGCTACATTCCTCAGTCATGTAGGCTTGTATACAAAAACCTTACAATTACAGGAGCCTATCCTGCCCCCCAGGGCTGCCTCTGCCCTGGGTTTGCACAATTACCCCATTCCCCGTCGGTGTGTCTGATTCGGTTTGGCTTTGCCGAGGGACCAAGCCCCTCTGCGCAAACCTGGCAGCAGCCAAAGACATGAAAAAAGCAGCCTGGAAATGAAGAGGACATACGTAATGACTTTAATAAGCAATTAATAAATAACTAATGGCAATTGCTCGTTTTAAAGCAAGGCGTAATGAGATGTGTCATACGGCACCGAGATGTGTCTAAATGATTTCCCAAGTAGATAACGGCTCCTGTTGCAGCAAAGCTCTCCCGAGCTTGGAGGACACAAAATTTTTTACGCCCGTCTCTGCAGCAGGTTATACAGCACGGCATCGTAATAAGTCAGAGGAGGAGGAGGGAAACAAGACGTTTCCAATCATTCATTAGTAAAGTATTTGTGAACGCGGGTATAATTCACCGCATAAGCAGCAGGGTTTCTGCAGACAAACTTTATAGCTAAGTGCCAAAAGGGAGCCCAATCTGATTCCACTTGCGACAGCATAAATCAGCGATACTCCTACCGCAGTCAACAAGGGATACACCAGAATAAACATGGCACGGAAGGAGATTCAGGTCTCCAGCACAAGGACTTTCTTCTGACTTTTGGATGGGTCCAGGTCACCAACCTGGATGCAGACCCTAAGGAGCCGGGGTGCTGCCTGGCTAGATTTGGTCCCCTGCTTTCAAGGCTCCGAAGGGATCTACATCTTTTTTCCTACCACAAAAAGGAAGAAACACCTGACACCGAGCCCCACACCTTTGGGGAATCAAGCAACAGTTTGCTTAACATGACTATTAATAAGCAGCTTTATAAAGCAGGCAGAATTCATCGTTCAGGTTTGGGAGACCCGAGTTCTGCTTTCACGTTACAATGCCTGAAGGAAGCCGTGGCACTACTCCAGACTTTGTTGCCTTCTTTAAAAGAAGTCTAATGATGCTAATCTCCTTTATAAACTACTTCATACTCCTCTTTCAAAAAAAATCCCAAAAAACCACAACACCCCAAACCCCAAAGAACCCCATAAAGATGTAAGAATAAAGTTTTTGCATTGCTAACCATGAAGAAATGCAGACGAACAAGGACTGTTGGATGGTTCAGCTCCCTGTCTAGACAGATCTCATTTTCAGCTCCACACATGCCACACGGAGCAAGGATCTCGTTTCTAGTTTTTGCACCTGGAGCCACCTGGGATTTCCCCCTGCAAGTCAAGCAATGCCTCATAAAAGGCAGAAAATTGAAGGATCTCGAAACCTTAAGACACCTGCATCATCTTTCCAGCATTATTGACACCTCTCCTCAAAGCACGACAGCCTCTCTCACAGCTACCTCCACGGTGACCATCAAACCGACAGTGACTCCGACTCACCCTGCTCGAGGACGCAGGGTCCCCAGCTCTGCCCCTCTCGTCCCACCAGGCGCTGGCGGAGGCTCCCTCGTCCCCCCTGGGAAAAGTCCCCGCGTGGGGACGAGCCGCAGCATGCCGAGGGCGCCCGAGAAAGTTTCAACGCGACTTCTTGTTAATACAAAGCTTGTCAAATCCATCACCTAGAAATGCTGAATGTCTTTATTAGATTCCTTTATCTCCCCCTGAGATCGGAGGGACACGACGAGATGATTCTCAGCGGAGATGTCATCATCCAGAAACTAATTAAAGGCTGCGCGGGAAGTCGGGCCACGCACACTCT
This sequence comes from Theristicus caerulescens, assembly GCA_020745775.1. NCBI lineage: Eukaryota > Metazoa > Chordata > Aves > Pelecaniformes > Threskiornithidae > Theristicus > Theristicus caerulescens. The sequence continues at coordinate 3,205,575 of CM036575.1, read as the reverse complement.
GGAGAACAAAACGCATTAGCAACCTGAGTCGAGAAAAATATTACAAGTGAACTTCAGATCAGAAAGGGCGAGCTAGGGATTTGACAATAGCTTTCCTCTCCCCATCTTTCCTCCCGCTCGTCCCCACGCTCCCTCGTTCTCGATAGCTGTCCCCCAGCAGAAGCAAGCTGCCTGGGATCTCGAGGCTGTCTGGGACCAGCCCCTGCACTGCCATCTCCTGAGGGATGTGGGATGACGCTGGATCCTCTCCTGTACTGAGTCACATTCCAGGAGAAAATGATGATTTGTGGAATTTCCTTTTTTTTTTTTAATGTTAGAAAAGCCTCCTTGCTGCAAGTCAATAAGCTTCAGAGAAGGATGGCTTGATGCCTGCACCGCTCCCTGCTCCAGAGGAGTCCTGGGCAAAGCACTCCGCCTCTTTGGGTCTCATCTATCAATGCAATGACAAGTGTTTCTCTTCCTCACATGCTCATTACGACGACAACAGCATAAGCGATGATAAGATACCCGGAGCCTATGGTCACAGGAACTGTAGGTGGAGAGATTTCTGCATGGGGACAGTCCTACTAGCCACGTCCTTTGTGTAGCTAGGGCTCACGTAACCCAAGATGCACAGATATAGTTTAGGGCATGCATCCCAAGCAGATGTTCCTGCAAATAGCACTTCCCACTCAACCTGGAGTCTCCTGTACCAAGAAGCAGCAAGTTTACACGATATTCCTCATCTGGTCCATCAGCGCACACTGTCCTGCTAAACTCAGCACGAAACCTCAGCTCCTTTCCCCAAAACCAGCCAGAGGGCAAGGGACCACTGACGGCGCAGCTCCTGCTCCCAGCCCGGCTCCCGGAGAGTGGGGGGCTCTCCCTGTGCCCCCCCAGCTCTCCGTGCACAAGGAGCAAGCATCACGCAGAGGGCCGAGCACACCAAACCGGCCCTGTGCCACTTTACTCGTCAAAAGGGACCCGGCAGGAACAAAGGAGCTCAAACATCCTTTCCAAAGATAAATCAGATGCTCTAATGCAGCCCGCATCTCCAATGAATATAGGGCAGGTGTCTCTGAAGTGAAGTATTAGTTAAAATGATGCTCTTTAAATTACATTTCGGCTATTTCAAGCAGACAGGTTGTGTGTGGGTTGGGTTGGTTTTTTTTATGATCTATCTAGAGGCTTAAAAAGACACAGAGAGAAATAAATCTCCCTTCCATTAAAAACACACTACACTCTTGCATATTTGTTCTTATCTCCGCGCTCTCGCACTCGTGCTCCCTCTCCCCCGACTGGAGCACAAAGTAAGTGTTTATGATTGCACTTTCCACACTGACACTAATCTAATTCGAGGAGCCGCGCAGCCTGTGCCCAGGGAGAGCGCGGCAGCTTGCCTGCCCTTGCAGGAGGATGAGCGGCGCTTCCCAAAACGCTGCGACGGATGCCGGGTGCCTGACGGTTTTACTTCAAAAACCATCGAGATTTGTGGCGTTAATGTGGAAGCGAGTGAAAGCCCCAAGTTTTGATTGAACTGCAACTGAAGTTTATTTGTATCTTCTGAGTCTATCTGTGTCCCTTTCGTCTCTATTTATCCAACTACTTACATCCCTCCTCCCCTCCCAAGGTCCTCTACGACATCTTTGACACCCTCAGACCCCACTGCACTAGGTGCTGTATCGACAAGACACAAAAATACAGCCTTTGCCCCATGGGGCTCTCGATGAACACATGAAAAAGGAGACAGCAGATGGGTGCAGGCTGCATCCTCAGCCCTCCTGGCCATCACCGCTTGCAAACTACCTTTAGGCACTGGGCTGGCATCCAGCTTAGGGGAGGGATGCAATGGGGAGGCAAGAGGTGGATGTGCAGAGTTGCCCTCTTTGGTACAGGGAGCAGGGCTGGATGCAATCAATCTCTAACACCACGGGTGCCGTTGCCATCACCGATTGTCCCCAAACAGCCCCGCTCATCCCCAAGCCCTCTGCACACCGGGCTCCAGCCCTTGCACGTCCCTCCTTGTGCTCCAGCCAGAGCCTTTACTTCTGCTTGGGCTTCTTCCCATGATCGCCTTTGACTCTGGTGAAAAATTAATGGATCAGGCAGGGGAGCACAGCCCTATTATTCTCTGATTAGGTGGTCTGGAGGCTGCTCCTTGTGACCAGACCCTTTGTTCGTCTGCTCATAAAGCAGGAGGTCGGCAAGGCCCAGCAGTTCAAAATGAACCGCAGGTAAGGTGATTTATGCCTCCAGATGCTGCTGCTCCTCCTGTCCCCATGGGAACACATCTCTGCACACAAGACTTGTGAACCCATCCATTGCTCCGGCAGAGGCAGGTTTACCTTCCCAAAGCTGCCCTAGTCCACTCCTTCCTCCCCTTAGTCATTTCTTGACTCAACCCTGCTCTTGCAGGCTCTCCTCCCTGGGCTCCAAGAGCTCCCCCAGCCTTCCTCGCTCCTCCCATGGAGTACTTCTGGTCCTGCACCCTACTGTGCAGCCAAGGATCATGAAGCACCTTGTTAGCATCCAACACGCCAACTGCTCCAAACCCAGGGAATCAACCCAAGGCTTGGCCAGAAAAAACTGCCAGAAACAAGCAGGAGAGCAAACACCAACAAGCCAGAGTCCATGTGACGATGCACGCCATCCTTCCCACACCTTAAAATATCCTTAAAAGAGCAGTCTTAGCACTGCAAGGTTTAGCTCTCAAAGTTCAGCAAGGGTAGAGGTAGGGTCAGTCTCTCCGAGGACAACACTTTCCCGCAGGTATTTCCAATGGGCTGCGCGAGACGAGAGCACTGCAGTTAAAAATTAGTCACCAGGCGGTAGAGAGTACAGCAGGATATCCGTGTACACAGAGGGGCAATTAAAATTTCATTACCAAATTTCAACCCAAACAGGCAATGTTTGACAGAGTTAAAAGCAAAGGGAAAGGAGGGAGCGACGCTACCGCAAGGCAGGGATATCGGCATGCCTGGAGTACGCAAGGGCTGTTCTTCTCTTCTGTTAGGACTGCTCCTACACTTGCCGTTCCTCCTAAGCGAAGCCCTCGAGCCTTCTTGGCCACCCTCGCGCCTCCGAGAATGCTAGAAAAGCCACAGGGAGTTATCTCCCCCCAGAGCATCCTTTAATTTCCCTATTTGTCTTTCTAATGCCCAGCCTCATCAACGGCACCGTCTATTCCCCATGTGCTCCTGCTTTTCATGGATGGACTATTTTTACCCCTTCCTTCCTATGCCTCCTTCTCCTCCCATTTAATCATTTTGGAGGCTCTTTATCCACAGTTTCCTTTCCTTTCTTTCCTCTTTCCCTTTCATTTTTAAAACCTGTGGTTCTCAGATTCAAAATCATTACTGTTTTTAACTTGGCTCGAGCCTCTTTAATTAAGTTACTTTCCATTATTTTTTATCTAGTCCATTTGTCTACATCCCCTGCACCCTCCCTCATTCTTCCTTTCCTCCCCAAGGCAGGCTGGGTATGAAATCTTACATTTCCATTTGGCTAACAATCACTTTGAATTTTTAAATGCTATTAAATTGGATCACACCAGTCACTGGACTGGAGTTGTCGAGCTGTGATATTTACTCACGCCAGTCAAAGGGAAATGAAATTGCGGTGGTGCGGGGGGAGGAGGTGATGGGGGAGCTCAGATTTATTCTGCCCGCGGTACTTGCAAACAGGCACAATCCCTTTGGATTTTCGAGCGAGTTCAAAGGAAACTCTTACGCTCAACCATGAATGTATTGTAATGTCTTTAATAAATCAATTACTTGTTGGCAGGGAAGTGTCACTGCATCTCCAATCCTTGTAATCACCTCAGCCTTGCTGTGTTTTAAGTGCTGAAAGACCACGGAGGTAGATGGGGAGCCAGAAGCATCGGCGTAGGGCAAACCAGAGAAAGCACTTCTGCTTCGTCTTGCCAGCAAAGGCTGAAAGATGCAGAAAGCAATTTACATCATGCAAAAACACACCCGTCCGGTGATCACCTGCACCAGAACAGGGAAATCAGGGTGCAGCAGGGACTCTGCCAGCACCGCACGGGGCTCACCCTTCCCGGGGCAACTCCTGGGATGAAAAAGCTTGGGAGGGACGACCAAGAACCCCAGGTATTAAGCCCGTGGCGATGGGAGCAGCCTCCTGCTCCCGCCTGCCTGGGGCTGAGCATCACTCTCACAGGCAATTTGCAAAGCAGCATTTTCCTACCGCCCCCAAGAGCGAGACAACCTTTTGCTGCATGTTAATTAGGGGCCTGAGTTTTGTACTCCTGCCTTCAGGAGGGTGCCGGTATTTCAATTTTGCTAAAAGAGGCCTTTCCCACTTGAAAATTTGCTAAAAAGAAAGAGAGCAGGATTTGATTACAAAGCAGTCCCGGCCAAATCCAGCCCCTCCTCCCCTCTCTCTGCTGACAACATCCTCCCCTCCACGACAACAATCATCTGAGCACAAACAGACAATGAAGCTTTTCAGAAAGTAATGAACTCCGGTTGGAGCCAAGGCAGGAAGGGTTTAATGTTCAGCTCGGAAAGCTTGGCGAGGCCATCAATTATATAGCCCTGCTGCTGAAGGAGCGAAAAAAAATAATATTTCAGACCCGGCCAAAAAGAAAAGATAGGGAAGGAAAACACTGCGAGAGAGATTTAATTCCACCAGCAGAGAGAAGTGTTTGCAAAAGAGGAGGAGGAGGATCAAAGGCTGAAGCTCTCGGGCTGGCTGGGAGGAGGAGGGATTACAAGGAGGGTAAACCATGGAGAAGACATCTCTGTCGACCCCTTGTCTCAAAGTGGCTGCGGGCAAGGACAGCCCTGGGTACAAATCGGGGAGCCCATTCGCTGCGAGGGCTCGGTGATGGGGAGGCTTTGGCGGCGAGGGGGGTGGATTGAGACCTGTTCATCTCATCTCATGTAAGACAGCAAGCCAGGAGGGGGACTGCCACCTCCACTGCCTCGTCCCAGCCTTACACTAGATGCTACTGAGAGAAAGGAGAGGAACCCAGAGCTGAAATCTGGGTGTCTCTACTGCTGGTGTGATGGGACCACAACCCAGACATGAAAAACGAGCACATGGGTCCACCTAGAGCAATGAGACCTCCCTGTCCTCTTGCCTGCACCCGGTGGGGCTGTGCTGTAGGGCTCTTCTAGGGATCTGGCCCTGCACTAATGCACAAAGCTGGCTCGTTTCCGAAGGATGGGGCAGAGGGGACTCGCTGCTACCCCACACCACCAGCTTCTCAAGCAGACAACCAGCCAGAGCTGGAAAACCCAAACCAGAAATATTTCAAGACGACATTTCCATGTCTTGTCTGAAGAACCACACTTCCACGACTTTTCTGAAGGTCCTTGCCTTTTTGTTCTCCACTTCCCACTTTTCCTCCCTTTTCTCTTCTTCTAAATCTCTTTCTCCTCCATTGCAGCACCAGAACAGACAGGAAAAGATGGGTAAAACGGGATCACAACTCTGCCAATGTTTCAGCGCAACTCCCCTTTTACAAGCTTCAACCTCTCCTTCAAGACCAAAGCAAAACCAGTGTAGAAATCACCACGCTTTCCCCTTGGTCCTCCTGTTCATTCTCCCACAGGCTCAGCGACCCCCTCCAGCCCGTTCTTAAGCCCGTGGATATTTGCTGGAGGTTTTTTAGCACTCGGTGCCCGCGGCGGGAGGCAGCAGAGCTGGGCCAGCTCTTCGGCAGCTGTTGCCTTGGCCTCTCCTTTATCTCCGGCATTGTGTTCACATCTGCTTCCCCCTCTGCCTCTTTCCCTGCCGCTGGGAGCCTGGTTTTAAATCACTGCTCAGCGCACCGGCTGCCAGGCACGGGTTTCATGCTGCCCAGCATGCCCCGTTTGGATGGGTATCCAAAAGCCGTTTGCAAGCCTGCTTTTTTTTCTTTTTTTCTCCTTTTTTTTATCCTCCTGAACCTGCCAGCGCTGCCACACTGCTCTCCCCTCCTCCCTTTTGGCTGTGGAGTTATCTTGGCTCTGGAAACATGTTCAGACACCTGGTTGCTGGCAGCACGGGGCTTTGGCAAGGGCTGGCTGCATGCAGCTCTCCGATAGGGAAGGAGAGGCGAGCGGGGCCCAGCCGGTGCGGGTCAACGTGACCCACCTTGGCTATCGGGGACGTGCCGGTGGCTGCCTGCACTGCTCCCGCCTGGCCGGTGGCTTTCTCGAGCCTGGTGCTGGCGGCAATCTCACCACCCGCATCTCTCTGGCTCTGCCTGGAGTTTTGGCCGAGGCCAACTTCTGGTTTTGCTGGGGATTTGCACGGTAGAAAAGCACAGCTTTGTACAGCATCACCCAGGAGCTGCGTTTTAAGAGATGCATTTAGGCCAAGACATCGCCATCTGCGGCTTCCTTCCCCAGCAGAGAGCACTGCTCCCGAGCATGGCAATCTTGGCAGAACAAGGCAGCAAAAGCCCCAGGGAGCAAACAGAACGGGGCACGTGGAGGGATGTCTCACTGCCACTCTGCCCACGCAGTGGCTCCAGACTAAATCCCCCTTTCAGACTGCAACCTCTCCATGCTATCAAAAAAAGAGAGGGCTATAACCTTCCCCCAGCCAATAACATACAAACTTCCCTGAAAAGCTTGGCTGATGCCTCTCCAAAATCCTTTCACCTGTGGTCTGTGCAGGATTACAAGCCGGGATCCCCATGGATGCCACCTTCAATGGCAAAGGCTGCACCAAACAGGCCAGACTCCCTTGGGCAGAGCTACCTGCTCCTGCTCTCCGACTCCCCAAGCCTCTGCAACAGGCTTTTGCTGCTGGATTTGCCTCTGGGGGGACTGGCCAGAAAAATCAGCTCCAAAGGCCAAAAAGAAGAGCCAGATTAAAGTATCAACTCTGAATTTATGCTCAGGACTTAAGGTTTAATAATGCAACAGAAAATCAATATTTAATAAAGCAAATGATGGAGAAAAACACTGAATGGGAGATGAGCCGCTGCTCGTGTTTTCAAACATGTAACTCCCGGAGGAGCCGGTTTGGCAGGATGGATGCAAAACCAGATTGCCACAAAGAGCTGGCATGCAAGATGCCCCAGGTCCCACCGATTCCAAGCTCGGGAGTCAAGGGGGCTCACGGGTCTTTTATTAAAGGACAAACAAGGAATTACTGCAGTGGTCAGAGTCCAAATACCCATGGAGAGAGATCAAATGCTGATGCACAAGGGGAGCTGAGCAGCTGCCTCACTGAACAGGCCCAGATTTGTGCTAGGGCTGGAGGCTGGGCTTGCGAAATGCAGGCAGGCAGGCAGCAGAGCACCCAAATTCAGGTTTCAAATGCACCGAGAAGAGCTGTCAAGGGATGGAGATCTCCTGACAAGCCGGGAGGGAGCGCAGGGGCTCAAATCCCTGTCTGCCAAGCAGGAGAGGAGGTGGTGTAGGTAGCTCAGGGGTGCAAGCGAGCAACCAGGGCATCAAACCTGGCTGGCAGGCGCGGTGGTGTGACAAGCGTGCATCCCTGGGCCCGGGCAGGACGAGGGATGCGGCAAAGATGCGGTCGCGATGCTGGGGACAGATAGGCAGCTCTGACTCCCTCCCCTGGAGGCTGGAGAAAACTGCAGCAAGCCCATGCATGGCACAGAGATGTCACCTGCGCCTTTACAGAGGCATACGAGTTGCCTCACAGCGTTTGTCAGATTTGGGGTGAGCCCCATAAAACCAGGCTGAACGAGCGAGCCCAAGGAACAGATGCTCCAAGATGTTCAATCCCACAGCCCCAGCCAGGACATCGCTTGCTTGAGCCATACCCAACCCCACCTCTCCTATGTCTGGGGCTGCACAAAACATCGATGCCTGATGCTGAGCTGCAAAGTGAACCACGCAACAACCAGCACAAAGGGATGCACAAAGACCCCTGCCCGTCTCCAAAGTTTGGGGACTCTGGATAAGTCCTCTAAACAAAGGAGACTCTCACTTGCACAGGTATCGGTGCTCAGCTCTCTCTGGGGCAGCAACGCAAGCTCCGGTGCCCTTGGATGAAACCCCCTCCTCTCGCACGCAGCCTGCGCTGGGTTGCCTGCCTGGCCCTGCAGCATGGCAATAATTTGTAGCTTGTGCCGGGATCCTTCACGATGAAAGATGACATATAAATATAAAACGTTATCGCTCCATAACAGCCACATGCTATAAAACGCCGGGCAGAAGGATCTGGAACTAGATGGAGGCAGTGCTTTAAATCCTTCCCTGCAGAGTTACTGCCACTAAAACAACAGACCCGCTCCGAAGAGCTCCGGCAACAGAGGGAGAAGAAGAAAGGCCCTGACAAAAACACCACAATTGTGGAATTAGGCGAATAAGGTGACTTTATACGGCGTGACCTTCCTGTACTAACAACCCTGGGGTAGCTGTAGTACCGGTGTGCCAGCAACATCTCCTCCCATTCATCCCCTGCCGCGACTTTCAGCGGATGCTCCGTGTTACTATAGTAACAATAAAGCGCTGGTACCAATGTTACACTAAAACGAGTTGACTCTGCTCCCACGATTACGATAACAATGCTGTTACTGTAGTAACATTACATTGTTGAGGTCTCACTGTTCTACCCTTAATTTTATTGTCGTAAGATTAAATTGCAATAATGTTATTGAGCCGCCATTAGCATCACCATGGTAACAATAACATTAAGGTAGCGATATCGCATTACAGTGGTCCGACCGTTCCACCACAAATATTTTAATGTAGTAAAACAAAAGAGATTACTGCAGTAACATTAAACTGCAGTGACCTCATTAAACCACCACCAGCTTTATCACGCTGAATGACGGTACTTTGGAAACCGTAGGCAGCGGCGGGGAGATGCCCAACGTGCGTCCCGGAGGCACGGGTGCTGCCGTGCCACCCCTTCGGCTGGCAAAGTCCTTGGGGAAGGAGGGGGACCTGCTGTGCAGGGGGTGAGCACGAGACCTGCAGACAACTCAAGTCCTCCTCCAGCCCTGCTTGGAGAGCTGTCGGCGCAGCGTGCCGCCGGCCTGCCGGTTTCACCCGCTCCGCAGAAGGGATTAGCGGAGTCGCTGTTGAATGGCTCCGGGTGAGGCGGGCGACCTCTCCCTGACAGCGTTTGGAGAGGACGGGTGAAGGGGGCCACCGGGAGCTCGCGCACTCAGAACGGCTCAAAGAGGAGTAGGCTCTTGTTTGCTAGAAGAGGGTGATCGGAGAGTGACCTCCGCGGCTCTGCGCACCTCCGAGGGAGTAGCAAAGAGGTACACTGAGCTCGCCTTGCCGCCACAAAAGCACGCACAGCTGCAGCTGGGGAGGGGGGAAATAGCAGAGCCACGGGGGTGTGGGAGGTGGAAATGGCCCCAGCGGGCATCACTGTGCTGTCCCAGCACCAGGGCACAGCACAGCCTGCAGGGACCGTAAAGGGTTCGTGTTGGTGCTGCTTAGGGGAACCCCGCAACAAATCGGATTACAGCGTTAGCAGTTCAACGGGGGATAAAAACACAGAAATTAGCCACAGCCTTGGTGTATGCAAAAAAGAAAAACATGAAGGAAATGAAAACGGTCTGTGTGTCCTATGAATCACTGGTTCTTGCTTCCCCTCGCTCCATTCTCCTGCCAATTACTTCTTCTTGGGAACAGGATACCTCCTCCCATGGGTCTGGCGGTGCCTGGCCCGCCAGCATCGCCGGGATGCCAGGCAAGCACGGAGGACGCCTTCCCTTCACCACTACTTCTCCGTTACCGTTCTCTCTTTGTAACGAGGACAGCGGTTAACACACTCAAGCACTGTTCACCTTCCCATCCCTCCCACTCTTTACTCCCCCCTGCACCAGCGGGGCTCACCCACATGCTGCAGGAAGGAGGATGCTCCTCCAGCAGCACAACAGGCACGTAACTGGGGCAGCCCGAAGCTGCAGCGAGGGCAGGCGTGCGAGCCTGGAGCAAGCGCTTCCAGTATGGGCTCTGGAGTCTCTGCTTTTCCCCTCTCCCGCCCCATGATATAATTGCTAATTAATAATAACGTTTAGCTCTCAGATAGCATGTTCCATCTTCAAAGACCTCTGTCGACATTAACGAATTAATCCTCATCAACCCCCTTGTGAAGTAGGTGACAATTATTATCTCTGCCTCACAGATGTTAAATTGATTTGCAAAGAGGTCAAGTGACTTGGGGGAGGCCAGAGGGAGCCTGCCCAGCCGCACGCCGGGTACGCGGCCACGCCACGAGGGAGCACGGATGGGCATGCCTGCGGGTTAAACCCACCCACTGATGGGCCCCCGCGGAGAAGGGAGAGCCAGTAACCTTGGGAGGGAGATGGAGAGATCCGGGAGCAGCAATGGATGTGGGAGCAGCAGAGAGGAGGGGATCCCCCGCAAAACGGGGATACAAAGCCAACAACTAGGACAGCATGCGAGAGCGCGTGGGAGACCTTCAGTCCTCAACAACAGCCCTGATACAAAAGGAAAAGATGCTTTGACGGACAGACGGTGATTAGCAACAAAAGAGAGACGAGGAAGGAACGCATCAGTCAAAGGAGCCGAGAGCGCAGGCGGATTTCAATTTTGTGCCGCTGGTTTCCTCCTCTCCACCACTTTGGGGAGGCTCTCCCAGCTCTCCGCATGCCTTTTGGAAGGCATTATCTAAATCTGCTTTTGCTTCTAGAAGGGACAGCTGCTTTCATAGGGGAAAGGTGTGGACACACCAGACAAACCCATCCCAGAAGCAGCACCTGTAGTTTCTGCTGGGAAGCATCTTATCCAGTGTGAAACTCCAGCCCACAGCTTCATACATGGCCAATGTCCACACATCCTCACTGCCACTGAGTTACCGAACAGCCCTGGGCAAGTCCCTCTGCCCTTCCTCATGCCCAGCACTGGTGGCTTTGGTGGCGCAGGGGACAGGCTCAGCCCCATGGGCACCCGGCCAGACCCCCAGCAGCGGTGCCAAAGCTCCTGGGTGGCCAGGAAGGCCTTGAGCAACTCCAGCAAAAAAACCCCAGACACAAGCAATGCATTCCCATCTACTCTGTTTTCCCTCCAAGCCATCTTGAGGCCTTTGGAAAAGAGAGATGATGACTGCAGGGACTGATCCTTCCTCCCAGCCTACGCTGCCATGGCAGGGCAGGCGTTTCCCACGCACCCCGGTGCAAGGCAGAAAAGCGGCCGCAAAAAGTTATCCTTATTCTCCCACGAGCGAAAGGGGCTTATGGCATCAAAGGAAAATTAATTGGGCAGAGTTCAGCACTTGAAACAAAGCCGGCTCAGGTGCCGCAGCCCCGCTGGCAGCTTTATCTCACCGGCACACACCTTGGCATCGATGCTCCCGGGGCGGCCCCAACGCGGGGCGAGGTGCCACCGGCACGCCACGTGTGCCCCCCGCCAGCGGGACAGCCCCGCGCCACCTGCGCCCGCAGCCCCCCGACTCCGCGAGCAGGTAATTAACTCCCAAACAAAGGCAGGGATTTGCAGATTAACCCGGGCCCAGGAAGGAGTGGGAAAACTCATTTGCACCAAACAAAAGGGGAGGGGTGATTAGTTGCTCCAGTGACAACAGAAAGAGCCAGATAGGGCCAGGGAAACTGATAAAGAAGCGAGAAAGCCTAATATCCCCCAGTTGCCTGCCTGCCTTTTTTTTCCCCCTTCTTTCTTTCTTTCTAAGCACTAAAATTCCACCATTTTCTATCATGCAAATTTGTGTGCCTAAGTGAGATTAAACTCCGGCAGGCACCGTGCCTCCTTCCCCAAGTCCATTTCCCGCGCCGAGATAAGGCCAACTTTCCTTAATGCATCTTACAAGGCAGTGGGAGTGTTTTGCAGGCGCGCATTGGAGACGGCTTATTATCAATACGAATAAGAGCTTTCCAGACACTGTCCTCCTCCTCCTCCTCCCTCCCCTCTCTCTTTTAAACCCAGGAACCCGGAGAGCAGCTTAAAGAGCTGAAGTGTCCTACCGGGAGCGGGGAGAAGGACAGGCTGTGCCTGAGATGCTGCTGCAGGGGCAAGAAGTGGGACTTGCTAAGGAAACCAGAGCGGGATACAGGAGAGGAGAGGAAGGGAAAGCATCCCTCCTCAGAGGTCAATGGGGCCCAAGTCCTCTTTCTCGCTCTGGGTTTCTGCCTCCCTCCAAGTTCAGAGCAAGTAGGGCTTCCCTGGATTCTGTCTTTGGGATTTTCACCCAGAAACACCTCTTTCTTCCCAAGGGTCCAAAGCAAACTCCTGCAAACATGGGCAGTGCTGCTTCCCTGTGCTTTGTCTGGTCTTATGGCAACTCCTCCTAAGAAGAAATGACGGCTGAGTGAGCGGGACAGGCAGGGACCACCTTCCAGACACTGCAGATGACATGGGTGCTCCCTGAGCTGTTCATTTTAGGTCCAGCTGTAGTCTGGGATCTTCTTTCCTGGGGAGATCCAGGTACAAAGAACCTCCTCGTACCTCTTGCAGCTATGTTGTTGGCTCACATCAACTTGGCATCGCCAATGCTGAGCCTCACCCTATTTAAAGCAGTCCCTGAAATAGCAGGTCTGAACTTTGAAGCGTTCAATGCCAAGGGTCTGTTGTCTCGTTCCTGGGCTCATTTGTCCCACATTAGTGCAGAGATCTCACCGGCAGCGGGAAGGAGAGATGCACCAACCTGCTATTCCTGGATCGGCAGCAATCACCTTTTGCCTTTTGTAGCAGGATTTCAAGACTGACAAGTGTTTCTGAAAGCCTGACCGACAAGGAAAGGTGGGAGAAATGGGGCTTGCATCATTTCAGAAAGAAGGTGGCTAAGGGGCAACACGATAACAACCTTCCCAAAAGCTAAAGGTTGTTACAAAGAGGACGTTGATCAATTGTTCCCCACGTCCGCTGGGGATAGGCTGAGAAAAACTCCACTTCATTTGCAACAAAGAAGGTTTAAGTTAGATATTAGCTATACATTTTCTAATTATAAAGGTAGCAAAGCAGTAGAATAGATCGTCTAGGGAGCCTGAAGAACCTGCTTTGTTAAAGATTTTCAAGAATAGCTTTCACACGTGTTTGCCAGCAATGTCTCTGCCTTGTTGCAGGGGAACAGGCTAAATTAGCTCTTGAGGTGCCTTCTACCCACTTATTTTGGGATCTCAGCCACCAATACAGTCAACCTAGAAATAAATGTGCAGCACTTCCCTTGCTGCAGCGTGGACATCCTTGGTTCCCGGTGGTTTCTAGCTGATTCTCTCCCGCTGCCTCGGGGGACCATCCCCAACCCTCGTACCCTAAGGGAAGCTCCTTCTGCCACCCCTATCCTTCTCCTGGTTTTTGCTCTTTCCCCCCACAGCACCGCTTCCTCCAGCAGCCCTTGGCAGACACCAAGGATGCCCCCGCTCCTCACTCCCTCCATCCATGGCCGTGTCCCAGTGATATCCCCTAAGCCTGGGGAGAAGGAGGGATGCACGGCGTGGGTGGAGGGTGTTTGGACCCTGGCCGATACGCACCCATCACAGCTGCCTGGGGGGAGCCGCAGGCTGCTGAAATCCCAGCTGGAAGGGGAAGAGCTCCTTGCCCCCACAGCCAGTCCCTTTGGAGAGCGCAGCCTCCCCCAGGGCATGATTTAATTGCATCCTGAGAGGCTGGAGTGCTCCTGCCTCCAGAGCTGTGCCCCCAGGCCCTTTCCTGGTGCAGCAAGGGGAAAGTCAGGACCTGCTCAGAGCAACCTGCACACCTCCCTCTTTCTGGCTGCACCTGGACTAACCCTGTTTAAAAGGGGAGACCCCCTTTCCCACCTCCTCTCACTGCTTCTCCTTTCCTTTCAGGCTGTGGGAAGGGGCAAGAGGTCCCACAGCCACGCGCTGAACTTGGCACAGCCCTGAAATCCGGCGCTCAGACACCCTGCTTTCCTGGGAGGGAGGGTAAGCACTGCTTCCCGCAAACTGAATGCCTTTCAGGACAGGATTATACCAGCTTAAGTATTTATTGGGCCCATTTTCCAAGGCAGAAGAGTTAATCCTGGCACCCTAGCCAAATTTTAATCGGGGTCATTAAGGCAGGCTTCCCTTTAATTAGACACGATATTCACTTTCATGTCCTGCTCCAGTGCATTGCTGCACATTACGCTCTTGCCACCTTCCACCCGAGAAAGGGCTGGGTGAGCCAAGCAATAGCTCTTGAAATTAGGGTGCCTGCTCCTGAGAGCCAGTATTTCTGTCGGCAGCGGCGAGGATATTCAGCACGTTATAGGATTGAGCCCATCACTGAATCTTCCAGTACTTAACTGTACCGCTGCAAGGAGTTAAAATATGACCTTTTCCTCCAAACATCTCTTCCTAATGATATAGCAAGACACAGGAGGGATGGACCTGGATGTCTGGTGATACGGGAAATTTAGGTCAGGAAACAGGAATCAGAAGAGAGCTGATAGAAATTGTCCTGCATCACCCCAATGCCTGATAGCGACTTCAGAACTTGCGGGTGATCGACTTTGGCTTAAAAAAACTCAGGCAGGTATTAACAGATTGCAAGATAAACAGCAAGGACCCGGGCTGGCAATGCATCCGCTTTCTCTCCGTGGTTAATGGAGATGGAGAAAGTCCAGCTCTGTTTAGCTTGCTTGATTGCTCGAATAGGAAAGAGAAAAAGAAAGGGAGGGAGGGGGGAAAATAAAGGCCCTGGGTTTGGGTTTTTTTCCCCCCTTCTATTCATTAGGCTGTCAATAATGCTCAGGCCTGGCATATCGACGGCGAACGAGCTCAACCCGACTCTGTGTACAAGACCAATGCCTTTTTAACCCAGCTTGTTTCCAAATCAATACACCCATCAGCATTCGAAAATTAGCCCAAGATGAGATTCCAATACTCAGGCTGGTGTGTCATGCTAAGAGGGCTCCTGGCCAAATCACAGAAGAAGGAGGAAAAGGGTTGCTAGCAAAGGATTAGAAATTTTCTATTAATCTTTCCCAAGGCTGCCTCCCTAAAAGCACAGCGGGCCCTGTACGTCCCACCACGCAGGCTCTCCCTTGCCCAGCACGTGTCCCCACCAAGTCCTGCAGCGTGGACACAGGAGCTGTCTTGCATGAATGTCCATCTGCTTGACCGTCGCGTGTGCTCACACTTGTACGTCCGCCCTCGAGAGCCCGTGTGTGCTTGCATGCTTGCTGAAGAGCGCACATACGCACCCCGCGGACTGTGCAGCCTTGGCGAGCCGCGCTCGTGTGCCAGCGAGCGCACACTTGGCCACCGCAAGCGCTCCACCACCCCATACTGGCCTTCCTCCTCCTCCTCCTCCTCACAGAAGTACAGAGTTTCAATGCACAAACACATATTGTTGCTAGGCATACACACACCCCCGCAAAGTACACAAATCTGCCAGCTCTCTCTTTTCCCCCAATACAAGTTTTACTTCAAGAGTTGCCTCCAGCATGGAAAACAAAAAAACCATCAAAATACAATAACAACAACAACAAACAGCAACATGGGTTTGCCAGTGACTACTTCGGGAGGCAGAGCTGCCTGTATCAGAGCCCCATGACTACTCCAGGGAAGCTGGATAAATGCATTGCCCAGCTTCACTGGGACTCTCTAAGCCTGTTGATCAGCCTCTATGTTTGCACCAAGTTGTCTTACATGCTCAGCGTAGGAACAATGGGAGGAGAAGACACCGGGGCAAAAGGGAGGAACAGAAATCAAAGCACCAAGCCCAACCCCTCTACAAATTCCCTTCCTCTTACCTTGCACGATGAGATGGACACGCGATGTCTTGGGGTGATTGTCTGTCTGCACGGAGCAGGTGTAGGGCCCCTCATCGTACACGTCCACATCTTGGATCTGGATGCTGTACTGGGTTTTGGTGTTGGCCAGGAGCACCACCCGAGGGTCCAAGCACCACTTGTCATTGCCGGCATAGAGGATGCTGCTGCGATTCAGCCAGGCCACTCGGGTGACTCGGTTATCCACGGAGCACCTGGGGAGAGGCAGAGAGGTGACCCATCAGTGCTGCTCTTGGGCACTCTGCCCTCCCTTCCCAGTCCCTCCTGGTCCTCCTGGCACTATTTTTAGCTTTGCTGCCAGCAGCAGTTTCAGAGATCAAGTGCTTTCAGTGTCCAAAGAGGACAATGTCAGCACTTTACCTGCAGTGCTCAGGGCACCAATATCCATCTAAACTGGTGGCTCCAGAGGTTTGCCCAAGAGCCTCACAATGATTTCAGATGTAGAGAGGTCAGAGGTGCCACCTGGCACCAGTCACCGAAGGACCTTTTGCTCTTCCGTTCCCATTTGCTTCTTTGCAAACTTAGAGACAACCAGAGCTGAGCCAAAACCTCCATCCTGAGTCCAAACCACGCTTTCGGGGCAGGGGGGGGATGCAGGTTGCTACCTCCTGCCCAAACCCATCACTTGTCATTCTCTCTGCAGACCTTCATATCCCTGCAGCCAGGCAAAGAAACGCAAAGCGGAGCCGGGAAAGCAGCTCGCACTGCTTCACAAAGAAGCGAGGAAAATTTATCTCAGGAGAAAGCCAGCTCTGATGCACCTCTAAAGAGAAACCTTGAGCTTCCTACCATTTGTCCCTTCTGTCAGCTCTTCCTTCCCTACCCATCATCTGAATCGCTGCATCTCCCTCACTTATGCCAGCTAAGCATTTCACCTATCAAGTGATGTTTTGGAGGCAGAAATCTTCTATTTCCAGCCTCATTAGGAAACGAGCCCCCCAAGAAGACAACACGGCACAAACCTAGAAAAGACTTTGCCCCTGAAGGAGATTATTTTCCCGTCCGTGTTAGCAGGGGCCAGTCTTGCTCCCTCCGAAGGTCTCCGACAGCCCTTTAAACCCTCCATCCCCATGTCCTCAAGCAAGGTTTGAATCCTCCATTTCCATGAATCGTCTCCAGACAAGCCAAGAAACCTGCAGCCCTCCAGGCCAGCTAAAACCCCGCTGCTCTCTGAGCAAGTTTGGGTTTACGGAGCCGTTAGGACTTAGCTGCGCTTTGCTAGATGCCAGCGACGGAGGATAATGTCCCTGCATAAAACCAGTCAGCCTAAGATCCACTGTTTATATTCTCCCCAATCTACTTCATTACTTGTGCGGTGGCTGGGATGCAAATTAACTTCGGCGGCACCGAAAAAGAGCACGGCAGCCTCTGGGAGGTCTCGCACGGGGTAACCTCAATGAATGGAAGGGGCTTAATGGGCTATACAGGCCAGACCGCGGTAGCAGGGGAGTTAACAGCCAGGATGAATATATCTGTGGCATGCGGTCCGTCAGGGACTTATCCTGACACTTTAGGGGTTGCTTCTCAGGGTGAGCACGCTTGGGCAGAGCCACCGAGTAAGTAGTGATAATAAAAGCAACCTGCAAGACAGCTCAAGTCCTTGCTGAGCTTCATGCAGCCATCTACAGCCTCTCTCCCTGTATCTGCCTGTCTGTCTCCTCACTGGTGGGCTGCTTCCCTTCCCGTGCCCGCTACTGGTGCCAGCAAAGACACAGGCACCCACCACGGGACAAGCTGTCTCGTCTCACCTAGCCTCTTTTTGGAGGTATCTGTTTGGCCCCAGTGACTACAGGAGAAACCTAAATAACCCTCTCAGCCTTAATACACAACATTTGGAGGTTAGGGATGCCGGATCCCCATGAGGTGACGTGCCCAAGGCGAGACGGGCAGTCTGCAGCCCAGGACTCCCCTGCTGATTTCCTAGGCAAGTTCCCAAGCTACTGCACCATCCTCCCTTTCTGGTGTGAAAAACATCCGATAAATTAAACAATTTTACTGCTGTTCCATAATGATATTACGATAATAATAAATTAAATGTGAGCAGATTTTTATTATCTACATAAAAAAAGCAATAGATTCAGCCTGGGCTGAACACCAAGAACTCGGCTCTTGCTCTCAGCTGCATTACAACTTGAGCAAAACCTGAGAGTTTAGTTGCTCAAGTTGAACAAAACTTGAGATTTCTTCCCAGAGGATGGTTTTAGTATATTGTACTCTGGACCTCAACTATGCTGGTAGCTTAGACCTACGAGGTCTGAATAAAATGCATGTGGATATCTGATGCCTGGCTCTGGCCTGCCCATCGCAATGCCATGGAATAGGCTCCTGCAATTGCAGCGAGCGGCACTTCTGCACAAACACAGGGGTGTCCTCCCTCACTGCCAAAGCCGTATCGTGCAGAAGGCCTGGGTGATGAGAAGCCAGACGTGGCTTGAATTTCTCAGACCGGTCCCTTCTGCGGAGATTATCCCTGAGGACCTGTAAGCAGGCTGAACTAAAAATATATATTTCCTCTCTCCTCCTCCACACCAGTTTTTTTGTGAAATGCATCAGCTTGGAGATCCCTGGATAATAATGGAGCCAGACAGTGTGTAATCCAAGCATTCCCTCTATCATATGGGCATTTAAGTGCCTTTGAAAAGCAACGGGGCTCAGGTAACGCATGAGGCAACAGTGAAATAAGTGCTTTCGCCCTTCACAGCACCCGGTCACAATCTCTTCTTATCACCTAGACACGCTTCTCTGTCCCTGGGATCGGCAAGCTTAAAGTTGTTATTTTATTTTCTTCCCTGCCTCTTAAAGCTCCCAAGCCAATATATATATAATAAAGTGCAGAAACAGCTCCCGGGAAAGACGCACTTTGACCTCTGGATACGGTGTGCTATTTAGGAGACGGCGGGTTGTGCTCCCACCCGAGCTCCTTCCAACCGCTGTGCCAACCCCGCTCCTCCTCGCACAAGCGCCGGTCGGGGTCCCCACGGCCGAGGCTCGCCGCAGCGACCCAATGCTCTTCCAGCCCCTCCATCTGCTGCTCCTCCAGCATCTCCTCTCTCCACAAGCCCGGCGCAGGGATGGGAAGCCCTCCTCTCCCGCAGGCAGGCAGCCGAGCGGAAAGCCTTTGGCTTTGGCTGGGAAGCCAGGCTCTAAGCACAGGCGGAGAGCAAAGCCACCGCCGAGCCTGCAGCCGCTCCTGGCAAGGTGCAAAGCCCAGAGATGCTTCCTCCACCGCACTGGAGGCTCTCATCCTCCCTTTGGCCCTGCAATGTGCCAGGGAGGGAGGGGAGAGAGAAGTCCCCAGGGTGCTGGAAAAGAGTGCTTGCCTCCAAAAAGAAGATGTAAAAATAATTAAGCACACATGAGGTAATTTTCTTTCTCAAGATCCTTAATTCTTGTTACGTTCCTGCTTGGAAGGCAAGGCCTTCTCCTCCAGGAAGATGAAAAACTGCTGTCTGTCAGCACAAGAAGGAGATAATACTGCTCCCTCTCTCTGCTGTTTCTTTCCCTCCAAACCCAGAGTCCCAAGCCCCAGGGTTTCTCCTCTAGGAGGTGGAAACGCTGCTAACACACCACTGCTGCACCACCCTGGGGGTAGGCAGTGACGGTGTGCAGAGAGATGTAGCTCCTCACGCTGCACCAGACCCTCTGCTCCCTGCTGCCACTGAGGGCACCTCAAAATGACCACGAGTGATGGAGTTTGGGCATTTTAAGACAGTTGCATGTACTGACCAAAGGTGAGAGCTGCATGCATGCATCTTCCCCACTCGTCCCAGCCTGCTTGGTCATGCCCCTGTCCCACACTCCCCGGGCAATAATGCACAGCGGGTGTAAAGGGGATACAGGCGCAGGCTGGTGCTGCCCTTTCCAGACCCGTTAGCATCCCTGCAGCCAAAGCTCCTTGGCTTTGCTATTTGCACTCTACAAGCAAGCTGGTCCATTAGGGCTGGCCGCTCTCCCCCAAAGCAGCCAGCATCCTCGCAGCCTGAGGGGCTGAGCTTGTATGGCCAAAGTCCTCACGCCTGCACCCTCCACACCCCACGCAAGGGGTCCAAGGGTGCAGCCGACAGCCGGCCCGGCTGCAGGGACAGCAGTCGGAGATGGAAATTGGAAGAGGGAAAGCATCGCCATCAGGTTTCTGCCACGCTAGGTAACACAAGCACAAAGATGAGCAGGGCTGAAAATGCCAGCAAAGCCCTTGGTGGGGACACAACAGCCCTGGCCAGAGGGAGCAGGCTGCTTTGCAGACATAAACCTGCTACCAAAGAGCCCGCGACCAAACTGCAGCCACCACAATCCAGTATCAGGAATAAATAAGTAACAGGGTGCCAAAGCTGAGCACCCTGACCGCTGATCCCACCCATGCTTCATACGGCCCCCGGTACCTCCCTGCGTTTTCGGCACAGACACAGATGGCATATGCCCTCCTGAATTTCTCTCTTTGCTTTCACGAGTTTGCACACAGAAAGTGATGGGGGAGGAGGTGGCCTGGCAGTGGGGGGAAGGAGGTTTTTAATTACTGAAGTGTAGTAATTGGCACACAACATTTTTTTGTTGCCTCTTATGCAGATCGCTGGTGTTCCAGAGGGCTGGGCTGGAGAGCACAGATTGTCTCAACCCAGCAGGACACACAAGAAATGAATAATGTTAATTAGAACTGAAAAGAGCTCAGCAAAATTACCAACCTGATTGCTGCTTTCGTTACAATTATCAGGGTACAAGCTCCATCGCAGGGAGGCAGGGATGGGGCTAAGCCGGGCTTATCCCAGCAAACTTGGTGGCCCAACCTGGGGCTGTGACCAAGCTGACCCCCCCTGCACTCAACACCCCCCTGGGCTCACTTCTCCTCCCCCCCCCCCCAATTTTCACTGTGTGCCCACCCTAGAGAAACCCCCTTCCCAAATCCAGGCCACCTGATGGAGTTTCACACGTGTTGTGCCACAGCACCAACCCACCATCAAGCATCCCTAGATGTCTTTTCGTTTTCTTCCCAGTCACCTCTGAATTTTGAAGCAATCCCTTCCCACCAGCAGTGTTTCGTCTCTGCTATGGGCTAGGCCAAGCTGGAAATCAGTTTGCAGGAACTAGGCCTGGGGTTTAGTTTAAAACGGGGTGAAAAAGCCTCCCACTGAGGCTGGGCAAGGAGACAAGCTGCTCCAGCCCTGCCTTGTCCCCAGCATCTCATGTGCCAGGCAGCACCTTCCAGCCTCTGCACCATCAGCCACGCTATAAATGATCGACTAAACTAGACCGCTGCCGGAGGCAGGAGCTTCACATCTCAGATTTATTTCTGTGATTATCACATTTTATTGTTATTTATTAGGATTAATTAAAGGCCGGGCTGTGAACATCTCAATCCCATTCAAGCACGGTCCCACCGCTCTCATACGCTTTCCTGTGATGTTTATGCTCTGGTGGCAACAGACGTTTGGCCATCGATTCCTGAAGGAAAGCCGGGGTCAGATTGTCCCGTGCTCCCTGGGACACGTGCTGCCCACCACCCCGTAAGGCTGGCACGCACACACCATGGACAGTTCCAGGTATGGGTATCGTGGAAAAGGTGGCTTGGAAGCTTTTTTACTAATAAATATGAAGCCAAAATCCTTGTTGCCACAATCCAGTCTGGTTTCCTTCTCCTTACTCTCTGCTGTATTGGGTTAAGTCATGCACTAGCAATTTCTACCGATCCAGCCCTTCTTCAGCAGGATTTACAGCATCTGCTCGCCTTCCGTGCACACACAGACTGTGTATGCTTACACACGCTCACTGCAGCACCGTATGCTCACATAGGCACCAGCACGCAATGCTGCCCTACACACCAAGCCCCAAGCCGACAGACAAGGCTGGCGCAGACATACTGCATTTTTTGTGGGTGTTGTGTGCATGCGACACGCACAGCACATACCGAGAGCACGCGTGCTCATCGACACATGTGGCAAATGGCGTGTGCACCTCCAGCAATAACCCCGTCCTGCTGACCCCTCTGCGGGCTGCAAGCGGGGCAGCAGCAGGGACACCCATCTCAGTCCATCGAGCTTGGATGACTAGGCTCGATGTGCAAACCTGCGCTGGTAGCAGGCTCCGTGCAGGGCTAAGCAGGGGACATCCACAGCGGCAGATGGATTATGGGATTAAAATGGTCCATAGGTTTGGTCCCGGCCTGCTGAAAGCCCCAACTGCTCACCCAGGCAGCTCGAACAGGGAACAGATCCCCACTGGGGTCTGCATGCCTGTGTGGTTGACACAGCGGTGGGATTCTTGGCATGTCCATCCTCCCCTGCACCCCGGGACCACCCCAGCCATCCTCGCCCTCAACCGCAAGATCAGCCGGAGAGCATCCCTTGAGCTCACCCTGATGTGACACCACCAAAGATGCAGCCCGAGGACTTTTTTCACAGCACAGCACGGCTGTCAGGGCTGAGAAACCGCTTCCCTGCACGGGGAGCCTGCCGCCCGCCAGGCAGGAGCTGACCGAATGATTAACTCAGCAGTGGGGTCCGGCTGGAAAGGGGGGGCCCCGCTGGGGCTGGCGCCTACCTCCAGTCCCCCTCTGCAGCAGCCGGAGCATCTCCAAAGGCTGCGGGGTGAGGAGGTGCCCTCAGATCAGCTGCCGCCCCGGTGCCTCTTCAAAATCACGCTGAGCTGGTCAAAAGCAGCGCTCAGAAGTGGAAAATAAAAACCCTTTGTGCTTCCCCCTCTCTTCGCTGCCCAGACAGAGTTTCATCTCGGTTGTGGCAGAGGGAGTCGGGGCTCTGGACCGGGAGGTCCTGCCTTTCCCACTGGCTCACGCTGCAACCTGCAGCAAGTTCCTTGCAAGTCCCTGCCCTTCATTTCTGCCCTCTGCAAGGCTTTAAAGATATTTGGCACCTCCTTGCCAGGGAGGGCGAGTTAACGCATGTTTGTAAAGTACCTGATCTCCTCAATTGAAAGTTTATACATGCAAATGATTCACACTAATTATATTAATAATAATATACCGGGCTCGAAAAGATCTGCCTTGGTTCATTGCCCGGGATTCGCAGAGCTGCAAACAACTCCCAGCATGCTGCCTTAGACACACTTATTGGCAAATGCCAAGGAAACAGGAGGAAACCGGGCTGGGGAGGAAGGAAGAGCTGCAAAAAGCCGGAGCTCCCACTTTGCAGCCTGCTGAGGGAGCACAAGGCAGGGTACGGAGCAGCCACGAGTCATGCAAGCACCTCTGCATGCACCCAACACCCCACCGGTCCCGGGAGACCCCTGCGCCGGCACTGGTGCAAAGCAGGCAGGTCACGATGCAGCAAGCGGGGATGGCTTGTCTGGAAAAGTCTTTATCTCTCTGCAATGCAGCAGTGCACTAGCACCTTTCCAAGTCCCCTGCTCCCATCCTCGGCTCATCCAGCCTTTCTATTTATCCTCCTATTGTCTCTGCTAACAACGGGGCTCTGCACATCTATAGCATCTTCCATCTCGGCATCTCGGAGCGTGCCACAAAACATCAATGAGGGCAGCCGCTCCGAGACCGTGCGCTGAGGAAACCTGTCCCTGACCTGGGCTCCCACCCCTGCTGCTGACCCTGCCGAGCGGCACCGGACCGTGCTCCTGGCCCATCTGCTTGGGTGCCCTCCAAAAGTGCTAATGGCACCGGGGAACGGGGGTGACGCCAGCACCAAACTGCCTGTAGGCAGCTGTGCAGGGACACGGCCGGTTTACTAATGAAACGACACCCCGCCGGGGAGCTCCTGCAGCGCCGGGATCCTGCGCTGAGCTCGAGGGACGTTTTGTTCCTCCTGATTTTCTCCTTTTTCGCATTCTCTCAGCCCAAGTAATTGCTTGGGGGGCTTCTGGATGCCAGCAGGCAAACAGCCCTGGGCAAAAGTCGCCCCTTGCCTGGCAGTCTTCCAGGGCTGCCTACGAAAGGGTCCTCCCTTCTGCAGGGAGGGCGTCACCCCAGACCTGGTCCAGGCTCTGGCAGCTGCCTGCATGCCATCTTGAGAGGCTTCAAAAGGAGGCGTGGGAAACGCCACAAGAAGAAAATAACTCCGTAATGATCTCATCCTCTCCCCTCAAGTGTTACAGAGAAGTTTAAACCCTGTAAAATAAGGTCTCTTCATCTGAGGAGGTGTGGAGAAGAAGTCTCCTCTCTCTGCCTCCAAAAACCTGGAGAGATCTCTCCTTGCTATGCACTTTTCTTCAGAAAAATGCTCCTTTGCCACCTGCAAGCCCTGGGTTGAGCCACTCAAGACACCCCAACTCCCCATCCTTCTGGCCTCCCCTGGCAGCTCCCGCTCTCCTCCTCCAGCCCAGCGGGGAAGCTCCTCCAGGCTGCACTCCCAGCAGTTAGCGCCGATCCCTGGCACTGAACTCGCTCAATTACGAGCTGTGCCCCCTGAATAAATCCTGGTTCTGCTTTGCACAACTGACACTAATGGCCCAGGAATAAAGCGATGCCATCCACCCCAACAGTCTGCAAAGGAGCACGTTTAACTAAGTGCACAGGCAAGGGACTGCTGAGCTTAACTGCACTGAAAATGTATTCGAAAGGAAGCGATGCACTTAACTTATTACAAGTGGGAAATTATCACTAAAGTGGCTTTTCTTTAGAGGCTGAGGCACAAAATAGGAATGGTGAGGGGTGAGCGCTCTCTGCCAGGACTGCGGAGAGGAGCGAGGAGTGAGCAGGAGCCGGTCGCTAAACAGTGCTGTGGGTCAGGAGGCAGTGGGACAGGAGGAGCAGGGGGCAAGCGGGAGCCAGAAGTGCTGCAAACAGAGGGCTGAAGGGCACTGATGGGGACAACACAGGGAAATCAACCCGGGGAGGAGCACAAGATCGGGTACCAGGGTTTCAAGGCACTGGCAGAGCTCTCCAGCAGCCCAGGACACTGCAATGCAGGACTGCGACTGGGAGACGGAGGGAGCTTGCACTGGTACCGGCTGTGGCTGACCAGCTGGGTCTACCTGTAGCAAATATATTCAGCTACACACTATCTGTGTATTTGCAGTCTGAGAATAATTGCAGGTTACCACATCACCTTCCTACACCAGTTCTCCCTCACCCTCCTGATTGCAATTTCATCACAACACCCAAGCTCATATTGCTTCTCCTGGCAGATGGGCAGAGATGGACAGAAAGAGGACAATGAGCAAACCCTTAAAATTAAGAGAGAGAAGTAGTCCAGGCAACACAAGACTGCATGGGAGGAGCAGAGCGTCCCAAGCCTTTGGGGATGAATCCCCAAGCCTTGCAGTGCTGCTCTGGGTCCCAGGGTGATGGGGAGAGGACCTTCTCCTTTGGCAGAAGAAGAGGCTTCCACATCCAAGGTCACAAGAGACCAAGATAAGAAGGTAAGCTGTGCCTCTTGCTCTGACATCTACCTCCTCATAGAAACCAGCACCCTAGCAAGAACCTACACAGCTTCTTACAGACACTCAAAACCCACCAGATCTTCCCCATCACATAACCAGAAGGTTGTTTGCCACATGAACACGGTTCAAGTGCCCCATCTCATGACGCCCCATCACGATGGGATGGGGACTTATCCCTGAGAGAAGGTACCGGAGGGGCATGGGTGCAGCAAGGAAAGTGGAGAACCAGGGGAGGGGAAGGGGAGGGATAGGAGGAATGGCAAGGAAGGAAACACAACAGAGCCAAAAAGCAATGGGCCCTTCTCCAGCCATGCCACTCACACCAATACCCTCTCCCCATTTATAAAATAGCACTAATGAGAGCAAAAACAAGAGAAGGAGGGAGGGAAAGGACCCTTCCCAGTACAGACCCCCCCTTTCCTCCCCTCTCCCCTTGAGGACATCATCCTTAAAATATATTTCATTTCACAGCTGCATTATGGTACCACAAAATCCTGCGAATCCAATTTAAGAACAGATTACCTCCTCACTTACTTCATTTGAAGCAATTACATGTTAATTTTCATTGAGACCAGCCTAATGCATACCAATCTGATGCTGCAATCTCATTTGAATACTTGAGGGAACACTAGTTGGGCTCTGGGCTCTGGAGGCTCATATTTAAAGGGCCACTTCACATTTCCTTTCCCTTTTCCCTTGGTTATTTACGCTTTCATCGCACTTGTGGTGCTCCCTCCCTCCCTTCCCGACATTCCCAACAGCTGGTGCCACTCATGAGACCAACTAAAAAGGCCAAGTAAGTTTTGCAGCAAACCTTGCAGAACGATGCTGCGCCCATCACCAGCCTGGTCCCCAAGGCAGGACCTTCCCCAGGCCAAAATTCAATATTGCCAACATCTTTCTGCACCAAATAACCTTCCAGCATCAAAGTCGCTGGTGAACATGTGCTGGTACTGCACATGTCTCTGCAAAGAAAATCCTCCTCCTCCCAGGCCAAGAACAGCCTCTGCCAGGTTTCTAGCTGATGGTTATCTTCTGCTCCCTCATGCTCACTATCTAGCCAGGCCCACGGTATCGATTGGCGTCTCGGACACCAAGCTTTGAGTAATTAATAACGCCACGAGAGTGTGGATTCAGCTCCTGGTTGAGCCGTGGAGGCGTGCCGCCTCTGTCTCGCTGTACACATTTCGGTGATAAGCATTCATGTTGGAGGCTGCACCTTAATTAGATTTTTCAGATTGCAAAGGGCCCTGAGACACTTGTGCAGACACCATATAAATGTATATTGCATTGTACTGTAATTAATCCAAGGTGACGCAGAGGCAGACGGAGCAGGAGCGCGGGACCGATTCACAGTGAGACAACCAACCCCAAGACTTCAGCACATCGCAAGCCCAAGCCCACCCTGCAGCCCAAGCTCCATCAGCTCCACACCAAGAAAGCTCCCTCTTCGTGCCACCCACCGAGCGCAGGACTACCGCCAGAGACATGTTGGACAACAGGTATTTGGATGAGCATCTCAGAAGCAAAAGGTTTCCACCAAAAAGCAATAAAGACAAGAAGAGATTAATTGCAGCTCTCCCTCCCTAAAAGAAATAATCGATTGCATCGGGCAGTTGTCTATACCACTGCTGAAAGCACTCAGACATCCCAGCCATGGGCTGCAGCCGGGGGTCCCCAGACATTCGTGTCCCACATCAGATGGTAGGATGCTCTGTGAGCACCGATGGAAGTGATGGCACGAGGCTGGTGAGATAGTTATTGGAGAAAATCTTTGGGGAAGGAGTTTGCGCTGAGGATAACTCAGGAAAGGTGCAGAAGCTGATGAAGTGAAGAGGAAAAACTATTGTCTGAAACATTATTCAATCTCTTAAAGCCTCCTGCGCCCGTGCAAGTGACCTGCCTAGAGCTGGGGGAAGGCTTTTGCATGCTAAGAGCTGTGGGACTTAGCGCTGATCATTTTTTGCCTGATACGAGTTCCCCTGAAAACAGAGGCGTGAAATCCGGGCTTGGATAGCGTGTGGCTGGTGTCTGCGCCCACGGGTATTCTGCCTGCAGCAGAGATGCCCTGCTGACCCTGAACACAGGCAAACCTGGAGATGAGCTTGCTTTGTACACGACTGCCTCACCGAGACGCTGCTCCCTTTGTACTGGGCCAGCTGAGAGCTTTCACACGCATTTGGGAACTCGCTTTATTTCAATTAATGCAATACAACTGCTGCTGCTTGAGTCCAACAGCCTTTGCCTCCAGGAAGCCAGCTGAAATGCCAAGCAGGTGTCAACCTGAAGCTACAGCACTACCACCCGCACATTGGACCCTTGATGCACAGTCACCTGGCTGGATGAGACCCCTGGGGAACACCACGGCTGCTCCAAGCTCCACGGTAGCTTGTTTGATGGGTCCTGGCGCAGTGCACGAGATATCCACCTCCCCACAAACACAATGTCTCAGCCTCAACTGTGCCCAGGTACTGACCCACAGCCCTGGGTTGGGAGGCTACGCTTGCAAAAGGGGAGCCTGCTCTCTGCCAAGGCACCGGTGGGTTTGGACAGGATAAAATAAGTCGCGGGGCCCCATGGGGTATGGTGAGGAACCAGATAATCAGGAGTCAGGGAAGGAAAGGCAGTTACCTGGGTAACAGTGTGCCGCTAACACATCTGCCACCCCGCAGGACTTCCCAGATGCTGCTCGGCTGCGAGAGCAGACCCACAGACCAGACTGCTGCTCCAGCGGCCCCACGGCATCACGAGGACGAACGCGTGGGTGTTTTCCCCAACGTGCTTTCAGGCTGGGTGGGAAACCACAGGTCACCCCAT
Organism: Theristicus caerulescens; assembly: GCA_020745775.1. Lineage (NCBI taxonomy): Eukaryota > Metazoa > Chordata > Aves > Pelecaniformes > Threskiornithidae > Theristicus > Theristicus caerulescens. The sequence continues at coordinate 3,177,777 of CM036575.1, read as the reverse complement.
GCCTGAGCCCTGCCCCAACGCAGCCCCCAGCCATGGGCAGCTTTTGGCAGGGCCAGCAGCTCTTGCTGTCCATCTCCACACCCCGAATGACGGTGGGCATCACACAGAAGGAGCTGACATCCCACGGCTCTGCTGTCCTGCCCTGGGCAGCATCCCTTCCTAACAGATTCACCATGTTTTTTTTCCTACTCTGTCTCCCATCGCGCTTGCTTCAAAAAGCTCCTCTGCAGCGAGCAAGGAAGGAGATGCCTCTGTGCTGGGAGACACGGACGCAGATGCCAAGGTGACGCAAGGACACGGCAGGTGCTGGTGAACAGTCGTCACCGAGCGGGCTCCCGCAGCCCCAGCCTCTTCCACCGTTCCACCCTCATCTCCCAAGACCATCCCCATCACCAGCGACCCACCCCTCTGCGGCGAGGCGGGGACCGCAGCATCCTCTGCTCCCCAGACCGCTGACTGCAGCACGTGTTTGGCAGGTGGAGAAGCACCCGCACTCCAGCTAAAACAACCGGGTTGCGGTGGCTCGGGGACACGCTTTCAAAGCACCAGGAGAGACTCTGGTTGCCCGTTTCCCACTGAACCAACTCAGTCCCTGTATGAGTCTTTGAAAAACGCGGCCTTTGTAGTTTTCAATTTTGATGTCACATCTGTAAGAATATACGGTGGGTCTTTTTTTTTCCCCTTCTCCTCACCCTCTTCTTCTTTTTAAGAGGAGATGTCACACTTTGAACTCTAATTTTTATTTATTTTCCTAGAAAAGGGCTGACTCCCCACCAAGCACGGAAGGAGAAAGAGAAAGGGAGGTGGGGAGGAAGCCTTCAGAAAGTGCCCAGATTTAATTTTTTATCAGAGGAACAGAAAGAGAAATTTGTTGATGATCAAACAGATTCAAGTACCTTAAAAGAAAGAGACCGTCAGTAAATGGAAACTAGTTAAGGAATTACATGAAAGACATGGGAGACACTCGAGAAGCAGAAAAGATGCTGTAACCAAGTGGAAAGCCAAACCCATCAGTCCCAAACCACTGGAGCAGGGAGAATCAGTAGGTGAAGTATTTGCTCTGCAAAAGCAGCAGATGATGGGATAGATGGTGGTTTGCAGAGGTGCTGAGCCAGCTCAGCACCAGCGGCTGCCTGAGGGAGCCCAGTGCCTCTGCAAGAGCAGCCCCAGCAGGCTTTTTACCTGCTTGCTTCCCTGCATAGCTAAAACAAGTGTAGGCAGTCAAATAAAGGGCTGCATTGCTTTGAAAAACGGCACCCCGGGGGCTTTGTGTTTTCCTTTTCCTCCTCAGCACCTTCCAGCTTGAGTGTGCTCAGTTTATAAATCCGAAGAGGGTGGGATTGCTTTATTTTTTTCCCCCCTTTGCTTTGGTTTTAATCCACTGGCAGCACTTTGCAACTCAAGCTGGGATCTGAAAAGCCGGCGGAGCCCTTTGTGGGTCGGGCAATGGGATGCGGGACAGAGCGGTTTAGGGAGGGGATGAGCAAGAATAAGAGGAGGAGAAGGCAGAGAGACCACAGCAGCACCAAGACAGCCTGCAGCAGAGTCAGAGGTGGACAGGACTTGAGAGAGGGAGATCAATCCATCCTCACCCCCTAACCCACCTTCCCAAGCCCCTCCTTGCCAAAGCATTTAAGATGCCAGATCCTATTGCTTCCTGAACTGTGACCCACCCGGCTTAGCTCAGAAATCTTTTAAATAGGAAAACAGAGCCGCCGTTTGCTTTCATGCAGAGTCAGTGGTGAGCGAAGCCCAAGGGTTGCATTAGATTAGCAGCCGGCTCCTCCGAAGGCATGGAAACTTTGATCATTTAATATGTATGCGCCGTGTTGGAGCGAACAGGTCTCCAAACCCCAGTAAATGTTTTATTAGGGCAGCCCTGGCTTTCGTGCCCAAGCCTTGCTCCTTTTGGACTCCGGGGATCTTGTTGTGATTGGAGAGACACCGCTCATCATCTCCCTCTCTCCCAAGAAGGGCTGTGCAGCTCCTGCCTTGCTTTTCCCTTGCATCACGCTTAAAATGCAATAGAGCCCAGTGGTCTGAATGATGGCATTGAGCACCCCAAAACCAGCCCCTGCTCCTCTTGCACCTTGCAGGGAGACCCAACGCATGGACACAGATGTCAACACTGATCACGGCAAGAGTGGGGCTCTGCTCTTCCTCCTCCATCACCACCAACGCGGCCACCACGACTGCCCGGAGCTTCCAGCCCCGCTAGGACAGGGCAGAGCCGGCCACCCTCAGCAGGAACCCACCGGGCAGGAGCAGAAATCTCCTCTCTGGAGTTGGCCGAGGTATTGCACAAACCAACCCCAACCTCTCCCAAGCGCAGAAGCAAGAGTGGAGCATCTCAGTGTTATCAGAGGCACCATATGACTTTTTTTCATTTGCAAAGGACTCGCAATGGCTTGGGTTTGGAAAGGAGTTATTCCCAAAGTGATTATTTGTTGTTGAAAATGCCAACTTTGCCGGAAATTTCAAGGGGAAAAAAAAAAAGCATAGCTTGTAGGTTCCCCCCCACCATCACCCTCAATATATAACCCCACTCATCGCTGAATTTCCAGCTCCCAGAGAGCTGGGCTTCAGTTTAGGAAACAGTGCATGAAGAAAGAACGGGGCCAGATATGATCTCGGCATACAAGGACTCCTATTCAAAGGACACTGGGCCAGTATCATAAATATAAGTGCGCACAGCTACTTCCCCACTTACATCTGTGCCTCAAGAAGCCTTACAAGAGCCATTCTGGGGGAGAAATTAAACCACTCGTGTCCTATTAAAGCTGCTCCCATTTATTTTTTTCTGATTCTAAAAAATATTTACATCCAAAATAGGCAAGAAAAGCCTAGTGCCAAGAAAAAAGGGGATTTTTATAGATCTTGTTTCTGCAAGAAATTACCAAGACAACAAGTCACTAAGTTCCGAGAAAGGATTTGACATTTTCCTGAATAAAAATAGCACCTGAAGTGGCATCGCTTAGGATAACACCTTATGGGCAAGCGCTACCAAAGCAACCGGAGAATGAAAACCTTCCCACGGCACGGTGAATCTCGCCCGTGGGATCCCACCGGGAACGCCTCACTGTGTACCCTTTTCTATAGGATTTCACACTAATTTCCACAGAACTCTGTTTGTCTCGTCCCTATTAAGTTTGATTGGATTTTTTTTTGCCATAAAGGACATTACAAAGGCTAGCAATTGTCTTGCTTCGAGGCATACACACATCATCAGCTTCGAGCAGAATGACAATTACCCACGCGGTGCCATACTGTACAGCTAGGTGTGTTAGGGGATTTTTGTATTAAGCAGAAGGGCAGGCTTTTTTTTTTCCCCCCCCCCCAGCAGCTTTGGATCAAATGCCAGGTGCAGCCACTTGTGTCATGAGATCTGCTTATAAAAACACACTCCAATGATCCAACCCACGGCTGCACCGGGCTACCGCTGCTGAATGCAAGAGCGGGAGGGATGGGTGCGGACGGGTACTGGGTAGGAAGGGACCACCTTGGCCAGGCAAAGGATGCATCTCCTAGAGACACAGCTCTGGCATTTTTACCATTCACTCTTTCTCTTAAAAGCAAAAAAAGCCAAAAAACCCACCCAAAAACCCCATCAGACCTGCACACATGGTATCACACCATGAAAAAAGGAGACCGGAGGCCAAGTCGAAATACAGGGGAAAGCTCGGACAACGAATGACTGAATGAGGACACCGGCATTTTGTATAAGCATTATCACCATGACAGCTTTCTGCATTTTCTACCTCCAGCAACAGAAAGCCCTGAGGTGCGTGGAGAAAGGCAGATCATGAGGTGTTTCCAGTGCCACAACCACTGCAGACCTTACGGGGAAAGCTGCCGTCGGCTGCGTCGCGTGCACCCACCAGTGTGGATGGGATCTGAGCTCTCCACCAGGAACATGCAACCATCTCCCAGAGCTGAGAGCGGGATGCAGCCCAGCTGCATCTCTCCTCTCCGGGAGAGATCATTTCTCCGCAAGCCACGGTCCTCTCTTCCCCACGACGGCTAATTAACACCCGACCCGTTTCATGACTAACGATCCCCTTCCTGTGCACACATGCCAAGTCCCAGGCGTTGACCCAAGGCCAACGCTGCCTCCAGCGCCTTCGGATGTGGCCGCGCCAAGCGGACGGGCAGGCAGATGGACGGCAAGGAGGAGGAGAAGCAGCAGCAATGCCGACCGTGCCGGGAGAGCCAGGGAAGGGAAGGGATGGGGCATGCCTTCTGCTAGGTGCTTTTATGCACCGATCTGCTGCTCTCCCCAGCTCCTCCAGCGAGGCCAAGCTGCCCCGCCTCATTGCTGCCAACGTGGAGCTTGACCCTATTTATCCAGATGGCCCAAATCTCCCAAGCACTGAGGCTCCTGCAGTTTTCCAGGAAAACACCCAGCGGTCTCATTACATCCAAATCCTCCTCCTTCACGCAGCCCAGCAAGTCCGCTCCTTCCTCCCTGCCTGCCCCGAAAGGCAGAGGAACAGCGGGAAAGTAGGGACCGGCAGGGAGAGGTGGGGATTTCATCTATCGAGGGGCTTGCTTTCTTCCCCTGTTTTACAAACTAGAATATGAATGTGTTTATTTATAAATCGAAATTCAAACTAATTATTAGCTGGAGGCTTTCAAGTAAAAATGTAGGTCATGCAATATTATGTGGAATAATAGCAATTGTCTCAGCTTCAGGAAGCGCATAAGTAATGGAGACTCACTAGTGTCCAGCTTGGTCAAGCAGCAGACACATCCACCCGGCAGGCTGTTAGCTCCGGCACTGGCTCTTAACACAAAATTTGGCACGCTTTCATCTTCTGTCCCCTGCCATCAGCCCAGCCACCCTCTTCTCTTGCACCCGAGGAGCGCGGGACCAGAGCTGCGTGGTCCCCACCCCAGCAGCCAGCAAGGGTTTTGCACAGGGCTCAGACACAGAGGGTTGAGGCACACCCCACAGCATACCCAAACTCACCCCGAAGGACAAGCTGGACCTGACAATTACGATATTTAGAAATTATAATTAAAAAAAAATGCTAACAGACAAGAATTGTGGAGACTTCAAAGACAGGAGCCCGGGATGCACATTGTAAGCTGCTCCTTAAAACAGAGGTGAAAGCATGGCGAGACTTCCCTCTTTCTGCCCCTCAGCCATCAGAACTGACTAAACTCATCACACACAAGAAACGCTCTTTGTGCCCATTTCTGTTTTAAGAGGAGCCTTGCTAATCTTGGGATGTGAAGAGCTGTGAATCTTCAACGGCTTTCCACCGGTGCCAGTGCTTGTGGGCAGCAGATATCAAAGCCAAAGCCAGGGAAAATGAAGCGTGGAGTTTACATGTAAGAAAATGTTTTGCAGCAAGAAAATCTTTGTGCCCGCACCCAGTCAAAAAAGAAAAAAAGAGCAGCATCAGGAGATAACTTCTCCAAGCCAGCCCAAGTGCCTGAGATAGCACGCATAGCAAATGTAACCTACTTGCAGTCAACTGTGATCAAGGCGAAACAGAAAGGTTGCCAATTAAAAACACTGAATGATTTCAAAGAACAAAGAAATCTGTGGACATTGTTTGATTGTGCATATTCTGCAAAAGAGAAAAAAATAAAAAAAAAGAGGCTAAAAATAGGCTGGATGCAGTGAGCCAGATCCTCAGCCCGGCAAAGACACCAGCTTCGGGGAGTTACGGCGGCTTTACCCGTGCAGCCATCATTGTCGCTAAGTTCTGATCTCTATTTAAACTTGCAAAAGGTTTTCTTTTCCTGCAAAAATACAAGAATCTCCCTGCATCTTGGAGCTCATCTCTCCTAAAGCAGCTCACATGATGATGATCAAAAAATAAGCCCTCCAAGCCTAAGCTCGCTAACATTCATTTCTCTCCTGCTAATGCTGGACTTCTTACTGTTAATCCTTAAATATATCCTTAAATAAGAATGACAGTACCTGAAGCGCCTAACAACCCTGTATCATAAACAGAGACAGCCTCTGCATTCCTAATTTAGCTTGCGACATGAGAGCTGACACTAATCCCAGATCCTGAGTCCTGGATATCTGCAGCGTGAATGCCATCGCCTTGCTCACCTTGACATTACAGAGCAGCCTGAACTTCCCTTGTCCTGCTCAACTTTCATAACTGGTTGTTGGGTTACCGCATCAAAAATTGCCAGTTTTTGCAATCTGCCATTGCAGGTAACTCCTTGTAGGTGTAAGGGTCCAGTTTTCCGAGGGCTCCAGACCGGCACAGAGCAAATAGTGAGAAACAGGCATCCAGCCTCCTTCTCAGCCTAACTGCCAGTAAACGGATTTACTCCCAAAATACCAAGAACCTGGGTAAGTGGGTGCACTTAGGACGCAGGAAAAGAGCGCTTGACATTTTGCAGGGACTCCAGAAAGAAAGGAAAGCAAGGCTTTACAAAGAAGAGCTCACCCGTCATTCCTCAGTGGATGTTAGTATTTATCTCCAAAAAGGCAATCTGAAAACAAAGACTACAAGGAACCGCAGCTGTCTCCTGCAAAGCCCACACCAAACCCAGCAACTAAATGCAATCTTTAACATGAAAAGCAGAGAGGAGGGAAGGATTTTAGCCTCGCTCTGCAAGCAAATTGCAGCACAGCTTTAACTCTATACCAACTTCTGGGGCTCGCAGAATAATTACCCCCATCAGGGTGAAGGTTAGCACGCTGCAGCTGCAAGCCAGCCATGAGCCAGAGACAAGAAATACCGCCGGAGCCACGAGAAGAAGCGGCAAGTGCCAACAATAAGCCAGGCGCAAGCCTTAAACTTTATTGCAAGCCCCCGCAGACCCGGAGGCACGCCGTGGGCCAGCTCCAAGCTGGCGAAGGGAAGGTGCCAAAGCCCATCATCCTGTCAAAGCCGTCAGCTGGCAGGGCTGCTGCGGCACGCCGGGGCGGGTGGCCCCGCGCCGCGGCCAGGGGACGGGCAGCGTCCCCCCGCAAAGCATCTGCCGCCGAGGTGCCACGGTAGGAATAACAAGTCGGAGCAAGTGCTTTGCTCCGGTCTTCTGCAAATTTACATTGCATAAGCTACGGGCTCCCTGGAACCGAGCAGGGTGCTGGGTCTTTGCGGTCCAAATTGGCTCCGCTGCACTTAAGAGCGGCGAGATGCCAGAGCTGTGCTTTAATGCATCAACCTGCTCTGTGTGGTGAGCACCTGGAGGGGCTGGGTGTCTACCAGGGGTTTTGGGAGCCTGAGCACCCCTGACCCCCATGTGCTGGGTAGCACGAGGCACGCCTGTGGGATGCAGGGGGCCATCCCGAATCGGTGCAGGCGGGCAGCGTGCTGGCTTCAACGCCGTCCCCCCCAGCTCCTCGCATAACGCGGGTCTGCACGAGCATGTCTTGAATGGCAAAACAGGGCTTGGCACTACTTTGCCTGAAAGCCAGGCACTGGCTCTCCTTGCTTTGATTTTCATCCTGTGGCAGAAGGGAAAGGATAACACCTGCCTAGCTCCCAGGTACCCGGAAAGATTGTTAGTTATACAGTGCTTGCTGCAAAGCATTACGTGTTAGTCTTCCAGCACAGAAGCGCTCACAAATTTTACAGACAGACAAATGCCCCTGAGGCTTGCACCTCTGCAGGACAGGGCAATTACGCTCCAGAAGTCGGGTGCTGCGACACAGGAGAGACGCAGGTTTTCAGGTTTGATTCCTATCGCGGCTGAGATAAGCAGCAACCGCAGTCTGGGAGCGGGTTCAGCTTTCAGGCTTTTCTTCAGAGCTGGGATTTTGCTTTGGGCCCATCCTTAGCCAACAGTGAAGTGGAACAAAATCACTAGAAGAAAGCATTTGGCTTCTCCGTTTGTCTGGACAAGGTCTGGTTCCCCCTCGCTCACACTCCGGTGGCTTAGGAAAACAAAATCGCGCTCCTTCTGTGTATCAGATCACGCACACAAATGGGACCTGGCAAACGTCTCCGCCGCTCACCGGCAATTTCTGCTGGAGGAAGGAGACTCAGATCTAAGCACACCTGCGGTATACACAATTTACATCCCACTTAAAGACTTAGAAGAAGAAATAAGGGGCCTGTGCTGTGTTTGCCTTCTGCTGGACCCGCTTTCATCCTTGGATAGAGCACACGAAGCTTTGTTCTATGCAATAACACACGAGGATATTTCTCTGTGCTGCCAAACCTTACAATATGACCAAGTATTTCATAACCTCTCTTATTTTCCTTTTAAGCCCCAGTTCTCAGTCGTATGCAGTTATACAAGAACCTCGGCTTTCATTAAGGAAAAAGAAACCCTTCGCACTCCTCCCTCTTCCCCTTCCAAAAAAAAAAAAACCAACCAACCAAAAACTCCCAAATCAAACAAAAAAGACCCAACAAAGCAACAATGATGTGCTTCAGAAACCACCTCCACTCCTCAGACACATGGTTTTAAAAGCGAGGCTCCGGGTTTTGAATCCGTGAGCTCCGCCGTGCTTATTCCATACCGCACAGGAGCCCCTAAGAACGACTCTCAGGCTCCTTCCTGTCTTTAATCTGCCTCAGCGGGTACAATAAACAACTACAAATGGAATAACAATAGCGAAAAAGGGGGCCGGGAGGAGGGGAGAGAGAAGATGCTGTAATGCAGAGAAGGCCTGAGATACCGGTGAAGGCTTTTAAGAGCCATACATGCTAATTACAGTGTTAAAAATCTGTCAGTCGAAGGGCTGGATATTAAATGGAACTGGCTTTAGATGACAAGGCTGAACTGGATTTTAAAAAATTATTTATTAAAATGCTCTGGATACAAATTAATGTTCTTAGTTCAAAATGTATTATTGTCTCTCTGGCTTTGATCTGCGGAGCACTTGGAGCGATGAATGGGAAAGGTTGTCAAATTTCCCTCTGCACGCGCTCTAAGCGACTCCGCATCCCTCGCCGAGATGCTACTTTGCCATTTCCTTCAGCAATACCTCTCATTACATCCCCGGGAAGGGCTGCGCGCCACGGCCGTGCCCTGCGGCAACGGGGAGGAGCGGGGTTTGCTCCCCAGCCCTCGCCCGGAGGGTGCTGCTGGCTCGCTTGCACCGGCACAGTCTGCTGCGTGCAGGCAGCCCTGGGGCCAGGCTCAGGGCCAAGCTCCTCTCCTGCCTGCCCCAAGGTCTGCAGCAAGGTGCAAGGCCAGTTCTGGGGTGAACTGCTTGGGAGAAAGCAGGGACCTGCATGGCCAAATGCCCCCGCGCTTGGGACTGAGAGAAAGCTTGCTGAAGCCAGGGATAAGGCTGTCTGACCCAGCTTTTTAACAAGCTTTGGATCTAAGAGCCAGGACTAAGCTTTGCCCAGTGCAAAGCATCTTCAGGAAGGACTCGGCTCATCCCTCCTGCTGATTGCAAGCAGCCGCTCGGTCTACGCACACCGGTCAGACAGAAAATAACTGATCTATTCTAGGAAACCTGAGGCTGAGGGGTGTTGCCCATCTCCAAATCAACGGGGTAGAAAGACCAGGACCAGCAGCACAGCGTGCTTGTCCTTCCAACAGCCTGGACTAGGTGGGACAGCCCCCGTGCTGATGCGCAGGCTGCCTGGGAGGCTCCAGCTCCCAGCCGTGCGCTGCCGTCCCTTAACCAGGGAGCAGTTTCCCTTCCAGTGGAAACCCTCGCATGGGTTTTTGGGCAAGCCCATCACTGCTCTGCACCCTTGCACCACGCCTGGGTCCGAGGAATCGCTCTCCCCTGCCTGAGCAGCCCAGCTTATCCATCACATGCAAATTCACCCGCCGCCACCATCAGCCACGTGCCTTGGCTCTCTATAGAGTTCACTCCACTTGGCTCCCAGGTCACTTCCTTCCTTCCCACTTTATCTCTTCTTATTTTTTATTTTTTAATTTTTTTTTTAACAATGCCTGTACAATTTCACTCTCGATAACACGCGAGTTAATTAAGCCGTGATCTCCTGGAGACAGGTTGCTACAAGGAGATAAGCAGCAGCTTCTGTTCGCCATAAACAGCTGTGCTCCTGACCAGCTTCTGGGGATTTGCTGCTTTTGTACAGAAGACAAAACAATCATTGCCAATTAAACCTGGACATCATAGTTTCCTCACCATCGGTGAGTCTCTTGACGTCACCTTCCCCATGATCCTTCCAGAGGAGTCGAGGGTGCAGCCGTGTACTCTGTGGCTTAGGAGAAATTAATACCTGGAGTTGTAGTACGCCAGATAACTGCGTTAATTCATCGGTGGTGCGGCTGTGCTGCTTAAAAGACAAAAGCCGAGCGGTGCTGGCCCCCTTGCTCCGAGTCACCAGGAAGAAAAAAAAAATCCCAGGGATCAAAATAAAAACCCTGCAGGGTCAAGCAAAATGTTTCATTTGACCCAAAAAACCCTCCTCGTTTTTGCATTTATATTCTGACACCATCTCAGCCGCGAGCGAAGGCAGCTCTCGGCAGCGCGCTGTCAAAGCGGGACACGTCAAGCTGGGCTCTGCCAGGGCTTGCCTGGCACCAGCGGCCGTCCCCGTTTTCACCCACTATCAGAGACGACGCACGTTTTACAAGGGCTGGGTGACACCGAGCTGGTGCGTTTGCAAGGGCTTTGGAGGGACAGATCTGGAATCCAGAAGGTCTCAAAACACTGGAGAAACGGCCTGATGTGAAAAGGGAGGAAATTCAACAAGTGAAAGTATGAAGCAGGGAAAAAAATCAAAGCAAATTAAAGCAAACCCAAACAATTTTGCTCTGCCCAGCGTGGGAGACCTTTGCTCAGTTTCCTACCTGCTACTCACTCACTGCAGAACCACTGCTTTTTACCAGTTCTCACTGATTTCACCAATAGCACACCACCAAAACACCAGTATGGACCCAGAACCATCCATAAAATGGGGATAACAACCTTGACCTCACTCTACTCAACGACAGCGACTGCCAAGGCTGGAGGACACTCCGATCCAGCAGTAATGAGAGACCTGGAGGTGCACAGAGCCGGACTCATCGCACCCACCAGCGATGCAAGGCTGGGTGCCGGACCAGAAAAATCACCAAAATGGCTGGATCTGAGACTTTCACACTTCTGGATACTCAGTAACCTCCTCTTGGGCTGCTCTGCTGCCGACACAATTACCAGAATATCATATGCCAGGAACTGCTCATTAAACACAATCACTCTGTCTTAGGGGGTGGGGGGGAGAAAAGAAAGGTGGGGGTCCTTTTTTTATTCCCCTAGAATGTGGCTTTAATGATTTCAAATCCCTTCAACCCAATTACAGCTCTGTATCCTGATTAGGGACTCTGAGCTATTGTGCACTGGAGCCATTATCTGGCGGCCCATAGAAAAATTAGTACCTGGAGAGGCTGCACTGGGAAATAAATCTTTCCCTGACATTTTGGGACCAATTCTTGGCCAATTAGAGCACAGTTTGCTGTGTAGGTAATGTGTATCCGAACTGCTCTCCCTGCTGAAAAGGCCAAGCAAAGAACAAGTGTAATCCATGCAAAAGAGAAGGAAAAATTACCCGCTGCAGACTTGTAACTCTCCAGTGCTCTCTGACAAGTTATGCACCCCGCTGCAAAGAGCTGCCTCGCCCAGCAGCGACAAGCTCCCTCTGACCCCAAAGCCATCAGGCACGGAGCAAAAAAAGCTGCTGATCTTGTGCTACCAGCCTCACCCCGCTCCTCTGCTGTCGCCTGTGCCATCTCAGAGCCCTGGGCTTGTCCAGGATATTGCTTTTGCCTGCAAACCCTGAGGTGCAGATGTCTACAGAGCACAAAGGATGGATATTAAGCCAAAGGAGGGGACCTGGCTGGTGACAGACGTGCCACAGCATGGCCCCAAGGCTTTTGACCTTGCAGTGACAGCTCTCAGACACCCCAAAGGGGACAGAAAAGACCTCAGGTGGATCTGAGGGGGTTTACGTCCAACCTGGGGTGGGATGGACAGAAACCTGCTCCATCAGCCCCAGCCCCCTGCAGCTGGCCACAACAAGAAATGGGAACCCGAAACAAGCCCCCGTGGCACACAGAGAGCACGTGGGCAAGGTGGACGGACAAGGGGGACATCAGAGATGGCCAGAGGGAAAAAAAGGCAGCTACTTCTGCTCATTCAACAAGAGAAACACAGCTTCCCTGCAGTAAAACCAGGAGGAAGCTCCTTCTGAGCTTTTTCTCCTTCACTAGCATTTGTCTGGCTGATTTTGCATGTCTCTGTCTCCTCTTCTACCCATCGGCTGAAGCTATCCTTACAGAGGCTCCCTAATTGCTAGAAGTTGCAAATAACCTCTTGCTCAGGTGTCCCAGCCCCATAACTGGTGCTGTGGACAACGCTCCCAGACGTCCCCATGGTGCAGCACGAGATGCTCCTACAGCCGCCCTATGCACGGGAACTGCCATGTCGCCAGGCTCTCCCTCCTCCCATCGCTCTCCTCTGCAGTATCTCCAGGGCAATGGGGAAAACAAGGATTAAAACAAAACCGAACCCAAGAAGGAGAAGATCCCAAATCTACCAGCTCCTGGCTGAGCAGGAGGATCTGCTCGGTCCAAAGACCTGCTACGGGATATCAGGCAAATGCCAGAGGGCAGGTGAGCACCAGGCACAGGATCGCACCACGTTTTGAGCATAGATCAGCCCTGGTAGGGGTCAAAACCCACAACCACATGGTGCCTCCTGGCTTGGAGAAGATCTCACACTACGTAGTTCCCAGACCAGGCGTGGGGACCTCTTCAGCCATGGGGTGGATGCACCCTCTGGACCAGCTCCTTGGTGTCTTTGCAAGGTGGGAAAAGCCTGGCTCTACCTTACAGATGAATTCTGAAATAACCAGTAGTCCTACCCACCCCTCCAGAGGAAAAAGACTGAACGAAGAGCTAAGACCACAGCAGAAAGCAGGAGTCATAATGTATAAAAGATACCAGCCTCCCCTAGCACAAAAACTGAGCTCAGCAAAGACCAAAAACCCCAAGTTCCCACCCACAGCCAACTTTGAAACAGAAAGTTGAGCCCCAAATGGCAACCGTGTGTTTATGATGTATTTGCACTTGGTTCAACAGCAAGATCAAGGAGAGCAGCCCTGCCTGCCGCAAGCACAGCAGTCCAGCTGTGCAGGCACTAATGGCACAGCTGGCTCCGCGCGTCGCAGTGACGGCAAAGCCAGTCGCTTGGCAAATTAAACTGGTGCCTTACGTTGCCTTTTAACACCTTCCTCGCTCACCCCACCCGGGGAGGCAGCAGGAGAAGGGATGAAGGGTCTGCAGGTTGACCGCGCAGTCAAAGCAACGTGGGGAAGGCTCGAGAGGGAAAGCGCGCACGCAGGCTGGATCACAACGCATCTCGGCTATGGGGTCAAGTTAACATTGCATGGGCATCTTGATGCAACTCTTTGTCTATAATACTACTAATGGTGAGTGGTTAAATTCATCCCTGGTGAGAAGATGATCATAGTTAATGGAATTAATGCAAGGTTTTTATTTGCCTCTCGCTGCTCGGTCCTAGCAACTCCCCAGCCTCCGGCAGAAGCGCCAAAAATATGGTGTTTGATCTTCCCTCCCCTGACACTCATGTACTTTTCATAGTATTCACCATCTGGAGGTGAGAAAACCCATCAGGTCTCCCAGCTTCGCTGCAGCACCGATAATCAGGCAATCTGGTGGTGCAGTCCCTGTGCAAGTCCTGGCTCTCCCAGCCCACCCTCGCCTCTGGGAGTGCAGCAGCGGAGATTGAATTTGGGGACCTCAACACGTGGCCCAGCAGCTTCTAAGAAAGGGCTGGGGACAGGAGAAGTCATCAGCGCAGGGCTTATGTGGCCACAGCAGCTGACAGCATCTTCTCTTTGTGCAGGAGCACCCAGAGATGCCACCAGACTTTGCGTAAATAAGGGAGAAATAAGTGGACGTGGTCCAAATTTTGGGATGCAAGCCTAAAAGCAGAAGGGTTTGGGGGCTGCTGGGAGCACTGCGGGCTGTTGGGACGGCTGAGCCACTGGGGAGCACACCCAGCATGGAAAAAAAAAACACAGAGAAGCTGCAAAGCCAAGTAAAGAACTGGCCAGGAAAAGTCTGATCCAAATAGACTGGGACAGCAGAGATGGGGGGAAAGAAAAACAGTATTAAAAAAAGCAGCGGTGCATTGCTGAAATGAGATTAGAACAGTAACAGGTTCACTCCCATGCCAGCTAAATCCCCATTAAATCAGATTAATGCAGATGGTCTTTATGTAACTGACCAAGAAGATCAATATTGTTGTTTCAGTTAGGGAAGGGAAAACTTGTCCTGTTTGACAAAAACATATCATTGATTATATACAGTGACCTCCATCAGGGCTACCTTGCTCAGGACTACCGAGATGAGGCTGGCTAGGTGGGACTGGCTAGATCAAAACCATCAGGGGTGGCTCGTTCACATAACCTACTGCCACTCTGGGGGCTAACTGAGGGTTTTTTCTTTCCTGGGGGGAGGAAATTTGGGGGTTCTCCCCTTGCCAGGGCTGTGAAGCTCCGTGCCCCACGGCAGGGCGCTTGCTGGGAAGTCCCCCAGCAGCCACACAGCCACGTTTCTAATCCACCCAGAAGTTTCCCTGTGCCAGCAATACTGAAAAGCTGCATCCCATCACTAAATCACATCCGCAATGACATTTTCTATTATTCCCCACTCCCACTACACCCACTCCCACTTTACAGAATTACATCTCCCTACAGGGCGGGCAGCAGACATCGCTACAGCTCACCCCTCCCGAAGCCTCCCAGCCCTCCAGGATCCACCAAGAGTTTGGAGAATAAAAAGGGAAAGAGAAGGCAGCGGAAGGAGGGAAGAGAGCGCAGGAGAGCCTGGGATTATCTTCTCCAGGAGCCATTATCCAAGGCCCTATAGCACAGTTAGTACCCGGAGAGGCTGCGCTGCGATATAAATCTTCCCGTGACATTTCAGGACCGATTCCCTGCCAATTAGAGCACCCTCGCTCACACCGTAAGCGGGCTCGCCATGACAAAGGCCAACCCCAGAGGATGGGAAAACCCATCTGGAGGCGAGACGGAGCAGTGGCATTGCTTTGGGAGAGGGCAACAAAGCAGTGCGGGGGGTCTGGAGCCAGGCATCTCCCCTGCCAGCCTGGTCCGCGCTCCTGCATCACACCAGGTGATGGGGAATCGTGTCCGCTGGCTGCCGAGAGCTCAAAAAGCCCATCCAAAAGCTCTGGCCCGAGCCCAAGGTTTTCCCAGAGTTTGGAAAAGCACCCAGGAGCTCTGGCTCCCTCTCTCCCCATCTCATCATTAGGGATGGATGAGATGCTCTGCAGAAAGCGCTATTTTTGTTATTCAGTCCTGGTTTTGCAAATGGAGAAGCACCAACGTATTTCCATGAACACACCAATTCACCCGCTTTTTTGTTCTAGTCTTTAATTCAAAACTCTCATGTTTAAAACAGTCTTTTGCTGCAACCTTTCCTTTACATTTGCTTTATATCAGCTGTAAATCTGAAAGCTCAAAAGCAAACAGAAGACTACTTGGATTTTGTCGAGGCAAAAGAGTGAAATCCAGTCAGAATATTTTCCCGGGTTTTAAATCCAGTGACATTTTGAAACGTTTTGTTTGTGAGCCGGACCCAAATTTTTTATTTTTTTTTTGGATGCTGCCATCAACACAAGCACCACTTCCAACCTCAACTCCTGGTTTTTCTAAACAATTTGCCTTCTACAAGAGCACATTTGCTCCATCCTACTTTGCATCAGTGCCTCCAAGTGCTCTCTCAGGGCAGCGTGGCTGCCTGCAAATACGCTGCGATTCCTCACAGATCACGGCTGCGTAGCACCAGGAGGGTGAGCTATAAGGATCCCTAACTTTATAAAAACTATCCCCTTTTCCTCGTTTTGACACCGTCCCACCAAACCCGCGGCGCCGGGGACAGGGTGGGCTGCGAGGGGTTAAGGTGGGCAGGGCTGAGGTCCGTGGAATCCCCCTTGGTGCTCAAAAAGCTAAAAATAACCATAAATTGCTTCCCCAGGTAGCGCTCGCCTGTCCCTCGGGAATCAATCACAGCATCAAAGGGAAGGCATCTCCAAAGGCTCCGGCAGATGCAGAAATGCACGTGCTTGGGTAGAGGTGCCGGGTGGGTAACTGCAGCAAACTGTGTAGTCAGCAACCCCCCCACCTGCTTTTGGGGATATTTTTTGTTTTGTTGTTTTATTTTTTTTAATTATTTTTATTTTTAAAGGTTTTTTTTCAGATTTGCTCAGGAATGAGTGGCAGAAATCTCAAATTTAATTTAATTAGCACCTCCTCCCTGCCTGGAAATGGCTTTTCTTCAACCCTGACGGTTTTCATCCTTTGCTGGCTTCCTTTGGCTAACATTGACTACTTCCCTCTGTGTTTCTAATGGACCTGAAAGACTCTTGTTACATACTTTATTTGTGCTCCAGTGTCAGTGAAGATAGACTAAAAGCTGCTGGGGGAATAGATTCAGATGGCGAAGGGATGCAGCAGGCCCAGCAAGGGAGGGGAGAAACAGCACACACACTGCTTTTTCTTTCTCTCCGTCCTAGGGAGATGCTGATTCATTTCATTTTTTAATTGTATTTATTCCTCAGCAATCGGCGGCAGACGTGGAAGTGACAGCGACACTAGATGGAAGGCAGCTCCGGCGTTTAAAAAAAACCCTGTGTGCGGATGCAGAGCGCTGCAAATCAGTGTCTGTGCGGGACAAGAACCTTGTCTGCCAACGGCCCATCGCGAAGCTCTCCGCACACAGCGTTAATGGAGCGGGGAAGGCATTTAAAATGCAAAGATTACCTCCCACCCCTGCGTGCTGAGGGCAGAGGTAAAGGTCTCAGATCGGCAGCTGGACTTGCAAATCCACATGAACACAGCGGGCGACGAGCACAAAAGGAATAACCTGCCTGCTCAGGTGTCCCTTTCCCCCAAAAAAGCACCCATGCAAACCCCTCCTTCCTGCAAGCGGCAGAAGCGGCCTCAAATCCATCCCTCCTGCGAGACCGGGAATTTGTTATTCTAAATATATACTAATTGCACGTTGCCGGAGAGAGCAAGGAGCCCCTGCACCGCCGCGCGCGCGGCCGAATGAATGCGCCTTGCTTGGCAGCGAGGGCTCCGCTGTGCTGTGTCCTAACACGCGCGCGGCGTGTTTGCTGATGGGGAGCTGGGCTGGCTTTGGGGGGCTGGCTAGGAGCACGCAGGCTCCCTGTGAAATCAGGGCGGACCTCGCCTGCAATCAGGGACCCCAAGGTTACTCTCATGATTAGCTAAGAAAAACGTATGCGGAGGGGGTGCACATATAACCTGCCTGTGTGCCTGTTGTTCAGTGAGGTTATGTAAAGCATTCTTTTTGAAGCAATATTTGATTTCTCACAGGGTAACAGACCTCTTAAATACTTCTGCCTCAGTTTTGAACAGGTTTGGGGAGCTCTACGTTGTGCTGGCCAGGAGGACTTGCAGGTGTCTGATGAAAACCCTGCATTTCTATGGGAAAAATTTAAGTGAGTATTTCCAATTGTCTGCTTTCAGAGACATTTTCTTAAGAGAGAGGGAAAAGAAAAACAAATCCCACTTGACCATGCCCTTGGCTCCAACAGGCTGCTGTTATTTGTCACCCATAATGTTTTACTGGGGCGGGAGTATAGTCACTTGTAGAGTATAGTCATATATTGCATCAACTCCAGTGCTGTTAACCACGATGCTGGGAATGGATTTGTGCTGGGGAGCAGGACAACACCCAGATCAGGAATGAAACCCCATCACACTCGGCACGGCGCAACAGAGGGAAGGGAAAGCAAGTGGATATGGAGCCCAGACCTCTTCGTTCCCAGGCAGGGTCTCCTCCACCAGACAGCGCTGCCTCTCCTGTCGACGCCTAAAACTATCAGAGGGATAGGTGATGCCCTCACGGGCACAACCAAGGTGGGAGCGACTTGCAGGTGACGGAGTGTTGTAATATCCAGGAAGCACAGACTCACAGACATGACCAGCAGGAGCAAAGAGGACACAACTACATCTCTCCCTCACCTTCCTCAAGCAACCTGGAAACGCAGTACCCTCTCTTGCATCCTTCTCCCTCTGCTCTCCGACCCGTGCCACACTCCATCAAGCCCTCGCCCCACTCTCCTCCTGGTGACGACCCTCCCATTGCCTGTTGTTCAAGCACGCACACGTTCAGTATTGCACTTTCTAAATATAATCCACTACCTAGCAATTACCGAGCGTAGAGAGTAGAACCGGAGTTGTATTGACTTACAAAGCCCACACAGTCGGAATGCAGCCCAAACAAATCAGTGGCATATTTAGCCAAATAAACTACTCTAGCAAGCTGGTGACTCCAAGGCCTCCTTGTATTCACTGGTCTGGAGGCACGTTTTACTGGAATGCCCTGTGGTTTGCAGGTAGAGCAGTTTTAAAAGCGCGAGGCAAACTAACGCCAGAGCTACGGACCTGACTTCCACGTCAGTAGGGGGTTCAGCCAGATGATGTCCAAGAAGTCTCACCCAGCTTCAATTATTACGTGATTCTGCCCACTTACGGTCAGGAGAATGTGGCCCCAGATACTGGTACCCACTCCCAGTTATTCTCTCTTCCCCATTAAAATCTGATGGTGAGAAAGGATTAGCGACACTGTACTGGGGCTCACGTCTCTTGCAGAAAAGCAGATGGGAAACCAATACTGTCAAGGAAGAGGAGATACCAGGGAAGAGGCGGTATTGAAGGGGGGAGTGGAAACACAAGCAGGTGTAGCTCAGCTCTTCCACAAAAGCCAGTTCCTTTTGAAATAACAAACCCAGTCACTTTTGCAACCCATGGCTCCCAATTTCAGTTTTCAGGTCCCTGAGCAGACTGGATCTGCTTTTCCCGTAGCTTTGTGTCCAGGGAGCAAAAATAGTTCCCACACGGAAGCAACAAGTCAAACAACCTAAGTACTTGAGGTCGCCTTCTCCAAACCCTTTAAATATATATATTATTAAACAGGCAAATGTCAACAGAAAATGTAATTTGGAAAGAAAGAACTGAAATGTTTGTTTTGAAAAGTGGTTTTGGAAATGGACATTTTCCAGGCTTTTTAATTTTTCCTTTTCTTTCTTTCTTTCTTGGCTGAAACTCTTCACCAGATTTGGCAGGGCTTCACAGATGGCGCTGGCCGACCCACAACTGAATTTTTAGAGAATAAGCTATTTGTCCAAAAGAAGAAAACATGCCCAGATTTGCTAGGCTCCAACCCTCTCCCACGCTGCTCTCCCTGCCGCTGCAGCCGTCGGCTCGCCCACCCCGCGGCAGAGGCTCCAGCAAGAGACTGCGTGGAGGGAAGCTCCTCCAGAGCAGGCGCGGAGCTATTCCTTCATCAGCAGATGGATGCAGACGGGCAATGAGCATCTCTTGCAAAGAGCATCTTCTGTCGTGAGTGGCGGAAGATGCAACGGCACCCAACGCCCTTCTGCACTTTGCTTCTCCCTGTGCTGAATGAGGAAGGATATTTGCACCCAACAGGGCTGTTTGCTTGCTGAGCAAGTTCCCTTGGTCTCTGCTGCCCGCAAACGTGATGCAAAGTTTGGCCTGGGCACACAGAAACGGTTGTGATTCGCAAGTAAACAAATGTGCTGTTTAAGATTTGCTCTATCGCTGGGCAAATCCTCTTTGATTCTGAGCCTCTGGAAGCGGAGCCGGTCGAGGAGACTAATCCCGAGAGCCCCTATTCAGGCAAGCTCAGCACTGATGCTGTCTGCGGGGGTTGATGCTTGGGGAGATGCGGGTGCTCAGCATCCATCAGGATGCAGCCCACAAGCTTGCCCTGCTCTCTGAGCACCTCCAGGAGAGCTGGGAGATGCTTTTTAACACCACTTAGGAACCTCTTTGCAGCCCACGGCAGGGAAGGAGAGCAGAAAGTGCTGCCGCTCTGCCCGTGTGCAGGCAGAAGACCAGCACCATGTGCTGGACAAAACCCCCACCAGACCTAACCCTGATCTCCTTCCTGAGATAACGCTCAGCCCCTGACCCCCGACTAGGGAAACGAGGAGGGCTTATCCATGCCTGCGATGGGAAGTCTAGATCCTACAAATGCATGCTGAAATCCCCGCTTAGCTTGGATTCCCTGCAGTTTTAGGGGCAAGACAGAGAAAAGAGGGTTGGTGCAAGTATTTAAGGCCCTGGAGAAGCAGACCAGCACGCAGGTGGATTTTCAAAAGACAACATGAGAGTTAGGGGGCTAGGGAAAGAAAGTCTTTACCGATCTGACCCTCAGCTCCATCAGTTTATCCACAGATACAGCACTGGCTCAACCCGTAACGGCATTGTCAGGAGCAACACGTTAATAGCTGATGCATATAAAGACAAGCGAGGATTTGATATAGCTCGGTGGAAGTCACCACATGGCTATGTCATTTGCAGCAGCTGAGAAGCTAGCTGTCGGTGTTTGCTCACAAACAATATGTTCGTCAGGATTTGGCCTCGTCTCTCAACTAGAAGATTTCCTTATGGAAGTTTCTCTGCAGGGAGCAATGCCACAGAAGATGCACGGCGGGATCAGTCTGGCATCCAAAGCTCCCAAAGAAAAGGCACGGCCAGTGCTCTAGCCACCTCCTCTCCATCGGATCTGTCTCTCAGTAAACTAAATATCGCTTCAAATCATTTAAATATTATTCCCTCCTTGCCCGTAGTGCCCTGATGCTGCTATTACCCTGCTGGTATTGAGCTAGTGAGGGCCCAAAAGAAGCGCTTTGATGTTTTTTTACACTTGCACTTAAAAAAAGAAAAAAAACAAATCAACTAAAAATCTATTTCTGGTTATTTGTGGTTTTGCTTCCTGACAGGTTCACACCTTTGTTGTCCCTTCAGAGGATGCATCAAACACTTGTGATGTGCCAAGTGACCTGGAAGCGGCCCCAGCTTGTGCTGTGAGATGATACCCGGCACACGAGAAGCAGACGCAGCCTCATTTTCCCAGGAAGCACAACGGAGCCGCATTCACCTGGAGGGGAGGGCTCCCAGCGAGCACCAGCAGCCTGATTTTATGACTAGCACGACGCAAAGCCCAAGGAAGTAGGATGATTTTTATGCTCTTGAGAAGTACCGCATGGCAGCTAGCAAGCAAAGTCTTTTTTTTTTTTTTATTTTTTAAACCTAGAGGACAGACGCATCTTGGCTGTGCAGCAGGAGCACAGCCGGGGAACTCAGCCTGGAAGGAAAGCACCCCCTGTCCCTCAGCCGAGCCCCCGACCCTACCTGCAAAGTCAATTTACTGCTTGGGTTTATTTGTCGGGGAGAAAATTCCCCATCCGTGGAGGCGTGTAGGGAAGAGGATCGTAAATCTGCCAGCTGCGGCTCCCGATGCCTCCCCGGGGCCGGCCGCAGCCGGAGGGGGTCTGCGCTGCCGAGGGAGCCGCACGCAGCTCTGCGCGGTCGTTCGAGTGTCTGATCAACTGTGGAGAGTTTGCACAGCTTGGGAGGAAATTAGCTCTTCCAACTCATTTCTACGATTGCCAGCTCTTCCTTTTAGCCCCCTGCCTGAGCTCCTTGGAAGAATCAGCTTTGCCCATAAAAGCAGTGGAGCAGTTATTGTAATGTCCAGGGACCCCAAATGCTGCTATTTCCAGCACTGTCAATAATAAAAAGGCAAAAAGCTGGTCCTGCAGGCACTGCAAAATTCATCCCTTGGGCCATGGGGCTGCCCAAAAAGGCGCCTGGTCTTAAATTAAACTGAATTTCTGCAAAGACTCCCAAACCTGCAGCAGCCTTGGACCCAGCCGGTGGCTCCCTCAGCTTCCAGTTTACAAGGGGCATGGTGATACCCCTCAAGCAGCAACACTTCTCACGCCTTGGACGATAAGAACCCGCACAAGATGGGCTGCCCTCCAAGACCGGGGCTGGGAAGCCGAGGGGACCTGGGGAGCCTGACACGCACATCAGGCCTGAGGCCGTGCGCCGTTCTCCCCTCTCTGCTTCTGTTGTGCGGCATCCCATAATGTCATGTCCATTTGCAGATTGCACTTTATTGGTTTTTATTTGGCAGCCTCGCTTGACTCTGCCCTTTAATTTATCCATTATACATTCTGATTAATTGGCCGATAAAGCTCTGTCCAGTTTTTAAAACAAATTCCCAGTCCATTTGCTTTTAGTGGAACTGCGAACAAGCAGTTTAACTCATTACATTATAGCGCTCGTGCTTAAGGTTCACTCTGGAAGAAGATATTTCAGGATCATACATATGGAAAACAGCTCTGATCTGCATTAATAATCCCTCAGAGGGCTGGGGCACGGCGCTAGTTAAGGAGCGATCCCACGGCTCTCCCTGCGAGCTGCACAGGAACAGACCCTTCCTCCTGGTGGTCCTTTCCCCAGCAGACTGGAAACCCTCCTATCCACGCATTGACGCCAAGTTAATGATTAGTTCCCGTAAAACCAACTTTTGCACCTCTGTTTTTCTGGGCATCATTGCTCAGCCACCCTCTTTTGCAACGAGCCACCTCCAGGCTCCCCTTTCTCCCATATCCCCTCATTTAGTGCTGAGAAAACATCTCCTTAAGCCCCCCCAAAGCTTCTTTCCAGCCCACCTCCGTGGCGCTGCCTTCAAAGCCCCCAGCAGTAGCTCCACCACCAAATCTCTGGCTGCCAGCACAGTGCGGCCGCAATCCCTCATACCCAGATATCTTCAAGCACAAACACCTCCGCCAGAACAGCACTTCTGGAGGAGGGTTCATGCCGCCCATTGCAGATGCTTCCTTGGGCATCCCCTGCTCCCACCCCACTACTTGCTTTGTCTGCAAAAATATCCCTCTTTTTCTCCGCACCCAAAGCCCCAAATGTAAATCTGCCAGACCCTATTAGAGGTGCAAATGAGGAGTGACACATGCAGAGATGGGAGCGAGGGGAGAAGAGAATTAATTCTGCCGGCCTGACTTTTAAAAAGCTTGAAAGGAAGAAAGAAAGCTAACCGGAAAGCAAACGCCATTTCCCCTGAATATGAAACTAGGAGTGAATAAGCGATGGACTTCCACAGGGCGCCTTAATTCCCGTCCGTCAGCCTCGCTGCCTTTTCTCCCCTCGAAATGTTATTATCTATCACTCTCCTGGCGTGAACAGGACTGGGTGCATCTCTCTGTCTCACTAGCTCAGCTGATAAGCTTGACAGACCTGGGCACTGGTGACAGCATTCACATTTCCAGTGGATAAAGTGCCATTTACACGAGGCAAGCGCTGGTGATTTTCCATCAGCCAGGACAGAATGAGGATGGGAACAGCTTGTAAGCTTCCTCTCTGGAGCAGCACTTTTTTTTTCCTGGTTTGCTTTTTTTGGTTGTTTTTGGTTGGTTTTTTTTTTTTAAGGGCAAAATCTGGACTTTCTCCTCCACTCAGATTTATAAACACCACCACGAACAAGGCCCTAACCCTGATTAAAATTCCCAGCATGCCAGAGTTTGCAAAAATCTCCGGACCAAAGCAAAACAAGCTCAGGGAAAGTCTGGCAACCCATTATATCTGGCTGTTGTCGAGGGGATTAGAGGGGAATTTGGCATGCTCCCTTTTTCCTTCCTTCGGACTCACGCCTTATATTTTTCAAGGATCCTTCTTTAGACCACGCTGCTTTCTTCTGGAGGAGCTGGTTGGTTTTTAATGTTCCCTTTTGTCTTCCTGACACTGCCGCTTTCTTTGCCTTTTACTTTGCAAATCATTGCCTTCTTTAGGCAGGAACAACTAGAGGCCAGTTCCCACAAGGGAAACAGGGGGGGCTGGGGAAAACACATGGTCGAGACAAATTCCTTCAACTATCAGTCTCCTTCCATCCTACGCCTTCAAGTTCTCCTTCTCCATCCTCCTGCTCCAGGCAAGCTGGACCACTCAATGCTTAAGGTTTTGCTGGTCCAGTTGACCTCATTTTGCCACCATGGGTGAAGAGAAGAGGGTCTGTGAGGCACAGAGCCATCCCCAGGGGTTGCACGGGGGACCAAGAGGCTGGGGGATGCAGCAAGGACGCTGCTGCGGCACTCGGATGTGTGAAATGGCTGCAAACCCACTGCCTTGCTCCCAAAGCCCTGCTCGGCGGCTTGCCCCCCCCGACGCCCAGACAAGTCACGTCGCAAGCAGTCACGCCACCAACACAAGTAAAACTTCATCCCCGGCAAGCGTGATGGAAGCAATAAAGATCTCCGACAGCACTGATAACCGCCAAGGTCACCAGCTTAAGGGCATGCTCCTCTCTGACAACCAAGGCTTTATTGACTTAAAAAAAAAAAACAAGAAAGAAATCTCTATTTTTTTATTTTTGGAGTTCATTGGCAAACTTATTTGCCGTCCCAAAGCCAAGAAGGGAGATCCCCATCCAACAGCCTCTTTAGCCAATCGCTATCGTGTACAGAGGACCCCGTTAGCCCTGCAATGGATGTGGCTCCATGGAGGAGATGAGAATCGGACAAAGCTCAACGGCTGCAGCCTTGGAGGTTCACGCATGGCAATGCTGGAGCTACGGGCAATGCAAGGCTGACAAACCTTGTTTTGGGCTGGAACCAGCAACCCAACTTTTGGCCAATGAACAGCACAACTGATTAAAAGATGGGAGAATCTTTTACTTGCCATTCATTCTTTAAATTATACTTTCAGGAAGACTCTACATTTAGGAGGTTTTTTAGCAAA
Organism: Theristicus caerulescens; assembly: GCA_020745775.1. Lineage (NCBI taxonomy): Eukaryota > Metazoa > Chordata > Aves > Pelecaniformes > Threskiornithidae > Theristicus > Theristicus caerulescens. The sequence continues at coordinate 3,153,238 of CM036575.1, read as the reverse complement.
ATACTAAACCTACCTATTGCTCTACATCTCCACCTTCCCTTCTAATCGGGAAATTATCTAGATGAGGGGAAAATCCCACACTTTTGTCATCGATACTGTTCCTTTTAACTCTCCACAAACAGAAACCAAGCATTTACACGAAGGACTACAGGACACAGCCGTGCCATAAGCGAGGGAGTATGGAAATGCAGTATAACCTCGGGAACAGGAGGGGGAGTAGCAACAGTGGATTAGGAAAAAGTACAAGACATTTCATGTTTTTTCTGCCCCATTTCATCTAGGTACCAGCCCATCACTGCTGTAAAGTCATCTGCTTGGACATCTGCCCGGTGCCGGGGGCAGCACGGATGTGCCAAGCCCTTTCCCATGGCATTCACCCCCAGCTACAGCCTTTGCCCAGAGGGGACCCGCAGGAGCTGCTCTGATTTCACACCTAAATCCTTGCTGGAAAGGGCAACATCTAACTCCCAACTATCCAGAGGGGTATCTGCCCCAAGGTATGCTGCTGGGTTTCCAAGGATATTATCCACGGATAACCCCGGGTCCTGTACCTGAGGAACGGCTGCTCTCCCCGGGGTCGGGCACAGCGTGGGTGGGAGGCTGCTGACCACAGGAGCTGAGCAGCAGCCGTGGTGTATCTTTGCCTCAGTCATTAATCATAAGGATACAGGGAAGGTTTACAGTTACTCCAAGCAGGCAGCGAGCCAGTCATAGAGGAGGAGGGAGATATCCCTTTCGGCTTGTCTCCTTCAGGGCTACTTCTGGAAATGCCAGAAGCCAGGAGAAGTCTTTGGCTCCATCCTCTCCCTTGAGCTGCTCCAGCAAAGCCTGGGAGCTGCAGCTACCAAATGAAACAGGAGAAATCTTCCTCCTTTCCTCCCCCCTGCAAAGCTCCTCCCGGCACGGCAGAGGCAGCCTGGCAGGAGGCTGCGCAGGGAGGAGCTGCTCGATGGAGACGCTCATCTTGCCCAAAAACCTGCCTGGGCCAGCCCCTCAACATCTGCCGTGCTGCTCCTTTTGCCCCTCACCTGCTGTTCAGACAGACCTTCCCACCCGTCTCCGGGCCACCAGCTGCACTGTTTTTTTCCAGCAACCTCCTCCTCCTCCACCCAACCCTGCAGAGCATCTCCATTCCCACGTCCTCCCGCTGCTGGACACAGCGAGAAATGGAGGGGCTGCAACCTCAACCTGCTTATTCAGCTGCAAAACCAGGACTTGGGAGACGCGATGCTCAAGCACCTATTTAATTCATCCAGAGATCTGCGTAGAGTCCCTGCCTGGCAGAGGAAGGGTGCCCTAATAGCACAGAACCTGGGAGAAAAAGCTAATTTGTCACTATTAATATTAATTCATACAATCTGTGCCTTGAATCCTAACCCATGGAAAGGAGATCGCAGGAATTCACAAACCTTTAGGGATACAAATATTGCGCAGCGCACGACAGCCTCGCAAACTGTACAGGATAGGTAAGAAAATCGACTCTCAGCCTCGTCAGAGAAGGCTCCAGAGCTCAAGTCAGCTCTGAAGCTCCAGCGTGCCTTGGTTCGCACTGCAAAAAACAACCCCCCGGAGTCCAGACTTGCAGCCGTGCCCCCAACTATCTCCCCAGCCGTCCCCTCGCAAAGTCTTTCTTCTTGTCCTGGTGCTGAGAAGGGTTATTACTCCTTCCTCACAGCATGCGACAGAAATGTTTGTGCAGAGAAAAAAAAAATCCCCCAAGTCAGTACATTAATGTCCTGCAATGAAAAATAGATCTGTCTAAATATGCTCAAGGTAATTCAGAATACATTTGAGGTGATTTCAGGCTCTAAAGTCTGCCTGTAACAGCACTTCAGGCTGTGTTTATCAGTGCTTTCCCCCTGCACTTGCATTTTTTTCCTCCCTAGTTATTTTTAAAACATTTGCACAACAACAGAACAAAATGATCACGGCTAAGGGTAGAAATCAGCCTCACAGCAGCCTCTCCCAGCAGCTCTGGAAGTTTTACCTTCCCATTTACTGAACCCAAAGCCTTGCCTACTGCAGGCTGGGGTTCAGCTTAGGTCAAGGTGAGTCTGATTCTCATCCTACAGCAGCAAATCTGCAACGAGTTCCCTGAATTCAGCCAAGTCAAAGCCAAATTTCAACCTGGGCGATGCGCAGCAATTCAGAGCAACACCAAAGATCAGGCGTTAGCTTTGCCTTTGTGGCTCTCGCACAAGAGCTCCCGCTTAGCAGCTAAACCTGAGGATGCTCCACAAGTTTCCACAGGATCAGACTCTCCTCTGGTTTCTACCAGAGCAACTACACCAGAGAGCCACCCAACCTCACGCCTGCTGAAAGATAAACCTTCCCGAGCCAAAGCGTGCATAGGGAATCATGTTTGAGTTTATCCCTCATATTTGCTGCTGGGAAACATCCAGCGTTCCCGCTCGGAGAGCTCCGAAAAGCTCCTGTGGGTGCCCCAGCCGCCATCCCAGCCCTCCCCGCTGATTCACCGCCAGGAGCCCGGAGCTTGAGAGATGACCCCGAGCGGCGAGCCATACATCCTAGAAATGAAACATCAAACGGGCTGCTCCCAGTAACAGATCACACTGCAGAAGTTCTGCCAAAGCCCATTACAGATGCACAGCGGAGCTTTGGGGAACAGCACCGTGGTTCCCCCCCAAGCTGCGGAATCGCATCCTATTTGCGGAGAAGAGCAGAATTTCGCGGCAGGGCAAGGAAACCCAAGCAGAAGCAGGCATGCAGGCTGCTGCAGGGGTATTTTCCCCATATGACGATGAGAAATTCGGCAACTTGTAGCCGGTTCAGACGTATTACCTGTGGCAGAACCACCCGGTACAGACCATGCGCTGACAACACACTGCGGCAGAGGAGAGCACGTGTGCGTGCCGCGCACAACTCGTACGCTGTTCTGAAGTACGAGCTTGGAAAAGAAACAAAGAGAGATGGCTTTGGGCTCAAGGGGACCCATCTGTTTTCGAGAAGTATTTATTTATTTATCAATTAATGTGTCTATTTTACCTTGTGCTTTTGCACCATCTTGAAAACACGGAGTCATAATATCCCTCAAGCAATTCTGCCCCTTATCCATCTGGTAAACAGCCATTCTGCTTTATTTTCTTGGTAGCTTTTTTTAAGCTCTCTGGTTCCTAACAGAGCTGAAATCCACCAACTTCATGACAAGGACATCACCATTAATGATGATAGCAGTAATAATGACATTGCACTCGCGCAGCGTGCCTCCGCCGGCAGATTTCAACCCATTTCACAATCACCTGCAAGCACCCATCTGAGGCAGCCAAACGCAATGCTAATTTTAGAAGAAGCAAGAACTTGTGGAGAGAAGCCGAGCTCTTCCTCCAGTCCCAAGACAAGTCTTTACCAGGGTTATAAATAGGAGCCAGGACTGCCAGCACCTTTTCTCCTGGTAAATACAGGATATCACGTGTGTACGCTCAGTGACATTTTCCCAAGCACTTCTGCAATTAAACCCTTTCTCTGGCTTTACACCGGCTCAGTATAATTACCGAGAGCTTTTCAGGGGCCAGAGCCTGGCGTTTGCCAGCAGAGGGAACCTTCCCATTGCCGGTTGGGAGGCTGAGGGACCCAGCAGAGCTTCTCTGCAGCAACCAGCATCGCTTCTGCCGGCTTCGGGGCCATGGCACGCACAAGGATGGCTTGGGACCCACTACAGCACCCCAATGCATTTTGAATCGCTGCAAAGTGCCTACTCTGCTTGCTGGGATGTGCACGGGTGATGAATGCAGCCCCGTGCATGAATCTCCTCACTGATAGCATTGCAAAAAGCCATTTGCATCCCCCTGGGACACATCCTCGCAGAGCCCATGCTACCTGGCTATTGCTTGACACAGCAGCTGCTACCCAAGACTCCCTGAAATAAAAAGCAGCCTCTTCCCAAGGCTGGGGAGAGTGGACAGCTCACAGCCCTGTAGGCAGGGGGTCTCTGCCCGTTGGGTGGGAGAGAGCTGCTGCCTGACCCCAAATGTAGCACGCTGAAACCCAATTTATGTGTGGCAGAAGCGTGTGCCTGCATCCATTATCCACGCTGCTCACCCTAGGCTATAAAATGTTCCTTTTTAAAAGTTTTTAAGTAAAACAGAGTCTCTAAACGAATGACACGGGGTTAAACTATGCCTATTTCCCAGCAAAAACATTAAATTATAACATATATATATTCCCCCCCGACTGACGGAGCTGGTGCTGCAGCTGGAGGCAGGGCTAGGGAAGGAGCGACACGCGGGATTTATAGCCTGAAACCCTCTAACAGTTGTTCGCAGCATTAGCTCTCTGCACATTATAAACACTTACAATTCCATCTCATGCACTGATTGTACTTTGCAGTTATGAAGTTGTTTCCACTTTCTCCTCCCCACCCCCCTCCTTCCCTACTATAATATTTAGTCTGCAGCTCTGCTTATTTACATACTTAATTTCAGCTCTGTTTGCAAACACAAATTAGTTTTGTGCAATTACTTTGTGCATGGACACGGAGTTTATCCGCTTCAGCGGTTTAACAACGCTGAAAGTGACTGCACAGGACCATATGGCTCTCTATATATAATCACAATATTACCTGCACATATTAGTTACATAAGAGCTATGTTATAATTAGTGCAGTTCAAAGAGGTTCAAAGAGAGAAGGAAAGGAAAAGAGGAAAGAAAAAGAGAAAAGGGGGAAAAAAACAAAAAGGAAAAGTAGAAAAGGGAAAAAAAAAAGAAAAAAGGGTGGAAAGGCAAAAAAAAAGGGGGGGGGGATAAAAAATGGAACAGGAAAAAAAGGAAGGGAAAGGGAAAAAGAGCACAAAGAAAGGAAAGGCAACAAGGATTCCCCGACTCCATCACGCCGGCAGCGTGGGAGAACAGAGCTATGCAGGAAATTGATTTTATGACAGAAGTGAAAAATCAGGTGAAAAATTGTTTGGGTCAAATTAAATATTTTGTTCAACCAGAAAATAAAGGTTTTGTTTCATTGTCAGGTTCTCTGCTTTTGGTTAGCGTGCTTCTTTAACCTTAATAACAAGTTTGTTACTTTTTTTTAAGCAAAACAATGCAATTGAAACAAAAATCCAAATGTCTTTCTAGAAAATGAAACATTTTTCTAGACTGTTTTTTTCCTTTCCCCAACCCAAAATTGCTGGCCTGAGCTTAGTTCAGTAATACTTCCAGTGGACCCAGACCTCTCTTTTCCAGGGAAACGAACATTATCATGAAAACCTGTAATGGGATCTACTGGAGGGAAGTTTTTAACCACCCCCGTGAGTGGCTCCTGCATGCAAAGACGTGCAGGGTATTGGGGTGGGGTTTGCAACTATTTCCCACGTTTTTTCAGGGGTTTTGGTGGGTTTCTTTTAAAGTCAAACTCTGAACAGACACATTTTCTGCTGAAAAGTATTTTAGCCACGTCTAGACATCAGGGATCCCTAATGCCTCCCCCAAAAGCTGCCTGGTGCTGGTGACCTCGCAAGGGGCGGCTGGGCTTTCCCATCCACGCTCATTCCTGGTGCCGCCAGGACAATTTGACCTGAAAAGCATGGAAATTTGGTAGGGACAGCAGGTTTCACGTCCCTGACTTCCCAGAGGACCCCAAAGGTGCAGGGACTGCTGTCTGAAGGATGCTCTCCCGCTTTGCTCCTCCACGGTACCCCATCTCCCCCTACGGATTTGGCAGGGCAGGTTTTGGCCATCAGCACTTCCCCTCTGCAGCGAAAAGGGACGAGGGGATGGGGAGAAGGGACCCATCAACCACGCAAGCATCCCGGCAGCGGCGGTGACAGTACCCTCGCTGCAGCACCTCCACCGCAGCTCAATCTCCACGGCCCATTTAATCACCGGTCTTTCCGTATAAAGCAGCCAAAGACCCCGCGAGTGCATCATATTTTATGGTCTGCTAGGAACTGGTGTAAGAACACAAATTCATTTCACGTGCAGTGAACAGCCTCCAGATTGAAAAGCCTGCCAGCCCGGAGCGATGGGAGCCTCTGACCTACGCACACAGCATCCCGGACAGCTTTTCCCCGTGGCCCCTTTGGGTGCCGGGGACTTTGAATCACTTCACAGCTTCACCTATTCCCATGAACGTCACAGAAACCTTTTCTTTCTAATTCCCCTCTTCCCCTGCTGCTTGCAAGACGGTCTTTATTTATATAATACATTTCACATCCAAGACATCGCTGAGAGCTCTACACAAATATTAATTACCAAGCCCTAGGTGGTAAATTATAAATATCCGTTCTCTCAAGATTAAAAATCCTACCTTTAATGATAATAATAATAATAACAATAATAAAAGACTGCACTGTGGCACATAAAGTGCTACATGAAGGAGTACTCCTTTGCTCCAGGGCTGCAATAAAACACTGTAGACCACAGAAAACTTAAACCAGAGAATGACCAAGGGTCGGTGCTTAGCAGCCAGGCCACCAAGCCAGGTGCACGCACACTCAGACATGCAGCTTCCCAAGAGGATGCTGGGCATTTGCAGCCTTTCAAAACCCAGCAAGTCGATGCAGGCGGCGAGTGGAAGTCGGTGCAAATAACGACGGGTGGGAGCAACGCTGGCAAAGATCTGGCGAGCGGCAGAGGGGTTTTACAGCCCCTAAGCATCTCTGCTCTGCCTGGCCTTTACCTAGCAGCTGGAAACCGCTACCCTGCGATACCATCTCTTAGGCAAAGCAGGGCAGCATCCCTTTGCTTGTCTAACACTGATTATACCCGGCAGGATTTCTGTGCTACACGAAGTGTCAGAGTCCCGACAACGTGATGATGGACTCGCTGGGTACAAGGCCAAGTGTAATAAGGAAGCAGCTGCTTTTCGATTCTGCTCTGGGATCTCTCGTCCTTGCAGAGCCCATTTCTGGGGTATACTTGACACTCGTTCCCCAAGCAAAAACTGCCACAGCTGACAGTGAGGAATGAGCGGAGCACGCACAGCGGAGATAAGGCCCTGCAGCGATAAGAGACCCGGGGTTGGTTCTGCTCGGCCGCAGCACGAGGCAGTCCCTGGGGCTGCTGCTGCCTGCCCTGCCCACTTGCAGCCGGGTCCAGACGCAACCAAGCAAAACCCAACACGCACCCGAACTCCAAATCCTTCTGGTTGCCCTGTCGTGACGGCGCAGGACCACTAACGCATATCTAATGGGTGCACCTTCAGCAAGATAAGGGAGGAAGAGGCAAAGCTTCCTCCTCAGTCTTTTTATCTCCTGCCACAACGTACATCAGGCCATGCTGATGCTGTCAAACCCCAAACATCTCAGCTCTCTCTAGCAGGTCTTGTGGCCTCCGCAAGACTCGCCAGGTTTCTCCCAGCACTAAAGCAAACCCACAAGCCACAGCTCGCCTCCAAAACCCCAAAACAGGAGCAGTTTGCTGCAATTCTTGCTCTCTGAGGGCTCTGCCCGAGCCCGCTCAGCTTCGGTTCGAGTGCTCAAGTACATCACTTCCAAGCTGTGGACGGTACAAACAGGGGAGACCATTTAGGGCTCGGGATTTTTTTTATTTATTATTATTATTTTTTTTTTCTTTGTCGCTGCCTGCTGGCCTCCCCTTTTTTACGCAGATCGGAGCAATCAACAAAGAGGACAAAACCCCAGCTTCCCAAAGCGGGAGAGGCAGGCAATCAGAGCTAGTGGAAAGGACACGCCGGGAAGTCAATGAAGATTGGAAATAACATTTACAAAACTGGGACTCAGCAGGCCCAGGGTACTTTGCCTGGCTGTTTGAACAGTGTGTGCTCCTCTTTCCCTTTGAGTGCAGCAAACAGCTGGTCTCTAAGTAAGGGTACCTGAGGATAATAATGCTGGTGATGATCACTTCAGTAGCCTCCCTGTGCTTCGACTGTCATTTCTGCTTGCATGGCTAGCAAAATCTGTGCAGCTGACTTTGTACACGGGGGGGTATTTAACAATTTGCCTCTGTCCGCTAGCTACCTCCATGCCAAACCCCAGCAATGTTTTAAGGACCTCGAGCAGCATTCTGTCCCCATACGTGGCTTGCAGCAGGGCTAATGGCTCTGCAAGGGGCAGGCAGGAGGCTGGACACAGCACCCTCATTGCACTCGCCTCCCGCTGCCCTAATTTTGCACAAAATATTAAGCAGAAATAGACAGTGGCTCAGTTTGCCACCTAATTTCAAAGGCTGGTGCCTCCAGCTGCCTCTTCAAACCACCCTTGTAGAGGAAGGAGGCTTAATTTGGCATTTGTTTAGCAAGAAAAGCATGGGTCCTACAAAAAATCATGAGCAAAATGTCATAACTATTTACTGCTCACCCACAGCACGATGCCCACTGGATTGCTACTGTAGCATTATTAAGCATCCTCCCCAGTACACGCATCCCGTCCCCAAGGTATAGCCACAGTAAAGCACAACACATCAGAAGAATGAATGGGAGAGACACAAAGACAAGGACAGGGAAAAAAACCATCTCCAACTAGAAGATTATTTGATTTAAAAAGAAATCTCTCGGTTTAACCCAGCAGGCAGCTAAACACCACACAGCCGCTTGCTCACTCCCCCACCCCAGGTGGGACAGGGGAGAGAATCGGGGAAAAAAAAGCAAAATTCGTGGGTTGAGATAAAGACAGTTTAATAGGACAAAAAAGGGAGGGAAAATAATAATAATGATGATAAAAGAATACACAAAACAAGTGATGCACAATGCAATTGCTCACCACCCGCTGACTGATGCTCAGCCAGTTCCCGAGCAGCGATCGCTGCCCCCCGGCCAACTCCCCCCAGTTTATATATGGAGCATGACGTCATATGGTATGGAATAGCCCCTTGGCCAGTCTGGGTCAGCTGTCCTGGTTGTGCCCCCTCCCAGCTTCTCACTGGCAGGGCATGAGAAGCTGAAAAGTCCTTGACTGGTGTAAGCACTACTTAGCAACAACTAAAACATGACTGTGTTATCAACATTATTCTCATACTAAACCCAAAACACAGCACCATACCAGCTACTAGGAAGAAAATTAACCCTATCCCAGCCAAAACCAGGACAGTATCCACCCCTTATTCTATACCATCTACGTCATGCCAGGATCCCACGCTTTCCGATACATCCCAATTAAACACCACCACCTTGCCTGTCTTTTGATATATACACACAGGTATCATTCCCTTAGCCTATGGGCCATCCCTATAAGATGTTAGCTGAGTTCATTCAGTCCATGACTTTGGGCTTCATCTGTCATAGCAGTCCTTCAGGGCAGGAGAGGTGGTGTGTGGTGCTGGATTGGTGCATGCTGAAGCCAGTTCTGGTTCCATTATCGCTGTGCTTGTCTGGTTCTATCATCGCTGCACTTTGCTTCATTTCATCAAAGTTCATTCTTCATTAATCTAGGTGATTCTTACTGCAATACCACTGATATGGCATATAGCCAGCACAGAAGTGATGACATACAGTACTGTATAGCAATTAACATCATACAATTTAATTCATTGCCTATTCTCACCCAAAATCAAATCCCCTTGAGGCACGCATCGGACTTCCCCATCCACCCGCATCACCCACCAAGTGCACCCAGGTCCTTGAGAAAAAGCAATCCCATGGATGGGTTTGCCTTTGCCTGAGGCAGGAATAACCCAGACTGTCTTTCCCAGCATATTTTTTACATGCACTACAGGGACTTTATCCCCTTCTATAGTACATAAAATTTTGACTGGGCAGGGCCAGCTCAATTGGCAGATTCCCTAGTGTTGACTAACCAGGTGGCCTTTGCTAAATGTCTGTCCCAATGTTTGAATGTCCCAGCACCCATTGCTCTCAGTGTAGTCTTTAACAATCCATCGTATCATTTGATTTTCCCGGACGCTGGTGTGTGATAGGGGATGTGATATACCCACTCAATGCCATGCCCTTTGGCCCAGGGGTCTATGAGGTTGTTTCGAGTCCTGTTGTCTGACTCAATTCTTTCTGGGGTGCCATGTTGCCATAGGACTTGCTTTTCAAGGCCCAGGATAATGTTCTGTGTCATGGCATGGAATATCTTTCCAGCCATCCAGTGGTTGCTTCCACCATTGTAAGCACATGGCGCTTGCCTTGGGTTTGTGGGAGCGTGATATAATCGGTCTGCCAGGCCTCCCCATATTTATATTTCAGCCATCATCCTCCATACCAGAGGGGCTTGAACCGCTTGGCTTGCTTGATTGCAGTGCATGTTTCACACTCATGGATAACCTGTACGATAGTATCCATGGTCACATCCGCCCCTCGATCACGAGCCCATCTATATGTTGCATCTCTTCCTTGATGGCCTGAGGTGTCATGGGCCCACCCAGCTAGAAATAATTCACCCTTATGTTGCCAGTCCAGGTCCACCTAAGCCACTTCAATCTTAGCAGCCTGATCCACCTGCTGGTTGGTTTGATGTTCTTCAGTGGCCCGACTCTTGGGTACATGAGCATCTACGTGATGTACTTTTACAACCAGGTTCTCTACCCACGCAGCAATATCTCGCCACAACGCAGCAGCCCAGATGCGTTTACCTCTGCGCTGCCAGTTGCTCTGCTTCCATTGCTGCAACCACCCCCACAGGGCATTTGCCACCACCCATGAGTCTGCATAGAGACAGAGCATTGGCCACTTTTCTCGTTCAGCAATATCTAAAGCCAACTGGATGTTTTTACCTCTGCAAACTGACTCAATTCACCTTCTCCTTCAGCAGTTTCTGTGACTTGTCGTATAGGACTCTATACAGCAGCCTTCCACCTCCTGTGCCAAGGATGCACGGAGCCTCTGGGCCAGTCACAATGGGTGCTTTTGCCACTCATTCCCAGTTAGGCTCACTTTGGCCTCCAATACAGTTAGCTGTTGGGATCCCCCTGTCACTCCAGAAATACAGATGGGTTCTGCGCCTGTATAGCTTGACGGCATTAGGGTGCACCGTGCATCAGTATCCACTAGAGCCTTACACTCCTGTGGGGCTGATGTGCCAGGCCATCAGATCCACACAGTCCAGTAAAACCTGTTGTCCCTTTCCTCCACCTGACTGGAAGCAGGGCCCCTCTAGTCCTGGTCATAGCATTTGTTACTCACTTCTTGTAAACGCCTTGTGTGCACCTGATTTAATCTGGATCTCTGGATAACTGCTCCTTGTCCAGGTCACCATAAATCACCTCCAGCACAGCTAATTCCCTCAGGTACTGGTTACCTCTCTCCATGGTGGTCCACTTGCCTGGGTGACATATAACATCTTCCTTGAAGTGATACCTTTCCTTAATGCCTGATGAGTTGCCTGCAGAGACTGAGGGCTTGTGTCCCTTTTCCAATTGCTTTGCCAATGCCCCCTTCCCTAGAAAGGGATCCCAGCTGCTTGGCTTCCCTATCCTCTAATTCCAGGCTACTGGCCCCGTTATCCCAGCATCGGAGCAGCCAGGTGACGATGTGCTTGCCTGGACAATGACTGACATCTTTTCGCATATCTTGCGGCTCACTTAGGGACAGGGATCGGGTGGTTACCATCTCATTTATGGGTTCTGCCTCTTCCTCCTCCTGTTCTCGTGGTGGCCCTGGTTCATCTTCATCCCTTACTAAACGAGCTGATTTTCTTGTGTATTTCTTATTGTGTATAGGGACAACTGATACTGGCACAGGCTGGTTCTCTGGTTCAGCCGCGGTGCCTGTTGCCGGGGTTTGAGTAGCTGCAGTGCTATCCCAGCAGAAACCAGGACACTCATATATTCACACAAAGAACAAGAGTAACCATTACTTCTCAGACAGATTCAAGGTCTGACATGGAAAAAAAAAAACAACCCACCCTGTCCTTCTTTTTCGGCCTCAGCATGATGCCTTGGAGCACAGCCTACATGTCAGGACAGCTTTTGCCCATTTTGGCTACCACCACCATTGCAGAGGAGATGGAGAATTTTGGGCTACCAAAGTGCCACCTCTCCACCTACTCATCCGTAGTCCAGGACCTGGTTAGCTACATAACTCCCAAGGAGCAGAATAACTAGGACCTCCTATAGATTATAGGAGGTCAAGACACACAGGGAGCAATAATAATACCTATAGCCATAATAGCTTCCTCCCAGCCCTGATTTCCCCCCTCACCCAGCCATACTCCCTGTTTCTCCTCCTCCAGCCCCAGCTGTGGTCGATGGGTCTAATTTCACAGCTGCTCAGTTCCAAATTGGACTTGTGCTTCCCAGCTGTACTCAGATTCCCGCGTTTGTTTGCCATCAGCTTTAATTAGGAGGGGTTTCATTGCCTGACACATCCAACACTGCTCCAGCTCCTCCAAGGCCACCTTCCTCACCCACTCCACACTGAGCGGCTTGAAAGCTTGCAGCCACTGCCTTGGACCCATCTCCTCATCTCCTGCCCTGCCAGCTAGGAAATGGCACGGCGTGAAGGCATATATCCCCCTGCCCCACCGATGGGCACCTCTGCCGGGTCTCTCCCTGCCTGCTCTTGCTGAGCCGTGATGCAGAACTGAGCTAGAGAAATCAAAGCTGATACCAATCTTATTATCCAACACGGCCCTATCAGCTGAGACAGCGACATTTATCACATTAATAGGAATGATAGAAGAAAACTGGGATCCTGTCCAACAAGAGCACTTTATCACATGTTGCACTGTCTTACAAATCCAATTATCACCAGCCGAAGGTCTTAACGGCCCTCCAAGAGTGGCTCTGGAAATCTTAAAAGACTATAAAAGCACTTGTCCGGAGCCTGCAGTATCGCCTTTGCCAGGGCATAGGAAGAAGCATCACGTGCTTTTCAGGAGACCGTAGCTGCTTCATCCCTCAAAAGAGAAGTCCAGAAAAGGGGGACAGTTGTCACTAGGAAATCTCCTATCGTGGCAGGGGAGAAGGAAGGAGAAAGCCAGATGCAGACAGCCTGGCTACATGGCACGAGGAAGGGCAGCTCAGAACCAACGGAGCAGGGATGCAAGCGATGCTCTCCCTGCCAAGCCACATCCCAGGTGTGTCCTCTGCCTCTGGGTGCTGCCCGAAACCTGGGGATTTGTCCGTGCAAAGCATGAGGTGCCACCCGAAGGAGAGGCAATAGGAGTTTGCTCTTCTCCCCGTTTTCCAGACCGAGAGCATTGCCAGGAACAGACTGCTACAGGCACAATCTCAAAGGACTTTGCTGCTCTCTTGGCCTTCTGGCCTGTCTGGCTATGAAAACACTCGAGCAAAGCTTTTCTCAGTTCTCATTCAGTGAGAACTGAGAAAAGCTTTGCTCGAGTGTTTTCACTGAATGAGAAAGTCAACCTAGCATCAATTCCCTTATTTTCCTTCAGCTGTCAGTTATTAAGGTTTCATTCCAGCTTGATCCAAAATGATTTTTTTCCGATTTTCAATATTGCAAGCGAAGCAAAAAAAAATCACTCCCCCACCCCTCCCCGTTACTCTAATGATCGTACCTTAAATAATTTATCCACTCCTCTTCTACACTCCTGCCCTTCACTCACCATTACCTAAGTATGCTTCAGCATTTCTCCTTCTGCCCCACTTCAGCTACCGCTTGTGGTCAGAAATGATAACCAGGGGAATTCATCACAGCGGGACAGGCTTTTCATTTCATTCTACTCCACTGAGCATCTAGAAACAACAGCTTCTTATTTTTACCATCTCCTGCCCCATGCAGTCATTCTGCTATTCCCCCGGGCACACGTGGCACGGAGACACCTCCGAAGGCCACCGCGAGTTAAGCATCTGGGCACCATTTGTGCCTCGTCTTTGAAAGCCTCTTTTGAACTTCAGCAGGATGCTAAGACCAAATGAGCGTGATGACAGGAGTGAGAAAGACAAGGTGCAGGGCAGTGGAAAATCCCGGCCGTTGTCTGCAGCCATGTGAGTGTGCAGCACTGGCTTCCCGGCAGCGGGAACAAATTCTCCTCTTGTTTGTGCTTTGCTAATGCAGGGTTGGCATGGGTACAACTGGGGAGTGTTTGCTTAATTTTGCATTGGCTTTATGAGGGGTGCAGGGAGCTTGGAGAGGGCTAGGAGGCACTTTGTCCCACCTCACGGGGATGGCAGCCTCACCACCCTGGGTGAGAAGAAACAGGACATGTGTCCCCCTCGGCTACTCTGACCTTTGAGGGGTCCTAACAGCTCTGTCGATGGCTGTCCCTCATCCTGTTGCCATCGATACCGGCAGATTTATGGGATAAAGCCAGAAAGCATGGCCCAACTTTGTTGGAGGCGATACAGGCTCAAGCATCACTTGGATCCTGCCATAGAGAGATGGTCCATCATCAGAGCAGGAGACAGGGACTATGGCAAGGGACATATTCTAGCCCCGATATAGCACAGCCCCTAATCAAATACAAAGGTCATGGGCACAGAGGCTTTCCTGGATGGCGGTTCACCATCTTACACAAGCACAGCAGGTCCCTATAATCTGGATTATTTCTGCCCGCAGGAAACCTACTTTCCGGCATAAAGCTGCCATAAAGTGAGCTTTACCCGGCTGAAGCCTGCAGAGGCAGAGCAGCTGCTGCCTCACATAATCACCAGTGGTGCCAGGATGAACCAACTAACCCATAGAGCCGACACAGGATTCCCTTTCCCGATTCACATCCCACATTTCCAGGCATTACTGCTAAATAAAGCAACAAGCAAATTACTCCAGTCATCTACAGGGTCCCCCCTTTTGTGGCCGTGGCACAAGAGAGAGCAACGTGCTTGGCTGCACCTGGATGGCATTACCACTGCCGGGAAGCAAGGAGTCTCCATCATGCTGCTCGTAGATATTTAAAGTGATTTAATGGTTGTCATTCATTATTAATCATGGTTATTAGAAGGATGCCTATGAACACATGGAGAACAGGATCTTGCGAGGCGAGGCACTGCACAAACACTGAGCAGAATAAAAAGGTCCCTTTTTGGAAAAGCCCTGTTCTGATAAAACAGCTGCACTTGCAGGAAATATTTTGATTTTGGGGGCAGGGTAAGGAGAGACAGACAGACACATTTCATAAAAGCTTCCAGCTTTTAATCCTGGCGTGTTTCACGGCTGCGTAGTCCCAGCAGGACTTGCCGCTCTCCTCTGCTTACGCAGGCCGAGGTGGCCTGGGAGCCCCTACGAGGGACATGAGCTCCACTGCACAGGCTGAGATTAAAAAAGATGCTCCCTGCCCCCAAGCATCACCTTCCAAAAGACTCCTGGCAGGTATAAATCTAGTGAATTCACAAGGCAGTGGGGAAAAAACCCCAAATTTGCAGGACACCGGGAATGTTCACAGCAATAAAGAGAGTTTTTAATAAGCGCCGTAATGGAAATTTATGTCAGGGTCCACAAAATATTATAGATGGTAGCTTATGCAGCCCTTGTATTAAAAACAAAGTAAATTATATTATCCTAAAACAATAGATGAAATTATAAAGCATAAAAAGAAATGGAACATACCCAGCTCCTTCCCCGGCGGCACAGGCACAACCCAGCTCTGCACCCCTGCCCCAGCACCCCACTGCTGGATGCTGCCCCTTACAAATCACTTTGTTGCTTTCACTCGCTCTTAATTAAAACCAAAAGAAGCTCCCGAGGCTTGGACAACAGAAAGGACCCTCTCCGTGTGCGTACAGTAAAGAGATGGATGAGAGTGAGGAGCGTCGGATGCGCGGGGAGGTGGAGGGGAGAGAAGGCGGGAGGAAAAAGGGGATAAAAAAGAAAAGAAACCAGCAGAAAACCTGGGGATTTTCGAAAACGCAGCTTTAATCTTTTCAGAAATGATGGGGATTTGGCAAAGCTGAGACGCATGCCAGGCATCCTGGAGGCACAGCCTGCTTTTAACACAGGCGCCTGGTCCCGGCCCAGGACCTGTGCCCATGCAGGGAGCGCGAGGGTCTCCCAGCTCTCCAGCCCATTGCTCTGCCCCGGGCGGGCTGAGGGACTCGGGGGTGGGTTGAGAAATGAGACAAAGCAGATGCTATCGCACTTTCCCGCTTCTCACCACTTCCCCGGGAGACTACCCAGTTTTCTCTCGGTAAAATATCTTCCGCACCCTTCATTTTTCACAACTGTGGGGGAAAAGAGAAGGAGGGAGAAGAGAAGAAAAATCCCAAAGCTCAGCCATCGTATGTTTTTCAGCCTCTCGAGGTTTTGCTCGGCTTCAAGGATGGCATAAGGTGCTAGGGCTGGTTGTTCAATGCAGTTTGTTTTCAGCCCATAAAAGCACTTACAAGGTGGATTTTCTTCCATTTCCACAAAGCTCTGCGTACCAATGCTGAAAGCTCTGGTAAGAGGAGCTGTCAGGGCACATTATCCAGAGGGGCTGATGCCTCTGGAGAAAGGAAAGTTGAAACTATGAGCGAGAATGAAGAGAGATGACCACCGAACGAGATGTGCATTAAAAGACAGAAGCACACGATCAAGAATTTTAAAATCCATTTGGAGATTTGTTGCTTGGTTTTGGATGGACTGACAACATGCCAACCTGCTGCTTTAGCAGGCAGGGCATTGGGCTTTTTACCTATGCTGCAACCACTGTCCAGCGGCATTGCCTCCAAAAGGGGGGATTTGTCTTTCCGACCAAGAATTGTAACAGCATGTTGTTTGTATCGATGGCAGCGGTCTAAGGTCTTCCCATAGCACACGCCCTACTAATTCTCTTGAACGTCTGACACAGGCTGGGATGAGCTCCTCTTGGAGATGCCCTCTGCTGATCCCTGCCAGGGCTCAGAGGACCTCCTTACCCACCAACAACCCACATTTTGGTCAAATGAATATTGTCCTGAGCACATAGTTTGTCCAGTGGCAATAGAACAACATTTTCCAAAATTCACAGCACATCCTTCACGGTCTCCAGTAGCAGCCTGGTTCAGAAAAGCAGCAAGCACCACAGCTGGTGCTTCATCTTGTGTGCTTTTATCACTTGTACAATGACAACACCCTCAGCTACCTCCCCTGAAACCAAACCCCAGTGCACCAAACAAGAATGGGGAGACACAAAATTGGCCACCCCCCAAAGCAGGGTGATTTTCAAAGCGTGTGCCTGCCTCTGCCCATGGACAGCCACCACCAGCTGAGCAGGACACAGCAAGAAGCACCAAATAACCAATAATTGGGGAAGTTTGTTCCAAACCCCCATCACTGAAAAAACAGTCTGTGGCTTGAAACAGATTTCACAGCCCTTTTGCATTTGTTTTTTTACATTTTTATAATCCTAATGTAATTGCAGATAGTCTCATTCCCTATGTTAAGTGCCTAATCCCCCCAGACTGAGTCACGGCTCGAGACAGAAGTGGCCAGCAGGGAGCACGGCAGCTTGTCAGGTAAAGAAAGTTAGCAGCAGCGCATCGCCGGGGGAGGAGGAGGGGGAGCAGGACAGCAGAGGTGTCACCAGGACTCGGCTCAATCCTGCAAGTCACTGTGTCTTCCACCCTGAGGCCCCTGTCATCCCTCGGCTCATTTTAGACCGGTGCGAGGATCAGCAGCAATTGGAAGTCTGGGTTTTTTAATGCCTGCAGCCTTAGCTTTCTCCTGACAGAATCCAGAGGAGCTCTGAAAACCCTTCTTGAAAGACACTGAAGGTCTCTCTAATTGGCGCAATGCAGTACTAGAACAGAGAGGTCCAGAGTAGGTATAAGAAAGCTGGTTTGGGTACCAGAAGTTAAGAGCATGGCAACACTAAGCCCTGTCCTGGCTAATTAGCCCCTGCAATCAATAGGGTGTGTTGAGGATATCCCGCTAAACCAGTTTCCCCATATCCCTGCTGATGGGGATGAGAGATGTGCACCCTACACGATACCCCACGATGCGTCAGGGCCGGGGCTGCCCCTGCCCGCCCCGGGTGAGAGGAGCGAGCCGAGACCCCAGCGTTTCCACAGCTGCCTTGCAACCCTGCAGACACGATGCGGCTCACTGCTGGGCAGCACCTTTCATAATAAAATATCACAGATCTGAGCACCCCAGAGCAGTGTTATGCATCCTATGCAAGGGGAAGGCTTAAAAAATGCAAGCAGGGCACAAACTCAAAGGCTGTTCAGTGAGCAAACGCAACCCTTCTTGGCAAATACGGCCCAAAGGAGCCATTTACCTGCTGCTTCTCCATCCATCCGTGCCACAGGACTTCCTAAGAGGCAGCAGGAACTGGAAAAATCTCTTTGACAAGAAGAGAGGTGATATTATTGGCATTACTGAGTGATCGGAACGACTGGCCCGTCGAAGTCTTTGCTATAATCCATCGAGTTTCCCACTTTTAGAGCTGTTGATCTCTTAGACCCATTGGATACATATGAACTGCTACCGACAGGAGCGGTGCTGGTCCAAGCAGGCGCAGACCATCAAGGGAAGCTACAAACCAGGATGAATTTCTACACGAGCGCCATGCTGCAAATGAGGGGAAAGATAAACAGCTCAGTCCTGAGGAGCTTGATTTGGGGAGATAATAAATTAGAGCTCACAGGCAGGCGGTATTGAAACATCAGGGTCTAAAGACTGTCAATGGTGATCGTCTAACAAAGGCGTATTCATCTCCTCCATGCAGGCTAACTGTACTTGGCTGAGCATCCTTCATAGTAAAATACCGCAGACCTGAGTACCGGGGACAGCATTACACTGACAATGTAAACACATTAAGAAAGCAAAGAGTTACAAGCTCAGATGCTGAGTGTCGCAATCACGTCCAGCCTATTTAGCAAATAACGTGGAAAGAAGACATGATGGATAAAGATGAAATTAATGACTGAACTGGTGCTCAGTGATTATCAAGAAACTAGTGATGAGGACCTGATTACATTCACAACGGATAATAAAGGCTTGCCCCAATCAGTAATATATATACTCAGTGCTTCAAAAGGACTCATTTCCAACGCTGGGGAAAATTATGGGAGAAATTGGCTGGAAGGAAAAATGTCAACAGAGAAATGTGGGCTCGTAACACAAAACTTATTAGAGAGCCAAGAAGTCAGGACTCCACAATCCAAAAAAGACAATTTTGGCTAAAAGCCCTATTCTTATTGCTAAAGCAGCAATCAAGCATAATACAAAAATAAAAGGAGAAATAGACAGCAATCAATGTACATTAGAAGTTATGAAGTGCATTGATAAGGAAAGCTAAAAACACCACGGGGGAGGCAATTGCTGGCTGGCAGAACCGCGGAGGTTATTTTAACGGCACTACACCCAGCCTAGCCCAAGGCAAGCTGGTTTCTCTCTGCTAAAAGGCATCACCAGAAAGAAATCGGCTTTGAGACTGCTGCAGACCCAGCCATGACATTTCACCCCTCTGCTGCTCTGTTCCCAGCTGAGCAATGGGTACAATGATAGCTCTCGTCCCCATGGCTGGTGTGTTCTTCATGCAAAGCAATGACTTCCCACCGCTATCCATGGAGCTGCAGCACCCTTGTCAACAGGACTAGAGCCAAATCACCCCTGCGACAAACAAATTCACAACCCTCCCCAACAGTTTGGGCCCAAATTCCATGATTTTGACCAGAAAAATGAGTCCAGAACTCTTCCTCCAGATGTTCCAACCTTTTCCTGTGCAAGGAGTTAATTAATTACTAACCAGCATCAGGGCGCAACTCAGTTTGGCTGATACAAATACCACAGTGCTAATACTGGGAAAGAAGGAGCTGCCCAGGACATTTTGTCTTAGGAATCCCAGATTTTAGCTAAGTTTTAGCTCAGGGAATTACAGTCAATCTCCCCAGATGCTCAAGCAGAGGAAGAAACCTTTCTCCCACTGGTCCCTGAGCGGCTGAGCTGGAAATGCTGCGCACTGACAAACAGATGTGCCAGGCATTGATATTATTGTAACGTCTTTCAAACAATTTGTATCCCCAGAACGGTGGTAAAGAGATATTGTATGGCAAATAAATTAAAGCATTTGGCCATAAAGCCAATAACAGAGAGACAGAGAGAAAGCAGCACAGACATTGGAGGAGCGAGTGGTTTTTAAATGAGATTAAAGAAAGATGGAAAGTCAACGGGGGAAAAAAGGAAACCTAAAAAAAAATTATTAAAGCAGCAGCAAGGATGTGCTTTCTGGGATTTGTGGATACGGCTCGAACAAAAGGGCAGCCCATTTGTGCCAGTCTCACAAAAAGCGCTCGGAGTTGAGAGGTTAAACCCTTACAAACACCTGAAGAAACAATAACAGCGGAAAATAGAAAACCAGGGGAGCAGAGGAGGGAGGGGAGCTGCTCCACGCGCCCTCCTGCTTGGCTGAGCCGCCCCGCTCGCCGCTCACACCTCCCTCCTCGGCCGGAGCAGCAGGCACAGGTAGACCGATCACTCGCACGACTGCTGCTATTTGCTCCCGAGTCCCTGGGATGGCTTAAAAAACATTTTTATTAAGCCAGATGGAGAGAGGGGGAAGGGGAAGAGGAGGGGGGAGAGGAGGGAGATACATCTATGTGCCAGGTGCCAACAAGGGGGAAGGAAGAGAAAAAGAGAAATCAAGCATGAAAAATAAAAGAAAATGTAGTCGGAGATATAAAGCCTGTCAAATTGGCTGCAAACAGTAACAAACGCAAAGGAGAGATAGTTTTCTCTTTAACAAATGCTTTGATCAGCTGTAGTTGATATAATTACTATATAAAGCTACAGCAAGACAGAAATAAGATACATTTATCTTTGCAGAGCAAAGAGAACCTTTCTGATCGCTTCCTTTCTTTCCCAAGCTGTGACAAACAGGCTCCAGGCTGGAAGGTCACACAGCTGAGATTCTGCTGGTCCCTCTCCGTGGGGACATGGGACCCCAGCCTGACCCCTTGGGCTTGGCTTTGCTTGTGTGGCCCTGGGGAGCCACCACGGCTCCTGGAGACCACACCAAGCAATGGGCTAGCCTTTCCCTGGGCATGCAGCCAGGGAAAGGAGGTGGTCATAGCAAGGGAGCAAGCCACTGGTATTGAGTTTTCCTCTCTGGTGAGGACTGGCTCAGGGGAAGGGTAGAAACACCCTAGCAGAAAACTCTGGCTGCTGCGAAGCAGATGCCCATGGAAATGAGAGACAGGGAAGTGCTCGGGGTGAGCAGCACCCAGCAATCAAGACCTGACCTCACCATCACCTTGCATGGTGCAGAGAAGAGGACAACAGCTGAGGAAGTTTCCACTGCAAATCCAGACCCTCAACTTGCTGCTGCGACTGCTCCATGGCTCCAACTGCACGTGCTTCGCCTCCTTCCTTCTGCTACGCTGACCTTCACCGCGTCCCTCACTTGCAACTGCTTCAGCACGGCAGCCGGGCAGACGAGACTCCCAGCACCGAGAAACATTTCCCTGCCCCAGGCAGCGAGGGAAGGCAGGACCCACCCCAAGCATTCCCGTTTCCAGGTCGCACCACACCAAGAAGTCTGATTCTCTAGTTTCCAAACATCACATTTGAATTTCAACCACTCTTATTTATTTCAGTTTTGCTAGGTAACGTTTAAAAAAAAAAAAAAAAGCCACAACAAGCTATTTCTATTAAATATTTCCCTTTTGACAAACTGACATTGCTCAATGGAAATACAATTTAGCCAAAAAACCCTGCCAAACCCCAGCAGCTCTCATTGCAACCACAACCGTGCGCTGGGGTCTCTCCCTGCCTCGGTAACAGCCAGACCAGCATCTGCTTGTACAGAGAAAGCAGAGACAGCCCTGTAATGCCCCTGGGGCTTCAGCCTGGGGCATGGAGGACATGAGTGATCCCAAAGGGTTACGGGGCAGCGCGGTGCTGGAGCGACAGGCTACCTACGTATGCATTTATTTGGTGGGAGCACGGACGACGCGTGTGCACGCATAACGCGAGATGAGTGATGCAGCAGAAAACCATGCCCATGGGAAGCGAGCGCATAGGCAGCAGTACGTACAGCCCGGCAGAAAGCTCTGCAAGATGCATCATGTCTTGTAGCCGGACAACCGAGACGTGCCCGTAAGGACGGCAGAGCACGCAGGTCACTGGGGACAGGGAGGATTTTGCACCGGTTGCGCACAGGCAGCACGGACAAATGCACGAGGAGCACACGCGTGTCCCCGCCTGCGCACAGCCTGGCTTGCAAGGGGGAGCGGGGCTCCTCTCTCATACTACATGCAAAGCCCTGATTTATTTAGACTGGAACAATTTGTCGGTGGCTGTAATTTTAACTACCTCCGTGCTGAGGAGCCAATCAGGGGCTGTGCTCATCGAGGCTTTTATGAGTTCCCATAAAAGCAGCAAAATGAAAACTCAGGGGCCCTTAAAATATACTCCACGGGTTTGTGCAGTGCAATTGGAGGCTTTTATGACTCCTGTCAGGGCTTTTATGACCCTGTAAAACTGTGCAGCAGCCTAGCCTACGATGAAAAGTGGCCTCAGATGTCTTAAAAGCCTAAATGGTCCTGTACATTTACAAGACCTGTTGGTACAATGCAGGGAAGCCCCGGGGGACCTCGCCCCGGCTCAGCTCTGCCGTGGCTGGCGCTGGGTGCTGCCGAGGAGGGTGCGGGACGAGGGGCAGCACCACAGAGGCTTATCATCTCCCTTGAAAGGACAAAACCCGCCGTTTTCCTAAAATATTGGGGAAAAATAAGCAGCTGCCCTCCCGTCAGGGGCAGGGCACGGGCCACGGGAGACGTGCTGCTGAGCAACGAGCTCCCTGGCTCCGCAAAATGCGATTTGCAAGCAGCCGGGATGCGAACCTAGCCAATCTCCAGAATAAGTGAGTTTGATGGCATCACACTCTCATTTCCCAACACAAACACCACTCGATTTAGCAGAAGCAGCAGGGTTTTGTTTCTCCCCCCTTTAAATGAAGCCAAGCCTGTAAGATTAGGGATGCTGCAGGAAAGCAGAAAGAAAACCCATCAGGCAGGCAGTGACAAAGGAGCATTAATAAACTGTACAAGGTACGAAACGCCAAACAAATGGGGGAAAGGAATGAAGAGCAAAAAGTATAATACAAGATCTAGGGACAGAGCCAGAGGTTGCAGGATGCTCGGGTTTGGCGTTGCAAGCCAGGGCAGAAGCGCATTGGGTCACTAAGCCACGGAATTGCAGCAAATAGTGCAAATAAAACCAGTAGCACATCGCAGAGGGCATTAACAAAACACATGCCTGATCCCATCAAAAAATAAGCCATCTCCCTATGCTCTCCTGAGCAAGAAAATACGCCAGAGTGTCCTAAAATAAAAAGTGTTGCCTCATGCATGAGAAAAATGCTAGTACATCAGCACAGGAAAACTTCCCATCGCCTACATGCCACGTCTAAATATCTGTTTTATTGCTCTGAGAAGGTAAGTGAGGAGACCCATCCCCGGCTGGGTCACACATTCAGCAATGTACAGCCTGAGCTGGTGCCCAGGCAGTGGCTTTGCAGCATTTCTCAGTGAACTGCAAACCAAAAATGACTAGCTAGCGAGATCGGCTGAATACAAAATGGATTTGGGAAAACTATGACCAGCGTGCGAACAACCTGCCCAAACTCAATGAGCTGAAACTGGGTGACTTTGTAATCCAGTACGAATTTTTTCATGGGACTCCAGCGACAATATCTATCTCAGCTTCTCCCCGGGTGACGGTGGGACCAGCGTGACCGCTGAACCATCTCTCCCAAAACTTTGCTTTTTGAATAAATACTTTTTAATTCAAGCTCAGATAGCAGAAATCAGTTCCTGATTACTATCACTAACAAAGAACAAAACCGACTGCTGATGGATATTTCAGAACACACAGTTTCTGCCTTCCTCCACTGCTTTGGCAGCCTAGTGGCTTTAGCACGGCGCAGAAAGATGCAAAGAGGTATTAATTCCACTAAACGAGGGTTCAAATGAAAATGCCAACAGATTGGCAACATGCCAGACTTGCCAAAACACTGCAATCCGTCTGTAAGTGTTTGTAAGCAACTTTGCACACCCAGCAAAAAACAAACCCCATGGTAAAGCCTGCATTTAACGTGCAAGTTATTGGCTATTAACATTCATAGCCAACACATGCAAAATCAGGGTAAAGTGAAAAAAGAGAAATTGTCTTTATTTTCCCTTCCTTCTCCCCTCTCCCTCCTCTCCCCTTTTTTTAGGAACAGAGCATGGATGTGGAAAATAGCCTATTGAGCCCACTTCCCCGCCTCAGAGGAGCTGCAAATGTGATCCTTTGCTAGCTCAGACAAAATCTGCCATGCTACATTAGGCTTGATAGCAAATTTGCTACTTGCAAGCTTTTATCAAAACTGTATATCTAAAAATCTTAATAATACAGAGGTTTTGGTTGGCCTTCCCGGCTGCCTCCTCCCACCCCTCCGCATCCCTCTCCCCGCCGGGCGCACGGGGCTCTGCTCGGAACCAATTCCCAATTTGGAGCTCAGCATTTTTAGCCAAGCAAGAAAGCGGAGCATGCCGGGGTGGGGAGAAATCGGCCAGATCTCGACGGCTGAAATTTATTCTGGTGCAGAGACGACCGAACAAGGCCCGTACGCTTCTTCCATCCCGCTCGTGACCTATTTTGAGGGCTTACAAGTTCATTTCTGAATGAACAAGCCATCCACAGTCAGTGGAACAAATGTAACACGGCCTTCAAGGGCTCTACAGCCAGGTTCCCCGGCGGCTGTTAAGGTGCAAGGGCCAGTCAAAGATTTTTTTTTTTTTCCCTCGAATTGCTTATATAGAAAGTCTTTCTCCTTAGATACTGTTTGATGTTTAACAAAGGCTCTGCATATGCCGGAGCCCCAGTCTCATGGGGCTGCTGTAATAGCCGGTCCTTTCTACCCAGCCACCTATTTTAATGAAATTTATAGAAATTTAATATCTCTGAGACCTCTTTCCTTCTGTCAAAGTGGGTAGAAATTGGCCAAAGGGCTCAAAAAAATACAGAGGGGAAGGAGTGAGTATGGCAGACAGGCAGGGACTGCATGATTGCATAGTCTCCTCTCTGGAAGGATCCAAACTAAAAATCAATACCTTTTTCTTTTGTCTCCATGGTTTTGTATTTCTTTTTTGGTTTTGGTTTTTTTTGAGGGCATTCTTTACAGAGCAAAATTTGCCCTTAAACAAAAAAAAAAAAAAAAAGATGCTCCCATGGAAAATTTTCTATGCCAAACACATGATGGGAAGCTTTCAGCCAGCATCACTTGGAGCGTCACACGGGCTTTGGAAAGGGGATGCCATCGTTTGCATCCCCCTCGCTGCTCAATACCTGGGATTTTCCCCGAGTCCCATCCCCACAACGTGTGAAAGTACAAGACGGGTGACGGAAAAGCAGAAGAGGTTTCGTGTCTAAAGCGAGGCATAGAGAGCTCCTACACGTTGGTCCAGTTGGAGGACCAACTCCGTGAACTGGAAAATGACACTTCACCTCCCCAAACCTTTCCGCAAAACACCAGTATCCACAGTGAAAAAGCTCATTCAGCCTCAAAACCCAAAGAAAATGAGAAA
Source organism: Theristicus caerulescens (assembly GCA_020745775.1). Lineage (NCBI taxonomy): Eukaryota > Metazoa > Chordata > Aves > Pelecaniformes > Threskiornithidae > Theristicus > Theristicus caerulescens. The sequence goes on along the minus strand of CM036575.1, from coordinate 3,127,954 downwards.
AACTTTGGAGGAGCCATTTAAATCACTGTTCCAGATTAATCTCCAACTGCAGGCGCTACATCTCGAGCCAGATTGACCAGTTTTTTGTTTCTGGAGTGAATTCTATCACCCAGCAACTGCCTGAGCCAGCTGGGAGCTGAGGGGTTTCCTTGAATTATATTAGAGGGATAATCTCCGCGCCCTGGCTCAGGAAGCAGGGGGGTCTTAACTCCATTACCAAAGTTGATAGAGCAGATGGATGCAAAGCTTTCTAGGAAAATGGATGCTCTGCAGATGTCCGTGAGCTAGGCAGGGCAAACGCAAAGGAAGCCATCCGAGATTGCTGCGAGGGACTGCTGAAATGCAGAGGACTCCACTTAATTCTTAATGGAAGTTTGTTCAAGCTTTAGCAAAGGGCAAAGCCTTCCCCTCCGCAAGGAGCACGATGCTCTTGCCAAGTACAACAATATCTGGATTTTGTAGCTTGCCCAGTTCCAGCAGGCCAAATCCTCAAATAATAGTTAAAGATATTCTCCGAGGCTGTTCGGCTCTGAACGTGGAAAGCTGTTGGCGGAGCTTGGTAATGCTTCCTATCCGAGGGGCAACCGGCGCTTTGGCAGGCTCGCCTGAAATTAAGCTTTCAAAGGGTGGCTAATGAGATTCCTTCCTCTCCTTTCAGCCCCTTCAGAAACATCTGATTTAGGGTGAGACCTTGTGGACCGGAGCATTTCTTTTGGTTCTCCTTACAGTTATAAGGAGGGAGAGGTCCCAAGGATCTCTTTATTCTGCTACAGAGTTTTTTTTCAGGGATCCAAATGCCCAAATCCGCCCACCCTCGTGTTCTCCTCATCACAGAAATGGCAAAGCTGCCAGTATCTCCTTCCACTTCTCATACCGATAACTAAGCGTGAAGCTGTCTAGTCTCTCCCAGACAAGTCACTGAGATGAGTATTTTTGCCACATTAACCATCTTACTCCTCCACTGACTGATTAGTTACTATGCAGGATCCTCTGTATTTCCATTAGGAAGGGAAAGCGACGACAGAAGCACGTATTTCCTCGGGTTAATCTTGCGTTTTGTCATCTATCTTTTAAAGCAAACAAAGAAACAATCTGCAAACACACCACATCCTTCTGGGAAAGGCAAAGGCGTGCATCTACAGGAGGCAATTCCCAAACTCCATAGGGAAAGCGGCTCACCCCAAAATGCATTTCCTTGCACCATCCCTCTTGGCTACCTCGGCAACACCTCTCTGGTTGTCCCCTCGCCTTCTGCCCCTGCTCTGGCCTCCATCCCCCTGCCATGCTCAGCACGCTGCATCCCCAACAAGGCTTTGGTCACAGCCATGCTCCTCCGGCAGCACCGATTCCCTCAAGCACAGCAACCAGATAAGACCTTTATCAGCCGTTTCTATTCTGCAACAGGGAGAACACGGGGTGAAATTCAAAGAGGTTGGAGTCGGACTTCATAAAAAGGGCTGATTACCCACTTCACGAACCGCAGCAAGCCGCGGCAGCTCCCTGCGCCTCTCCGTTTTTCCCGGGTCGGCTCGGAGGAGGGATGCTCAAACAGGGAGAGAGCACCCCTGTTTCTTTCTCCCCCTTTCCCAGCCAAGCGACATCTCTATTAGGGCTGCAGAGGCTCCCCAAACCCGTGGCTCCCTGCCTGGAGATCCTAGGTACAAGGTATCGAGCAGGCATCTCTGTATTTCAACCACTGCCTTTCTGAACCAAAACACCCCAGCAGGGAAGGGAGATCCTTGGGGGGTTGAGATCACCCTCGGCTACACAGCGAGCATCTCCTGAGGGAGTGATTTTCTCGCCCTGCTGCACCGCTCTGCACGTGTCAAAGGGAGCAAAGGATGTGGCACGGCACGTCCGAGTCTCGCTTAAAAATGAATGGTTTCTTCTATTTCCCCCGAGGAGAAAGGAGCGCGCACCCGCAGACACACACACACAAAATCAATAAGTCGTTGGGGCTCAGGGAACAGCTCTTTTAATTACAACTCTCCCCCGAGCTGGATGCGGGGCAGGGTTTGCAGGCTGGCAACGAGGGGCCAGAAGTGGCACACGGGGAAGGACAGTCCCTGGGGATGTATGGAGGCCAGGGGGACCATTGGTGATGCTGGAGGCAGAAGGGTGGGAAATTACCCATTTACCCCAGTGCTCTCCCAGTCCCACCTGGGGACTGCCCAGATCCGATCTTGCTTCACTGCAAAGCAGCCGGCCAGCGCAGCCAGGGCCTCTCCTTACCCTGGTGTGAACCTCAGACTAGACAGGAACACGCCTGCTATTTGTCATAAAGTGACTTAATCCAAAGAACCTTTTGCTGCTGGTTTTATCCATCGCATTTATCTGCTGATCTCTCCCATCTCATCTCGCATTCAGCGCAGCCTCCCCTGAGCTGCAGCTGGTTTGTGAGCAGCAGGCATAAATCCTGATTTAATATCTGGGAATGGGGGGCAGCACCCTTTTCTGGGGAGCAGCAGCCGGGGCGATTCCCTCGCAGGGGGTACTGGGATGCTGCCAGTCCCATCAGGCTTCTCCAGGCTGCCTGAGCTGCTCGATCCCCCAAAAGCGCTGCAGAAGGAAGGCGAGATCTTCGCCGTAAGTCTCCCCTCGATTCAGCCGGCTCCCCCATCCCTCCTCCCTCCCGCCTGCACACGCTCGCTCCTTCTTTAACTCTGTTTCCAAGTGCTGAGTTACTATCAAGAAAGGTTTAATAGGGTCCTGGATTTTAAAGCCACTGGCAACACAGTCTGGGCCTTTTATGGTTAGTAATGAATAAAAGAACCCAAATCACCTTTTTTTTTTCCCTCTCTTAACAGTCTCTGCCTACAAATTAAAGCCATTGTGCTTCTCACTCTGTCTCGCTCCTTTTGTCTTCCTCTAGCATCATCCTAGTCCACGCAGCACTAGTCCAAGACCTGCTGTGCCCTGCTTCCCTTGCCCCTTTTTTTAGTATTTTGCAATATTTACCCTTTCCCATTCTTCCCGTTATTTCCTCTCACTTTCATTTTCTCCTCCCTATCCTTTCCCCTCTTTTTTTTTTTACCCCAAAATTGTCACGGAGGTAATGACATTTCAGAGCCATGCTGCAGAATGAAGCCCTTGACTCCTTTCCGTAGGGCTGGCAACCAGCCCTTCACGGTACAAAAAGCCAAAATTGCTACTATCTTGTCACCAATCCTGGTTATTTTTAGCACTCTTTCCCTTAAAGCGCCAGCTCCTTGAATCATGTGATAACAGCAAGAATCTTATCTCCTATCTAAAAAAGTTTCATGCCCTCACAGCTGCCGAGAAGTGCTGGGAAATATGAGTCAGACTTTCAAAAACATGCAGAAAGACTGAGCTTAAGTGCATCTTGCTGAAACCGTAACTCAGGGGCACCTAACCCCGTGTATTAAATGCTCCTAATTTTTAATTCAATGCTGGAGAGAATTAGCCATCCACTGTCAGGTGGCTTCAAAAGTCTCCCCGTTACCTCACTTAATTAAGACAGCACAGAAGATCTTCATATCCTTTGGGTGAAGCACTGGCTCTGTTGGACGTTTTTTCATTAGCTTCACCATAAATAAGATTTCAAGACTTGGCATTTACCACAGAAGCAGAATGAAGAAATCAACGCGAAGACAAACCCTTTTGGTAACCGCAAGTGGATTTCAAGGCACAACCGACTCTCTTATCTTCACATTTATCTTTATCCCATTGATAAAGCGCTATCGATGTCCGGCAGCTATCTGATGGCACGCTAACGGCTCTATTTGTTGCTCGCAATGCGATAGCCCCGCTCTCTCCCCCCTCACCAGCAGATTTTGTATGACAGGAACGTTACATGACCTTTTCTTCCACTTTTTCACCCACCCTGGACTTATTCTGCATGCAGAAGTGACCAACCTCAGTGAGCCCTAAATAGCACCCGGATCCCGGTTAACTGGGAATTATGAGATTATAATAGATCAGCCAAGAAGAAAAAGGACAAGAGGAGGAAAAAGATGAACCTCCTGATCTTCATCTCATCTCCCTACGAGTCCCTGCCTCCCTGTCTCATATTTACCCTTCTCACACGTGCTTACAATTTTTTCTCTGTGAAGTACGGGGAGATGCACTGAACGACACAGGATACATAAGTACACATTTTACTGTACTACTGTTATTTATTATTAATAATAGTAATGCTAACTCTGCCCTTGTAGGCACCTCTATGAGGGAAACAGTGTTTGTAAATGTCAATAAGCAGCTTTCCAAAATGCTCAGGCGTGTAAAGCAGCCGTGCTCCTTCCCTGTGCCATTAAATGGGGGCACATCCCTGTTTCTGTCCCCTCTGGTCCTCAACGTCCTTTCTCTGCCTCTTTTTGCATGGAGGATATAGTTGGGTAGATGCTTCCTCCACTCCCCACAGAAGAAAACCAAATCCCTTCGGACTAGCCCCAAAATATTTTTCCCACCTTGGTGACTGAACTTGAACCTCCTTCACTTAACACTCCTTCCAAAATAACTCCGAGTTAAGCAGCTCAATTTAAAATGACAAGAACTGTGTGTTTGTCCCCCCTCATTTCAAATGACACATTCAAAAATAAAAAGCCATTTTTGTCTTAATCTCTTTCCATGCTTTCCCTTTCCCCCAAATAACTTGAGAGCTCTGGTATGAATGGGGAAATGATTTCAGATGGCCTAAAAGGGCATTATTACTTCTTCAGTCAAAATGCATGTGGAATTTGATGCGGCTGCCACGAGAAGAGAGATCCCACATCCACCTGACTACAAAGGCTGATCTATGTAGGACATAAACACTTCACGGAAATTAGAGCAGCACAAGGGCTTCCTCCAGACTCCATCTGGCTCATGGGGACAGCACCGCACCACCAAGGCCACCGTGGCAGCTCTTGGTGCAGGGGACACTTTGGGTCCCTCTCTGTTGGGACCGAAACCATTTCACACAAAGTCCACAGGGGGAGTTTGGATGTGTTATCTGGGCTCCACAAAGATTCACCTTCCAGCATAAGAATTTGTTGAAACATTGCTGCCTGCCAGAATATGGCTGTACTAAAGGACAGTTGATGCCTGACATTTATCTTCATGACTGAAGACTGTAGACCACAGAACATGAGAGGCAGAGTTAGTTATCTTCTCCTTACCCGTGATTGACAGTAAATGTCAGGAAAGATTAGTTATTCTGTATCATATACATGCCATACATGTTTTTAATTCTCCTACTGCTCCGGTACTATTTTCAGTCACAGTTGTAATAAATCAAATGTACTTGCTCTGCATGAAGAGGAGACTCTGCATTTGGAGAAGACCTGCTGGTCACCCACCGTACCTACTGCATGTGTCCTCAGCCCAGCCAGGGAGTCCCCTGCTCTGTACTATCCTGACCATGATACCTTAATTTCAGTTATAATTGTAATTAAACCCATTTGCTGTTTGTGCGTCATGACGGATCCAACAACGCAAGCCAATAAACAAGTGAGTTGCTTTCCCTGTCAGTGAAACACAGTCACTTCTGGGGTGAAAGTCCCCGTATTTAACAACCTGATGTCAACTGCATGGCAATTTAGGACAGCCAACAGAAAAACATGAAGGAAGAATTTAGAAATGAACAATGGTGAAATCTGGAAGACACTAAAAGTGCTGCCTCTGCCAGCAGAAATAAAAAACAACTATCCAGAACGTGGTAAGCAGTCAAAAACTTTGGTTTTACTCTTGTCTAAACAACGGGGCTTATTACAGCAGTGTGACCTACCACCATGCTCAGGAGAACAACAAACCCGACATGCTCCGTGGAGAACACATATTAACGTAGAGTTTTAAATCACAGCCGCCAGCTTGGTGATTGAGCTAATTCCAGCTTCGGCGCAAGACACAGCAAAGCTCTGCCTCAGCAGCCAGGCTTTCCTGCGGTCAGGCTGGAAGGCAGCCTGCCTGAAACTCCCCTGGCCATCTGAGCTAGCGTTTCCTTGTGCTCAGATCCCCCTTAAATCCATGCTATACAGAAGGGCTGGGAAGGACTCCATCTCACCTAGCCCTAGGTGCCTAGTCATCTGTACCCAAGCGAGCAGCCTACGTTTCCTTTACTGTCCAAGGAGGGCATCTCTAAGCTGCCACAGATGCCTTTTGAAAGACGAGCTGCTTGCTCCTCTACAATCCCTGCAGAGGCTGATTACATGACTAGGTTTTATAGTGCTGAAGTAGGTGAGATTAATCTCATCATAAACCACCAAGATCTCTCTCCGATCAGAAATTCCCTTCTGTGTATGAAACAGCTTCCTAAAAGACCTTCCTTTAAGCCAGCCCTCCCTTGTAAAAGAAAAAAAAAAAAAAAAAAAAGCAGCCATTTAGTTGAAATCTCCCTGGCTAGCTTTAATCACGGTAAAATGCAAAATGGTGACAAGCATCACAGATGGAGCTGTGTCACTGGCAATGAAGCCCTTTTTGTCAGCAGGACCTGGTGACGAAGGGGGTGCTAGGTTTAGATGTTGTTTCCCCAGTGTGAATCACCAGGCAATCAGAGGGCAAGACATGCCAAGCCCAGGCTGTAGTCCTGTCCGATCATGACTAGGAGCTGCAGGAATAGAAACAAACTCCACAAGACCTGGAGAAGCAACAGGAAAGGTTAACATTGTCCTGACCTGCTGTCTGTCTTGTTAAAATGGATTGCAATGTGTAAGACAGAGCACGAGTCATTTCCGAGCACGCCACAGCTCCGCATTTTCCTATACAAATCTGACAGAATCCAACGCCTCGCTTTGCACGAGGTTTGAGATTCTTCCGCAGTTTAACAGGCATCACATAAATTCAGGCTCTTACTAGGGTGACGTGTCAATGAAGCACAAGGAATGTGTTCAGCTGAGACTATCTCCTTCTGGTGCATGTGTACGTATCACACAGGCTCAATCCTCCTTCGAGGAGGAGCTGAAAGGAAGACCCTCTCTGTGCATCACATCCCTAAAGGCGCTGAACTGACTGCCCTCGGGAATCAAGTCCTATGTCTAATGGAGGAGCGATGAACACAAGGGATACCATGTCTCAACCCTCTGCATATAACCTAGACTTAGAGCAGCAGCTCCCCTCTGCCCAGTCTCCTCTTTCGGGATCAACCTGCCTTGCATGGGCTTTGCTATTCTCCTTTTTTTTGGGGTCCACACCAAGCTGAAAGCTGCCCCTCATTGCACCCAGCCAACCGATTCCAAAACAAAACTCTGGGGCCACTTGAAAACCCACTCCAACTTTAGGCCAAAGTAATTACCATCTTCGCTTCATCCCACACACCTCCCCTGTGTCGGTGCTGGTATTTGCAGATGGCCCTGCAAGCTGCCTAGGGGAAGCATGGAGAAGACTGCAGTATCTCCGGGGGTGTACCAGGTCCCTTCCTAATGGCTTTCATGTCTTCCTGTATCTTTAAATAATTGAAATCTCTTTGTTGCTAAGTACATCCAAGCAAGAGGGTACTAAAAGTTTTAAGCTTCTCTGGGGAGGCCAGGGCCAGGAAATCTACACAACTCACAAGATGTCCTGCCACCAAAGTACCTTGTCTCCTGAAACGAGACCAACTACGCCACTCCTCCGAGCTGCTTGCCTTAACGGCTGCTCTCTCAGGATGCTTGTCGCTACTACGGGAAAGGTGTCCTCCTTTACTCATAACAGCATTTTCAAATCTAGTTTAAAAAAAATCATTTCAGAGTAGAGCACGATGTCTACAAAGTGCTCCTCCAGAGAGCAGTGGCAGCAGGGTAACTTGAGGTTCCCGTCAGCCCTAGAAAAGCACAGCACATAGCTATACGTGGCTGGCCCTTATACAGATGCGTTACCCTGCCTAGATCAGGTGTAGCAATAGAGAGGTAGTTTACATCTTTCTGCCCCATGAATTACCCAAGAGAAAGGCAGACCTAAAAGGTATATTTTTTCCCCATATAGCAGCAAGGCGGGAAACTCTTTTACAACTACATTGGGGTCAGGACATCACAACCAGGAGAAAGCCACTGGTCAGATCAGCAGCACGGGTCAAGTTTGGGTCTGGTTCACTCACAAGAGCGCAGCTACGCACCGTCAGCCCACCCTGAGCCGCTCAGCAGCCGGCTACGGCTGACAGCCAGCAGGATGCCAGCAAGGCATCGCTTGAGTCAGAAATTGGATCTAACAGCTTTCCCTGAAAAGTCCACGTCTCCTCAGATATGTGCCTAATTAAATCATCTTTTGCATTTTATTTGAAGATAGCAGAGCGCTCTTAGAGACCCTAACAGCTTGCTGATGATCCCGAGATGGCAAGTACGTATTCCCTGTGTTACAGAGGAAGAAGGTGAGCACCAGAGAGGTGCCTAGGCACACAAGGGTCTTGGAGGAATGACCCCAGACAACTGTCCTTTGCTGCAACCACGAGTTCACACTTCCGATAACTAAATCCCTGTGCATCACTCCTGATGTAAATAACCATCCATTTATAACTCATTGTAATTACCTGCCTATTTCTGCGTCCCGCCTTTGCAAAGTAGTCTCTCTGCAATTACAGTTAATTGCCTTGATTGCTATTGCGTATTTCAAGAAAGTTCAGAAAAAAATACGAGACAGGATAGTCTAACGAGGAGCCATATGGGGACCAGCACAGAAAGAGTTAATATTTGAAGGCATTTGATTTATTTTTCATTCCTGCCACTGAACTAAGCCCTATGCGTGTGAAAGCCCTACCAGAACCACAGACACAAATCTTGACCATTTCTTCGCAGCCCATGAAACTTTCTTTGAAAAAAAAGCCCTAAGCAGCAGCTGAAACAGCCCCCTGCCAGCCCTCTACAGATGTTCTCGGCATCATGGTAGTAGCGGCAGGTTTACATCCCATTACCTACGGTAACTGCAGATATTCTTTAACCCGTAATCGACTCATCCTTGGCCAGGCTTTAAATTTCCCGAGGCAGCGAGCTCCATCGGAGTATTGATTTAGTAAAGTAAGCAAGCCCCACGGGCCGGCCCCGCCAGCCTGAGCAATCACTAGCGATGCTGAAACGCTCCCCCTTGCTCTGCCACGGGACTTGAGCACAGGCTTCAGCACAGGACCAAATGGCAACTCCAGCTCTGAATGCCACCGCGAGCCGTCAGTGTCCTCAGTTGCCCTCTGTCCATCCTCCACTATCCCTCCCTGCCCATGTCTCCTCTTCTCCCGGCCGGTGCCCCGTACCCAGCTGCTCCTCAATGGAAAGGTCAAGCAGAGCAAAGGCTCCCACCTAACCACAAAACCTCAGCTCAGTTTCCTTCTGAAGGGACATCAATTACTCGGGGCTGTCAGGATGATAAGGCAGCCCAGCCTCCACAATAAGGAGGATATTCAGGCTAATAACTTCCCATTAAGCTCCTCGGAGCTGGATGTTTTCCATGCTTTTCTGCAGGGCTGCTGCCAGGGCTTGTTTGCTCCCCTTACCCAGCTAACTCTTGAAGGGATATGGCTTGAGGCACTGTTGTAAAATGAGCTCTCTACCACCAGCCCTGCCTGGAAATCCTTGGCAGAGCTGGACAGAGAAACCACAACCTCTGAGTTTTCAGTCCCGATGCCAGGTTAGCCTTCTTCCTCCAAAGGAGGATGACAGCATTCAATGCAGAAGATTGAAACAAAACAAAAAAGAAAAGAAAGAAACCTCTTATCCATCACTTCTGACCCAGTTATTGCCTGCAAGAGCATTGCCAGCGTGCTGAAGGGAGAGTCAGGTGAGGATAGCTGGGATGCTACGTTTCACTCTTTTTTTCCCCCTGACATTCGCAAGCCTTCAAATAACCTTCACCGTGAACTGAGAGGTGAATCACAAGTGTTCTCGGCTTCAGGGCTAGTTTATGACACTGAGCTGAATATCCACGTTTGCATCCACTCCACTTCTTCAACACATCTTGCACCTCCTGCCCACCTTCCCAGCGGCTTCTCCCCTTCCAGGGCCAACCACGACCACGCCACTGCATGCACTGGGGATGGGAATTAGCCCTTCCCTCCCTTCCCACAAGCCACGGCTCAGGAGACTACCCCAAAACACTCCTTGTCCTATGTTTCTCAAGAGCACTAAACCAGGCTGGACTTGGGGGGGGTTACCTTCACCTCAAAAAATTTGCTTGAGAAAAAAAAAATTCTGATCCATTAATGCTTCATAAAAATTTTACAAGGTTTCTGCTAAAGGAAGGAAAACAAACAGAGATGGTGTCGGCATCCAGGCTCTCTTTAAATCAAACATTTTTTCTCTAATGCATTTTTTTTTTTTAATAGCACCAATCAGGAAAGCAATCAAGCATGAAGCCCACAGCTCCCAGTGCTTCCATTTCCAGCATCTGAATTTTTCCCAGCTCAGGACATACGATCTCAGTGCTCCCGTCAGCCCTGTGCTGGCTACACCAGCGTGTCCCACCAAGTTGCTAGAGCAGCTGTGAGGGCGAGATGAACAACAAAACTCACCACCCAGAAAGCCAAGGACACAGCATCCTGACAAGGATCCTGATCTACAGGAGAGATACTTTGATCGAGTTAATTAACTTCACTGTACCAGCATCCAGAACCAGAGTGGGATCGATGCATGGCGTGCACAGGGACTGGGAGCATCTTTCAAGTGCATGGGGATGGGTGAGGGAGCGAGGAAGCTCCTGTCCTTCCCTAATAAAGGCAGGAGCCTGTACACCCACCACAGCATTAACAACTCCTTCATTAAACACCCAAGCCTCGGCTGCTTTTCCAGTAGGGAACGGTGCAGCACGGCTGGGCTAGCAACAAGAGGTTTGCCATTAAATCAGCAGCTGAGGTCCAGTCCAGGCAGAGACATTTGGGAACTGGGTACCAGAGGCAGCTTGGGACCTGTCTAATAAGTCTGGGAAAATGTCAAAGGTATTTTTGCAGTATTCACTGTCCAAAAAGGCCCAATAATCTTTTTTTTACCCCTCTTGTTTGTGTGTTCTTTTGTTTTTCTGAGACCTTCCCTTTCGCTGCAGAAATGTTCTGCTGCAAACGTTCCCAAAATCAGGCTTCTTCATAAACAGTATATTAAAAACCAACCCCCCAAAGAAAACTCTGCAACTGAGTACAAAACACAGTTATTGAAGAGCTGCACAGTGACAGCTAGCGATGAGAAACAAGAACACCAAAAGTAAGGGGGAAAAAGTAAATAAACAAAACACTGAGAAAAATATTCTGCTGAGAATTCAGGAGACATTAAATATCTAACATCAAATGTGTATATATAAAATATACATAAGATTCATAAATCTATATCATATATAGATATACAGCATTAAATATATATTATTTATTTCGCAAAACTTCCATTTAAAAAGTCCACTTTCAACCATAAATGCTTTTTGCTCTCTTCTACCTCCCACAGATCCTGAGAAAGTAAGAAGTTTTTTTTCCTGAAGAACTGCACAGAGATTTGGGATAATTCCCGGGGGACGGGCAGGAGGGTGGGGGACGGGAAAGGTGCAGACAAAGCTGGTGACAAAGCCACCAGCATCTCGGGCACCTCTGCAGCGAGATCCTGCCTCTTGCTGCCCCCCAGCCGCAAGCCCCTCTTATCCCTCACCTCCAGCCCTGGCAGCCTCTCTCTTAAACAAAACCTAGAGGGAAAAAAAACCCTTTAGCAGAGCAGCACCCCATTTTCCAGCGCCTGCTAACACCCCCAAGAGCTCACTCCGTACCCCACTATTCACAGCCTGGACATGCTCCATCCCTAAGGGAGAGCTTCCCAGACCAGCAGCAAAAGCACCAGAGCTGCCAAATAAAGCCAGAAGAGACGGCTTCTCCCATCCATCTTTCCCCATGGCTATTTCACAGAGCTATCCGTGGACGTCTAAGCTGGCTAAATAAATAGGGGGCTTCCCGAAACACAGATACGCACTGGGGATCAGTCAGATTAGGGGAGCTTCATTTCCACCTCATATTTCTTCTGCTCCGCTCTCAAACCCCTCTACATCTCCCAGGCTGCACCCAGAGCTGCTGAGCATTCGCAAAGAGCAGCGAGAGAGAAACGCACAAGCCTAAGAGAAAAAATTAGCAATAAAGCCTTTGCTGCCTCCATCCCTTGGCTCTGGAGGGGCCGGGAGGCTGGTTAATGGATGTCAGTTCTGTTTCCATTGAAGAAAATAAAAATCAATGAAAGCCTCTTAGGCAGGCAGGGCACAGCCACGGCCCTTGTGCTGCCTTGCCTTTTTGGCACTCACCACCCCAGCTGGAAAATGAGTTTGCACCCACGTTACCCAACACACAAAGCAGAGCAAAGCAGCCCTAAAAGGTTCCTATAGGGGCAGGAGAAAGCGGAGCAGCCCTAACCTAACCCTCAATGCTGCCTCTTTACCTGCAGATGTTTAGTCCTATGGATTTCTGCAGTGACAGCTGTGCTGGGGTGGGAAGATCCTCAGCTCAAACTGCCACGTTGGCAGAGGCCCCATTGCAGATGCAATTATAAAGATAAAATTCTCTTCCAACCACTTTTGGGTTTTTTTTGCACCCGTGGTTTTGCCACAGTGACACAAACAGCGCTTTGCTGGCAGAAGGGGCCCGCTCTGGGTGGTCTCCGTAGCGCTGGAGTCTGATTTTTTCCCTTACTGCTAAGGCGTTTCAGCCTCTCATGCAGAAAAGATGCAGCTTGGACATTTCGTTAGCACTAAAAAGAATACTAATGAACTTGCAGGTTGCTGGGTGAGGTACCTAATGGCAAGGCACGTGCAGAATTGCTTAGCTGAGTCTCCTGGAATTTAGAGGGATGAGACACAAATGGACTCAGGATCCAAAAAAAAAAAAATCACCCAAACCCCCTGTTTCTTCCTCCATTTCTGCTTGGTGAAGTATCAGGTGCATTCCTGCTGCTTAACACCCTCGCCTGGCTCTGCTACCACGCCCTGATCAATGTTAGATATTTCCTATTTTGATCCTATGGCTCCTTCTAAACGCTTGGGTTGGATTTATCACCTCGACACACAAGCTAGCCATTTGGACCCCATTTTATAGCAAATGGAGAGAAAAAGGCACTGCTAGGACACAATCTGTCTGACCTATTTTAGACATCTGCCTTAGACTGGGATGAATTGCACCCTAAAAAGGACCATTGCTCTCCAGCAACTACAAAGGGGGACTAGACAACATGCTCAGATGCAGACATCCATCATCTCAGACACCTGCAGTTACAGGAGCGAGTATCCCAGATTGCTCGTGCTTTTCTGGGCTCCTACAGAAATGCTAATGGATCGAGAGCAACCCAGCCTTCGAGGCGGGTTTTGCCGGTTCCTTGCTTTTTCTCTCTTCTAACAGATGCGTTTCATCTCACCTTAGCCCATGCTGGTCATCTGTGTCCCCTGTAGCCAATGCCAAGAGACAGGACTCTGGGAGAGGGACTGGTCCCCTCTCTCTTTCCAAGACCCACTTACATCAGGCACCTAATTTTTGGATGCGCAAAGCTAAGACCGATCTGACCGGGAACATTCTGGTTTTAAAACGTACTCCTGGGTGAAGCAGTCAGCGACACGAGCACATTGAGCTCCACTGGCAAATGCCTGACGATGCTGTGCAGGCATCGCATTAGCCAGCGCTCTCAGTGGGAACACGCGCGAGAGGAGCTGGTAACTCCATCCATCCGAACAGCATGGCACGAAGCCTCTCTGCAGGTTTCTTGCTACCCATGGTCCCCAGCAAGATCTCCCCAGTCATTCCACGTGGGCAATCCCATCCGGCGCCTGCTCAGGATTTTGCACTCAGGAGGACCGCATCCAGCCAAAACCTGGAGGAGAGCTCTTGGAAGAAAGTGGCAGCACTCCCAGAGCTAACATCTTACTTGGGATAAGAAATACTGCACCGAGAGACACAAAACCAGAGACAGGCACTTGAGAAGGTCTGCAGGAGGCACATCCCAGCACGTCGAGCAGAGAGCTCAGCCTGTTCAGACTGGCCTGGGGGAGACGGCGGCCTGGGACTCGTCCTGCTCGCTTGGCCTTCTTACCCACATACAACCCTCCCCTTTCCTTCCCTCCAGCAGGGAAGCTCGCTGTTAACTGGCCAAGCTGCACGCTTGCCTCGGCAGCCGCTGCGGTGCCAGCGATGCTGCGTGCCACTGCCAAGCCAACACCACATCCCAGCCCTTGTCGGAGGAGTTCTTCAGCAAACAGCTGCCTGAAAGTACAGCTGCAGCATCTCGGCGTAAGGGTCAGTGCCTCAGAACAGGAGACAGGGAACGTGGCTCATTTTGGACAAAAAGCCACATGATACAAAAAAGGAAAGATAAGGCAGCACATCCTACCCAAAGCAAGGTCCATCTCCATGGAGGAGCTTTCTACAGTACCAAAAAATAGACCCAAATCTAATATCTCTTGTACTGGGGACAGGTTGGATGTGGATCCCATCTCCCCAGCTGCCTTGTCTCCAAATAACATACCCTGATGTATTTTTAGCCTTGACTCCTACCAGAATGAGCTTATGCAATCATGCTCTTTGCCTGTGTGCCTCTGTCTAGCAATCTTCCCCAATAATTTGTGAAGCCTTTGGCCAATTTTAACTAAATTTGACAGAGGAACAGATGGCTCAAAGACATTATGTACCTGCAAGCCTAGTACAGACAGGCAGCCAGGTACAGGAGAGGGACTCTGCGAGTGCCCCACGGAGGGAAAGGCCACATGAAAATGAGATTCATCCTCATCTGAACCTCAGAGAAGCCACACAGCACAAAGCCTTTCCAAACGTCCCCGCTGCAGGCGGCAAGTCATTTACTCCTACCTGAACGAAAATGAAGCAAACTTGTAAGAAACCCGGCTTTATCAGCTTCTGTGCCAGTCAGAGGACGGGTTTTGCTTGAGAAAGCAGTGCCTGCGTGACAACTTACACAAAGGAGGAAAACCAACGAGGAAGGAAAGTCAAATTGCTGCTGGCACCAAGGAACTGCTGGAAACCTGGCACCGAGAGCAAACCTTCTCACATCTACCCCAGGGCTTTGGACCCTGCAGCCAGGGCGAGGGGATGGTTCATGCACCAAATTTTGCGTGGCTCCATAGAAAGACATTTCTTGCAGCAAGGGAGGGCACGTAGCACATCATTTTGGCCGCACTGAGCTTGCATGGCATGCTACACGCCAGTAATAGAGCTGCTCATCTAATTCCCATCAATGTATCTTTTTAATGAAGGAAGATGGCTTTTTAATAAATAAAACCTTTCACCAAAAATAGCTGCACGGTCATCTATAATCCCCTGAAAACTTAAAAAGGCCCAAAGTCAAGATGCAAAGCACAGAGCAATAGTTAGTGGTGAGGATGTTGGTGCCAAAAGGCGGCAGCCACCTCCAAATCTTTTGCAGCAAAAAAAAAATACACACAACCTGCACACACCTGCAAAATGCCTCACCCTCCCATCACCGAAATAACGTCAAAAGCATTTTGCAAACTAATTAATACTCACAAATTCCCAAAGCTTAGGCAAGTACTATTGTTCCTATTTCAACACAGGGGGGAAAGAGGCAAAGAGCAGCAAAATGACTTCATCTGAAAGGGCGAGGTAGTGGTACAACCAGGATGGAGGACGCAGCAGCCCCCCATGTCCTGCCTGAGCCAAAACCGGGGAGGGATTAGGCACCGAGCCACGGGACCACCTCCTCTTTCATGTCTATCAGCACCATCTCCCCTTTCCTCCAAGTAAAACAGATTTGTCCACAAAATCAGCTCCGGGTGGCGCAGCCTCGCCCAGCAGGTACAGATGGGCTCGCTGATCAAGATGAATCATTTGGCACGTTAAAATGACCTGGATGCAACCGCAGAATGGGTTCTTGCTCAGCAACTCCTCCGCAGCCGGGGCATCGGGGGAGAAAAACAAGAGGAGCCTCCGAAATACGGAGGACCCCCACATCTGGCACCTCCAGTTCGCCTCCCCCTCCCCACTAAGGTCTGGCTTATTTGCTTCACCAAAGCCCCCCTCCCCGCTCTCAGACAAGGTTAATAGGGTAGAGAGAAAGCATCTGTTTATGAGAAGGTTATCAAGTGAAAGGCAGTAACGCAGCCTCCAAACCAGCTTTTCATAGCCTCTTACTTATTATTTAATTTGGCTCCAGTACGTGAAATTAGGCTAATGGCTGTTAAGTGGTTAAGGCACGCACATTGTCCATCTGCCGAGAAGGCTCCGGGCCGTTGTTCTGTTTCAAAGGCTAAGGAGGAAAAATAATATGAGAGTTGCATGCTGTTAGTTTGAGAGCTCATAAATGCATTTTCTCCCTCTTTCCCCCGCTTTTTTATTTCTTTTATCTCCAGTGCTTTGCCTGTTGCAGCATTAGGAACTTCTGGAAAGCGAGTTACTGGCTTTTTTTTTTTTTTTTTTTGTCATTGCTGTTGTGCTTTTTTTTTTTTTTGGCCTTTATTTTTTTTAACTGAAGGGAAGGGTGAGCCAGCCGGTTTCAGCAATGCCACAGCGACCAGCTGTTGCAGTCTTCCGATTCAGGCAAGCGAAGTGCAGCATCCCTCATTTGATATCAGCTGCGTTACGAACGAAACCCCGAGCTTTGTCTCTTCTCCTTGACACCAGGACTGGCAGGCTGTCTCCATCAACACAACAGCATCTTCACGGTTTTCCTTACGCGCAATCTGGAGCGCTCAATCCCTCCCCACCTGGACTCCTTGCTTGCGTTTAAGGAGTAGCTCCACACATACCACGGAGGATGCGTGGTTTCCTACACATTTTAGTCTTAAAGGACGCAAGCTCAGGCTGGAGCTCCCTCTTCCCTTGAGTCTTGCATACGGTCAATGCCCATGGGGATTTTCGGGTGTCTCGTACAAGAGTTGAGCTCATTCTGCCATTATTTCAGAGGACTAACGAGGTCTCTCGACCTCTACCTTCCTATTTGCATGGAAGCTGTAGAAATGTAACACCCGACCCTCTGTAAAACCTGCCCAAAATCAGCCAGCTGATTCACAAAAGTTAGCAGAAATAGTGAAGGGGAAAAGGGACATGAAGAGGAAGAGAGATCACCTGCATTTTGCTTCCAGGAATTCACAAAGATGCTCTGAACAACTTCTAGGCAAGTGAGCTAGAGAGAGGGTGGCTAAACTGCATGCAAAACCTGACCAAAAATCCTCAGAGGAAGGTCCCATAGATATCAAAAAACATCTCTACAGTGACACTTTTTGTCCCTTGGTCCCCAGACACAGTTTGCAAGCTCCACCTCGCATACAGAAGGACAACACTTCGCTGCTGGATAAAGCTATCGCATGGCTGGACCTGGTTTTCTTAAAAGAGGGTGGACATAGAAGAATCATGGAGAATCACGGGCATTTTAAGTGGTTTTTGGCTATGTCCCCAGGAACAGGCACCTGGGATTGCTGCTGTCCATCCCCCCCAAGGCTCACACTTCACTCGTCCTTGGCATTTGGCTTAAGGAAGCTGGGACTGGCACCAAGGCAGCACCATTGCTTGGGACCTCCTTGGCATCAGCAACACGGCGGTAGAGAGGGGAAGGTGCCAGCAGCGATGCCCGTGCCCAAGAGCCACGGCTGCCGGGGAGCAGCCCAGGGCAGGAGCAGGCTCCGAGGAAGCACACTGCAGGCAGGAAAGGCAAGGGGCCCTTGAGCTGCGGCAAAAAAATAACAGCCAAAACCCAGCTCTCTCCTCTAAGTAAGAGCCGAGCCGTCTCCGAGCAAGAAGGGTTATTTATGGGAACGCGAGGAAGGAGAAGGCAGCTGAAGAGCATTTCTCATTTCCCTCCATTACTGCAACAACCCCACTTGAAATCTAACTTTATTTCTTCCTTCCCAAGCCAGGAAAAAAAAATAAATAAATGCCGCAAAGTCAGCCTTCCCTCCCTTGTTATCTTCCTGATTTTGCCAGAGGTTAGCGGGGCTGTTTCAGACTCACAGCAGGAGAAACAAGCAGCAGTTGGCACCACCCGGAGAAAAGATTAGAGCATTTACTCGTGGGCTTGTCCCCCCACCTCTCCCCAAAGCGGCCCCCACCGCTGCTTTGCCAAGGTACCGCTTTTCCCGGGTACGGCTGCGGTATCCGCGCCGGCTCCCTCTGGCTTTATCCCTGTGTCCTGCCTCTCTCGACACATATCTGCACAAATTACTCTCCCTCTGTACTGTATCTATCTTCGTTCATTAGCCGCGCACAAGGTATATAAATATACATTCACACACAAATTTGGTCTCTGCGTGCGACGACGGCTGGCGTGTGCAGAATGCAAGTGTGCTCGGGGGTGGTTAGTTATAACACTCAGACTCACCAAATTACCACCCATCTATTCATTTTGTTACTTGTCTCCTGGGTTCCTGCTGAACCGAACCCAAACCGCCCCATCCAGACTCCGCTTTTTGGGGAAGACATGAGGAAAAAGGAAATTAAGCCGAGGAGGAGTGCTGATTGCGCTGCCTGACGCGAGAATAAAGCGGCTATGCGCTGGAATAAGCACCAAAGAGAGATGCTCAGCCCATGTCCTGCAGCTCTGCACCTGCTTGCGCTGACAAATAAATGCACGGCGTGCAAAGCTGACGGGGATTACGGAGAGGAGAGCGGGATTCACGGAAACTTGCCCAGATTTGGCCGACCGGTGCGGAAAAAACTTTCGCTGGTACAGCAATCTCCATCGGGGGAAGTGAGCTTCTGCAATATTTTTTACGCTGGCAAAACCCCTGCTTTGACACATTTATGCCTGCGCGTCTGTACTGTTGCCAGTCCTGCTTATTCCCCTCGCAGGCTTGGTAGGAGCTATTAAGCTATCCTAGCAGAAGTCTGACACCAGGAGAGTTTTGTGTGAATAGCATATCCCAGCAAATCTGCAGGATAGAGAACATCTAAAAATCAGGTTAAGGGATAAATACTGACAAGCCCTGACTGGAGAAAAGAGAGTGTTCATTCAAATGCCTGCACAAACTGGAGGATTGCTACAGTTTTCTCCCCAAATGATGCTGAATCAATCGGCGGTGATTGAGCCACGTGGAAGACCAGAAGGAGGAGGCGATTCCCAAGCTGAAGGACTCAGGTGAACCTTACCAGGGTTTTACAGACCCTTCGACCTGCACCCGGAGCATGAGGGGTTTCCTTCTGAATTTGGGGGGAAAGCTGGCAGGGCAGGGCTTGCAGGAAGCCTCCTTCGAGGAGTCCTTAGCACTAACATGCTGCCAGGGAGCATATGCAAGGAAGGGAAGCATTACAGCTCTTTGCTTCTGATCATCAGTGTTTTGAAGGGTTTTCTTGGCCTTAGTCACCGGCAAATTTGGCAAGAGGCTTCCCAAGCACTGAGCTGGCAGTTGTAGGAAAGAGGGTGGCTTTATCCAAGACATAAAAATCCGGGGAGATGGCTTTGAACTAAAGCTGACGGGGGAGAAACGCGAAAGGCAAAGTCCTCGTGGACACAGCAGCTGCTTCCGAGACAGCAGGGAAAATTTGCGGAGATGAGGGTGAGCCTAGAGGAGAGTTTTGCCCAGGCTGCAGGATCGCAGCCTGGAAGGAGAGCAACTGAGGAGGGCAGGCTCCATCTTTTTCCTCCGATTGCTTTAAGAAAAGGAAGCTTTGACCCCCTCCTCTCCTCCCAGGGGAACGGTGAAGAAGCACGAGATGCTCAGAGCCTGCAGCCTCACCGGTGGGACGGGAAATTGCTCTGCCCCTGCTGGGATCCGCAGCTCGGGCCGCCAAGGGGAGTGATGGATGAAAGGGAGGGAGAGGAGGAGGAAGCTGCGTCTTAAGGCTCTGCAGCAGCAAATGGCCTCGGCGATTAAAACTGAGTGGGCAGTTGTGTATCACTCTGGATTTTCTGCCTGTTTCATCACTAGCAGTGACTCAGGAATATTCTTCATCGCCCTCAAGCGAGGATATGATCATTTTCTGCCACTTGAGATGAGGCTAATTTTACAGCAGCTTAGAGAGAGAGATGTCATGTGCTGATGCCTATACTGCCTGCATCACACATCAGTGCAGCATGGCAAGGCTATAGGTGCTGACTGCTGAAAGTTATATCACCCGATACTGGGAGAGAAACACCATGGGCTGTTTGGAGGGCTGTTTGGAGCTGCAAGGCTCCCTGAAAGACGAAAGGAGCAAAGCAGTACGGGATTGAGACTTCCCACCAAGGAGAAAGACAACAGCATCCTCTCTTCCAGTCGGGTTTGTTAGGAGGAGAAGCATCCAGACTGCCTGAAGGTTTTGAATAAGCTCCTAATAGGACAAGCATGCTGAGCAAGACTGATGGGCTCAAAGGACAGATGTCTCCGCTCAAATCCAACCCAGTCCCGGAGAGACCGAATTTACCGAAACCGAAGCCTGATGCGTGATGAGCCCATGCTCCAAAGTGAAAAGCATTTGCGGTGCCAGTGCCAAATTGCTCCCTTGGCGCATCAAAGCCCAGCTCTGGCTGGGCTCCCCATCTCATCCTACCTGTGCTTCCCGTGGGGCTGGGACGAGATGGCAGAAGAACTGGTGCCACCACCGGTACTGCAGCTGGACCGCCCGCGATCCTGGCTGGGAACCTACCACCCCTACAGCCACATTCAAATGGGTTTTCTTGCTCACTGATCAGGCCATTTATTTATTTTCGAGCTGCAAAAGCTGCCTTCGCACCAGGCTCTGGCAATGCCTTGCTGGGCTCCCTGCGCCAAGCCACAGTCTCCCAGCCACCGGCCGGCATGCGATTCCTTGACAGCCCTGGCTTCAGGAGCTAACTGGCAGTGGTGGCTGCATTTGCAGGGGAAACGGAGCAGTACTGCCAGCTTTTAGTGACAAAAGGAGTGTTTATAACAGGCGCGGTGACAGCTGTCCGAATGCCACATTTATTTACAAAACGTTAGTTAAATTACTGACAGTTGGCGCTGCAAAGGGAAGCTGAGAGGAAGAGCTGACATCTCCCCATCGCACGAATTCGGCAGCCCCGCGGTGCCTCTCCGCAGCCACGGCGTTTCAGCCTCCCTCTCCACTGCGGGCTGCAAACCCCTTGTGCTCAGGACATAGCTCTGCACCTTCCCTTCCCACCAAACCCACAAGGGGTTCATGCTGCAACTCCCACCGACCCTGGAGGGTCAGTCCCAGCAGGGTGGGTGAAGTTTCTCCTACGCAAAGCATTGCCATCAAGCCTTCAGTCCTTTCTAGAAGAACCAAGAGGATATTTATCACCCTGTGATCTCTTCAGACCTTGGCCATCAGTTGAGACTACTTAGGGCAGTGCCACTTGAATGGATGGAGGTCACCAAGTGGACCTCTGAATGGCCAAAAATGCCTGGCATGCTGGTTTCAAACTCATCAAGGTGTCTGAGGTGAAGGACCCCATGTCTCTCTAAACAATGTCAACAGTCTGCATGCTGCTGGCTTTAAACCAGCGAGGAAATTGCAGCAGCTGTCCTCCATGAGCCAAGGACAACCAGAGAAATTTAGGAGACCCAGCTGACATGCACCAGTGAAGGCATCTCCCTCAACCAACCACCTCCATGATGAAGCAATAACAACCCAAGATGGGATTTTTGACCTTCTGACCATGTCCTACCCTGCCACAGAGTACAAGCATCTAGAGAGGGGAGAGGCTTTCTTTAATTTCATGAGTACACGAGTCAAGGCTACCGGATACCTTTTGATCCTCGTGTTTGTAGAGGACTAAATCACATCACTTAACACACACACCATCAGAGCATCTCCAAACTGCTCCCTCCCAACACTGCCACATTTTGCCCTGACTCTCACACTGTGCAAGTTTGCTGAGCAAACAGGGTCACGACGTGCATTGGCCAGCCTGAAATTTGGCCTTGGAAAACACATATTCAACATCCACTTTGTCTGATTCAAAGCAGAACAGCTCCTCCAACTAGAAGAAAGCAATAGGAGGGATGAAGTATGATGCAAAAATTGACTCCAAAATGTAAAACAGTTCAGAGGTGAGCAAGGAAAGATTTTTTTCAGCTAAAGGGAGACTCTGGGTATCCAGAAATCCTTCCCTTCCGAGACTGAATGAAATCAAAATTGCACTATTTCCTATAAGACACTTTTAAACCCAAAATCTTGCTTTAGCTTAGTCAGAGCGTTTCCTGTAAAATTTGACAAGATGCTTCAATGAACTCATAAACTCAGATTAAAAGAAACAAATACTATTTTTCCAGCCAAACCCAAACCTACCCTTTTCCCAACAACGAAATTCTAAATTAAATATTTTCCAATCAAGACATGCAAGAAAGAAATGGATTGTTTAGTAAAAAGATCTGTTTTGGAAATAAAAAGGAAAAAAAAAAAGTATTTTCTTATGTAACAAAGGGTACAAGTCTGAAATTTTTGAATAGAAGTAGGAGAAGCAGGTGCTCGCCTGGCTCCCACTGAATTGCAATGCAAGAAAAGCACCAAACCTTTAGAGACTTGGAAAATACTTGCTCAAGTTTTCACCTAGGTCACTCTTCCTTTGAACTCATCACGAGCTTTGTACTGGACTATAAGAGAAGAACAGGGATGTAAGATAGTAAAGATTATCCTGGAATAAAGCCCTACACCTATAATTTACTGAATTTGGAGTAATTAAGGGTAAGAACTCAAATATACCTTCATATATCAGTGCTCTGCCTATCTGTAGGTCCAAACCATCCTGAGATTTGGAAGTGGCTCTGAACCTGGAGCTGCCCTGCTCTTCTTTCGTACCTTTGAAAATTTGATTTTCTCGACAGCTTTCTATCGTGCTTCTTATTAGAGATGTGTAAGAAACATAAGTCTGAAAAACACATCGGTTTTGCTGAACAGAGGATGGGAAGCTGGGAAAATAATGATCACACCATGGGGAAAAAAAAAAAACCAAACAAAAACCAAATCAGACTCAAAAATCCAAAGTAATGAATGTTTGGATCATGTCCGGGGCTCTGCATGTGTCTGATAAAACAGACGCAGGTGTCAGAGCCATTTATGGTTGCAGGCGCAGAGCCGGTCAAAATCTCCCATCTCTGGGAGGAAAAAAACTGTGATATTTCACCAGCTGCTCATGTTGGAAGGTGGTTTTATTCCTTATTTACTCTGTCCTCATTGACATGCAGAGCTGGACTCGCGCGTCTCCTGTTTGACCCTTGGTGTCCTTTCCTATTCAGCACTCTCCCCAAAGGTGCCCCCACCTTCAGACCAGGCTCAGCTCTCCAGACCTTGTCTCCATCTCGCTGACACTGGCTTTTCCAGGGGCGAATCCAGCTGCAAAGTCAAGTTTGCCTGCAGCCTTTCCGTACCCACCCATCTGCTCTTCTGCCTCCTCACTTTGCATATAACCTAACGACTGCTTCCCAGCGTGACTGCTGGTGGCGAGAGCCAACACCACTCACCGCCAGCTGAAGAATCCTTATTTAAAGCAAGATTTTTAATATACTAATGATTAAGACGCATTTGGCATTTCAACAGACGCTGCAGCATCCAGACAGCTAAGCCCAAGTCTCAGACTTGGCTCCTTCACAGCCTTGCACCTCTGAAAACTAAACCTAAGGAGAGCAGAAGGTATTTCCCATTTGCTTTGCAAAGGTGCTGCATGCAACAACGAGCAAACTCTTTCTGTTAGGCGAGGGCTTTCTGCATTGCTATTCCACGCACAACCCGTTAACAGTTTGCGTATTGTAGCAAGACTAAAACGCTGTCTTCCAACCTGATCCACAGTCCATTACAGTTAGGATAACGACTTGTGGTGACATTAATGAGCACTGGATCAGCCCCTTTGTCAGCATAAATCTCTCTATTGCATTGGTGGGATTGCATTTTCCCATTTGCTTGTTTGTTTGGCTCTGTATTCTCATTACAATTTCTATTAGCCCATTCTCCCACTGACGTGGTTGTAGATTAGTTCCTTCCCGATTTTCCCCTTTCCTCCTAGAGGAAAATAAGGGTGTCTGAGCTCAAACTGACAGGTTTGGGTGGGTCTGGGAGGAGGAAAGAACAACTCTGCTAGGCCAAGAGGAGGACTTTTTCTAGACTAAGAGGAGGATTTTTCCAACAGCATAAGTTGGAGCAACTCCCATGAAGCCACCAGAAGAGAAAATAATTTAGGCAAGCTGAAGAAGACCCACATCCCCAACCCACCTCTTGTTAATGCACGGAGCTGCCAGTTCACAACATGCAATGCCAAGCAGCGGTGTGCTCGTTGCCACAAAGGATTCTGCCAAGGCGGAGCAGGGCAGCGCAGGGATGGCGCATCAGGACGGCCAAGAGCTAGAGATGAGGCCAGTTGCCGTCCCTTGGACTGTCACCCACAACCACTTAGGTGCGAGGCTTAGGTTAGCTCATGGTCAGGATAAGAGCAGCTTCTCAGCAGAGTTTGGGGCTATGGGTAGTCCCGTAGTCGGGGATGGCACTGCTTTCACTGGCCCCAATCCCCAGTTTTGCTTCCGCTCCTACTTAATGATCATCCACCCACCAAGCAGCTCTGCGGTACCAGAACCATACACCATATACCCCTGCAATGGCAATTCCCTGGCACCTCCAACTGAAAAATGCTCACAGTAGCCTCTTCAAATGCCAAGCAAGGGCAGGACACCAGTCGACATCTGTGGTGCCCTCCAGTAGGACACTCTTAGCATTTTCCTTACAGAGGGATGCATCCTGCCACAAAAAGACTGCAATGCAAGCAGATGACTCACGAAGCCAGAGAAAGGAAGTGTTGCGATTGCTGCACATGAATATATACATTTAAAGGACCTAGGAGGGCACCTAATGTCACATCAGGAGTCGATAGCAGGGCTAAGAACTAAACTTCTGTTTCATAACCCCGGCTTAGCGATTAGAAATGCCACCCCAGCAACCCTCCACTGGCCAGCTCAGTCACATGCGAGGCTGCTCTGACCTCCCTTCCTCATCGCCTTCCTTCCTCCTCATCAGCCCTTCCCATCCCAGAGGAGCAGGGTACAAGTCTGTTTGACTTAAATCTTTCCAGAGCTCATACATCAGAGATGCTTAACCCTATAATGAGGACGACAGCTCCAGAAAGCATGCTTATCCCCTACGAGACCCCAGCCCAGACAGCTCCAGTGAACTACAGGCAGCAGCCCTACCAGGAGAGCTATAAAGGGAAACCCTCCTCTGGCACAGCAATCAGGAGCTTGTCTCATCTCAGATGGAAATTGCACTCAGGGAAAAAAAAAAAAAAATCCATGCATATGACAATTTTTTTCCCCACTTTAAGCTGATTCCATCTCCGAGATGGGAGAGAGGTGGCGAAGATTTGCTGACATGTCACTTTAGCAATAAACTCCTCTTTCAAAAACATGCCATCGCAAGCAAAGCAATCGACTCGCAAGCTACAAACAGACGCGAGCATCGCACGTGGGCACCGCTCGGGGCTTCTGCAGCCCCTCTGATGGAGGATCTCCAGGAATACAGAAAGGAAACCCTGGCCAGAAAGGAGGACCCAGCAATGATGGGAGGAGGACAAGGCAGGAGTGAAGTGGCACCGTGCTCCGATGGGAGCAGAAACTCAAGCCCTAACCCTCACACTTGCACTGATTTCCCGAGCAAGGGCACAGGGGCAGGAGAACATGCTCTCCCCCTCCTTCACCTTACTAGGAGAGGGGTCACCACAGCTCTGAATTTATGCCCTAACCCCCAGGAACAAAAAGGAGAGAGGTCTGAAGGAGAAGGTGAGCGTGCTGGAGTCAGGAGAATAAACTTCGGTTGTTAATGTATGAGTTGGCAGCTGAGCTCCATCCTCACAGGACTGCTGGGGCTGGTCCCATCCAAGCCCATGTGCTCAGAAATCCTTCGCTGCTCAGTAACCAAAGTAATTACACCTTGGACTCCAGGCTACGTCCCCCTGGTCTGGGCTTGGGAAGTGGGCAGGGAAGCAACCAGGAGCTTTGGTCTCTGCCAGGTGAGGCTCTGAAATAAATAATTGTAGCAGGACTAAAAATACCAGTTACTGAGCCTGGAAACCATCAGAATGGGATGAATATTTCACAGGAGCAGAGTGCCATAGGCCTGAGCCCTGGGGAGGGAGATGCATGCTGATCCGGTGATAAGGAGCTTGGTGGTTGTGCAAAGATGGGGGAGTTGGCCAAGCAGGGCAGGTGATGGGAGTGCTGTGATGAGCAGCACGTGACTCAGGGTGTCCATGGGGTTGCCAGCATGTGGGAAAGGGCTGGACAAGCAACACCCCTCGCTGGGGTTATTGCAGCTCCCACCACCAGCGACGGGCGCGGTGGGAGTGGGGAGCCTTGAGCAAAACAGACACGGAGCTGTGCAGCTACCAAACGAGCTTTAGCAATCACAGCTGGACCCTTGCGTCAACCACCTCTGCCCTGTCCTGCTTTCCTTATTTGCACCAGGAGCCTAGCCCCATGCCGAGTGCCTGGCAGCGCCCTGCGAGCCCCCCATCGCTCAGCCCCGAGGCTACGGGGATGGCAAGCACCGCTTTCTTGGGGACAGAGAGCCCAGAGCGGGTTGCCCTGCGCCCTGGCAGGCTTTCTGCACTCATCGACTGCAAACCACAAAGGCAGCTGCCCAAAACCTCAGCGAAGAATTGCCATCGCTCAAGCCCCGGCAGGAGCAGCCCTGCCTCGGCACAGGGGGAGACGCACAGGACCCAAGTGAAAGCAGAGTGCTGGAACACACCACGCTGTCACCCATCAGAGACCGGCCCTATTTTTTGTATTACACAAGAACACCACAAAAAGGGAAATTCCTGTGGATAAAGGGGGAAAGATGGGGCAGCAAAGAGTCACAGAAAACAGACCCATTTCTGAGAAAGATTCTTTTCTGCTTAGCAAACAAGTACTTTCTGTTTGCATTCATCAAACAAACATGCTTGATTTTGTTTTGTTTCGCAGCCAAGTTATAATTTCTCCAAAATTATTTCAAGAGCATAACAGGGGCAAAATAAATTTGCAACACAGGCTTAGGTAAACCATAGCAGAGCTTAGTGGCAAAGTGCATGGCCCTTTTCGAAACCTGAGTGGAAACCACGGGAAACATCAGGGTTAAAAATAAAAGCTTTGACTCACGTTAAACTCATATTTGGATTTTAGCATTAGAATCAAAGGGGAACAAATAAAGGCATTGCATCACCCTGCCAAGAAAACCAGAGGAGATGTACGGAGGAGAAGTGGCCCTCGTCCTACAGCCAGGCATGCCACCTGCCTGGGGCACCGGCAAATTCGGGGGGATACCACGGCAGTGCCTGTGCATGCTGATGGGATTGTCAGAGCCTCGCCGTGGAAAGCGCTGACTGATGCCAATTAAAGTGAAATCATAATCAAGCCGTTTGTTTTGGTGCTGAGAGAACTGCTCCAAAGGTCTCAGCAATGCCTGGACGTGGTTCAAGTGCTGGATGGAAGTTCAGTGCGGGTCTTCTCCAGCATGAGGCACTCGCTGCTGGTGAGGGGCAGATACTGTCTGGACATGGTGGGAGGGGATGCAGACCAGCCTCATCCTCACGATGTGGCCTTGCAAGAGCCAGCAAGAAAGACAGCCCTGACCCATCTTGTCACACGTGAGTCCTCGGTGTAACCCCAAGAACAGGAGCAGCCCCAGCTCAGGGACCAATGCATGCATCAATAAAAATGTCGAGCGGTTGGACCCAACACCCACAAACCCTTTTCCTATTCCTGCTCCATCCAGGAGTGAATCCTGCCCCTCCTATCCCAGATGGTAGCTCTGTCTCAAGGTCTAACCCTAGATTTAAATTTAATACAGTGATCTGAAGTGCTGGTACCAAAGCAAGACACATGACTGTACCCTCCAGCAGACATCACGAGACAGAAGGAAATATCTGAACATCTCTGGTGACTCTGGCCCTAAACTGACTCCTAACGCTAGATTTACAGTAGCCGGGTCTGCACGGAGCAAAGCCTGCGCCCTTTACAACGGGGGAGTCTCCTCATGGCTGTCAGTCCAGCTTCTTTCTCTAGCGCTGAATTAGCTCTGCTTGGAGGGGTGAAGGGACGGAGCTGAAGAGAGCCTCCTTGGCAGCAGCAGCTTGGGTCCTCGGCACCCCGCCACCCCAGATAAAATAACCTATTTCCAACAGCCAAGCCCTCTCCTTCGGAGGGGACAGGACTTTCCGAGCACTTCAGAGAAGCAGCAACTTCTGCTGCTAAGTTCTCAGCTTGCTCTCCCTTCTGTCGGCTGTGAAAAACTAAGAAGGGACCTCTAGCAACATCTCTTTCCTCCCAAATCCTTGGCTGCGACTCACCGTCCTCCCACCTCTGCATGGAAATAAGTGGGAAAAGAGGAGATACTATTTTTTTTTCCCCTTCCCATGCACCCTTCCCTGACTGCCACCCTGGCGCAGGGCTGGCGAGAGGGCAGGGCTGCCGCCTGCGCGCTGGGCAGGAGGTGACCGGGAGCCGCAGCGGGATCCGTCGAAGCCTTTCTGAGCGGCATCGCTATTCTGAACAAGTTAACTCCTCCACAACAGATCGATGGTTACGCCGGGAGCTGGGCTGGGGCTGGGAGGGGAGCGGGCAGGAAGATTCACGCTTCCTTGATTTCTTTCTCTGGAAATGTGTGATTTTCACGTGCTCTTCTCCTCTCGGCTCCTGCCACAGCGCAGCACGGCTGCAGGGACCAGGACCTACCAGGGGATGCAGCAATGTACCACTGCCTGCCGGACTAACCGCTCCCACCTCAAACCAGAAGGAAAATACCCCAAAACGCCACTGCAAACCACATTCCTCCACCTCTCCGGCTACCAAACCAGCGCACCGAGCCAGTCATTAATTTCCAAGAGCAATAACCACTCTAGGGGCAGGACAGCGGGAATATCATCGGCACAGCAGGAATATCATCAGCACAGTTTGCACACCCCAAAGCCCACGTGCCCGTCTCCTGGGGCACGCTTGTATGGACCAGCCACCTGCATCAGGACACGGACATCCCCTGCCACCAGACAGGCTCCCCAGCTGAACTGGGATGCGCATACGGCAGCTCTGGGGAGA
This sequence comes from Theristicus caerulescens, assembly GCA_020745775.1. NCBI lineage: Eukaryota > Metazoa > Chordata > Aves > Pelecaniformes > Threskiornithidae > Theristicus > Theristicus caerulescens. The sequence goes on along the minus strand of CM036575.1, from coordinate 3,099,142 downwards.
TGACAAGCTGCTGCCCTCCCTCCCCAGGGCCACCTCCCAGCGGCAGGATCTGTCCCCCTTCCCACCAGGCCTCACGGACAGAAGGACAGCGTCCCTCCTGCTGACTCACCCCAGCTTTCCTTTGTTCTCCACCGACACCGGGGCAGAGCACCGGCACGGTCTGTGCCACAAACCCTTTGCAGGCCCCTGCTACACCATGAGCAATTCGCCTCCTTCCAGTAAGTTTACACAGCACCCCTGCCCGTACCACCCTGCTGCTGCCACCCTCCTGTGTATTTTGCTGCCCAGACCTCCAGTAAGCCAAACCCCTCCCTCTTTGATACCCCCACGGCAAGAGCTGTAGGATTTTTGGTGCTTGGGAGAGCCCAGCGATTCAGGAGAGGAAAGGAGCTACTTTTTTTTTTTAAGCTCAGCAGGGCAAATTCCTAAGCGAGACACCCTGTCCTCCACCCATTTTCAAGCCTCTTTGCCCAGTCGTGCCATGACGCAAGACAAATCCGGAGGGACGGCCACAACACAGCTCCCTCCCTTCCTCCCAGGAACATGCAAGGGCTTTGGGGGGAGAGCGGCTCGGATGCAAACAGCTGAGTTGCAAGGAAATACATAGGGAGGGGATTCACGTTTCCAGGGGCCAGACCGAGCCCGTGGTTTAAGTCCTCCCAGCGCTTGAAAAGAGACCTGGCTGAAATTCCTCCTTAGGTTTTTTTGCCCTGCCTTGGCCCCGCTCCACTCGCTGGCGTAAAGCAGGAGTGCGGCTCTCACCGCACACACCCAGCTGGTCCCGCAGATGTTAGTGTCACCTATGCAACGCGCCGGCGGAGGAAAGTCACTCCCGAGCATGCCGGAGTTGCAAGCGCTGCTTCCCAGCGCTGCAATTAAAACCTGGCTTTTTATTTTTAATGTCCCTATCAAACATCCTTGCCAGGATCTCTTCTGGGATGACTGCGCCCATCTGCTGCGAGGACAGGGATGGGTATCTGGGCATAAGACGTCCCAGAAGTTACGCCGATCGAAATTACAGTTTTCTTGGCAGCCCCTGCACCCCTCAGGTTGCTGCTGCAGGCAACAGGACCCCGGCGCAACGCCCAGCCCTAGATTTCGCCCCACCCCAAAGAGTTAATGCTGGCAGGTAGCGGCCTCCCGAGCAAGGGGATTTTTAAGGAGGGCAGCAGCCACCCGCCGCCTGGAGCCAGCCCCATCCTGCACCCCCCTCATCCCAGCAGCTCTGGGCATGGGGAAAAGGCACAAAATCCCACTGGGAGTCGACAACTCCCCCCTTCCCTGAGCTGGGTTGGTTAGACAGGCACGAAGGCACCCCTGGCACTGCACCCCAGGAACAGAGCACTGTTTACCCCTACCAAACGCCACCAAAGTGCCCAAGCCATGGCTACCGACAGCACGAGCCGAGCCCATGCCTCGCACTGGTGTAGGGCAGGGGGCCAAGAGGGAATCGCATTCCCCTTTTTTCATCCCCCAGTAACTTTTCCAGAGACAACTCGGAGGGCTGAGCCAAAGCCCGGTCCCCTGGCACCCAAACCGCCCTCTCGGCTTGCTGCCCGGTGCCCGTCCTGCACTGCCAGTCGACATGGTGCATCCCCCGTGGGGAAACTGAGTCACGTCCCCGAAGGCACTGGCCGCCCTCCCCGTGCAGCGGGACCCCCCCATGCCCCCCAAGGCAGAAATCCAGCTGCTCCTACCTGAGCGTGGCACTCTCCCCTTGCCGCACAGTCACGTTGTCCATAGCTTTGGGGAAGGTGGCATCTCCGCTGCGCACGGGCACTCCTGCGGGCACAAGGAAGAGCAGCCTGAGACAGAGGACGACTAGGCACCTCCAGGGCAGGGCTAAGCACCCACCGACCCCCATCCTGGGCAGCAGGGACTTTTCCAACAGGCAAAAAACACACCCGACAAGGCCACCAGGAACAAAAAGGGGGGGGGAAGAGGAGAGAAGGGGTGCGTGTGTGGGGATGGGGGGGAGCAAAACCACCGGGGCGAGCGATGCGGAGCTCCACGGAGATCAGGAGAGCCCCCGGCAAGGCAGCCTGCGAGCACTGAGCCTGCCGAGCGGCATCCGGAGGGAGTCCCCAGTATCCTTGGGTGAGGGAGGAGGACGGGAGGGCCGGGGGGGAGGAGGAAGAGGAGGAGGAGAAGTGGCAAAGGTGCTGGACGTTGGGCGAGCCGGCTCTTCCCGGGAAGCAGTCCGAGGCTCACTTGGGCGAGGAGGTGCCGGGGGAGCCGCCCGGCTGCGCCCCGCTCCCGCCCCGCACACTTGTCCCGAGTTGGCAGCTCCCCTCCGCAGCGCGGAGCGAGGGCAGTCCAAAAAACCAGTCAAAACCAAAAAAACCACCCCCGGAGCAAGCTAGCAAACGGGTCCAGACGCAAAAAGGCACAGCGGGCAAAGGCCTCCGAGGTGCCCAGCAGTTCCTCCTCTCCTCCAGCTTCGCTCTTGGGTCCCAAAGGCGGGCTGGTCCAGGCGGGATGCAGGATGGCGGGATGCAGGATGGGGGGGATGTCAGGATGCCGGGATGCAGAATGCGGGGATGTCAGGATGCAGAATGCGGGGATGTCAGGATGCCGGACCCCCCCAGCTGCCCTCAGCGGTGGGAGAAGGGGCCGCGGGGGAGCGGGCGAGGCGGCGGCAGCATCCCAGCCCCGCCGGCGCGGCTGGCCGGCAGCATCCCTGGGCGGCGCGGAGGCTGACTTCCCGGGGTTGTCATGGCAGCGGCTCCATCCCTGACCGGTACTTTGGCTCCCGCACACCCGCACGACACCGAGCAGCCCGCACACCCGCAGGCGGGGAGCAGCGGAGCGGCGGCGCGCACTTGCACGCCAGCCTTTAACCCCCGCCGCTCCACACTCCTCCGGGGACGGGATGTCAGGACCCCCCCTTTCTCCCCTCGCTTCCCCAGCGCGCTTACCTGCGCCCAGCAGCCAGCACCAGACTACCTACAACATTTTGCCCTCCTCTACCTCTGCACTATCCCCTCCCCAAGCGGCAAAGCCGCTATGCAGGAGGGGAAACTGAGGCACGGGACAATATCCCCCCCCCAAAGTCAGGCAGGTGGTGACGAGGAGAGGCAGGAGCGTGCTCTCTTGGTCCTCTGCACCTCACAGACACGCAGCATGAGCTTAAGTGGCAAATTCCTCCCCAGCCGCGAGCACGGTCCCCACGTACTTTTTATCAGCTCATAATTTAACAAATATCACATTTGCTTATGCCTAGTAATTCCTCCTTCCCTCCGCTAGCGGCTAAACACATTAATATTTCCAGGCACAGTTTTATGCTGGTAAAAGGTGCCGGGGAGCCATCCTCGGAGCACAAAGTCCTGGAGCCACTGAGCAAATGCAGAGCGAGCAGCCGAGCCACGGCTTTCGGGGCGCTGCCCCCCTGGAAGACCCCCCCAGAGCTGCGGCAGCCCAGATGCAGGGGAAGCCAGGCCTCCTCCACCCGCTGTCCCCAATGCCTTCTCCGCGACACGGGACCTTATCCAAAAGTCCTCCCTCCCTCCATTCCCCACCGCATGCTCTGCAGCTATTACACGGCACCAATTTTTTTTTTTTTTCCCTCCTTTCTCTGAAATCGCTGCCAACCTGAGCGGGATTCAAACTGGTGACCTAGATGTGAAAGGATCCATAGCCCGTTACTAATCCCTGGAGTCTCCGAATCCCCTGTAAACTACTGCTTAATTCACTAACTGTGCTATTTAATCTCTAAAACATTATGAGCTGTGCCGGGCAGAGGAAACACTCAATCAAATAAAGCTTTATTATTATTGTGCGTGCCGATAGGTCATATGAGAAGGGGATTGCTTTGCAAGTCACTCTGCTCCTTCCTCTTCTGAAGGCTCTGCTCCTTGAATTTAGCGCTGGCGTGACGTGCTGCCTCAAGTCCTACTTTTCCCCGGAGGAGACAGCAGCTTTCGCCAGCTCTTGGCAGGAGGAGTTTAATCTCCGCAGCTCACTCTGCTCCTGGCCGGGCAGGGGTAAACGCCTGCCTTTAGCAGACCCCCTTTGGGCCCACACATTACACGGGAGGGGTCTCTGAAGCCTAACTGCAAAAAGCAAGACCAGCAGCGGTAGGGTGAAACTCCTTGTACAGGGCTGCGGCGTTGCACTGGGGTGCACAAGTCAGTGAAGAAAAAAAAAAAACCCACGCTGCTTTTGCTGATTGCTGCGGCATCCAAGCACCCCTGGCAGGATGGGGACCCCGCCGTGGTACCTATTCACTGCTGGGGAACACCCTCGGGTGCAGGACCTACAAGCCATCGCCAGGCTCATCATGCAAGAGCTTGCTCTCTTTGCGAGGCTGCTCCTTTGGGTGGACAGAGACCATCTCCTGAGTCAGCAAAACCAAAGGGATTCCAATAACCACAGCCAGTTAACCTTTTAACACAGCCCAGATTGCCAGGAGCATCTTAAATCACGAGAGAAAGCACCTGCCTACGCTGAAAGCGTGCAAGGTTGGGGCAGAACATGACCCGCTGAGCAGCTTCAGCCCTTGCGAGGGCTGAATTTGGCCCACTGTTAAGAGATCAGCAGCATTGTTTGAAGATCCCAAGGAATTTAAATCCAATATCGCCAGCTCCTGCATACTAAAGCCCAGAAGAATTCCCGGTCTATCTCCCCGTCCCCGGCTCTCCCTCTCTTGCATACATACAATGTACATATAAATCAGCCTGTCACAGCTCGTCTCTTTTCTGACAGCTGTAATTGCTTCAGACTATAAAAATATCTATAGACAATAAACACAACGCATGAAAACAGCAAAGAGAAAATGAAATCAAGATTCCTTTAAATAATTCAGTTGCTCCAGCAGCAGAGGAGCCAGCAACTGAGTCCAGCTGTGAAGGTTCAGCAGCAAGAGAAAGAGAGCTTTGTAGCTTCCTCTGGGGATGAGAGAGTCTTTCTTCCTTCGTTGGTTTTTGACCACAGCAGCAGAAGAGCCTGCCGTACACAGGCTAAGCCGCTTGCAAAGCAGCACCTATCCGAGCACGAAACGCAGCCTCTTGCTTTCAGCTTCTTCCCTTTCTTCCTACTTGGATAAAAGTCTTTTTTTCTTCCCTTTGCGAGCAACAGGCAGGAGACAGACCGAGCAAAGCACAGGCATACTCTAGGTGTATATTTATCTCCATATCTATCTCCTCAACCTCCTCCTTTCCAGCAAGGCTAAAGGCCCCCCTCTCCTGGCAGAGACCACAAACAGGGTAGCACAAGCAGCGCGGGTAGGGAAGCGAGGGCTGGCATTGCTCAGGACCGCGGTGGGAAGAGGAGCAGCCGCAGGGATGGAGGCAGAGGAAGGATTTCCCCTGGGGAGATGGCAACCGGCAGGGAGGATGCCAAAACCACAGACAGGGAAGGGGTTAGAAGGAGCAAGAGCCCGTGGGTTTGCTTTGCAGAGCAGCATCTCTATGGGAGCGATCAGAGACAATAGCTGGGGAGAGGGAGTCTTGCAGGCAGAGCAGAGGGCAGCGACTGCAAGCCCGGCAGTTTGTCAGCCAGGCAAAACCGTTTTCAGCAGATATTTACTCAATTTTCTAGAAAGAGATTGGACAGGGTGAAAGGCGGCAGCGCCAGTTCACAGCGACTCTTGTAAACATCTTTCTGTCCTTGGCTCACGTGGGCCTTCCTGCCGGCCAGCTGGGATTTTCATTTTAAGATTTCAAGCAAATCAGTCCCCAGAAATGCCCCCAGGGAAGAACCGCAGTGTTTGGCCAGGGCCAGCGTTTCCCACAGCCAGCTGCAAGGGACCCCGGCTCCTTCTGCAAGGCCTGGGAGCCTTCCAGCAAACACTGCCCCAGTCTCGGGCTTTTTGAGCAAAACCAAGCCTAAGCATCTAATCTGCAGATTCGAGTGGTCCCGAAGGCTGATAACCAGATGCACAATTGCAGTTAAGATTCCCTCTAGCAAGTAAAACAATGATTGACACATTTTTTTTGGCTTTCTCAGAACTATATAGCTCAATTCTAGCATCTATTTTGCTTGAGGCTGCTTGCAGGGATGGCTGATAGATCCTCGCATACAACCCGTGCTGATATACCTGCCTGCAAACCTATATACATACAATACTATACCTCCCCACACTGAAAGATTTCATTCCTGAAAAAAAAAAATTACTTTCAATAAGTAGGTCATAGCAAGGCAATTTGTACAGCCAGATTTTTCTTTTAATTCCTTTTTTCCTTTTCAGGAAGCTGATAGATGACAATCTATAACCCCAAAGTGGAAATTTATTTTTAATCTGAAATTGCCAAATATGATCAGAAACATAATTTATGCTCGAGCCATTCTCGCTCCTTCAAAATGAAAACATGATTTCATAACCCCATTCGTGCTATCGCATACCACATTATTCTCCAATAAGCCCAGAGTTGCAAAAAAGTGCTTAATTTTCTTGGCATGAGTCAGGTGAATGACACACGAGTCCAGGGGAGCTTTTTCTGAATAACTACTGAGCCCTCGGTGTCTACAACCATTCACTGCAGACACAAAGGACGTGGGCTCCCGCTCCGCTCACCACGCTGACTCATTTATCCCCTCGTTAATGGTGGCCCCAATTAAGAAACAATGATTGAGAGCCTTACTTGGCTGGAGCCATTTTGAGCCCTTCTCGCCCCAAAGGCATTCCTGCACTGAGCTGGAAAAATTGCCCGACTGGGGACATTTCTAGGCCAGTTTTCTGAATGCAAGAAGCATCCTCATGGGACTCAGTCCTCAATCCCTTACATTGAAGGCAGGCAGTGACTACCAGCACCCTCATCGTGGCGTTTAAAAACAACGCAGGAGACCCCATTAATCCCCACTAAAGATGCCGTTAATATTTAACTAGCATTTATATAAACTTACAGTAACCGTCCTATTAAACTCGAATGAAGTGTGCTTTTGGGAGCCTTCGCCTAAAGCCACGCCGGGATCTGCCGCCTGCTCTGCCTGCGCTTTGCACCAGGCGCCTCGCCGTAAAAAAGAACATTTTGTTTGCCCTTTAAAAAACTGCTGGGCTTGGGTTTGTCACTCGGTTCTCAGAGGCTGGGGACTTTCAAGCAGGAGTTAACTCCTTCCAGGGCACCCCAGCTGAGCTGCACTGCCTCATGCTCGCTGCAGCCAAAGAGCTGGAGGACCAGCCACCCCGTGAAAGGCTGCAAAAGCCTGCCTCGAGGCCATGGTTCAAAGCCAAAGCCAGCAAAGGACTCACCTCCCTGCAACACCTCAAGAGGTAACCCAGAAGGTACCACCCGAGGAAGAAGAAGGTGGCCTGGGCAGGAGGAAGGCCTCATCACTGGCTGCCAAAATACCCCTGCCATCCATTACATACGCAGAGATACACGACAGCATCCTTGAGGATGCTCCGATGTACATTACAGATGGGCCAGGCAGCGCTGCGGCTTGGACACGAGCTCAAGACACACAGCAGTCCCCAAGGCCTGGCTTTTCCTTTGGGATTACTCCTTTCTCCCACAGTTCTCAGTGTTTGAGCCTTTTACAACAGCTCAGCCAACACAACACGCTTATTTATGAAGCTACACCTCCATATGTGCAGCCTTAGTATTAAGCAACTATACAGGGAGTTAAAAAAAAAATATCAAGGAGATACTGATCCACGCTAGCACAGTGAAAGTTATGAACAGAGATTGATCCTTAGTATACAAATCAATATTGATTTTATATAAATCTGTTTCTCGTTGCATTGTTGTAAGGTTATGTTGCTATATTAACACCCCGAAAGGCATCCTATACACTCTCTCTGCATGCACAGCAGAGTTTGATTGGAATGAATCAGGTGCCAGACACAGCTGACGACATGGGATAAAACCACGTCATTAGCCAACTAACAGCATTTTATAAGCATATAACATTAACCCAGTGCTCCACAACTCAATCCACTCTGCGTTTTAACAGGAGTAAGTGCCCACAGGAAGAGTGAAAAAGCTGAATAGGCTGAAAAGCAAAGCCAGCCACACCTCGGGTCCCCATGCGGACATTTGGGAGCTCCAGCATGGCCATCTTAAGCGTGAAGATAGGACCTTCTCCCCCCTGGACTTCTGCCCACAGTTTGGGGTCATTTATGAGCTCTGCATTGGAAAGCCCTTTGGAGGAGCAGCTCCAAGAGCTGCTGTGCCCTCTCCCGGGCAGCAAGGATGGCCCCAAACAGGACAGACCATCTAGGTATCTACACATGCACCCTAAACCCCAGGGGAAGCACGAAGGTAAATCTCCCTGGCTTACACTGGCCCCATCCACCGCCCCTTCACCTCATTTTCCCCAGCCAAGCCCCTTCCTACCAGAAAGCTGCTCAGTCCACGCAAACCAGGCAGAGCAGGCACCAGGAGAGGAGTAGATATCTTGATTAAGACCACAGTGTTCAATAAAAAGGAGATATTAAGAGCAGAGCCCCTGAAATCCCTCTTTTGAAACCACCGAGCATGCTCAGCAGCTCTCAGCAAAACCCCAGCCCACTGCCAGGTGTTCGGCATCTTTGAAAACGAGACTCTCCTGGAGACACTAATTTGCCTTTTGCCCACAGCTGGCTTTGGACCTGGATTTTGCACCTTCAAAAACAGGGTGGTGAGATGCAAGCTTTGCTTTCCAACTCCCAACCAGCTACAGCCAAAAAGAAGCTTCCTTCAGATGTACCTCAAACCTGAACGCCTGCACCTTTGCGGGGCCCATCTTTTGCCAGCCCCAAGTCCCATTTCCCAAGGCACCAAGGTTGCCAAATTGCACGAGCGCTCCTCGGAACAAAAGCCGGGCGCGCAGCTGTCTGCCTGTATCAATTTTAGTTTTGCCACTGGTCCTCTGACCCTCGCGGCGCTATGCATCCAAGAATAATATTAATAATAGTCGTGCCATTAAGCAAGATGCTTGGTTTGAATCTGAAGATTTTGAGAAATGATCTCATAAATTTAATTCCCGGGGTACCATCTTTGAGCGTTAACAGGCACAGTCGCCTCTGAATTCTGGGAAATGAGCATAATTACATGGAGATCGACAAGGCACAAATGCCAAGAATTCTGTTAACCTTTAATACTGCAAAAAAACTCTCCCCTTGTAATTATCTCTTTCCTTTGTCTTAAATGTTACTGATGAATATTTAGTGGGATAAGCAAATAAAAGGAGGCTGAGGGGCGCAAGGAAGCGCAGCCCTCTGCAGAGTAAGTCTGCAAACCTCACATCATCGCTGCGGGTCGGGGCTGGGGCCAGGCTGGGACCCCGGCTCACAAATCTGACGCCCAGGACAACGACACCCCCACGGTGACATGCAGCCACTGCAGAGCCAGCGGAAGGTTATTCGAGTTGCACCAAAATCTGAATTAATTTCCAGCACCGCTGCAAACGCACCTTCACTCAGGTTCGTGGCGCAGGCAGGGAGCGATCCCACGGCCCACAGCGGGACAGTTTCAAGTGCCCGTTTTCCAAACTGATCTTTGTCTTGGAATAAAACTTCCTGGGTAAAAAACACATCACCTTTCAAACATATCCTCCCTAGGGTTGCAAATAGCACTGCCCTCTTGCTGCACATTGAGTCTGACGGAAAGAAGATTTTCTCCCGGCGTGAACTGCATTAATATCTGTCACCACTCTGGCATTTCTGCCTATAATGATGAAAAATATGTGCAGAGAATGCGGGGTGCTCTCAGCATCACCTCCCTCCCCATGAAGTGAAATTAGAAGCAGCTGCTCCCATTCCCATCCTCTTTACGGCCCTACACCATTATCTCTGGAAGCTTATTATCTGGGAGATGGCGTGGGGATAACCGAGACTCATGACCTATCCATATTCAAAATGTGCCTTGCTGCAGACAGGGGCTCAGCTCTCCCCTCCCCTGAGCTGGAGACCTGTGTAAAGGTCACTCTCCTCTTTTAATGTCGCGTCAGACCGACCGCTGTGTGAACAAGGAAAGGAAAAAGGCACATTTCCCTTGCCGGACGGAGAAAACTCATCTCCGTCTTGGGAAGAGTGTGTCAGCATGAGGTGGCTGAGCTGTAACCACCTACAACACCAAATGCTTTCGGAGCACCGTCCAGGAGCCCTGGAAGAGGTGGAAGGAGCTTCCTCCTGGCTTTGAAGATGCTGCTTTCAACTGCATCCCAACCAGCAGACAGATCCGCCGGCTGGGATGAGCAAGGAGGTAGCGAATCCCATGCCAGGGAGGAGGGGGATTGCAGCGCATCCCTGCGCTTGCCCCAGAACGCCGCAGCTGGAATCGCACCTCCCCATCGCTCTGCAAACACATCCCAAATTAATCGACATTGCCCAGGCCACCGAGTTTGTGAGCTGGTCCACCCTGGAGTCCCGCGGTCCCACTGGTGAGGCTGGGTGTCATGGGAGAGGCTGGAGCAGTCTGCAGAGCAAACTTTCCCTCCAGTCTCAAAGCGAGACCTTTACAGACTCCCTCCTCCCTCGTTCGAGGAGGAACGAAGCCAAAGCAGTATTTATTCACAGAGGACCGGGGAGGAAAATGAAATAAAAGAGGTTAGCTCATTAAGTATGACACCTACCCCTCCCAAGAGAGGTCTGAGGAACTGGCTTTGCAGTTGCCGAGAGGAGGAACGCTTGCCAGAGCCCAGAGCCGGGGCTGCTAATGGCAGCGAGGGCTCCAAACCTCTCCGAGGTGAGCGACTCCACAACCGGCTTGGACCTGGGGTCCCAGCGGCCCCATCCACCACCACCCCAGTTACTTCTGACCTCAGGACACGGCCGATGTTTGCTCTCCTCCCTTCTCTCTCTCTTTTTGCCTGCCTTCAACTGGAGCAAGCTTTCTAGTCTCCAAGCTGCTTTTATGCCCCTTTAAAAGGTTATAAAAGCTGTCTTTATATTCCAATAAAGCGATATAAAAACAACCTTTTTCGTAGTTCAATAAACGTGGTTAACTTTTCCCCCCATTAATACTTTTTGCCTCGGCGCTGTGCACATGTGCGGGCTGCTGCAGGGCACGGAGGAGGACAGGGCTTTGGGCATCCCACCCTGAAATGGGACACAGCACAGTGTCCCAAGGGAGAAGGAACAAGAGGCTGGGGGCACCAGGCAGGTCTGACGCCAAGCAGAGACGGACATCGTGACCCGAGCTGCTGCCCAAAAAGGAGAGAAATGAGGCTACAGCATTAACTCCAAAGAAAATACCTCCCGAAAGCTGGCTTGAGTCCAAGGAAGAGCTATACTACAGCATGACAAAAATTCAAAGGGACCAAGCCGTGGACTATATACATCAAGGGGTGAGCAGTTGCCCAGAAGGGTTTTGCATCTCCTGGCAAAGCTCCCTTGAACGTAGGCGATGATAAACTGCAGCCATCCTGGTCAGCATCCTTGCACGATCTAGCTAGCAAGCTGCAGCATCTAGGACCGTGCCACCTTCCTCCTGGGTGACAAGGGACAGGTCGCTTCACCGCTCGCTGGCAACCCCCTGCTCTTTGCGACATCCATTTAGACCTGATGGACGGCGGGTCAGGGATTGTCCCTTTCAGAGCATCAGTGCCGCGCGTAGCGTGACGGGACCCTGCTCCCCACCGCAGCCTCCAGACACGGCTCTAATTATTATTTACCGTTTGTGCAGCCATCCTGTGGCTTGCAATCAGTCTTTCTCAAAAGCGCCTCTTTCCTTGGAAGAGGATCTAAACCCGTCCTGCCGCCCGTCCAACAGCCTCTCCGGGCATTAAAACAAGGAGGTTTATTATTTTTTGTGACAGCCTGTTCTGCAAGGTGAACACAACTCGTATGAATCAAACCGACCTGGATTTCATACATCATTCCCCAGCACCACCAACATGAAGGGCAGGAGGGGGTTCGGCTGCCGAATACAGAGCAGAGGAGCGTGTTTATCGGCGGTGATCTATTAGTGATTGGGAGGCTGCGAGGCGCCGGGACCGTGGCTGCTGGCACGACGCTGCCGGAGGGAGAGGAGCAGGGGAGATGTGAGTCCATAAATAAGGTGTGCCTGGCACGAGCAGCTATCGGGAGCCGAAATTGAAGCCCAGCACCAAAGCAACGAGAACCTTTCCAGTCTGTGCCCCCACTCCCTGACCTAATTTATCCCCTCCACACGCACCGTGGGATGGGGACCAAACTCTGGCCAGGGCAGGAGCAGAGATCTTGCATCCTTGCCCCTGCCGCGCACCCTGCCCCAGCTCACCCCTTCACACCCCTGCAGGCGGGCTGAGCCCTCCCTGCCACCGCCAGCTAATTCAGCTAGCTAATTACATTACCGGGCTCATTTTTGAAGGCTGCAGGAGAACGATGAGGGCAAAGGGAGAAGGTGAGCATCCGGGGCTCCCTGGGGAATTCAGAAGTGTTTACAGTCCCTGGCACAAGAAAATCCATACTCATCCTGGCTCCGGGAAGCAGGGCTGCCCTCCCACACTCCTATTAGCAATTTCCAATCATCTTTTACTAGGCCTGCATTGATTTGCTGCTCATTTCGGTGGGAATGAAGGCCTAAGAGCCTCGACCCGGTCTCAGCCGAGGAATCCAGGCGCGGAACCAACAGTGCTGGTAGGAAAGCAGAGAGGAGAGATGGGCTGGGATGCTGACATGGCTTCAGCTGTGGCATTAGCAGAGCAGAAGCACGGCTGCCATTTCAAAACAGCCTTGCACATCCCGCTGCGTCTTTTCCGCAGCCGGTCAGTATGTGTGGAAGAGGGACCAAGGGCAGGAGGGGCTGGGGGCTCTTCCTGATCTTTATTTAGGGAGCTCATTCCGTGCTGGGGAGGGGGATTTGCACTGTGCCCCTTTCTAGCAGGGATTTCTGCGGCCCCATCCCTGCCTGCTGGGAGAAGTCACCCAGATCCCACGCTCCAAAACCCAACCCTGCAGAGCAGCTCGGGGCCAGCTATTAGATCCCAGGAGAAACCGGCTCCTAATGCTACACTTCTGTTTCCAAACCAACATTTCCAAGTAGCTTGTGAAACACAAATTCTGTTAGGAATCATCTGAATATTTTGTTCTGATAATGCCATAACACCATCATACACATTAGCACACATGCCACACGGAAAGGAGCATTTGAATATCAAAACAAAGTGAATTTACAGGGTTTTTTTTTGGTTGGTTTTCTTTTTTTTTTTACCTTCTGGCGAAGCCATCACTGCAAGTTATCACTTTCCAACTGTTTGCACCACAGCTTTTCCCTGCGCGTCCTCGCTCTCATCAAACCTGCTGCTCTCTGCGCCCCGTGTCCTCAGATGGCCCGAGATGTGCAGACACGGGTACAAAAAGACCTCGCAGCCTCCGGGAAGGAGACCCCAGTGCCAGCAGGGAAGCAAGCAGGGTGGCAGCTCTTAGAGCCCTGCAGAAGAGATGGTGGGAGATGCAAACCTCCGTGTGTCTGAGCTTCGGATATATCCCTCTGCACCCAACAGCACCCACCTCATCCCATCACAGCATTTAGACTTAATTATATATATATTTCTTAAGAAATGCCCCTGCATTTAGAGAGCGAGAGCCACTCTCTAAAACACCCCAGGAAATATTAAATGGGAGAGCCGATTCAGAGGACAGCGGTTCACAAATGCCTGCGGTGAGGTGGATGAAAGCCAAGGGCTGCAAGCCTTGGATGTGCCTCACTTCAGAGGGCGCGGGAGAAAATACAGAGGCTCTGAAAACTCTGCCCCAGATCTGCCAGCACAGAAACTCTGCTTTGAACCAGGCAACTGAATTATCTCCCCGGGAAGCGGCCGCCTCCGGGCAGTGTTCGGGAGGTGATGGGGAAGCGCAGCCCGGCCCTCGCTGATGCGGACAATGGAGGGGTCCAGCGGCTGCCCAGCGGGCGGTGGCCAAGGCGATGCTGCAGGAGTGCCTGTCACCGAGCCCGGTGATGATGGGGCTGCCGAGCTCAGGACCCTGCAAGGGATGGGATAAGGAGAGAGGGGGCTCTCCCAAAATTGCCCTGCATGGGGATGCGGCGGTGAGCGCGGTGCCGTCACCGGGTAAACTTTGCCATCAGGAAGCAAGGCTTTGCTCCTGAGCACATGCCTCTGATGCCAGTTACAAACATGTAACGAGCAAATTGGGTCTGATCCAGAGGGCCTGAGAGCAGCAGCTCTTCAGCTTTGAGACAGTCCTCGTTATTTAAGGATCCGCTGCCCAATTTTTCCCCTCTTGTTTTTTTTCTGTATACCTCCAGGCAGTCAGGAAAGAGGACAGGGAGACAAAACCTGGAATACCATGAGACGTGAAGCCCTACAACGAGCACGTCGTTTGATTCCCTCTTCTCTCCCCGTCAGCGGACACTGGTGCCCCAAACCAAAGTCCCTGAAAGATTTGGGGACTTTTGTCCCACGCTGAAATTGGGCTGTCAAAGCCCTTGCTGGCACCCGCCGTGCCTTTCGACTGGCATCGGTGCACAGCTAGCAAACGAAGCGGGCCAAATTTCTCCCTGGCGTAGCTTAATTAAAGTCAATGATGTTACACCAGGGAGGAACCTGGCCCACTGTCCTGAGCCGGAGTCCACAACAAGTCCAGCTGGCAACTCGCAGGCAGCTCAGCAGCAGCAGGAAGGATCCCTGGCACCGGGAGCAGCGCTGGGAACTGTATTCGGCATTTGCGAGTGGGAGACAGACTCAATAAACACAGCGTTAAGTAAACCAGATCCGTAATAAATAACAACAACCAGCGTTTCGCCTCTTCCAAATGCTACAGAGAACCGGACCAAATTGTCCTCCCAACTCCCATGTGCAGTGGGGACATTTCATTAGCTCTATTACACTGACAGGGAAAGAGTCACTGGGAGCTTAATAATAATAAAAATCCATTATGTTACAGCGCTCGTCATCTGTGTATCTCAGCTAGCTCCAAAAAGGCAGGGAAATGGCTATGCTTGGTTTAATGGAGTGGGGGGGATGGAGATGTGTGAGGGGGTCAGTAATTAGCTTCAGGTCGCTCATCAAGCCAGACCCGAAGTTTGCTGAGTGGTGGTACTAAGCCGTGTCCAGGCTGGGCTGATGGGCTCAAAGCTGCAGGCGGGATGGATTGGGCAAGCTGCTGTTTCACGGCTTTTAATCGAAGGAGGTTTGTGCCTGGCCGCAGGGATCTGCTACAGCTCGGCTCCGTCTGCCCAGCCAAACCCGTGCCAACAGACCCAGAGGAGGTCCCACCAAAACTTTAAGGTGGTTATACACTAGCAGCACGAGAAGTGCAATTACCCAGCAATCGTGGTATGATTACACGGTAGCTATGCTTTCCACACCTGTAATTTCCACCACACTCGTACAACTCCAAGGCTAGCTCCACAGCTGCAAATTAATTAGTCTAAGTGCAGTATCAGTGGTGCTACTGAATGCTGAAAACACATAGCCACGGTGGTCAGGAAGCCAAAGGCACAATTGTGGAGGTGTAGGTAACCTTACAGCTGAAATGTAGAGAAATTCCAGTTATAGGGACTAGCGGGTGGTGATGAGGTTATTCAAAAGCCTTACCACGGTGTAATTACACTGTATTACTGTAAGGTAATTACAGCCCCGCTATTATACGCTACAACCCTCCATTTCACGCCTAATCCCATAAGGTAGATTCAGAGGAATAAAAGGCAGCAGCAAAAGACACCTGACTGTTGCAAGAAGGAAGGACGGACACAGACTGACAGGCAAAAGGAGAGGAGGTAGGAATGGAAATGCTCCAGGCGCCCGGAGACATTACGAATGCCCAGACCAGCCCCACGGGCACACCGACCCTCCAACGCTCCGGGGATTCAGACCGGGCAAGGGGGAAGAGCTGGGCTTGGTTGACTGGGATCTATTGGAGGAGGTATAAGCATTCATCAAAAGCCAATCTGCTTTTGAAAAGCAGAAAAAGAGGTTACTTCGGATTAATTTTTCACCTCAGAAGCTTTATGGGTGAGTTCTGAAACTGTCAGGTCGAGATGCTTCAATATTTTCTGAATGAAAAGCTTGAGTGCTGGTTCAAAATGCCTCTCCGCTTGGATTGTCAGGTAATTTGTACCCAAACATTTAAATTAAAATTTTCTGTTGGTTCATCTGTTTTTTGGGGAGGAGGACTTGGAGCTTTTGTTTATTTCTCAGTTTCTGAAATTTTGATTCTTCATACTCCAGGGTGGAACGGGTGGAAGGGAAACCTAAAAGCCCGTCACAGAGAGAGAGAGCATCCAGCCCCACCTCAAGGCACGAGTTCACCCTTACAGCCCCTTCCCCTGCCCCGTGCCACGTCTGAGCACATTGTGGTCCTCAGGGCATTTTTTTCTGGCAGCACCCCTGTGCGGTGGCAATGTGCTGGTCTCCTCCATCTGATGCAGCGGTGGAGGGACAAGCCATCTGCTCGCACACGAGGCCACCCCAAACAGGGGACAGGCTTGGGCACCCTGCTCGGGAGGAGCAGCCCCCCAACATCCCAGCCCTGAGCCACCCTTCCAGAAACCACCAGAATTTGCTGGATGCTGCCATGGCTTTCTGCCTTTCAAGTCAAACGGGTTTTTGCCCATCGAGCTCAACCTGTATGTTTCCAGGGTTTGCCTACACCCAGACCAGCGTGGGGCTCCTCTGCCACAAGGCTGGGTAAATATTCAGGTTATTAACTTCCACCTGGCTCCCTCAGGTCCCATTTGGACCTCCAGTGCTGCACAAGCTTATTTAAAACTCCGGTTACTCGATGCAGCCCAGTCCTAGCCAGGCAGACAGACCTGATGTGACTTACAGTCTCCCACTGCTCCGTATCTCCACCTGATCTTATTTGCCTGGTGCTATTTGCATTCGTATTTCCACTTGCTTAGGAGGCGGCGGATGGGAAGATGCAGGCACAGGAGGGGACGTGCGGTACGGTATCCGTGGCGTAATTCAGCAAGGTCTCCGAATAAACCAAACCCTTTCTGTTGCACAGCACGTCACTGCAACGAGAGACTATTCCCCCCGGCGCTCCAAAAACATTTATGCAGAGCAGACGTGTGGGCATGAAAATACAATCAGATGAGACACAAACTGTGGTTTTGCTGGTTTTTGGGGTTTATTTTTTTTCCTTCTTTTTCTTTGTTTTAAGTCTAGCTGGGCTAAATTCTTTATCATCTTATTCATCTGCAGAAGACATGCCGAATTTGTGGAGCACAGCATCACCACAATTACAGAGGAGGGCAAATCCCTGTGGGATGCGAGACCACGTCCCTGGCAATCAACTCCAGGAGTTGCATCCACGTGGACCAGCTCTAGTCCCTCCGAGTGCAGTTTCACCCAGTGAAACCCATCATTTGCAAGGTGCAAGCACGCCTGGCATGGGAAATAAGGGCTGAGCTATTGCAGGAATGGCTTCCCCATCTCCGTTAGGGGCTCAGCTAAGCCATGGAGCCCGCAAGTTGATTATATCTTTCATTAGGAATGACTGAATGATGTCTTTAAACTGGAAAATGAACTCGCAGCTAAGAGGAAACACTTTCTGGTGAGGCCGTAGAGTAGGTTCCCCACGGAACAGATGCAGTTGTGAGAGTCAAAATTAAATTGATACTAGAAAATTTCCTGAGGGGAAAAAAGTCATACACTGCCTGCAGAAACGGCATCTCACAGAGAGCTGGCTAGAAAATGGAAATCCACCGAAACTCAAATATATGTATTTTTTAAATGAGGGGAAAAAAAAAACCCAAACCCTAACTTCCCCATCTCAGCAGAAATTCCCAAAAAGTAAAATTTCTATGGAACGGATTCCCCCCCCTCTCCTTGGAAGTACCATTTCAGCTAATGCAAGAAGGGCATTTCAGCTAGCTCCCAGCTCCTGGAATAGTCCCTGGGTTTCACAAACTCCCATTAGATGGGACACAACACGGCAAGTTGCTTTCCAGGTCTCCCTGGCCAGCAAGGACAACTCCTCCTGGCTTAGCCGTCAGACAGCCAAACTGCTGAGCTCCTTCCAGGCAACCAGCCACCATCTAGATTTCGATTTTCCCAATGGAAAATCAATTTCTCTGGAAAAATAGAAACTGTCCCAGGAAACCGTGTAGTTTTCACAATAAAGGCACTTTCTGGGGGGAAACGTGCTTTGATGGAAGAGTTTCAAAGGTGGCTTACTCCATCTTTACTCGCCGTGCCCTGATGTGCATTTGGAAATGGGTAAATGGGGGAAAAGCGAAAAGATGCAGATACGAAAGCAGGGAGCACGCTGCCTGGGCGGAGACACGAAAATCTCTCATGTATCAGCCTCCCTTGTCTACCTCCAACCCGACAAAAGCACCAGGAGCTTGCACGTTGCAATTTGCATTCGCAGGGAGAGCGGGGACCGCTCCAGATGCATTCGCAAGGGGACCCTTCAGATCAGATTAACAAAAAGCCGCCGATGGCAACAGTTCCTCTGCTGTGCTGCCGCCTGCTAACAATTTACTGTAACAGCCTCTGAAAAGGGACACGCATTCCTTTGGTATTTATGCGCTACTCAGTCCAAGGAAAGGTGGAGGCTCCTTGGGGAGCGCAGCCTTGAGGCAAGCTGGAAGGATGCTGCCAGCACCCACTCGCTCCCACCCTGGGGCATCGCTCCTGGACACGCTGCTCATCCCAGCCTGCCAGCGCGGGGACACGGCCATCCAGCCTCGCTTGGCACTGCTTCAAAGGCCGTCCCTCCCTTGCCTATCATCCACTTTCTTAAATAAAAGCATCCAGCCTGGCCGGCTCCCCTCCAGGGATGAGTCGAAGCTCCCCACGCTTCACACCTCCCAGCTCCTTCCCAGCCCTGCAATACAGGGCCATCCCCCCATCACCACAACCCAAGCCAGCACAGCACCAAACCCCTTAAAAACCCTCCCTCAGAGCACCTCCGTGCCTCCGCTGCTCCAAGTTAGAGCCCCAAACCTTCATTCTGACATCTAAAATAAAAACGGTCATAATTAAGATGGGCTGGTTTTATTAGCCTACAGGTTCCAGTTGTATTTCCGTGCTTTTTTCTGCAACCCTGGCATCTCAAAACTGCTGCTAAATGAAAAACCCAGATTCCTGCGCAATCGCATGATGCCAGTAACATTAAGAAAAGCATCAAGTCTGATGAGACCTACGAGACCTGCAGTAAAAACAGAAGGGCTGGTAGCACTGCACGCATCTGCTGCCAGCAACATCCTCCGCACCTTCGGCGGCTGATTCCTGCTCTCCAGGCTGCTATCAAAAGGGGTCACGGCATCCCTTTTGTGCAAATCTGCAAGGCAGCAGGGCCGGAGCAATGTCAGAAAGGGAAAAATCGGTGGCAAAGAAGAGCCAGGACCTCAAGAGTCCATGCTCCGAGAGGGAAGCTAATAAAAAGGCATCATCCCTTCGCAGACAGTGAATTGTTGCTTAAACCCGAGGATCACAGACAGCCTTCTCATCTTAAGGGGAGCAGTCAAGTGAAGAGATTTCCTAGCCATTAAGTCGAGCTATAAAGTGCCCGCAGTAAAGTAGGGTAAGTGGAATTTATCATGGCACCATATAGACCGTAGGGCCAGGAGAGAGACGGCTTGGGTCAACAGGCTGACCTCTTGTGTTATCTAAAGATCCTTCCCTTCATCATCCCCATTAACATTTCATCTCCTGCACTGCCGGCCGGCGCCTGCGCTCCCTTCCCGAGCACTCTCCCCTCTTGCTCGACGGCGGTGCACTTTCTTAATGGCCAGGCAGAAAAACTTTCCGTTCCTCAGCTCCAGGCCACCTCTCCTTGTCCTACCACCTTTGGAGACCATAAATAACTCCCTTTCTTCGTTTCCAACATCATCTAGAATGTAGTTACAGGCTGTGATCACTTCCCGCCTCCTCAGGAGGCTTCTCCTTTGCTAGACTATAACTTAGCATCAGAGCCGGGCAGCCCAGCCTTGCGACGCACGTGCCCAGCTTCTCTATTAACTACCAGGGAAAGAGTTTCATCCTGCCAATGATTTTTTTTTTTTTTAACTTAAATCTGTGCAGGAATCATCCTGCTCCTCCCAGCCAGCGACACAGGTTTAACAACTTCTTTGGTCATGGTTTTAAATAAATAAATTTTAAAAAATCACATGCAGCCAGAAAGCAAAATTTGGGGCGATTGCTTTGCAGTCAGGGATGGCAAAAATTCCTCCAAACCCCTATGATCTGAGACCTCATCCGTTCAACTAGTATCAGGCAGGTTTTTGTTTGGGATCGATGACCTTGTTTAGACCAGAACCAAGCCCAGCAAGACCTGCAGTGTAGAGGATGTTTTCCTGGTAGTGGCTGGTTGGTGTTGTTCACATTTCTGCCTTTTTCTATTCCCTAGCAGAGGCAAGGCAGGAGCAGAGACAGCAGAATAACCAATGGGAAGACAATTCCCAGGACGATTCCTGCCTCGTATCAGAGGAGCCAAAACGCACAGATGAAAACTCTGCAAATGTTTTGCAAGGGAACAGGAGCCCTTTTGAAGATGGCTGATTTCCCAGTGCAAACATTTCATCTAGCCCTGCGAGTTCTCTGCAAAACAGTTTGAGCCCCACAAGGAAAAAAAAAAAAAAAAACCAAAACTGTCAAAACATTGTGAAGGAGGCTGAAATTTTCTGGTTGTTTAGAAAGAAATCATCAGCACCTGCTTGTCCAGCAGCCTGGTGGATGCACAGAAGTGCATGTAAATCAGGTAGTTGGTGTTTCTGCCTTCTCTATGCAAGAGCCAAGCAGTTGCAGTGCTCCTTGCTCGAGGGACAGCACAGGGTCACCTGTCCTGGGCAGGGAACAACATCCCCAGCAGTGGCATCACTCTGCAAGCGCTCCTTCGCTTAAGATGGTCACGGTCCTACAGAGCCCATGGCTGTCGCAACCGGGAGAGAAAGCCTACAGTGCAATTCCGTCCGGCTCAGCTGGCATCATTTGGTTGATAGGCAGCTTCTCTCCGGCCATTAATTTTTTGGGGACTCAGGAAGAACCTACCCTCACCCAGGGGTTGGCTTATCTTAAGATTGTTTTCTCCAGAAAGGAGTACAGCGTTCAAGGGGCACAGCCCCTGTCCTTGCCCACAGCCCCAACATGGAGCACCCGACCCCGCTGCACTCAAAAAGCACCTGATGCTGTTGCGCCCAAAAAAGAGCCGGACCTTGCCGCACCCAAATACAATGAGCCTGATGCCATGCTGCTTTCTCCTCCCTGCTTGGCTGCTTTCCACCCTCTCCCCTTCACGCTCACGACTGCTGTCCCCAGGTCCCCCTGATCCCTCCCAGCCAGCCTGGACCCCTCGGCCACCGCCCAGCAGTGCAGATGGCCGCCGGGAGCCTGGGGGAGGCTTTGCCGGCCGCCCCTGCAGCACACGGGGGCTGCGTGCCGGCAGCGAGGCGGGCAGCCCTGCCTGTGCACGGCCGGGCACGCCAGCGAGCCGTCTCGCCCCGTTTCCTCCTCTCCACCTGGCTGCTCTGCCGGCCCGGCTCCTGCCAAGAGCAGCGAGGCGAGGGGAGCAGGGGGGAGCGCCGGATGGATGGGCAGCAACTGTCAGCACAGCCAGTGTCGCACAGACGCGCCGAACAAGTTCCTAGGGGTGCCTGCCAGCTCCAGACCCGCTGTGCTCACAGCTATTCCTCCGACCCCTGCCTTGCTTGGGCAGCGTGCTATGGCCGTGGCACCATCCTCTTGAGGAGCAAGAAAATCAAACCACTGGACCATGCTCAGCAGAAGGAATATGGATGTTATCGCATGCTCCTGGCTCCCTTGCCAGATTTGACCAGGGCGATGTGGCCCCGAGCCCGTGGTCCCCCCTAGAGCCAGCCCGGAGCAGACCGAGAGCAACGTGACCTGTCCCCACACCGGCACGTGTGTGCAAAACAGGCTGCAGGTGCCCAAAGCAGCACACGATCCACTGTCACGTCCAAACCCTCAAAACACATGCACCCCGAGCTGCTGCCCATCCCCTCCAGCCCCCTCTCCTTTCTCCGTATCCAGGAGCACAGGGCTGGGAAGCAGCCGGTTATAAAAGCCAGCTGGGAGGGAGGGAGCTGCTGCTTTTTGACAAAGCCAGAACGCAGCTACGATGCTATGAGTTTCCCCTCCCCAGGCAAGCACTGAGAAGAAGATTGGTACCCCGGGTGCAGCAGGCTGATCGGATGCATCAGCTAATTCGCACTAATGGTCCCAGAAAGGCAGGGAGCGCTCTCCAGAGCAGAATGCACTTGAGCAATAACCTAAATAGATACGCATTTCCAAGAAAAAGTCCTTGAGGAGGGAAGAGAGGCCCTACAGTTGAATTTCTCTCCCCACTTGCACCAAAGCTTGGCGGGGGATGTTGGAAAGGAGCTGCCTGGGCAGGGAAATGCATTGGATCTGCAATCTGGGAAGGAGCTCTTGGAAGAAGCCGGGCCACGGCTGGACGTCCAGCCCCGCTTTTGGAGCCCACTTGGACAGACTGATGGCAGCCCTGGGAAGAGCTCAGCCCAGAGCACGCTTGGCTCCGTCGTCAGCCCAAAGCAAAAAAAGTCAGCCCATCTGTGCTGCGACAGGTTGATATAGAGGGCGAAATGCCTAAGTAAAATTCCACAACAGGGCATTAAAAAGATGTAATAAAATATACACGAGTTATTAAATATTGTCATCAAGATGAACCATAAATCAGAGGTTTTATGGTTTCTGATTATAAATTCCATTTATTCTGTAAGCGTTTAAAGAAAGAAAAATGGAGACTCAGTAAAGATTTAAGCCCAGCCATGATGCTGCTGATATTTCACTGTTGCTTGTGGCTGTCACATCTGTGGGAGCCCAGCGTTGGGTGCACAGGGTTGTCTGGAAGGAGCCTCTCGCCAGGCAGCTTGCCGTGCCATGAAACTCCCCAGCGTCCTTACGGACACCACTACAGATGCTCCTGCCCGTGCAAACACGGTGACAGGGTCCCCACGCTGCCCTCCCCACGTGCACCAGAGATTTGCACCCGCCCAGGCACCACTTCTCCTCTCCGCACCCTGTTTAGGGGTTACAAGACATGGCTGACTTTTGCGGAGCGAGAAATCAACATCACTTCGGGGAAGGAAAGGACGAAAACGGTGAGCGTATGTGGGAAATACTACCTTTCCCCCCCTTCAAATGCCAAGAGAAATATCAAAGAAATTGCTTTCTTGGAAAGACTCAAGGGTTCGAATAAATTGTCAAGCGTCAGTTGCCAGCGCTTCCCCTCACCACCCCGGCAGGACGGTGATGCTTCTCTCGTAGACAGAATTTCCCCTTCCCGCTCAGCCCCTGGGGCAGAAGGACCAAGCTGCACCTCCTGACACAATGAAGAAATGTCAGGAGAAGGAAACCTTGAAAAGTTTCCTGTGGGAGAACAAGCAAATGGACAGCCTTGGCTTAAGGCAGCCCGAGACTACTGAAAAACCACTCTGCTCTGATATTTTACAGGCAGCAGTACCCAGGAGCCTCAATAGCCCTGCCACATCCTAGAGATGCTCACTCCAAAATGAGTATTTCCTATAGTCAACCCCCCTTCCCATTTTTGAGAGTCGTAAAACGGCGTTAGACGTTCCTTCTCCAGCCCTAAATTTGGTTGACTTGGTCGCCAACCCGCATTTTTCAGGTAAGACCCTTGCAGATCCAGACGCGTGATGCACAGCTTTGCATGGGCTGTTTCCATTCACCTTAATCCATTCACCATCCTACTGCAGTTCATTTGCACAGGGACCAAAGCCCACGGACGCAGAACCATAACCCCGGCAGTTAAATCCCATCCTTCAGATAGGCTGGGTGGAAGGTAGACCACAGGGCAGATCCTGTTTAATTAGGGCTCATAAAAACAGCTCAGTACTGCACCAGAGAGTAGGGCTGATTTGCAGCTGCCTTTAAAACCGAGCAGGGTTACTGCTTCAGCAGTTTTCCCAGCCGGTTTTATGGATGCAACAATAAAGCAAAAAAAGTTTGTGTGCCGAGAGTTTTACTGCTGAAGCATCTGATAACGTCACGCCAGCTTATCGCGGGATCGAGGGAAGGGGAGCGCTGGGATGGGGAGCAGACTCAGACAAGCTGCAGGAGGGAGGCAAACCCAGCCTTGCTAAGCCACAGAAGCTTCTCAACGGGCAGATAAGACACGCTTAAAATGAGCTTTGCCGTATTTCCAAATAGCCTGTGCGAAGGTTTATATCCTTCCGGATGAAGCGATGATGGGCTGCCAGGCCTGGGAGCTGCCGGCCTGTATTTATCTGCCCATCGGGGAGCAGCGATTCACCGCAGCCCCGGCGCTGAAGTGGCTGGGCTTTACGAGGTGCGCCATGGAGGGGACCCCACCGAGCCGGGCTCTGCACCGTGCCTCGACCAGGGGAAAACACCAGGAAATATCATCAACACCTATTAAATAAGGATTTATTTTTATTTTTTTGTAATTACTGGGTAGAAATGCTGCCTCCCCCTCCCAAACTCCTCCTAAGCACCGCAGGCTGCACCTGAACCGCTGCGCTGGGGCTTTACAGCCCAGTGCACATTGCTGGGCAAGCTCTCTGCTGCGCAGAGCAGCTGCTCGCAGAGGGCACCCACCGGGCAAGGAGCCGGGCTGGGGGACGGGAGCAGGGATGTTTATTCCTGACGTCAGCCTCCAGCCTAACCCCTGCACGATGGGGAGCTGGTTGTTAGTGAGAGCCCCTGGTGCTACGGCAGCCCCGGGCACAGGCAAGACAATCCAGGTGGGCATTTGGAAAGATGTACTGGCAGATCAGGGAAATGAGGGGGGGAAAGTAGCACACGAGGTTTCTAGGATAGCAAAATAATCCGAGGATGAAAACCTCCCTCAATGCCTATACTCAGCCAGGGCAAGTCAACGCTTCCCTCCCTGCTTTGCTGGCCGTAGCTTTCGGTAAAAATCTGATGAAGCAAGCTTTATGCATGAAAAAGGCCAATTTGAAGAAAAAAAAAAAAAAGGCAAGTGTGAGTAAAAAGAAGAACAGAGCGAGACTGATGGGGTCAGGGCACTGTTAAGGATGTCAATACCCATCACTCACCAATAACCTTTCTGTAACTCCTGACCCAGCAGTGGCTGTCGCGAAACCACAGCAAAATTAAAACAGAAACGAAGCAGCATTAGGTCCTGGTGAGAGGAGGCAGCGGCTGACAGGCAAAGTAAGGGCCTGACGCAGAGACAAGAGGGGGCACAGTGCTGGGCCTGCCAACCTGCGCTCCTGGGAAAAGTGCAAGGGATGCAGGATGCGGCGGGCGGGCAGCGGGAGCGGGTCGGATGCGTGCTGCCCAGCGCAGCGGGGCTCGGAGGAGGAGAGGGCACGTGGTTCAGCTGACAGCAGCGGGCTGGCGGAGGTGAGCATCCTTCCCGGGGAGAGAGGAAGGACGAGGCGGATGTAGCCCCAACAGCTGAAGCTGGCAGAGGGGCAGCGGCTCGCGACAGCCGGCGGGGTTACAACGTGATCGCTCTGTGCTTTGGGGGATTTCTGCTAAGAAAAGGCTATTTCCTCAGGTTCCAGGTGGGTCTGGGGGCCTTTGTGTGGTCCTGTATCCCATCCATCCATAGAAATAGCAAAAAAAGCAGCAAACCTGCCTCTGCAAGGGCTGGAGCTGCTGCAGCCCTACCCTCCCTTCTCCTCCTGCCCCCTGCTCTCTGTGCAAATTTAAAGCGTGTTCAAGATATGGGCTGACCTTTACAGTACACATGAAAAGGCAAAAGGAGAGTTGGAAATGCACAGAAAGGAAAATAGGCCTTGCAATGGAAAACAGACCGTGCACATCCTAGCTAGCAGAACAGGGGAGATGGGACTGATCTCCAGGATCAGTCCTCACCAAAACCAAATCTTCATTTCAATGCCCTCCTGACCCCAAAGGGGAAGTCCCAAGGGCAGACCCTGAGTGGCTTTAGCCCAGAAGCCCGTGGGACCCACTTTTCTACTGAGCAGACCTGCTACCACCCTCATCGCACTCCCCCAGAGCTTTGAAACAAGTCTGGCAAGGGGCAAAGCATCAAGCCCCATCAGAAGGGTTGCCCTTGCTGGGAAGCACCCCTAAGGCTCATTTGCAATGACCCCTCAGCTATTTAATCAGTCACAAGTAAAAATATTGAGGGAGGTAAAGTCCCCAGGTTGGCTTACGGAGCAGACGGTGGCCAGTAGACCACGGCCAAGTCTCTCCAGCACTGGCTCGCCCATCTCATGCAGCGGGCAGAGCATCCTTCTCCCTCCCCGTCACATGGATACCTGCTGTTTGGATACCTTACTGTTTTACCAGTCACTCCCCCATCCTGCTGTTGTGAGAAAAGGAGGACAAGCGCATCCCTCCCGTGCCAGCGGTTCTTCGCCGCACCAGGTGCAGCCCTTGCCAAGAAAAAGCACACAGAGGGAAAGCAATCAGGCAAACCGCGGGAGATGCACATGCAAACAGCAGTGAACCTGCTGGGAACCTGCGGACATGTGCGTATGGCAAGGACATGCGGCTCCTGGGGTCCACCCTTTCCCGTCACGGCTCTTTTGGCTTTAACTTGGGCCAAGGCGAGGGCTCCTGCGCTCTTGGCGTGACCCTCCCTCCATCTCCCAGCCCGTCAGCAGCGTGCAGGATCAGCTCAGGCTCCTCTCTGCAAGACATCCAGAAGCTGAGACAGAGCTGATCCATCTTCCCTGCTGAAAGAGTGTAAACAACTCAGCTGCAGGCTTGGAGTGCAAGAGAGGACACGCAGTTGGAAATTTTAAGGGCCAATTTACTAGGTAATTTACTAAACACGCTAATAATTGACATTGCAAGCACCATACCGCTGTCCCCAGCTCCCTCCTAATACCCGTAGCAAGAGGGAGAGAACAGCTTTCCCTGTCCTAGCCGCTCCGCAAAGCCTCCTCTGCCAGACACGATCCTGTTTGCCATCTGGGCATCCTCGCTCTGCTCAATCCCAACCAACACAACAGCAACCCTGGCAAAAACCACTCTCCTGATTAGTATGCATATTTCCGAGCACTGATTTCACCTGAGGATCTTTGCAAGGAGAGGGTGTGTTGTAATTACCACCTCTTCCCTAGCTGTAATTAAAGACAAACTGAAGGGAGTTATGCCCAGTCTCTTCGTTTCCCTGAAGCTTCTCCCCGTGCCAAAAAAATATCTCTGCAAGAAAACTCCCAGCAGCTTCTTGGATAAAGGCAGCAGCTCAGACTGGAGTTGCAACCTGTTTCGGATTACAGTAGTTAGACTAGGCTTGCTGTCCAGCCACGAGGAGAGAGCTGGTGTCCAGGTATCCCACATCCTTTAGCCACCTGCAACAGGAGGGGATGAACTGTCCTCTCTGGGAGGAGCACAGGGGACCCGGTTAGACCCACACCTACAATTTAAGCAACTAAGCCGGGGTACGCTAAACGCCAGCCTATGTATTTCTCAGTAATGGCATCTTTACACCAGTGGAAGTTGTACATCCAAGTCCTAGGAGATGTTCAGCTAACCATCCCAGGCCGTTTAACCCCGGTGCAAATGGGAGGGATGTGGGATGTTCGGTCAGAAACGCTGTTTTGTTGAAATTTAAACTTCCCATGGGAAGCCTCAATTTTGACAAAATCACACTTGTGCTTTTATTGGCTGTGATTAACCTTTTTTCCATTTCTAGGCACCTTTGCTGGTTCTTAGTGGTTTATGTTCTCACTTAGTCAACCTTTTGACTAAGGCGTGCTGCAAACGGGAGCTGACCCCCCTCCTTCTCCCCACCACAAAGCTCCATTTCCAGGGCAGGAAATCCAATTCAAAACCCAGTTCAAAATTCAAAACTCCATTCAAAAGTAGCACAAACCTAGGCAATACTGACATCAATTCAAAATCAACACATTCCCGGGCACTATTGATAGCAGCTTCTCATGCCACCACAGCCGGGTGCTCAAAGGACTAGTGAGCACGTTTGCATTTATTTTTCTGTCCTGCACCTGGCTGGATCTACACATTAGAAAAGAGGATGAAAATCTGATGAACAGTAAGTGACTCCGAGTGCTCAAAGGCACAGGGGTTTAAAGAGCCTTCTCAACCACTCTCTCAAGAAAAACCCAAACCAAAAACCTCTTGGGCTCCTTAAAGGCATTTCACATTGAGCATCTTCAGCCTGAAAATCCCTCAAAACTTGTCACTTACAGCAACCTGGATCGCAATTTGCAATTAATCATTCACTTGATTAATTTTGCCTCCTTTTCTGCCGGCGTGCAGCCTGCCAGTCCCTACAGGCCAGCATGCTGCCGGTGCAATGACTCCGCGGGTGGGCTGAGGGCACACCGAGCCTGTGCCACGCGGTCGCAACCGGCCCGGCAAGTCGCAGAACCAGTAATCAATGTCGATGCTGCCTAGACGGGAGCGTGAAGCCAAGCCACCCACAGCACCCTGCAAACAGGGCCGGGCACGGACGCAAAGTCAAAGATCTTGCCCAAATGCTTGGTCAAGAGTCGGGCTTAACAAATTCCTCTGCTGGGTGTAAATGACCTCGGTGAGACATCGCATCACCCACCGCTCCTCCTCATCGTCTCTATCAGGAGATGCTCAGCTCCACACTACTCTCTCCAATAGACCAGCAAAACATTCCTTTAAAGTTGGTGTTTTTTTTTTTTCCTGGTGGTGGTTTTCTCTCGTTTTCTTCCATTAGGAGACATGTTCATTAGCAAAATATCACAAACCTCTGGGGCAGCTTGTGCTTCTAATTCATTTTCCAAATGTATAATGAGCCAGGAGTAAATTTTTTTAGGGTGAATTTAATTGACCTTTGCAGTGGCATTAGGCAGATTGGCTTAAAGTCTATTAGAGTGTAATATAACCTGGTGAGATTTTAGGGAAAGTTATTGGAAAAACCTATTGACTTGGACTGCTTCTCTCCTCCCTCTAGCTTTCTTCATGGAGAAAAAGAAGGATGGCTCGAGAATAGAGAGGGATGAACAGAAGGGGAGAGGGATGAACAGACGGGAGAGAATTAAAAGGCAGAAGTGAGGGAAAGAGTAGGAGGGAGAGAGAGGAGAGCAGTTCAAACTGGCCCTCAGCTGCAGAGCGGTGCAGCAGGCTTGGCTGCTCGGGGACGGGCATCAACATCCACCGACCGAGCAGCTGGCCCATTTAGCTTGGTGACATGGTGCCAGCTTACACCAGCTGAGGATCAGGCCCTCCGGCGATGGAAGACATCCCAGCTTTGCGGGAACGGCTCGCAAGCCGCTGGTTCCTGCTGTCTCATAGGGAAATACGGATCTGCAACGGCTGACAGATGCCAGGCTTGGTGCTGCCTTGCTCTGGATGCCACGGCCAAGGAGACGAGCCCACCATCTGCCCCTGCTTAAAGACACCCTTTTGGGTCAGATATAAACTGCCCCTATGGAGGCTGGGGGAGGCAGGTCAGCGACACATCCCAGCTCGCATCCAGGAGGACATCGGACCTCCAGTATTGCTAACAGGGGCTCTCCAGGTGCTGCTGAGAAGCAGCAAAAGGTGAAAACCACTGAATTTCACTCCAGTACAGAGGAAGAGCGCCAGAAGTGGGCACCGCCCTACAAAGCCATGTCCTGCACACCCCTGTGACCCTGGCCTTGTGCTCTCAGAGCACACTCGGGACCTAAAAATAACATAATGTGCTGCTACCCCATGTGGCACATGGAGGCTCCAAGCACCCCAACAGCCCCGTGTATACTCAAGAGGTGTTTAGAAAACACCCGGCCCTTGCACCAGCGACAACTTTCCATCCTTCTAGCAGCCGCAGAGAGGAGGTCCCCTTTCAGGGTCAGCACCCCCAGCCCAAGCCCCATTCGCAGCAGCAGCAGCCGGGCTCTGCGGCCCCGGGGAGGGGGAACGGCACATGCGTGCTGTGCACCCACACACCTCTGCAGACTCTCTTAGATTTGCGTTAATAAAATTGCAGCAATCAAAGGCCCTGGGCAAAGCTGGATTCCAGGAAGGCGGCGCGGCGCAGACGATCCCACCCTTCCCTGTTTCACAATCTCAGGAGCATTACATGTGTTTACAGAGAAGGTGCCTGACGGGACGCAGCTCTCCCAAGGATCACGCCACGGTATGGGGGCCTGGCGCCCTGGCAAGGGCTCTGCCTCCCAGCACCATCCTGCTTTGCAGGCGCTTCTCGAAGCCCACCCGGGCGGCTCTCAGCTCCACCAGAGGCAGCCCGTTTATCACAGCCCTGGTCACGGCTTGGCACAGGGGCGTCCCCAGGAGAGCATCCAGAAACACCCAGCTCTAACCTATCGGCACTAAAGAAGTATTTCTCCTTTGGTGTTTTTGCACCAGCCCAGAAGCAAGGGCCAGCAAATCAGCCTGGGAAAATCTGTTTGGCGGTATTTTGAAACATCACTTGTTTTCTGGTGTGGTTTTTTTTTTTCCACCCAGCCCTGATAATCTCAGGCACACCCTGTGCACGCAGGGGTGGAGTATGAAATGCCAGGCTGGCTCCAGCCCACACCATTCCCACCCGGCATGCAGCAATCCTCCCTGAACTCATCCCCTCGCCGCCGGTGAGGCGACAGGGTGCAAACCCCAGAGATGGGCGAGCACTGTGCTGCCGAGAGCCCGGGGCAGGGCAGGGCTGAACCCAGCTACCCCTGGGCTGGGGCTGGTGCCTTGATGTTGAAACCATCCCTCCCTCCCCAGCCCTACAGCCCTCCCCTTACAGAGAGCTCTATCAGGATGCTCTGCTCTGTGCAAGCGAGAGCTGCCTCTCTGCCACAGCATAAAAAAGAAAAAAGAAGTATTTTTTTCCCCTACTGTGCCATAAATGAGATTTCAAGCATCCCGATTTCCAGTTACAAATCCTCCGCTGTGCACTGACTGGTGCTAAACGTGCCTGTTGTGCCAGCGGGTCTTTGCTCACGCAAACGCTGATGCACAAGCAAAGGCGCAGGATGCGTCTTGCTGCCCTCCCTGCACCAAACCGGCCACAAAAGGGTTACCGACCTGCTCTCCTTTCCAAACTTTGCTGGTTTCTGTTCCTCCCCTGAGAGGCTGCAGCAAGGGAGAGGAGGGTTTCAAAAGAGAGCCGGAAAATGAGAGAGAAAAGGGGAACGTTTCAGCTGGATGCAGTGAAATGGAAGGCTTTGTGTTTTAGAAAATTAAGGGTGTAAGGGGTCTCTTTGTGCTAAATGCTCTGGATGGGATGAAAGTAAATAGAGCTCAGCTGGGCAGGGGAGTTCGGGCGACATTGAGAACAATTTTTAGCCCTGTTAGATATTAATTTCCCGTACATCATCTGCCTGTCCTCTGCCTGTTTGAAGTGCTCAAGGTTTCAGGCTTCAAAGCGCACCACGACTGCCATTTGCACAAAGCTCATGGATCCGTGGGGAGCCGCATCAGCAGGTTACAGCCCCGCGTCCCAGCAGGACCCCCTCCCGCACGGCCTCCCCCCCCCTCCACCCGCAGCCAGGACCAGCCCGGGGATGCAGGGGCTCGTGCCACCGTGCGGCGAGTTCCTCGGGTCTCTGCTGCAGGAGGGAGCAAGGGGGGGCCAAGCCAGAGCAGATGAAAGCGCTGACCCACTTCGTGGCCCAAAGCGCTCATTAAAACCCAACCGCATGTATGCGGACGCCTGGAAAAGCCGGTGGGGTCATAAACCCCATTCCTCGCATCCCTGTCACTGATGAAGCACCTACCAAAATCAATGGCTCTTTGTTAGGTTGCGTCAGCTAACGAGGATAAGGCCATTTATTGTTTCAGCAGTAGAAGGCTGACGCACCACAAAGAAGGCCCTTTGCCTGGCTCAGAGCAGGCAGCCTGCAAATATCTGGGGGCTTTCCAGGATGATTTGGCTTTGACAAGAGGCTTCTGTGCTCTAGCAAGATGCCTGGGCTCACGGCGGTGCCAGGGTCCCCCCTCACCTGTCCCTGCTGCGTGCATCTTCGAATCCCCACCTAACGCTTTGCAGCAATTTACTACCACCACCACCGAGTTTTCCCACAATGCCTGGCCCGAGCACGGAGCAAAGCAGGCAGAGGTATTCCCAATTTGCTTGTGGGTGAACGGAGGCACGACTGACCGAAAGGCAGGAGGCAGAGCCCAACCTGAACCAGAGCCAGGCCAGGCAAAGCCCTACCATCTGCCTACTGCAAAGCAAAACAAGCTGAAGTTACTTGATTGAAATAGCAAGTGCATAAACATCCAACAAAATAAACAACAGTCATAATTAATAATAAAAAAAAAAAATAGCCTTTCCTTTTTGCTCCTGCACTTTGCGGCCACAGTGCTCAGGGCACATCACGCACCAGAGTAACAACTAATTATAAGTACCAATTACGATGATAATGAAATAATCTACCTTTGAAAGCTGACTGCCATTAATTTTCTTCTGCTGTAAATAAGGTTGAGCGCTCGCACTGGACACAGCAAGCAGCGTGGTTTCACCCTGCCCTGTGTTACAGGGGCATCCTTGATCCCCCAACCCTCCCGCAGCAGCGAGTTCCCCAAGTTGGCAGAAAAAACGTGCGCTATTTGGGGTGAAACTGAAGAAAACCAGCACTGCAAAGACTTCATTTATCTCCTCCTTCCAATGAAACCAAAGTGAAGCTTTTATTTCAGAACGCCATCAGTGGCAGGAAAAAAGAGGGTGAAGAAGGACAGTTTGGATGGAGATGCTGAGGAGCAGCGTTTTTCTAGACTAGACTGTGACTCAGGAAAGCACGTGGGCACGGACTGATGCGTAAGCCAGCAGTTAAGCAATAGCCTGACTGATGAAGTACTCAAGGTTTGCACTTCATCGCTCTCCTGAGTCAGAGCCTGCATCTTGCTCCTGCTACCGACTCATCTCGCATAAGGCTGCGGATGTCACTTGGCTGACCCGCGCCTCCGTTAATCCACAGGGAGACCGGAGATAACGATGCTAACGCATAGCTCTGCTTTGGTGCCACCGAGACGCGATAAATACACTCCGCTTTCTGGCTTCGGATCTTGCTTTCGATTGCAGAGGAGCCCAGTCGATGCATTGCATCAGCTAGGATGGCGACCAAGCCCTGAAACGCTCTCCTCCAACCTTGCAGAGAGCCACCAAAACGCAGTATTTGGTCAGAAATGCAAAATTTGTGGGCTGCAAAGAGGGAAAAGCAAAAAGTCTGTGTGCCAGAGAGGGGTCAAAAGACCCTCGTGTCCCTCAGACAGGACTTTCCCAGCCCAAATGCTTCTAAGCAATAAGACATGCCGAAAAGTGTGGGGCTGGGGCTGGCACCAGGGAGTGAGCAAGGCCTGTAAGATTTATTTTTTTTTTGTTTTCGACTGACGGTGTGTTTGCTAGAAAATGTCATTTTCAAGAACTGAAACTATCTGTGGATTCAAGTCAGGTTTAGAGAACAGTTTTTGCAGAAAATAAATAGAATGGGGAGAGGAGGGAGCTGAAGAGAAGTCAAAACATCTCACGGTGATGTTTCTTGTGTGTTACATTTCAATCTCTCACTTGAAATGTCATTGTCATTCCAAAAAATTGACATTTATATAAAGGTTAAAAAAAAGGCTATGTAAGTGAAGCATATGGGTTTATTTTCAGGTTTGCATAAACTGTTTCATTACGATTTGACAGAAACACTGGTTTTACGCCATTAAAAAAAAAAACCCTCCCTACTTTTCTCCGAGGTGACCCCGAGCCAATGGTATTTCTTTGCTCTGGCGACCAACCAAGCTGTGAAAAATAATTTAAAAAGCCATTATTCACCCAGCATTAGCGCAGAGCACCGCTGAGGTTAGAGCAGCACGTGGAGCGATTCCCACCGGAGGGAATCTTTCGGAGCAGTGTAGGTGTGCAGACCCCCCTGCAAAGTCATCTCGGAGCAAAACCAGCGTGAGTCCTTATTGCACTAATGGAGGGTGCTAAACCCCACGAACACGGAAAAAACGGGGCTGAAACACGACGCAGCCAGCACCACCAGGGAATATAAATTGTCCCATCCCTCCTGACTTTGACCCCGGATCCCGGGAAGCCCATGGAATTGTAACCACTAGCTCCCACTGATTTAAATCTGCAATTTAATCCTATGATAATTATAACACCATGCTTCCAGGCTGGTGTTTTATTCCCAGACCCTGGAATCTGAACAAACAATCCCCCCTCCCTGAGGCAGAAAAGGCCCTTTCATCCAACCTCTGAAAGAATTGGGCAAAGTCCTGATTTTTCTGAATTTTGCCCCGTGCTGATGTGATGCAAATAAAAATTACAGGGCCGGGGGGAATGATTGACTGGAAAATAGAGGGAAAATTTCTCTGTGAAATGGCCAGTCAATGGGTCTTTTGTGATATATCAATTTGAAATTTCCAGCAATAGGACCACTGGAGGGGAAATATTCAGGCCAACTTTAGGAAGTTGCCCTCCCCTGAGTTTCTCTGGGCACCCACTGAGCCAGCGGTTCCCCCCGCGGGCAGCTTCGGCAGGCAGGGGCGGCCAGGGGAGGACCGAGATGCCCAGCTCCTTCCAACTTGATGCATGGTTGGATCTCAACATCACCTGGAAGGGGCACACCGAGGATTTCATCTTTGCCCTCCTCATCACCTGAGGGGAAGAAACTTATTTTTTACAACCTCCTTCAAACAGGCTCTGCTTATAAATTATATAAATATAAATCATGCTTTAACAGTTTCAGCTCTTCCCAACAACAGCAAAAATTGAAATCGGAGCAAAAGGCAGGTGGTTTTAGCAGCCAGAGTGCTGGCAGCATTTCTGATCTGGATGTCAACTCTGTAGCAGCTCCTTTTCTTTTCTTTTTTTTTTTTTAATTCTTTAGTTTTCTTTTAATATTTATTTATTCTTCTTTTTAAACAAAGCTTCAAGATCCTTAGAAAAAGGATGCATGTTTTTCTATTCTGTGCTTGGATGATTCTCAGCCCCCTGACAGAGAATCCAGAGGTGCTAACAAAATACAAATGGATAATTAATCACCATAATTGTGGATTCGGTGGGTTTTATTCACTTCAATCTCCTCTGTGGTGTTTCTTCAAAAGAAAACAGGGGGGACAAAAAAAAATCTAGTAGAGAAGAGAAGAAAAGAAAACCGGTAAGCCTAAATGGGCTGCACAGATTTATGGAGAATTAGTTTAGTCCTAGGG
The DNA here is from genome assembly GCA_020745775.1 of Theristicus caerulescens. Classification (NCBI taxonomy): domain Eukaryota; kingdom Metazoa; phylum Chordata; class Aves; order Pelecaniformes; family Threskiornithidae; genus Theristicus; species Theristicus caerulescens. The sequence continues at coordinate 3,064,291 of CM036575.1, read as the reverse complement.
ACCTTGTGACATGAGAGTCCAACCAAACTCCATTCTTGGCTTTATGATGTTTTCAAGCCCCCTCAATGCAATTATTTCCTTGTCTCCCTACAGCCCATCCATTATTCTCTATAATAATATGTTTTCTGAAACTCCTTTCCATAAACAACTATAGCAGGCAGCAAGAAACCTCATTGTTATTGATATCATGTCACATCACCAGTAAAGCGGCTTATGGAAAATGGACTGTGAATGGAGATGGTTTCAATTTAAAACATCCCGACCTTTTACATCATTTAAAGATAAATCAAGCTAATGCGCAGTGACGTCACACGTGGAAATTCAACCCCGACGGTGCCAGCGACTGGGGGGTCATTTTAGGGGCAAGGTTGAGACAATCTCGCTGTGGATCCCAAACTGCTGGTAGGAAACGAGTCCCCTGAGGAGTTTTGCTTGCTCCTGCCACCGAATCCAGCCCTACACCATCGCTCACCTGCCAGCAAGCAAAGGCTCTCTTCGCCCGAGCTCCAGCTGCTAAACTTTTAAAAGCAAAAGGCTACAAAGTTTATTTGCCCTTGAACACCACAGTTCTGCAAGGAAATAGCACAGCCCCCAAACAGCCAGCAACGCAATAAAATGTGGTTCTTCACCATACATACTGAATACGACGTTCAAAAGCACACGCGCTACCCAGCTCTCATTAAAACAGACAGCAACAATCCTCGCTCCCCAAAGCATCATCCTGGGGGGTTCAAGCCCACAGTTCTCATTATAATAGGTAAAATCACAGCAGTTGCATGGTGTAATTGGTAGTTTCAATAGCAATAGCACAAACAAAGTGTACGAGGTGTGCTTAAGTCTGTAAAAGCAATGCTTGCTCAGTGTAGGACTGTATGGTGGATTTCTAGAGGCTGGGCAGATAGAGCTGAGCTATAGCTCAAGCCATGCCGACGCTGTCTTTGCACTCAAGCACGTAGGTCATGCTCACTCAGTCAATTAAGATAGTCCAGTTATGGTGCTGGCAACATCAAATAAGGAGTAATAAGCTTTCTATGCTTTCTTGCTAGACCCAAGAGTTTGTCTGGCACCCCCCCCACACACCTCCCCCAAGAGCTCCTCCATGTCTCTAAAAATTTGAGGTACAGTTTGAGTTATCCTAAGCCTTGAAAATAAATCCTTATGATGAGAACTATTGGAATCAGCCTATTCATAGATTCAAGAATAAAATTTCGTGTTAAAAGATCAAGAGATAAAGTTACTTATTTGCCACTAGGGATAATAAAAATAAAATCAACATGCCCCAACACACCTGGAAACAGCCCCATAGGATGAGCTACCTGATCCCAGAGGCCGTGCATCCTTCCTCATCCTCCTTTTTATTTTGTCATTTCTGCAATAGAGGCAGCCAGGCAATGTACTTTCTCGGGGACCAGATTTTTATCTTTCTAATCATGGTCCAGGACCAATACATGGAAGCATTTACTGGTCCAGAAAGCATTTGTACTGTTCCAGTAACTAAGCACTTTTGAAATACTCTTTTCCACTTGATTGTAGGAGCTGATAGCTCATGAGCCGCTAGCTAGAGATTGATGCTTCATATGTTTGAAAGCTAAAACTCCAAGAAGAGTATATAGCGCTGGTTTCTAGCTCTAGTGGTTTTCATAACACCCGGCAGCAATATCATGTCAGAACAGCAGCTGCAAAATCTGGTCTTCAATTATTGCCAACTTCAAGTTCAAGGAGAGCTAAATCCAGGGGTTTGGTGCAACCTGTTGTAAAATGTAGCTCCTAACAGGGCTCCCTTTTTTTCCCCCCATACATATTTCAGGAGCAGCCAGGTGTCTGCACCGAATTAGAGACTGCAGAGTTCAAAGGGGTGCATTGCTAGAGGCATCCCCTGCCACGTACAACTAAAATAGATGGGATAAATGGTACGGATAAACAAAACCTTATTACTTTCAACCTCAGTCAAAGGGGACCTTCAACCTTTCCTCCCCCAACCTTTTACAGCCTGCAAAGGGGCGAGTCGAGCAGCAGAAAACGGTAGGCTGAGACCTGCTTTCCTGCCTGTACTCATTTAGCCCAGGAAAAACACAAAGGAGATTTATGACATCTTTGGGGAGGGCAACCTACATCACATTAGCTTACATATACCCCGGCGTTAGAGACTATGTGAGCAGGTACTACAGAGAGACGGGTGCGTGCTAACCCTGCTGCCCCCATCACTTTAGAGCCTTGTATTCTAGGCTTTCCCACCATTCCCAACAAGAAGATTTGGGCACTTAAAATTCACCAGATTACACACGTTTCCACAGCACAGATTATTTTGACAGCAAAGAGATTATTCGGACTGCAGAGCTGCTGAGCTTCCCCCCTGCAATGACACGTACAAACATGTCCAGAGAAATTTTGATAGCACAACACGTGGGTTGGGCAAAACCCCACAGCAAAGAGTTTCATTTAACGTCACACGAGCGACCTGTGCAGAGTATTAAAACAGAGGATCAGGATATGCTAATGATATCACTTTTGCAAACAAAATTAATGCTTTTCAAGCCCTGGAGCCACCAGATTCCTCTTCTGCAAGGACTTGTGCTGGGTGAACACTGAGGCATGCGGGAATTTCATACTCCAGCAATATAAAAGATGAGGTTTTAGCACGTAGGGAAGCTACGTAAGGACACGAGAAAGGCCATGATGAGTTTCCATCAATCCACAATGTCAAAGGCCAAAAGAGACAATCAAATCTGACAGCCTGAAGATGCCATGCCACACAGTTTCACTCTGTAAGCCCTGTAGCAAACAGAAGGATTATTCCCTTGTGCTCGGGCAAACACTATCAAACCCGATAACTTCTTGCTGATGCAAGGTATAGGTTTTAGCGGGACAATCAGTCTTGCTTAAAAGACTTCAAGTGATGATGAATTTACCATTTTCCCCATGTAATCAAGGGATAGCTTGGTTTGCATCTGGCTTCCATTTTACTGGAGTTCAAAAGATGTATTACACAAACCTGCCTGGATTTAGGTCATGCATCACTGACATCTCCATCGAAAGAGTAAGGCTTTGCCAGCATCTACAAGCAAAACTCCACTTTCTCCAATCCAGCCCCTCAAAAGCCGTCCTAGTCTGCAGCTGGTGAAGAGAGAACATCCCCGTGCTGCCTTAACACCAGTCTCCAGCTTGGGAAGCTGCGGAGAACCTCAACGTGCTTCTTGAGACCTCCACGCCAGCAAGAGATGGGGCAAAAGACCCAAAAACCTGCTGCAGTGGTCAGCTTGGACCCAAAGCATCCTCTGGGTCCCGCCTGGGAGGGGAGGAAACGTGGGCAAAATAAATAAATAAAAAACCAATCTCCATTTGGAGGCACTAAATCCCCACTCCTTTCCAGATGGCTGGGAGATTTCTCCCAGGTGGTAAATATATTATTAAGAACTCATTTCACCGTGAAATTGACTATTCAAAACACAGACAGAAGTTAATATATTAGGACAACCTGTCTGAAAAACTCACGTTAGAGGGAATTTATTTTTGTTTTATATAAAAGGTGGCACTATACACATGGCCTTCCTCAAGCTTCCTCCATGGTAAGCACCCCAGCTGGAATACACGCTCATACATGGAGGTGGGCTGCTACAACGAGACAAAGGTCGCCGGATAAAGTCATGGTCACCTCTGGGGCTCCCCAGCCATCAAGGACATTGTCACTGGGAAGTGGTACCCATGCCTTGGCTAAGATGCCTCTCTAGCTCTCGTTGACCATCTCAGTGCTTTAATTCTGGCACTCCTCAGGAGTCCAGCACTTAAAGGGAGAAAACCAAAGCATGGTGATAAGAAAGATCAACTTTTCACAGCTGCTCAGAGACTTCCTTCCACTGACTCTGAAGAAAAAAACCCAAGCAACATGAGGAGGACACAAAAAGCATCTTTCACAGGGGCATCATTTAGGTCAGCAGAGCTCTCCGGAGATCATCGGATCTAGTCTCCCACTCTAAGCAGGGGTAGGTTTCAACCTGAAGTTGAGCCTAAACTTCCTCCAAATTTAGATTAAGCCTACACCTTGAAGCTATTTTCATTCACGTACTGAATCCACTCAAAGATTTGGGAAGGTTGGAACCTACCGTTACTAACTGCATAATTAATGCATTATTTCTTATTAACCACTGTCTAATAAGAAGATGCCTAACTAATGTGTTTGCTAAAACATTTTCTAATTGAGTCAATTGTTTTGATTTGGGTAATTATTTAAAAGTATCCCAGACATTTTGGGGGGGAGCAGCATAATTTTCCAAATCAGTAATGAATAAGCCTGAAAGGAGCAACAAATAATTTGTATTGTTTAATTTGCTTCACAGCCTTTCTGTCAAGGAGCTTCAGCTTTCCTTTGGTGTAAGATCTGCCCAGTGGAAGTCCAAGAGGGTGACCTTTTTCTTTTCACTTAATAGCAGAGGATGAGAGTCTGTCTGCTGGATGCATGCAGACTTCAGAGTGTGTTTTCATTATAAGCTACGCGACATCTCCGAAGTCCCAGCCCTTCTGGGAAGGGACGGATGGAAGAAACCTCTGCAAGTTACGGGTCCATTAGACTAGAACCTCTTTCATTTTAATTCAGCTGCTAATCAACTCACTTTAAGCTAAATGCCTATATCTAGAATAAAGCGAACTCTTCACAGACCTTTGGTCCAGGACACACATGCCTTGGCAGCTACCTCTGCTGAACTTTGTGGCAGCTGTAGCAGCTGAGCTAGCAGGAAAGCTCTTCAAAGAAGTGTCCCAGTATCCCTGCACTAAGCATGCCCTCTTCTGCAGTGATGGTTGGGAGACTGGGTGTATGTTAGCCTGGACAGATGTAACATGGGTTGTGCAAGTTGTTCTTTGAGAAGGGAAACTGGTGGAAGATATCTGAGGAGCAAGAGAGCACAGAGGTCCAACAGATAACATGTGAAGGGAAAGAGTTATCCCACCCTGGAAAAAGCTGGACATTTCAAAGAATCACCACCTTTCCTAGACCTTGGAAAATTTCCATACAGAGAAATACAAACACCCCACTGTTGTCGTCCCCGAACCAGCCCAATTTATCAGGAGCCATCTCTAAAATCCAGTATAGCCTTTCTGCTCAGACCTAGAGCAGAAAACCCACTTGAACCCTAAAAAAGCCAGTTATCTGCAGTAATAAAAAATCACAGCCTCTCTTGGCAACTAAATCTCTCAGCTATCAGGCTACAGACTTGGCCTCCGGCTCTTTCTCTCGATCTCTTCTCCGAGCCATTCTGCTGCAGATAAATAATTAAATACGCATTGGAACAGGGACCTGAACGCACGTCTCCTCCATCCCGGTTGAGTGCCCTAGCTGATGGGCTATAAAATCTCTGCTGGCCCAACAAATATTTATTCATGCAAAATGGAGCAGCTTCAATGAAAGAGACGGAGCCATGCTCTATCCTTTTGCTCTTCAGAGAACGCACCCGAGAGCAAACATTGACAATGTGGACATGTAGTTTTGTTGGTCAAACTCAAAATGTTTTCATCTCTTGGCTGAACTCATCATCCTTCCAAACTCAACCATACAAGTAAAAATAACTGTAATAATCGCAAGAGCAATTTTTATTAATAAAATAAAAAAATGCTTTGGATGAGGAAAATATCCCCCCTATCTAAGGTGCTCTAACTCAGCTGTTTGGACTATTGAACACAAACAGCCACGGTGGTCTCCAATGATAGTCAGGGCCACCCAACTAATTGCAAACTCCACCAGCAATAAGCACAGTCCTTGAGGATGCTACAAGATACCTGGTCCTTTAGGAAGCCCTCTTATTAAAGGTGTCCTTCCTTGATTTGCTAGTCCATGCCAGCAAATCAATTCCTAGACAGAATTTCTCTTTCTCAGCCCTCTTAGTTTTGATTCTCTTCCATCTCCCTTCTCCAGTGGAATAAGTGATCATTAATCCCGTCAAAGGAAATGAGACTTTCGCTCACATATAGGAACACATCTGAAGTTCCTGCAAGAAGTAACACATTACCTTGATACCCTGACATCATGAAAAATGGTTCTGGGGAACGTGTCTTGCTTTTCTTCTTTTTATCAGTTATTCATTCAAGGCACCAAAACCAGCTGTTATGAGTGGCTGGCATTTGCTTTATAAAGGGAGCAGGGAAAAAAAACAGATTAAGAAAACCTTCCTCTGTGCGTACATTCTTTCTACAAATCTGAGTGCTAATAGTATTTGACATGTTGGTAATTTGGGTTTTTTACCATAATTCATTTAGTGTGGTTCTGCTTTATTATTGTACATTTTACACAGCGATGCACAGAAAATGTTGTTGCTTTTTTTCCTCCTTAAACAATTTTATTCTTTCTAGAAATCACTCATTCATGCTAGCCACATTCTAGGCTAGCGAAGGAGGGAAGAAAAAAGCAGAAATCAAACAGAAAATAGGCAGCGAGAGAAGAGAAAATAAATGAAAAGCAGGGAAAACAGAAAAGACAATAAGAAGAGAAAATAAGATGAGAAATTATGCAAATAGAAGAAAACAAAGCCAAGACCCACAAGGGCAGAGAGGGGAGCCAGTTCCCTGTGTTTTTGGGGAGCACATCCTACTTCTGCCCAGACACTGGAGCAAAGGGGGAATCTAGCTAGTTAAGACTCATTTGTATTTATTTTCCATGGAGTTAAGCTACTCTCTAGCTCAACAACTGAATTTCTTCTCCATGCTCAGAGAGCTTGTGTGACATTAGACAGGATGTTCTTCTGGAAATCTCCGCAGTCTGAAAAAAGCTGGGCAGAAAATAACTGTTCCTGCTCTATAAAAATTTTGCCCTTTGCAGTGAAGGGAAGGAGGGGGGAAGAAGCCCTAAAAATTCACAAACCAAAGTTCTCATATTATTTAAACTCAAGTAAAAATTGAGCAAAAGTCAACACGATCTTTAAATTTCAACCGTTTTTGCTTATTAACTAAAAGAAAAATTCAGCTACGCCTCAATTTTTCATTTTAAGCCAGAAAATCACATTTTTTTTTTCCTTAAAAACAAATCAATTATATTTTAAAACCTTGCAAAATGCTTTAGTTTTCCCTGTATTTGTTAGTTCTGCGCAAGCACTCCTTTGAAACTGGCTTGTTCTGGAAAGCCTGGTCTCCCTAAATCAGCATGTCCCAGCTTAAGAACCACCAACCACCTCCCATCATCACCTCCATGGCAGAAGGGGAGTTCACACCAGCAAAGGATCCGTGCCAGTGCCATGAATCTCAGCCCACCCTTGGCTCCCCATGTGCAAAATGGGAAAGGATTTGGTCCCTCAACTCCCAGCATCTTGGGATAAATGGATGGACAGGAGACAGCCAGAGTCAACTTAGGTGGATGACCAGCAACGGAGACCTGGATAATCCACCCAACCTCTTGCGGTGGGAAGGAGCCACGTTGCTCCCAAGCCATCGCTGATCATATTGCGTCACTCCGAGGGCTCCAAGCCTCCTGCAATCCCCTGTTAGTTAATAAAGAAAGCAAAAGATTCAACAATTGTTTTTGCTCGGGCTGCCTTGTAAAGGCTTCATCGCTCAGCAATGAAACAAAAGGGGACTAATAACACCCTGTGCTGCAAAAGCAAGTGCCAAGGAAGAGACAGAAATCAATTATCTGGGTGAAATTCAAAGGGAGAGGAAGTGGCAAACATGTACACATCAGCAAACAGCACGCATAATCCCATTAACACAGACGCCGTCTCCCTTGCGGGAGCGCCGAGCCAGGGAGAAAGATGATAATTAAAATAAACAAACAAAAAGTAGCCTCAACTTCACGGGTAAGGGATGGCAGGGCGGCTGGCTGCCACTGGGACGTGGGGAGGGCAAAAGGGGAAGCTGAGATGAAGCTAGGGGGATCGGGACCCTGGAGGGGGGCATTTCCTAGGGGAGAGGTGGGGGGGTGGCTGCACACTCGGAAAAGCCACCCTTCCCTGTCACCAGATGCTCCTGAAGGGCAGCAGCACCTGAAGGATGGTGAAATCTTGACATCTTTAACGCAACCTGCTGAAACACAACATTGCAAGGCTGGAGCAAACCCCAAGGAGGGATGAGCATGCTCTCGGGATGTGCTGGTGCTCCCCACGGCAGGGACCAGCCCCTGGCATCTTCCCCGTCCCGCTCTGCAGGAGCAGAGATGCTGGGCTGGTGGCCTGGCAAACACAAAGCCATCAACAGGCTGTGCCAGGTCTCCCTAAATGTCTCTGCTCTCTTGGTTGATTCACTGAAAAACTTCAAACTCCATCTCTCACTGTTTTCTATCAGGATAAATTGAGGCAGCCTTACTGGCTTGCACCAAAACACAATTTAAAACCCATCAGTCTCTTTTGCTTACAAGGGCTGCTCTGGCAGCTAACGCGGCACGAGCCGAGGGCACGCTGGAGAAACACAACCCTTCCTGGTGGGCATCAGCAGACCATCGCGAAACAGCTGAGCCAGCTGGGAAGATCTCTGCCAACCGTGAGCTGCGGTGCGGGCTGCAGAGAGGGGATGTGTGGCTCTCTGGGACACGGCTGCGTGCTCCGGTGGCCCTTGCTACAAATGCATCTTTCCCATGTGGGGCAGTTAGACTCAAAGTGGTTTTGACACAATTAGACCTTCTAAAAACAAGCAAATTGCAGCTGCAATCCCAAAGCATCCATAGGGGTTTAGGCAGGAGAGAGTGAAGGGTTGGCTACGGAGCTCCCGCAAGCAACCGCGGTCGAGAGACCCCCCCTGCAGACCCTAAGTCCACAAAAATCTCCATTTTTCAGGACTGATGCTGTATGAGGCACTTCCAGCGATTTCACCAATGCTCTTGACCTGGAGACAGATTCAAGGAGCCACTCAGGGGAACTGCAAGAAAATAACAAAGCAGCATCAACACTTCTCTATTCCCTTGTCATTTCTTAATACTTGGGGCTACAGGGGGACACAGATGACCCTTTCGGTTCTCCCACAGGCAATGACATTTCAAATACTGGTGACCCTCTATTTTATCTCAGGAACCCATCTGGGCAAGGACTGGTTTGGCATAATTGTTTGTGCAGCCCACATCACAGCTTCCCAGATAAAATTTATTACTCCGGCGTAACTCTCTATTACTTTTTTCCTGAGCATCTGCCACCAGCAGCTTTTGGAGATAGGACACTTTGCTGATCTGGTATTGCAATTCCTATTTCTGCTCAGAAAAGGGCTCTCTCCTCTGGAGCCTGTGAGAGTTAATGGAAAATGGGACTCACACCATCTTCCAAGGATTTAGGATCAGAACCAAAATAAGCTCAGGAAGTCAGAAAAAGTCTAAATCCTTTTGCCCTCACCCCCACGACTGCCCTCCCTAACAGAGCACCCTTTGCCCCCAACTCTGGCTCAGATATATGGCTATTCTATAATTTATACATTGTCTCCAAAGACAACAGAGCAGCTCATAAATTTAAAAAAAAAAAAAAAGTCCTTTGGAAGGATGGTTTTAATATTAGGCTTTTCATTTAAGGAAAGAGCAATTCAAGTTAATTCCTGGAAATACTCGGTCCATCTGTCCCGGGAGCATCAGTGGCCAGGGACAGGGAGGGAGAGCGAACCTGCAGCCCCAGGCAGCGTGCTGGGACCCGCGACATCCTCACGAAGAAGGCAAGATTAAAATACAGTCACTTAATCCCCCACAAAGCCTCTTAAGAGTTTATATCAGGGTCAGCTCAGTTGGTGCTTAGTCAACCTGCCTCTGAAAAATATCCCAATTTAGGCCCTTCCGCTGACTGGCAAGTAGGCTGAAATGAGGGACGGGATCAAAGGCGACAGGGACCAAGTGGATGAAGGTAAATGCTGCGTAAGTAACCCTCGTTACGGAGCAAGGGTCTTTTATAACCTCCTCTTTCCCACCTATCCCCTCCCCAGGCTGTGGATCCTTCCCCGTGCCAGCCTGAGCAGCTGCAGAGATATTTTTTTCTCTCCCCTTGCTTCTCAGCCCTCAAAGTTTCTGCGAGAGATAACCGGGATGACTTAGCCCAAGGGTGAGTCCATCAGCTTCAATGGAGTCATTGGCACCAGAGCCAGGTATGCTGCCTGAGCCAGGGGACAGCAGATAGGCTTTTAGCTGGAGAGCTTTGCAGGAGAGTTAAATCCTTATAAAACCATCCTAAACATGGGTCTTCGACCTCTTGGACTCCTGCACCCCCTCCCAGGCTTTCCGGTGGCGGTGCATTTGCACCCCGAAGCAAAAGGCTTCCTTCTCCTAATGACCTTCCCCAGGCTCTTTACAAGCAGCTCACCAAATCTTAGCAACATTATCCTGGAGAAATAAGTCGAGGATCGCGTTACAAAGCGCAACCAGGAATTTTAAGGGCTTGCAGCAGGCATAATGAAAACAAAACATCCTTTGACAGTTTATTTAGGCTAGGCTCTCTGCTCTGCCACATTCAGTTTGTATCACCTCAGCAGCCAAAATTTTCCTTTTTCTTTTCTTCCCCCCCCCTCCCCGCCCCTTGAGTCAACCAAAATTAGAAGGGAGATCCCAAGCTACAAGGGCAACTTCTATGCCAGTCCTGCTCCTGACACGTAGCAGTGATGACAGGAGTATGCTGAAATCTGGGTTAATGGTGCATTGGAGCTGGCAACCCAGCCTTGTGCCGTGGGACGTGCTGAGCCCCAGGCCACCAGTCTGGGCTTTCCTGAAGCAAGCTCTTCTGAGCCTGGTTGCCAGCATGAACGCAGCTGCCTCTGCTCTGCAACGCTGCCCTCAGTAGCATCGGCACCAAGGTTCCTCCGAAGCTAAGCAATAACTGGATTCACCGGGAGTTCAGCTCCCCAAGATGTAGGAGTAGCACAAACTGTTTTTGCCTGAGCCAAGAGTTGATAATACTACACAGAGCTGTCTACTTTGCAAAGGCATACTGTGCACATAATTATAACCATAAGCACAAGTATATATATATGCTCAAATGCACACAGACATACATTCAATTTGCAAAGTCCAGATGATCCTACAGCTGTATTTTAATATTTCAATACCAGGGTCAGAGTGAATCTCACTGTCTCCCTCTTATCTTCCCTCTGCATACCAGTGCTGTCAATGCCATCGGCAATTTTACATGTAAATGAGCCCATCCATCACTCCCTGCTCTGCAGCGCCTCACTTCCAAGACTACCATGGAGTTACACCATTAAATCTCCTGGCTTTACAATATACATCATGACATATTTGACATCAATCAGCTGTGTCAGTCCGCTCACTGTAAACCATAAACTTGCTCTGCATTCCAGCTCCGTGCACAGTGATTAAAACCTTCTCAGCCTGGCTTCCTGATTATGGTGATAAATGATGATGCCTTCCCTTCTGACTCAACGCTCGCCCATCCTCCTCTGATCGCCCCCACCCAGGCCAGCACTCATCCCGAGTTATCCACAGGCACTGCTCACTCCCCCAGTCCAGCTCTCAGGTCTTTCCCATCTACCATTTCTGGGCCACCTCATCCATTCATTCACCTTTCTGCCAGCAGGTACATTTCTCCTGCAGCTCCATCTGCTCCCACATCCTCCAAAGCAGCCACTGGTGCAGCTTTGCCCATCTCTGGAGTTTAGGTAAAGCATCAGAAGAGACATTCTTGGGAATAGCCGTGACCTGGATGGATGTAGGTGGGTCAACACAGTCACCCAAAGTCATCCTTCACGTGCACAGCCGACATCTGACAGACTGACACATGTAGTCATCTTTATGAACATTCAATACGTCAAGTGGTTTTGGTCAGACATACCATAATCCTGCTTCATATGCAGCATTGTGCTTTGAGGCACCTAAAAAAACCCCATGCCTCAATTATCAAAACAACCGATCCTTCCCTAAACCCATTCGCTTCCTGAAGAGCGAGTGACACTGCGTGATTCCTGACAGTGTTAAGTATCAGGTCTACCAAGCCAGAGACCAGGCTTCACATCATAAATGCAAGTTAGAGGGGTTAGCTTCAGGCTAGTGAAATTCTGGCCTTCTACTTCATTTTCATCTTTCTGCGGCAGGCAACTCGGGAAGAAGAGTTTAGTTGGGCAAGTCTAGATTTCAGTATCTGTTCTGGGGATTTATTTTCCATCAATCTGCTTGAAAGTGCAGAAACTCAATATTTCCACATCATATATTGTATTGCGCACACACACTTGTTCTTCTGTCATTGGAATACAACGCTTCGCAGAACAACTGATTTTGCAAGTAACTCCAGCCCAAGATTGAAACCATTTTGGAAGGTGTGATTGCATCACGAAAAAAAACCAAACCTGAGCAAAATCGCATCACCACCAAAGGCAACATTTTCAGATGGGTTCCTCCTAGGCTAGGAAATTGAGCCATTTGTGAAAAAAACCCAAAAAACTTCACAAATGAATGCAAGAAGTCACAAACAAGGAGATCGTTACAGTTTCTAGACAACTTATCTTGCTAGAGTTTCTTTCAGCATCTAATTATAGCTGGTTCTTGCACCAGGGAAGACCCAACTTATTGCCATTATGCCCTCCCCTCTGCAGTTGGGGATAGAAGCCTCATTAGGACTTGCAGTATCTCAAATAGATGCCTATGGCTTGTAGCATCACTCGGGACCTTTCCAGCTGGCCTTTCTGCCACCACGTCAGCTCCTGGGCACCTGAAGATACAAGAGGCACGAGGGCTAGCTCAGAGATGACGTTGTTCCCATCTAGTGCCTTGTAAACAACCTGAGATGAGGCATGGAAATTGTGGGGGAAACCAGACAGGCAGAAGAAGGAAAAAGTTAGCAGCTCGCTTTCATTCTTGGGACATCCACAGAGAAATGATCCCTCCTTCACTGAAAGATGAATGGGCAGCTGTACAGGTTATGAGGGAGGTTTTATTGCAGATCAATAAATCTGTGTCAGAGACCCCATCTGGAGGGAGTTTTAATTTAAAGAAAAGAGTGATGAATGCCGAAAGACAATAAATCAAAAAGTTGTGAAACCCCATCGGCGTTAACCTTCTATCCATGCAAACACAGGCTCTGGGGCACGTGTGGGGACAAGAGTTTGCTGGCCCCATGGACCTGGGTATCGGGGCCATGTGAGATGGGAGCATCAACAGGGATCAAGGAGGCAAAAGAAACCCAGGATTTATTACTGTGGTGCTATCAGAGATCAGTGGGTGTCAGTAGGAGACAGTTCTCTCAGATCCGAATCAGAGAGAAAGCGAGAGAAAAATAGACCAGGGAGAGTTCACAGCAACAAACTTGAGACAGGACTGACAACAAGAGGGGAATATCAGAGATTATCTCAAGTCTCTCTGCTCGAAACACAAGGGAAAAAACTTCCCCCTAAAGCCCTCCTTTTCATCATATGGCTTTCTCCATCTGCTAAGCACTGACTCGGCTCTGAAATAGAAGGCAACTGTGGCTCGCATTGCGAGGACAACAGTGCAGCTCTAGCTCAGAGACGAGGACACATCCATAACCCAAACCTGGTCAAAGACGATGGTGAGGGAGGCTATATTCGTGCCGGAAACATTCAGAGAGAGGTTGCAGAGGAAGCCCCAGGCCCACAGATGGGGATTCCCAGCTACTCTTCATTAGCACACCTCCGCTGGAGGTCAGACCTGGAAAACTTGGCTTTCCTCATCAGAGAGGCTCAGGTCCCCTCTTACACTAACTGCAGATGAAATCAGGTGCCTGCAGCCCATTTCACATATCTGCACCCACCACCCCCTTGCCTGGGGGGTGCAACGCATCCTGTTCAGCCTTGCATCACGCTGAACCTGCGATGCAAAAGACAAGAGACTCCTAACATTGATGTTTCCACATTGCAATGAGCTTGCTGGTTGCAAAAAGGCCAGCGGGTAATTGCACACAACATCTTGCAACAGTGCCTTCCCTTGGCTCCCGTGGGTTAAAACATTATTACGTTTACTGGAAGCGAAGAACATGCTTACTACCCACACTAAGAAAACTCACTTTAAAGAAAGGCAAGAACCATTTTATCTGGGTGGCCACAGTTATTTTCTGGGTGATCAGTGATTTGGGGTGCTCTTAATACAATTTACAGAGATCTGATTTTTCACAGAGCAGGAGAGCACCAGACAGAAACGTCCCTGACTGGGAGGCTTCCGAACATCTTAAACACCAGTTGCTTTTAAATTTTGGCAATCTGCACTTTTTCTAAATTCCTGAGCCGTGCTATTAATCTTATCTTCCATTAGGAAAACGAGAGCTTTTTAAAAATCCAATTTACTTTTCACCATATACACTTCAGGTTAACTTTATTTTTCACGTTACTCAGCTTGAACTAAGCAATAATCATTTCCAGATTAATGATGATAATTTCAAACACTTTTCAGAGCAGGCATCTTAATATCCTCTCTGACCAGCGGAGAATTTCCTGTTCTACAACAAGATTACATTTAGTAAGATTAAACGCGTTTCTGTTTTGCTGGCGGCAGTGGTGATAGGGACTTCGCGAAAGACTCTCAGCAGCACTCTCCATCCAGGACAAGCCCAGGAATGCAAAAAAATAGTTGAGTTTTTTTTATTTTCCCCTAAAAATAAATGCAATTAATTTTAAAAGGTACACTCCTGTAGTAGGTCCTGGAAACAGTCATCCTGCTGGAAAAATACAGTCCTGTCCTACCCTGTACTCTGACATTGGACTCAAATGCCACTTTTTATCACTAATTCCATTAATTTAACCCAAAAAATAGGTGTTGTCCTACTAAAATGCTGGTTGGTTCCCCAGCCTGCAGGCTGTCGGAGCAAGGGAAAGACTCACCAGGTTTAGATCTCAGATGCACTTTACAGAGCTGGGTAAGTGCCATCAGCTCCATCCTGCAGAGGGGAAACTGAGGCCAAGCGAGGCAATGCTACTGCTTAATTGATGTTTAAATTGAAAACACAAATTACATCTCAGAGGATCTAGCCAAGCCAACTGAAAGGGTGTCATTCCAGGGGGCCGAAGTTGGCGAGATTAGAAAAATCCCACTACTGTATTCAGTCCCGCTTCTAATGAATTCAGTTTCTTTTAAAAAGACAAATACTATAATATGAGAGGATATTTCACATTGGCTCTCAAGGGCTTTTTACAGGCTTTGAGCCACCAAAACAAGAGAGAAAGCACAGCAGGCACTTCAGCAGCAAAAGGCAAGCTGACAAGCTGATGGAAAACACGGACCAGTTCAGATGCACAGTCGATGCTCCTGCAATTCAGGAGCTAACAGGAGAAGGAAACCGAAGGGATAAATTGAAAAGCAGCAAATACGTGATCAGAAAGACACGAAGGAGCTTCCTGCATTAAAATTACACTAAGTTGTTGCAGATCTTCCCCCGCGCCCCAGCTCAGACCTGCCTCGGAGAACTTAACCACAGCCACGACCGAAACCCTGCCGCTCTCCTGCACTTTCCCACTCTCATCTTCAGCTACGGGTCAGACCACAGCACACGTTTCTGCACTCAAACACAATCCTTCCCTGTGCCTGAGAATGTAAAAGCAGTCAGGAATTCACAGACCTTCACTAATGACTTACACATCACCTGTAATTCACTGGGTTGATAACGCTTCCCAGCCCCTGAGGTCTGAGCCCGAGTTTTAAAGGTAGCAATGTTTCCCGGAGCAATAGCTCAAAATGCCTGGAGCCATTCAGAACAGGACTGCTTAAAAAATAAATAAATTAAATTTAAACAAAACCCACAAATCCTTCAGTCAGATGGGAATAGGCAGTAGTAAGGCAGGAGAACTACATGATTAGCATCTGTGTCTGCAGCAAATGTCTAATTAGAGGCTGTCTTTCCAAAGAAATTTTACTGGTTTTGTCTTTTTAAGTGGGATAGGAGAGACCTGAGGAACTCCCAACTGCAGGATAGGGTTTGGAGAGCAAAAAAGCCCCAGCAGCATTGCCCGGACAGATGGAGAAGCCCCAGGTCCATAGAAGACTCCGGAGCTCCTGCGGTTGGGCTCAGGGTCCCACCTTTGAAGCCCACCTGTGCCAGAAACAGGCTGGGGAGATGTGCAGCAGTGCCGGTGACTGCCAGACAAACCCACCACAATTCCCAGGAGATATTTTCACTCTTGTTCCTTCGATCCATCACCCTGTATTTCTGAATTTTATTTGTCTTTCCCCAAAGGACATTTGCTCCCATCACGATCCCCTTTGTCAGCAGCATCACTTTTTAATCGAGGCTCCTTTGGGACCCTGATCTCTCCCATAGCCCAACATCTCCTCCCAGGGTGGGTGAGAAGGAATTTTTTTCCCTGCTCAATCCTGAAGCCTTTGACAGAGAGGCAGAAAGGAGAGCCAGAGCGAATATTAGCACATCAGCTTTTTGGGTCACCATTAAAAAGGATCATGTGAAAGGAGGTCAGATAAATATTTAACATGGTTATTAATATCTGCTCCTAATTTCATTCCTCCTCCTCCCCCTCCCCAGCTCCTCCCTTTACTCTTCATCTCTTCATTTTACCCGGTTGATCCCTTTTAAGAAGGTCAGTCGGGATCATAGGACAGTGCTGGCTGGCAAAGGGGGGGCAGAAAGAGAGAGCTGCAACCCTCCTCCTGGGGAGCACGGCCCGAATTAGGCTGCTTGCTGGCGATGGATGCCGAGGCATTAACGATACCCTTGGGTTTCTCCTCCCAAGTGCACAGCGGCGTTCAGCCCCAGCATCGTTTGCTGCTTAAACGAGAGGTTTAGTGGGGCAAAACAGTGGGGCAACACACCTTTACAGACACACGCACCCGCACAAGGGTGAAGACCTCGTGCAGAATTGCTGGCAGATCCCCCGGAGCAAAGAGGGGGCACATTATTCCAGCAAAAAGGGGTATCTATATGCACCAAAAGGGCTCTCTGGTACTTACATACCAGCAGGAAAACAAAGCAGATGCCCCAAACCCACAAACCACCTCTTCCCCCTCAGCTGCCAAGTCTATTAAGGCACCACTGAACCCACAGGGGTGGGTTTTTCCCTGTTTTTCCATGGGGGAAATGGGATCGGGTCCCACTTTCCTCCTTCCTGAGCCACCTCTGCCTGGGGAAGGCAGGTCTGAGCTGCTGGGACCTGGCAGCACTGGCACGCAGCTAACACCAATGTATGCACTGCCTTAGCTGATTTAGGAACTTTGCAGCTGCATATCATGCTTTTTTTTTTTTTTTAAGCCTTATTTACAGATTTCACAACACACACCTGTAGGCTATACTCCTCCGCATTTTACTTGCTGTCCTATACTGCCATCCTGCCATCATTTCTCAAAACAATATTCCTTCAGGGAGAGAAAAGAGAACCACCTCATCCAGTTTTCCTACACAAACAGCCCGAGCAAGTGCTTTGGGTTCTTCGGGCTGCTGCCATGATTGCCCACAGCCCCTTCCCTCCCTGGAAAGGGATGCCAACAGCTCCTCATCCCCTCCGTACACCCAAAAACTCATTTCTCCTGGTGTCCGCACCCCGCTCGCTGGCTGCCAGGCTGCCTTGGAAAATTTACGGCTCTGCCGAGGAGCGCCGCATGACTTAGGGCCAGGTCTGGTTAAAAATAAAAAGATCCTAACTTGAGCAGATGTAAGTCATCCTACGCCATGCTGAACCCAGACAAAGCAATAGCTACATAAATAATTTTAAAAGGGTGGAGAAAGAAACTCACTTCTCATGTTTGGGTCTTGCAGATAGAGCCTGCTATGGAGAGAGGCACCCAAGGGCAAAAAGGAAAAAGCCAGCAGCCCCGCTGCCACCGCGCCAGGAGATGCAGGATCCCCCTCCATCTTCTGGCATTGCTGTCATTGAACACCCAAAGACACATCCCATGCCCAGAGGTTTTAGCTCATCCCTCTGCTTTGCATTACAGAGAAACCCCAGGACACGCTGAGCAACCAGCACGAGGGTCAATGAGTCGAGTGCTTGAACATTAGGGCGGGCATCAGTTACAGCTCTGGGCACATCCCCATCCCAAAGCAGGCTTCGGCACGGGTCCTCATTGCTTGGGTGGCTCCAGGCCTTATTTATTTTACATTGTTCAAACCCGCTCCGAAGACAAAATTATTCACCTCCTCCTCAGCCTTTCCCCGGTGCTTCTCGTGACAGTGTTAAATGCTCCACAAACATCCGCGCATTCATCTTCGCATCCCTCCCTCGGTTTCAATATATTCCCTGTTTTACAGCCGGGAGCGGAGCCCTGGGCCCCCGGCGGTTCAGTCTCCCCGAGTAACCTTTGCCAGCAGGAAAGGAGGAGGGGAGGCAAAAAAAAGAGCACCAAACCCAACTGAGCATCCGGGGGGATGAGGATGACCTTCAGGCACGGATAAAGTAAACAGTTCAGACCCGCAGCATCTGAAGCGCGGGGTGGGATATTTACATACTTGTATTCAGGCATCTAAATTAAGAAGCCAGTCTCTCTCAGCAAAGGCGCGCGAGAGAGAGCTGCTTCTGCGGGAGGTCATCCAAGGAGATGCCTGCCTGCTGCGGGACGAGGAGCTCTGCCAGGGGAAGCCACCCTCGCTGCTTTGCAGGACAGCTCCGAGGGACCAGGAGGAGGGATGCTCTGGGGGGATGGCACCCCAAAGACCACAGCACTCCTCAGAGGTCCAGCCCCAGCAAACGGACATCTCCTGGGCTACCCCTTGGTTCTCCTAGCTTGATTATACCAGAAAAGCACAGCAGATACAGGCAGTACCCAACAGCCACGCATCAACGGTCCCATTTCTGAAACCAGCCCTTAAAAATCTTATTTGCATCCTTTTCTTCCTCCAGACCATCCTTTTCTTCCTCCAGACCTCCCTTCTCTCTCCCTTTTTCAGTATACAAAAGGTCTGCTGCTAAGCGGGGGTTGCCATGATAACAAGACAACCCTTTGGGTGGGGAAAGGCACCCACGTACAATGCCATCCTCCTCTCCCAAAATAAATAAATAAGGGGGGAAAAAAAAAAAAGAGATAGATGCTTAGTGTCACTTGAGAGGAGCGTGGAGCAGAAATTATGGCAATTTCCTGTAACTGGAATCAAATGCCCAACTTGCCGGCTCGCAGCAGGCACTGCCATTAATTCAAACACTTGTGCGAGAGCCGGGTTTCCATTAAAGGGGCCAATTTCGAGTCCATTTCCCTGATAAACAGACAGCAGCTAGGCTCCTAAATTGGGGCTTGATAGATTTGATTAGGGCAGAGTTTGCACAGGTTGTGATTTTGGCGAGGAAAACTGCCGTTTGATGAGAGAGAAAAAATTGCACTCAAAATCCTCCGGCGCTGGCGAGGGGGCGGGAGATGCCCCGCATCCCGGCACCATCCCAATTATCCCCGGCGGATATCGCCCAGCAGCAACACGTTAGGGGAATTGGACAGATTAGCTGCTGCAAAAACAAAAACGTTATTTAAACAAGGCATAACAAAGTCCAGCTATCTCCTGCGGGCTGCGGCAGGGACTGTCAGAGCTTTCTCCAGCCCTGGCTAGGGACAACTAAGCTGCAAGGAGCTCTGCTATCCAGGATCTGGTTCCTGTGTTTTTCTTGCGAGTGTTTCCAGCTGGAGGATCGATTCCTGCACAGCACAGGCATTTGCGGCTGGTTGCTCCTGGTGCGAAGGTGCAACGCATCCAGGACGCTCATACAGGTATTGCAGACAGACAGATGGATGACTGCAAGCAGCAGCATGGCATGATCTTTCAGCCCTGGGTCTTTAGACTTGAAAGAAGCAAGCGCACGACGAAGGTGGCATCACTTTTTCTGCCCTGTCCCAAGCTAAGTCAGCATCTCACCAGCCCTGCCTGAAAATCAGGACTACAGCTTGCTGCATTACAGCCCCGGGACATGGCTATTTGGGGACAGACAGCCCCTCCTCTGCTCCCCATCCCAAAGCAAGGTGTCACCTCCGGGAGAGGGCTGTAATCCCCCATGAGATGGGGAGCAGGATCAGAATTCCCACCGCAAAGGATGAATATTCATTTCAGCATTAAGTCCCCTATCAGGACTTCCAGGCAGGTGGTATTAAGACTGGATCTCCAGAGAGTTTTGTTTTATTCTCTGGAAGCAGAGCCCTGACTTTGAGACACAATAACTCACTTAAGGAAAGCTAATTCGCTCTGCCGGTGAATTTAAAGCGCGGCAGAAAGGCGACAGTAAAATGACAGCCTGGCAACACCTCTCGCGTCTCTCCTTGCCCATGCTTGGATGCTCGCAGGGTATGGATGCAAATCCCCAACTCCCCAGGTGCTCGCTCAGCCTTCGGTGTAAGGCCTGTTTGAAGGCAGGTAGTGCAGAACAAAAAAAAGAAAATAATCCATATTGCATTGGGACTGAGTGCTGTGGGGGCATTTACCAAGGCACTTTGTAACTCCCGGTCATTGCATGGGGCTGTAGGACTCTCCGGAGGATGATGTGTAGCTGGTTTCCCCAGGGAAGAGCAGTGGGATTTTGGCGGTGGAGGGTGTAAAGGGGGACAAAGTATTTCTTGCTATTGCTTAGCAGCCGGGACACCCAAGCAAGAAACAAAAACCCTTCGCAGGCATGTGCCGGGCTCCCAAGTGCAAATGCCTAATGAAAACATTTGCAATTACAATGATAATATTACAATTTTAAAAGGAATTAGATTCTGCTGACCTAAATATTAACCGTGCAGCAAGTTGTGGCTATGTGGACTTCTTAAAATATGATTGCACAGTTCCTTACCGAGGATTTAGAGGCGCATGGGGTAGGAGATGGAGCACCACTGCAGTAACCCACACCAGCCCTTGCCCCCAGATCTGCAATACGCTGCCTCAGTTTCCCCACCTTTACAAAAGGGATAAAAAAGGCTAAAACGGAAGATAAGCATTAAGAGCGCAGAATATTTTTCCTCTTTAAAAAAAAAAAAAAAAGAAACCATCACAGAAAGATGTTTCTCTCTTCTGAAATTGCATAGTATTAAACTCCAGAGCAGTTGTGACAGGTGCTATAACAGCAGCATTCATTATCAGTTTTGTTCTGTTTAATGCTCCTCACTCACGTGCTCCTCCCCAGAGCCTGGTTTACTCCTCCTCAGACATCGCACTGAGTTTGATGCCTCTTAACCCAGTAATTGGGATCACGGCATCCCCAAGGACGCGGAGCCCAACGTCCCGTCCCGCCAGCCCCCACCAGCCAACATGTCACTCCGTCTCGCCTTCCAGACCACCTTCTCGCTCCACAATCCACCTTCCTCAAGGGGTTTGGGGCACCTCACCCCATTTTTTAGCATCAGCACCCTGCTGCATCCATCTATCCCACTGTAGGTGACCGAGTGCTCAGCAATCAGCTGTATATGTGAACCCTCTGTCGAGCTGCAAAGCCTTGCTCGCCTCCCCATCATGCATCTCCCTGCAACCCACCCAATGGAAGATCGTCCACCCAGCTGCATTAACAAATATTTTGGGGGTGCAGAAAGTGGTTTGTCCAACTCTATCCTCAATGGTTTAATAAAATAACAGCTAAGGCTCTTTGGGACTGCATGGAAACGTCAGAAAAGTTAAGCTATTTCCCATACATCTCTCAAAGAGTGCAGATGATCTTGCCAGCGGGCTGGCGTTCCCCATTTGCATGGATGAAGGCAGGCATAAAACACTACCTACTTCAGCCTGCGCACTGATATAAATGAGCACAAGGTCTGCCGACGCTCCCTGCATTCAAGTACCTGGCTGCTGAAGATCATGGCCTCTATTTATCAACAGATATGAAGCTTTTCCTGCTCAAGACGCCGCCTTCCCACGCCGGGCAACTCGTGGGTGACTGAAAAGCAGCTCAGTCTCCGTTGGGGAGGAGGTTAATTATAGCTACATCATCATACCGCGGACACGCTGCAGCCGGGGTCTGATGAGAAACCTCTTTCCTTCCCTTTGGACTATAAAGACGAACATATTTAATCCCTCCTGTGCTATTCGCAGAGCCCTGCGAACCCGAGAAGATTCATGGTTGGTTTCTTACAGCGCTGCTCTTCCTGCTAACGATGCCCTTCCTGCTAATATATGCTGGGTGGGACTCACATCAGTCAGAAAGGGGCACCATAAAACGGCATACGGAAGAGCAGAGGAGCCTGCAGGTAATAAAACACCTGGCAGAAGCACTGCCACCCAAAAAGCAAGCCTTGGTCCTCCAAAAAAGGCTCTGCCCTCCGTGTGAGCCAGCCTACCGCCAGCAGAAACTCTCTTATGCTTGGTATAATCAGGAGTTTTATATCCCCTGCTCAGCGAGGACATTTCAGGGCTCCAGTGCTAAGGGGCTGCAGCAGGTACCCGAGGATGATACAGCTGGGAAGTCCAAGCATCACCCGGGGGGTGTCACGGGGGTCCCCTCTCCCTCCCTCCCTGCCCAGCCTTCCTGAGCAAAAGCGGAGGGTGGAATAAACGCATCGTTTTCCTGCTTCTAAATATGCATTCACAAGCCAAGGCGGGGGGAAAGCCACCAGGAATACGCAGAGGGTTGCAGTGAGCACAGCCAGCTTGGATGCTGAAGGCGTAGGTGCGACACGAGGCTCTGTCCCCAGCACTGCGGGGAATAGTCTGGAAAGCTGTGATAGTAAGAACTTCCCTTTCTCTGGTCAGATGGTAACAGCAAGAAAAATAACATATCCCCCCCCCCCCAAAAAAAAGAGCAAGAGGAATCAGGAGCAACCTTTCAAAAGGCGCATCGTTTCTTCCTGATTTTTAAATGGCATCATATCAAAACACCCCATAAAAATGAACCTGAGTGTGTTTTGTAAATTATAGATTAGCCAGGAGGGATCCTTCACTAAAGAGGTCGGTGCTACGTTGCAATTCCAGCAGCGTTTCAGCAGAACACGCTGGGCAGGAGGTCACAGCAGTCATAACAGTATGTTCTCTCTGTATTATTATTATTCCGATGCAGAAATAATACACAAGGCCGGTGCGTGGGGAAAGAGAAGGTGGGTGGGTGGGGGATAAAAAGGAGCAAGAACAGGGCTAAAATTGTCTTTATTCCCTTTATCTTGCTCTGACTAACTGAAGGTACATGTCATACACAGCCGGGCAGAAAAGAAATTGCTCCTCTTCCCTCCCTCCTTGGGTCTGTCTCTGAATAATCTGAGATATTCTTGCAAAATCAGGGTCTTATGACCGAGTGGGAGTGAAACTATTGCTCTAAACACGCAGTCTTGGGCACGAAGCTGAGCAAACGGCTGTGTCTCTGGGTCGCTAGCAATGCCGGGGATGGGGTAACTGATGCTCCAAGCGAGTGGAGCATCACCTGCATGATCTGCTGCGTTTGGGGGTTTATTTTGCTGTGCTCGGCAGGTATCAGAGCAGGGCAATGTTAAAGGCACCTATTGCCAAAAGGGGCCCTGAAAAAGCTATAGTTGGGTTTTCTGCGCATTTCCAGGGAGCTTTTCTTTCTCTTCCTTTGTTTGGCAATTCTTTTCGAACAGCAGTAGCAAGATTGGCCAATTATCATAATTGGGTCACCCCTAAAGATTGTGATAGACACCCAGGGCAACCTACCAGAGAGAATCTGACTTATGGCTCATTATGAGCTTGAGCTTGACAGGTTATTTCAGTAACAGGCAGAAAAGCCATCAGAGCAAAGGCACTGGGGAAGACCCAGGGGCTGTGCAGCCTGCGAGGCGGGAGAGTTGGCTCAGCCGCTGCGAAACCCCACAATGTCACCCTTTCGGCCACGGGCTGGGGGGGATGCAGTGTGGTCTGTGCAGGGGTAAATTTGCAGGCAGTTTTGCCGCAAATATAGGCATAACCCCTGCTGTCGATAGGATGGATGTTAAACCTGTGCATCGGTTCAGCTTGGAAAAGCAGCAACACAAAGATCAGACTGAGATCCCAAACACCGTAGCACCCAGGTTCATGCAAATCTGTGTTTTATCTTATTTTTTGGAGCTATTTTAATACTAGAAGATTGGCTGCTGGTTTTTGTGGTGGCCTGGGGAGACTGCCTACTAGACTCCCGTCTTTGCTCATCTCTGGCCTTAATACTGAGTCAAAAAGGTCAAGAATCAAGTGTTTATCTCCAGCCCATGTGGTGCACAGTGAAAGCACGGTCACTTTTGTAACCAAGAGCTCACAGGAGGAAAGGAGTAAAAAGCTGATTTCTTACTGAACTCCTACAGGACTCCTTCAAAAAGCTCAATCCCAAATCCCAACCTTCCCCTCCCATGCTGCAGCATCCCTCACCCCACCAGCATCAAGCCTGGACCGCCGGGATGAATTTTCTTCGCCCCATCCCTTCCGAGGAGGGATCCTGCTCCCTTCCCCTTCCTCCATCACCGCTATTAACGCTCAGCAAACGTGTCTCTATCCAAACCGCGTGCAGCCAGACAGCTCCGCCGAGGAACATTTCTCTCTCTCCTCGAGCCGCTAAAGGACTGTGGAATCAGGACGGAACAGATGTTTTAAGGACTTCGTAAATCCGTGAAGATAAAAAAAACACCCACCCAGCACTTTCTAACAAAACCCCATGCTGACGGACTGGCGTATCAGAAATAAATACAGCCACCCACAGAAACCTTCCGATAAATCTCCTCCGCATTATATTCTATATATAATATATATGAGTGTGTGTGTGTATATATATATAATATATATATGTATATGAGAGTGCACATATAGGAATACTCATGTTTAAAAAAAAATAAAATTGCCAAATTTAGACCATTATGACTGGGGAAAAAAAAGAAAAAAATCTTCCTGCCTCTCCCCCACCTCTTCCCGGGCTTCCTTTGCTCCCATTAATCTGACCAGCTCCCCCATCGCTCGCGTTTCCCTCTGTCCTCTCCCTCCCACGGCTGTTGTCACTCCGCAACTCCCCACCACCACTATCATCTCCCCCAGTAACTCCTCACCAAATTCCAATGAGGTTTTCTAATTAGACTAATTAATTTTCTGCCCAAGTTAATAAGACTGTCTGCAGTTCAGAAATAATTGGACTTCCCAAACACCAGTATCCCCTCCCTTCCCCTCTCGCTCTCTCGGCAGCAAGCAGCGATAGGGCTCCTTAATAATTCAAAATCAGCCTCTGTTTTTTCAACCGATGGCTTTGCATTTCAAGAGTTATTTAGTTTTTTCATTAGCACTCTGACACCAGCCTTCCCCTGCCCGGGGCGGCACCGGGAGGGGAGTGCGTGCCAAGGGATGCTCTGGCATGCGGGAGATCCCTTCCAAGAGGCAGGACATCCCTTCGTGGATCAGCGCACACCGCTCCTCCCATGTTACCAATGACCAGTGTCTTGCTAGATTAATTTTCCCCACACCGGGCTTTGCTTTTTCCTTTGCAGAGTATTCTGGAGTGAGAACCAATTCTGGTGCTTGGTACTGTAAAAGGACAATTTGCTATCAGGAAACTCTCCGTTATAGCCCCCAGCTAAGGCTTTGCTGGAGAAAAGACTTGCAACACATTCAACTACCGCCTGAGGTTGCCTTTCAGCGCTCTGGGACAGCTTTGCAAAGGGCAGAAGTCCCTCCCGCTGCCGCTGGGGACATCACGGCAATGCCCTGACGCACGAAGCTTGCAGCCCTTTGGTTCACCAAAGCCTGAGTCGGTCTGAATTTCCATCCGAGCTCCACGTGTCATCACTGGCATTACGATAAACCTGGACAGATATATTTTTCCCAGTGGGAAAGGATTCAAGAGCATCACGAGGGACAGCCCATGCAGCTCTCCCTCTCTAAGCCAAGGTGCTGGAGCTCCAAGGGGGGCCTGGACCACACGGTTACAGGGTCAGCATCCCACAGCCTTGAGCCTGAACAGACAAACGCAGGCTGAAGTTCAGAGGTCAGACAGGACAAGTGCTTCAGATTTAGCAGCCGACACTAAATACTGAAGCAGGTCACGGGAAAAAAAAGCAGAATTGTGACAGCAAAGGAAAAAATCTCCCAGTTTTAAAACCATTAATGGAGCAGGCAATTCAACAACCTTCACCTGAAAGCATCCAAACACTTCGACTTTATAAAGAAAATGGTTTAGTGACAATGAGGTTCAACGTTTCAATGAAAAGGGCCTGTCAGGTTTGGAGGAGAGTGAATCAGGCCATCAGAAGAGGCATATTCACATCAACTCTGACTCATTGCTGAGGCAGGGAAGAGCAAAAGCTTTCCCTATTTTTGGCAATACGACCCCGGCTTGCCGGGATTGGATGGGAGGGATGGAGGGAGGATTTCATGTCCTGACATTCACAGAGCATCTCCTCCAGGTGAAATTTGGGCTGGTGCTACCCAGAAGGTCAGACTAGATTAGAGCAATGAACTCTACGGGCCTTAATACCCTGAAACGGGTGCCCTGCCTCCCACTCCCCCCCCGCTAATCAAATAAAAGAAAGAAGATAAAATGCCAACCACAAACGAGAGATTTGCAGCTGGGGGATCTAATTCCAGGAGGCTGCAGGCCATAAAAAGAAGGGATCCATTAGCATCCACTTACCTGCCATGATGAAGTGACCGCGATAAAGTGCACAGGATTAAATAAATTTAAGTGAATCCCCTGACGGCATTTTTATGGGATTGAAAGAGGTTTTATCCACTCGCAACCTCTATCCTCGGAGGAAACTGATTCAATAAAAACTAAACCCACTTCATCTAGCAGGAAGGGAAAAAAAATACACAAAAACTCCTCAACGTTTACAGAGTCACTAAAGCAGTCAGGAAAAAAATTAAATATAGGGCAAATCCCTGAGTGGGAGAAATGCGCAGAAGTCTGCTGCTATAGCTGAGCCCCATTAGTTTAACTTCAAACTTTTGAGGCTCCTTCACTCCTTGGGGTGGGAACAGAGTCGATCCCTGCTGCCAGGCACCTCGCAGCTCCCACAGCATTTGGAGCAAGGGAAAATAAAAAGTATTTCCCACCTTTTGCTCCATCTCCTGAGACTCTCTCCTCCATCCCTCCAGCTCAGTGCCTAAATTGCCCCTGCTACCCAACACAAACCCAGCCTGGATATCCATAACACCCTGCAACCTCCTCTCCCACCAGCCAGGAGTGAGAAGTGCATCTCCCCCCCACATCTGCTGACGACGATGGGAATTAGTCCCTTCCCTGCTCCGCTATTTTGTGCTAAGCTTTGCAAAGGGAGGCACCGCTGCTGCTGTCTGCAGATAAGATGCTGCTGCTCCCTGAGGACAGTGATGCCGTTTGCCATCCAAGAGCCCCCATCTGCCACTGCGGCCAGCACACAGCCCAAATGCCAAGAATCCTGAACGCCGAGCATCCCAACCCCACCGAGCATCCCAACACCCAATCCGGAGCCCAAATAACACTGCCTGGAGCCCCGAGCCTTGTGTGTCAGTGGGGCCTCAGTTTCCCCAGGTGGAAAGCAAAGCATGGCACAGAGGGCACAGTCTCTACTGCCTTGGCTCTGAAAGGGAATTTGTGTCCAGCAGTGTGGCCCGGGACTGAATTTGGGGCTGTCAGCCCATGGAAAACCCCTTCTCTGCTGTCATGTGGGAAATGCCTTTCTTAGTCCATAGCCCCACACAAACTCAGAGAGGTGATGATGCCTGTGAGCCTGGCCCAGAAAAAAAAAAAAAAACCAAAACAAAAAACCAACATATCACTGCTCTTTTTCCACCTCCTGTTACTGGCCTCTCCCTGTTCCCCTCCTTCTCCCATGCACCCCAATTTTTCCTCTCCGCTCAGTGAGGTACGGCAGTGTTTGGTCCCATGGGAAGGTCCTTAAAACCTGCAGCTGATCTAGCAAAGCCTCACCCGCGGAGATAACCAGCTGCAGTGCTTGCCATCACTGGGACCATGGGCTCAGCATTGCTGGGGTTGCTTTTACCCCCAGGAGGGCTCCCTGGTCCTCCTGAAAAGTTGTAGAGCTGCAACAACCCAAGAGGACTTCATCCAGACCAACCCTTTCCTAAGCCATCAGCCAAGAACAACGCCACCACACCAAATAACATCAGATGTGTGTGAGCAGGAGACACCAGTACCTGGGGTCTGACACCTTCGCTGTTCAAGACAGGGACATTTGGGGTCCTGCCCCCACCAAAGAGGGAGCTGAAGGTCAGCAGAGCAGTGCTGCACCCTCCCAGACGTGTGCGTGCTTTAAGCATCCCCACAGCCATTTGCATCCTGCACCTCCGACCCCCTTGCAGAGCACTGGGGTTTGCAATAAACCCCGCTGCACCCCATTTATCTGCTTCTAGATCGCGGGGAGATGGATCGACTTCCCGGCAGGGCTTTCAGAGGGGCTCGGCTCCTCCTAACCACAGCCATCACCCACCTATCCAGCACCTCCAAATTCATCTGCCCTGAGTACAAGCCACCATCACCAAGTTACGGCTTCTTCTCTCCAGCCCCTCCTAAATTACCCAAGGGGGTCAGAGCTGTGGGGCCGGGGGAAGGAAAAACTCTGGTCTTTAGGAGACCCAGCAACAAACGCCAAAAGCCCGCGAGGAAAAAAAAAAAACCACAATGCCGAGAGCGCAGCGGTCTGGCTCCAAACAGCAAACGTTATCGATTCCTATCAGAGGAAGAAGAATAAAAATTAGAAGCTCCTCGGAACAAAGCCATTTTCCTCTGATGTACATTCATGGGGGGGAAAAGCCATTTTAATTACTGATCAAAAATAAATGACTTGCCATTTGCTAGGACTTTTTTTTTTATTTTCGAAATTACTTTGTAGAATTACTTAAACTTATTAATATATTTATAAGGAAAGAAAACACCCATAAATGCTTGGAATGCTGAGCCAACGAATTAATTAACATCAAATTACTAGTGGTTACTACAGCTTGATACTAAACATTGCTACCCTATTATGTGGAGGATGGACAAAAATCTCTTGCAGCTGTTAATTATTTCAATTATTAATTTTACTTAATAATTCATATCCCTTTCCCGACCCCCTGGAGTATACTACAGTATCTACATTTCTTCCTCTCCTTCTCCATTTCTCCCTAACTCTACTTTCAGCAAGACAATCCATCACTCTGCAAGGTTACTGGCTTCAGGAGAGAGGGTGGTTTTTTTACTATTTTATTTTATTTTTTATAATCGACAGTCATTTCCTCAGAGAAATACCCCCAGTAAATACCTGCTCTAGAGAAACGATAATAAATCCTTAAAGGTGAACTTAGCTGCTTTTTCCCCTAACGTGCTCTCTTTTAGAAAGAAAAAAAAAAACAGTAATACATCTTAAAAAAACAACCCCAAACCTCTGAGAGCCCAAATCCTTAATAGTACATACATGGAAAGTGAATTACGAATAAAGCCACTTTAAAGTCAAGTGGAGAGGATTTTTTTAAGCACCTTTTAGGTCTGGATTCAGGCTGCATCCCCCATCCCGACGCCTCTTCGTGCCCCCAGCATCGCCCAAGGCTGCGCTCGGTCCCCGGACCCTTCCCCAGCGCTCGCCCCCACTGCCCAGTTCAGCACAGGTGACAGCAGAAGGAGGGAAACTGAGGCACGACCTGCCATTAAGGAGATCCATTAGTGAACTCAAGTTGCCACCTCTTCCCATCACACGTCTTGTCTTGCTGCTGGTCCGAAGGGCTGCCCTGCCCCCAGGCATTTCTCATTAGGTGAACACAGCCCTTAAAATATGAAGGGATTAAAAAAAAGATGCCCTCTCAGCCTTTTTCCTATTGTTTTCTCTTTTCTCCTGGTTTTTAAGCCCTCAGCATCTGCCTTTTTGAGCTTTTGTGCTTAACCACCCTGAATACAGACTTACTTCAAAGCGAAAAGGAAAGTTGGGATTACAGCGGGACTCCCTATCAGCGTCAGGAAAACCAGCGGGAGCAAGCTCCATGCACTGAAAACATTGCTCACGGAGAAAGGGGTGCAGCTCCTAAACAAAAGCCCTGCTACTCCTCAAAGGAAAAAGCTTGCAAAGATTAGGGGGGGGGGGGGGGGGGGGGGGATAAAAAGTATACATACACACATTCATATATATATTTTTTCCATAGAACAGCTTAATCCTACAAACACCTGTTGCATTTGGTGCTTGCTGTGGTTCAGGGACGTAGCAGAAGTCGGCTTGATCCGCAGCGTAATTACAGCTGGTGCCACCAAACCGTCTCCTGCTCGCGGATGCGCGCGCCCGTGCACGCTTCCGTACTTCTGGGTTTGTCTGGGAATTAATTGCCAGATCAAAAAGCAGACTGTTTAGCGACAGAAAATAAATGGGGGTTGGTGGAGGATGGAGAAAAGGATGAAAAAACCCCGCGGCCCCAGGGTATTTCTTGCCACCGAGGGGATTAATATTTCTGATGGGGTTTTGGGGGGAGAGAGGAGGAATTTGGTGTTCAACTCTGGGGCAGAGAGCCCCAAATTCGATTCCAGGCAGAAAACGTTTAAGGAGAAGAGAGCTCTACATCCCGGCACGCGCATACCCACACAATAAAAGCCCTCATCTATTAATCTTCTCCCTTGATCTAGAGGGTAGAGCTAAAATGACGTTTGACGCTCTTTGCTGATCTCTGGAGGGCAAATCAAATAACAAATAAGGGGAAAAGCAGTCAGAGAGATACAGCACCGTTTCTATCGCATAAAAATCGACACACAGAAAAATAAGCATGGGGATTGTTGGTTTGGGGGTTGCTTCTGGGAGGAAGGGAGGGGAGAAGTTGCTTCCAAAACTGAATTTTTCTTCTTAATTGATCTCTTAAACACTGTGAATAAAGAGATCTGATTATTTGATGGGTGGCCTGGCTGGCTTTTGCATATTCTTAAATGGGGTAACAACTGTGTAGGGCCTAAATACAAGAGCTGAAGTGCCTGACACTCTGCTGTTGAGTCCAAAAAGTCCCCTGCCTTTCTGTGGCATCACTTTTCTAGAAGTGCCCAAGCACTTGGCAAGAACAAACCGAGCTTCGCTCACACCTCCGTTAGGCAGCAGGCAAAAATCAGTCCCGTTTTGAAGAACTGGAGAAACTGGGGCAACAAAGAGAGGAAACAATTTGCCCATGCTGTCTCAATAATGTGGTTATAAAAGGAATCCAAGAGCACTTTTCCCATCTAACCACTAAACCTAACTCCCTCCTCGCGCCACCCGAGCGGCTCTGAATAACTGTGTCACTTTTCCTGCAATTTGCAGAGGCCACACGCTGCTCCTCTCTTCCCCTCGCTCCTGCTGATTGGCATTTCCATCGCCACAACGTGGTGTTTTTCCATTCACCGGGGAAACGTGGTTCTTTAGGGGTTCCCGGCTTGTTCTTAAATAGCGAGGGGTTTACAAAGCAGAGGACAAAAGCCCAGCAGCCACGGAGGGAGCAGGGAGCACGCATGGTCCCTGCTTGGACCCAAACCTACATGAAATCTGCATTTTCTTCCAGTTGCCCCTTTTTCTGTTGTTTTTTTGGCAAAGCAGAGAGCAGCACACATCTTGCAGCATTACAGCGGGATAGTTTGCGATCCCATTCCTGCAATACTTCTCCCACCATTAGCTCTACCGGCCAGCACATCCCCAACTTCCCACTGCCTGCTGATGCAGCGAACCGAGCCCTGACGTATTCTCCCTAGATTAAACCCCACGGCTTTGCACTTTCCTGGCTAGCACGAGTGCACTGGATGCAACCCTAAAACAAGAGTTACCCCAGAGTTTTCTGCCCCTCCAGCATCCCCGCCCCAAACCTGCTCCCTAACAGGGGACCACGTGCACGGTACCTGATGCACCAAGATCATCATCCAAACCCAGCGTTTTCAGTGCAGGCAAACAACAAGCAGATCCCGCATCCCGCACGGCTCCCCCAGAGGCACTTTCCTTGAAGGAAAGGATTGGGTTTTGTTAGCTGGGGTTTTTTTCCCCCCTCTTTTTCCTCTTAGGCCTGAACGGTTTAACGAGCGTCCTTTTGACCTAGGAAACTTAGTTTTAATTTTCATCACTTTATCCAGAGAACAATGTGTCCTGGGGGCATCTTTGAGCACAATGTACACTTTCATCATCAAAACAAATGCTAGAAATACCCATCTGCCATGTTATCAGAGCGTATTGGCTCACTGAGCCGGACACCGCTTAGGGGACAAGGGAGGCTTTTACTCTTCTCAAAGTCACGAGTGCTCCCTCTAAGCTCTTTAGCATTAGAGACTCCTGTGGAGATGGGTATTAGAAGCTCCATTTCTTTTTTCCCTAGTCAGGAATGATGGGAGATGGAGCTTTCTTTGGAGATTTCTGCTCCTACAGGGGAGAAAATAAGAGCGGATCCTTCTTTAGTCGTCCCTGTGGGTGCCTTGTAGGGTCTCAGGAGGGCGTTGCTCCCTGGACGATGCTGCTCGGTGGGAGGGATGGAGAAGCAAGCTGGACCTAAAGTCAAGGGCTCATCTCCAAGCTGAAGGTTACCCAGGGTGAGCAAGCACCCAGCAAGGCTCCACCTCAGCTTTCTGTCCCAAAAAGGGGGGTAATGACTCTGTCTGACCTTTTCGATTGCAAAGGATTCACCCCATCACACCTTTATTCTCCGCACCAGCTCCCAGCACCGCGCTAATGTAAATAATCCAGCTGCTGTGTACCAGCTCCATTCAGCTCCCTCCGTTATCCAGACCTTCCCAGTTCCCCCACTGGCACCCAGACAATCAAGACCTTTCCAGGCCACATCACTCAGCTTTATAGGGTTTGCCTCCTTTAAGTCCCTTCCCCAAACCTACTTCTCCAAGGAGGTTTGCAAGCTACAGCCTCCTCTCCGTTTCAGGCTGGAATAATTTGGAATAAGTTATAATAATAGTAAATGTAGTAAAAACAACAACAAATCAAACATGCTTTGTTACTCCCCAGGCACACGCATTTGTCTTCCAAGCAACAAAGTAATCACATTTTTGGTTTTAATTTATTACGTGCATTACAGTCAGTGCCTAGGGGCATTATCACAAGTCACAGCCCCAATGAGCAACAGGAGGAATCGAGGCTCTTAAATCCTCACCTCCTTTAGCTTCTCCACCTGCCAATGACTTCAGAGACAACATCTTTCCCCTGGTTTGAGCTGATTGCAATGGGGCTCAGGAATCGCACCCCAGCTCCACGGGGAAGAGTCGAGCCCCCCAGAGCACCGGCCCCACAGAAAGGTGAGTCGAAAAACCCACGCAGGCACCACTGAAAGCCAGGCTGTGTTTAATTTCCTAAGGAACTTGCATGGGGAATCGTATTTTTGCCTATTAGGTTTTACATTCTCCCTTCAAATGGCCTCAAAACATAATGCCCATCATTACTGTTTATGGCACACCGACATGCATGCAGAAAGCCTTGGAAACGCAGAGAAATACAGAGGGATCTTCCCACCAACCATGTCACCGAGCAGGGACACGGAGAGGGACGAGCAGGAGGATCTCGGGGGAGCTTGGGGGGTGGCTCAGCATCTTCCTGGCTGCTAGGGAATTTGGAAGGACAAAATGGGAAGGTCCAAGGCTGCTGGCATGGTACAGCTGCATCTGCCGGCAGCCGTCTGCTGCCCAGCCTCTCCCTCCACACTGAGCAGGAGCTTCCAGGAGGGATCTCCATGCTCAGGACACTTTCATAGAGGAATAAAAGGGTTTTCCCCCCTCTCTTGACCACAAGCTCACATATGCTGCTGGTATTTTCACACAGCAGGTAGCAGCTTGAGCTTAACCCGGCAAATAAGGAGCACAGCCCTTCGTGTCTGCATCCTGCACCAGACACACAGCCTCTTTGTATAGGAACGGCACCGGTGTCCCAATGCATGTGCACAAATCGGCTTAGCAAGCACAGGGAGCTCTGCGTCACCTCTGCATCGGGCCAGAATAAGCAGCGAGCCTTTGTTGGGCCGGGGAAGGAAATGGGATGGGGGCTGCAATTGCTTCCCCCAAGATAATGCCGAGAGAAATCTCTGCCACGAACCAGACTAATCACATTTCTTGCCAAGGAGCACAAGCCTTTTGGCAGGTAGGGGATGGATCTCGGAAGCTGACATGTCCCTCTGCCGTCTACAGCTGATGAAGTGTCAAATGAGATGGAACAGAAAGTGAGACCCATCTGGGGAAGCGGGCTCCGCCGGGCTGATTGGTACCGGGAGGAGGAGGAGGAGGGTGGGGTGGCTGGAGCACCGCGGGGACCTGCTGCTGGTCGCTCCCGTGCTCGGCAAGGTGATGCCGAGGGGGACTTTTGGGCTGGCTGGCCCCGAGCATCGCAGTCACTCCTCCTCCTCCTCTCCCGCTGGCCGGCACG
Source organism: Theristicus caerulescens (assembly GCA_020745775.1). Classification (NCBI taxonomy): domain Eukaryota; kingdom Metazoa; phylum Chordata; class Aves; order Pelecaniformes; family Threskiornithidae; genus Theristicus; species Theristicus caerulescens. Next base: position 3,030,291 of record CM036575.1, on the reverse strand, counting down.
ATGCGGGAGCAGCCTTTGTAATTGCCAGCGCAGTCAGCGGTGACCGCGCTCATAGCCCTCAACACAAATAATGATGATCATTAATTACTGTCCTTATTCATTAGCATGAGAGGGGGTCCCTGGACAGGCTCCTTTGGATCTGACAGGTAGCTCGGGGTGCTTGGGTTCAGGGCTTTGCAGGAGGGCTGGGTTTAAATATTCAGATCAGTAGCTGGGTTTTTCAGCACCGCAAGAATGGGGGAAGGATGGAAGTCTGTGACTCTCATCATCAGGTCACGCTGACTCCCAAAATTGCTACGCAGTCCCTGGGCCAAGGGCTGCAATGCAAACAAGGGAGGGATGGGGATGCACTGGGAGGAGCGGTAATGCTCCTGGGGGGTCACTGGTAGGGTGTAATGAAGCTGCAGCCCCCCCAGAAATGGGGGAGTTGGTAAAGGGGGGAGGACATGTCCCCTAGCCTTGCCCACAGCTTCCGCATCACATACAGGGATTAACAGAAATAAGAAATTGCCAGCCTGGCCCCTGAACTGTCACAGCTCCCTCCCTCCAAACAGACCATCAGCCGCTCCAGAAGAGCAGAGGATGACCTTCAAGATGCAGGGGATGAGGTTTCTCGATGGACCTTATGAGAATTCAGTCCCGGGTTAATGAAAATCCCCTTCCAGCCCAAGGAGAGACCTTTTGTCTGGGAGTCTGGTTAGTCAGGGACTGAGGCAAGGCACGAGATCCACCAAAATGAAACAACCGAAACCCCCCTGCTTACAGAAAGCCAAACACATATAGCCATGAGGTGCTGTGTTTCACGATACCCCTTAATAGGATCAGCAAAACAGGGTCAGCATATAAAATACAGCTGCTTTGGAGATCACAAAAAATACTTTAATCTGCGGTGGCTTTTCACCTCTAGGGGCTTGTGAACTGGTATACTCTATCTGCTTATTTAGCTGATCCTGTTAAAAAGGTATCAGAATAAAGCAGGGGTGGGGTGGGGGGAAATCCTTCATCGTGTGAACTGAGCCAGAGAAAACTTTCCCTCTAGCAAGACTCTGGCAAAAATCCCAGTCCCACTCCACTGGTGCTTTGAAATACAAACAAGAGGATCTGCTGGTCCTAAAGCACGTTTCCCACTGCCCCGGGGCTCGCCACCCGCGGGGAGCTCCTGGAGATGCTCTGCGGAGCTGGGTCTCCAAGCAGGGGTGGTCATCGCAGTTCGTGCAAGGAGCAGCTGGGAGATACGGCAACAGGGAGATGCAAGAAAGCAGAAGCAGCAATCTGACCACAGGGAAGCCTCAGTGGTGGGTGCCTTGGAAGGAATAAAGCATGATGGAGTTTGTATCCAACCTCGAAGAGAAGCTCCCCTGTCCCCCGCCCCTCTGTTACAGCTGTAAGGCAGAGCCCGAGGGCAGTGGCAAGGAGGACTTTGTCACGTAGCAACATCACGAAGTGACTGAGAGAGCTGGGAAGTGGGGGGGAACACTGGTCAGAGCTGGCTGCCATGCTGGAGAAGGATGCTTGGCACAAGCCGCTGCCTGATAGAGACATCACATGGCGACTGTGCATGAGAGAGGGGCCCTTAACATCAGTAAATCTCCCTTAAGGAGAAGGTTAATAGCATTATTTCAGGACAAGTGAGGTTTTGGGGCAGCAGCCTGCCCAACATCATTCCAAATCCCTGAAACAGTGCCATGAGCTGCAACTGGCTCTTAAATTTACCTGCACTATTCCTCCCAGGAGATAACGCTGCTAAACATCCAGCCTGAACCGAGGGGTGACAAGGAGCCATCCTGCCTGGTCCTGTCCCCATCCCTGGGCTGCTGGTGGGAGCCGCTGTGCCGGGCGCTCTCACGGAGGGAGTGCTGCTGCCAACGCCTGGCGCTAATTCAGTCCCCATCGCTTCCACCAGATCAGAAAGAAAATTGAAAAGATTGCGGCCCTCACACGCACGCCGCACACCGCGCGGGAGCTGGGGACGGCAGCGCTCGGTGCCTCCAGCCCTGACCTTTATTTTCCATTAATGGACCCGGGTGAGTGTCGGCTGTGTTTGAAGCTGCATAAAATGAACCGAAAATAAGAGGGATAAACAGCAGCAGTTAAGGCCCTTATTTTTCCTCCTTTTTTTTCGTAGAGGAATGCTGAACCAATTGCAGCAAAGTCACTGACACACAGCGAGCGGCTTCTAGGTGCAGACGACTCGCTGGGAACCAGCTCGCAGCCCGGGGCTGTGGCCACGTAAGCGGTGAAGACAAAACCCAGAGGAGAGCTGCTCCGCGGGGAGAGGTTTGCAAGTCCCCAGATGCTGGAAAGCATCTGGTTCAAGTGCCAGCAGGACAGGGCCATCCCATCCCCTTAAAAAATATATATAATAAAAAAATAAGTGAACATCTCTAAGGCTGGAAAGTGAAGACAAGGTATGGGAAGGTGATGCTGAGAGTTGCATTAACTTTATACCAATGTTGCATGACCTGAGCATTTGTCATCCACCCCACGGACGCAATTTGCTGCCCTAATTGGGGTATTTTGCCCCACCGCTCCTGCAGGTCGTTGGGCATCACCCATTTGGCAAAGCCCAAAGAGATAAGAGGGCTCTTGCATGTGGCTTACACAATCCAGGTCGTGCCAGAGAGCCTCGCACCGAAGAAGCAAGGTGGGAAGCAGCAGCACCAGGAGAGCTCCGATTTGGGCTTTTATGTGCCCAAATTGCCAGCAGAGGGAAAGAAGCCAGCCCAAAACTTCTAAAAGCATTAACCTCTGATGGTATTTACAGAGCAAACAGGGAGCTCTCTCAAATTAAATGGCAATGTTTTGCTTCCCTCTGCTATTCCCCCAGCAGCTGCTCAGTGCCCCAGAGACCAAGGCAGTGAGCCACCCCTGGGGAGCCAGGAGGCCACAGGGATGGGCATCCCAGCCCTTCGGTCACCTTCAGCCCTGTGACACCTCTGGGCTGCCTGAGCAGGCAGCCAGGCACGGTGCGGGGAGGTGTGCAGGGATGGGGTCGGGTTCAGATAAGCAGTTTTAGGATTCCAGTGCATGCTGTGCTAGACCGTGAACTCTTTAATAGTTTAAATCCAAGCTCATCTCTCAGCTAGGCCTTTAATTTAAATTTAGCTAGATAGCTGCTCCATGTTTAATAAATAACTATTGATTATTTAAAGAGCACCTGGGTTGAGGTTTACCACCTAAGGCTGGGTACACATGTAAAAATACACAGTACCTATTACTGCCTTATTAAACCTTAGTCCTAGGCATGTGCTTAATAGCCACTTGCTATTTAGTTAGCCAGTGATTTCAGGGCTTATTGTGACCAAGCCCCACGCCACCACCCATGGGGACACCAGCCCCACGCAGCTGCAGGCTCAAGCCAAGGGATGCCCAAGCCCCGATCACCCACAAAGGCAACCGCTGAACCCCCATCTCCCAAAAACCAAGCTCGGAGCTGCCGTCTCCTCCTCTGCGACTGCATCCCACCGGGAACACTCTTAAAATCCCCACAGGAGCAAATTAAGCCCCGTGGTTTGCAGCAGGCAACGCGCCTCTCCCCCTTCCCCTGGACTCGGCATTACCATATTTCACACTGAACGCCAGATATTTAAAGGTAAGTTTCCATCAGGATCCATGAGGATTTATCTGCGCGGGCTCCCATTAGCGGTAATAAGATGAAGGCGATCAGCCTCATACATTTCACTTTGGCCAGTATAAATGCCTTCACATTCATTAGACAGATGTCTGCTGGAGTCACAGGCAGGAAAGAGCGGGGAGAGGGGAAAAGAAAAAGGAGGGGAAGAAAAGGAAGAAAAAACACTCCCAGGCTACTGCTAGCTTTGTCTTTGCCTGGAAGGTGGCTGGGCTTAGCAGAGATTCGGCAAACGCCAGCTGGGAGGGTGCAAGGCAGCCTGTTACACCCGGACTCTCCTATGGCAACGGTCCCTTGCCCGTTTCTCCCAGCAGACACGGCCCTGGCACTCATTACTGGGTGGATTGGGGGTTATTTTGGCTGCTTCTTTGCAGGATTTCTAGTTGCTCATTTGCTCCGTCCCAGCGGAGGTTGCCATCTGCCAGCGCGTCACCCCGACAGGCGATTTTGTCAGTGCCACGGTCGGCGTCACTGTGAAGGTGACACTTTCCAGGGGGCTGGCTATGGTTTTTTGTCTGCGTTAAATTTATTCACAGAGCAACTTCAAAAAAAAAAAAAATTCAAACGCAACTAGAAAAGACTTTGTAAAAATAGTCATTACAAAACTCCACGCTTTCAGATATTGTTATTGTTCTAGTGAGCCCCGGAGATAACAGCTGAAATCAGGGCCCCGCTGTGCACTTCACAAACATGCAAAAATGGTCCCTCCCTTCAGAAAAGGTCTGCACTTGCTCTGAATTATAGTACAGACGGTGGAGATTTGGTGCTAAGCACTGCAAACAAGTTGGATGTCTTATCACGCATTCACACTGGCAGATGTTAACTCTGGAGCATACTGATGGGGAGCTAAAAGTCATCTTGGTGTTTCAGCCGACTTGCTCAACTACTCTTTGGCTGTGTGCACAGCCTTTTGCTTCTTCTCCAAGTGAAGGTCCCTTAGACCAAAACTAACCATAAACTAACCCCAAAAGGGCAGTTGGAGAGCATTAACCCCAAGGCAGCAGCCACGCAGAGCTGGGTAGCATACTACTAGCATGGCCCAACATCCTTTGCATCGTCAGCTCCCCACAGCCACCAAACAGCCCACCGTTATCTCCTGCTCTTCCTCCCTGCTCGCTGGGTGGACGCGGGGTCCAGACACCCTTTGGAAAGCTCCAGCGCCATTGAGCCAAGCCACTGCTTTCCTGACATGACATTTGTTATCCCGAATTACCAGCTTGGCTTCATTTTCAAGTCATTTGCACTGATTACTCTGACTGCCGCCTTGGGTAGTCAATGACTTAGATTAACTAATCACAGCACATAGGAAAATATTTTAAATATACGTATATTCACCTAAATTCCTTTAGTGTCCTGCTTTGCAGCATCTTGGCTTAAATTGATGCCCACTTGTTCCTCTAATCTGACACTAGCTCAAAGAGCCTCGTGGCATCAATCCGCTCAATTCCCTTCAGAAATGTGTAAGCCCTCAACGAAGCCCCTTCTTAATCTCCTTTTTTGCCAGTGATTACAGAGCTGGTGTCTCTAACTCAGCCTGGATAAGAGTCCCCATGTCCCCATCGGGTTGCCTTTTGTTTGCTTGGCTGCTCCGTGTCACTGCTGCAGCATCGCCAACCCTGCTACGGTATGGGAGCGGGGTTTAATGCATTTACAAACTGCTGAGCCTTTGGGGTAGCTTAGATCCTTACTTTCAAGATTTTCACTAAAACCACCAGACAAGAAAATTTTCATTAAAAAAAAAAAACAAGGAAGAAAGTAAAAATTCTCAATTCTAAATTCCAGATTGTGGCAAATTCACAGCAGAAAATAAATGCTCTGAATAAGTGCATGCCTCAAAGAGAGGATGCATTTGCTCTGCAGCACCACAGCACCTCTCCTATCCCACTTCCATGTACCCCAGGACCCCTCACTGCACCCACTCCCCATCTCTTCCCCCCTAAAACTCAGGCAGCAATCCCGTTTCTTGCTCAGGAGACGATGTTGGCTCCCCTGAGCTGACCTCCACAAAGCCATGGATGCCTCTTGGCTCCCCGGCATGCAATGACTTCATCCCTTTCTATCCATGGTCCCAGGGTAGATGGGAGCATCAGGGCTATCGGCATTAGCAAGAGACTGCGGAGAAGGACGGCGACGTGTGCAGACAGACAAACAGACGGCCATACGGCCCTCCCTGAGCCAGTGCTTCTGCCTCTGCTCCCTGCTGGGATGGATTGTCGTGGTTTAGCATGCAACAAACTCCTTACAGACTTGGCATTGGGAGGAAAAGCAGCTGCAAGAGCCCCAGCCAACTCTCGACGGGAGGGAACATGCCTTAGGCACAGGTCGTAAACACACGTGCGGCGAAGCTGCTCGGATGAGAAGTAATTTCGGCTCGGCATAGCCTGATGGCAGGAAAGCAAACAAATGGCTGACCAGCGGGAGCCTGCTCTGCCCACGGCGTGCGGGAGCCGGGAAGGGCTCTGCCCAGCACAGGCAGCCAGCTGCTCCCCAAAACAGAAGGGAGAGCCCCCCGAGGCAGCAAAGGGTCCCTCTGGGCTCAGGAGCCCCCAAACCTTGCGATGTAAGCGCTAGGTGGGAGAGGAGGAAGAGGGAGGAGAGGAGATGCTGCTGCCTTGCTGTTTCTACAAGGATGCTCGGTGCGTTTGCACAGAGGCAGAGACGATGTGGCGGTGGCAGGAGAAGTGACCCACGCCCATAGGGGAATCTCTGTGGGTCCAGCCTGGAGACATGGTGGAGATGCCCTGGGAAGGGACGATCCCCATGAGAGATGCAGTGATTTCCCCCACGGAGTGTACCCAGCTCCGTGCCCAGCCCGCTGCAGGACCTTCTCCTCCTGTTTCCTCCCCCAAGCCTTATATCTCTCTTGCAGAGTTTAAGCACTAAGTTGTGTGAGCCCTGGAGAAAACCCCACACACCTTCTCGAAGCAGCCACTCGCTGCTCCCAGCTCCCACTCCCCTTAGCACTTCCCACTGCAGCAATGAGTTCTGTCCGGCCTCAGAGCCCTGCACCCTGCCACGCCTGCACCCATCTGCTGCAACCTGTGCAAGCAGGCACGGCGGGGCTTTGCTGCAAGCTACCGGTCTGGTGGTATCGCAATGGAGGGAGGAGAAGAGCAGGAGGGCCAAGCTGAACCACCTGCACAAGCATCATGTCCGGGACTGAGGACGCTCAAGGTCAGGGAAGAGTTGCAGCTCCACGCCGCAGCCACGCTCAGAAAAATCGCGTTTCCCCCAACTTATCTCGTTTTTTTCCCAAGTCTTCAGCAGAGATGATAGGGGTGAGAGCCGGGAGGATGGCAGGGCGAGGACCACGGGGCTTTTCCACGGCTCGTTTTCGCCATCTAGTGCTCAGCTCTCCGCCGAGACGCTACCTAAACAGATCCCGCACCCTTTTCCACCGAGAAACAGGCAAAAATACGGATTATTTCACATATACAGAACTGCCCAGAATAGAAACCTGGCTTGTGAAGGCAGTTCAGACCTGGTCCCTGTGCACCTGAAGCCCCAGAGCAGGAGATGGTCATAAATGCTTACGTTTGAGCCATTTTTAAGGAGTATTTTTTGCACGTGGATGCAGAGAACAGAACTGAGTGGTCCCAGATGGGCACAAGAAAGGTACAGAGAGGACACACTGGTTTTGGTACCCAAAACCTTGCTTTCGGCTCCTGCTGCCCATGCCCACAGTGCTGTCCCCTTCTCCTTGGCTTTAAGAAATCACTGCGAGTGCCTCAGTTTCCCCAAGCAGAAAACAGGAGGATAGAGGACAACTTCTCTCTTTAACAACGCAGAGAAAATTATCTATTTTCATACTTCATCAGTATGCTGGGAATCTTAAGGGAGGAAAGTTTGCCAATGCCTTCTTGAAGGATAAATGCCTGAATACATGATGCTTTCCATAAGGCCCAAACTGTACACTCCTCCCCAACAGACCGTGCAAAGGAAAAGCAGATTTTGATATCTAGCCCACATCGGGACATTCGCTAAGTCAAAAATGATAAAGCATTTTAATTGATAGGGAAAGCACAGCGAGCCCTTCCTATGACCCCTCCTAGGGAGGAGCACAGCAGATGCTCCAAAGCGAGCAGGAAAGCACAGCCCCAGCCCCATGCAGAGCTGCAGCAGAAACCACGTAAGCCAGAAAATAACGTGTCAGAGCTCAGCCCGCCACGCTGAGCCCGTTTCTCTCTGGAGCGAAGTGCTGTGGGATGCTCAGCTGCTGCATGAGTTGCCAGCAGGGCAGGGCTGCCTGGAAAGGGTGGTCTCCTGCAGCCCCTGTGGTCCCCAAAGTGCCACCAAGGCTGCTTTGCAGTGCTGCAGGAGGGGATTGCCATCTGCTGACAAGCTGCAGCCCTGCATGCTCCTGCAGCAAGCCCTGCCTGCGCGCTCCTGCCTGCAAGGGCTGCTGGGCAAGCAGGGGCTGCCTGCTTCCCTCCGGGCACCGGAGGATGGAGGTCATGGCTGCACCCTGCTCCCCACGGCTCTCCTGGAGCCCAGCAAGCTATGGGATGGCTTCCCGCATCCTGGGCAGGATGAGGCCCCTGGCCCGGGATGCTGCCCAGTACCGGCACAGCGGGGGAAAGGCAGCGGCATCTACCGGCAGCGATTGCTACTCACGAGTGAATAATCAGCTTATTACAGATTCAGATAGAAAATCATAATATTTGCTAATCACAATATTAATTTCTTGCTAATTGGCTGCCTGATGGCACAGGCAGAGCAAGGGGGCACCAGCTGGCTGCCGGAGCAGTGCCTTGCCTGGCTGCTACACAGCGCCGGAGGCTTTGGCTTCCTCCAGCAAAGTCGGGTGCAGAAGTCGAGGTCCCCATTCCCCGGGACGGGGACAGCTTGCAGCCTTTCAGCCTCCTGCCAGAGGGACCCTCAACCTCCACTTATCTGAAGGCAGGAGGAGGGGAAGGGGCTCAATACAAGGGCAGGGAAACTGAGGCATAAACCAGCCATCCCATATGAACCAGGAGAAAAGCAAAGCAGAGGACACAGAAGCTCTGGGCAACTTTTCAACACTTGCCCCCCTCTTTTTTTGCAGCATCACACCATGAAGCCAACACCACCATTCCCCATCCACCTCCAGGACTGTCCCCATGCCCCTTCCCTTTGGGACAGGGGTCTGGGGAGGAGGAGGGCGGCTTTCGGCTGCGGCTCTGCCCTGTTTGCAGGTAACCCCTCTGCAAGGAGCCTGTGCGACATTATGCAGGTTGGATGCCAGGCAAGGCTGATCACAGAGTCATTGCTGCTGCTGCTAATGAGGCCCTTAGGCTAATTAAAAAGACGAGTAGAACACAAAAACATAATGAGGAGCCAGTTTATCAGTCAATCGGAGGACATGAATACGCCAATAAAAGTTTGAACTACCTCCTGGCTGCCAGCATCCCGGCTCTGGCCCAGCCCAGGGCTGGAGGGGGACCAGACGCTCACCAAAATGGCTTTGTGCTTCTCAGCTCCTGGCCAGGGACAAAACGGGGAGATGAGACGCTGGGGAGAGGCAAGCAGCCTCCTTCTCCAGTGCTCTCTGCCCGCCTGGCTCACATTTGCTGGGCAGAGGATGGAGGGCTTGAACAGCATCTAGTGAGAGGGGCTCGGGTAGCTCATCCTCTTTGGAGCTGGAGAACTTAGTAGGTCCACACAGACATCAACGGACCCCCCCAGCCCCAACCCCACGGCTCTATGCTCCATGGCCATCACACTTTGCACCCACGTGAGGGACAGCAGCAACGCTTCCCACCTCTCATGGTCTTCGAGGCTCCTCCCCGGCCACAAGTGACACCTTGGCCACCTGGGATACACATCTGCGTGCGCAGAGCTGCTCGGCTCCCTGCGGATCTGCGAGGGCAGAGGACAGCGGTGGAAGGCTCCTTCAAAGCTGCAGTCCCCTCCCCTCGGTTTCACATTGGCCTCTAACCAGGCGGAACGAATGGGCAGGAGAGGCTGCAATCCCGCTGCCAGTGCATTATTCTTGTTATTAATATTATTACTATTATTATTATTCTCCCTATGCCAGGCGCAGGGAGTGATAGTTGCAAGATGAGCACCTCAAGCGAACCACGGGGCTGGGGGAGGAGAGGATTGCTGGCAGTGCCACCCCGAAGGCACCCAAAAAGTGTGGAGAGGGGACAGATCCTGCCTGGCCCCGGCTGGGGGGTCCCAGCATCTCCCACAGCCCCCACCCGGGCACCCAGCCCTGCACCTACAAGCAGAGGACGCAGCCGGGTGCTGGTTCTGGGGGCGTTTTTGCTGACGAACGCCTTTCACGCGTTTCCTCGCTGAGCTCTCCGGCCCTGCTTGCGGATGAGCGGGGAAATCTCAGGGGCGTCTTTGTGATAAACAAATGTAAACACTTATACCTAAACAGCAGCAGCTGGAGCTGGCGTGCCTGCGCGCCCCAGGGCACCGGTGGCACGCTGCCTGCCGCCGATACAACGCCGGCGCGGGGACGCAGGGAAGGAGGAGGGATGCTCTGCGGCTGGGAGAGGGCTGCAGGGGTTTTGGGAATGGGAAGGGGCAAAGCATCACGAGAGCAAAGGACTGATGGGGGAAAAGGAGGGGATGTCCAGTAGGAGAGGGGGGGATTTGGGAAGCTGCCCCTTCTCAAACCTATTGATGGGCACTCGGTCACTGCCTGCATGTCCAAGCACCTCATGTCCCAAGACAGCCCCTGATTATTGCTGTGCCACACGTTCCCTTGCAGGAGAGAAATTCCAGATATATCACCGGAGATGTCGGAGGCGCTCCTCCGGGCGGCGATTCATTACAGCAAGGCAGACACTTTGCAGGAGGAGGCGATACCGCTTCATTCCCAGTCCCTGTCCCTGGGGCTGGCCTGTCCCCCGAGCTGCTCCGCACACCCAGATAACGAATTCACAGCGTCTGCTCGGCCAGGGGACGGCTGGCAGTGCAGCACAGGCTGTCTCTGCCTGCAGAAGATGCTCCCTGCAGTGCCCTCATTCAGCCTAGATGCAAATATTTCCCCCATTAAGCTTATTTTCAGCACCCTCCTTTTGCACGACCCCAGAAACGCAAGGTTCACCCCATTCAATGCGATAAACCCCACCGGTGCACAGTTGCTCCCCAAATACATCCCTGGGTGGGGAGCCCCTCCATCTCCTTTGCCGGAGCCCTGCAGCAGCCCCAGCTCCTCTCCCCTGCCTGCCAGGCCAGCTCCGAAATGGGGATGCTAATTAAATTATACTGCCAGCCGAAACTGCTTCGTCAAGTAAATAAATAAATAAAAATTAGAAGGTCATCAAAGTTGTGTTTGGAGACCATCGCATTAGCATACATCTGCATAGCAATGAAGGGAAAAAAAGGCCATTTAAAGAGAGCTGGTAATTTACCCAGCCAAGTAAACTTCATTACCTTTAAGTAGCACCGCACGACAAGCACTAATTCACACCTTTAACGATGCTGGCACAGATGGCAGAGAGGGACCCAGGAAAGGCAGGGGCAGCCAAGGTGCCCTGGCCCCCCGGAGGCTGTGGTCGTGGTGGGGGGCACAGCATCACCCCCCCAGCACCCTCGACACCCACCTGGGATTTGGGTACACCAGGGTGTCAATGTCAAAATTTCACATCCTGGGGGTGCAGCTGCAGCTGGGCCATGGCATACTGGGGGGCTTTGCTTCGGGTCCTGCAGCCCACCCAGGGCCGAGCTCCCCCCGAAACCCCACTGAGCACAGCGGGCCACATCCCGCTCCGCACCCGCACCCACAGCACGGCCTGTCTAGCACCGCACCAGAGCCCCGAGCAGCGGCTGGGGAGGAAGATGGGGAAAAGGGGGCTGCTCCCCTTCTGCCTTGGGATAACCCAGCACCTTGCACATCCTCCCCCACATCTCTGCTCGGTAGCAGAGCCTTGTAGTACCCGGTGGAGCCGTGCGAGGCCACCACAGTCCCGCACTCCCATCCCTGCCTTGCCATTAAATGCAGCATCTGATTTCTCTAGGCTGTTACGTGTATATTTATTTCCAATGAGGTCAGGAGTACCAAGGTTGTAAAATAACATATTTTCACTTGTTTTCTTCCCAGATCTCATACGAAGTGCTTCCGAAGTCAATTATCTCCCGGAGGCTGTGCTCCCTGCGCACGTACGCCCGCTCGGCAATGCCTTGCGGCACATCAGCCGTCTGACATCGCTGTGCCGGGGGGGGGGGGGGTGTGTGTGTGTGTGTGTGTGTAGAAACCGGGATGGGGGATGAAGGAGAGATGGGAAGGGGGAAAATACAATCCCTGATAGGGATGTCAAGCCTCCGAAATGACAATCACTTGCAAAAGACAATCGGCAGCACACGAGCGCTTCGAGAGCCTGCACTGGCATGGAAAGCCCAGGCGGGAGGGATGCAGCTCCCTTCCAGGTCTCGTCCCCAGCACTAAGTCCCACCATGGCAAGGAGCTCATCTCCAGCCCTATCCAGAGATTAACTTGTCACCCTTCGGTAGGCAGCAGGAGGGGAAATGGGATGCAAGCTTCCCCAGGGTGTTGTGGTTACGCTCTTCATTAGAAGAGGGCAGGACTGTTTGGCCTTAACAGCGCTCCTTGCAGAAATGCCCCTGCCATTTGTGGCACCCCTCTGTGCCCAGGGATTCAGCACATTTTGTTAGAGTAAGAGCTCCCCTTTTTCTATGGGCTGCATCCTCAACTCACCAAAATAAAAGATTGCTTTATTGGACTCAAAGGGCTTTGGAGAAGGTCTCAAAGAGGCAGAAAGTCATGGCAGGAATATTATAGAAGACACCAGCCCACCCAGCAGGTTAGGACCCCTTCTGGGAAATTCAGGTTCAAGCCCCCTCTCAAAGTCAAGCACAACCGAAACCTCAATGTTCCTTCATGCAACATCCCAGCCAGCCCTAATGGGTGGGAGCATGGGTCACCGTTCCCGTCCCCGTGCCACCCAAGGAGCCACCTGGCCACGATGCCAGGACGACATCCCCGTTTGCCGCTGCCCTTCCCTTCCCCTCCCCTCCCACCTGCTTCGCTGTATTTTCTAAAGACCGCTTTTTGCAACGTCTCATTTCATTCCTCATCAGATGCTTTCACAGAGCATAACCCCGCCTTGTCAGCCAGCCCTTGCAGAAAGGAGTAAAGCCTGTTTGATCCATTCCCGTGCACTTTGAAAATGCAGAAGAGCACCTGAGGCAGAAACACAATAACTCGGTGCATAAGGGGCTTGCTGGGCTCCTTAATTATCCAGGCACCAGAGTCCTTTAGCTCTGGCTAGAAGTGGTTTAGCATGGCTATTTCTCAGCTTATTTCCAGCTTGTTTCTCTCTCCCTTTAACTCAAGTACTGGCACAACTAGCTAACAATTGACAGAAGACAATAATAACATTTTAAAAAGACAAGGTCAGGGTTATTTCATTTTCTCTCTCCCCTTCTTGAGACAATAGCGATGAGGATGGTGATGATTACTGGGAGCCTAGAGTAATTTCACGCTGTGACTGAGGGCTCACTATGAGCCGGGATCACTCCTTGATCCTTTTTCCCCTTCCCTTGGCCTCTTGGGAGCAAGGAGGTGCCAGGGCAGGGCAGAAACATGGAGCAAGTGTTAGCAGGCATGGAGAGCATCTCCCCCAGCTACCAGGGGAACAAATATCCTTCCCTATATGGGTACCCAGCAGGTCCCAGCTCAGCACTGGGGCTGATGTCACAGCATCCTCATCCCTCCTCTCCCTCATCGCTTTCCTTTTATGCCCTTATGGGCTAAGACTCCACCAAAGAAGCTTTTTCAAAGCATTTAGGCAACTACCACACACTGCCATCAGTGGAAACCTAGCACTACAATACCTTGAAGAAAATGGATCCCAGGCTGGGATTCAGAAGAGATTTAAGAGCTCGGACATGGGGTCAGTGGACAAGGCAGAGTTGCAATAACTGACTGCTCTTAACCTTTCACAATCTGAAGTTGAACACGTTTGCTTATGCCTCCGGGGAAAGGAGCACGCTAATGCACTTGCTTTTAGATTTGCTGCAGGCGATGTGCTCGGGCAGGGCCAGCTAACCGGGACTGCCATCGAGCTCATTAACCTGCGAGGGCTTTCACCTCTCCTTCCCCACCACGTGCCCAGCCCCCGGAGTTAAGCAGGTTGGACATGGACCCCAGGGATGGGGACCAGCATAAAGACATCTTAAACTGGTGTGACTGACTCTCACCCAGACCCAGAAATATCCTCTCAGCGGCACGGCTACACACAGGCTATTAGATTTGTACTGCGTTAACGAGACTCATCTCAGAGCAGTGCAGCTGGAGCGGTACGAATGTGTTCAGAGACAGACTCTTAGAAGCAGCACAGATATTATTATGAAATATTTGCATTGCCACAATACATAGCTGGCCCCATTACAGCACTTTCTGAGCACCTTGTAATTACAGATGCCTGTATCCTCGCAACCCTCTGCAAAGGCAATGTACCACTATTACTTCCCATTAACAGACAGTGATCTCCGATCCAGGGAGGCGAAGAGAAGGGTTTGCAAAATAACACTTACATAATCCTGGAAATGCTCAGCAGGATTTGCAAAAGCATCTGTGTGAGTATCTGACTTGTTCTGCTTCTTGGATAAAACCCGCCCAGAGCATCAATACTAAATCTGGTCACAAGTGGCACAGGTCCTCCGAGGGACCTGAAGGCATCAGAGGGAGAGCATCAGAGGGAAGCCGAGTCCCAGAAGAGCCTCATGTCCACCAGATCCATCCCACCCTCCCTGGCATCTGCATCAGAGGGCAACAAGGTGTCATTACTATGGTTGCCAAATTAAAACACGATGCAGGTACTGATAGCACAGACATCTCCTTCCGTCCCTCCCCCAGGCGCCGCTCCCTTGCCTTCTCCTCAACCCCGCTAGACCCCACAAAGCGTTTTCCCCAGCTGCTTGGTATGAAAGACACTGCGCAAAATAAAGTTGTGTTGCAAAGTAATTGCACCTGGAAGGCAGAGCCACCGCTGCGACCAAACACCGGGCGCTGCCTCTTTGAAATTTGCAAGAAGAGCCGGAATACATCGGGAATAAAAACAACAAAGAAGAAAATTGGGACAAGCCACGCTAATACAGTGGAGGTGGGAGCAGGCAGTAGCTGGAAAGGAGAGTGGGGGTGGAATGATTCTTCCTTATTCCCTCATGAGATATATAGACATATATACATACATATATATTTTTTTTTTTTTTTTTTAAGATGTTCCCACTTCTTTCCCTGCCCTAAAATCCAGCCAGGTTTCAGCTGCTGCTGTGCCATTGCCTCCAGGGCAATCTGAGGCGTGATTGTGGCTCGCAGGGATGTACCTGCCCCAGTTTTAAGCCATCTTTTTCAGAAAGCAGTAATGACCAAGCTATGGACAGAGCGAGCTCGCCAAAACCCTTGCAGCCAAAACTCTGCAACCCCCATTTGCAGAGTGACATAGATGAATAATCCAAATCCTACCTCCCAACTTTTTTTTTATTACTATTATTTTTTTAAACCCCCCTAGGATGCATTTCTTTGAATTGGCATTTCTTCGTGCCCACGGGTTTGCACAGCACCTGGCATGGGGCTCTGGGCTGGCAGGCTCCCGCAGGCATCGCTGCAAGACTGATGATGAATACAAGCAGAGAGGGACACCCCTGGAAATCTGTGATGTCCCCAGGAAATCACCCTGCTGCTCGGCATATGCGTCACCTCGCAAAGGTGATCCTCCTTGAGACCGACATACTATCACCACTTCTTTTTATAATCTTTTTTTTTTTTTCCTAAAGCACCTCACTCCAGTAATAACTTGGAGAGATGTCTTGGGATGCCAAATAACAAAATGCATTTCCGCAGCAGCTTCATAATTAATGTTTGCATCGTTTATCTTTCATGGAAAGATTATTCTGACTAACGAGGTTCTGGGCCACTAATTCATTACAGTGCCTTGTCACTTCCTGCTCCTTCTTATTACCCAGAAATAGACTCATTAGTCAGAGTTCAATGACAGGGAGAAATTGTGTTCGTTAATTTAATTCCTCTTCTCTCCCTTTCTGGGTCGGTGTTTGTCCGAAATCAGGGATTAAAAGGAGAGGGAAGCAACACGACCTGTTGCGATGTTCAGCTTCCCCCGTGCTCTCCATCTCGCTCAGGGGGAGGCAGCATCGTGCATCGCTGAGCCCATCGCTTCTCGGCAGTGACAGACACATACAGGGATGGCTCATCTGCTCGGGCTTTAGCCTTCAAGCTTTTTCACGGCCTGGCCAATGTTGGCTTGTGAGCACAAGGCTCCTTGCAGCAGGTTGCGGTTGAATTTCTCACGCCAGGCGCACACAAGGGAGGCAGGAACCAGCTACCCCGACTGGGCTGGAGCAAAGCAGACCTCCCCCAGGTCCTGCTGAGCCCGTCCCCTTCCCACCCATACCTGTAATACGCTTCCCTGCTGGGGATTTACCACCTCGGTGTGATGGAGTTACAGCTCCGTGTTTCAGGATTATCCATTTCTACATTGCTGCTATCACTCGCTGTCTTGCTCCCAGTGGCATTTCCAGCTGGGCATCCCCAAAAAGCCACAAGGAGCTGGCCTCGAGCAGCAAAGAAATAAATAAGTAGATGGCCAAGGAAGAGGAGAAATCAATCCCAAATGAGAAAAGATAACAGTTGCCAACTGGGGCTGACAGGAACCGACGGGATCGATGGGCACCGCCTGGACCCTGGTCCCACCACGGCCGAGCTGCCCCATCAACCAGCAAAAACCCGCAAACGCTCAGCGGCACCAGCGCGTGGGATGGGCAGGTATTAAAAGCAGCAGGTCCATTTATTTTCTTCTTGGCTCCTGATCAAGGCCCTTTTCTTACCAGCTGCAGTCTCCACAGCACAGCACAGGCTTTTTTCTTACATTTATACAGCCCCAAGCACCCGGCCGAGGAGGAACTGGTTTCGGCATTTGCTTCTGGGGCATAAGGCGGAGGTGCAGGGACAGGCAGGGGGAATTAGGGGAAAAGAGGAAGAAAAAGCTATTTTAGTCCCTCCTCACATGTGCTAAAGCCTGAGCAATGAGTTTAACACCTGCAGTATTTAACACATTTAATACAGCAAAGCCAGGACCAGCGTGCGACAGGGAGCACGCTCAGAGGCATCTGCTGTCAGGACTGCTCAGCCCAGAAAGGGTTAAAAGCCCTTTGATTTATGCAGTTTTGGCAGCATATTCCTGGGTTTCCTACAGGTAATTACAATAATTGTGGGATGTAAACACTTTACAAGAGAGATCAAAAATGGGGGTGTGAACGGGAGAGGCATGAGGACAAGCAAGATCAAAGGAAAAATTATTAAAATCTATATAGTGCTGCTTCCTAATTCCTGTGAAGTCTGATAACGGGGCTGGAGGGGCGAGGGAACAGCCTCAGCGCTGCATTAGTCTCCCAGCCCATACATCCCCACGATCTCATTAAGCTCGCTTGTTAAACCATACAAGAAAACCTCCATCCAGCACCGCCCCAAACCCATCCCTCGCAGCCCCTGCCCCAGCACTGCAGGGCATGTGTTATATTCCTGACGCCAAACCACAGCGAGGGGATGCACGAGCTCACCCTTTTGGGGCAGAAACTGCTCAATTTATTGCTTTTCCAAGTGGGACCCAAGCAGAAACTCAAGAGCTTGGGACGGCTTTGACTTTGCGGTCCCCCCCGTCGGTGATGCTCTCCTGCTCTAATCTGTGCACGGCAGGAGGATCCGCTTTTCCCTGCGGGATCGGCTATTAACAGTTGATGCGTCGTTTAAACAAAGCCTTGAGATTGTCCAAATATTTGCCTCAAACACACTTTGTGTTTTGCCTCTCGGCTCGGCTCCCCTCGGGGGTGTTTCGCTCCAACTTTCCCATCTATCTTGGGTCCCCCAGGCCACCGCCGCAGCCCGGGTACCGCTGCCGCCACGATGCTCGGGACTCGCCGGGAGCGCAGGGATGAGATCTCAAGTGTCACCCAACAAAACAAACCTCGAGCCTACACATCAGCTCCCTCCCCCTCCCTGAAACAAAACATCAAAGCAAAGGGAAAATTATCTTCTTGGAGCAAAGTGGGTTTTAAGCCGTTTACTTTCTATTTTCCCTTTTATTCTGCAAATCTGGCCAGAGGAAAAAAGAACACTAAAGTTCAAAATGGAAATCGAAACATTGACTTTTTTCAGACCTTTCTTTTCCTCCTAGCCCAAAAAAAAGGTTCAATTTGTACTTCTAATACAAATCAATTATCTGTTCACAGGAACATGCTTGACCCCCCCCGCACACCTCATCTCCTCCAAGATCTCCCCACACCTCCATCCCTGCTCCTCCTAACACCCCCATGCTAGAGCAGCGAAATGCTAATGTGCCTGGAGAAGGGTTTGACGTTTCTTTTCGGTAAAGAAAATAAGCAGCTGAGAAACAAGGATATGGCTTAAAAAATATTCCCCCCACAGCAAGCTGCTAATGAAGACCAGCTATCTTGGAGGGTCCCAGGGAGCTGTGCATCCGTGCAGACCTGGGGTGGGATTGCATGGACAGCAAAACAACTTCATATAGACCTGAAGTCTCCATGGCCCATATTTCTTCTCTAGCAGCCTCTTTTTCCCAGTCCTGCCTTCAATTTCAAGTCAAAAAAATGCAGATTTTCCCGCATTTCCCCTGCCAGCAGCTCAGCGGGAGCTGGGCTGTGGAATAACCCAGCTGCAGAGCCGGTTGCTTGGAGCATCAGCACGAGCACAAGCAGGGAGGGATCGCAACGTGGTGGTCAACTCGGTTGACGAGGAGCAGAAAGGGAGATGAAAAATAAAGAAAGAGCTGACAACAAGGGTTGCAACATGCTGCTCCACACTCGTCTGGGCTCCATGGGGATGCCGGGAGAGAAAGGACGCGCTGCTGTTTGCTTAGGTAGGTTTTTTCGCTGTTGTTTACAGCTACTTTTTTCTCTTGCTAGACTTCCAGATAAGCCCTGCAGCCACATACCTGCTTGGCAATACTCTGTCCTGTTCACATACACGTAGTTATAAAGATATCTTGCTGCAGAGCAAAACAAGGCAGGAAATAATAATTCTTTCCTGCTCGTTTCTGGACAGTGCCCAGGGCATTTGCTGCTGTAATTTAGGTTTGGCTTGCAAGGCCAAATTTTCAGGAGAAGTCAGCACACTTGCAGAAGATCAGTTTGGAAAGGCCCCCGAGAAATTACCTCATTCCTACCGCAAACCATCAGCAAAAACAGCTCCCACTAAACCAACCCAGATATTCACGCGATGTGGTTCCCACATTGCGCTGCAGCCCAGTAATTGCAAGAGCAAGGTCTGCCCCATCAGCCATGCCCTAGGAGCTTTTGGGGATGAGAGAGGCAAGGAGACGTCTGGTTTCATTGCAGTACGTACTCCAGGAGCTAAGATAGTATTTCCATGTGCTAACTGGATTCATTTCTATGTCTATCATGTTTTTCCCCTACGCCAAAGCACCAAAATCATCGCTACACCTAACATCGTTAATCAAAGAGATGAACAAGCAGCAGGCTGCAAAAATGTTAGCGAGCCACCACATCTGTACGCTTGACCATTAGCACACCCAGCCCACCAAAACCCATGGCACCACTCAGAAAAGGGGAGCGAGCCCCGTGCCCACGCTCCCGCCCCCAGGCACGTGCTTCTCCTGCCCACCAGCATCTCCCTTTGCTTCCCAAGGGCTGCCGGGAAGGCCCCTCCTGAGGCTCTTCCCAATGGTTTTCTCAAAACCAGGTGGAACAGAGGATTTGTGATGGCCACAGTGGCTGCGTGTCCCCTGAGGGCTGTAACCCTTCCCCAGGTCAGCGGGGGTCCCCGCTTAGAGCCACCTACCTGCGCAGCTTTCTGCTCCCTCTCTCCCGGTGCCACTGGCCACTCTGCCTGTCTTTCACTGCATATCTTATCCCCCCACTTTAAAAAAAAAAAAAAAAAAAGTCTAACTTTGCCTTAAGGACAAGTAGAATAAAATGTCACTTACCTATTAGGAAAAAAAAGAGAGAAGAAAGAGGGAAAGTATTACACACGCATTCTTTGAAATCAGGTCAGCCTAAAGCTTTGAAATGCCAAAAATTGAAAGATATTTTCCTCCCACTCTTTTTTTCCCCTCTTTTAAAGGACTATCTACTTTCAAAGTGTTTCCTTGAGTCCAGTTTTCTCTCCATTACAGCTTTGTTCACTCCACGCCGCGCCAATGCCTGCCTCCTCCTGCCACACGCAGGCCCACACGTGCACACACGGCTGCTTCCCCCCAAGGGGGCAAAGGAAAGAGCTGGAGAAAAGCAAAATAACAAATAAAGGGGGAGAAATGGTGGTGGGGAGATGGCACAGAGGAGTTCATCTCAATGCACCTAAGCTGAGTCTTTACACGCCTCAGCACTTCCCCATTAATTTTCCCAGACTGTCCCCATTTAAGGGATGGGAAATGCAAGCACAAGAGGAGTCCAGGAAGCCTTCCCGCTCCTCCTGCGGCTCAGGACCGACCCACACAGGGCTTTCTCCAGCTCATTCCTGAACGATGTAAGCAAAAGGCTCCAACCCCATCTTTTACAATGCTGTCTGCAGCCTAACAGGCCCTAACGCTAAGGAAAGCTTAGTACCAAAAGAGATTTTTATTATTAAAGAGAAGTTTTATCATCTCCATCCATCCACCTGCCCACCTTTACAACACGCTCGTTGCTGGTATACGAGCTATGTGTTGAAAACCTCAAATGTGTAGAAATGCGATGCGCAGTCTCGCTTCTTCCAACTAGGAGGGGGGAGAAATTTGGTCTCATCCCTCCTCGTCCCTTTGCAAAGCATCTGCAGCCACATGTGCTGCCTGAATGGGGAGACTGTGGGTATATTTAAGACCTGCTGAAGATGCGAGGGTTATTCGTTCAGGCTGAGCATCATGCTAACGTGGCAGCGCAGATTCCTGCGGAGAGCTGATGGGAGGAACAGATGTAGGACCGCCTGCACCCATCCATATGCCTCTCCGAGCCTGCTGCTGCCTGCCTGCCCCGCAGTTCAGCAGGCAGGGGCGCAGGCTGCCGGCGCCGACAGCGGTGACAGTGATTGCCTGCACGCAGGCAGGGCGCATGCCGAAGCAGCAGCACGCCAGATGGGATATGCAGGATGCTCTGGTGGGAAGAGAGCACGTCCTGCTGCAAGAACCCACCCTGGGCTCCTGTCTGCTGTTTGCAAACACACTGTCCCTGCTACCTGCCTGCTCCTGGGCAGAGTTAATGGTTACTACTGAGAGTAGCACATGCGCAAAAGAAATCCTTCTGCTTGAGACCGGTTCAATTTGTTGCACTTGTGACAGGTGGTGGGGTTTTACTGCAAACCGCCGGACTGAGATGGTCCAGCGGTCCCCATTCGTAACGGGAGGCTGGAGCACCGAGCGCTCCATCACCTCCGTCCCCTGCAGTTGCAATGCCACGGTCGGCTGCCAGCGCTCCGTCCTCACCTCCTTCCTCCTCCTCCCCTCGCTGGACCCACAAACGCCCGACACCCCATCCCTGCCTGCTGTACCCGCACCTCTCTTTTGCGGGTACGAGACACAAACCCCTCTCCCTTTCTCTCCTGCGAAGACCCCACTGCTTGGAGGATGCCCTAATTGCTCTGCAGCCCCAACCCAGAGAGGGGCAAACGAAGTCTGTGCTAATAAGTTACCAGTTGCTCTGACTAACCATCATAAAACCAGGAGTGGTGACAGCCTGGCTGCTCCTCATCCCTTTCAGCTCACGGGGTTTCTCTCACTTTTAGCTTTAACAGAAGTCCCTGTGGTGGGTTTAGCTCTCCTCCCTCCCGCTGCCTGGCGAGGGTTCGGTGCTGCCGGGCAGGGAGGTGAAGGCAGCCCTGAGCAGGCAGGGGTCAAGTTCAGCTTCTTCCCATCGCGTGGAAGCAATCAAGCAAAAAAGCACGAAGCCCTCATGCATTAGCTGAGGCTGCAGCAGTGCCAGCCACAGCACAGCCATCGCTAGATGGGGACAGAGCCCCGCCGAAGCCAGGGAAGATGCCCAGCATCCCCACAGCCAGGCCCGCAGGGATGCTCCAAGGAATGCGGAGAGGGACCACAGCCCCTTTTCTTTGACTGGCTCTGCTCATAGCTGCAAAGGTCGAGTGGGAACGTGAGAAAAAAACATCTGGAAAACGCAGGGCGAGAGCCAAAACCTTTTCACCAGGCATGTGTCCTCCTGCTGGGTGCCCACAGCATCCCCAGTCTGATGCTATTCTGCTTCCCCTGCAAAGTGCTTTGCTTTATTTTTGGTTTTCTAGGGTCTCCCTCTCAAACAACTATTCCTTTGAGAGGAGCTCTTGCTCTCCCTCCTCCCCGCTTTGTAGCAAGTTTTCCTGTGTATTGTGGGTTTTTTTGCAGCAAGCATATTTATTGATTTTTCACGCTGGGCAAAGCAACACGTTCTGCACCTGTGGGGATCTTCATTTGCAGGACCCATGGGGCTCTCTGCTATCCCTCATGAAACAGGAGGGAGGATTAGGGGACAGAAAAATGCATGACAGCTTTAAACTGTTGCTCCTGTCACCCAGCAGGACACAGGTCCATGCAAGCACACAAAAAGCATTCCTTTTATTCATTTCTTACTGAAAAAATGACGCGTTTCTCCAACTGACATGATTTTCCTGTTTAAAATCCTACCCTCCAGCTTGTCCACAAGAAAATCACTGCAAATCACCCCGGGATGCTGTGGTGGGTCCGCTCAGACTGGCACCAAGCGCCGAGCCAGACTGCCGCTGACCACCCTCCCTATGAACAACTGAAGTTCACGTTGGGTGCGCATATTCCTCCCAATTCTCTGCTTAAAATGCCCAATACCAGACACAGCAAAGCAAATGGATCCTCCCCAAGCAGCAACACGGAGGGATGCTGCATCCCTTACGGAGCACTATTGCTAGTCTTCAAGAAACAACCCTCTTTCCCAACATCTGTAAATAAACCCCAGGGTCTAGGGTCTCCTTCAGTTCAATTCCCCCCACGCTACCTCAGGAGAGGAGATGCTTTGGTCCTCAGTCTCTTCTAGGCTTGAAAATCTCCCACAGAGCTGCAGTTACAGCATGGTTCCCGTGCTCGCACCTTCCCATCAAAGCCCCAGCTCCCTCCAGCAGCCCCATCCACAGCTACCACAGGATTTGGCATCATTTGGGAGACACAGAAGACACTTAACTATCCCACCACCCTTCTCCCTCCTCCCAGCCCCTATTGCTCCCCACTATCACAGGTACCAGCCCTTGCTCTCATTGCATTTATCTCCCCCAAGGCAGGGGAGAAGGAAAAACGAAGCATTTTTTTAAAAGTTCATGAAAAAATGAAGGAAAAAGGAAGGAGGATCAGGTCAGAGAAGGAGGGATGTGTGGAGGCGTTGCTAGTACCAGCACCAGGGGACCTCGGTTCCCTTCCCCGCAGTTTCTTCAAGGCTGAGGGCAGTAAATAAAAGGAGGATAACAAATCTGAGCAAGGAGGGCTCCGGCACTGAAGGAACAGGGGTCCCTGCGTACAGGGGGCATGAAAGGGCATGTGCAGGGGAGGCAGAATAAGCTACAGCCCTGGGAAAACTTATAATTTCTTCCCCCTCACCGATACTTTTAATAACCAATTAATATTTAGTCAACAAGCAGCTCTGCTAAATCCAAGGAGATGGATTTCACAGGAGGGCTATTTCATGTTAAATGAGCACTGACTCATCAGCAGCATTTACCGAGGATTATGGATTAGCCGTGTGCCCGGTATCCATCACTACAAATCCAGCGGGGAGGCGGCTGCCGGCGGTGCCAGCACGTGGCTGTCCCCTGGCACGGGGAGCACCTGCAGCCGCTTCCGAGGGGCATGAGCCCAGAGTCCGTCCCCTGGCTCAAACAGATCCCTTACAGGGACATTTCCCAAACAGGAGCTGAAGTGGGTCCCCCCAGGCAATGTTTCAGCAGTGCTAAGCCGAGATACTTGAAGTCCCCCCAAGATATAACGCAGCATGGACCTGGGCTGGAGCAAATCTGATACGCACCAGGAGCGATGGAGGAAGGCAACTGAACTATCCATCCCCTGAAAAACAAGGCACACAGCATCACACCCTGCAAAAAATTTTGCAGAAGGATCCCTCCCTGAAATTGTGTTTTACCAAGGCTCAGTTGTTTGTGCAAAGTAGCAGAAAATGCAACATGGGTCCTACAGGAGCATTGGGCTGCAGCAGACGGCGAGGGAACCATCACTGCTCTGGAAAGGCTGCTGCTCCTCTGGAGGAGAAGGAAAAACTCAGCCTCCCCAGTCCCGTCTCTGGTTTCCCCAGGGAAAGTGCTTCTTCCCTGCTGAGCCAAATGCCAGCAACCACACGCCAGCTTCCCCAACCCACTTGCACCCCATCCCTTTTCGCATCCCTCTCCAAACCAGGGTGGGTACCACGGGGCGAGGGGCAGGCAAGACCCAGGCAGCGCAGGCTGCGGGCGCACGCCCCACGCCGCCGCTTATCGGCGTTGCTTCTGCTGGAGGAGGTGATTAACTCCCTGACCTGCCGAGCTTTAACGCGACCTCCGAGAATAGATAGAATCTTGTTATCTTGTAATGAGTTTTATGGCTTATTTCAGTACATTTTGGCCATGTTTCTCCAGTGATTAGGGCAATTATCAGCCTGTGCGTTTCAGGATTATGAATTATGGAGCCTCTGAAAGACTACAGAGATTTAATAACTCCCAGCGTCCCTCTGCCTCACTTCCAGCGCTTAACTCGCTCTAGACTCTTCATGTTTGGAGCATGGGAACGATAGCACAGCAAAGGAATTATGCATCAAAGCTTGCAAGTGTGATTCAGCTGCTACAATTAACAACACGTAACGTTTAACACCGCCTGACCCAGTCACATCCCTGGGGTACCGCCAGCAGGGATGCGGGCTGTGTCCATCAGGAGATGGAGAGCAGAGCCTGGATGTCCTGCCCCTTGCAGGACTGAGCCCCAGCTCCCAGGCTCGGCCACAGGCTGGGACTTGCTGATTTAATCCCAAAGTGCTTGAAACGGAGGCTGTGGACATCCACCCCATCTGACCTGGCCTGTGGCTATTTTGGGGCTCTCTGGCTCAGCTGGCTGGGGGCACCCAGCTCTATTCGTGGCCCTCTCCCTGGGGTGCCCTGTCCCATCCAAAGCTTACATAGAAACCTAATGCCACTGAGCAGCTTAGGACTGGACTGCGCACACTGGATTAGCGGCAGGGGAAGGGAGAGATTCCCCGTCAGACGCAACTTGGCTTAGACTTGCTCCGAGCTGCTGTCTGAGCAAAAAGCACAGACAAGCTGGAGCCATTCACGTGGACAACAGCAGAAGTACCTTGCTCTCCTAAGGGCCCCAATATGTTTCAAAGCACCTCAGGAAAAGGCATCAGCACAACTTCATGGAAAGGGAAACTGAGGCACAACACATCGCTGTTGGGACCGAACCCCCACTCCCAGCCTGGAGCTTTACGGTGGGGTCCCCACGCACAACATCAGCCTGAGCTACGCATGCCCCATTAGTGGGAGGGGAGGGCAGGGCTGCCTGGGGGGCTTGCAGCAGGATAAGGCGGGGAGAGAGAGCATCAGCAACACATTTTGCTATCCAGCAGCCCTGCCCTGGATCGCAGCCCTTGCATCATAGCAGCATGAAACCAAAGTGCAATCTCTGCCCCAGATCCAGCCCTGCGCGTGCAGACAGAGTCCAGATGCTCCGAACCCGTGCTCAACATCCCCCTCCCACTGCAAGGCTTTACTTCCCAAATAGCAAGAGGCACAAAGGACATTTGGAGGCTCTTGTGAGCCCCCAAATCTTGCCTAAATGTAAAAATAGTCTGGCTGGCTGTCCCCTGGCTGCGATGGGCACAGCAGAGACCAGGCAGGGCCAAGTCCTGCTGCCATCGCCCATCCTTAATTTGGTCCAGATGGAGCCTTTTAATGATCTTGATCCAGGCTTGGTTTTATTTTTATTTTTTCCTCCCTGCAAATGATCACTAGAACTTGATAGCTGCTTGGGAAAACACAGACGGCAGCAGAAATGTTTCAGTGCGAGGAACCGCGCTGGCTCAGCTTCCTCCTCTCCCCTCTTGCATGGACGCAGACGCTTCTTCCGAGCAGAAAAATATAAAATATTAATTTTGTGTAGAAATAAAATTAAGCCCTTGGAAATGGGCTCCAAGAAATAAAGCCATCGCTTGAGTTAATTAAGAAGTGATTATATCGAAAGCCTGTAAAAAGGCTTCATGACACAGGACAGACCAAGCTGCTACGACAGCCCAGGATGGGAAGGACCTGGGCATCGTCCTGGACAAGCGATGGGGGAAGAGCAGCACCAGGGCTGCCCCCAGCCCTCGTCCCTTCCCCTTTGCTCTGCTCCATCCCTCAACCTGCCGCCCACCTCACTCAGCTGCTCGCCTGGTGCCTCTCCTGCACCGCGCCAGGCTAGGCTAAGTCATTTCACAAAGCACTAGATGCAAAAAAAATATGCAAAACCAGGCTTCCCCCCAAGGGGTGCAAGTGCCTCTGCCCTCCACGAGATGACAGATAAAATCCCCTGTTACTGGAGGAAGGTAATTTGACATAACAGCTGTTCTGACATTCTCTCCCTATGGATATTGCCAGCAATAAGAATGCAAATCAGCACTCTTTGCACTTCTCCTGGAGAGCAACTTTCACCTGGAGAGTCGAGAGCACTTCCAAAACGTGAACTCATTAAAGCCTCCCTTCCTCCCGGCAAGGCCGAGCCCGCGATGCCTGTCTGGCTCTGCTCTGTCCGCAGCCGCCCCAGGAACGAAACCTGCAGTCTGGTGACTGGGGCAGCGAGGATTTAAGAAACTTGTCTTTATCTTGGCAGTAAAACCACTGTCTCCTTGCCTCAGTTTCCACGTTGTGAAAACCAAGATCAAGGTGCCTGCCACGGTAAAAGACTTGGAGATGCAAGAGCTTGGGGTGACCACGGTCAGGGAGGTGAGATGCTTTCACTCACCGAGCACCATTTCTCCAATTCAAAATGAAGCCATCCATGCACACGCCATTCCCCAAGCCCTGCCGTGCTCTAAATCCCCCCCCAGGGACGAGCCACCTGTGCAAGGGGCTGTGCTGGTGTTAGACCCTCTGGTCCGAGGAGGAGGGACAACGCTGGCCTTCCTCCCCACCGCCTGGGCAGGAGACGCTCCAAAACTTGAGTGAAAATGGTTAGTGCCCCGCTGCTTTCTGTATGGCAGCTACTAATTATCTCTTGAAATTTATAGGCTCCCAGGACGCACGCAGATGGGCATTTAAGTTAACAGCAGCCTCAGATCATCTGTCATTCATTCCACAGTGATACCTGGATTTGCTCGGGCGCCGACCGACCTCCGTGGCATTAACACTCTCCTACACCCACCACCGCTGCAGGCTGGAAACCCCAAAATTCACACCGCAGCTCTTCAAGGGGGAGAAATCAAAAGGCCCCCTCCCCTTTGCCCAAGACCCTCTGGCCCAGATGGGAGCCATTCAGCTTCTACCATCCGTAGGGACCCGAAGCCATGTGTCCATCTCCCGCTTGCCGGCACACGGCCAGCCACCCCCTCATATAGAATTCAGGGGGGCTCGCTCCCTCCCGTTGATGATATTTTACTTTGTATAATTAAATCTTAATGAGAATAGGGACCAGAGCTTCCCTAGCGAGTAGCCTAACCTCTGAACGAGGGAGCCACTCGGATTCCTAATTAATAAATACCTATTGGTATACAAAGCAGAGAGCTCCAAGCAGGAGGGCAGCCCAGCACCTCCCATCCACCAGCATCCTTCAGTGCTTCCCGGAGAGCTGTGGGTCCAAATTCCCCAGGCAAAAAGGAGGATTGATTCCCAGGCAGCTGCTCTAAGCCCTCAACTACTGGATTAAAACACAGTTATCGCCACTCCATTTCTTCCATCAATCTAGACCCTATTTTTTTTTTCCTCTCCTGCAATTGAGCATTTTGATTAATTCAAATCACATCACTCCCAGACAAGCAACATGGCGAATTTACTATCCACTGAAAAACACTTGTTCAGGTGGACAGAGGCTCCTCTGCTCCCAAAGCCGCTCTGGAGTACAGGAAAACCACCTTAACTTTAAAGTCTCTACCAAGGCTCAGCGCTGGCAAGCCTTGGAGTAGCCAGCCTAAGCTGGTGCATCCCCAGCAGCCTCACTCCATCTCTTCAAACAAGCCCCGAAAGACAAATGTCAAAACGAAAGGCACGTACGACTGCGGAGTGCGCAGCCCTTCCCGTCCTGGAGGAGATGCTCCAACACATCCTCAAATACAGTGTTCGATGGACGGAGGAGGGATGCTGGCAGCGTGCAGGGCTGGGTTTTAGACGTCGATGTTAGAAAAATGCATATTTTTCCATCCTGCAAACCAAAATATGGCCCTGGCTCAGCTTGACCAACTCAAATTAAAACTATTAGCAGCTGCTTTACTATTATTGTAACTTGAGCTGGTAAATAAGTAGCTGGTTTTTTTAGGACAGACAACCCCTAAGGTATCTACTTCTCACCAAGAAGGTCCCAAGGCACAATGCTCCTACAAAACAGGAAAATTTTATAATCCCACACCACATGTAGGAAACTGAGGCCTAGAGAGGGGAACTTGCCAATGTCTATGGCAGAGCAAGAGAGAAAAATCAGGTGTCCCGTGTCCCCCACGAGCTCCCAATCACTGGGCCATCCTCACCCTCCAAACCAATGAAAACCCCGAAAATGGACACACTTAAACAGGCTTAACCCTCCATTAAATCAGTTCAGTCTCACTCGGTAATTTACTGTTGCAAGCAAAATCAATTTAAGCAAAGGTTAAACTAGTTCTGTCTGTATTAGAAGTTTGCACCATTTTAAATAAATTGATTTAAAATCAATTTACTTGATTTTGTGCAACTTTTCTAATACAAGCAAAGACATTGCTAAGCTCAGGTTGAGTTTCGGTCCACTGCTTTCTTTATTTCATTGCTGGCGCTTTCCCAAAAGATGTCAAATGCCACATTTGGATGATAACTTTAAGTAACAATGAAGGACTCCATAGTTAACTCAGCTTTAAACAGATATTATTTCCTATAAAAATCATGGTACTCTTCCAAAAGGAGGCAAGCATTGCCCAAAGTTTTCTGGGCAGCACAGAAGAGAGTCCAACCTGCTTTTCCCAAGCAACCAAAGGAGAGTCAATACACAAAAAAAGCTTTTCTTTTTTTGTTCCCCATCACTAGGTACTGCCCTGCCCTCTCTCCTTTGGTGGTCCAGGCTTAGATCACGAGCCAGTCCAAGTGTGGCTTCAAAGCATCTTCAGCATCATGAGGACTTAATAATAACCCATCTCTTCAACTTCTGCAAAGCCCTCTCTGAAACGAGGCCATGAAAGCACCCTATTGACTGCCTCATCCCATCACGAGGGTGGAAAAAGGAATAAAAATAGCTTGAGCACAGTGCACAGCACTGCAAGAAAAAAAAAAGTACGTTCTCTTTGTCAAGCAAAACTGACCTCTCGTCCCACGAAGAATAACCCCCCAGTAGACTGCCGCAAGCTTGCAAAAAGCAAGGTACCATTTCATTTTCACCTCTGTGGTCTGCATAAAATGGTGAGGCAGGACCTTTTGTGTGCATCTTCTTCTCTCAAACCCCAAAATTCCCAGAGCACAAGGAGCCCAGCCATGGAGGCGGCTGGAGGGGAAACGGCAAGCCAAGGGGCTGCATTACAGTCCTAAGGGGCAAGACGCACACAGGTGGGACAAGGATGGAAGAGTCACCTAGAATTGGGGTAGTAGAGGTCTAGTCAACGTAGAAAGATGTCCCAAAAGACCATATAGTACAGTAAGACCTGAATTACCCATTCCTATCCCTTGAGTACTGCAGGAACCACATTGTCAAAGATTTCTCCCCCGCACCGTACCACGCCAGATGACGTTATTCTCCGAAGCAGTCAATTCTTCCTGAGGTCCGCTAAACTCTCAGCCTCCATAATAACTTGAGGGCAGGAGGTCTCACAGGGCGATTGCATCCCTACTAAAATTTTATTACGGATATAAAATTCCCCTGTATCAGGCTTAATTTTGTTAATTTTCAATTCCATAGGACATCCCTTGGATCTTGAATTACGAGAGGGCAAGTAGGAGCTGCAGCCGACCTCCTCTCCGCCATTAACCATCCCACGAACGCTGCAAAATGCTCCAAAGAAGAACTGAAATATTTGGCAAACAAGACCCTGATCTCTCCATCACCTCCATGGGCAAACAGAGGAGCAATTCTTTTGCACCCAGAGCAGATGCCTCGGTGATGGCCAAGCACCGCCGTGCTTGGTTGCAGACCAAAGGAAATAATTTTAGGCTACAAGCGGCGATACCCTCAGCTCCTGCAAATTTACAGCTCCCCATTCAAGAGACTGCAGAAGGTTTGATGCTCCCTTTGCTGACATTTTATTCTTGCACGTTGCCCCATAGGGCAATTATACATTGCACAACCAGCCACCTCCCCTAGTTTCTTCTACTGCTCCCATCCCTGGGCGTTATGACAGGAACTATTTGCAAGTTATATATTTCACAGCTGATGATGTGGGGAGTGACATGCAGAGATTGGATTTTATTTCCCAGCTCGACAGGATGGAGAAGGATCAGAGGGGAGGGGAGAGGATTTGTGGTTTTGGAGGTGGTGGCTGAGGAGAGGACAAGGTTGGAAATTCCCTCCTGGCAGCCCTTTTCAAGAAGAGTTATTAGAATTTATTTTCAATTATACACAAGAATAAGCCGTCTGCAGTATAGTTAACTTTCAATTTCAACCAATTTTCGACGCATTCAATCATAGATGCCTCAGTGATTAAGAATCTATGTTGCAAAACAATTCCCACTTTGCAACAATGCAATCAAACAGATCTACAACTCATAACCCATTATCCAAGAGTTTCTCAGCTCATTGGTGAAGTGAAATAGGATTTACCAAGCATCCTCTTTTTTACCCGACGAGCCTCCAAGCTCATTTGCAAACAGATCTGCGACTCAAAACAACCCACGCAGGGATTTTTTTTTTTTTTTTTTTGGTGGTTTGTGTTGTTTTTCCTCCCCCTCTCTCTGTAGATGCAGAAGTGCAAGGGTGGGACACAGCGGGTTTGCTGTTTGCAGCTTTGGGGGGCTCGGAGCTGCCCCCTCACAACAGAGATGCATCGGAGGGAGACTTTCCATCACCCATAAGGGTGAAGGCATGGGGAGGGCTTCAGGAAAGCTGCTTCACTCACAGCTGGCTGCTTTCCCCCCACGCTTTTGCATCTTAACAAGTTCAACGACGCTCCGATCGACAATACGCAACAGGTCATGACAGCAATACCCCTTCCCCACCCTGGGCTCGGTGATGCACCCTGCCTTCCCCATCCTGCTGCAGCCCCTGGGGAGAAAGGGAACCCACCCAGGTTTTGTAGGGCTGGAGGAGGATGGTGGCTAAAGTATGCCTCCTGCCTCCGCAGCCCCAAGATGCAGCAGGTAAACTGAGCCTCTGTATGGCGAGCACGCCACAGGGGCAACAGCTTCAAAACCAAAATGTTTCCTCTCCTGAGACCCTTTTAAGTAGATAAATATTCGGAGCAGCACAGACCCCCTTACAACCCTCACCGAGCAGAGCAGCCAATTATTCCTGCTCCTAGAGATGCTAACGTGCCCATCTGCTATTCAGCACACGTAGCACGACTGTCCAGCCCCGCTCACGAGGGCCTCTGCAAAAGGCCACCGGGTCCCTCCGGGAAGGGACAGGTCACAATTTCACCGTGAAGACGTTGGGATGGAAGGGCTCAGGCTGATGGGAGAGGAGGAGGACGACTTTAAAGCTCACTGAGCCTGGAGGACAGGCAATAAAGCACCTAGAAGCCTGCTGAAGGAAACAGCTTTCCTGGGCAAAGTGTCATTTCGTCAAGACCGAACTTCTGCCTGGGAATGATTTGATTTTGAGTAAAAAGCATCAGAAAAAAAAAGCATGAGGGACCAGCTGTTTGAAGGACACACTTTGGAAAGGTGAAGTGGAAGTGCCACAAAACAGCTGCACAGACCTCAGATTGGCTCCCTATGCTCCGAAAATTATACCCTGTGGAAAGTGCATTGAAGACCCAAAAACCCCCCATTTTGCCCCGATTTGGGACAGTGGGCACTGGCAGGGTCCATGGAAGCAGACAGATGTCCCCATGAAGGGACAGCCCTGGCAGAAGACGGGCTCCCCATCCCCAGGGACCACACGTGCACCCCCTGCACCGGCTCCTCTCTCTCTTTGATGCTGACAAATAACAATTTCAAACTGGGGAAGACACCTGGGAGAGCCGAGGCACTTGTGCTACAAGATAATTAGAGATTATTATAATCGAAATTTCATTGCCACATCAAACTGTGTCTTTTAGCATTAATTAATCTCCTCTCCCAGCCTCTGAGCACTCTCGGCTCTCGCGCTGTAGGACAGCAGCTTGTCAAACACACCAAAGACTTGCATCTCATTACCTTATCAGAGGGGGCGAGCGGGGAGCCGGGGAGCAGCAGACAGATTCCCTGGCACAACCAGGGACGTGAGGACGCCTGCAAACCCGCTCCCTGGTTTGCAAACTTGTTGAACAAGGTGCATGAGGGATCTTCCTCCCCTCACCTCCCCCTCCTTTTTCTATCTCTCGCCCCCTCCCCGATAAAAGCAGGCCTGGAAAAGATGCTTCCTCGCCAGGAACTCATCCCGCTCCGCTATACGACCTTGAACAAATCATATAAATTAAAACTGCCGACATCCTTGCAGGGAGTGGGGTGCTCGTGCCTTGCTTTCCCAAGTGATTTAGGCTCCAACGAGTCAAAGCAACTACACTACTATCACAATAATGTTGTAAAAATTCACCTTTAGCATCCCATTACCAGCCTGAGGCATGATACTTTCCTCCTTTGGGAGGTTTGGGGGAGGTGTGAGGCTAAATCCAGTTTTCTACATGAGGTTCACAGTATCTGCTGGATGAGGCCAGGCATGACGGGCCTTGAAGGACCAGCTAAGAGGTGGGAAGATGGACCCAGCTTGAGACACCTTAAGAAGACCTATTGCAAATAAAACAACAACAAAAAAAAAAAGGAACAAAAAAAACCCAAAACCAAAAACCCCACCTGCAAGGGGAGAAACCTCAGCACAGGACAGTGGTGCCCTGAGCCAGGCACATGCTGCACCACTTTTAACAGCGGCTGAAGAAACTGGGCACCCTCAGCCCCGCCAGCATCTGGCCGGGCTGGCAGCAAGGGCTGTGTATATATTGGTGATACGCATGAGATGCTATATGTTCTACTCATTGATTCTCCACTGCTTTCATACCTCATCTGAAAATAAATATCCTCTCCCTTGTTTCCACCTCTTCACTCCCCCTTTCCCCGTTATTGGCTTTGTGACGGAAGGCTTTAATTTATTCCCCCTGCCATATCTTTGTGCTGTTGTTTTCCTGCGATTTACACCATATATTACCCACCGTCTTGTGTCATTTAACTCTAGAAAGCGCTCTGAGATACAGTTTGCTTGAAGGATGCTGGAGCCATTAATCCTGATGCCACAGCCCTGCAGAATGCCCATGGCATCGCCGCTGTGCACACACACATAACCCTCCTTGGCTCCTGCTCTTTTACAGCTATCCCTGCACCGAAACCCACCGCCTGGCCCCATTTTAACACCAAATGAGTAAAATCAAGCCCCTCCTGACCACGCATGGTTTCCTCCCCTCCCTATCAGCCAGGTAGAAGCTCATAAGTGTGGATGGTACCAGCTCCAGGAGAGCACAGCGGGCAGCTGGATCATGGCAAGCAGAAACCAGTCCAGGGAGGAGAGCTACCAGTCTCCTTCGTCCCAGAAAATGGGACAATGAGAAGATGAGAAACGCATCAGCTATGGCAGATGCTCTCCTCTGAACCGCTAAGTGCCACGCTGCCTGGAAATTGCTCACCAGAGGGAGAGCTTTGATGAAAAACAGAAAAGAAAAAAAAAAGGAGGAAAAATTTAATGAAATGAAAAAATGTCATTTATTTTATTTATTTATTGGAATATTTCCGTGTGGGGAGAAGAGGACAGGCATGATTATTCATTGTATTCTACATGGCAGGCGCCGCGGGGAAACGCTGCCGTTGCGCTCGCATCCCTGCGCCGCCTGACACGTCGTTAGGGTGTATTTAATTGTGCTCAAGATTGAGAGATGAGAGAGACCCCGTCTCAAGGAGCTGCGAATTCAACACAAAACCCTCCCCACTTCAGCAGAGGCCGGGCACTGGGCAACTTTAGTTGCAGGCTGTAAAAGGCAAACGAGCCCCCCGTACCAAACCCACACCCTACCTTGTGCCTATCTCCCAGCGAGCAAGTGCGATCTTGATTTAAAACCACGTCTGCTCTCAGCATCGCTGACACAACAGCGATCTGCAGCCCTCCTGAGGCATTTTCCATATGCAGATCTCAGCGGGAAGGATATTTCCTTGTTCTTATTTTACCGAGGGGGAAACTGAGGCACTTGGGCAGCAAACTGGCTTTCCTAACCTGTGCAACGCCCAAGCAGCAGCATTTTGGCTCCTGCCTGTCAGGGCAGTACCTCCTCTCCTGGGCTGCTCTGGAGATGCTGCGTTTCAATAACTCCTTATTTCTGCTGCATGCATGGTAATATTAACAGCCTTCCCACCGTAGCCGTGATGAAGCAGCAAGGTTTGAGGGGAGAGGTGATATCTTTCATTAGAGCAGCTGAGGCAGTTGGAAAAAAACAGCTTTTATGCTGAAAAGCTGGATCCGATGGTGCCCTGACGAAGGAATGCTGCATTTGTCCACCTCTGGCTGCCTAATAAAAGCTTGCTCCTTCAGCACACTTCCCTGCTAACTAACTTTTTATAACAGGGGAGCAGCAAACAGCAGCCAGCCCCTACCTCCTGCATTCAGCACACAGCAGACAACATTTGCAAAAACCCCTGGGATTTGCAAATATTTCTATGATTTCCCAGCGGCCCTCACAAGCAAGAAACTGCTACAAGCCACAAATGACGGGATGACCTGAAATTACCACTTGAGTTCAAGCAAAATGCTCACAAGTGACTTTTTTTGGAGGGGGTAGGATCAGTTTTCTGATCCCCCCAGGAGAAAAGCAGTAATCTCTGAAGCAACAGGCACTTTCTTTCCATTACTGAAGCCAAAATAATGGCCCACACGCAGCCAGACTCCCCTGCACGCAGCTCAGCATCTCCCAGTATGAGGAGGAAGAAGGGAAGAAGGCTGAGGAAGGTTGGTTTTGTGGTTTGGTGGGTTTTTTTGTAAAAAAAAAAAAAAAAAAACCACAACCCTATAATTTAAAGGCCAAAGCACTAACGAGTGCACAAGGGCAAGAGGTGACAAATGCCTCAGTGAAAAATACAAAATTACCATTTTAATGGATGAGTGTTGACTCCCTGGCTCTCCCCGGGGAGGCCTGTTTGATTTCGTTAGCTTGTTAGCACAAGGATTTGACACAAGCGATTAATGCTCAGTTCATTAAGGGGGGGGTGAGTGCTTTTTCTTTTCTTCTAGATTCAGCACAGGGAAAGGGGCAGGGGGGGAAGGTGGGGAGCAAATCTGCTCCATCAGTGGGAAGGCTGCACCAGAGGACGCAGAGGACAGAAGCAGCTCAGTGCACCAGTGTCCAACCCAACCCATTGGCATCAGCCCCTGAAACACAGCGGCATCAGGATGCTGCCCATTCTGGTGTTCGAGCTTCAGTCTCTGCCCCCAGCATCCTCACACCCCAAGCAAGGAATTGCCCTCCTTCATCCCCCGCCACCATCACAACAGTGACCAGCTTTGATCCCTAAGCCGGAAAATAATCAACCACTGCGTTTGCCAGCAAGATCCCAGCTCTGCAGTGGAGAGGAACCAAGGCAGAGCCCTGGGAAGCGCTGACCTTGCCCACGGGCACCTGGAGCATCACTGGCAGAAGCCACCGTTGGACCAGAGTCACCAGCCACAAGGACAGGCGCATCTGCCTCTCGGCAGCAGGGCAATGCACGCACTGTGCCCACGGCTCTGCCATCCCAGCCCACCTCTGCAGAGGGATGCTGCAGGATGGGCTGCATCCAGCCCTGCTCTTCCCGCAGGCACGCACG
Organism: Theristicus caerulescens; assembly: GCA_020745775.1. Classification (NCBI taxonomy): domain Eukaryota; kingdom Metazoa; phylum Chordata; class Aves; order Pelecaniformes; family Threskiornithidae; genus Theristicus; species Theristicus caerulescens. The sequence continues at coordinate 2,994,628 of CM036575.1, read as the reverse complement.
ACACCAGCTGCTGTCCCCAGCCACGAGCATCTGTCCAAAGGGGAAAATCATCATCCCTTAGAAGGGAAGCAGAGCAGTGCCAGATCCTGTGACAGACCTGTGCCACAATCCATCCAAGCTCAGGGAGTAACTCTGATCTGACGCTGCAAGGTCAGATCCTGCCTCCTGCCCCGGCTCTGGGAGCTCCCCACCGACCGTGGCACCTGTCTTACATCCAGCTTCTGGGCCTCCTTCCCAGGGGAAGCTCCCTCTGGCACAGCTGGGAGATTTCAGGGCTTTTGGAGAGAAAGGAGTAAGCAGGGATGAATCCCCCTTTCCAGGGGGTCACTGGATGCTTGGAGGAGCCACGGCTGCCTGGCCTCAGCCAGAAGCACACTGCAGCCCAGCTGCCTGCTTTCCCTCAGCCCTTAGTTCAGATAAAGCCCCTGCTCAGCAAGATCAGTTTGTTTGGGTTTTTTTTGTTGAGGAAGCACAAGCGGAGGTGGAAGGTTAAGTCCACTTAGCTGCTCTTTGCAGGCTCTCGGGCCGGTTTGGCAGATGAGTTCCTGCACAGCAGGCAGCTTTGAGAAATGAATGCAGCTAGCGCTGGCTGCGTCGGTGTGTCCCTGTCCTCTCCCCGCTGAGCGAAACACAAGCCTGTCCATCTGCAGGAACACCCGCTCCCATCCATGCCGCAGCCAACTCGCACTCCCCGGCAGCCCCCCTGCCCGACCCAGCGCCCACCACCGATGCTCCCGCAATCTAACCGAGAGATGCAACCCATTTGCTATGGGTCGATCTGCTGGAGGGCAGGGAGGCTCTGCAGAGGGACCTGGCCAGGCCGGGTCGATGGCCAAGGCCAACTGTATGAGGGGCAACAAGGCTCAGTGCCGGGTCCTGCACTTGGGGCACAACAACCCCATGCAACGCCGCAGGCGTGGGGAGGAGCGGCTGGGAGCTGCCTGGCAGAAAAGGACCTGGGGGCTGAACATGAGCCAGCAGTGTGCCCAGGTGGCCAAGAAGGCCAATGGCATCCTGGCTTGTTTCAGGAATAGTGTGGCCAGCAGGACTAGGGAAGCAATCATCCCCCTGCACTGGTCACTGGTGAGGCTGCCCCTCAAATCCTGTGCTCAGCGCTGGGCCCCTCACCCCAAGAAGGAGATGGAGGGGCTGGAGCGTGGCCAGAGCAGGGCAGCGAGGCTGGGGAAGGGGCTGGAGCCCAAGGGTGGGGAGGGGCGGCTGGGGGAGCTGGGGGTGCTCAGCCTGGAGAAGAGAAGGCTGAGGGGAGCCCTCATCGCTCTCTGCAACTGCCTGAAAGGAGGCTGTAGCGAGGTAGGGTTGGTCTCCACTCCCAAGTAACAAGCGATAGAACAAGAGGAAATGGCCTCAAGCTGCGCCAGGGCAGGTTTACATTGGATATTAGGAAAAATTCTTCACCGAAAGGGTTGTCAGGCACTGGAACAGGCTGCCCAGCGAAGTGGTTGAGTCCCCATCCCTGGAGGGATTTAAAAGATGTGTAGATGTGGTGCTTAGGGACACGGTAGCATGGCAGTGCTGGGTTAACGGTTGGACTTGGTGATCTTAAGGTCTTTTCCAACCTAAACAATTCTATGATTCTATCCAGCACAGCTCTACCGTGGGAGGGGCAGCAAGGTGGAGAGGGGAGAGAAGTGATTGCAACTAAAACAGTTTTTTGTTTTGGTCTTGGGTTTTTTTGGTTTTGGTTTTTTTGTTGTTGCTTTTGTTTTGTTTTGTTTTTTAAATAAAGCCCTGCCTCTCTTTTCCTTTGGCTCCCTCCCCCTTAATCTTCTCTCCTCTGGCCTTTCTGCTAAGCGCAGCTCCCCAAGCAGGGGGCTGCGTTTTCATATCCCGTCACCTGGGGCTAAGAGCTGTAAAGATGCTTCTCAGTCACAGCTGTACCCTGCCACATCAGCTCAAGTCATCAGGCCATTACTAAACTATTACCAGCTTCGCACAGATTTTTTTTCCCCCTGCTTTCCCCAGATGCCGATAGATCTCGCCGAGTCCTCAGAGGGGGCCCAAAGACGTCACTGGCTACAGCAATTCTCGGCTGCTCCTCAGACCGCTCTCCCAGAGGCTCGTATTTTTGACAGGCAATTAGCTTTTGTGCTGCACTTTGCATTTTGCAGCAGGCAACGGGCACACTCTCAGACCTGGGATGTGCCGGGAGGGCTGGCAGCCCGCTCACCTCCCGATGCCAGCCCTGCTCTGCCATTTGCAATGCGCTCCCATCGGGGAAAGCTCCCCTCTGCAAGGCTCCGTCTCCTCCTACCTGCCCTGTGAGGAAGGCAGGCCGAGAGGTGGTGGTGAGATGGGCAGGTTTAATGATAAAGACATCCCTCACCTAAACTGAGCACAAACCAGCTCCCCGGGGAAGGCAGGCAGAGGAGTGAGGGTTTGGCAGAGCTGCCACAACCCCATTTCAAATGAGAAAAGCCAGCATGGAAAGGGACAAGTAGCACCACCAGAGCCAAACATGCTGGGGATGCAACTCAGGAGCCCCAGCACAAACATCAGCTCTGCTGGGAGGACAAGCGCCAGTGCCTGAGCCGGGGACATCAACAGCACCGGGAACCAGGTCAGGCAGAGACTGGCAGAGATGCACAAACACTCATTCCAGCCTCGGCTCTGCACAAAGCTCACGAACAAAGTTCGTGCACGAGCTCTTCTCAATGCAGAGCTCACCAGGAGCTCAGTTTGGGGTAAACTGGTACCCCAGGCAAGCACCGAGCGGTAGATTTGGGCCGGCGCAGCGGGTTGCACACAGGAAAGCCCCAATGACAAATTGCATCAGTACTGCAATGCCAATTAGCCGCTCCGAGAGGTTAAGACAATGCAAGCCCCGTCCCTGCCAGACAGAAGATGCCAAGGGAACGTGTACTGAAAGGTTTGGCCTCCTTAGCATCTCTCCGAAGTAATTCCACTTGTAACTCATAAAGCTTCCCCAGCCGACTGCACCGTGCTTGCCAGCTCCTGGATGAGACAGACATTTGTATGAGATATACAAAGCCATTTAGCTGTTCAAAAGCTATCAGCACTTACATGCAAGGTTGAAGCAGGACAGATTCTGCTGTATTCAGGGCATCAAAGGGGATTATCCAGGAAATGATAACAGATTTTAATTTAGATCATCCAAGATGGGTACCAGGGCTGGGGAGGGAGAGCTAGAGAAAGGCTAGCTTAGCTCCAGATTGGGGGGGGGGGGGGGGGGGGGGGAGAGAGAAAAATAAATAAAAAAGGAGAGATAGCTGATCGCAAAAGTTGCGTCCAGCATTTTGCCATGCTGACCACGGAGCCTCGCACACACGGCAGCCGCGCTGCCATCCTTCTGCCTGGACGCCTGCCCGCACTCCTTCCCCACCTAATCCCCCCCATCCTTCACAATTCCAGGGTGAGCACTGAGCTGCAGTCCCCCACCGCCAAATATTGCCATTTTTCCTGGGCACAGCCTCTTTTCCTGCTCAGAGATATATTTTCTAGGCAGGAGAGGAAGAGGCTGCCCATCCGGCTGCGACTGCCGGGTATCAGGCAGTCTATCAACAGCTTCTGGGTACATTAAGTTCTCCTTTGCAGCGAGATCTCTATATTCCTGTCCTCCCAACCTGATTTTCCATGCAGATTTAAAGAGCTCTACACAAAGAACACTGCTACAGTTCAGGCACGCCGCTGCTGCGACACAGGCAGGAGCGCTCGGTTTTACGTACTTGCAGGTATCTAATTTGAGAGGCAGGGTCTGAGGATTTCCAAGCAAGGGAAGGATGGATGAATGGAGGTACCTCCAGAAATGACCAACGTCAGCACTTTGCGAGCTGCTTTTTGGAGTTGCTGGAAGCCCTACTGAATTTTGGACACTCCCTCAAAATCAAAACATTTCATTAAAAAACACAAAAAAAGGGGCCCTGGCTTTTGAATTGTTTTAATTGAAGATAGGTCACAAACCCTTCCAGATTGATGAATAGTTTAAGTCAATCCCAACCCCTGTTTTCTTTTTAGAGACAGCTATTTGCCTCATGTCCTCTCCTGCCACATGGCTTCTTTGCAGGTTTTGCCTTTCTATTTCCGACAGTCCCAGATGGGATCTATGAATAAAACCAAAGAGGAGCTGGAGATAGGCTCCGAGTCATTAACGCAGCAAATATAGACACTGCTCAAGATCTAAGGCAGGGAAGGAGGGGGAAGAAAAGCTTCCACCTCACTTCTCAGGGACAGATCCAGGCTGATGTGAAACAATGCATCCCCACCGACATTAACAGGGCAGAGGGTCTGGTTCTTTCCTTTTTAATCCCCAGATAAATTCAGTGTACACAGGTAGTATATAAAATGTACTCCCTGGGGGTTAGGGGCTTCTGGCTATGCATGGCACAACTTTCCTGATCATGCAGCAGGGATGCGGCTGGCTCGGGGCAGAGACACCCACCGACTTGTCCAAGAGGACAAGACCGAGAAGATAACTCAGAGCTATTTTCAGTCCTGAGCATTTTGGCATTTTGATCAAAACCCTGGCATTTTGTCAAGGAAACTTCCTGGCACAATTTCCCACCCAGCTTTGCAAAACTGGGCTGCCTGCATGGGTTAGGAGAGGGATCAAGCCCCAGAAATGCACCCAGCATCCCCAAAAAAACCCCAAATCCTCCAGCTTCCCAAGCCGAAGCCCAGTACAGGTCTGCAAACATGGCCTGTGCACGGCTTGCTGTTTATAAAGCTATTGCAAAGCACCCAAAAACAAGAGGGATGAGCCCAGGGTGACAACCTGAATGTCACCAGCTCCATCTGCACAACCTGTAGGCAGGAAAGTCCCATCTGCTTCCAGGCCTCCGAGATTGACCTGATGTCCAGTGAGATAACGAGAACCTCTGAAAAGCACCCAAAACCTTGGCAGAACCCCACCCATCCCCCCTGCGGTCCACGGAGAAAATCCCCCGTCCCCCCACCCAGAGCAAACCCGCCGTCCGTCCTCGGTGCCCCTTCCTGGCAATTAAAGTAATAAATAAAGGTGAAGGAATCTCATTTCATTTTTAATGCAAAAGGCATAAAAATGGAGAACAAATGGCACTGCTGAGAGGCAAGGGGCCGTAATTAAACCCTCCCCCTTTTTATTTTTTGCTGTTTTTCTGAAGGCCTGACTAAAACGCCTGTAAAACCTTCTTCCACAGAAGCGGGAGAAAGACCCCCCCGCCCCCTTTCCCCCCCCACCGCCCGCCACTAAATGGAATGAAATGGATTTTTCAAATGTCGTGCTAGTATCCACTTAATAATAGATTTTCCTATAGACAGGACAATAATATATATTTTAATCACTTTTCTACAGGCAAATAAACGGCATGGAAGCCTGGCCTTCACTGGCGCTTGGAAATTATGAATTTTTCAATAACCTTTTCTATTATTCATCCTGTGTTATTCCGTAACATTTCTATGTGAGGAATGTGCTTGCCAGACAATTTATGAATCTCTTCTTTTATTTATTAAACAGCAAGGTGTCTCCCTGAAACCCCTCCTTCCTCCTCTGGAAAGATGTCGGCGGAGCCTGAGCAAGGCTTAAGACATACATAATTACACCTTGGGTTATTAATAATTTCCCCTCTGTAAGAGTGGCCACGTGAGCAGCTCCTGGGATGCAGCTGGCTCAGCCTCAGGTGGTTTTCGGGGCAGATGCAGGGAATAAAGTCCAAAGTTTAGGGAGCGGGAAGAGAGTAACGGGGTGGGCTCAAGGGAGATGTCCCATAAAAGCATCATTCCCCGATGTGCCGGGAAGGATAGGGACGGACTCACTGCCAGCGTAAGCCAGCGCAGCTCCCTTGTCTCTGGCAGGGCTGAGCCAAATGAGAGCCAAGGGCTGGGTCCGTGGTCTTGCGCTTGGGACAAAGGATGCAAAGCCAGGTGTGCAACCCTGGTTCCCATGGGTGCCCTCCACGAGGGTCTGCACCGCGTCCTGCTGGGTAGGATGGTCAGCAGCCGAAAAGAGCCTTTTGCACACGGGAACGCCAGTGCCTCACTCTGCCCCAGCGTTTGCACAGTGACCTGCTGCAGGAAAGACCCCGTAAAGAAAAATAATGCCCTTTTCCACCTCCTTGGTAGCACTAATACCTCCACCTCCTCCCTGCCTCCACAGCAGAGCGGACAAGCGCGTGCTGGGGCTTTGCCGGGTGTTTGCGATGCCGTGTACGGCACAGGAGGGGATCAGAGAGGGAAGCACCGCTTCCCGACACCTAATACCGGCTTAATTATCTGATGATATCTGTGACTTACGTCCCTTTGCTATGCAGAGACCTCGGCAGCTGAAGGCAAAGAGATCCTTTGATGCTAACCAATTAGGAATACAGATCTGACATTCAAGAGAGCTGAATGGTTTATGTGTATGTTAAAAAAAAAAAGCAAAGGAGGCGACAAGGAAGAAGACCTGGAATTAATCTAAGTGCTGTGCTCATGTATACCCACAAGGTAATGGTTAAAAAGATTTATAATTTAAAGGGAATGACCTCTTGGGGAAGAGCGGGGGTGCTCTTTTTGCAGCAACCGGGACCTTATTATTTTGCAAATGACATCTCCATCGCAAGGCAGAGCCTCTCTTGCTAAAATACATATGAATAAATGATACGTAGAGGAGCCGTTTTATGCAGATTCTTGGCAGAGATAGAAATAAAAAAAAAAGGTAGAAAATTAAAGCATAGATTTCCCATGATGTTCCTGCTCCCATCCCCAAGGTTCAGATACCAGCACGATTTGGGAATTTACAAATAAATAAATAAGTAAAATAAAATGATAGGAAAACGCTGCTTGAAGCTTTGCACTTAGGGAGAAGGAATTTAAAAATGTGATGATGGATCTAAAAGCAGCTTTGGCAGTGCAGCTCAAAGCGGGTCACAGCAGCCAGACCATCCCTACGCATGGTCCTGGTTGAGCATCTGCGGACCTTACCCTACACATGGAGAAATCAAGTTCATGGGGCAAGCCACCAAGGGCTGGCCAAACTCAGATCTGAACCCCGATTCCTCCATCCGCGCTCAGTATCTTTAATTAGATTATCTCTCCTGCCCGTCGCAAGGACACAAGGAAGGATGTCGCCCCGGTCGTGGCCGGGAGCCTATTTCATACCTGTTCAAATAGTGATAACTTAGTCCCGCAGCCTCAGGTGGCTGCAGGCTGACTCTTGGCAAAATATTTCTCTGATAACTACTTGTAATCAGTATAGGAAAACAGCCCCTCTGAACCCAGGAAAAAAAAAGCAGCAACCATGAGAAAAGGACAGTGACAGGGACAGTAATGGATTTTCAGGGGCGGGAAATGCTTTTGCCCAACTTTTTGTTGTTGCAACAGCGGGCTGGAATTGGAGGAATTGATTGCAGGGCAAGGAAGCGGCTCGATGCACTGAGGCCAGTGTGCCAGCCAGGAGAGCACGTCCCCATGCCAGGGTCCTCTCTAGACAGCCCTCCAAAAAAAAAGAAAAAAATCATTCTCCTACTATTGTTACTGATATCATGGTAACATGGAAAACCCACGAGGCAGAGCCAGGGTCCTACTGCCCAAAACAAAACAACTAAACCAAGCAAAAACTCCAGGAAACTCATTGTTTTCTATACCTTGCAGATGAGGAGGAGGTCCACAAAGAGCCACCAGGTAGGTGCCATCACCAGGACTGCAAAGCCTGCTGCTGGGGCAGAAACCCTGCATATTTTATGCCAGGTGTGAAATGGAGTGACTGTGGGTGCAGAGTGGCACTGATTCCCCAACGCCCTAATTCGGTAGAATTCATATTTCATGCCCAGCAACAGTTATTTTTAAACTTGCAAATCTAACATGAGCACAAAGCTGAGAAGACGAATGGCTCCAGCCAGGGCGGGGAGGAAGCAAGGTCCATGGCCAAAGGTGGCATGGGGGGTGAAGCAACAGGAGAGCAGGGCACGAGGAGGGCTGGGGCAGGACAGGAGGGCTGTAAACAAGGGCAAGTGCAATCCCCAGCGTCAATGCCAATGGTGAGCAGCACAGCTGCCCAGGACAGCCAGGAACCTTGCAGCCTCCCAGCACCCACCCTCAGCAGGGTTGGGAGAAGGGAGTGATTGCTTGCAGGAGGACTTCCAGGCAGATAGAGGAAGGGGTGGCTCAGAGATGGGAGAAGGAAGCCTCCTCAGATCACCATCCTTGTGCATCCCTCTCTATCAGCGTCACCATGGAAGACTAATCTGTTTTTCCCAGTCCCACAGAGGCATTTCTGGACACCTAGCAACAGATGCTCCCAAGCGTACACACGCAACTGCAGTCACCTCTGCAACTCTGCCAAAAGCACAGCATTGAAGGCTACCCAAAATTGAGGTCTCCCAAATCCCAACCCGTTGCCTTTCCTCTCCATCTTTTTCCTCACCATACACATTCTGACAATTGGCTTCAACCTCAGCTAGTGGAAAGCAAAGGCTCATTGGTGAACCTCAGGACAACCGCGAGTCCCCAGCAATGAAGGTACCGAGGTCTGTGATGGCCAATGTCTTCAGAGGTATCTGGTGGATCTGGCTCCATATAGGTACCAAAAGGAATAGTTACATTTTCCAGTGTGCTCAAGAAGTTGGCTGTTGAGTTCTTCGGAAACACAGGCATTTGTCCAACTGTCCAAGCTGAGCACTTTGGAAAACACAGACTGAACTAAGCACTTGGAAAACAGCTTCCAAATACCTCTGAAGCTTTACCCTTAAACGACAATCACCGGCAGCTCCAACTTTTTAATGGCACCCAAAGCATTTTCAGCCTGGTTTCCTGAGGAAATGAGGCTTACACGCCGGCAGTGCCTGCCCGGCTGTTTCCCTTCTCCATCTCTAGTGATTTCTAAACCTTATAACCCATTTCAATAAAATCTGATAGAAGGATACATTTATCTCCAGATACAAGTTTGGGGAAAATAGGAAGCTAGCCAGATGAAAGATACTACTAATGCTCTTACCGACAGAAAGGCAGGACTGTGAATTCAACTTTTCTTAGACATCAGAAAATCTAGCACGAGTTCGCTCTCGAGACACAGACACACAGGGATCCAGGAATAATTATTTCTGCTGCTCACGGAAGTAGCTGTGTGTTTTTTATATATATGAAATCAACACCAGAATATTTGCCTGGATAAACTAATCGAAATTGCTTGTTGGATGAGTTCACCGGCTATAAAACCCTGCAGTTACAAGGTATAATTACAGCAGCTTTTATTTTCCTCAACAAAAAAAAGTCTTCATTAAAACAGAGTTAAGGTTGTAAACAGATCATTAATTTATAACAACATTATCAGATGGGTTACAGTTATTAAAAGAGCACACACTGAAGAGCCAGGAAACCGAGGACTGAAGGTTAAAACAAGCTGAAATTTGGAAAGCTAGGTTTCATAAATATCACAGCCACAGCCTGATCAGCAGCAGGGCTAATGCAGCAAGGACACATGGAGAGATCTGCATTACAGATGGGCTGGTAGGAGGCACGGCACAGCGGGGAGATGCTTCAATAACAGGCGCAAGGCGATGGGCACGGTGCTTCTCCAGGAGATCTGCCCCACTGGATAAGGCAGGCAGCCCAGCAGGCACCCAGGAGGCTGATGCTCACCCTGGATGACACCTCCTGAGACCTTTTTGGGCTGCAACTCATCTCACACAGAGGCACGGATTGTACCCCAAGGCATTGAACGCAACGGGGGTCTGCCCAGCTACGCCAGCCCCACCTGAAACCCTCCAGGTGACCACACGTGCCCAAGAGCAGTGACAGTCACGGGGACTACACCAGGTGATGCACACCAAAGCTACTCTTCTCTTCTGGAGAAAATCTCATTTTAGTTGCCTTATGGAGAGCAAAGACCAATGCCACCACTGAATCACAGGAGATAAGGACCAAGAGGAGATTTCAGCTCATGAATTAAGGACCTGGCACATCCTTTGCTGCTCAGTTCAAGCAAAGGTTTCTCCTAGAGGGGCAGCAGACAAGAGCTAAGAGAAAATGAGGGCGAGCACACACAGAGGGGGGGGAAATCACAGGAATTCAGAGAAAATAAGGCTTCCTCAGGTGCGTGCTTTCCCTCCAAACCTTGTGTTTGCATTCCTTTTGTCCCTTACTTTTAGCCTAAGTACCAAGCATTAGCTATCTCCCCACAACTCCTGGAGGAGCCAAGCCAGCTGGTGTGACAGACCCAGCAAGGAAGAGACAGAGCATCCCAGGCGGCCCCAACCCTGAGCAAATCGGGGATTTGGTGTCTTGCCATAAAGCAGGGCACAGGCACAACCGATTCCCTCCCGGCCACAGCTCAGGGCCTCCCGCTTCCCTTGAAACTTGCTTCAGGTCTGATTTCAGTGCATCGAGTGGAGAGAAAGAGAGAGAGAAATACAACCCTGGAAAACCTTTTAAAGCCTGCACAGCTCTCCCTTGATGGCACATTGTTAAAAGGGATGTTATTCCGAGGGGACACTGTGAATCTATACAGTCAATGCTCCAGCACTTTAGTGGCAAAACAACTCAATAGCCTCAATTGACTGCATGAAATTCTATCATTTTACCACTATAAAGAAAGAAGGAAGGAGAAAAAAAATAAATAAGAGGCTACATTGCATTTGTCTTTCGTTAGCTCCCTGTGCAAGAGTGTCTCAATCCCTGTCCTTAGAACAGTATGAGCCAACTCCTAAGTGGCTACAAAAAAAAAAAAAAATAAAATCCAAACATATCCAAAACGCATTCCCCACACTTCAGAGCTATTCTCATGACTACCCCAAAAAGAACAGCCTTAGCAGCATATAGAAACAGCATCATCCCAGCCAGCTGCCTTGATTACCACCTTCCCTCTGATGAAGATGATGCAGGATATGATTAAAGATGCTCTGGAAAGACATAGAAGTAGTAGATGAGAACTTTTTGCCTCCTCTCCCCAGCTAGGTCACTAGGTGTTCCTCCTCAGCAGCTGATTTCTTATTCCAAATTTGTCCGGACCCTGCTCTTCATCAGCAGAAGAGCTCTGAGACCGCCAGCGCCTCGATTGTTCCTCTCCTGCTGATTGGGCTTTGTGGCTCTCGGAGAGGTTCTGCTTGATGGCAGGAGTCTGTCTGCACCCTCCGTCGTCTGGCATTTAAGGGGGCTCAAAGGGATCATGGAGGGCTCAGAGCATCGCAAAGAACAAGAGAGTATTATTTTCTTAAATCAAAACTCCTGTCTAGCTTCTTTTTACCCCTTTTTTCCTGCCGTACATTCAGGAATTCAGCTGCTTTCACCACAGCAGCTAGGAGACACACCAATAACCACGAGCTGTTCTCGATACATCTCCACAAGGGAGGGGAAAAAATGCTTTTACTTTGAGTAGCACAATCTAGCAGACAGGTGACCGGGCTGAGAGAGCAGCCAGGCGCCTGGCTCCCTCCCCACGCGCTGCGGCGTGACTTTGGGCAAGTCACTGCACGTCTCCAGTTCCCCTTTTGGTTTTCCTTTCCTTTTGCCCTTCTCTGCCATCTGACACACGGGCTGTTTCCTTGTCCCCTGTCCAAACCCCAGCCGCTGCATTGCTCCCTGCAAGTGCTAATGAGCGATGCCATTGAAACCTGGACATGCAGGGCTGAACATCTGTGCTTCCACTAAAACCTCTGGATTTAGGGGTCCGCGGGCATGGGAACAGCACAGGCAGGGGGGCCTTGCCTCAGTCCCCCAGCACCCCCTGCCCACCCCGACAGCCTCTCCCCAGCCCCAGGGTCCATCTCCATCCCGTGGCAGCCCATATTACACCGAGTCGGAGCGTGGGACCGAGCAGCAGCTCGAGCCCTGCCTGCACCAGCGCATCGATGCCAGGAGGGACTGCGCCGACTTGTGCAGCCTCCTCTGTTCAAGGCAGCACCTGCCGGGATTTCTCATGGCAGGCAATTGATATTCTACCGAGCATCTTTGGAAAATAAACTGCAAACAAGACGCTGCAGGCTATAAAATCACTCCCTCTCCTTTGCTTTAGATCGCAGCTTAATAAAAGCATAACACAAGCTAGCTGAGGAAACCGCCGCACTTTGCCCAACCACATCATCCCTTTGTGTATTATTAATCGGTTTCAAGTTGTACCACGGTTTCCTGGGGCGGGAAGGAGAAGGGGGTCTCCGGTTGCGGAGGAGACTGTCTTTTCCTTTCAGGATTCGGCAAGAAAAGTCTCACTTAACAGAACAGCGGAGAAAAAGAGTGGCACTTACACCTCTGGTTCCCCGCATTGCTCATGGTGCGGATCGATATGAAAAGTCATTTGGGGCCTATCTCTGCCAAAGGACACAAATGCAGGCAGGCTCTTCCAGCCCCACGCTGGAGAAGAGGTTTCAGTCAACGCAGGTGGAAATAGCATCATCGTCCGGTGGGAAGATGGGGAAAACGAGGCGCGGAGCCAGACACCCCGATGCAGAGCAGGCTGTGCCAGCTGTTAAGGCTGCCCATCTCCCACCCACACCTGAAAGTCCCACGCATGGACCAAGGGCTTTGCACTACGGGTCCCCGGGCTGCAGCTCCCACCCGAAGGGCAGCAGAGCTGAGGTCCCAGGGCTCCCTCAGTGGTCACGGCAAGCAGCCCGGAGCCTCTGCCTTTTTCGGAGCTGTGCTCGGTGCTCCCCCAGAGAGCTGCCCACCCGCAGGCAGCCTGTTGCAAGCCCAACCAGCATTGAAAATCCATTTTTGAGAGCTGAGTGGGGCCCTAAGTGGTACCCAGGCATTTTTCAGCAGACCTGCTGATGTCTCTTCACCCAGAGCTTTCCCTACCTCTCCCTTGCTTCATGCTGGGTCCCCACTCAGTTTGCAAGAAGCTCAGTACTGGGGTGTCCTCCCACGGCCCTGAGCTTTGCATGCTCCTGACAAAAAATAACGCATACAAGAACAATAGTACAGAGCTTCGCAACCTTTTCCTAGACCTCAGCATGGATTTGGTTTTAGGCACACACAGAGTCCTCTCTAAAAGCTCCCAGGGCAGACTTAGCAGCTCCCTGGGTGCTGCAGAGCCCGTTAGAGAGCAGCTCGGAGATGCTGAGTGCTCCCGTCTGTAAGGTTTCCGCATCGCCCAGCCCCTGCACGAAGAAGAGTTTTACAGAGAGCAGCCGTCACAGCCCCGGGAGCGGCACGGGGAGGAGACGCAGGCTGCTGCAGAGGCTTCCAATAATTTTTCGCTCCCACTGAAAAAGTACAATATATTGTCTATTTGGGAGCAGTTTAAGTTGGTTCATTTCACACAGTAAATTAACCTGATTTCTTTAATAGGGGATTTTTATTTGGTGTCAAGCCCCAACTGTTATACCAAATACTGTGCCCTGGGACTCCAGCTATTAAACTTTCTCTCTGTGCTATGCGCATACCGAGCAGAAAGCGCTGCCAGATATGCTGCTGGGGCAGCAGGCTTGGTGACACTTTGAAATAATGACTCAATCATTTCTAAACGCCTCGGCTATTTACTGCTGCCACCTGACCCAGGAGATTTCTAGAGGCAAAACTGCATTTTAGATTTACCAAAAGGAAAACAAGGCACTGGGAGCCTCCCTGAGTGCAGACCCTTCCCCAGCTCCTGCGGGGATGCTGAGGGCAGCTCAGTGCTGCTCTCCGACCACGCAGTATGCAAATACACTCTAGGATGAGATAAAACACTAAAAACCCCTACGTATCCTGGCCAGGAAGAATATCAAGGTTTTCTTCTTCTGGCAGGGCTGTCTCGACTTTCTTTCAAACTGCTATTGCAGTCCAGATAGGAGCTCAGCTCCTTTGCTGGAAATTGCTGTGCCAGGGATGAAATGAGGCCCTCGCCCAGGCTGCGGTCAGGCCGTTTCCAGTTGTGCAAATAACGGCACGGGTCCGGCAGCCCGCTCGCCCCCTCAGCTCTCCGCCACAGCTAATGGGGCTCCACACTGCTTTAATGGGGCCAGAACCAGTGGCCAAACCAGGAGGCCACCAGCCCTTGCTCTGTGAGCAGAGAGGCACCATCTTTTGCAATTAAAAAAAAAAAACCAAAACAAAACAAAAAACCAAACCAAAACAAAACCCTGAGACAGTAATTCCCAAGGGGTGAAAAGTAGCTCTTGGGGAGTAGGAGTGTGATAATTTTTTTTCCCTTCACAAAAAACCCAAGCTCAAAGCTGCACCCCACGGCACCAAGCAGATACTGCCCCGTACAAGGCTGGCTGCTACGGCAGAGCCCAGCCCCGACGCCGAAATCCCCCTGCTCCGCAGGGGCAGGCTCCCCTTCTGCCCTGCCCGCTCCAAAACACCTCCCATCCCGCACCGCTCCGGCAGCCGTCGCCTCAGCATCCAGCTGGCTCTGCTCCAATCCACGCCTGGTTTAACAGCTGACAAATGCCCCCAGTTAATTTTTCTCCTCTACCCCTATCTGGGGTGCTGCTGACATTTTGATATTTCCCGGTGAGTTTATCCTTCACATAATGAATTTTCTCCCCAGCCCCTCCTTTTTTTTGTGCCTTTTGGCTTTGCTGGCGCACACTCTCTCTCAACTCTGCCGACTCCAGGAGCATGCCCGACACAAGATGAATCGCCCAGAGACTCCCGGTGCATCCTTCTTTACACTTCACGTCTTCCCACCGCTGAAGAGAAATAGGTTTTTTCCTCATCCATCATAAGTCAGCATGACAAGGCTGTCGTTCTCCGGCACCGCATCGCTGTATCATGCGCCTCTCCGTCCCGCTTGGCTGAGCAGCCCGCTTCCCCGCGAGCATCTGGGACCTTTCCAAAGTGCTTTCGGTTGTATCAGGGATTTGGGCACTGAGCAAAAGTTATTTCTGAACTCTTCCTTCCTCTAAATTGCTCCCTCCCTCTTGGGCTGTGCCCCAGGACCGTGCTGCACGGCTCAGGCGGTGTTAATGCTAAGGAAAAGTGATGTTGACAGGGGAAACTGAGGCAGGGAGCACCTTCCTTGACTCCCATGAGGTCTGGTTGTGTTGGTGGCAGAGCCGGGAATAAATATCCACAGATTCTGCCTTTTTACCCTGTACAAAGCCAGCACTGCTTCAATAACCATCTCCCAGCACAGCCAGAAAGCAGCCGTGACCCCACAGCTCACTGGAAACCTTGCCTTTGCCATACAAAAGCACCCTCAAGACCCCCTTCACTGCCCCCAAAACTGTAAAACACAACCCCAAACTAAACACATGTGCATGCATGGAAAATGCTCATGCTATTAAATAGAAGTGCTTCCCAAAACCTGAGTGATGGCATCAAAAATAAAAAGGTAAAATTGTCAATTCTCATCTCTTCAATAAACTCCAAGTGTTTCATTTCAATTTTCCTCCTGCAGCATTAGTCAAAACAGAGCATTTCTGCCTCAGATGCCATTTGATATGGATACTTCCCTACTTCTGACACAGGATATTTTTCCAACAACTTCCACTTTTTCAGAAATTTCTCCTGGGCCTGGGACAGAGGGAATTTGGGGTGGGGGAATCACCTACTATGAATTTAGCCAACACCAAGGCCATCAGAAAGCCGGACCCTCCCGTAGCGGTTACAAGCAACCCACTGCTTTTCACCCCGCGCTGAGCATCCTTCCTCGGAAAACCAGTTTGCAAGAGCATGACAGTGGCACTGGGGTGGTTTCGGGCTGAGGATATGGGGGAAACGGGGGAAATCAGAGTCAGGGGAGGGTCAGATGGCTCTGCCTTGCATGTTACAACCTGGCCCTACATCAGAGCTTGTTTCCATGACAATTGCAGGTAACTTCACTCCCAACCATCAAAGAAATGGGAGGGAAAGCTGTCCAAAAGAGAGCGAGAAGCAATGGCTTAGCAGTAAGCCATTGGGCTTGGACCCCCCTGAGCAGGTTCCCCTCTGGGCTCTGCTGTGCATGCCCAGATAAGTCACTGCATTTTGTGCTTTCGCCCCAAAAACAGCGGTAATAATGCACGTGGTGATGGGGCTGCAGGAGCCCCCTTTCCATACCTGGTCCCTATAAAACCTGTCTCCCCCAACAAAGCCAGGCACAGTTTGGAGACCTGCAGCGAAGGTGGCTCCACAGGTCCCACAGCAGAAGCAGATAAGAGCTCACAGCCAAGAGCCCTCTTGTCATTCCCAAGACAAGTGGCTCAGCTGGGAAAAGAAGATTTAACTGTGTTTGCTTCCAAACCCCAAAATGAGTTCCCTCCCATCTGCCGGGAGAGATTGATCTCCTACATCAGCTGTAAATTGCCTGAAAACTCCCTTGGAGCATTTAGGCAAGAGAGGAAAGGTATTTCTTTTATCTGCAGGTAAAGATCTTTCCACCCCAAAATGAGAAATCCAGTTCCCTAAAAGCCTGCAAATCTCCTTATTCAACTTCCTAAACAGCGCTGACTCAGCATTATGGGGAGGGGGCAATCCCTCTCCCATCACCGAGCAGGCAGGTGCCCCTGGGAGGAACTTGGCACTACTTCTGAGCACTGGACAGCATCACAAGATGGAGAGAAGCCTCTAGCAATGAAGCTATAAGCAGCAAGATGGAAAAAACATGGAATAAATAGTGGACATCAAACATCATGCCAAACTGTGTGTGTTTGCAGACCATCCAAAACCCGAAGACTTTTGGTTCAAACTGCCAATACTTCAGTGTTACAAAGGCACAAGATATATATATCTCTCTATATATATTTCTATTTTTAAACTCTCGGGCTCATTAGTCAAGTTCAAGCTGCGTTGCTCTACTAGAAAGGCTCTGATGGTGCCATTTTTATTCCCTACTGG
Source organism: Theristicus caerulescens (assembly GCA_020745775.1). Classification (NCBI taxonomy): domain Eukaryota; kingdom Metazoa; phylum Chordata; class Aves; order Pelecaniformes; family Threskiornithidae; genus Theristicus; species Theristicus caerulescens. Next base: position 2,977,957 of record CM036575.1, on the reverse strand, counting down.
TATCTGATTTTTTCTTTACTTTTGCAAGTTAATGTTTTCCAAGAGACGTGCTCAAAACTCGCTTTCTGTAAATCTGTATTAATGGCAACTAATTCTGTGCAAACCTGTGGAAGATGCTCACAGTATTGTTGATCCCAAAGCTTCAGCAGGAGCCTAGTCCTCAAAAATCAGGAGATTTGAAAATACTGGGGTGTCTTTTCCCTTTAATAACACCTTTCTAACCTTAAAAACTGCTTTAGGTCCATGCTTTCGAGTTGTTTCCACCTCGGTGGAAGAGGAGATCTCTCTATGGCATTACCAAAATCCTACAGACTATCGCAAAGTCCTACGTAAGGGCACTGCACAGGCTGGACACTTAGAGACCCCGGGAGAGGAATCCAAGCGTCTGAATTTTGCTGTGGCAATACCTGCTGAATATAAACTGCATAATAACTGCGGGACTTGAGACACTCATAGCTATTTGAAATAGCAGGACCAAAGAATAACTCTTTTCTGTGAACAATCACCAGAGCACATTGCTCCTGAGCATATGCTCAGGCAAATTAGGAGGAAAACCAGAGAGATGCACAAGCAGGACAGCCACATGAGATGCAATGCAAGAGGTAGAAACTTCCAAAATGAAGAGATGCTGCTCGGCCCTGCCGAGCCCAGGAGAGGGGCAGAGGGGAACCGAGGAGGTGGGAGTCAGGGGGCATTTGGGGAAGGAATCACAAGCCATGACGAGCTCACGGTGCACATCCAGCCCTCTCCTGCTGCTCACCCACCCGCTGCAAGCGGGTAGCAGAAGAGATGGTGGAGGCACTGTTCATATAATTTCTGGCATGCTCAAACATTTTGGCAATGCTACTGGGACATGCATAAAACATAGCAAGCTCCGTGTCAACCCCAGCAGGAGATATTAGCTGCATTAGGACCACAATCTGAACTTTATCTCCCCCAGAACAAACGCAATTGCTAGCGCTGCAGGAGGTCCAGAGGACCCAGATTTACATCTTTCCAACGGGGACATTTAGAGTGAGAGGCGAGATGTCCATCTCACCCTACGTAACACCCTCCCTGCCTTGGTGGGTGATAAGACATGCTTGAGATGGTGACAGCATGACGCCAGGCTCCCACCCACCCACATCAAGCACTCGCTTTGCAAGGGCAGGATGGGGACCTAGGAGTCCTGATCCCTCCACTTTCAGATAAAACCCCCAGATTTGGAAAAGAAACAGCCCTACAGACCTCACAGCAGTCCCAAACCCTGCATTTGAAGAGGACAGGCACCGTTGACCCCATCTGAGCCGGCTCCTGCCTACCACCTCCAACCATGTCCCCATCCTCACCCGTCTGGGTGCAGGAGGCAATGCCCGTATTGCACCAGTGCCTCCCACCTCGATTCCCTCTGCAAAGCCTCGACAGGGCCAGCAGTGCCCAGCTGTGGGAGATAAACAGCTGGAGACGGACGTGAGGAGGGAAAGTCTCCAGGAAGAAAGCGATGGAAGCTGTCATGTGTCACTGAGCCGCAGCCACCAAGGCTAATTGAGCCTTCAGGCCTCGCTCCTCCCGATGATGGGAACGAGTGAGATTAATGAACAGAACCAATCTTTTTTTTTTTCCCTCCCCTTTTTTAAATGATGCTTTTTTCCTAGCAATGTTTGAACACAGCAGCAGAACTAGGATCAATGAGGGGAAAATGTAGATAATAACCAGCCTTTAAGAAGACATCTGGGACCTACATGTCCTGCGCAACTACAGATTCCAATCCTGCCCGACAGGCATAATTTTGGCACACAGTCCCCTTGACTCCTGCAAAGCGGCTCCATCACTGGAGAGAGGCCCAATGACTGGTGTTGCTTCAGGGACTGAGGTTGTCCCTCGGTCCCCCCATCAGGAGGGTAACAAGGATCTTGGCTTTATGAGGCAGCAGGAGGGATGGCTGGCAGCTGACCCCAGCACATGGAAGGCTCCTGACCCATCCATCACTTCTGGGAACACATTCATGCTCTGCAATATCATAGCCAATATTAGCACCCACCAGTCAGTGCAATATAAATATAATGAAGATTTGCAGAGGAGCCAGTTGCCATTGCCACTGGGACAGCCTGGGGTTTTGAAGCAACCTTCAGCTGCAGACCAGGGATGGGAGGAAGAGCACAGTCTGATGGGTCAGACCTGTGAGCAGCAGCATCTCCAGCCAGAGCCAACACCATCCATGCCAGCCAAAGCAACCGCACAGCTACTAACCTAGAACAAGCTCCTTGGACTTATCCTGCGCGGCTTCAGCTTCTCAGAGCCATGCCTATCCAGGTGGGAAGGCAGTGCAGCACCACCACCCCCAAGATAAGCAACCACCTCATCTGCAGCTCAAGTGCCTGCTTGAAGAGAGGGCAGCACGGCAAATGATTGCAACACGCTTGCAAACCTGGACTTCTGCATCACGCAGCATCTTAGCTGAATATCCAAGCAAGCTGGCGCAGCACTGCTCGGGGACACGCTCGACCCGAAGCTCCAGTTATTATGCGAGTCAGGCAGCTTTCGTGACAATTAGGCATCTCTCGGAGGCGGCGCAGGTGGCTGCCTGCCTGCACCTGGGGCTGCGCGCAGTGCTGCGCTCAGGGCTGCCACCATGAGATACTGGTTTGGGGGAGCTGCTCCCCTTGCCTTGCTTTTTCCAACTGCCCTCCCGCCTCAGACGGTGGTATCAGGACCGCAAATCACTTCAAGATGCTGCATGGCTTATTCCAACTCTCTTCCACGAATCTCAATCGCAGTGCAAAAGAGAGCCAGCCCTGCTAAGGAAGCCACCCAAGACAGGACAAGCACTGGCCGTGCAGAGATGATCTGACTTAATTCAGCTCCCGGCCACCAAAAGCATCCCAAGTCCTGGCTAATGACCTCTCCCATCGCGTCAAAGCACTAATCAGCTTCGAGTGCTGATTTCACAGGACTTCTGGAGGCAGGCGCGCTGCCTGGCAGGAGCGTGGACGTGGACTCCTCCAGACCTCTCTCTCTCTTCATCAGAGTTACTGTTTTGGGTAATGATGAAGCAGGGGAATTGATTTGAAGCCTAATGAATAATCAGCCACCATCAATAATTGTAATCACTAATCTGGTGCAATTAGAGGCAATTATAATAAATGCAATTTCCTCCCGAGCTGCTAACGAACTGCAAAAATATGAATTGACTTGAACTGGCTGCCTATGATTTATGCAGTCGCAAGATCAAGGATCCCATTACGCCAACAAAGGCTCTTAAAGGGACAGGGAAGTTGGTTTAGCTCCCTTCTCCATCCCACCCTCCCAGCGAAGCCACCAAACTTTACAAGGAGTCCTAAAGCAGCATCATAAAAAGGATGAAATCCTTTTTTTCTCCTCTTTCCCTCCGTGTGAGACCAGCACATCAGCGTACGCACAATTCCCACGTTAGCGCCCGCTCCCATTGCGCAACGCCTGGCAAACCAGGGATTAAATGTGCGAGGAGAGGTGCCACACGCCACGTCCGTGTGCGTGGAGACATTGCCACCTATTGGCACATCCACACGGGCGATGGAGGAGATAGCATCATCTGCAGATCCAGATCAGCAGTTCAAGCAGCAGGTTCTTGTCATTTTGGAGATGAAGCAGCAGATTTCAAGTTGCCTATTATCCTTACGATGCTGTTTAAAGGCACTATTTCAAAGTACCTTTTAATTTCAAGTGCCCGGGATGACACGCACAGCCTCAATTTGAAAAGGTGATAAGCACAAGAGTAGGATCTTACAAGAGTTTTTGAGATGAAAAGCAAGCTCACAAGCACTTTTTCCTCCCAAATGCAACGGAAAGTGAAAGAGCTTGAAGAAAAGCACAAACCACTTCCCGAAACAGAAGAGCTGAATTCAATGGAAGAATTGAATTGGAAATGCCAAAAGGAACGATTTCAAGGATTTTTGGCAGGTCCCAACTTCTCCATCAATTTGGCAACTCATCAAAACAGGATGTTGTCAATAAAAGGTCCAATTCCTACAAAAGTGGTTCTAGTGTAGATATACATTACATTTCCAGTCTCAAAACACATTTGGTGACACACCAGGAGGAAACAGCTGTCACCGGGCAGCAGACACACCAAGGCGCTGTATTTCTATATTCTGTCAGTCCCTGGAGAGACATGAAACCAGCCCAATTGGGCATGCAAATAAGCGTGCCTCGATGAGCAACCCCCCTACTCAATACCGGCTATTATTCTCATTGCGGTCAATAGCTTCCACTCTCACGTCGGTAAATCTTGATACTCACCTCCACAGAAATCAATAGCTGCCTATTATTGGCCTGTAATTGTTACAAAAATTTAATCAAGGGTCAATAAAGGAAAGGAACAAGTCTATTGCAGCGGCACAAGAATTTCAAACGCAAAGTATGTCACTGACCAATTATCCAGTACTCTTGACTTCTGCTAATATTATTTATTTGGGCAACTGCAATGCCCAGAAGACTCAATCTCAGCTTCGGATGCAAAGCTCTGTACAAGGAACAGAAGTACCACCATTACCCAAACTGCCTGCAAGGCAGACCACCAACTATATTGTGTAGAAACGGGTACAAGCTGCTGTGGAAATGATCATTCCAGGTCCAAAAATAACCACTGAGTGAGTTCTGAGAAATTAAAAGACAAATGAGATACTCATTCCCATACGAAACAAAAGTCAGCGATAACTGGTAGAAGCTGGTGACATTTCTTCTGAGTGTATTTTGGAAATGCAAACTGGGTTTCTGTACAGAATAACTACTTCTGTGGAGATTATTTGGATCAAATTCTCCTTACAAAAGGAAAAAAATTTAGAAGAGAAAGGGATTAAAACAGTCTTTCTAATTTCCACCTGAAGCAGTTCCAGGGGGTTGGTTTGCGCTCTGTTCTTTGTTTATTTATGTCTTGCAGTGAAAAAAAGAGGAAAGATCGCAGGGAAATTATAGCATGTCTCAATGTCTTTCAAAATAAAAAATAATTGTCATTTCTGATCTGCGTCAGTCCTTGCTGATAATTTCTGAGGAGAGGCTTAAAGGGACCATGAAAGTTTCCCTGGAGCTGCCACCTCCCTGTGACGGAGCAGTGGTTAATGTACATTGCCCCTCGGAAAAAAATTTCATATATGTTTAGAGAGACCCTGGCCTGGAGATCTCTCCTGCCTCATTCTCCACTTGCCTTCAGATCTTTAAAATTTTCAAGCTTCCCATAAATCCAGCATGTTTACTTCGCGCAAAGGTCCCCATCAACCCAGGAACCGAAGCAGCAGTGGCAGGGAGCGTGCCACAGACCTTCTGCACAGAGCTTACAGGGCTAAAAGCATTTAGTCATATTTATGAGAACCCTTGAGAATTTACCTAACAAAGTCTAGGGTCACTTTTGCTTCTCCTCTTCTTCAAATGCCTTTTCTATTGATGTCTGCTTACCACCCACCCTTCAAATGCATGGAACCTAAAAATTTCCAAACCACTCTATTCTCACATGCACATCCCCCCAAAACAAAGCAGAGGCTGCATTTGTGCTTCAGGGGTTTATGCCCAAGCAAGGATCCTAATAAAGCCATTACATAAAACCACAGGAACACACAACCACAAAAAAAAAAACCCCAAACCACCACCTTAACAGATTCTATTTAATTACCCAGCGACAAACGCTGCCGCCACCCTAAAGATGCAGGAGTAGCTCAGGCATCTCCAACCCCTCGCATCCTCTGCTGAAATTTCCAATTGCAAAACATTCTTCCCCCCTGCGGCACAAAACAAGTAATAAATATGGAAATCCATAAAGCCAGCGAAAACAGGGACTCCGCTGTCTCACACCAACAAAGTACAGCGCAGCTTCGTAAGGAAATGAGCAGGTTTGTTCCTTCACTGCACTTTGATGAATTGCTTACGGTTTCACATTATTGCCGGTCCATCACCAGCAGGGACGCAGGGAGGAGAGAGGTGGCAGGTGGGTGCACCGGGGGAGGCGGCGAAGCATCCTCACCTCCACAAACCCACCCCATCGCTACCTTGTAGGTTTGAAGCTTCATTCAACTCTCCTGTTCAACTGCACCAGTGATATTTTCCACCAGCGAATTCCACGGGCCAGCTAAACCCTGATTAAAATAATATTTCCTTTAAAATATGTATTTCTCACTTCGTCATTTCCCCAAGAACTCTGCTATTCCCTCCTGCCCGGGTGGAGATGGCCAAAACCCCCAAAAACCTCTTTCAGGGCTGTTCTTTAGTGCATATATAACAGCAGAGCCTCACCCCATCTGAAGATGGGATAAAAACCTTAATTTGCTGCAAGTTTGTAAAAAATTTGGCTGTATTTCAAAATCAGACCCGAAGCAGTTTGAAGTTTTCTCCAGACGTTTTGCTGCTGGGCAACTGGAGCATTTCATTTGCGCAAACCACTTTCTGTTTGCTTCAGTTTTCCCTGCCTTTAAATTCTATATTGCAAGATGCAATCAGAGGAGTGAAAATAAAGCAATTAAAGAAACTGCATGGGATTCACAGACGGCCATTGATACCAATCAGTTTCAAGAGGGTCTTGGCACCCAACCTGCACAATATTTGATTTTCTAGAGTGGGTTATGCTTTTGGATTTTTTTTTTGTAAGGAGTTGGAGCCTGGATCTGTCCAAATTTGCATACAAAGGATGACAACAATGCTCTTGAGAGCCTCAGAAGCAGCAAGCACTTGCATAGCTGAGTTCTATGTGAAACTACTTTTCTTATTCATGCAATCTGGATTTATTCCTTGGAGCTCAAGGATCAGATTTGGTCCTTACTCAGCCTCCTGCCCTTTCCTTGCTCATCACTACCTTTTATCTTCTCCTCCCAGAGCTCCCGTTTACACCGGGTAAACGCACCCCAAACCACCTTCCCCTCCTCTCCATGTAAGCAACCACCCCGGTAATCACAAAGCAGATTATTTTTAATTGTGCTGAAACTAAATTGTTATTTAAACTTCAGATCTCGCTTTTCTCCCCCAAGACCCCTTTAATTCCTCCCAGATGTTAATTATACTGAACCACAAAGCTGCAAAAATCTCAGGCTGGCTGAAGAAAAAGCCCCTCTGGCCGGATCCTGACGTGAAATCGATGAAGCCGCCGCCGGAGCTGTATCAATTTACACCTGCACCAAGCTTTGGCCATGGGAACTGCGTGCCTATCTACAGCACCACGAGGACAATGCTTCCCAAAGGACCTAGATGATTTTAGAGGTCTAATTCCCATTTTTCCCATAGACTTCCAAGTCTAAGCTCCACTAACTTTTAATAAAACTTTGTGGTCTGCCAAATCTCTTTGGAAATTTGGAGTGAAGCCTCCAATCCATCCGGCTGTTGTACCCTGGGCGTCTACGCCTTTGCCCTTACGCTTGTTCCCCCATTCATTTTTCCTTGCAGATGATGAGGATGCTGGAGTTGGCGAAGATTTATCTGGGCAGATTTGGCAGCATTTTCATATTTATTTGGAACCGCATGATATAAATTGAATTACGGGCTCTTTCCATCAGGACGTATTAGCAGCTCACACAAGGATAATGCTTTTCTATTATATCTGTACATGGGGAAGCAGGACTTGCACCTCACTTCATCATTTCAGATGTGTTTTAGAGTTTCTGCTACTGAATTACTTTGTTGTTGTATATTTTTTTTTTTTCTTTAAATACCCGTCACGGTAGGTTGTGGCATTTTGGTGGCTGACTTGATAACCCTTAGGATATAAAAGGGAATATGAAAAGCAGAGAGAAAACACTGCTCTTCCTTTTCCTCCCCATCACGGTTCAGCAGCAGATATAACCCGTAACAAATTGATTTGTCAGAAAGAGAGAGACAGCACACGGTATTAAGAAATTATGAATTATTAGGGAGCTTTAAAAGTGGAAAAATTGATACCTATAAACCACGGGGAAAACACATTGCTAGGACAAGAAGTCAAACCCTTTGGGACTTGCAATGCCTTTGCACAGTGCTACAACACGGGTCCTGCAATGCTGTGTCCTGGGCTAAAAACCCCAGCGAGAATGGGGCCAGTCTCCATTTTTAAGCCCTGGTTTTAAGCCAGACCTTCAAGAGGGATGCTCCAAGCTCCGATTCCCCTCCCGCTCATGACGGCTCTTCACAAATCAAAAGCATTCCCCATTTCTTCATCTCCTCTCCAAACTCCGCGCTCCTCATCTGCTCAGCCTCGCAGGCAGCTCATTAAACAATTCATTGAAAGTGCCTGGAATATAATGAACAGTGGGAGGCTTTGGCAGGCTGGAGCCAGCAAGCAGACAGGGCTGTGCATACCTGGGGTCTGTGCGGAGCCAGGGTGCTCGGGATGGCCCGAAAACCCACATCTGGAAGTGGCCATCTCCTGCTCCAGGAGGTACGGAGCAGCTCGCATCCCTGGGCCGGCAAGTTTACTTATTTCTCTATCTCCTGCTGGTGAAGAGCAGGTTGCTTGGAAGAAAACAACAACTAAAAAAAAAAGCTTGAGGAATGCAAAAGAGCAGGATGAAGCCGAGGGGAGCTGGGGCACTGCAGACAGACAATGGCCTGACCTCATCCACCAAGAGCCTGAGCAAAGTGCAAACAACCTGCAGGCAGCGCAGAGCTGCCCGTTCCTGGGATGCTCCCACAGCTGCCTCCCACATCTCCCTGCTCTCTTTCAGCCACAATCCCCCAATCACCTCCTCTCAGCAGCTCTTTAGCCACGGTGACATGGGAGGGTCATCCCAGGGGAGGTCAGTCCCCGTCATCCCACCGTGCACAGACACGCCATGGGCACACAGCTCCTCCGGGTACCCAGCCAGGTGTCCAGCACTGCCCAGAGGTACAAGATTTTAATCCACTTCATTCACACAACATTAACCCCACCTCCACAATCCCTAGGAGAAACAGGAGTTTAGCCTAATATATATTTAAAGATTGAACGTATGTATATATTTCCAAATATCTGCCACCCAGACACACAGCTAATCCACTTCCAGACATTTTACCAATTATCCCAGGGTCTTCTGCACAGCCCATTACCCCGTAGATGTTACTAAGTGCTGCATAAACAACCCTCTCCGCTGCGTGGCTGACACTTAAGCGGACAAGTGTAAGTGTATTGCAGCAGGACAGCAAATGGAGCCATAACAGTCACAGCAGCGAGCTCCCCCCACTGCGAAAGCCATTATCGTCGGCACATCTGTGCCACTTGCCCACCCAGAAATCAGCTGGAAGAGCCACGTCAGCAGAAAACTCCCATCCTTCGTGCCGCTGACGTCCTGCCCAGTAGGGTCAAGCAAAATTTGGGATTTGCAGGAGGTTGTTGACTCCGCGGAGCTCACTCGTGTGATGTTAGGGATCCAGCATGGATCTGTGCGGAAAGCACTTTCCGTATATCCTTACTCCATGATTAACCATGTGTCCCACACATGTGTGCATCCGCTTGTCTGTGCATGGGCTGAAGGCGAGCAGAGCGAGGGTCAGGAGGCAAAGAGGAAAGCCTTGCAAAGGAACAGCACCCAGGGAGTCAATTTTGCCCCATCCCTACTGAAAACAGCGTCCTGCTCATCACAGCAGCTCCAGGATGCGGGTTTCGCGCACAGGGAGTTTCTTTGCACGGAGGCAGGAGACGACGGCAAGGACCACAGCCCCCTCTCCGTCCCCCTCCGGGTTTGCCCCGATGCGGTGGGTGACGGACGTGCCCCAGGACAGCCTGGCACCCTCCATCGTTTCCCACAGCCTGAGCCGAGCCCGCGCGCCCAATCCCCCAGCTCAGAGAAGCGTGGCACAGCCGGGCTGATAACCTTAATCCTCACAGTCTGCTTCATCCAACAGCCCTGCGGGAATCCCCAGGCCCCAGCAACCTCCTCTGCTCAGAGATGCCGGGAAGCAATTCCCCTCTTAAACTGGGACCAGTCCGACCTATCTCTCTGCAAACTGGGCAGCACCTCGAGCTTCCCCGACAGCCCACCAAGCGCCTGCCCATCACGCAGCCCACGCCGGCAGCTCCAAATGTCACCACGTGCTTTGCCCCTTCCCTCCTCCCTATTGTTTTTAAAAGCAGCCAGACTGTTAATTAAAAAGGCAGAAATCAATTGCCCTCATCTCCCCATCAGAAGCTCCTCTGCATGCAAGGATTAAAGCCTGCTTCTACTTTAAGTCAATTAGAGATAAGGGGAAGCTGACATTTCTACAACCCGCCTTATCAAACCGCTTGAAAACTGCTCAGATTAAAATGTAAAAAGATTATTTCTTCAGCTCTCTCTGCCTCTCTCCTTTTTTTTTTTTAATTATTCATAAGAAACCTGACAATCGGTTGCCGATAGTCCGAGATAGCCCCGCTCCGCCACGGGGTTATTAGTAATTCTCAGTTCCAGCCAGGACGGGTGCTGGCATGAGCATCCTGCCGGGATGCTGCGATCCCCCGTATCCCTAAAATGGGGGGCAGGAGGCAAAGAGACCTCACAACTGCAAAACTCAATCCCCGTGGGCCACATCCTGACTTCTCATCCGAGTTTCCCTCCCTGGGAAAGGGTCAAACCCCTGGTCTGGAGCAGATCCTAATGAGGCTCTGCTGAACCTAATTAGCTGCAGGCAGGAGGAAGCTGGGATGCAAGCCTCAATGCCCTGCTTCAGCCACAGGCCAGGGACCAAATATGAACCCAGAACAGGGGCTGAATGATAAATACAGCTGGGGACGGGGACAGGGACACTGCTGGCACGGTGCATACTTTGTCAGCAGTGCCTGGGAGCCTCCGCCTCGGACCTGCATCTGCTCAGTGAAAATGCAACCCCCGCTTCGGGATTTACCTCCCTGCATCAGCCGGCTAATGGCCTCTGAAACATTCCCGGGAACGGGACAAAATGGGGCTGGAGCTGGAAAAACAACTCAGCATCAAGTTAGGTCTTTTGATGGGAAGGAGCTACCTGATGAGACGCAAACCGTAGCATCTCCTCTGTCTGTCCATCCATCCCCTACCCATCAATCTATATTCTCCTCAAAATGCAGGTTTAGGAAAGAAGAGAAAATATTAAAGTTTCATATAAGAAATGTTTGGGGATCTTTCGAAAGCACTCAAAATGTTAGAAGCAAACTGCAACAGCAACGGAGGGATTTCACTGATGTTTTTCACATAAAAGAAAAAAAAAAAAATCTCATTTCAGCACCAGCTGCAGGAAGCAGAAAGCTCTTTATTCCCCAAAGCAGCAGTGCCACCCCCAAAGTCGCCAAGACTAAAATCTCTATGTCATATACAATATCTGAGTCATTCCCTGGGCTGGCCCGTGTCCCCACCGCCTCTTGTCCCCCCCGCCGAGCCCTGCGACGTGGCGAGTCTCTGCCCTTGCAGCAACAGTGCTCCACTGTACGGCTTCAAGGCAATCAGTTACTGCAGCACCGTCAGCGTGGAAAGGCCATGAGAGCATCTGAATCGTGAATCTCCCCAGCAAAGGGAGCAGGAGATGGGAGCGGAGAGATCAATGGCTTCTTTCAGACACGCACATAAAAAAAAAAAAGGAGGAAAAAAAAGAAAAAGGGGGGGGAGAAAAAGGGAGGAAAGGGGAAAAAAGGGGAAAAAAGAAAAGAAAAAAAAGAAAAAAGGAAAAAACTGATGGGAGGAAAGTGGGGGCAGAAGACAGGGATTGGGGGGCTGCCAAGAAGATACAGCACATGCTCTGCTTGCACCAAATGCCTGCAAAACCACACTAAAGGCAAAAAAAAATAAATGGGGAGATGTAAAGCACAGCGTTGTCTCATCATTTGGGGGAAAGCCATTAAGTGCAGGACTACCAGAAACCAAGAGCAGGATTCACGGGTCCCATTTCTGGCTCTGCCTGTCTCTGTATCCATGCCTCAGTTCACTCACCTGCAGAGGAGGCGTAACCCTTACCATTGCCATACGGATTTCACTAACTTAAACCCTTAAAGATTTATAAAGCACTTGTGAAAGCTCCCGCATAGGAAATATTCCAATGTCACTGAAAACGTCAACTATAACATATTAAATCTCTCCCTCTTAAAAAAATAATAATATGAGATTATGTCCCAGGAGGAAGTTTTCCCACTAGACTTCTCTATTCTTATAAAAACGATCTAGCATCACTTAACGGCTCATAAATTCCATCTCACATTAAGCAGATATTAAACATGTATTTATAAAGGTTTAAACAGATCAGTCCGCTTAATTTTCAGTTCTCCTTTAGGCAAAAAATAGCACATTTCAATCGTGAGAAAGTCCTGCTGTGGCTAACGGAGGAGGATCTGCATCAGACCAGACCCCGAGACCCTGCGCAGGAAGGACCGGGGGACAGACGGGGACATTTCCTGAGGACGCGCAAGGACCAGGCTCAGCAGCGCTTTATGGCCCTCCAGGACAGCGCCGACAGACAAGTCCATCACGCAGAAATATGAGATCCTGCACTTAAACAGGTCAGAGGGACTTAAAAGTTAAGCATAGGACATAATTCTCTCATCTACTTTAAAAAGGGTATAAAACCAGTTTAATTCCCCATTCAGCTGTATGGACCAGATCTTTGACAAACTGAGTTAAGTATATTATTCTTAATTACTTTTTTTTTAAAAAACCAAACCAACTCTATGGTCAGTCCATTCTCACAGCCCATTCCAGCATCAAATGGCAAAACACAGTAATCTTGAATCCTGGAAAGGAGAAACTCTCTCCAAATAGCATCTGGGCAGCCATCTGCTGCATAAAATACATAAGCACAGTCACTGAAATTCCTCATGGTCAAAATAGTCTTGGCCTTTCACGAGATCTAGAAACATCATTTGAAAGTCTTTACCTAAAGCAGCCTGAAAATGGGGGGGTTTCAACCAGTCCTGCTCGTTGGGTCAGGCACTGCTTTTTGGGTCCATCAGTGTGATTTTTAGAAGACAAATACAGACACAAACTCACATAGGTCTGATGGAGAAGTTTTCCCTGTTTGTCTTAAGCAAGAGAAAGGCTGGATTTGCTGAGAAAAATCAAGGTTTTAAAGCTCAGTAAATAGCAGAGAAGTACACTGTGACCCAGGAAAAACAGCATATTTGGAAGGGAAAGGGGGTGAGGACGAGCACCGCTCCCACGTCCAGGAGGTCTCCCTGTTGGCTGGAGAGCAAGGTTGGACCAGAGAGTGCAACTGGGATTTTCCCATCCAACCCACAACCTCCACAAACCGGCTCTTGAGCTGAATCCCTGAATATCAACAGCAGGAAGCTTTCCAATGAAGCTGGTCGGCTGGGCAGCAATTAGAGCGTAAGGACACAGAGGATAAATTAAATAAATTCCTTGGTCATCTTCACCACAGCAGGCACGGGGGAGACGGCTGTCCCAGACTCACCCCTTCTGCCTATTGAAGGGGGATTATCATTGGCAGGATCGGAGCGGGAAGCAAAGAATTAAATGACAAGCCCTGGGATGGGTGGTGGCATTGAGAAGGTGACCTCCAGTCGCAGGTTGTGCGGGAGCCTCAGACACTGTATTCCAACTAAAACTTATCATCCCTTCCTTGAAACCAACTGCTGGACCAAATACTGCGACCGACAGCCAATGCCGTATCCATCCGAAAACAGCAAGGATGACAGACCAAGCAGGCGTCCTTGCAAAACCCAGCAATTTGGCTGAGATGTGATGAGTAACCCTCAAGCCGGTTTTCTGTACCTAATCCACTGACTGCTTTTAAGACATCCACAAAAGGCTTTTTAAAAAAAAAAAAAAAACTACTCCATTATTATCGTATAAAGCTATCTATGCACATAATATTTCTCAAATGCTCTGTGCCTTCAGTCGAAAATTTCTAGGTTTGACAAAGATTGAATATTACTGTCTAGATGAGCATGATACAATAGGGTAAAGCCAGACATCTTTATTCCCTAGGAAAAAAGTGAAAACATGTAAATTCTCTTTTATAGGAAATTCTGAGACTTTGAAATCTGGGGCAAAACCTGGGGCAAAACTCTGAAACTCTGAATTTCCTTCACATCCCAGAATATTCCCAGGAACAGTCTTCTGACCTCACTGAACGCTTTCATTTTGATTCCAATGTTTTTTTATTATATAAAATAAGACAAAAAGACAAGGCTGGAACGTAATACTCCAGTCTATGAAAATGATACCCATTGGTGATGCTCTCCAAAAGCTCCAGTGGAAGTGACCTTACCAGATATTTTGGATTTTACTGTAACTGGTGATGGAAAAAGTCTTCCACCACAAACCTGCTGCCTAGTACTTCCCACTCCTCAAAGAAGAGAAACAGAGGAGCCTCTCCATGAAATTCAACAGGCAACACCGTGCAAAGGTGTGAGATGAGACCCCTCTTTCTGCAAGGCGTAATTAACCTCCCTGTCATCAGGTATTGTTAAAAAGAAGAGCTTAAAGGGGAACCAAAAGGATGGAGGAGTTATATGAGCAATGAGAACTTGCATAGCTCCATAGCAGAATAAAACAAGCCCTTGCGCTTCAGGGTCAGAAAGAAACTTCTCCAAGTGGGACGTTACTCTGCAGTCAGACTCTCGGAAGCTTCTTGGACCTTCCCCAGACTCCCATTTTTCAGAAAGAGGACAGGAGACAAGCTGGCCCACTGATCCCACAAGCCCCACGCTAGTCCGAAAGCTGGGAGAAGTGAAAAATAAAATGACAAAACCCTCGTGGCTCTGTGACAGGGTCACTGCCAGCGTGGCACTGACTTGTCCCTTTTAATGAGTGTTAATGCTCTCCTTTCATTTCAGTGGCCATGGGACGCCAACACATTTATCTGTTTTATGAGTCTCAGTTCAATTTCAAGAGACATTTCTTTGGACATCGAACATTGTAATTTGCACTAGCTCCCCATTGCGAACGGCTGAAGTTTGAAAAATCACCGAGTGAGTGATCAAACACATTATAAAAATAGTCAGGCAAATGCACCACTATCTTCTCCTCAAGAGCCATTTATAGGGGCCAATCCAAAAGCCATTGAAGTCAATGGAAAGACTCCTGCAGAATTCAATGGGGTTTTGATCGAGTCCTTATTGTGCTATCCATAAGAAATAGGTCAGATATTTATATATAGTCTTGAAATGTTGTGTGCCACCATGCTGGCAGCTTGCCTTTTTGAGTCGCAGCGTAACTTTTCGCCATCCCTGCTGCAAACCTGAGTATGTTGCAAGCCCATCTCTCTAACATTTCCCACTTTGGCACCGCTGCCACGCTAGCTTTCACCCCGGCTTGTCGCTTCTGCTGCGCGAAACTCACGCCAGCACGTTTCTCCCCTGACCTGTTAATGGTTTCACATCCAGTTTGCGCTCCCTTTGCACAAGGGTAACTCAAACCTGTGGCAGAAAATTGCTCCTGGCATCCACCCAGAGGAAATAACAGAGGGTGTGTAGCTAAGCAAGAGCCTGCGCCTTTTAACAAGAGTCAGTTATTAAACCAACACACCTAAACGGGGGCAAACACTCTTGTGAGCACGTACCTGTTTCAGTTTAAAAAGGGCTTGTTCCAGCTTAATCTTAAATATGTTCCCAATCAAGTTGAGCCGACGTGAAGCCATTCACGCTTGCATGTTTTCCAGCTTAAATATATCAGGTGAAATTCATACTAAACCATACAGGGAGACAAGTCTTGTGCTGTCGGCAAGACCTTCGTTACACACACCTCAAGAGCACGACTGCAAATTAACTTTATTTTGCATTCAGTATGTGCTTTTCGCGATAACTTGGGAGGGGGCTTAGAGTAGGTTCGGTGAACATTATTTCCATTGAACACACAGGCTTCCAGTGAAATAGCTATTACTCACTAACAAAGTTAGTTCCTTCAGTTGCAGTTTTAGTTTAGATGAGGCTTCAGAGTCAATATTTTCTGGGGCAAACAAACCTCACCTTTATTCCTATGACGCACCTACCATTTTTTGGGCCCTGTGAAATAAATAAAAGCAAGCCTCAGCCCTTTATACCATTATTTATAAGCTTAAATTTATACAAGTGAATCATCCCACTGAAAGTGGTAATACGTCTCATATACTCCAAGTGAAATACATGTCTGTTTACCAATTAGTAGGACTGCAGTAGGCTTATTCGGTGCAGTTCCATGTTAATTATTTATAACACTTCGTGGTACACTAGCAAATGTACAGTAGCATCTCCTCTAAGAGTAATGAGACCTTAGTCCTGTGGAAACTCCCTGCAGCATCTGTTATTAAAACTTCCTTGAAGTGAGAGAAGAAATGGATGTTTTTGCATCTGCAGTGTGAGTAGCAAACTTCTACCGAGTTGAATTTAGCCTTTGTACATTTTGGTCCTTTCAGTAAAAATCAATGGCGAGAAATAGCAACACATACGTTTTCACTAGACCTTTTATAAGAAAGACACTTTAGGAATGTGTGTCACTTTAATGACTCGTCATTTTAAGCAACCGAGGACCGGGGAGATGGGTGAGCGGCCCTGAGGTACACTAATGGAGCTTAAGGTAGGTGTTCTTGTAGGATCAATTTGACTGCAGCTAAGTCTTGCTTCTTGGCATGGATTTGATGAATGCTGGGCATGGCTTAAAGATGAGATAATCTGCTCAATTTATTCTTATTATTTATTTGCTATCCTTGTGACAAAATGAATTATGATTCTGCACTGAGCCAGAAGCAGGGATAAAGTTACCATTGGGGAAGAATATGTCATTGTAATAGTATCTTTCTTTTTTTTTTTTTCCCCCTGAATGAAATCAGTACACTGAAAAAATGCTTCGCATATAACCTGGAGGAATCATTTCCAGACAGCAGAGGGGTAAACTGAGCCTTTTTGCTTCACTGTACAAACACAATTACTACAACAGCGGCTTAATACAATTGTTTATACAGAAGCCTAGTGTTTTCAAGAGAGAGAAAAGTCCCCATCTTTCTAGGAAGCCATGCAGGGCTCAGCAATCCTGTGCCAGAGGTGTACCTGGGAAGCAGAGGGGTGGATAACGGGGCTGTGACTTGGGGGATCCTGATGATCCCCACTTGATGAACCCCTCCTTCACTCAAGGTCTGCAGCAACCTTGGGAAGAGCCTCCCGTGACACCGGGGTGGCAGTGCCTGGCTGCCAGCTGCACCCAAGTCACGCTTGCCCGCATTGCCGGCCAAGCCTGACGTGCAATCTGCAGCAGGTCTACCTGCCTTCCCGAGAAGCGCCAGCAGCCCAGTACTGCAGCCATTTCTCCTCAGCAGGTCACCAGCTCCATGGGAGGGCTTTCGGGGGCAGGAACAAGCGCTGAGCAAATGGCCAGCAGTTCAGCTAATGTACCAACAAAAAAAAAAAAAAAAATCATATTTTCTTTACTTCACATGAAACACCACACCAGCTGCTTCAGCACCTTGCCGAGGAGATCTGCAGCTACCTTAGCACCACAGTTCCACCCATCACGGGACAACTTGTACGGACACACACCTCTACCATCAGCAGATGATGCCTCAACCCCTTGTGCACGAAGCAAGACGGTCACCTCGTCAGTATTTAACCAGCAGCGAGGACAGATAGTTTGAGTACGGGGTAGACTCACATTTAGCTCCCTCCTTGCAATAATTTGATACATGGCTTTGGGTCGACTGCCTCCATTCCCCAGCCTCATCAGAGGGTAAATATTTCCCTGCGATACAGCTTGCTAGTGTATAAACCCAGCAGTAGCAATAGTCTGATGTTCTACATACCACAGCCCATTAATTTACTATCAAAGGGGTGTTACAAGGATAACTGCATTAATGATCAAGTCTTTGAACGTCTGATTGTTGGGTAGCCGAGGATGTGTCAAGGAACGTGACAGACAGGTACTTAAATATGCTACCTACACACGGCGTCGGGTATTAACCCTTCATCAATACTTTATTTTCCCTCACATAAAAGAAAGGGCACGAGCCTTTTGAAGAGCTGAGCTGCAAGAAGAACGCACAAGGTTAAAGCCCTGAAAAGTCCTGATCAAGGAGCCGACTGGATTACAGCCAAAGCTGTGGTGAATTTCTCTCTTTCTTTCCAGACAGGGATCTAAACACAAAGAAATAGGTTTTGGGGGGAATTCCGCCTAATTCCATCAAATCCTTTTTGTCATTTCTTCACCATCCTTTAAACATCTGACAAGGCCAATCGACCGCGCCAGGCACAGAGGGAATCGCAGAGCTGGGGCTATAACTCTAAGTTCATTAAGCGTGAATTATTATTTGAGCCAGCCTCAATTTTCGCCAGCAGAATTAGACATTCCTAAAATAATGTCCCTGACACATGCAGAAAATGGGCTTTACGGCTCTCACCTTGAACTCCGCCAGAACTCCCACCTCATCTGTTACCCTTCCACAGGCAGGAGACGGAGCGCAGCGCCGCAGCTTCACCTTTAATTATGCCACGTATTTAAGGGCTAATGTTCATAGAAGAGGAGTATACGAGGCAATAAATGGCTTTTGCGGGTGATTAAATGCCCAAGCAGAACAGAGGCACTTGATAAGCGCAAAGGCCATTTGCTCGATTATGCTCCCGACGCCGTGAACTTTATTCCCGCTTCCCGACGAGGAAGGAGAATATTCAACAAGCTGTAGACAAGGAAAGAAAAACATGAACGTACTGGATTTAATTCTTTTTTCTTCACCGTTCATTGAAGTTTGCCCAAGTGCAACAACTTCAGAAGTTTAAATGGCAGATGAAATGTCACAAATCACCCACACATCAAGGAGGACACCAGCCCAAACGCTTGCTGCGGGGAACATAAATCACATTCCCCTACAGCTCCTTTCCACAGAGTGAACCCATGGAGCAAGGAGAATTTCAAGCAGCACCACAGTCTGGGACACAGGCGGTTTGCAAGGTTTGGGGATGCTGTTGCTTCCCCTGAGGGCCAGCGAGCAGAGTGTGATATGCCAAGGGCTCATGCCAGCCCTGGGGACAGTAGATGAGACCTGAACCATGGCAGCACCAAGTTTGGACAAGCCTCAGGCAGGGTGAAGTGGGGCTGTGCACCAAGAAATGCCTCAGTGGGTGTGGCTGAGCCTCTGCTGGCTTCATTAAATGGTTGTGGGGAGGAAAAAGTCACTTTTAAGTCAAAAAAGTTATTCTTATTAAGTACTTAAGTTGAGTTTGGGGTTCTTTTTTATAATGTTGCATTGCAAAAGTCTTTTTTTTTTCTTTTCATTTTCTTGGAAATGGTAGGGAGTCTCCAGAAACGTCTTTGTATCAGCATTTCTTTCCATTTATAGCTGCAGCCCACAGGCTGCAAAAGCACCGCTTAAATACCACTCTAGCCATATGTCCAGCAGCACAAGAAATCTATAACTGTTTTGCATCGGGTCACTTCCACCCAGCGTGACTAAGGACATCAGCACCGTTGGTTAGCAGGCAGATATTTGCTATTTCCTGCCAGCGACTAACCGAGAGCTTTCCTTGCCATAAAATTGCACACAGAACCCATCTCCTCAGCCTTTTAATTTCCTCGCATCTCTGCTGAGCCCAGAAACTTGCCCGTCTTTTGCCAGCAGCGTGTTTCAGAGCTGTCTCTCTGCAAGCTCTGAGGATGCACAGCCCACCGTGAAATCCCACCGCTCCACTTCGGCTTGAACACATGGATAGAGCATCACGCACCCCACTATTGCTCTCCCGGGAATAAATTCTCCATATACAGCAATTTTGCCCTGTTCTTTCCTTCCCCTTATTTAATAATGATATTTACCCCTCTGGAAGAGCATGGCCATTGCCACACACAAGACGACAATCTAATTTATCCAGTTCCTTTTCATAACTCCCAATGCTCCGTTATTAGGGCAACTTTATATTTCTTTTGTAGTCAAAGGCCACAGCCCCAGTCACCCCGTGCTTCAGACCATTATGAAATAAGTTAAACAACATTAGACCCCAGAGGAAATTTGAGGCCCTCTACTGTTAAGCTTTTGCTGCAATGAAAATTGGTCTATTCATCTTATTCTCCATTTCCCGTCAAGTAGACAGTTTTCAGCTCCTAACAAGGCTTGGCCACGCACAGCTTTCATACCCACTGTATCATCAGTGCGGCATACAAAGCTTCAGACTCTTCCAAGCTCAACTATCCAGTATGCATAAAAAAAAAAACCATTAAAAATTTTTTAATGAAAAAATCATGTTAAGGTTCAAAGAGAGCATAGGCAGGTCTATGTTTTCCCTCTTCTCCTTGCTGCTTCTCCTCCCATATAAACTCTTCTACAAATAAAACCCAAAGATCATCACTACAACCTAATTTTCCTTCTGGATGGGAAAGGAGCATCCTATTTTGCTATGCACCAGAATGAAACAGTCCTGTCCAAACAAAATATTCATGTTTCTTCTCATTTTCTTGCCCCCATCGCCGAGCTGTTTGTTGTTATTATTTGTTCCCTAGCTGCAGAAACGGATGGCTCTGTTGAAATCCCATCGGTTTGGGATCCGTTGCCAGCAGCACCCAGTGCCAGATGCTTCAGGAGGTGGAAACCCCCCCCCCCAGGACCCACTCCGGTGGGCAGTGCTGCTCTGGGAGATGTGTTTCTTCCTTGCCAAAGCCCAAATCCTCCATCTCCCGGCTCCGTGGCGAGCCAAAGGATTTGGCCACAGCCAAGCTCGAGGGGCAAGGCAGGGAAAAACCTCGCCTTTCTCTGTGCTGCTGCCTCTCGCACTTTTTTTCCCTTCCCTGTTTCTCTTGCAGTCAGTTCCCCTGGGGAGCGGCAATGAAACAGGCATCGGTCCTTGTGCCGCACGGCATCACTGCGACACGGGTGACCCTGCAAGGGGAAACAACGCTTCCCCCCAAAGCTCGAGGGAAAAGGAGGATGAGAGAAATAAAGCTAAGCCCCTGGGAGAGCCTGCGGCAGCCGGGCTCCGTCGCCCTGATCCCTGCCTGCCCCTTGCAGCCACAGTCCTCAGGGGAAAACAGGGCTGCAAGCGCGTTGCTGTAGCATTGCAAATGCAGAGCACGTGCAAATGCATCGCCCTGGCAGATTTGGGCAGGGGGATGGAGATAATCTGGGGGTTGGAGAGAGAAATGTGGAAATCCTCCGCGCACGAGCTGAACGTGGGGACTCCCCAACAGGGAGGTACTCTCTTGTCTTGACCACAAGAGAGAAAACTCCCCTCTCCAGACCTGTCATAAGGAGACCTTCCACTTGGTCATATGCAAGAGAAGAAGAATTAATTCAGTGAACAGAACAGCTCCTGTGATACTGATATCACTATTTAATTTCTATGATGGCAGAAACGGCAGCTCTCCCCGCAGGCAGGACCCTGCTATGCTAGGTGCTGTTCAAAGACACGGGAGCGGACGGCTGCTAGGAAAGGATGCTGGAGACGGAAAACACATGAATACCTTCATTTTGGTATTTCTGGTTTACTGAGAGATAAACCAAAGCACGTGGAGATGGAGTGACTTGTGCCCATCGCGTGGCCCCAAGGCACCGAGTGGGATACACCTCCTGAAAGCACGCAGAGAGTAGGACCTACCAAAACACAGACACGCATCATTTAAAGCTTGCATCGGGTTCAGACAGAATTACCCCCAAGAACCCAAAATTCAACCCGAGCATCCCAACGCCTTGCACCCACCACGTCAGTGTGGGCCAAGAAGGAATGAGGGGTGCGTGTGGAGCACTGCAAAACCCAGCCGGCCGGGGAACCTGCATGAACACCCAGCAGTCGAAGCTCTCCAAACAACAGCTCGGCAGCGTTTGAAGCCCCCAGCATCACTTCTCCTCCACACTATTAACGCAGCAAGTGCCAGGTTGTTTACACCGAGCTGCCGGCATAGCTCAGGTGTTGTTTTGTTTGTTTGCTTTCCTTTAATCCAGTGCCTTGGGAAAGGGTGGTGTTTAGCTGATGACAATCAGGAAGCCAAGAGCCACAATACCGGATGATTTCCTAGAAAGTCTCACTCTAATGACTAAAAAGAAGAGTGACAGGATGGGATTAATTTGTCCAAAGGAAATATCTCCACTGGGAAGAGGGGAGCAGGGGGAGATGGAGCCTGGGAAGCAGCTTTGAAGAGCCCCTCGGTCCAGGAGAGGACATCCCACCCATCCTCATCAAAGCCTGTGAGACTTTGCATTGATTCGAGCCCAGCTCCAGCGCTTCAGGAGGATGGAGAGCTGCAGCCACTGCTCTGAGCTGAGAAAAGCTTGGGATTTTCAGAATTTGGGAGAATTTGGAGCAGCCTGAGCTAAAATGCTGCCTGGTAAGCGCAAGGGTTGCTGTCCCCAGCAGCCCTCTCGACACCCCCTCCTCGCACAGATGTGTGCGGGCAGGACTGAACAGCATGGAAGGAAATCCTGAAGCGCAGCAGATGGTACCAATTTTGCATTAACTCTCTGCTGTAACTGGTGGCAGCTCAGGAGCCCTTCCCCATGTTGTTCCCATGTCCTTGCTGCAGAGGTACCTGTGATGTCCCTACCAGGGACACCTGCCTCCTCTTGCAGCTGCAACTCTGCGCAAAAGCTAGTTTGCTGTTATTTTATTTTTTCCCCAAACATATCAGTTAGTCTGAGAGAAGATATTCTCTCCTGTCACAAATTTTGCCTCAATAAAATGTGACTTTCCTGCCTTCATCTATTTATTGGTGCCAATTTATATGCAGAACTTTTCTTTTAATTTTTTTTTTTTTTAATTGGGGAAGAAACTCTGCTGTTTTGGTTGCATTCCTAAAGCGGCAATTTAAAAACCTGGAGCGAGCTGTTTACAGATAGGCAAATTTCTGTTTAGTGCTCTCGAGATCTCTTGTCAAACCTCAGACTTCCTTTATAACCTTGGATAAATCACGGGGGATTATTCTGCGAGCTTTTATTAACTTGGATCATGCGTTTCCCCTCGGCTCAGCTGCCTGTAAACCGGGAATAACGATAGCTGCTTTATTATCTGTGGGGCAGGTCTGTCTCTTACAATCTGCTTGTACAGCACCTAGCACCAGGATGCCTGACGGCAGGCTGGGACTTTTGGGCAGCTGTAGAAATGTGATGACAAATAGGATTTGCAAGAGAGCTAGATGGGACCTTGTTAGCTATCGGGCAGCAGTGATAATAGATAAGATAAAGCATACATGCCTATACAGTTGTAAAACAAGAAGGGTCGGGACAGTCTCCTGTACCACTTTGCAGCCAAGTACAACAAAACCCCAGCGGATGTCCCAGGGAAATAGGTGCTACTCAGAGAACAGTGTGAGGAGCTGCTTATTTACTGATGTCAAAGAGTGTGGAAGCAGCTGCAAGGACCCATCAACCTGTGATTGCCCTGGAAAATAATCCCATCTTCCTGGCTTTCCGCGATCAGGGCTGGAGAAAAATCAATCCGGAGCTGAGATTGGATACAATAATACAACATTTATGGTGCTGGCACTCGAGTCGGGCGCTGCCCGCTGAGGAGGGGATGAAGTGCAGTTGCTTGCATGTCCCAGGGGTGCCCAAGTGATGCTCAAATGGAATCAAATTCGTTTGCACCCATGGGTACTGACTGCTCTGCCATCCCTGCGTTAGCAGAGGGATTTATAACAAGGCCATAAATGCATCACCCTCCTATGCAACAAGTCTTACAACTTCATCAGCATTGCCATATTCTTGAAAGCAAGGGAAGGAATAGGGCCCCCAAGACAAGCTCTGCTATACCCTGAGTTTCCCAGGGGGTTTCCCTGCCCAGGGTGGGTGCTCTGTGCACGGCCACCCTGCAGCGACCACGCAGGGCGCTGGCACTGCCGAGAAACCCCTGTCCCACAACACCACAGACTTGATGGTCCCACTGCCAGGGGTCCCAGCACCGGAGCTGGGTGGGAAAGGCAGCCAGGAGCTAGATGTGCCCTCCCCACTGGAGCCTGTTCAGCCACCCTAGCCAAGGCTGATGGCAGCAATGCAGAGCCACGGTGACAAAGGAGACCCATCCAGGGGCTAGTGATGGAGGGGAGGAACAAATGGGTCCTGCCAGAGCCTCCCCAGGTTTACTAGGGCTTATTAATTCCTTCACGGCCACACAGAGGCCACCAGGCACCCAACTCATTGCTTGCCGAGAGCAGTCACAGAGATGCTCTGTCCTGGCACACACGTGTGCAAGGAGGGTAAGTCCACGGTGCCAGATACCAACCCCACAAGCCTACTACAAACAGCCAAACCACCTCTGCCCCATCAGCCCAACCACCAGCACATATTGCCCGGCAACACTGCACCCAGCCAAGCCATGGTGATGCCCCAAGAGCACGGCAAGCAGCAATGGGGGATCCGGCAGACCCCCCCACAGGCATCATCAGCCAGGGCTGCCACGGGCGGTGGTGGGCACCGTTCCCCCTCCCAAGCCACCAGCCCCCTCCATCTCTGGGAGAATTTATAGGGCTGTCCCGGTGACACACCGTCTCAGTAACTGCAGAATGGCAGTTGTAAAAAATCCCATTTGCCAGCGTATTAGAATCCTATTAGCGCTCCCGGCGGAGAAATAACGCCGGCCCTCCTGGCGGGATTAAAGGGACTAGGACTCAGCCTCTGCAGTTTTATGGCCCTCTCCCCCATTTGCTGATCAAACTGACAGACATAAAGCTGCAGGCAAGAAGTGTCCTTGGCCCATAAGCCCCACGATAAAAAAAACCTTTGAAGCAACAAAGCAGGCACCAGTGCTGCCAGGGGAGTGAAAAGGGCCATTTCTGCTTCCTTGCAGCATCCTCTCCTGCAGCTCAAATTTTGGGGGGGGAGATGCATGGCTGGTGAAGCACCACGGAGACGTGGCAGGAAGGACAAGGGGGCAAGCGCTGGTGCTGCCTCCCGTACGCATCCACGTGCAACGCAGGGTGCTGTGGGTATCACCTAACGAACCCTGTCTCGCCTCCTGGCCATTTTAAAGAGCTGTTTGCACAAAACACAGTCAGCTGCATAATTATTGTAATGATCACTCATAAATACCTATTGATTGTCTGGGGATGCTGCAGGGAAGAAAGGCTATTTAATAAAAGTACGCAGACAGAGCAGCACCAATAGGCAATCCCCAAACCAAAAGGCTCAGAGCAGGGGTCGAACATCAAACTTTCAGCCCCTCAAGGACAGGCTTTGACTTTAAAGCTAAAGAATTGACTCCGTTCCCTAGAGACATTGCACGTCTTCATCATCTGCACGAGCAGGTAGGAGCTCATGGAGAGGGCATGCAACAAGCCTTCATCACCTTCGCTCACCACGCGCTCTCCTGAGCTGAAAGCCCATACGCTCATTTTACAGACAGAGAAGTGGAGTCCAAAGAGGGGAAGCAACTGTCACACAAGCCAAAATAATTTGTCTTCCAGCCCTTACCCATGTGCCTGAGCAAAATTACTTGCGTGTGCTCACACCAGCACCCCTCCTTACACCCCAAACCAGCTGCTGATAGGTTTCACATGCAAGAGGCTCCTCCAACACATCTCCTTGCCATGCAAAATGCTCTCCATTTCTGCAATATGATTTTCCTCCTTTTTGCAGCCTTGGGCACAAGGATGCCCAGCCAGAGCAGGGCTGAACATACACTCAGCACAAGGAATGGTTGGGTTTTTCTCCTTCCCGACACACAAACAGGAGCTAGCACCGCATACAGATGCTCCCAGGGCACGTGTGCTGCCTTTTGGGGTCTCCAGGGACTTGCCTGCCCACAGGGAGCCCCGTGCCTCCCCAGGGCAGAGGAGACGGCGTGGGGCTAGACGTGGGCAGCTCTGGCAGCCTTCCCTGCTCCCTGGGCTCACAAGCACAGCCCGGCTCGGGAGAATAAATAAATAATTGCGGACTGCTTGCTCAGCACAGCTGTAAATAGTTCATGAGTTCCAGGAGATTTATTCCCCCTCTTCTCGCCTTAACGAGCCCACAGCAGCCATGGAGAGATGAGAAGGTTCATAGTTTACAGCCACCGACCAGCATTTTTCTGGGGGAAACAGGGAGCCCCCTGTGCCGCATGGCAGAGGCAAGTGGGACTCATGGGAACAACAGGCACAGACCCACCAGCATCGGTTCATCCAGCAGCTCGTGCTTGTGCCCATTCCCAAAAATAGGAATTATAGATCCACCAGCTGATGAGCAAATGCTTTTCCTAACCCTTAAGGATTTGCTAAGAGGTCCTTGATGATGATCCCATTTGCTACCTACTTTCACCTTGAAAGGGCTGTATCCACCACCTTCTTGAGAGATTTACAGTGTGGTCTTATACAAACTCAGGAGACCCAGTCGGGCTCCCAGGGAAACGGTCCATCCGCAAGAGATTTGCAACGCAAAGAGGACGCGGGAGGTATTAAGAGTTAATTAAGAGGTATAAATGTGACAGCCACCCCAGGGACAAACGCTTACAGCTGAGGACTGCAGAAGGAGTCGACTATTCATCCAAGCTTTCATTTTGAGGTCCCTGCTTTATTTCCAAAGCAAACTTGGCCAGACAGGGTTGTTCCAGGAGAATTTCTCCCATGCCACCTCTTCCTTCGAGCCATCTAACAAAAGGGCCAGCAAAGCGTGTGAGCTCCACCAGGCACCCACCCCTCCTCGCAGCAGAGCCAACGCTGTAAAGGCTTTATCAATCCCCGGAGCCATCCAGCCTCCCCTGCTAGGTCTCTTTATTATGTGCCTTGACATTTCAAAGGGTTATATTTCCGCCTGCGAGAACCATCAGTCCAGCAGCACACAGTAATATATGGAGTAATAGTGTCTCAGCACAGCAGGTTTAATCTCATATTGCTGAAGCCCCTGGTGTCCTAGCTGAAGTAAGTTTGTCATTAGGAATTCCTTTCTCCCGACTGCAAGCTTGTTTTGTTTGGGGTTATTATTTTTCCCCTAAAGAGAAGAGAAACACTCGAGATTGATTTATGACTTTCCCATTTCCTCCTATGCAATGCAAACTGGCAAGCTCCAGGCAGGAGGAGAGAGAGAGATGGAGAGAGCCCAGCGCTTGTTCTCCCTGCCAGCCGGCACAGCAACACCATGTCACTGCCACCACCAGCTGGGTGACACCTTGGGGACCCTCTCAAGCCCTGAGCAGGGTCAGAGCCCTTTGCAGAGAGGACTCCACAGCTTTACCCCCCAAGATTTACCAGCAGTGCTCAAGAGCCACAGAAGATTAACGATCAGCCGTGGTGCATCCACTAATGCAACGAGAGGGCTGACTCTGAATGGGCAAGGCAGAGGAAGGGAATATATTCATGGTATTTTTCACGGTGCCAACTTGGATTCGGATGGCCAAGGCAGCAAATAGGGCAGCAGAGACTTGAAAAAAATCAGAACTCCTCTGCACCTTTTAGGGCTACCCAAGGGAAAGGGGTTGAGCCCCTAAAAGCTGAAAGCATTAGGAGCAGATCAAAAATGTCCAGCAAAGGTGCTGGAGGCAGCAGCCTGCCCAGCCAGGAGAGGGCCCTGGTGCTCCCATGCTCATGGGTCATGTTCCTCCAGACTAGAGAGCCTCAAATTTACTTCCCAGTTTAACCACAGCACTTGGGAGAAGATGCCAGCATGAAAGAGTTTCATTTTCTCTGGGTATCCCAATCATCTGGGAAAGATGAGCTTCAGAGGTCAGTCTAATCGAGCACGACACATGAGCAGTGACATGTTGCACTGCTGAAGATGGGCTCCTGCCCTTGCTCGCCCATCCCAGCCATCCCAATGCTCCTGCTTTGGGATACAGCCGAGCTGCTTGTGCAGCAGCTTCTGAACCACCACGAATTGAGGCCCAGCATCCGACCAAAACCCACTGATGCTTCCTTTCGCATGTTGCTTTGTGACTTCTGGCAGTTCAGCAGCTCCTTGCAGAGCATCCCAGCCAGCCCTGCACCACGGCTCAGCGTACACACAGCTGACAGCAGCAACTCTCCCAGCCACCCCAGCCTACGTCATCTCGCTCCTCAGCCAAAGCCCTGGAGCCCATCGGCTTCTGCAGCTGATAGCACAGGGGCGAGTGATACACCAAGTCCTCTCCTGACGCCTGAGCATGCCAGCACACCTCCGTGGTTGTGACAGCCATGGGAGTACTTCAGCATGAGCCCAGAGCAAGGCTTGAACATGCATCTCCAGATCCTTAATGTGCCCTAATGGCCGTGAGGATTTTCAGACTGTAACACAAAAGCCAGGATTTAAATCAAGAACGGTAATGGGGCTGCGGCCTTCTAGAGCCATCTTAGGACAAGAGGGCCCATGGGACAGACTAGCTTTGTGCTCATCTATTGCATTGCTCCAGAAAGGGGGAATGAGGTGCAGAAAGCTGGGACACAGATGCATGCAGCAATGTTATTTATATAGCAGCTTAAAAGCCCCACGCAGAGAGCCTGCAGCACCACATCCACCTCTAGCTGGAAAGCAAAAACACCACCACAGCCTCCAGCTCCTCAGAGCCCTTCCCAGGCTCCTGGGACAGATGACTAATACCGAAAGGCTTTATCTCAGACCCCCAAAGCACAGGAAAATCAGAGAAGGAGCCAAGCACACCATCCCCAAACAGAAGCACCAGCTAAATGAAAGGACTTGGGAAGCCTGTCCACACTTGGGGCCTTGGCAATAGGTTTTGTTCTGTTGTAGGAGCTTTACTCCTTGCCGCATTTGATTGCTTTTTTTCCCCTCGAGCATGGTCATTCCTGGGATCATAGCTTCATGGAGGAACGAGATAAAAAGGTGCCAGGAACGACGCCAAAACTCCTGGGCTTAATCCATCCAAGGCTAGCTGACATTTTCCAGTTGAAATCTCTGGCTCTATCAGAGCAGGCGATGCTCTGGCAGGCGCCAGATAGCAAATCAGAGGACATTGACACAGCGAGATGCCTCACTTGGATGTCTTGGCCATGACAAACAAGGAGCTCAGCTGGCCTCTCTGCGATCTTTCGATTTCCATTTGGGAAACTAATTGCAGAAGCTTAGGGGTGCTTTGTGGGGTCACCCAGGTGCATCTGAGCAAGCAGGAGCCATGTGGGCTTGCAGATGTCCTTTGGGGCAACAAATGCTCCAGGAAAAACCCAAGGAGAGTTTCAGAGCAAACCCATTGCATCTCTGCACCGGCTCTCAAAGTCCCCAGTAACCAGCAAACAAGAGCTGGAGGGGAATTAGGCTGAACTGAGCACAGCACACTCCCGTTCGCGGGACCGCACACCCGTTGTGTGCCCTGACAGCAGCTCCTCCTGGCTGTCCACGGCAGCGGGAGGACACCACAGGCTCGTAAATATGCAGAGGCAGGGCAGGAAGATAGCCATCCAGAATTAACATCTTTAATGAAATAATAACAGAGGTGACAGACTTGTTTGTCTGACCATGGCTTGATGGCTGGGGAAGCATGGGAAAAAGCCATGCCGGGGTGAATCGAGTCCTGGGGGCTGCCTGGCAAAAACGTCCTTCCCTCCTCCTGGCATTTGCACTCCTCTTCCAGCCCTCTCCCCACCACCAATCCCATCAAGAGCCACGGGAAAGACACCTATGCCAAACCCATGGGAGCAAAGATGTCACTGGGCACATAAGGACCAAAGATTTAAGTGCATTGCATCTCCTAAACCATGAGGACCAGACCCAGCTGTGCTGGGACAGCTTGGGAATCCCAAAATAGCATGGCCGAGATCCCCAGGTGAGGCCATAGACTCGTGTGTTTCCCCAGATACCAGGCAGCCTGTCCCTCCGGCAGCAGAAAGGGATCCTCTCTCGCCAGCAAACCAATCACTGCCGTATTGATTACATTTCAATTAGCAAGAATCCCATCCGGGCAGTGGGCCGGGCAGGACCAGAGAGGCAGCAACAGCACTGGCAGTGCTATCGAGCTGGCCTAACAGTAAAAAAATGTATTTCAATCCAGAGGCACCCCATGCCATAGGCAGCATCCCAGGAAAAACCTGCTTAAAGACTCACTATTACACGTCAAAGAGCCCCTCTGCTACAAATCCAAGCCAGCAGCCCTTTAATTTGAGAGACTCCAGCTCCATCAATAAGGCTTTCTATGGGGATGTGATTTCAGGATCAGTGACTTTCCTCATGCATGTCTCTTGACAGCACATCCCGACACAGCCCTAGGATGCTGAGCATTTCCCTGCGCTCGCTACGGAGGGCAGCAGGTAGGGAGCTGGTGAGCCCAAGCTCCAGCTTGCTGCAGGGTTAAGAGGCCCTTTTGGCACAGAAAGAGGCTGAAGTTTCTCCCTCTCTTTTGTCAGGTCAAATTTACTGCAACAGGAGAACATTTCAGGAGAGATTTGTCATTGTTTGTGGTGGTTTGGAAAGCTCCTAAATATGCTCTGTGCAATCGTGAATGTAAATTGAATAGAAGGAAAAGCAATTTGCGAGGCATTAAAATCCCTCTGCAGGTTCCTTTGAAATGATCGATGTCTTAAACCACGATGTTATCTAGACGTAACCGAGTTGGGCAACGCAATCCAATCCCTGAAGTCATTGCCTTCACAGGTAACTTATCAGCCCATGGACCACATTCACTCCCGACCTCGGCTCAGGCATCGCTGCGCCTGCAAAACGCTCGACTCCCTATCTCTTACGGTGCCTTTATCACAGAGCAAGAGGCGGGGGAACTGGCTTAGCCAAATTTTGGGATGCATGTGCCAGGCCTCACTGAGCTCCTGCTAAGCAGCACCGCAGCCCCGGATGCCTGCAAGAGGGGACCAGGACTGCCTTTGCTCATATTTTTGCATGATGCACAAAAATCAGGCAACATCGCTTGGCATGAAGCTATTAACCCTTAAGAAGTGCAGTTATCGGCCCCGTGCAGCGTGTCCTTGCAGCTTCCCAGCTCCCCCGCCCGAAGCACAGGCAATCTGCAGCAAAAGGGGAGCAATCACCGCATCCCCGTTCCCCGGGGGAGTGTATTTTTTGGAGGAGATTCATTGTGCCGGGTGCCTGCCAGATCTCGGCGTGCTGCGATGCAAGCCCCAAGGCAACACGTGGGATCTAGATCTGAGATCACACGGCTGACAGGCATAAACCTGAGCAAGCCGCAATCGTACTCATCTAACTTCTGGGCCATGCCCACAGCCTGTGCGTCTCCGCCGTGAAAAGGTTTGTGTCTGCTGTGTTAAGGATTACAGAGGTTTAAGAGCCTTTACAAGTTTTCACAGGATGGGACTTTGCAAAAAGCCCAGACGGCTCCAGCAGCAGTTGTGCAAAGCCACCGCTGAAACGACTGCTCTCCATGATGCTCTTTATATACATAACCCCGGTTCCCGGATCCAGCCCCAGTCCCCCAGGAGCGCAGAGCCGCGCCGGTGCACGCACGCACCGACACAAAGCACGTGCATTAGTTGCAAGACGGCTTCCCACGGCGCCCATCAATCTGCCCGCAAGGAGCGAGTAAGAGCAAGGGGGCCATATGGGCCGGGTGTTGTTTAATGCACCATAGGAAGGAGCCGCGACGCTGAGCTGATGAGGAGGATACAAGAACCGGGACAGAATAGACAATGATCCGCCGAGCAAAAGCATCCGCCTCCCATGGTGACCGCTGCTGCCCGCCTCCCGGGGCACCGGTCTGCAGCAGGCAGATAGGCGATGATTTCTCTGCAAGAAAAGTTTCTTTCTAATCACATTAGCTAGAGCTGGGTCCGTGCCCTGAAGCGGGCAGGTTTGTATCTATTTCAAAGCCTTCGCTTATTAAAATAAATTCACTATTAGACCTGCAGACCATCTTGTGCATATATAAGCAGAAGGCCTTTTGGGAGCGGGGTTTTGAGTCACAGAGGAAGGGTAGAAAGTGAGGAAGGAGTGAGTTAACAAGAACGGATGAGGGGAGGCAAGAGAAAGGGTTAAAGCTCCCCCCTTCCCTTCCCTTCCCTCCCCAGCCCAGGCAGAGCAAGCCTCTCTCAATCAGTATGTGATTGCAATCAGTGGGAAGGTGCCGTTTGCATTAAACAGAGCAGACAGGGAGAAAAAAAAAAAAAAAAAACAGGCTGTGCAATCTGCAAAATTTATGTAAAAATCACAAGCAACAATAAAAAACAGCTATTTTTTTTCCCCTCTGCTTCCCCTTGTTATTATTTTCCCCAAGGGCAGAGGACCTGGATGGAGCAGGGAGCCAGCACTTCCCGGTCCCCCTGCCTGTGCTGGGCAGGCTGCCGTACCTAAATCCTCCCTATGTCAAGCCTTGCAATCAGTCTCCTTTACTACTAATTTTCCCTCATGTTTTTTAATTAAATTCTCCGCTTCTTTCAAATACCAGTCAATGAACCATCCACATTTCCTCCAAATACCCTTGAAAATGTTGAATCAGGCAATTAAGTGCAGTGTAGCGCAATGATACCCAAAGAAACGTCGCCAAAGAGGTATTACCCACAGCATGCACAGCCACAGCGAGAGCCGGGAAGGAGGGCTGGGGTAAAACACCAAGAACTTAGCCACACTGGATTTTTAGCATACTCAAATCAGCAGCCAACTGCGGTAGCAGCACCCAACCTGCTCGTTATAACTTTGGAAAAAAAGGTAACAAGAATCCTGAAGATGGCACTCATGGGCTACCCTTCCCAAGCCAACCTCTCTTCCTGACCCTCCCTAAAGAGAGGTTGCCCAGCACCCTGAAGTGGGACGATTCAGAGCTCTTCCAAACTCTCCAAGGTTGTCCAGGTTGGCCATAAAATGTGTCCTGCCCTCCCACAGCTACGTTTTTGGTTTCAAAGGTGACTCGTGACAAGGAATTTGAGGCTGAAGACCAAGGAAAAAAGAGTGAGAAACTTCAGGAGTAACCACGTTTTGTAAGAAGGCAGGAAAAAGGGAGAAGAAAGATTTTCTTTCATCATTTGACATTTGCTGCTTTTTGGTTTTACTCAGCAGCATCTCCTGTCCGTACACCATGAGACAGGTGGGTCAGCGGCTCTGTTTATTCGTCTGGATCCCCTGTACCAACCTGGAACCGATTTATGCCTCAGCATCGAGACTCAATGGGAATTGGATGAAATGCGACAGTTTTGCTCAGCATTTCGCTTTGAGGGCTGAGGCTTGTTTGAACGAGCAGCTCAAAGGGAAGCAAAAGGGCCTTTGAAGCCCCCCGCAGCTTGGGACTGCATGAAAAAGCCCCCGTGAGACCTCGCCAGCTTGATAACACCCTTGTTCCCTTTGTGCCGGGGCTCAATCACACCTCTGTGGAGCATCGCTGAGAGCTCAGGACTGAGCCCACACAAGTCCTCATTGCTCCACAGGGTTGCCGGAGCCTGTTACAACCCCGAGCAGGCAAGTGCTTCGTGCAGAGCAGCCAAGGCTGAACCATGGGTTACTGAGCCACCGGGAAGCCTTGGGCTTTCACCCTCCCCACCAATGAGCCTTTCCAAGTCATCTTCAACATCAGAGTGGCTCAGGGCACGAACGGTTGGACCTTGAAACGAATGGTTGGAAGCAATTTGATCAATCACATGGAGCAGGAGCAGATCCTAAGATGCATTTCTGTGCATCACAACCCTTGCGGCTGAAGACCCAACTTCAGCTACATCTGAACCTCCTCCGCATCCTCGGCTGCCTTGGATTTGGCATTCCACCTTGGTATAGCCACACACGCACAGGGGTGTATTTTGTATTTAGATGGACTTATCCCAAAGACGAAGAGAGATGGTGGGAAGGCAGTGTGTCAAGCCTTGGGGGACAGGCAGAGAGACAGGCAGAAGGATAACTAGGCACGTTTTCCCCCCTGTCCTCGTATCACCTTGAGCACGGTGACTTTCAGAAGCATTAAACCCAGGATACTACGCCAAGCAGAGCGTTACGAGGGCTGCAATGATAGGATCAGGCAAGACTAGTGATAACTAGAGTCTTTATTAGGCTCATTTATTTATTTATTTCAATGAGCAGTAGGTGTTAGTCTCAGGTGAGCGAAGAACTGCCGGTATTGGGGACAGTAAACAGGGTAATATGTTATTGAAAAATCTTCTATTTGTAAGCAGAGGGCTGCTCGGGCTGCTCCTGTGCTCTATGCATTATTTATAGCCCTGCCTAGCACCACTGTCCCCTTTATCTGCCTTCCAAGGGGCTCGCTACGAAAATGAATCTTTGACTCAGCAATTTTTATCCCAGCCAGATGAAAGAGAAATACACACACATACATATATATATATATATATATATATAAACCAAATCCACTCTGGGGAGGTGACAGGGAGCTAATCCAGGCCCCCCCAGAGGCTCCAGGTATTGGCTCTCGGCAGCTCAGAGGAAAGAGATTTAGCTCGTACATAAATTGTCTACGGCTCTTCCCCTTCTGCTGACCTCTACTGCCGCGTCTGTCTGTCCTTAGGCTGCGCGCCGCTGAAGCAAACCCAAACCCCAGCCTTTGGGAGAGCTTATGAAGTGCCTAACACACTCTAGGTGCTGCCATCAATTAAATAAATCTGCACAATCCATCAAAGAAATAAATAAATAAGCAGAGATGACTGAAGAGCTCCACTTTTTTTCCTATATGCACATATACACATATGTACTTAAACCCCATTTTTCAAACAATAACGCTCTTGAATTTTTTCTACATGAAAAATTCATTCTGTTTCACAGCCATCTAAAAAGCAAATAAGCAAACAAACAAATAAACCCTTCTTGGTGGAAAACATCACCCAAACCATTGCTGATGAATCCTCTTCGCCACACACACAGACACAAATTTCCAAATTTTCCCTTATTTCTCCCTCCGCCAGGAACAAGGAGTGGATAATACAACTATGAAAATAAGACAGCGATAATAAAATAGCGTTAATCAGCAGGGTCTCTTGGAGAGAGGCAAAGGAGAAGGGAGTTATTCCTTTCCCCATCCCAGGGCGTTTGCTCCAGGAATACGGATCTGCCTGTTTGCACAGGTACCCATCCCGAGCCCCAGCTTGCAGCGCAGCCGCCGCCACCAGCTAATTATCACCTCTTCCTCTCCCGCATCCAGGCTCTTTATAAATAGTTCTTTTAATCAGGGCCGCTTCCCCCACCGGGAACCCATGTGCAATCCTAGCACCGGTTGCAAATGGGTGCCCCAGATCTATTTTGGGCTGCGGCAGGGAGCCGAGCTCCCCGGGGGGCCGTGCCTCCGGCAGGCCCCCATCATCGGTGCACATCGGTTGTGCAAGCTGGCTCGCCTGGTCGGGGCGGGAGAGGGTGCTCGAGCTGCCGGATCCACAGGGAGCATCAACAAGGAGCAATTTTCCTTCCCCCTGGGATGGAAACCGCAACGCTGCTGGTTCCTGCAGGTGAGGAGCCGAAGGCATTTGTATCCTCAGCAGATAAACTAGGGCTAGAGAGCAGCTGAGAAGCGATGCTGAAGACATTTGCGATACGTACCACGGGGATAAGTTGCATCGGACCCTGTTAGTGGGGAAATGACTCCTCCTTTCTCTCCTTTCCAGCTCCTCTGGCTAAATCCCTGCCTAGCAAATCCTCTCCATGATAAGGGGTGGGAGAAGGGGCTCCCTTCATCCCAACTCTCCCCAAACCTGCTCCCATCTCAACGGGAACAAAAGCCAAAACACTCAAATGGGTTTTCCAATCCCCGGCCTGAACACAACCATAGTGTAGCCAGGGACTAAGCCGTCACAGCCTTGCAAGCGCTGCCGTGCTCAGGCAAACCTCTGTGCATCAGTGCTGGTACACCAGCGGCACCGGCTGCCGTGATGCCGTGCTGATTGTCAGCAATGCAGGTCAGCAACACGGTGTTACGGGGTATTTGGTGTCCCCTGGATTCCTTGTTCCTGGACACCATCCTCAGCTCACGCCTGTGCTCTAGGTGACAGGAGCACCCAGGCATGGGGAAGCTGCAGAAACAACTGTGCTTCCAAAAGGCTGGCATTAGGGTGCAGCAGCAGGACACGTGCCCCTTGGGCGACTCCTTCAGAGCATCCTGCACCCAGGATCACCCTGTGCGTGCACACCCAGGATCCCACACCACTCGTGTTTCTCCTTGGAAGCAGAGACCATGAAATATCATCCTTAAAACCAAGCAAACCAACCCAAACCCCTTCCTTTAGATTTTTTTTTGGGGGGACAGACGGCAGTTCAGATGCTAAAGGGCAGTCTCCCTCACCCTGCAGCCACCATCCCGGGGTGACACGGCTCCCATACAGCCATGCCTTTGGCTCTGGGACAGCTCTGCTCTACCAGCTGGTGGGGAGAAAGGTCAACCAAGCGACAGCCAGCACCAGCGCTCGCAGGCTGAAATCCATCACGACACAGGTGGAGCAGGCTGGGCCTTTTTTTTTTATTTGAGACATTTGCTGCCCATAAAAGTCTTTCCTAGCAGAGAAAGCACATCCTCTGCCACCGGCCCGGCGCAGAGGTGGGCTCGGCAATCCCAGCCCAGGAGATGCATTCGTTATCGAAGACCAGAAAAGCATTAAAATAATTGAAAAGGTAAATAAAAGAGAGGTGGCGAAGGAGAATGTGGCTGGCAGTGCCTTCTGCTCATTAGGAAAGGGAGGCACTTAACACTACACAGACAGCAAATTAGCCTTTAATCATCGCCTGCGTTTGCTGGGTTTTATCTGCGAGCGCGTCTCAGCCCTGGCACCTCCCTCGCGCCGGCAGCCCTGGGGACTCCAGCTTGCCTCCTGTTTATTCCCCAGCTGCTTTGTTGTCTCAGATCAGCAGAATCAGGGAGCCGTGTCGGCAGAAGATACTTCTGTGCAGCCAGCGAGAAGTTCACACAGAAAATTGATATTCGCTGCAAATTATTTTGGATGATTTACTGGAATGAATTAACTCGCAGCGACGCGGAGAAAATTCCAACACTGCTGCCGCCTGCCTCCCACCAGTGGCACCCATCGATAGTACGGCTCAGATTTTAGCCTTAACTTTGTTTTGTGAGGATGAGGACGGCAGCAGCTCAGAGAAGGCACTTACTAGGGCTCAGTCTTGCTGCCTGTAAAAAGGGCTGCCTGCTGTGGCTCTGGGAGCTCCGATGTGGATGGATTTGCTGCATGGATGCTTGTAGAGCCTCCACATTTGGGCTGCAGCACATGCCGTGCAAAACCAACACACTCGCATCAAGCTACTCATCAAATTTAGGGCAGGGATGCTCAATTGGCATCCCACGGGGAGGAGTGCCAGCATGGGCACCAAGGAGAAATTGGTGCAACGCCCTACTGTGCTCCCCAGATTTGCTCATGAGTTCAATAACTACATCTCGGTTTCCTAAAGGGCACGGGGAGGGAGAGGTGCCCCGCGGATGAAACCCCTTGCAAACCCTTGGTTGCATGTGCCAGCACCGTGGGAAGTTTTGAGAGGGGTGGGAGCACCCAGGGAGGGCAGGGGCTGTTTCACCCCAGCTCTGCTCTGCTACCTCGGTTTCCCTGTTTGGAAAAAGCAGAGATAATGCCACTGACTGATCTTTTTCAGCCCTTTTGAAGTCTCAGGATGAAAGACTCGGGGCTTAACACAGGGAAAAAGGATTGTGCCCCGCTGCGACAGCTCTTCCCTTTGTCCGCACGCCCTCAGGATGGCGATTTCTGTGGTGCTCCCTCGCCTCCAAATCAGGGCACCAAAGTGGCCCGGGGTACCCCGCCTGTGCTGGCGTGTGCTGAGGGATCCCTGCGACTTGGGCTCCCACGCGGAGGCTTGGCACGACTGCCAGCCAGCTCAACAGAGGGTTACGCTAAGTCAATAGCATTTAGGGATTGCTCTCGGGCCGCGGATGCACTGGGCCAGCCCTGCTCTTGCCACGACTCTGCTGACTTTGACGGGCTTACAAGAGGGATGAACTCAATCCCTCAATCCTGGATTTCCCTCCCACCACCTCCCTGGCCCTAAATATGATCAGCACGGTTTGTTGGGAAGAGTGAATCCTCCTGCACCTGGGGCTTCCTCGACCATCCATCCATCCACCCACAAATGGCAAAACCAAGATGAAAAGGTCCTCCACTCCTTTACTTGGCTGGAGGAGAGGAGGAGGAGGTTGGCTGCAAGCTGCCTCGAAATTTCCTGCGTCCTGGGATTGCTCATAACCCTGCCTAATCCCTTGAGTAGCTTAAAGCATCCTCAGGGATCCGCTGCTTTACACACTGAGCCCTGCAAAGCCAAGAACAGCGAAGGACACTCGCTGCAACCACGTCCCCAGCCGGGGAAGGAGCCCAGCATCCCACGAGCAAGGACGCCCAGAGGCATCGCTGCCCACCACAAACCCTGTTTTCAGGGGGGGAACCTGGGCTCCCATCCCTCCCCTGGCACAGGACCCTGTGCTAAAAGCAATACTGATTTTCATCCTCCAGTCAGCCCAAGGTACAGATGTCCATCAGGCA
Source organism: Theristicus caerulescens (assembly GCA_020745775.1). Lineage (NCBI taxonomy): Eukaryota > Metazoa > Chordata > Aves > Pelecaniformes > Threskiornithidae > Theristicus > Theristicus caerulescens. Next base: position 2,939,903 of record CM036575.1, on the reverse strand, counting down.
GGAATTATCCCATATTTACCCCCACGCCTGCCCGCCGGGGGTCTGGCACTCTCACCCCGCAGGGCACCCAGCCCTGCCAGGCTCTGTTTTCCCATGGTCAGTTCATGTAATAGCCTGTACGTAACCACCTAAACGCTGCAAACTCTTTGAAATAAGCACGGAAATTGGTTTCCAGGCTCCAGCAGTTTCTAAATAATGGATGTTTAAGATAATAAAAAAAAACTAAGTGACATACAAAGTGGATTGGGGGGGGGGAAGATGGAGCGTAGTCTCAGTGTGAACCTCCAAGAAAACCTGCAACAGCACAGAGGGAGCACACGGGGACCAAGAACAACTGCCTGCAGCTGCCGATTTAACCCCGTGCTCTTGCAGTGGAGCAAACCTCATTTCACTGTGCCCCCCCCCCGCCCCCCCCGCAGCTCCTCTTCACTTTATATTCTGCCTTGATGCAGATGTAATATATTCTGTCAGTGCAAAATTTGGGCTGAAAAATGTGCCGGCCTTCGGGAGACGTCTGGATTGGATCGGAAGGGCGAGAGGAGGAGGGCGCGTGCCAAGTGCGAGCGTTGCAGTCGGGCTCAAGAGATGGAAGGGAACTGAAAATCTGGAAGGCATCAGCTTTTGTCTCTCTCTGTTAGCCAAAAGACATCCTTGGCTACTACTCAAAGCAAAGGACGACTGAACTGCTCATTCCTGTACGGCAACATCATCTCGGCAACTCGATTTCAGCCGCAAAAGGAATCTAGTATTCACCTAAATCCTTACAACTTCCTTAACACTGGGCTCACAGCTGGGGTGCACGTGATGGGCACCTCCCAGGAGCTCGTGAGCAGGCAGGTCTCTGTGATTACAAAAATGAGGATTTTGGAGACTGGGGAACAGCTGGGCAACATGGGAATGAGGCTGCAGTACTGCCACAAGGAAAAGCTGGAAGAGGACGGAGGAGCAGCGAGTCCCTGCTGGCCGGCTTGCTCTGTGCAATGTCCCCACGCCATCAAAGCAAAGGTTCAGCCTCTTGCCGTCGGGCGACCCTGGTAAGAGCCCGTGAGGCGGGCTGATGTACATCAGCTGGAGACATTTGGACCCAAAGGGACCACTACAGAGACACCCATACCAGAGCGATGCACCTGAGACACCTCAAGACATCTGCACTGGTGAGATGCATCTGCAGGGCACCGCTCCTGACGCCTTTGCACGGAGCAATCCTGCGGCTTTGCAGCTTTTGCTGCTCCCACCGCTGGCCCAGGCGGGCTGCCATCTCACCTCCCCTCACAAGGGAGGCAAAGCCGCTGGGGACAGGAGGGAACAGAGCTGGGGTTTGAGCGCTATGCTGCAAGAAAAGGAGGGAATTTGCTTTTCCTCTTCAACAGGTATCGCAAGCTCGATCACCGGTGACCGCCCTTCAGGGGAAGGGACAGTTTTGGAGAGCTGAGTGATGCTCCCCACGACAAGACCATCAAAGCAGCTCCCGGGCGCCCTGAGGGCAGTGACACCGACAGGGAGGGATGCTTGCTTTAATTACACCAAGCGTGTTACCTTTACGTGTCGCCCAAATTATATACACACACACACATTGTAATTCACTCAAAGGGGCTTTTTCACCCGAGTCAGCAAAATGAAGAGATTCAATTACAGCCTTTGACTGGGCCTGCTTATTGTTATTTATAATACAATACATCCCGGCTGCTAGGGAGAGAGATGTACAGGTGCTGAAATGTTGGCTGTCTTGCCAGTTAATTGAAACGCTGGCGCCTTGCTAAGATTGCTTCTCCCGGCCTCCCCGACACCGGGCGGTGGCATCTACCTGCTGCACCGTAATAGAGAGGCACTGTCTCCAAAGGACACCTGTGGCAGGAGCAGACCTCTTAATAGCCGCCAACTCCTGCGTTCCAAACCCAATAGCCGCCGAGGTACAATGGGGGGTTTCAAATGAATCCTGGAAGAGTGCTTGGAGGAGAATGGCTCTATTTTTGAAGAATGGCACGGGGGGGATCCACAGCCATTTCCTCTGAATGGCTTCAGACCCAGCTGCACTTTATAAGCAAAGAGATGAATATTTTTTTTTTTTTCCCCTCTAGCTGCCCAGTCTCGCTCCATCTGTGATGAAGTCATGCTACCTGAGTCCTTTCTGTCCCTGCCTCGCTATTAGGGAAAGGATGCTGAGGTCGAAAATGAACTCATTAGCTGCCGCCGGGGCACAAAGCAGGAGGAGAAGTGGCTTTGCCCTCCCGGAGCAGGGCAGGCTTTCCCTCTTCCGAGGGAAGAGCTCGGCTCGGTGCCAAGGACTTCACAGCTCGCCTGGATCAAGGCACAGTGGGGGTAATTTCCCAGGCATGCAGCATCCAACGCCACCAGCGTGGGCAGCAAATACCCTCTCGTCACCAGCAGCTTCACAAGAAAGTATAAACCCAAACAAGTACTTGCCCAGTCCCTGTCTATTCCTCACCCCCCCTTTGGGGCAACGCATCACCTAGTCCTGACTCCAAATACCCCAGCTCAGGAATAAATAATAATAGAGGGAGCCAATATGATGCTCGTTGGCTTCTTCTCTCTCCATCTGCATGGACAGCAAGCCTGGCTCTGAGGATGACCTTTGAAAACCAGTATAGACCCACTTCTAGTGAATCTCACCTCTGCTTTCCCAAAGGGGAAATAAATGCACATGATAATCAGGATAATCAGTATCTCAAGCAGACTGACAGTCCCCGGCACTCCTCCTGGCTAGCAGAGGAGATACCCTCCCCATGTAGGCAGCGAGACATGGGGAAATGCAAGCTCCATGCAAATCTCTCTCCCCTTCCTTGGCAACTTCATCTCTTGATCATTTCTGACAGCCCAAATTTTGTCAGCCAGATGCATTTAAGAAAAGAAATAAAAAAAGAAAAAAAGAAAAAAGAAAAAACAGAGCAAGTCAAAGCAAGTTGGAGATGCGACTGGGGGAGGGGAAAGGGAATAAGAAGTAGGAGGAAAGGAAAAGTCCCTGGAGATAGCAGCGAATATGTAAACTTTCTCGATTTCCTCTGCCTACTCATACCTCTGTGTGTTAACAACTAGACAGACATCTTGTATATATTTGATAAATAAGCCTCTCCATTTATTCAGGGGAGTGAATTTGTAGCTATTATGATTCAAATGGCATGACAGGTTCTGGATTGTTGTATTTTTTGCTATTGAGTTTACAAAAAAACCAACATGAATATTGCAAAATTCAAAGCAATTTTCTTGGGCTATGGATCCTCACAATGCACAGATAGATACAGTTATATATATATAAAAAAAAAATACAAAAGCCAGTCCGAGTGCCTCTTCCCTTGAGACAGGAGGATGAGGGGCGCAATAAATAATTTAGAAATTGCTACCATCACTTGATTCAGAGTGATGGATCTGGCATGTGTTACAACAAGGCACATGCTGTATTCATTACCCATTGAGCTACATTTTAATTTCTCCCTCATTAACCTTATCTGTGACTGGGGTTGTGCATCAAGTCAAATCCTTCGGATGTCAATCAATTCATTAGATGGTTGTTTAGTTTGTCATATGTGCTGTTATCGCTTATTAGACTGCCACGCCGATCAATCAATCAAAAGGCAGCGAGGAGCTGGCTGGAAGGGGACGCGCCACGGCGGGCAGGCAGGCAGGCAGCAGGCAGCACTCCAGAGGGGGCTGCCTGGAGCAAAGCCTGCGTCTCCATAAGGAACATGAACGTTTTGCAAAGTGGAAGGGAAAAAATTCAAAGAAATTCAAATAGTTCCCATTAAGTGTAGCTGAAAACCACAGCTTTGTTTCAGATCATTGAAGCAAACTATAGGCGTATAAAAATAATAATAAGGTTAGCTAAGTGTTTACTGTCAGGGGCTGAAAACTTAGTACTAAGGACATCATACCACCTGCCCACCGGCACGGAAAGTCTCCCCTCCTAAGCAATCCTGCCTCTGTTTCCACCTGATATTTGCCTCCCATTGAGTTCTTCAAGCATCCCCTGATGTTTCCAATCGATGGAGCATCAAAGAAAGGCTCTGGGCTGTCTGGATCTACATTCCCACCCAGTCCCACCTTCTTGGCATTGCCTATTCGAGCATCATTACCGTGTATGGATAAAGCCAGAGGCCTCGCCTGCCCTGCTGGGAGAGGGGCTGGATTCGGGCCGGCACCCCCACCCAGGCACAGCCCACACAGGATGGGGGTCCCGGGAGCACCATGCACCCTCCACCGGAGCCAACCTCACTCCCTTGCACCCATTTATTTCCACTGGTGACACTACGGGGGGGCAGTACGAGAACATTTGCACAAAGGCATGGCAAGTTTTGATTCATTTTCCCGAGCAAGTCCTCATGCAGAAACCTCCCTGCCAGCTCAAAACCCCTCCATGGAGCACCCAGAACCACTTAACAGCCCGGCAAGGGGCTGTGGGTGATGCTACACCCCTGCACCCCAGCTCCCCAGCAGTAACACTGACTTCTCATTTCTCCTTCCTCTCCCCAGCGCACAGCTGTGGGTGCTGGAGAGCTGAGCACCTCCACCAAAACAAAATGCAAGATTCTGGCTGAGAGTTGCAGCCGATGCTACATAAAGCCTTCATGGTCCGATTCACACGCGCCTGGCCAAGCGGGTTTAGTTTGCAAGGCTGTTTGTACGGAGGAAGAGTAGAGGAAGTCCCAGTGTGGGTACTTTAGTTCTGCTCAGCGTTTCCCTCACCCCTCCAGCACACAAAATAAAACAAGCAACAGTGCACAGCTTTTTTTGTTGAGCAGGGTATTCACCAGAAAGGTGGGATACGATTCACTTGCAGCTTTGCCAGCTCCCAGTCCAGGAAGCCAACCACACTGCTCATGTGAAATAGTGGAAAATAATGAAGAATAGTAGAAAATGTTTTCAGTTCCGATGGAAATAGTGGAACCACGGAGTCTGCATCCAGCATTGGTGACCATCAGCCAGAAAACATCAACTACGGCCTTTCCCTGCAAAGCATCAGGGCACCCATGGCTCCAGGTCCTGCACGATTTGCCAGGACTCTCCTGCTGCTGTGCTGAGCATCACCAGACAAAACCACCCCTTCAACCTGCTCCTGGGTGAAGCCAAGAGCCAGGGAGAGCCTGATTGCCTCTTCCTCCTCCTCAGCAACCTGAGACAGCAAAGCCAGCCAGGTCTAGGCTGTATTTTCCACCAAACCTTTTAAAAATAGTGCCCAGCTGCCATGGGAATCACTTCACTGCAGCAAAGCAGAGGCAAAGCCTGTGGTAGGGCCAGGACTCCCATCTCTCTCCCGTGTCCTCGCCCAGCAGAACACCAAGCAGAGACACAAGGTGATGGGTAAAATAGCATCAGGCAGGCTGAGGTCAAACCTCCATGGGGATGCTCAGATCTCAAGGGCTCCCTGACCTTCCATACCACGTGTGGGATGAAGAGGGTCACTCCCGATGCCACCGCAGAAGGCGTGTTTGTGCTAGGACTTGCCGCAGAAAGCTTTCGTCTCCCACCAGCAGAAATGTTTGCAGATGAGTGAAAGCTTCCAGAAGGCTCAGCGAAACATCCACATTTTTTAGGGGCTCGTCTGAACCCATTAGCACATCTTAATTGCTATTGGCACAGAGGAACGACAGACTTTCGCACGTCTGCCGAGTCTGTCTGCCTGCTCAAGGGATAAGGAAAAACCACCGGCGTGCAGCCCTGAATCCTGCAGGCTGGAAGTTCAGTCTCCTCCGTTCACAATCTGTCCCCGGGGCTCCTCAGATGTTTGCAGGAGGAGGCAGGGAGAGGGAAAGGAGCCAACGCTCATCTCCCAGCCCTCCTTCTTGGCGAATGCCGGGAATCACACCGGGGCTTGCCAAAACATGCGAGCGCCGGAGCTGAGCTCGAAGAGACACCCACATTCCCCGCGAGCCAGCACCGGAGTCACACACACCGATGCCTTATGTGCCTACACCACCATGGGGACATGGCGAGGTTGCCTGAGGACAGAAAGGCTTCCCCGAACTGGCAAGGGAGGTGGCAGCCAAGGGACGGCACCTCCCTGCTGGCACCCGGGCAGACCCCGCTGCAGCTGCTGGGAAAAACTTGGGGCTGCTGCAGAGCATCAGTTAATTTGTAATCATGGAAACGGCCAGCCTGGGTCAGCGGCTGTCGGCAGAGGAGCAGGGGAGTGCTGCCGGTTGTGATCTGTTCATTTTTTTTCATTTCTTTTAAGGGGATTTCATTTAAAAAAGCTGCCTTGATAAGGAATTTACCAGGGCAAAATGAGATTACACCGGAGCTCAGAGTAGCTAAAAGCAGCAGCATTGCTGGGGAGTCGGAGGCTGCTGCTTATACTATCTCTCTATCATCACATATATCCTTCTATCTAATCTATCTAGCACCGTATATACCCTTTAGCTCACCAGCTCTCACAATCCTTGCCCTCTATCCATCATCCACCTATTCATCAACACACATCCAGCTCTATCTACCTAGCCATCACTATAAATATCCCATCCATCCATCTCTCCCAATCTATCTCTCATCAGAGAGACCCTTTCCCTACCTACCTTCATATATATACACATATACATCTACACACACACCTCCCTGTCTGTCCATCTGTCATCAGCAGAGTGCTCACCTCCTCTCCCCTTCCACCCCCCCATCCCTCACTGCACGTATCCTTCTATCTGCCAGCCCATCCATCACAGCCGCTCACTCGCAGGGGCCGGGGTGCCTCTCTGCTCAATTTACTACCCGAGGACACCAGCTATTTTGCCTTGGAGCATCGGATCCTTACGCTATCAAGCGATGGGTCCCCTTTTCCCCTGTCCTGGCAGCACCAGGGAGGGGATCGAGTGGGTTAGTGCCAGGAAAGGTGCTCTGAACCAGCCACAGCAACTCATCACTGGAGCAGATGAGGAGTGCTCGTGCCACTGAGCCCACTGGGCTGTGCTGGACCCGCGCATGCCATGACACATGCATGTACAGGCAGGAGAACAGAGCAAGCTCCTGGTCTGGGCAGGAGCAAACCATGGCAGCACATACAACACAGGCAACTGCTTATAACGAAGGTGCTGAGCACCTTCTGCCAGCGTGCAGCACTAATTTAAAGTAAAATGCCAATCCCCATGCTGGGGAAGAGCATCAGTGCCCCTATCCCCCCAGATTACGACTCGCCAAGTGCAAGGGCAGCTGGGGGAATTTCCCCAGTGCACAGCGCAGCTGCATACACCACCATGGCAAAGCTTAGGTCTCCAAAATCCCATATTCCCTCTCCAAATCAGCTGCTGACCAAATCACACCATAACCTGGCCCTTGCCGACCGCCAGGCTGGGCGCAGCACCTCCACGCTGGAGCCAAAAGGCAGCTTCGGCGTGGGATGGCAGTGGGGGTGATGCTGCTGAGCAGCACAGGGACTCAAAATTTGCCAGAGAGAAGAAAACACAAAAGCGGTGCTTAAAAACTGAAAGCTGTTACTTTAATTACGGGCTTTCTGCTTTATCACCAATAGCGTTTCTCACACATTCATCAGCAAACCTGGTAATAAATCAATTGTGGGTAGCCAGGAGCTGCAGTCTGGCTCCTTCCCTTTCTCTTCCCTGCTCCCTGCGAGCTCTCACACCATTAGTATGCAGTCCGGTACTGCCAGTCTGTGCATTTCTCATCGGCTTTGGACTGGAGCTGGTATCAAGCGGATGCCCCCAGCACAGATTTCACACAGCCAGCTTTGGCTGTGGGGAAGGCAGGCACTGGCAGAGGAGACGGCGGACGTGCCTGCATCTCTCGGGGCACGTGCCTGGACCTGTCTGCATCTCATATGGGTATTTCTGCACCCAGAGGGTTTTGGGGGGGATGCGGGGATGGGGCAGCTGGGATGAATATTTTCCATACACTGACATCGGTGCTGCAGGGCGGTCTATGCACCTTATCTGCTGTCAAACCCAGCCAGAAAACTCACATCTGGGGGAGAAGCACATAAAGGTGTTTTCCTGTGCCTTTGCTGTGTCCTTGCACTTTGGGCAGCCATGGAAAGCAGGTGCTGCTCCCTGTCCCATATCTGAAAAAGCCAAATTTGCAGGCCAGCTGGGATGGTGCAACACCCAGCCGTGCTGCACAGGAGCTACCAGGCTTATCCCTGCACACACGAATTCCTGGAGGGGACACTGCATCTCCTGAGTGCCATCACAAGGCAAAGGGCTCCTGTTCAGATTGCTGGGGGGGCTGTAGCAGGATTCGGCACAGGGAACCGAGGACAAGGACAACGACCCTGGCTGAGGACTGCATGCACAGGCACCTGCCCGCTCCTCAACCTACTGCTGCCCGCTGCAGCAAAACCACCACCTCCGGTGTTTGGATGTAAATTAAACAACTCCAAACCCCTCATTTCTCCACTCCACTTTCATTTCACTGTCACCTCTCTAAGCTTCCCAATTTCCCCCACACACACTATTTGAGTGCTTCTGAGCTCCACTCTCCATTAGCAAACCCTGGATGCACGGTGGCAGAGGTCCGTCCCCTGCCCCTCGCAGCACGCCGATACCTGCCGCTTCCCGTCAGCCACGCGAGTGCTGCACAGATGTGCGCAGCAGCAGCCCAGATGTGCGTGGCACATCGCCAGGGTGGTGATGGAGAGGGAGAAGCCGTCTCACCTCCCGCTCCCCTGCTCCGATTCAGCCTGGCTCGGCAGTGACCCCCAGTCACCGCAATGTCTGCTGTGCAAAATGAGGAGACGGGCTCCCTCCAATTCCTGGTGGAGTGAGTGTGCAAATCAAATTGACCTTGAACACTAATTGGCCCTCTAATTAGCACTCTCAGCAGAGAAACAGAGGACCAGGAGGAGGCTGTCTTTTCAGAGGAGGTGGCAGAGCCTTGGCCAGGGGAAGAGGAGCAGCCATCCCCCCACGCTGTGTGTTTCTGCATGGTGAAAGGGCACATTTGCACGTTTAACTATGAAAATCCCCTCCCCGAGGCTAACTCTTGGGAGTGGAAGCTGGCCTGAAGCTGGGACCACGGTCCCAGGGAGAGCATCCCAAGGCAGAGGTACCGCACAACCCGGCCACCCCACAGCACAGACCTTCCCGTCCCCGCAGAGTCCCACACTGGATCACAAGCATCTTCCTGGGATCTTCCCCCAGCCCATTGCCTGCGGAGGAGGTCGGCTCCAGCACTGCCTGCCCAGGGTTTGCATCTCCATCACAGACCGACTGTCTCCCTCCATCTCTCGCCCTCCCACGCCAACACACACATTTCCCTCTGCTTATCCCCTCCTTTAGCCTGGCATTAGGAGCTCTGGGCTTGACATTTTCATCTACGATTATTTACAGGAGGGCAGATCCGAGGAAGCGGTCACAGGTGATTTCCTCTCACCACCAGCTCTGCTCCGCACAGAGCCGCAGGGGCCAGATACCTCACTGCAGATATCATTAATTCTGCAAATCCCCAAATCCCACCCTCCTGCCACCCCCATCCTGGGGAACCCGGCGACAAAAAGTGCTAAAACTGACAGCAGCAGCAGCCCTGCGGGAGCCCTCGCTGCCCCTGCCTCCTCCGACTGGAGCAGGAGCCGCTCTTCCCCTCCGAGCCCCAGGGGCCAGATCCTGCCTGGTCCACGGGCAATTAGAGGAAGCACTGCACAAGGAGGGAGTAAAACCCTCCACGGCATTGCTTCCCAGCAGTGAGCAACCAAGGCAGGGAAGAGCAGGGGTCACCCCTGCTTTGGGTCTGGCAACAGAGGGACCCGAATCCGAGGCTGGTCCCACTCCTGCGTGGAGCAAAGCCGAAGAGCGGCACTTGCAAACATAAACCCAGGCCTTTACACACCTTCTTTCAAAAAATAACCAACCGACAAGAAGCGATTGCAACCACCAGAAACCAAAGGAGATTCTTCTGCTACAATTACCGCCAGGAGCTGCCGGTGAACTGGAAATTCAGGTCGCAGCTCCTCTTTGGAGCTGCTCCTGCAGAAGGGACACCTTGGCTTCCAGCTCAGACGAGCTCCGTCAGCTGTCACCACCCTCCATTGCTCATGTGGATGATAAGTAAAGAGATGAGGTCGCTCCTATACCCACCAAGCTGCCCCTCTGCCCCAGACGACAATCCTGATGCCATTGATAAATCCCCATCTAGCAGGGATGATGTCCCAGAATAGTCATCATCATAAATCAGCGTGGCAGCAGCAGCACCCAGCTGGGCTGGGCAGGATCGGATGAGTCTGGCATCACCTCCACCCTCAGCACGGCTCGGAGTCCAGACCAGCACACAACCAACGAGGTGCCAGCAAAACCCAGCGCTCCCAGCTCACACCTCACTGCAGGAGCAGAGCGTGCAATCCCAGCGAGCTCCCGGCTCTCCTCCTCGCAGCGAGCTGTGCTGGCAGCACACCCAGGGAGCTGGACTGTGTGCTCACCAGCTGCTGCTTTCTTCACCTAGTTGCATCCCTGACCATAACTGCTCTTTAATTATTTAACATCTGCAAAATACCTCGAGAATTTGCATTGGAAAGGAAAGGAATTGCACAACCTAAAACTGGTCTTTTCCATCTCAACCTCCTTGCATTTTATCCTGGGATGAAAGGAGCTGTATTAGGCAAAGCATCAGTACTATTAGATTTCCTTGGAGCCCTAACAAATAGGTATTAGATTATTACTGCAGATGCATTTCTAAGGCACTCATCACCATAGTATCTGGGCATCAACTACACAGATCTAGAGATAAAAATGCTTCCCCCAAGAGAACAGGGTACAAAACCCCTTCTATTTTTGCCTCCCTTTCCCATTTCTTCCAAATACGTTCACCTCCCTCCCACTGCCTTCTGCAGAGCCAGAGCTGCTTACAAGGAAAGCTCTCCAGCTGATGGGCAACCCTTCAATCTTTGAAACATCTAAAGCAGCAAAAGCTTTTTGTAAAGACTGGCAGGAGTCAGCTGAAGAGATTTCAATGTGCAAATGGACACAAAAAGATGCAAGAGGGGGAATGAAACGTCAGATTTATTGTTCTAAGGACAAAGGATTTGCTATTAGATGAAACGACCCGATGGCCTGGCCCCAGCACCTACAGGTCACGCCACACAGAAAGCCGGTCCCTGCTTCAGGGGCGAATGGGAAAAGGTGTAAAGTTTGGGTCTGACCGTGCTGATAACATCTCTGATAATTCCCTGCATTACTATTGCCATTATGCTAACCCCTAGCAACACCACAGGAGTTGTGCTGGATATTGAACATACAAATCCACAGCTGGAAGTGCTTAAAGGCTGAAGAGAAAAGATCAAAGTTTGAGGGGGAGAACAAGGAGAAGGGGCTTGGCCAGGATCACAGGGCTGGTCTGCAGCCTCATCCCCCAGGTCCTAGCGCGCAATCGGGCTGGCGTGGGACCACACCGCATCACCCCTAACTCAGCCTTTCTTGCCCGTCCAGCTTATCTTGCTTCCAAAAAGACTAAATATCACGATGCATACGTCATCTTTAATTTCAACAGCTGGTTCCAGAGATTGCTATTCAGCCCAATTTCAGAGCAAAGCATCAAACTGATCACTTTCTCTAGCAGTGTCAGGCCATGCTCATTCCAGCCTAATGAAGCTAAATGCTTCACCCAGGAGAGGCTTCCCGTCCCTCTCGCAGCCCAGCTCACTCTCCCTTGCTCACACAGCAAGCTGCTAGAAGGTGCAAAACCTGAACGAAATCTCCTAATTCTTTTTGCAGTCACTGCAGACCAGGCTCTCTTCCCCAGCACAGCTTTGCCCGGCTTCCACAAGCCAAGCCCAGCTGCCTGGCTCACCGCAAAGCACCTTCTGCATTGCTGGTGGAGACAAAGCCGGCTGCTCCGGCAAGCCCAGCTTTGTGCATCGGCCAGAGCAGCCGCTGCACAGTGGGGAAAGCAGCTCTGTTTCCATAAAAAGCTTTCAAAAGCACCCTCTGCTTCTATCCACGGGCAGGACTCCCACTTGGAGCCAGGACCAGGGTCTCTCCCTGCAACCCCAGCTCTGCCCCCACCAAGGCCAGGAGCCCTATGACTGAGCCACTGCTCAAAGCATGACATATCAACATATAGATGTATGCATGTAACCCTTTCCAGTGGTCAGATGCAACCTCCAAGCAACACAGCTCTTGGCATCCAGCTGCCTTGACATCACTGTGATGGACCAGACGTCCCTCTGTCTGAAAACTGCCAGCCCTGGGAGTGGTGCCTCAGGGGTTAAACACTTTGCAGGATGACTGGGAAGGCCCAGCTCATCAGCATGAGAAATCCCGACCGACTTGGAGGTACACCATGAACCTGTCATCCTGCCCTATAGGGAAAACCTGTGTGGCCACCAGCCTGGCAGGAGAGATGAAGGGCAGCCGGGGCTCAGCTCTGGGGCACACTGAAGGGAGAGGGCTTGGGATGGGCGGGACCTGACGCAAAGGGAGTGAGCACAAGCAAAGGGATTTGGCTACGTCCAAGGAGGGCATGGCTAGCAAAAGAACCACAAATTCAAATGAAAAAAGAGCATGACTCCTGCCCCATTGCTGTGGTGGCGAGATGCTGGCACCAGCATCTAGCCAAGGGGTGAGCACGGTGGGGGACAGCTTGTTTGTGCGATGGGACCCAATGCTGAGCGTGGATGCTAGGCACAGCCAAAGCTCAGACATTAAAGAACAAAAACCACCACCATATCTCTTCTGGATGATTTTATGAGTTACAAGGTTAATGCACTTGGTCCTCTCTTGGCCAGAGATGCAGCCTGACCTTGTGCTGCTGCTCTAAGCATGCCTGTGAAGGCACTTTTCAACCGCAGCAAGGGTCAGGCGCCAGCAGCGTTTCTGCTCATCTCCCAAATCCCTGCTGCACTCCAGCCAGAGCCAGGGAATCTCACTGCTGAAGCCCCACAAGGCTGTGGGCCCCCCTCCTCCCCTGCCAACCCCATGCACAAGCCACCAGAGCAACTCCATCACCACCTTTGGTATCTGTGCTGAGGAGGAAAAGATATTCCAGCAAATCACCCACCCTGCACAGATTTATAATGAAGAGGAAGGTTCCAAGATCTGTTTGTTCCTCCTCTCCTCCATCGCAAGCATCTCTCTGTGTTTCACGAGCAACCTCAGAAATCGATGCTCACTGAATCACAGTTAGTTCCTTTGGTTTATTTATTATTTTCCCAGCTTGAACTCAAACCTCCTTCCGCATCGGGAGAGCGGGGGAAAGAACCACCCAGTGCTTCACAAGCACAAACACTGCGGGAGGGGTGAGACAACGCTGAGACACAGCAAGGGCAGAAGACCTTCCCTTCCAGCGCGTTGCTTTGGGTGCCACCAGGTACAACACAGCCTTGGGCGACAGATAGAAGATCTGGGAGAAGAAGAGGGCCTCTGCACGCTGGCTGCTGAACAAGGGATTTCCTGGGTGTTTTTCTAGATTTTGCATCACCTGGGCTGTGCTCAATGCACCGGCCCTGCTACGGTTCTCCTGTGATGACCAGTTAAAGGAAAAAAAAAAAAAAAAGCAGGCAGTTATCAAAAGTCCCCAGCAGCAAGGACAGAGGAGCACCGGGGCACGTCCTACTCTGACTTCTTCACCATCGATGTCTCTCCATCAACCTTGCCACGCATTAGCTGCCGCCTTTGCCCCAGCCAGGCATCCGATGCTTTGGGTCAAGGACCACGTCTTTGAAATGAGAAGGCAGGACTGGCAGGTTCCCATCTTGGTTCTGCCTGCAGCGACACTGGGCAAGTCACAGGAGCTCCTGCTTCTGCCACGAGCACCAACTCCTTACACCCCAGCACCAAAGGGACTCGAACCCACTGGGGTTTCTTCAAAACTCTTGCCTGCAGAGAATATCCCTCCTGCAGCACCACGGCTCACTTCTTCACCGGCCAAGGCTCACCTTTGCAAAGTTAATTGCAAAGACGGCAGCGCCTGAGCAGAAGGCAACCAGCGGGGCTCTCCAGAAAAGCCAATTCCCACAATAAAGAGCTGATGGGATTTCTGTGTGGAAGGGGGCAGAGAGGGGCAGGGGTGAGGGAGCAGAGTGTGTCCCAGACAATCGTTCCGCCAGCGCTAACGTGCGGATAAATAGCCGGTGCCGACATCTGCTGAGAAATACCTTTGCTGCTCCGTACAGAGAATTGCAATCTAATAATATCCCATCTGCCCCCCCCCCGCTCCATCCCTCCCCCACCCAATTACCGAGCCTGACAATATCCGTCATCTTCCCTTTGTGTCGGCGAGAATCCAAATGCAGACGCCGGGAAATTAATAATAATTGTTGTGTCAAAATGCGGGATGTAATCAGGATGCAGCGTGGAAGCTGATACAAACACAAACAAATGGTATTTATCCTCCCGAAAGATCCCTCCCCTCCCTTCCCTAAGGGCCGCTGATGATAATACTCATGGAAGAGATGAATCAGTGCTAATATAGGGATTAGGAATAGATCCCAAACCCCAGCCTGGGCTGCAATCAAAAGGAGCGCACTTAATTGAAATTAGAGCTGGGATTTCTGTGCCTCTGCAGAGATGGGTTAAGCCCATCGGGGCTAAACAGAAGGGAAAATAAAAATAGCATCTTTATTCGAGAACAAGAAGGTGGGCAATGAGAAAAAAAAGATCCTCTCTGGCTTTGGCACACCTGGTTTTCACAGCCCTCGCTTTTGAGGCTGCGTTTTGTCCCAGCACCGATTCCCGCAGGCAGGGCAGAGACGATGCGCTCCGCTTCTCACGCAGGCACCTCTCTCCCTTTTCAGCTCGAGCGCGGGTTCAGAAAGGATATTTCAAGATCAAACTGTGCCTCCCACGCTCTGATAAAACCGGGGGCGAGCTGAGCTCAGGGTCCTGTTCCCTACCCTTTCCTGAAACTTTTTACCACTCCGCAAGTGTAACGTGCTCTTTACCGCGATGATGCTCACGCCAGCAAAGATAAGTGCCCTTGCTTTTATTCCTTTTATTCTGCAGCCGAGGTGTGCAGGCACAAAAGGCGAGGGACAGACCACCGGAAAAAAGGCACAACTACTTTTACTGCTGCTTCAACTCCCGCATCCCTCTGCGCCCTGGGACCGATATCCTAAGCAGCAGAAACACAACTTCATCTCCTCCTGGCTCACCCCGACAAGCAGCCCCCAAGCTAAGCACGTTTGAACATCTGCCATTTACTCAGAGGGGCTGAATTCTTCCTAAATCCCAGTCCTAGGCAAGAGGGATGCTTATGAGCCAGGTACTTAATGGCAGCATCTCAACCTTCTCCCTTTCCAAAGGTCTTGGTGATGGACCGACTCCTCTTACCTTCTCTCTCCCAGCCCTAAGCATCACGCTGAGTGGGTGTTACTCAAAGGAGAGTCACACACATAAGAAGCAGAAAATAAGGACCCAGCTACGGTTTAGTTCCACGAGCCTATTAGCAATTTCTGTGCTTTAACTCCAAATTAGACTTTACTTCTAAAAACAAGTTTTTAAATTCTTGGCTCGGGAACGGTGCCATAGTCTGTGCCTTCCACTAGCAAATACAAAAACTTAGACTAAAAACAGGCCCCAAAATAAATCAGCCAGTTCCAAACACTCCTGGTCCCAGCAACAGTTGGGATTTGGCTCTGACCTTCACCAGTGTCACTCCAGCTTTCCCTGCCCCTAGCTCAGTTGTGCAAAAAGCCCAGCCAGGAAAATCACATTTCCAGAGCTGAGATGCAGAGGGAAAACCCTCTGCAAAGCTGCCTGTGAGCCTCTGCAGACTTAATTCATCTACTTGGCAGCGGCAGGTCCTCCAGGGCAACCCAAGGGGTTGCAGGTCAAGAGAGACTCAGTCAAGTATGGCCAGTTAGAGATGACTTAGATGCATTCCAATTCCTTGTCTAAACTTTTGGTTTCTCTACAGTGTCCTCTCCAGGAAAAGCTGGCACGACAGCAAACACGAGTGCATTCAAAAAAAAAACACAGCAGCAAATGCTGATATTGCTGTTCGCCCCAGCTGCATCGCTGCGCGATGATGCTGTGGATTTTACGAGCCTCCTTGCATGCTGGCCAAACTTTGATTTATACCTTCAAGCTGCAGAAAGCTTTTCAGACACCGAGCTGACTAGACGGTTGTAATGACCAAGATTTCAGTTAGGGATCTGGTTATACAGAGACCAGAGTTTTGAAGACCACCCATAAAATTCCTCAGTAGCTTTAGTTTGTACAGTCAATTACAAGTGCACCAGCGATCCGGCGAGGACAGCTTTGGATTAGCCTTAAGACTAGACTTTGAGAGCAGCTCCCAGCTCTCAAGAGCCTGGCTCATCGCATATTGAGCCACTGAATCCAGCACAGATCTTGAGGCCGGTCCAGAACTAAATTGATTTTAAACACAGGCACCATCTAGAAATTCGGCGCTTTCGCAGCCAGATGCATTTGAAGTTGGTTTGCAGCTGGGCAGGGAAGACCATTAGGAGTTCAGGCATGTACAGCTAAATGAGCTCCCCAAGGTTGCTCAGCAGGGCAGGGATTCATCTCATCCAGCTTCTGCTCCCAAAAACTTGGCTCTCTGGTCCAATGCAGAAATCTGGCTCCTCCATCAGGAGCAGAGGTTGATGCCTCTAAAAAAACCCCTATCTAAGGATGATGTGAACTGCGCTTTAGCACTGCCTCGCTCGCTGCTAACCACCCTAACACGGGCTGGACCACAGCCTCCACGCCCCAGAGCTGCTGCAGCTAATTACGATACTCCACCTAAAGAGGCTTAGAAGAAAAGCAAAGACCTGAGAAGTTCTTGTTCCTCCTCCCACCTCTAAACATCCACTTAATTCCCAGGCTGATTTTCCTGTCTGTAAAGCACATGTCCGCGCTGTCGGCATCCCGAGGCTGGACAGGCTCCAGGTCCTCCTCCTGGCTGTACCATCCCCTTGCTGAGCCGGTGCTGTGCCTACTTGATCCCTCTCAAATCACAAATTACAACAGCAAAAGAGGAGCTGGGCGAGGACGAGCCCGCAAGACACAGCCGCTCCGCAGCAAACCCCACACCCACGGCGGGGCTTGCGGCTGGATCATGGACTGTTGCGAGCATGAAAATTCATTCATATGAATTTGGAATATAATACCTGACACAAGATGTATCACTGCTGCCACACCGCAATCCCAGATAAGGACACAGCAGTAACAGATGGAGGAACAAGGCACTTATCTTGTTAGCTGATGGATTTATCTCTCCTTCCCCCACCCTTCCCTACATATTCCATAGTGTGTAGAGAGCCACGTTCCTCAGCAGAGCAGCATATGGAGCACGAATTGATTTCTTCCTAACACCCCCTCCACACTTTAATTCAATAAGAGCTGGAGTGGCGGATAAACAGCTTGTTGTGCTAGGAAAATTTCAAAACAGTCAAGAAAATGTCAAACTGTCTTTTTTATGAGTGCCTTTTTTTTTTTTTTCCCTCCTTTTTCTTTTTATTTCCCCCCTCCTCCTCAGGCGCTCATCGCTGCGGCTGGCAGCAAAGAGCTCGGTCCAGAGAGAGCGGTCCTTCCCCGGCTGCGGGGAGGCAGGCACCAGAGCATCTTCTGTCAGGCCAGTCCATGGCAGAAGGTGGCTTTGGTCCCATCCTTGGATGGAAGCTGGGAACAGAGCGGCTCTGGGTAAAAGATTAGGCAGATGGTTTCATCTGGCAGCTCCCTTAATCTCATTACTGGAGCTGGTGGAAGTTTTTAATGTGATCTCTCTTTCCTTCTCTTCCTTCACCCCATTCAAAATGTCTTTTTTCCCCAAAGAAGAGACATATTTCCATGGTGGTTTCTTTGTTAGGCATGAATAAAAACTTTTTTAAAAAAAATTCCATTTTTGGTGTCCTCTGCCTCTCTTTCAGTGCTTTATTTTAGCTCTGAAAAGAAGGAATTATTAGAAAGGAGGAAAAAGCACAATTACACGTTTTCTGGATCTGGCTTAAAAATATGGAGCATTTTGGAAATACCAGGGACACGCTTCTGAAAACCACAAGCCACCTCGTGTGCTCTAGCCCTGCAGACCCCTGTGCAACATCACCTTTGCCGGTAACCTAAGCCGAGGCAATGGCTGTGGTGTGGGAGTTCATCTGGGGATGTGGAGAGCCGACCCTGAGCAGATGCCAGTGTGTCCCACTGCTCAAGGGTCCTTGCAGCCCTCCAGGCTTGCAGACCTCTCCCCAGCACCTTGCCCCGGCTATTCCTCATGCAACTGCCCGTTTCTTTCCACCCTGTAAATCAGCCCAGAGCTTTAATCTCCTCCCAAATGCACTACCCCATCGGTCCCCTCCTTCCCAGCTCTCCCCACGCCCGCCACAGCTTGCTCTCCTGAAGGTTTATTGCAAGACAAAAGCCTTCATGCTTTTCCTCCCCCAGCCACGCACCCTTTCAGCAGCTCATTTCCCTCACTGTTCAGCTAACATGAACCTCTCTGCAGAGCAGAGACCACCACAGCCCCAAAGCTCAGCCCAGGAGTCAGTTTTGGAGGTGTCGGAGGAATGAGACCTAGTCCAAGAGCCTGCTTTTGGATTTTGAAAAAAATCGATGTGAGCACAAGGCAAAAAAGGTAAAAGTGCTCCCAGAGATGACACCAAACCCAATGGATTCCCAAGAAACTCAAGAGACGACCTCACTCAGCTTAATGAATAAAAAAGTGCCCCATAAGAAATGTAGGAGCTGCTTTGTTTCCTTCCAAACTTCTGAGAAGTCTCTGCGCTGATGCAGGACCAACTGCAACTCGCATGGGCAGAGAAGACACTGTGCACCCACAGTTAGATGCCATCGGTGGCCTCAGCACCCTGGTCAGGATGCAACACCAGTGCCACCTTATCCTGCAGCGCTGGCAAGTGCTGCTGTAGGTCAAGCAGGGAACTGGCGTCTGCAATCCCCAATCCAGAACATCAGCTGCTGACCCACTGGGGAGCAGAAAGGAGGCAGACAGAAACCCGCGGGGCAGGCAGCAAGACGATGCTCGGGGTTGCACATCCCTGCAGAGCGAGCGTGCAAGAGGGAAAGCAGCTGCTGTTAACATGCAGCAGCAGCACACTGGCACAGAGCAACTTGGGTCGGGCGCTCACTGTGCATAAGCTGGGATCGTTTTGGGGGAGAACAGACCCGCAGGAACGGGTCCAAGGGAGGAGGGCTCTGTCCTGCTGCTTTCCACCTCCCCGCCGTCTGCCTGCTGCTGTGCTAGAAGACGAAAGCCGTCTCCCCACCCCCTCTGCAGCAGAGCAGTGCAGAAGGCTGCAGGATCCTGCAGGGAGACGGCGTGTTTAGCATGCAGGAGAGAGTGCCGAGCAAAAGCCCTGTCTCGTGCCACAGTGCACGGGGCCTGCTGAGCAGCCGGCCAGGAACAGCAAAACGCTGCTGGAAGGAACGGGGTGGCAGGTGAATTTGTAGCCTCTCTACTGCTCCCCTTCTTCTCATTTAGCTCGCGGTTGCAAAGTAGGGCTTGGGTTTGGCACCTAACCTCCCTGCCTCAGTTTCCCTCTGCAAAGCAACAGTGACAACTCAGAGCAGCGGAGCAATGCTGGGATCCCACCACCCCTCTTGCTACAGCCCCAAACTGTCAGGCAGGAGCACTGAGGAACTTGCCTCTTTGCTCCAGGAGCATCATCTCTTTGCTCCATCCTTTTCTCCCCAATTGCAGCTCCTGCCAGCTTGCACTAGGGACCCACAACCCCTAATGACAGTGGCAGCACCCAAGCACCCACGGGTGATGCATCCTGGCCAGCACCCACCCCGTGCCACAGCCCCCAGCCCAGCGTTGAGCTCTCCTCCTCTGCCGCAGGCTGGAGCTCGTACCCTCCAAGCCTTACCTGCCTCCAAGGCCACGCCGGGGAGGGGACCAAAGCGGGTGGCAGCGCACCGTCACCGAGGGCAGCCAGTCCCCATTTGATGCCGGTGCCTCTGATCGGCTCCGATCCCCCATATCCATCTCCCTCCCAAAGGACATGGTGAGCCCCTTCTCCCCCCAGCCCCGGGACCCTTTCAGACCTGCCCCTTTCAAGCAAGGCTCTCACCGAGCGCCCAATTACAGCTCTGTGGCAAAGGGTGAAAAGCTGCTCTCAAGAGCATCCTGTTTTCTCTCTTTCCCTCCTGCTTTTCAAGGTTCCTTTTCCCTCCCTTCTCATGAGGTTAAAGAGCTAAAGACCAACTCAGAGACAGATAATAGAGTGACAGCGCCTCATAAAAAAGCAGCTGAAGCTTTGGAGAAAGCTGGCATACGGTGCATTAGGGATTTCTGTCGCAGCAGCTGGGAGTAACAGTGACCCTCTGAACTCAATTTGCTCCACGGTTTTAAAACGAAGGAAAGCCTTTGGACTGTCAAACTCCTCCTCTGCCTTCCAAGGGTGGCTGCAGACTCTGGCAGGAGCTTTTGGGGGCCCAGCACACTCCTTGCCTTAAAGCTATTGCTCCTGGTTCCTACGTGGGGATGGAGGTGGCATCCCAAACCCTGCAGGGATGAGGTTAGGCGGGATGCGGTGCAAAAGGGAGTGCAGCCTACCAGACGGGAGCACTGCTGAGCCCTGGGCTGTGGATAAGTGTATTTATTCATTACGAAGTAGTAGCAACCCTTCAGAGGATTACTTTCATGCAATGGCCCTCCTTACAGTTCCCCCTGCCCCAAGCCAGCAAGAGCAGAGGGGTGAGGAGGGGGACACGTGCAAGGTTCGTGCTGCATGCAAATAGCTCAGTGCCGCTGCACAAACCCAACACATTCCCCTCTGCCACTGCCTTTCTTTTTTTTTTTTTTAAACGAGTAGAAATTCTTCCCACTACGCATTAGCGCCCGACGTAATGGTGCAAAGCATTTTTCATTTATCATCATAATGCCAGTCAAACGAACCCCCTAATAACATAAATGCAAGAGGAAAGCTATTAGAGTTTATTTGTGCAGTGGCTTTGAACTCGTCCCCACTGCTCCAACCGTGTAACTGGAGGGGATGGATGGAGCTGGCATCTTTAGGCCCTTTTATCGAAAGCGATTCCTCAGCTAGCCAGAGTCTTTCCTTACAGACCACTGCAGCCCCATGCATGTTGCTGTATTTGCAGAATTATCAAAATAAATACCTAAATACCTGAAATAATCCAGTCCTGTTTAGAATCACAAGCAGCCGCTGAGATCTTTTGTGCCTTTCCATAGGTATGATGTGCTCCAAGTCAAGGTACTGGGGAACAACATGCCTGGCTACTAGCGCTCACCTTCAGCTAAAGATCTCCCAATTCTTTGCCTGCTGTTCCTCCCATGCATACCTGAAAACAGGCATTTACCTTCTGCGCCACACAGCCCTGCGTGGACTCCCTATCCCAGCTCTGCGCGTCCAACAAGCGCCGTCAGAGCTTCTGCGATGCAGCTCAGTCCAGACCGCTCCTTTGCGACCCACGGACCACACATGCTAGGGAAACCAGTGCTCGTGCTATAGCTCTGCTGGTGTTGGTGAGGCTCATTTACACGAGGAAACTTGCCTATATGTAAAAGTACTCAGAAGATTCAAGTCGTTCCTCCGCATCCCCCATCCCCAACATCTTCCAGCTTAACTTGTCCCAGCAGCTCTCATCCCACAGAAGCTCCGTCCTAGAGAGTCATTGCAAGGCATTCCATTTTATATACAATAATTTCCTCATTAAGCCTAAATTAAATGCATATTTCAGAACCTACGAGTGAGAGCAAACTGTTCAGTCTTATGCTTTATTAAACAAAAATCTTTGTGTGGAAAGAGCCTTGGTGCCAAATTACAGCCCTGCTGATGGGGCCGAGCTATTCCCAACCGTACAGTAACCGGCATGTCAAGATGTGCAATGCTGGCAGAGAGGACCTGCACTGCGGAGGCAAACAGAACAGCGCCCGCCTGACAAATTAGTTTACTCATTAAGTTAAGAAGCCTATTTTGCTCAACTTCTACAAATCAGCGTGCTTAGCAGTCAGGAAACTTCCAGGGAAGGGTTGTGCCCAGTGCGGTTGCAAGCTGGCAGGAGCCCCGGCTATTGCCACAGCCGTGCAAGAATAAGCCCTCTCTCCTTCACCATGCTGTCTGTTGGAGCAGGGAAAATTCACTGTATATCTGAGGGCATAGTAAGAAATCCAGGCTCATTTAGGGCTTGGATAGATGGAGGGACAGGAGACGCTGTGTACTTGCAGTAGAGCATGCACAGCGGGTTGGAGCTGTGGTGGAGGGCTGCAGGTTTGCAACCGAGCAGCAGTGCCAAGGAGGGACCCTTCTCTAAGGGTGTTGGCTGGGGACAAGGTGCCATCAGTGAGGCACAGCCAGAGGTGTGGAAGAGCATCCCTATGCCAAAAACAGTGTGCAGTGCTCGAGGCCAGGCTGAGGAGCAGAGATGCTCGCCAACCCCTTGCCTGTCACCTGCCCGTAGCCAGAACCAACAAGCTATCAACCATCTCTCCTTCTGCTCTTGCAGCCTTACAAAGCAATAAAAATAACCACAGATAAAATCTAAATATATATTAAAAAGCTCTACCCCTGCCTCTCAGTTTACAGTTGATGGGCTCTGGGACGCAGACTTTGCAAAGAGCTTCCCTGGGTGCAGAGGTGTGGCAGGAGCCGAGCAGGGGGGGAGAAGGGGTAGGAGGCAAAACTTGGGTGGAAAGATGACATGAATTGAGAGCAAGAGTCACAGCAGAGGAGGGCTCGCAAGAAGGGAAGACAATAAAACCCAGGGAGGCAGAGATTAATGAGTGTTTCCCAAATATGATAATTTCTGGACATCAACACATTAAATTTAATATCCTCATGGGCTACTGGGAGGGACTGCATCTCTCCAACCCTATGCACAGAGAGGAGAGGCCCTGGCTGGCTTTGCAGGATGCAGGCACCGCCAACCCACCCCATGGCAGAGCTGCCCGAGCTTTTGTGTGCACAGGGAACGTGTTTTCTACTGCAGCATAGCTCCAAGCCTGTGCATTTGTGCCTCCTCTGCAGCAGCACATCCAGCTGTCAGCGGCTGGGTGCCGGTGACACGTCCCCGAGCGTGGGCTGAGGACACAACAGCCTGTTTTGGGAAGGCATCTGTCAACATGCCCGCAGGCATCCCTGCCACCGTGTCGGCACGCTGGGACACTGCTGCAGCACGCACAGCCCCGCTGAGACCTCCAAGGAGATGCCAAATTGCATCCATTGTGCGTGGCTAACCAGGCGTTAGCCTCCTATGCTCCGTCCAGACAGAAAGCAGCTGGGGGGAGGCTCCGCCCCGAAATCCCCATGTTTAACACCAACCCAACACACGAGCCAGCAAGGGGTTTAACTCTGCCATGGTTGATACCAGCAAAGTATAAGCAGTTGTGGTTTCTCGGGCACTGCTGGAGGGGCAAATCCTGCCATTATTCTCACCCTAGACTTGAAGGCAATAGGACTGCTTTCCTGAGATATTTCAGACCAGGTCTGTTGTTGCAATCCCAGAGTTTGCTGGGCATCTCTCAACACCGTCCAGCCGCTCTGCACCATAACCATGTGTGCATCCAAGCCCTGCACAAACCACACTTGAGCTGCCAAGGCCTGGCGTTGCCTGCTTTAAAAAAGCTACCACAAAGCCCATGGGAAAGGGGACTCCCTTGTGCTATCTCCACAGAAACCACTGAAGCAGACAGAGCTGCTGCTCTAGCAACCATCAGCACTCCCTGCTGCGACCCCTTGGCTTGCAACTGTGTGTACTTCGCAGGCCTTGTCCCTGCCAGAGGATGCTCTGAGACAGACCCGTTGCTCTGGAGTCAGACAGTTTGCCCAGCACTGCAGTCCCTGTCAGCTCCTCACCAAGATTTGTGGGCTGTGCAGAATTGCTTTATTGACATTTAAAGGTCTTGGCCAACCTGGCCCCACATATCTTTGTTATGGAGGATGGGATTCGCTTCACCCAAGTCTGCTGCCTTAAAGTTCAGAGTCAAGTCTAAGCTATTTTTGCCTTCTCGGCTGCTATGACGGTCACCAGCTCAGTGACAAGAAGCATGCCTGGGGCCCCATCACAGCCCCATGGGGTGTGCCACGGCCACCAAAGCCTTACAGCTGCCATGCACAGGGCATTAATGCAGGAGGCTCTGCCAGCACAAGCAGCAGCAGAGAAGTAAGCCTACAAGGAGCTGGACACATGCAGAGATGTGCCACATGGTTTGGACAAGCAGCTAAGGCGATGGCTGCAAAGTGCCTCATGTCCTCAGCTGGAGTAGGACACAACCAGTAGAGCCCCCAACTCAAAATGACCATGTGCAAGCATGAGACAGGGAGAGCATGGAGAGGATGAGAGCCAAGGGCATGGGTGCTCCATCCCTGGCAAGCCCTTACCAAACCAAGAACCAAGCGACAGACAGAAGGACGCACGGTACTTAAAGGACAAACACAACATGGCCTGACATGGTCCACCGAGCCCCTATTATGTTCAAGGGAGCTCAGTGTTTGGGAAAGTGAAGGGATAAGCCTGAGACCGGGCTGTGCCTAGTGAAGACAGGCTGCAGGCTTTAAGGGGGAAGGTAATTTGGGTGAGAGTACTGATGAAATGATAGAGTTCACAACCCGATGGAAAGAAAGCCGCGGAATAAGGATAACGGACTTCAAAAGCCAGACTTCAACAAATTCAGGAAGCTGGTAGATGGGGTCTCCTGGGAAAATAATCTAAGGTACAAAGAAGGGGAGAGCTGGCAGTTACTGAAAGAGACTATATTACATGCACAATAGCAGGCTATCCCCATGCAAAGGGAAGATAGGAAGCATAGTAAGAGACTGCTATGG
The DNA here is from genome assembly GCA_020745775.1 of Theristicus caerulescens. Lineage (NCBI taxonomy): Eukaryota > Metazoa > Chordata > Aves > Pelecaniformes > Threskiornithidae > Theristicus > Theristicus caerulescens. The sequence goes on along the minus strand of CM036575.1, from coordinate 2,915,272 downwards.
CTGAATCAGGAGCCATTCAATGACCTAGAAATAAAGAAGGAACCATAGGAGGAAAAAAAAAAATACAGAAACAAGGGCTCATAACTAGGGATGGGTATAGCAATTGAAATAGCATACAGGGATAAAGTCAGCAGCACTAACATGCAAAACAAGTTTCAATTAACGAAGGACACAAGAGGAGAATAAAAAGGCTCTTGGATGTGTTCAAAGGAAGAGGAAAAGGAAGGTGAGGTCCATTACCAAGCAGGAGAGGAAAGCATGCAGCAGAGACCTTCACTGCTGTGTTTGATTGTATCTGTATAAAGGAAGGTATATAGTCAGCAGACAGCTCCAAAATTCATGTTAACAGGGAGCTGGGCATTCACACCAGAGCAGAGAGGGAAAGAAGAGGGTTAAAAAAAAGCTGGCAGAGATGGAGGAAGCTCTCCTAAGAGTGCTGAAAAATCGGGCAGAATCGTCCCTGAGCCACCAGTGCTGCTCTTTGGGAGCTCGTAGTGGCCAGCAGAAAGGGCAAGAAATCTTCATATCTTTAAGAAAAAAGCCGGGAGCTGTAAGCAAATCAGTTCAACTTCAATCACCAGGAAGATACTAACACAAACGATGAAACTATCACAGCTTGTAAGTCCCAGGAATTTAATAAAGTGAGAGGAGGAAAAAAAAAAACCACACAACCACCACCAACATGAGTTTGTCAAGAACAGATCATGTCAAACCAACCTAATTTCCACCTTGACAGGATAACTAGACTTGGTGGATAAGAGGAAAGCTGTAGACATGATATACCTTGACTTTAATAAGGCTTCTGATGCCAGTCCCACACGGCACCCTCCGAGGAAAGTTGAGGAAACACGGTCTGGATGTAATCGCTGAGGCTGGGGGCAGAGGGGAGGAGGGATAACAGCCTGTTGACAAAGCACTCTCAAAGAGCGCTTATCTATTATTTACAACCAAGCTAGGAGGGCAACCTACAGTGGGATTCCTCTGAGGCCTGTCCCGAGCCCTGCTCTCCCCAACATTTGCATTTAACAGCTTGCATTACCGATCCAGGAGCATGCTTACTAAAATTTGCGGATGATGCCAAACTAGGAAGAGAGGGGCTGGAAGGGCTCCGAGGGTAGGACCAGAATCTCAAATCACCTCCGGAACGAGCAATAGGAAATCCGATAACAGACAGGCGTGATGCGATACACTTGGGGAGGAAAAATCAAACACACTTATAAAAACGAGGAAGACCAGCTAGGGAGCCATGTGCAGAAGACAACCAGGGTGTTACAGCAGACCACAAACTACAAAGGAATCGACCAAGCTACAAAAGACGGCAAATCTTATGTTAACATGAGCATTGTAAAAAGGACAAAGGAGAATTATTTTGCTCCACCTTGTTTAATTCAAAGCCTCAGCTGCAGTACTTCATGCCGATGTAGACATCACGCTTTCAGAAAGCTAAAGGTTAAGTCGCTGTGGCTTAACACATTAGCACCCACCCGCTGACCTGCACTAACCGCATCGTCTTCCCCCGCAGCACATCCAGCCCCGCCGAACCCACAGGTGGAGGTTCCCTTTCTTTTCAGATCAATCTGAACTGCATTTGCCACAGTGCAAGACACACATCTCTGACCGATCCAATGCAATTGATTGCACGTCCGAGCCATGGATGAGTGGGGGTGAGTCCACGGAATAGCAATGAAATTGGTGAGAGATGCAGACAACTCTCAAGAAAGATGAAAGACATTGGGGTTTGCTTTGTCACTAAAAGAAAAGATTGAGTAAGACGTGACAGCACTCTTCCCATACATAAATATCATAAGGAGGAAGCGGTGAATAATTATTTGCCACATCCTTTCAAAGAGGCAGAAGAAAACAGCCTAATTTGATGCAGAGAAGATTTTGGTTGGGTATTTAGAATAACTTTCACTCAGGCAGGTCTCCAGCAAGCTACACCCCCTCCATCACCAAAGAGCAGCTCAGTTGCCCGTGAAGGATGTCCCACGTGTGCCCAGCTCCACTCCAGGGTGACATCAGCTGGGATCCCACCTAGCCCTACAGTTTTGTAATGCTACAGAGGTTATTCAGCAGCAGACTAAGACACAGCAAGCTTTCAGGTTTCACAAATGTGTTGCGGCAGCGTAACAACGGACTGGACCATGAAACCATTTCCGCCCGCTGGCAAGCGACCGCCGTACAAGTAATCTCTGCAACATCAATGAGATCCATCTGCAAGCACCTGCTCACCAGTGGGAGCAAGGGCTCCACCGCCCAGACAGCGTGACCCCACAAATCACAGCAAGCCACACTCAGCACTTTTATTCTTTATTGTTACAGTTCAGACAGCTCCATTATTTATCCAGATTACTTATTCATGTTCTATTTCCAGGGACAACCTGTTTCGCTGGATAGAGTTATCATAGTCTCTCCTCTCTACTCACCCCCAGCTCTTGTGCCCCTTTACATGGTATTTGGACATGGTGCTACCACTGCTTATGTAATAACGTTGGCTTTGACTAGAGAGGCATCCCATCCGTCTCAGCCCATCACGGGTGACCATCCCATTACTCATTTGCCCCCTCTCTCACACCACACAAGCGTTCTGACAAGAGGAGGATTGAAAAAGCTCAGCCAAAAATGACAGCTAAGTCTCAGACACTGATTGACAGAAGCACTGAAAATTTCCTGAGGCGACTCAATCAGACCAGGTTTTCTGTCCATCTTTAGAAACTGAAGAAGCTAAACCAGTTCAGACAAATATTACTCCTACCTAGAGGGACCGCAAGGGCTGGTCATTAAGAACAGGGTGGCTGCTGGCTTGAATTCAATAGAGATATCCAACATATTTTCCATATCCCCCAGCACCACAGTGTTTTAATCACCCTCATTTCAAGGCTGCACCTCGGAGTGCAGATGGACTTTTATCCGTTTTGCAAAGATTTGAAGTCTGAAAGGTTATCGTGGTGGGTCAGTACCTGTCTCCAAGATGACTTAGATCACACCATTTGCCCTGAGGTGAGCGAGACCCCAGGTCAGACCTCCGGGCACAGCCCCACCTCCCAGACAAGCCCCCATCACCCAAGCTGAACAGGACCGGTGGTTCCTGAAGCCAGCCAGCTCCATGAAACATGTCCTCCTGCCCCTGCAGGGCTCAGTTTCCCTATCTGAAATGCTGACATATTAAAGTTTCACCCCCTGTGAGAAAGCATTTAGAGAAGGAAAAGTATTTCTAAGAACAAACCATGCCATTGCTAGAACTTTTGATTGCTCCTCTGCCAAGCTGCATGCGGATCCTCCACCTCCAGGCACCATCATCATCAGCTCAAACCCACATCTGCAACATCCATCCTCTCCATCATGCCTCCTCCCTATGGCACATACAATTGCCCCAGGACCACACTGAGGTGGAAAGAATAAAAAAAAATAAAATCAAAACAACCGAATGAATTCCCTTAACAAAATGCTTAACTCTTGTTAAACAAAGGGAGGTTTCTCCAAGGAGCGATTACAATAAGAGCAGCAGCCTAACTAGGCATCAGACAGCACTCTGCAAGGTTTGCACCCTATTGCAACGGGTGCTGAGCACCTCTGAGCACGCATGGCAAATTTTAGGCTGCTGCTGGCTTCAGCAAGAACTGAAAATACTAAATACCTGAGCTAGAAGCACACTCAACCTAGAATATCAGGTGCAACTATTTTTAGTGACTCACTCAGTATTTCACCATTCTTGCTTACAAAAACAGGGCAAAAGCAAGAACTCCAATTGACCCTGTGTGTTCATCTCTCCTCTCTGGTTTAATCATACATATCCTCCCGGGCATGACCCATGCACATCACAGACCTCCTACCAAACACATCAACACCACCAACAAGGCATTTCGTGACCTACAAGCAGACATCTCTTTCCAGGTCACTTGAAGAGAGCTACAACAAGCGTGAAGTCCCAAGAAATCACATGCTGAGCACATAAATACTCCAAACTCCAACTTCCAGCCTCTTCTCTGAGCCATACTTTGAGGTGCAGAACAGCAGCAGTGGCTGAGAGATGCTCTAATCAGTGCATCTAATTTCAAACACTGTAAGGACCATGTTATGCCTCGGGATAAACGTGAAAGGCTGCCATTGAAGTAAAAGAGAGGTACGCACTTCAGAAGTTGGAATTTGGCCTTAAAAAAGTCACTAAAACTAAAATATTAAAGTACATTTAAAAACATAATAAGGCAGATTAGCAATCAAACAGAGCGGCTTGCTGGGGGACTGATAAGTGAGGAGGATTCCAGGGGCAGATACCACTACTGAAAGAAGGCCAAGAAGACCTTGTTTAGAGTAAAAACTGCTTTTGATCCAAAATACAGCATGGAAATTCATTTTTTCTCATGCATTTTCCATGACAGAAACAGCCCAATCAGCCTTGTTTTAAGCAGCAAGGCTGAAGCTCCCACCTGGAGTGTTTTGCACCAGGAGGGATGGGAAATTGCCTGGTGACTCAGTGGCATGATTCAAGCTACAGCCCCCTACCTCTTGTAGATATTCAAAGCATTTTTGACTCATTCAGAAAATTATTTGACCCAGCCTGGTCCCAACTTTCTGAACCATGCAGCAGAGGAGCTGCAAAAGTCCTGCTCCCTCACCAATCCTGCTGGAATCAGGTCTCGATTTTATTTGCTCATTAAAATATCCATGCAGGAGACATCTTTCATCTCTTAGCACTGTCCTAAGAAGCAGAGAAGTCATCAGGAGGAGTTAGCTTTAGGGATGGACTGAAAGGGACAGTGCGTGGAAGGGCTGGGAGGACAGCGGGAGCTCAGCGCTTTTCTTCAAAGATTTTCTCAGTGTCTTACTCAGCGATTCCTGAGACACAAATAACTAACGAGGCGGCAATGTGTTGAGCTGCAAAGGCTGGAGCGCCTGTTGCTATAGCCCCAGACCTCTCACTGTCTCCAGACTGAGGAATCAATACAGGTTTTGACACCCATCAACCTTCAGCGTGCCTACAGGCCAGCAAGGAGCGACCCAGGGCCACCTCTGCTGAGACCCCTCTTCTGTCTAGCAATCCCCTCGCCTCCTGGCTTTGCAGAAATCCTCCCGCACAGGGGAGCGTGGCAGTTTCAGTTCCCCAAGACTGGTGGGCTGAGCTTGCCAACCTGACTCAATGACTGAATTTTGCCTGGTTTAGGGTAGAAAGTAAGATGGCATCTCTTCTCGGGCTAGACTTCAGAAGCTTGTATGATAACCATCTTATAGAGAAGGGGCAGATGGCTCACATTCAGTCCAAATTTCACCTGTAGTAGCCCAAAATATGGCTGAAGTTTCTTCAATCCCTAAAGTCTCTGTACAACTCATGGGACCCCTCCCTCACCTGCACCGAACCTCTTTAAGGTGTCAAAACCAGCATGTGAACAGCCACCAGAAGGTGCTCACCGTGACGAGCACGCTGGAGCTCAGTGGTCCAAGGAAATGGGGTGGGAGGTTTTTTCTCCCAGGGTCCCATCCACAAAGGGAAGAACAGTGACCCCCACGTGCTAACTACAGTCAGGATCCCAGCTGCATTTTCCCAGCTCAGTCTGAGTGTCTTTGCCCCAGGGATCTCCAGCTGATCCCCCCTCCCCAGCGTGCTTTCATGTTCAGGCAGCGCTTGGCTCCCTCGAAACGCGGGGATGTTCAAGCCTTGTTACTTCGGCTGGGGTCAGGGAGACTGAAAACATAAGTGTATAATCCTTTCACAAGTTAATTAAAGTACCCATCCATCCTTCATTCAAGCCATTAGCCATGGGTTTTTACAATTAATTATTTGGAACCAAATCAAACAAACAAACAGAAGACAACATAGAAAGAGAGAAAGCAAAGCAGAGACAGGGCACTCCTGCGGCGGGGCATTAGCAAGGCTCCTCCGTGCCTCCCAAAGCAAGCCACGAACCTGTTTTAGCCAGCACAAGGGTGTGTTAGAGGTGGGGGGCCCTGGTTCAAGTTTGGGTGCTATGTCAAGCTGCTTCTGTGACCGTGGAAAAACCTCTTCATCTCTCCTCACTTTACTGCCAGCCCCTCATGCCATAACCCATTGCTGCACTCCATACCCAGTATGTCCTCCCTTTGCCCCTGGCAGACCCTTGAAGTGCAAATAAACTCCAAATAAATGACTTACAAACCATGAGGACTCTTTGGTGAGGTCTTGGTAGGCTGGGGCACTTGGGTGGGCAGGAGCCAGTGCTCCCAGCACCTTCCAGCACTGACTTGCCCCGCTGCCCATGGGCTCGCAAAAGCATCCGCAAAACCTCCAACCAGCTGAGAACAGAGCGGAGAGCCTTTCCACCTGCACGGATAGCCTGGGAAGGGCTCCTGAATATTGCAAGGAGGGCAAGCAGCTCTCCTCCTCACTCGGGTGGAGGCTGGGTCCCCAGCTAAAGCTCTTTGGCCTAGTTTATCTCCTCTCTTCCACGATCTCTCCTTTTTGAATACTTGATTTCAGCATAGGTATGCGAGGGGAGAAGGGGAAGTGGAGAACAGGGAACCATCCTTCCTTTTCTCCGCTTTTTTTCCTTGCATTTCCTTCCCTCTCATTTGCTGTCACAGCTACGCTCTGTCTCTTATCCCCAACCTCCCTCTCCTCCATGCCCTCCCTACTCCCCATCAAGACAAGGTTTAATGTCTTTCCATCTCTTCCCTCTTCCCGGGTAAATTGCAGCGAGCCTGCCGGCTGCTCGGGTGGAACACGCTGTTTTATATGCACCATAAAAGGAGAGAACTCTGTAAACAATATTATTTTTAATAAAATCCTAGGCTTTGGCAGGCCAGCTGCTTTTGTGTCTGTCTTAATTTAATCAGACGATCAGCTCTCTCAAGCAGCAAGAGGGAATGAAAAGCATTAGCAAGGAATCAAGGAACTGGTGAGGAAGAGACACGATTTCCATCAAGTGCTTTCTGGCCCAGTGTGTTGCTATGTGAGCAGGACCAAGTTTTCGGCAAACAGATTCCCAGCCTGGCTCATCCGAAAAACAACTTTGTCAAGGCACAGGAAGGACACGAGCACATCTAGGCACATAACACCCATCCTATAGTGCTTGAAAAAGAGCCATACAGCTGGTATGGGCAATGAACAAACCCAGGCTTAATGATATTTTCAGTCAGAGCAGATCACAGCGGCTCTCCCTGGACACTGGCAGGTTTCTGCCATACCCCATGCTCCCCAAGACGGGAATCCTGCCTGGTTCGGTGGCTCCCCACACTTGCACCCAGGTAAAGCCACCCAAAACAGCATCCATCAGCTCCCTGTCCACAGTCAAACCCCAAACCACGCTGGCATGCCCTGTTCGTCATGTCAAAATTCAAACCCAAATAAATACGATGATAGTATTAAGGATGAAATATTAAATTCTGCAAATATATCCCCAAAGGTCCAGCCAAGGCTACGGCATGCATCGGCAGGGGAATTGCCTTCTCCAAAGAGCAGCGGGGAGGAGATAAGGTTGGCGGCTGGAACAAGGGGAGAGGGAGGGCAGCCCCGAGCATCCCTTAACAAACAGCCTCGCAAGCAGCAGCTGAGTTTGAAAGGTGTCACTTACAGACAGCAAAAACCTGGCAGAAGCAGCTGATTTTGTGACACTTCTGTTCGAGACCAAGCAACAGCCAACAAGCATCTGCCGCGCAGACAACTCCCTTCCTCTTGCACCAAGCCCTCAAAAGAGGCTTCATTGCCAGCAGGCTCCAAATTTGGCCATGAAGTCCTCTGAGCCTAACCCACTGCAGATGTGATCATCGCCTCCTTCTCCTAGCTCTTTTTTTTGCAGCTAGAGCAGCCTGGAACACAGACCAGGACTCCTCTGGCTTGGGAGCAATCACGGGTTCCTCTGCTTCCACTCAAAGCCACAAATCCTCCAGAATAGAGATCCTCAAAAATATGAAATAATAATTGCTAATTACAGACACAAAGTAAACAAATCAATTGATATTTACTTGTTTACCCAGTTACAAAAAATGTTAATCACTTCGCATGTATTTTTAAGATATTAAGCTGCGCTAAGGCACAGCCATAAATATCACCAGTAAAACAAATATGGTGCTCGGCACTGCAAAGGAATTAAAATTAGTATTTAATTACAAGAAATCGCTCGAAGTTCTTTTGCTACCATTAATCACTTTCAATTATGAATGTAATTATAAGTCATCTTTTCTCTGGGTGGTCGCTGCTGGGACCTGAATCCGTGACCCTCTGCTCCAGTAGAGAGCACCCCACTTTCCTCTCCAAACAACAACTACTCACCAACTGTGCTAACGGGACTGATCAATTAGTGCCTTTACGGAGCTCCTAAGTGCCAAGGGCATGCAAACAGAGAGAGGGCGAGGAGGAAGACTGAGTTACTTCATTCCCTTCACTTGCACCGATTTTTACACCATCCACCCGCCAGCAGCGTGAGAACAGAATCAGGGCTACTGAGATAGATAAATTGATGTGAAAACTATTCCGTCCTCAGATTATTAAAGGACAAGACGATAGTGTTATCTCTTGCTACAAGGCAAATCAAAGCCTAGAGAGTTCCTCCCTGCAACATGAAGCTTTTCAGCGGTGACATGTGGCAGCTCGAGTCCGTGCAGGCAGAAGAGCAGTGTGTTACAGGGCTCAGCCAAAACTTGCCCCCTTCTCCTCTTGGCTCTACTCTCCCCCAGTCCTCACCTTCTCTTGGGCAGGCAGTTATGAGCCAAATTGGCTCTACCTGGGTTGTGCTATGGTCAGCATCGCCTCCTGGCAGTACAAGATGGAGCATGCTCACCGTGGAGGTAATTTTCAGCTATGGATTGGTTCTCAGGGGTATCTGCAGAGGGAGTCTGCAAAACGTAATTAAGAAAAGCAAACCTATTGGCACAAAGTTATGATTTTTTTTATGCAGGGGGTGGCACTTTTCTTCTGGGGCACGTAGAAATCAAAAAAAAAAGGCTGAAAAACTACCTCTCTGCTCAGTGCTGAGCCTCCATCATTGGTTCAGACTTCGCTCAAGGAGTTTGGGACAGTGGAGCTCAAGCCCTGACCGCAGACGGTAAATGGAAATAAATCCATGCATCAGGTTGGACCAAGGCTCCTGCTGGCAGAGCATCTCCCATCTGGGACACCAGGACCCTGATAACCATAACACTCCCCCACGTATCGCTGCCTTGACTCCCTCCCAAGCCCATTCAGCCTCACAGCCTGCTTCTGGCACTGCACGGTACCGGAGACGACCGAAACACAGAAGACAACGCGGAAAAGCAAATGGAAACCTTCTCTTTTGGTTCCCTTGGTACTTCTGCACAGGGAATGTGATTAAGACTGTCCTTATCTTGGTGGGAACAGTTGTTAGCAATAATGAAATCATCCAGTCCTTTTCTTTTTGAAATCCAGCCACATCCTTTGGCTCCAGGAAATAGGGGCAGTGACATGTGCTGTTTTCATAAAAAGCCACAAGACAACATATTTCATTGCAATAAATTCCCTTCCCTCCAGTAAAGAGCAGAGGAGAGAGATTTCAAGGACGAGAAAAGTTTCAGCCAAAAGAAGGGGCTGAGCTGAACTTCTGCCCATCTGACATTTCTTGTGAAGCTGGCTCTTCACCATCTGAAGAAGGCTGGATGACACCACCACTTGTTGCTTTCTTCTCTCTCCACGCTTGCTCCTTCTGTCTCAGCTCCTCCGATGATAACGGGAATCGCCTATTGAATTTCCATGCCGACATCAAGTCCAACATGATGACTCTCTGCTGGGAAAGCCCAGCCCCTGGAGGATGGCCACTCCTCTCGCCACATTGGCCAAAAGTCCAGAGAGGACTCAAGCCAAAAGCTCCATGTGTTTCTCCCAACAGACTCATGGCCAGCTTGGAGTTGGGAATATGCTTGCTAGGTTGTAAATCCAGCCAAACTGCATGCTTCATCCTTGCCTCATCCTCCCTGGGCTCTTTCACCACTTGGTTTTGGACTCAGACCAAGACCCAAATTCCCTGCTAAATGCTCCTCTCTGCCAAAGGTCAACTCAGCATCCCTGAGGACTTGGGCATTCCAGCGAGCGCATTGCCACCCGGGCAGACGACACGGATCGCGACTTAGTGGCTTTGCACCTGAATGAACCAGGCACCGTCCCCCCGCGCCATGCTGCGCTACCTCCTAATTAGCAGGCTGCATTTTGCCGTCCTCCCGGTACTTGGCTGAGTCTCCCCTTCCCTCTGCTCCTCGCTTATTCTGTTCACTGAACTAATTGCTGAGCGCCTGCACCCTGGGTGTCTGCTGCTGTTGGAGAAGATTAGTATTTTTACAGAGGGGGAAAAAAAGATTAAAAAAAAAAAGATTGTGTTTTTTAAAGCAGATGAAAGGAGAGCCCAAGGAGATGTGCATTTGACTCTCAAACACGCTCCTTCAAGTCTCCCTCAGCAGTACTTAAAGGCGTTTCCAAAGCAAGACTTTATGAATGCTAAATGAACCCGGCGCCTTGTTCCTCTGCCACAAGAAAGGAAAAAACTTATCTTTTATATACAATATTTCCTTTATGGCTGACACTGTGCATCATGCATTGCTACTACCAGCCCCACTTCAGACACGAACGCTGACCTTCACAAAGTCACAGGGAGACCGCTGCCTCACCGGGCAGGGGTCGAGGATCCCGGCTGGATCCAAGCAGCCACGTATCATTTCACCTGCTGCTTTCCAGAAAAGGCAAGGTGAGGAACACACAAATGGGGAAAAATTGAAAGTCTTGCTTTCAATCGCTGTGATCTTGGATGCCCCGGCCAAACCCGGGATGTTGGTTGAGAAGTATCACCTTCCAGAAAGCTTTCTTGGGATGCAGCTCAGACAAGAGGGATGCAGGTTGGGCAGGGGAATGATGAACTGGGGGGGGAAACAGCAGCAGTGCAGCAAGCCAGAGGAAAAGTGAGAAAACATATTGCTGACCATCCAGCACTGCAAACCTTCTGTACTGCCGCCTCTGCTTCTCTGAGGGATGCTGGCGGGGTCCTCGTTCGGGTGCCCAGCACCCAAACTCTCCCCGATTTCAGAAAGGACGAGCAACGAGCACATTGAAGCATTCAGCATCTGAGCACCTTTGGCCATCTGGGTCATTTGGTCAAGGCCACACAACACTCTTGCAAACGGAGCCAACAGCACAATGCTGTGCCCTCGCTGCAAGCCTGCTCCCGAGCTCAGGCTCACCCTCACTGCCAGCACAATCGCTGCCTTTCCCTACCTGTGAAATGGGGGAGAAGCGCATTTAACTTCGCACAAAACACTCTGGGCAGAAGCTGGTCCACACTCTGAGGAAAACACCCACCCAAAGGAAGTCTTGGGAGATTTAATTAGCTGCTGTTTGAGCTTGTTAGGTGCTATATAATTGCTAAATATTATTATTATCTCTGCAGGTACAGCAGTTTGTTAGCATAATGATAGTGATTGACATTTCTCTGGCATCTTTCATCCCAACCAGATCCCATATTACTGTATTATAAAACACTGTTCTGCCTTGATTCTCCATATGTCTCCAAACTGTCAGCAGGATCATAACTGGCTCTGCGTTGCCAAAAGCCGTAAAGGCACAAAGTGGCTCATGCAAGTTCACGGGATGTATCAGAAGCTGAGCAAGGACCAGCTCAACTTTGTGGTCAGGAACACAAGTTGCACAGGTATACAATGGTATAGAGAGAGAGACGGGCTCTACTTCAACATCGACACAGAGCAAAGCTGCAAGAAGTGGTCCTGTAAGCTACCACAGCACTCAAAAACCTCCCTAGTCCATCCTCATCCCCATCACCAGGCGGGCAGCAATGGGTACCGCAACCCAACTACCACTTTGAAAAATATATTCCAGAGACAGCAAAGCAGAGGGGCCACCAAGTGATTAATTGGAGACTATCAGTTTGGGATAGGTCTCTAAATTCTCATTAAGTCAGGTGCTGAGGCATCGCACATTAATCCAGAACATTTCCCCTTCGGCCCAAACAAATAAATAACTCTTGTATAATTCAGGGAGAATGGGGTGGAGCCATCTCTCCCCCCCTCTCTCTGTCTCTTTCCAACTAACCAGTGAATAAAACATCGCCCGCAAATCTATTAGGCTAATTTTAAATCCTGACAATTTAGCAGCACTTCAGCAAGATAAGAGCCATTTATTAAAAGCCACAGTTCATTAAGCCAAATGCTGCTGGCGTATTTACTCAGAGAAACGGGGCTGGGCTCAGCTCTCACCAAGACCAGAACTCCCCAAAGGAGCAGGAGTGATCCTGTTTCACCCAAAAAGAGAGGCCAGCACGAACCTTCACCCACCCCAAGCCCACATGCGGCTGCCTCCCACTGAAGGGGCTGGATGTCGGGGCTCCTCACCCCATCTTGCTGAACAATGGGTGGATCATGAAGCAAGAGGCACGGGATGCTTTGCAGGTTTATTATCCAGGGCCATGAAAAGTCTCCGGGAGCTCCGTCAGAGGAGCAGCTCACACAGCTCCTTGCATCGCAGCAAACCTCTGCTGCAAAGCTGTGCACCCCTCCACAAAAGGATCAAAACCAGAATCCGGATCGGACACGCACCGCTTCGGACCCCTTCCCATTAATGGCGAGCACAGATTGACTTCAGAAAGGGGACGATTACTTCCGACAGCAAGCCAAGAGAAGGCTATTTAAGAAGAGCTGTTCCTTGCCAAAAGCTACCAGATTGCTCCCGGAGCTTTCCTTCCCCCAAGCTGCTGCCTGACATCTCTGCTAAGCCCCCTCTGCTGTGCCATCGCATCAGCTCCCAGAGGACGCGGGGCTGTGACAATGACAGCGGGTGCTTTGGGACACAGGGAAAGGGCTCGGGGTTTCCTGCTCCCAGGGCAGCAGCAGAAAAGAGAAGGACCCACCACTGCGAGCAGCCCTGCTCTGTGGGAACTGAGATTTTTTATAACCTTCACGAGGGATGAGTTTGACACTCCACCCCAACCAAGATGCTGAGGGGACGCAAGAACCACAACCCTGTAAAACCAAGCTATGCACCTTATGCCAAAGCAAATTTGCCCAGCAAAGACGTGCCCGAGCACAACCTGACAGAGCGCACACAGCCCTCTGAAGCTCTGTGCCAGCATCCATGAGCTTATTCCCCTCTGGGAATTGCTGGTTACGTGGTTCCCAGTGGCACAGGGGTCTCTGGGAGCAGGAGGGGCTCGGTGGTACCTGAGAGATGGAGCCAGGAGGGAGGGAGCCGTGCCAGCATCACTGCGAGGAGCAGGCAGCAGAGGGCAGTGAAGAAATCCCATCTCACAGAGTTTGTGAGTGTAATTCATTCCAGCGGGAGACATCCAAGAGACTTTATCAAGTGCAATTGTCCCACTGCGCCTTTCACCTGCACACACTTGCAAGACAGTCTGGAGTCACTACAGAGTCTCCCTTTACAGTCAGAGCTGAAAGGAGCATTATAAAGGTGAATTAACATTTAAAAAGAATGTAAAAAACCCAGAACTGTTCTAATGATGATTAATGGGAAGCTATAAGGGAGGCCATGACCTCCTAGTGTCATTAAATGGATTGGCAGGTTTCTGAGCATTAATTATAAATAGCCACAGGAGTTCGAGTGCTTAGCAGAATGATGATAAATCCATGACACAGGCGGAGGGACAAGGAGTCAGGAGCACAGGGGAACACGTGCCTGCGTGTGCACGCACACAGCTCAGCGTGCAAGGAAATACAGGTTTGCACGCATTATGTGCAGGGGAGAGAGAAAGCAAAAAAGTGGAAACGAGTCCCTCCGAGCATGCTTCTGCGTTTGGGTGGATACGAGGATGGAGAGAGAGAGGGAAATGGGTAAATGATAAATTAGGCCCTGCCAGTCAATCACATTTTCTAAATGTTTTATATCCCAAAAGCTATAAAAGCAATATTCCTTTCTGGCCTTATTGGAGCCATTTCTGTAAGGCAATCACATCTGTTTCCTCAGGGATTTCAGCTGAACTGTGCCTTGGCTTTTCCCCCCCCCCCTTTTTTTTCCCCTCCCCTTTATATTTACTCTCTAGCCTGCTACCAAAGAAGGGTCAGAGCATGCATACAAATAGGGAGAAGGAGTGAAAAACAAACAACCCTGAAGGAGTGGCCAGCGGTGATGAACAGACAAAAAGTAGCTGCAAACTTCTACAAATTCCCCAGCCCATTAGCAAAGCAATGGCTGCAATAATCAGAGGCCGCCTGGATTTTGAATCAGTCAGCTCTTACAGTTAATGTTTCCTTCGCTTTAATGTGCATTATTCCACAATTGCGTTGATATTATGGAGATCTGCATCCCGGGGCACTGCTGTGCATTACCTTGGATGTGCTGATCCACTTGGGATTTGCAGCACCAGACCAACGGCATTGCCGCATTCCCGGCAGCTATGCTGCTCTTGCGAGAGCCCTTGGAGAGATGCTCACCGATAAAAGCCCAAATCCCTCTCTGAACACCACAGGGACCCAGAGCTGCAGCCATAAAGGTACGTTTGCTCCACAAAGCAGGAGGGGAGTTTTTGCAGGGGTATGAAAACAAGAGTTCATTGCAAAGAGTATCAGCAAACTGCCAGAGCCCTGGGATCATGGGCCTGAATAAATACAGGGGATGAATGGAGTGAGGACCTCGGGCTCATTAATGAGCTCTCCCAGTTAATGGCATCGACTGCAGAGGGTGAAGGCCCCTCTCGCTGCCAGAGAGAACAAAAGGCTCCGGGTGAGATGCCAGAGGGGCAGCCCCATGCCTGGGCACCCAGAAAGCCCCCCCCTTAGCTCTCAAGAGGGAGCCTGGAGGCTCTCAGACCCAATACAGCTCTCTGCATCGGCAGCCACGTTCCATCACCCAGCCTGGGACAGCAGCCCCAGTATCCAGCCACGGGGCATTTCCATTAGGATTAGGATCTCTATTTTCTCCGGCATACCTGCAAACTGCTGTTTCGGCTTCTGCCTGCTCTATGGGGAAGCGAAAGCACAAGCCAAAATCACCTCCACCAAAATTAAAAATATTCCTGTTTCTATTTAGATTTAAGTATCATTAGCGTGCTGGGCTCTTCCAGCGGGAAGCATTATTTCAACTGATTGGAAAACGGCGGTGAAGGAACAGGTTCTCCATACAGTTTTCTTCATATCCTATTAGTTGCAACACAATTACAGTGAATACATCAATTCTTAGTCCCAGCAGCTCCTGGAAAGAGCCACCTATTAAAAGCTGGCTTATTAACAGAATTGGACATCCAGGATTAATCGGGCCGTGTTGGTCATTTCCATTTCTCACTCCACAAGTGCTTTTGTTTGCTTAATAGGCTGAAGTAACTTGAGAATGACACAACTTAGAGCTTCCCCCATTTGCTGTGCGTATTGCCAGCTAATTTAGTATCACTTTCCTTTCTGGCATTGCTCTGGGATAAAACCTGGCACGTGTCATCAGGGAAATCCACGCAGCAGGGTGGGGAGGGGGAGAAGGGGCTTTCTGCCTTTGGCAGAGCCGGCAAGGGGAGACCCCTAATTGATCTAAGGCTTTAAACCCCACGGGGATTTGCAATACCAAAACCAACCGCCCAAGCGAGCAGGCTGGACAAGAGCCAGGCTACCACTGCAATACCATCTCACGAGCGCTTCAAAAGCCTCCAGCCACCCCGAAGAGCATCACTCCCGCCCCAGCCCTCCCCTGGCAGCCCCATCAGATCACGACCGTGGGACACGAGCCCCATTCCCGCAGTTCGAAGCAAAGACCGCTGTCTCACAGCGCAGATATTCCTGTGGCAGCAAAGTCAATGCATGTTGAAGCACGGTAATATAGTATGACTTTTCCCTTTAATGGAATTTTTCTAGCCCACTAGGAAAAAAAAGACTCCATTAGCCATACTACAAAGGCTCCTACTTATTAGTATTTTAGAACAGCGGCAAAAACATTTCTTGAATCTAATTATTGCTGACAAATATGAAAATTGAAATCAAAGTTAAATTTTCAGCTACAGTGCCTCATACAGCAGCAGCTCGCCGGCTCCCAACTATTGCATCAACACATTTATTCTGCTGAGAAGGCTGCGGAGATTGCCCCCCCCACCCTCTCCAGCCCACCCCTCCATCTTCAGAGGCATTAACTCTGACATATTCATCTCAACAGCCAGGGCCGTGTAACTAACTTCACGTTTACCAGTCGCACGCAGCCGACAGATCGGAGCAAGGCTTGCAGGGGCTGAAGAAGCAGCAAATAGGGCTTTTTTTTAAAATTTATTTTTATTTATTTCCAACTTCACTCTCTCCCACCCCCTTCCAACCTGATTTCAAAAAGGAGTCGCTGGGTGATTTTAAATTCCTCAAGATAGAGGATCTGGAAGGGAGGGGAGAGTGGAGAGGGGGGAAAAAAAAAAGCCTTGTCAACATATTTCCTTTCTCCTTCCTCCCCCCAACATACTGTAAAAATCAATCCCCTTTGTCATTTTGCTCTGCTTGTGTGAATGTTTAATGGCTGTCGAGGGAGATAATGATTGCTGCTAGGAAATTCATTTCAGATTTGCTATTTATAAAGTACTTGGTGCTCAGGTGGGAAATTAACATAAGGAAGGGGGAAAGGGACCGAACCAGGGAAAAAAAAAAAAAAAAAAGCAGCAGGAGAGGAGGGCTGAGATACTGCAGGGCTGGCTGGAAGGGGCTGGTGCCCCGAAGAGGATTGGCATCTGTTCCCACCTCTCCTGGGACAGAGGGAAAAGGTTTGCACGTGGTGGGGACAGCCACGTTGGGGACATATAGGTGCTCCCGAGCCCTGCCAGCCCCTTCCCGCCGTGCAGCCACGCGTGGAAGGGATACAGAGCCGGGGTTACCAGCCAAGCGGCTGGTGGCTTTTGCAGCCAGTGATGCTCCTTGCACACCATCGGCCAAAAAACCTGACCACCAGCACCATTGATGGTTTTGCACCCCGGCTCCTTCTCCAGCCTCCTACCCCAGACCCTCGCCCCTCTGGATTAACTGCAAACCTCCTTCCAGTCCCCCCTCCCGCAAAGCCCGACAACCTGTTGCCACGTGTTTGATTTTTGAATCCCGGGGGAATTCCCGTTTGTGATACAGCCGGATCCCGTACAGCCAGCGGTACGCACGCTGCCATTGAGTTGCTAATTCCTTGTCTCAGAAGTTGCTTTTCACTTTCTGATTTTTCAATAATAGGCTTGGTATGAATCCCTTAAGCTTCTGAAATAAGCTGAAAACCGCTTTTCCATCCATTTACATAAACACAACTGGATCAGAAGGAATAATCATAGTTTATGCATTATTTGGAGGCTTTGGAGCCGACTGCTAATGTGATGTCAGGTTTTGAAGCCCAAAACGTACAATGGGAAGCATTGACGTGCAGCAAGGCAGCACAAAAGGTAAACAATAAATAATACAAATTTTTAAATGTTGTCTTCAATGACAAGGCGGCTTTGGCTTCGCCGCTACCCTGGCCTCCAATGGATCCCGCTCCCCGCCAGCCTTGTTCCAGAAGGGGCTTCATTAAGAGAGATGTCACTCACGCTAAATCCAAATTCACCTCTTGCCAACCAGCCCTGCCACTCTCCTTCTCCTTGGCCCGCTATCAAAAACCCTGGTGCTGGCTTTGGGGATTGACTTCACAAAAAAAAAAGTCTAATGCAGGCACCCTCTGATCTATAAATACCATCTGTCCTGCAGAAAGGGAATAAAGCTAGAGAACAACCAAACCAACCCAGGAACTTAGTGCTATTCACTAGATAACTCCTACAAAAGAGGGGAAAAAAACCCACTTAAACAGCGAGATAATATTACAGTATTAATGAACCTTGCTTCGCTTCAAGTGCTTGTCACGCTTCCAATGAGGCGGGTCAGATTTGGCTTTCAAACCAGTTCTTTAAATCAAGAATGCCGTTTCTGGCAAAATCAAAACATTAGCAGAGGATCTGTTTTGAAGAAATAACAATAAAAAAAGAAGTAACAAGGCTCGAGACTCCAGGCTCTTTTGATACTGCTGGAACACAGCCTTCGGATCTCTTTTTTTGTTTGAAATCACTTCACTACTTTGTACATAAAGCTTCTGCAAGCTCCGAATCAGAACAAAAATACTTCAAAATCAATCCCTATTTTTCCCCAGAATTTACTTGCACTGGGAATTTGCGATTATTCTATTTTATTCCGCTTTGGAATAAATAAAAAACAACCCCTCTGCTTCATTTCTAATATTACACAATTTCCTACTTCTTAGCAGCTGCTGTCTCCCATCGGGAGTCACGGGAGGATGCAAACTGGCCACGCGAGCTGAGTATCACAAGCTCCTTTCCAAGCTAAATCAGGGTTTCCCCACACTCAGTGTTGTAGAATTACATTGGGGGGGGAGGAAAACATTTTAAAGGCAAATCCAGGTTAGCTAGCCCAGACACAAGAGGGGAAAGATGGCTGGTATCTTTATGGAGCGTGTGGCCAAGTGATGAAGGGGAAGGACCATGCAATGAGGCCAAATCGCTGCAGAGAAGCAAAGGATGTGAACTCAGGACCCACGTCGCAATTCAGGACCCTCCAGGCTCACAGCTTTTTTTTCTGCCCCTTCCCACCAAACCCCTGCCGAGCACCGCTCCCATCCTCCCTGCAAGCCAGACCCATGACGGCTCCAAAAGTAAATGCTTGGCATGAGCTGTAGCTCGCTAGATGGATAGAGGTGCCCTCACAAAAGGTGCTGAGCACCCTTGCACCCCGCTGATGCTGGGATCCACCCACCTCCAGGAGGTCCTCAGTGCTGCGCCGTGACTTTTTAGCCTGGCAGCAGCTACGTCGCTCTGTCCCTGTCCCCGTGGGAAGGCGGAGGATGCCGTGCCAGCTTCCATCACCGCCTCCCCAGTACTTGAAAGGAAATACTCCAACCACCAGTAATTTATGCACATTGGGTCCCTGGGATCCTGGCTTCCCCATACGGCTGCTACAAAGCGTTTCGGAGCCACGGCTCCTCGGCTGCATGAAGCCCTGCTCAGAGGGCCTTTTTCGGCTCCCCCTGATTAGTAAGCGAAGCATGCGGGAGGTGGAGGAGTCAGAGGAAGGGAAAGCATGGGGGGAGGATGCCATGAACCGAACACTGTCTTTAGTGGGAACAGTCAACGGGACAAGGGGGCCAAGGGGTCAATTAATTTACAACAGCTTTCAGCATTGGACATATTAACTGTAAGCGCATCAAAAATCCATGATATCCTTCTTGGCGGGAGATAACAGAGCACAGCAAAGGCAGCACCTCTGATTTATTATTAACCCAGAGCAAGGTGTGTGCTTTGGGAAGGAGGAGGGAGGTGACTAGCTCCTCCGGGCTAGCAGCCACAGCTCCAAACGTGCTGGGATCACAGGCTGTGCGATGCCTGGAGGATGCACCACCCACAAAAGGGCTGGAGGCCCCCGGGATTAGGGTGGCCCAGGGGATGCAGTGACAAAGAGCTCAGCTTTTGCAAGTTTGGGTTTGGTTTTTTTTTTCCCCTATAAAAGCTGCTAAAGGCATGGAAAGACCCATATGCGGATGTACAGGATGGTGGCTGAAGATGGGAGACAGCAGTGTGGCTTGGACTTCCACTACAGAATCCCCAAATCTGGCACCTCACTCGTTTTGGCCCCTATTTGAAACCAAGAGCTCAATTCCAAGTCCAAGTTGCAGCTCCAAGGCAGCTGCAAGCCTTTGCCATGAACATCTGAGACAGATCACGTTTGGGTCCCACTGAGTCTAATGGGAGATTTGCCATTGCACATCAAAGGAGCACTACCAGTAACACTGAAAAAAAATCATATTTACCCTCTTTAAAGCTTTGCTCTAGTAAGGCATCCCTTCAACTGGGGAACAAGCAAAGAAAATTTTGCCCTTTCCTGTCACTACTGAAGTTTGGGAAGGAAAGACAGATGCAAAAGAAGAGTTGTTTGGTTTTTTTTTTTTTCTCCATGGCCAGAAAGATACTCCCCATGTGGTGCTTCGCAGGCTGCGGAGGAAGGCTGGAGCCCACCTCCGCTGTCTGACTGTGAGTTGCCGGGGAAGCAAGCTGGTGAGCTCTCCCCCTCCACCTCCACCCCGGTTCATCACAGAAAACAGCAAGCCCTGCTTGCTAACTTGACCTAGATCTGTCAACTGATCAATTTTTTCCCCATAGGGAAAAAATAAAATGGGGGGGGGGGGAAATCACAAATATGGATATTTTTAAGTAAAAAGCAGCAAGAAATATACATGAAGCAGACACTTCCAATATTGAATGCACTCGTTTCATGCACAAGTCAGGGTTGGCACAAGAAGACAACAGAAAAACCATAAGCCGGTGTTACTATGATGGTCAATATGCCTACATGGATAAAGTAGTTTTTGTTAAGCACTAGGACA
Source organism: Theristicus caerulescens (assembly GCA_020745775.1). Lineage (NCBI taxonomy): Eukaryota > Metazoa > Chordata > Aves > Pelecaniformes > Threskiornithidae > Theristicus > Theristicus caerulescens. The sequence goes on along the minus strand of CM036575.1, from coordinate 2,894,985 downwards.
TCCCAAAACTGCTTGCAGCCTCCAGAGCACCCAGCACCACCAAGTCTTGTAAGCAGGGATGGTCCCTATGATGCTGCAGAAGTTTAGGTTTACCAGAAGAAGCTTTTTCCAAGCTCACAGCTACCACCTGACCTTCTCTGCTTGTCAAACTCACATTCATCTCCTCTTGACCGGTCAGTGAGTCCCATCCCAAATGTGGGGACGGCTGACCAGTCCCATACCTCCTTGGCCATGCAGCCCAGGTCTGCTTCATTGCCTCCTCATGTATCCCACTGTAGATAACCACAGCCACCTCCTTCATTCCTGCTTTTTAAGAACAGTAAGCAACTGCATGTCCTGAAACGCGTGGCAGCGTGTATGGGACCTTGCACATCTCCATTCCACAACTAGGGCTTCTAAAGCTATTGTAGCTACAGCATGAACCAACTCTAGCATGTGTTCCCCATCACACCACACTATAACACATCTCATTATGAATGACAACTGTTTTGATAGCAATCTCTCCATATATGCAGTGTAGAGCAACCACAAGTTTACTCCTCGCTATATTCCGCCAGCCCATCACTGCATCATCAGTGGAGGGATACTCCCAGGGAAGCAGCGATCCCCCACGCATGGAAAACCCCACGTGCAATGCTGCACAGAGCACCCACAGGAAAGCCACCGACCAAACCGAGATCCCAAGCGCCAACCCAGCATTTTAGATGCCATCCCACCTTTCTGTGCAACGCAGCCTGCTTTCAAAAGCATCTTTCCAATGGCAAAGGTCCGCTTGGGTTCCTGTTTACTCTGCTGAGTCTTAAAAATGTGCCAATTAATCCCATGCGGTGGCCTGATTTCCAGAGGTGCTGGATACCTGCTTACAGCTTCGGTTAAAATCAACAAGAATGACAAATGTTCAGCAACACTCCAAATCAGGCCATTGAGGAACCAGAGCGCATTCTCCTCCTTTTATGTACTACATATAACTGGGTTATCTAATCATGTAGGTATTGATTATTACTGTTATTACCTATTAAATAGCTATTTTCTGCTGTTGGGGTGAATATCACATTTTATTGACCTGCACGGTAACTATTAACCACCACGAAGCCACATCTAATATTTTCCCCGGGGAACAATAAATCCGAGTATTCACAGAAAGATGTCGATACACATAATTTTTCTTATACACATTCATTAGCGCAATTACCTTCTTGCACGAACTGCCAGAAGGTTTCCCCTCCCGCCTCCGCCAAGAAAAAGGTCTCCCGGGATGCTCAGCCCCGACCCATGCTCCCGAATCCTGCCCTTCCCGAGGGGAAGCAGCCAGCTGTTCCCCCCATGGATGTGTCTCCGGGCCAGATCCAGCCTTTTCCTCGCACGCGAGCGTAGCCCGTGCTTTGGTTTGGGAGTTATCTGCAACCCAGCCACATCGACGGAGCGAATAATTCTTTTGGATGAGGAACGCTCCGCGTACGATGTTGACAGATGCTATTATTTTACATACCTATTTCAGCTTGTATGCTTATTAGAATAAGGTCTTTATGCTAATTTGTAAATCAAATTCCCATAATTCTTGGCTTACTGATGCTAAAGGCCCAGCTAAATCTTCTATGACCTTTTAGCCTGGTTAATCCTTTTATGCATGGTTGAGTGAAGAGTTTTCTTCTCTCTTCTGCTCCCAAGTGCTGGGGTGGGATTTTTGCTCTTCTCCCTCAAGAAATCCAGGTGAGTGCAAGTCAGGGACAGCGGGCACAGGCGAGACCATCTCTCCACTTTGAAACACGGAAAAAGGGAAGAGAAAACGCTGCTGCTGGGTCCTTAAATATGCTCTAAATACTCATTGCCGCTATTTAAATATCACACAGGAAAAAAAAATACAGCAAACACAATGAGAGCTGTGTTGCCAAATAGCCACTCATTTCCCGATGCCCGGGGCTATCCCAGTTCTCTGTAGCTTCCCTCTTCCCAGCTCCTTTCCCCAAGCTGGGGCTGGACCTTTGGCTGGCTCTGCCCTCCCCGCGGGCCAATGCGATGGGCACCTGCATCTCATTCCCATGGAGATGCAGCATCCAAGCAAGCGCCCCGGCCTTACTCTCTAGTACCAACACTCAGTAGAGTCAACAGCTCCCTTGGGAACGGCAGCATCGCCGTGCACAAAACCACGCTGGACGTTTCAGGGCTCAGAGGGCTCCTTCCTAATGGATGTGACACTCAACAGCTCCCATTTCGGGGGCACGTTTCCAAAAAACCAACAGCGAATCTGCAAAACTTGGAGGACCTGTGGATGTTTGCACAAACGCAGATGGTCAAGCACTTACGAATTATCCCACTTCACGTTCCACTTTACTTTCAAGCATACTCACAAACCACTTTTCTTATTGTTTGTTTGGCTGTAAATAGGTAAATGACCTGGAGTATTGATAAACTGCTGCAGAGGGCAGCACAGATCTCTTGAGCTATTTGTAGTACATTTGTGCAAAACACAGTTTTCCTGCATGACAATTTTTGCATTTTCAACCACAAGCCAACTCCACTTTTGTATACCATGCAAGAGAGAAAAGTTAGAAATTCAAAAAAAGACTGTGAATATCAGAGGAGATCATGAAGCAGCAGCACTATACTGCTGATATTTAGCAATGCATGTATACCTATATATTACCTTTGGGGCTGAATAACCCCTGGTTTCTCAAAACCCCCTTAGAAAGTTTTTGCTAAAAAACAAAATTATTTTTGCTGAGTGTTTTTTTTCTATTTTTTTAATGACTCTTTTAAATACAATTATGCAAGAAAACCTCCTGGGGAACCTCCTTCCCTCCAACAACCCAACATCTCCCAGCCCAAAAAAGGCCCAAACTTTTTGCTGCCGAACGCTGCCCTGTGCAACACTTTGCCCCGCACCCCACAGCTCTGCCCTGAGTCCCTCCGGACCAGGGTGCAGCATGGCTCCCTGCTTTCCCCCACCCCAGCAGTGACTCAGGGACTTCTGGCACCCACATCAGACTCCTGCAAGGCAAAGGACTCGGAGGATTTTTGCTTGGGGAAGCAGGCATTCCTCCCCACCATTCTGCTGCTCAGGAGAATTTAAAAAAAAAAAAGAAAGAAGAAAAAAAAAAAACACCAACTACTTTCTGATCTGTAAGCTTTGATGGGAGTGGGGAGCAGATGCATGAGAGATGACCAGAGGCAGGGAGTAAGACTGCAAGGAAGCCAAGTCAGGAGCCAAAAGCAAGCATTGATAAATAAATAAATAAATAGCACAAATTCTAGGCAGGAAAAATGAGGAGGGGAAGGACAGCTTTGCCCCCCTCCCGGGGAGCCCCAGCCCATCACCACCCCACCTGGGCTCCCCAGAGAGGCGGCAGCCAAGGGGGCCAGGGCTCCCATCCCCAGGAAACCCCCTCGGGAGCCGGGGGTGCGGGGATGCCAGCATCCCAAGCAGCGCGAGCAGGAAGCAGCAACCCTGAGAGAAGGAGAGAGGGAAGAAGGCGAAGAGGAGAAATGCCTTGGCGTGTGATGTGCATGCTAAGCAGCCCGTGCCGGTCGATATGGCAGGGGTGGCTCTCCGCAAGAGCGGGCCCAGCCTGCCCAGGAGAGAGAAGTTTGAGCGGAGATGGCGCCTGGCCATCTCCCCCTGCTCCGCTGGCACGCGCCAGCCCCCAGCCCGGCTCAGGCAGCCCCCTGCCCCACAAAAGCAGGGATTTCACACCCCACCGGAGTCCTGCTGCAGAGCCCCTCGGCTGAAGGGAGGACCAGGCAGGGCTGCTTTGGGCATGCAGGTACCCAAACCCTGTCCCCAGCCCCCAGTGGGCACCGGGGCAGCGCAGAGGTAGCTGCCTCCAGTTCTCCCTTTTCCTGTGCAGAAGGAAGGTGCATCCATCCTTCCAGGAGTGCATCCATCCCCCCAGGGGTGCCTGCATCCCCCGCGGGGCTGGGCGCATCCCGGGCACGGTGCAATGCAGCCCCGGGGAGCGTCTCCCTGCTTCCCAGCCCGACCCGCCGCAACCCGAGCTCCACAGGCGACGCGGTGCAGGATGCGGCCCCATCCTCTCCTCCCACGGAGGTAACCCCACTCCCACAGCCCCTCCAGATGGCTGCGAGGAGACTAACGCAAGCTGACAGGCTCGGCGCTCCCGGCCAGATGGGGCTGGCTCCTGCCTCCTCCCTTCTCCCCCCTTCTCCCCTTGCTTTTTGCTCTTTTTTCTTTTTCTTGCACAGCCCCCCCAAAACGAAGCACCATCCCCCGGGAAGGGGACGAAGCCGTGCTCGCCCGGGACAGGCTGGACAAGGACTTCCCAACTCCCCAGCCCGGCGGGGGCTGGCAGGAGCCCGGGCTGCACCGAGTTTTTGGGACGACCTTGGGTCCGGCAATGCAAAAAAAGGGGGGGGCCAGCACAGAGGGGCCCCGACTGCCCCTCTGCCCCCAGCCTGTTGGACGCATTGCTACTGGGGGAACTAAGTTGAGATGGCAGAGTCGTTCAGCACCCCCCCCCCAAAAAAAAAATAATATCAGCACGGGGAGAAGTTCCCCCCCAGCGCAGAGGGAGCACGAAATTGGGAGATGCCGCCGTGCTGTACCCGCATCTGCACCCCCCCCGCAACTTAGCAGCGGGCTGGGGACCCTCTCCCAGCCCTGTCCCCGCTCTGGGGGGTCCCCATGCCCCCCCCAGCCCTCCCCGGAGGGTGCTGCCGTGGGGCCGCGCACCCTCCGCCCGCCTCGGCTGCATCCCCCGCAGCATCCCCCGCCCGGCCCTACCTTGGGAGAGAAGGAGAGCGGCCATCCCGGCGAAGATAACCCAAGAGACGGGATGGTGCATTTTCGCCTGGGCCATGTTTCACCGCCGGCTGCGTTTCTCTCTCCCCCCTCCTTCCCCACTCACTGCCTGGCGGGTTTAAAATCCAGCGTTTCCCGGAGCAAAGCGCAGGAAAAAAAAAAAAGGGGGGGGAGGGGGGAGGAAGGAAGGGGGAAAAAATGCACCGCAGGATGGGGGAGGGAAAAAAAACCCAAAAATAAAAAAAAAAGGGGGGGGGAAGGGGGGTCGGAAGGGGTGGCAAGGTGCGAGGGACAGGCGCTGCCGTGCCCGCCGCTCCGGCCCCGCACACGCCGCCCGGCTGCAGCCCGCCGCCGGCCGCGCAGGCAGCCCTCCCCCGCAACGCACTCATTGGCTGCGGGGCCCCCCCCCTTCCCCGGCATCCTCACCCCCCCCCGGCATCCTCACTCCCCCCTTTCCCCGGCATCCGCACCCCCCTTTCCTCGGCATCCTCAGCGGGGGGCTCCCCCGCCGCCCCCAGCCCGGCACTGCCCTTTCCCACTGGGGAAAATGGGGGTACCCCCCCAACACCCCCACCCCGGGGGGTTTCACCGCCTGCGTGATGATGATGGGGGGGAGATCCCCCAGCTCGCCCAAAATGAAGAGGTGCACCCTGCCTCTGCTTTTGGGGGGCTGGTGTCCACCAGGGAGACCCCCAGCTCTGTCCCAACAAACCTCTTCCTCCTATAGGGCTCACTCCCACATGGAAATTGCTCTAAAAGCAAATTTGATAGGGAATAACTCTTCAATTTGTAGCATCAATCTACTTTTATTCCAAATCAAGTTGGTGTTCTTTTTCTATGCTGTAACCACACATCAGATTCCTCACACCAAGGCCATCTACTGTTCTGAGCAGCATCTGGGCCGCTTGCACCCTGCTTAGGTTCAAACACACTCCTATTACTCAAAACTCCTTGCCACATGCTGTGCCCAGAGAAGCTGTGGATGCCCCATCCCTGGAAGTGTTCAAGGCCAGGCTGGATGGGGCTTGGAGCAACCTGGTCTGGTGGAACCCTGCCATGGCAGGGGCTTGGAACCAGACGATCTTTAAGGTCCCTTCCAACCCAAACCATTCTATGATTCTGTGCCAACTTCTGGTGCCTATTTCACAACAACAGAAACAAGCTAGACCTTTCTCCAACTCAAGATACCTCAAACCACCACTTCTGTCCATACCACAACTCAACGTTAAGAGCATGACACCACCGTGCCTCTGCCACAAGGTCCTGAAGACCTCATTTTTTTCAGCCTTTGTCCAATATGGAGAATATTAGAGGCGCTGAACCCCGAGACTCCCATTTGACACAACCCAAATAAATAATATCTTGCTAAATATTATTTCCGTTGGTGGTAAGGACGTCTCATTTTGTTGCTCAAGGTGACTCACAGTCCCTTAAAACAACATTATAGGCAGAAAAATGATGGGAGGGGAAGAAATATCTTGGCTTTTTGTATTTATTCCTCCTCAGAGGCTTCCAAAATCTGAGCTGTTCACTTTGCAATTCAGAAGAAGATTTGGCTGCAAACTCTCGGAAAATCCAGCTGCGTTTCTCTCTCTCCTCTCTATCGCTGCCGCTCAGAGAGACTCTCTGAGTCAGATCTGGGCCAGCCATTCTGCCGAAGAAAGGTGACAAACCACGGGCGCCAGCCCCTCTCCTGATATCCCATCAACAGGTCTGGCAATAACGATCCGCACGTCAAAAGTTAGCAGCCGGGGAGGGATCGGCAGTTCTGGTCGGATGTCCCCAACAGCCCTTTTGGTGCCCGCACGTCCCTGCCACCAGCCAGCCAAAGGGTCACATTGTCCATGACCAGGGAGATGCATCTCACCATCCTCAGGTTTTCCCCAAGACCTCCACTGCTATCATCCATCAATTTTCATGGGGGTCTTGCCAAAACAGCAGCTGGTGTAAAGCTGCAGCCTGATACAGTGAGCTTTCAGCTCTCCTTCCTCTTCCTCTCCCAAGGCTTGGTTCAAACCATAGACCTCGAGGAGGTTCAATTGATCCAGAGCTCTCTAGCACCATTTCTTGGTACCACTAGGAGCAGCCTACAGCCTGCTAGTGCCTGCACAACCTCCCAGCTCATTAGGATGGGAAGAGCTAACAGCAACGGTACCACTGATGACCCAGCCCTGGGCTGCATACATGCGGTGCAGCAGGATGTTTCTTGGGAAGCAACTAAAGGCTCTGGGGTATTTAATACCCTGTCCTACCCGCCCCGTTGATGTTAGGGCTTGAGCTGTTCCTCCAGCTCAACAGAGCAATGCACACATCTGTCACCGTCCCAGCGACCTCCAGTCGATACGTTTTGGACAGGGAGACACTTGGTAAGGGGTAAGGATTTGGTAAGGATTATGGTTGGACTTGATGATCTTAAAGGTCTTTTCCAACCTAAGCAATTCTACGATTCTATACAATTCCTACCACCATCACATCGTCTCATCCTCTCCGCATCCTCCCCACTACTCCATCATCACAAGTTACCTACAATAACACAAGATGCCACGTAGCAATTTTCATCACCTTTCACAACGCTCCTGAATTTGACCCCAGCTGCCGAGCCAGCTACTGTACTCACAGCAGCTGGAAGCAGTTGATTAGGTTAGTTTCGTTTATTACCTAACCCATTATGCTTTAAAAAACACAACTTCCCTGTCTATTTGCCTAAGCAGAGAGAGCAGTTCATAAGAAGGCCCTATGCAGTAGCTGCTCTTCTTACGGATTTGCTCTATGCATTATTAATTCACACAGCACTTGTTCCGAGCATGTATATTTACCCGATGCACCAGAACAGCTCTTAAGGAGCCTTTGGCTTGTGGCTTTGTGGAACATCAACTTTTCATGTTGAACAGCAGGTGATGTTCAACAGAATGCTTTGCAATAAATGCCTAATATCCATTACGCTCATACATATCTATGTGCTGGGCTGATATCAACATACAGATAGCAGGGCTGCACTCCCGAGATAGGGGAATGGGGGGAAGAAGTTATTCATTGGAAATCACACATATATATGGTGTTAAGCAGGGATACCATGCCTCCACGCGTACCGAGCTGTGGAAGGCCCCTTTTGGCAGAAATTTCCACAAAATTTTAGATGAGGTGGTTTTTTTTGCCCCCAGATCTGAATAGAAGACCAAAATACACCACCTTAGCTAAAAGTCTGCGGGGGGGGGGGGGGGGGGGGGGGAAGTGACATGCTTTGAAAGGAAACCTCTAACTGGCTCTAAAAGGAGCATTGTGACCTTGCTGAACAGCACTGCATAATTTTTAATAGACATTTTTTGCTGGAACTGACATACTCCCAGGCATGGTTTTATTCCACTAACATTTTTCCTGAGGGAGATGCCATGTTTCATTGGATTTTTTTCATCATCCTTACATATACATACCTATAATTACTATATGCATTACAATAGCATTCACAAGCCTTTGATAAGATCCTGGTTCCATTATGTTAGACTCTAGACCCGATAAAAAACAGTCCCTCCCTTGAGCTCTTAAAGTCAAAATAGAGAAAGCAGAGAAAGGTGTTGAGACAAGAGCAAATTACTTCTCATTTTATGGCTAGAAAAATAAGACTTGGAAAGGCTAAGTCACCGCATGAGGTCAGGAAGGGAACTTCCAGCTGTGTCAAGAACTGAACAAAAATCTCCCAAATCTTAAGCAAGGGTTTCAGGACTTGCCTGCTGTCTCTTGTAGTGTTTCCCCATCCTGGCTTACTTCTGCTCCTAATTTCACCAGCGCAAGGAGGGAGTTAAAGGAACACTTCTACCAGCTATACCAAAATACGAAAGATGAATTATGTGCAAAAAACACTTTTTTTGAGGGATAGGAACTGAGGGGGGAATTCGTAAAGCTGCAGCTCAACGCGTACCCCAGCCCACGTCTGCATACAAAGGCATTTCAGCACTCCTGTGCCCTTGCGTGCACAGGACACGCGGAGCCAGACAGACGAGTGCCCACAGGCAGCCGCTGCGCACGTGGATGCCCGGCTTTGCTCCTTTAATTACACCTCCTACGGGTGAGAAAGATAAGCCCAAATGGAGTGACTTCATGAAGGGAGGAAGCCTATAAGTTATTCATAAGTTCAGGCTCAAACTCCTCTCTTGCTTTCACTCCATGACACCTTCAAAACATATTATTCATCTATTTTTTCCTCCTCTGGGAAGAGAGATGGTAATTGCAGTAAATATATCACTGCCAAGTCATCCTCGCAGCCTCCGAGCCTGCACGGCGCTAGGGGTAGGGATCCGAGGCAGCGGCCGCTCTCGAGACATTTTGGGAAGCCCAGGCTCCGTGAAGGACATCCTCACGCTGCCGTGGGGACCACAGCAAACCCTCTGGGGGGAAAACCTCCATCCAGCCCATCACCGCAACATTTACCACCCTCGCTGCTTTCAGGTGGCAAAAATCCAACCCTACCACTCCCATCACCTCCACCCCATTGCAGATGAAAGCCCCACAATCCCCACTGAGCATTTGCAAACAGCTCCACAGCAAGGTGAGCAGAAGACTTTCCTACATTCCCACCGAGCCTGGCAGAGCTCGGACTGGGACCACTGATTCCCATGTGTTGCTGCACCCCATTTTCATCCCAGCCTGATGGCATTTGGGCAAATTTTGAGCCCTGTTTCTGGCTCGTAGAAAAAAAAAAAGCCACAATTGCCAGCAGCCCTGCCTGCAGAAAACCTTTGGAAACAAGAGCCACAGCACAGAGGTTTTATTTGCCCTCTCAAGGCTGTTCCAGACAGAATAAAGCACCTAATGCTACTGCCAACTGAAGCAGCTCTCCTTGAGCTCGAGAGGTTAGTTTTTCTGAATGCAGCGACACGGATCCTCGTCTCGGCCCCATAGCACAGAGGATTTGTTGTACTCCAGTGCAAAAATAACCCTGAAAGCAACATCTATGGTCACACCAGAGAGGGGAGGGCTAAGGCATCGGCATAAGGCGACTGGGAGAAGAGAGACAGGGCATGGATTTTATTTGTCCTCGATTCCCAGGGAGGTCATTTACTGCAGTGCCCCTGGCACTTCCCCAGCCCTTTCTAGCACATTTGATTCTTGTGAGTTTTCTTAATCTCATCTCCTTCATTGGTTATTGCTCCTTCAGTGCTGAACTCAGCAAGATCGCTTCTGTTTAGAGAAAGATTAGCACCGAGTACATTAAACACGGTAATGCCATGTACTGAAGGGCACTGGGTCACCACCCCAGCTCCGAATGCCCAGTAACACCTCCCCAAAACCTGCACCTCTTGCTGGGCCAGCTTTTAGCTCAAGTCTGCAATGCCTAATGCCTCTCCTGAGCAGCAGCCGCCCCTATGGAGCACATGGCAAGGAACCCTTTGGAGGTAAAAACCCCAGCAACCAGCAGCTCCAGTGCTGAGCACACCTTGTTTCCCATTAAAATTGAACCTATGGCAAATCACATGCTGAGGGACAACATGATCTTCACAGCAGAAGCAGCACAAAGAAAGGGTAGACGAAGGAGCAGCTGGCTCAGTATGCCCAAGTACGAGGCACTCTGTGAGCCCCCAAACTCCTTGAACTCCTCCTCAAAGCTGCAAACTCCGAGGGAGCAGTGACTGGTACGCCTGCAGCGAGGGGATGCACGCAGCGCCCTGCTTGCAAACTATGACCACACTTAGAGCACAAGGACCAGTCACCTGCGTTACCTGGAAAATAAAGTTTTCCCAATTTCAAGCATGTTGCAACACAGAAGTGAAACAACAGAGTTTGACCTGACAAGGTGCTAAGAGCCACTGGAGAGATGCTCAATGGCCACAGTCTGCTTGGTCCCACTATCCCCTTAATTTATTCCTTTCCCCAAAACCAGATTCCTCCTTATTCCAAAGATTTTGCAGGGATGTTTTCCAGCATCCCACCCGCCAGAGCACGTGCTGCCGTTAGTCCCCGTCCCAACTGGACTCTTATCGCGGCTCACCGCCTCCGCTCCCTGCTTTCCAGTTGATTAGATGTCTATTTACCTATGGATTACAAGGAGGCAACAAGTCCACCCGGGGAAGAGGCACTGTTGCATGGGCAAAGACTCTGCAAACAGATGGCTCGAGGAGATAGAGGATGTTTACTACCTTGTGCATGCTTCTGGGCTTGAGGGTGACACAGCCCTGGCACATCCCTACATTTCTCTTCATTTTTTTCCTCAACAAGCTCTCTACCACCCTCTCCGGGACTTGGAGAGTGAAAACAAAAGACTCAGCCAGCTGCCTGGGTCTGCCCTGGAAGATGTTGCAAGACATACTGGTTTTAAAATACCTGCCCTCAGAGCTCTCAGATTTTTACATTTCTAACCATTGTCAAAACTGACAACGGGATATTCATTTTGGGGGCGAAAACACTTGCACAGCTCTTCCCCAGCCGCTCTGAAGCTTGTGGTCACAGCGAGAGGGCCAGGGCTCAGCAGTGACCCAGCACACCAGTTTGGCTTGCAGGCAATAAAGGAGCCTGCAACCACCTTGATGTCCCAGGTGACCTCACCTTGAGCAAACTGATCAGGACCTGGGGACACACGGAAAGCCACCAGATGCTATTTATTGACCAATATTCTCAATTCTGGAAGGGCCATCCTCAGCACAGCAGAGGCGATGCCTTTGCTGCAATGCTCAAACACACCCCGTCCCTATTTTGCTTTCGAGAGCCAGTGCGACACCTCTGAATCCAGCCCAGCCTCTAATTACCAGTCAATCCTTGGCAGGCCTTAAACATGAGAGCCTTTGTACTCCAGACGAAGGCAGAGAGAAAAATAAATGTGCACGTTACAAAACACTTTCTGTGATGAAGGTGCCATTTGAGACCCTGCAGACTGTCTAGGGATTTTTTTTCCCCCCATTTAATTCATGTCTCCCACTCTCCAGCTGCCAAAAAAGAAACCCAAGGTAAGCCAGCCCTGGGAGGAACAAGATTCATTTTCCCCAAATAACCCGCATTTGCAATTTTAGCTTCTCGCGCTCATCCTGCTACCCCAAACTAATTGCATTCCCTGCATGCTCCTTTTCCTTCTCCCCCCCACCCAGTCTTTAAAGGCTTGTGGTGTTATACAGTAAGCTCAAAGCACGTTCAAGATTAGTTCTGTAACCTGCCCGGCAGAGTCAGAAAATTGAACGTGGTAGAAAAAGAGGGGAAGGAAAAAAAAAGAAAAAAAGAAAGAAAGAACCAGCTCTTGTCAAGAGCATGGTAGTACAAGGAAGTAATTTTTCTCTCCCCATTTCAGTTGGACGTTGCTGTTTACGTCCGCGCTAGACGCTGCATCCTTTCTTCTCCATCGTGCAGCTGTAGCATCGGCAAATTGGAGAGGGGAGGCACGGGGGGAAGGCAATAGCAATAGAAATTGGATCCTATTGAATTTTCAATAGGACACCAAAATATATACATATTTCAGCGTGCGCGTGTACAGATATAGAAGTCAATGGAGAAATCTGTGAATAGTTGGTTCCGAATAATTACAGTGGGGGAAATCATTGGAATAATTAGCAGTTGCTACCAGAACATTCAGGGAAATAAAATGCCGACTGCTGTTTATTAAACAGCGCTTTATTTTCAGTTTAGGGTGTTTGGGATGAAATTAGGTGGCAAATACACAGCATCACCGAATGATTGGAAAAGCCTGGGATCATTAAGGTTGTTCAAGCTGCCTTGCTTGTGCCCTCCCTTTCTTTCTCTCTTTCTGCCTTTCCTTGCTGTTTCCTTCCTCCTTCCCTTCCCTTCCAACTGCAGCAGCCTCAGGAAGGGGCTCTCACACAGCTCTGATGCCACAGGAGGAAGAAAGATGGTCTCTGCCCTCAGATCTCACCGCTGCACCACGGGCACTGCAGCAGTGCAGCAGGATGCCGGCCTTGGACTGGAGCAGCCAGCTGGGATTACAGACACCGAGGTGGGATGGGACTCAGAGCCAGCACCTAGAGGGTCACCCTTTATCAGCTGCAACTTTCAAAAGCTTTGAAGTTCTGGTTTTTTTCACCAATATCCTCAGAAAGATGACACACAATCCACCCGCACCCCCACGCCTCCAACCTGGCATACGCTTATCTTTCTTCAGCAAGACCAAAGGCCATGTCAAATGGCTGTGCAGCACAGGAGAGATCCGGAGCACGACCAACAGATTTGAGCCTTGCAGCAGCAAGGCGTCTGCTAGGAAAAGTAGCAGGAAGAGCACACAACCCAGGTATAAAAAACAGGTAGATTCTGGAAACTTATATTTAGGAAGAAATATTAATTTCTCAGCCTAACAGACATTGTCTGACATGGTTCTCAGCTTTGCAAAATAGGACAGAAAAAAAAATTATCAGAAAGCCACATAAGCCTCAGAAATGCACAGGCCCCAGCCTGCTGGAGGTTGTTCCCACCATCCCCACATCTGAGTCAGGATTTGAATGAGGACATTGCATTTGGATCCTGGTGGAGTGCAGAGACGAAAGCAGAAAGAGGGGCAGGATGCCACTGGGGAAGGGAGATGGGGAGCCTAAGTCCACGTCCTTCACCTGCTCCTACCCACTCCGCTCCCAGCTGCTGTAGCATAACCTAACCAGACACAGATTGACTGAGGAAGGAGAGATGAAGTTTTAAGGAGATGGAAGTGCCTATGTGTATATGGACACGATTTAGATATCTCAAAAGATTTCACACCGTATTTCACATAATTCACATTTCTAAGCTTCTCCCTTAGCAGTGCAAGAGGCAAGCATAAATGAGACAGGTCAAAAGCCTCATAAGCTTGAAACATCTCCAGGTTTGCAAAATCACTTTCAAAACCTTCCAATTCTGGATTAAGCAGCGTTACCTAATGCCAGTCAGACGAAACCACGCTCCCAAAAACTCACCGTGTGGGCAACCTCGCACCTCACAGACACAGTATAAAACACATTCAATGCTTTGAAAACAGGTGTACGCCTTTCAGACATGCATCATCTTGTAATCAGGAAAAAAACCAAAATGAAAACCAGTTTACAGTACCTTGGAGATGTCTTCTCCTCGAGATGATGCAGCAGTCCAGTGCAGCCAGGAGAGTCAATGTGTCTGCAATCAGGCTGGCCCTGCCTGCAACAAGAAGAGGATGCTCATTCACACAAGGTGCAGAGAACTCAACTGTTTCTTGCTAGTTTAGTTACGGGGGAAGCAATTAAAAATATTTCTAACAATTTTTTATAAGCATAAAAAAAATGGCCTACGGAGACACATAGAAACCTTCCCCATTGCACAGTCCAATCCTGAGCTGGAAAATGTAAGAAACTCCATGGCAATTATTTGGGTTGGTTTTTTTGGGGGGGTAACACTGTCCTCAAGCACTGAGCATCAACGTGCACTAGGATCTGTACATAAGGACACAGGAGAAGCACCTGACGGCACAAACAAACAGAGCAGCGAATTCAGGCTGTGCCCCAGTGCAAACAGGGGCCCAAACCCATAAGACTATGGGGAAAAATACAGACTCACTATTAAACATGGAGCTAAAGGAACCCCGTGGCTTATTGACAGCTCTACCACCCCCCTCAGTGCTAACTTGACTTATCATACTTATTAACACTCTGCAATTCAGTAGCCTCTTTCTTTGCAACACTTTTGCTCTGCAGTAAAGCCAACTTCCAGCACTGAAAAAAACCCAACTAGAAAAACACAATGAAGCAAGCATCCAACACAATAAAAATAAATTAAAACCCCTAGAGGACACTGAGAAGAGTTGTGGCTTCTTTTACTGCATTTTCCAAGGTGCTGTTTAAACACAGACAGGGAAAGGTGCATAAATACATCAGTTCAGCCCTCTGGCCTGCAGAAGCGTTGGCAGAGCACAAAGAGCGACGGGAGCTGGGATAATTATACCTCTGTCTCTATACAGCCATCACGGCCGCAGCCCACTGCCTGGGTTATGCTCCGCAACAGCTCACCCATCCCCACACAACAGCTTTCAGCCCTGACCCTGTCGATGCTGGAGTGGGAGGGATGCAAAATTACCGGGCAAGATGCTATTTAATCCCCTTCTCAAATCATTCCCTGGTTTGCAAGAGGGGTCAAAATTGAGCTATCTCGGCCCCCATGCCTCCAAGGTGTGGGTTTTCTAACCCCAACAGGCACCCAGCTTCCTTGCACCGGCTGCTGCAACGGCACATCTTCCCCACCAACACCCCCAGAAGTTTTACATCTAAGCAAGAAACAGCCAATATTTCCAGCTGGGACTGGTCTTTGCCTTCTTTTGCTGCCCGAGATGGGAGGGACCACAGAGGAGAGGGTGGCACAGCACATAATAGCCCCTTCCCTGCTATCTTAATGGATGCGACATTAAATTGCTCCAGGGAAGGCTCGCCTGCATGGCATGTAGACAGAGAACACAGGTAGCACATACGCACCAGGAGGGCAGTTTCCTCCCCCGAGCACTGGCTTTACTGGCATTTCTCCCACAAAACGCACAGCCAAGCCTCTGTGCTCTGCAGGGGTACCCCAGGAGAAAGCACAGCCTCGGACATGCTTCAAAATTAGCAGGGGATGGGGAGCAAAAAAGCATTTGCCTCTTATTGCATCTTGCACATCCACCTTCCCCGTCCTTTCTCACTTCACCCTAGACCCCCCCCAGCCACACACCCGATAGCTCGAGCCAGAGATCCTGTTACCTCCCGGGCTAGCAGCCTGGGCACGGGCAGGGTCAAAAGCATCTCTAGAGCTATGGCTCGACCTGAAGAGGTAGAGCAGATAACCACTGCAAAGCGCTGCAGTGCATACTACCAACACCACCAGGTCTGCCTGAAGCTTCAAAAGCAACCTGCCACGAGGAGGGGGATTAATGCCTAAAAACCCTCTCCCACTTTTGCACAAACCAGGTCTCTAGACAGTAAATAGGAGAGGCCAACTCACCCGCTGGCAGAGCTCCTAAGCACAGCTGTGACACCAAAAATAAAGTTATTTCTCCTCCCAGGCAGCACCCATTCCTCTCAAAAAGCTGTATCTCTGCCCAAACTACCCTCCTGCCTGCCTTTTATCCGAGGAGGAGGTGGCCCACCAACACCTACCACCTGGGAGGCAATTAATCACTTGCAGGCAGGGCAAAACCCAATTCCTCTGAGCAGCATCACAGGCATTGCAGCTCACAGCACAACAAGCCGCATCAGGCTCAGGTGGTTTGTGGTTATTGATAAACTCCACAGGCTTTTTCAGCCATGAGGGAACAGCAGCTCCAACGACTGAGCAGACAAGCCCCTGCTTTCTCTGAGTTTCTGCTGCAGATACAGGTTTCAGCAGCTCCTTTCCCTGGTGACTGCACAACTTTGCAGGCATTGAACCAGATGTAGCTGCCTGGCAGTTGCTCCTTGAGTTACTCCCACTTGTTCAGCCAAAAATCCCAGAGCCCATGGTGTCTCCAGGTAGCAGCTCAAGGCAAACTCTCCCCACTGGGATGGTCCTGGGCCACCCCGGGAATCAGCCTACCCACAATACGCAGAGTTTTGGGCAAAGCATGCTCCTGTCCTCCTTTAAGAGCTAGGCAAGAGCAAAGGGTTAGCAGGATGGAAGGGACAAAGTGCTTTGGGGACATGACTGGGAGATGCACACTTGGAAATTCATGGCACATGCTGGTGGCACCACTGCAGCACTGAGCACCTGCGGGGAAGATAACCCACTGCTGCCCCGATGCTGCCCGCAACCACAGCCTCCCTCCTTTGCCCATTCCATCTAATGCGATAACACTCATAATAATAAATATTGTTAAAAGTGAAAGTCTCTCTGGAGACTTCAAATCTCAGGCACAGGTGTTCAGGCTGTGGTAATTGGGTGACTCATTCATTAAAGGAAATGCAATTTAAAATCTATTACATTTTTTAAAAGACAAAGGTTTTTCTGCCCCCTGTTTCTGGCCCAAGCCCAGCAGTAGCCAGGCTCCCCCTGTGCTTAGCAGGACTCTTTCTGCCGTGCAGGAGCACAGCACAGACCTTAACCTCTCCCATCCCCTGAATCCTGCTGGCTTTTAAAATCTCCCCTCAGTTTTGCAGAGCCCTTCCGATATTTTTTTTCTTTTAATATGCATATTAAAAAATAACTAAAAAAGGGAAGTTGGAGAAAACTGGAAGGGAAAAGAGCTATGAGGTGGTAAAAAACAGCTGAGCTGAAGGACATTGAGAAACTCTTTAGTTGGGGGGGGGGGGGGGGGGGGGGGAGAAGAGGGAGGTCCAGTCTGATCAAAGGAGAAAATGCCAGGTGATTTCCCCTAGCAGGGAAAGACACAGCAATAACCAACAACCAAAAGTTAAGACAGACAAATTAAATACAGCACAAATGTTTAGCAGCAAGGGTGATTAACCTTTAAAATCCACTGCCAATGGCAGACCTGGATTCAGCATCTCCTGAGATCCTTAAATCAACCCCGAACACCTTTTTGGAAGATTTATGTTCGACAAATACGAAATCCTAGACTCAGGAAAGAGGTATCTAATGACTTTCCGGGGCCTGTTTATGTGATCTAAAAGTCCCTTCTGGCCCTAAATTCATTGCGCCGCTGCAGCTGATCCTCAATTGATCTTGGGAAGCACAATCCTGCACAGCCAACCCTGAAATCAAAACCCAAAGTTTGTCATTGAAGCTGCTCACTATGTTTCTTCTATCACAATCTCCTGACCACGTGTTGCCCGAAATTCAAGCTAAACCAAAACATGATGAAATGGGGGGAAGTTTCAACCAAACCTTCTCCCTCTTTGCCTTCTCCTCCTGCCCCTTTGCAGTTGACTTTTGGTGAGAATAAAGCAAAAAAAAAAAAAAAGGCGGTTGGAGAGATTATTCTCGAGTAGTTGCTTCTGGCTCCAATTTTGCAAATCCAAACAAGAAACAAATCGACCCAAGCAGGTGCCCTGGCTTTGCCAGGCACTCAAATACTGTTTGCATACAAGTGGCTCTGTGCTATATGGTGTGGACAGGTTACAGGGACAGGTTGTCCTGTTCCTTGGGCAGAATGAGCAATGACAGAAAACCACTTTAGAGCGGTGTAATTGCAACTGCGGTGGAAGTTTTGTGTACATAGACCTACTGGCAGAGAGAGAAATCATACTTCCAGCCAACAATATTATAGTGGCAAACATTTTGAGTGCCAAGGTCTGCTGTGGCTCCTTCTCTCTGCCTTTTCTCTCCAAGATGATGTCCTTCATTTGCTCTTGCCCTGAGCTCTCATGCTCAGTGATTACCAGAAGTCACTGGAGCTTTACGTAGCTCACCTCGTGGTTACCGTGCTGTGCACCACCTGAAAAACAGCCAGGGCTCCTGCACAGCCTAAAGACATGACAATGGGGTGGAGGACAGCACCCAAGACACATTGCACGATCACAGCATCGTGAGAGGCGAGTTTCAAACACTCAAATTAAGCACAAACGCATAGGAACGCATGGTTCTCCCCTGCACATTAAGCTAACGCATACAAACAGTATAGCCCAGCATCACCCTCCTCTTAAGATTTCCCTTCACTGCTGATTTATATCAGCAACAACTTCTAGCACAAACCTGGTTGCAACCTCCCCTTTTCTCCCTTTCTGCTTCAAGATGTTGCCCTTCATTTGTTCTGGGTTCATTCACTCCTCCAGCAAAGGGTTTCCCTGCACCGCCAGCATTTAACAGCAAAGCACACGGTTCAAGCAATGTCTTCTCCCAAGCTGGGCTTCCCCCAGGAATTTTCTACCTATCTCAGCCTCTGCTACCATTGACCCAGACGTGGATTTGCACACACTCAAAGCATGCAGTAAGTGGAAATGCAGAGATTTAGCCTTTGCCTGGCTGGTCCACACAGTGCGAGCAGCGAACAAGCAATAACCTGAAATTCAATGGCTCCTTCACCGTGCACTGGGGCTGAAATCTCAACAGCAGCATCTTCCCTCTCCATCAGTCCCATTAACCCTGGCTGATGAACGCCTTTCCCTGCCTGGGGCACACTTCTGCTTGCACTGCCCCTGCCAGAAGTTCCACTCACACCCTCTGCACTCCTGCAGCGCATTTAAATAGGATCCCACCGCTCTGATTTCCAAGAGGCAAACACTCTCTTGACTTGTTCCTGGCACCTGGAAGCACTGTAGGAAAACAGGAGTGATGTCTTCTCCATCATGAACTGGGAAGGGGCTGCATTTACCCATGGAAGAGCTGGATGCGGGCCTGAAGTCAGCAGCATCCCTCTGATCCAAGCAAGATCAGAAACGGTGCTTTTGGAGGGCTACCAACAGATCTGTCATGCCTTGTCCCGAGCCGAAAATTGTTTATCCACAGCTTGACTTCCAACGAAGTCACAGGCTGCCCACAGCGGCCCTGAAATACTTTCGTCTCTCTGATACGACTCTGTTACACACCCGCGGTACCCAGTAAAGCCCCAGGAAGCCTCCCAAAAACCAGCCAACCTGCATCCCCCTTCAGCTGCCGATTCATCCTTTGCCCGGGGATGCAGTCTTGCTTCCCCACGGGCAGCGGCTCCGATGGAGGCAACCGCAGGCCAAGGCAATCTGGAAGCGACACCTGACTCCTGCTTGTTTTGAGCAGCTTTCAGGCAGTTTTCTGGCTCCGAAAAAAACAGGCGAGGACTTGGCTGCTATGGCACACTGTCAGAGGGAGGAGGGAAGAAACCAATATGTCTCCTTGTCCTCTTTTTCCCTACCCAGCCCTAGGGCTGGGGGACAAGATGCCCCTGCGAGGAGACAAAATCCCACCATGGAAAATCCCCCAGGAAACTTGGCGATCGCCTTGCTGGGAGGAGGCAGGGGAGCCGAGAGCCGGAGCCACTCATGGCCGCCTGCTGAATGTACCGAAGGGGTAAATTAAATGCATTCATCTCACCGCAACTCACAATGGCAACGTTTTTACCCGACACGCAAGTTTCTGACAATCAACCTAATTTACTTCAATAATAAATGAAAAAGGGAAGTTTTCTTTTATAATAGCAATCAGGGACAAGTGCTGCGACGCTTTTTTGTGTGGATTTTTTTTTTTTTAAAAGCAAACTCCATTCAACTCATTCTCTTTAAATAAAATGATTCCTTTCTCTATTATTCATTTGAAATACAGAAGGAGGACATGAGAGACTGTGGAAGTGCGTAGTTTGTTTCCGACATCTCTGGAACAGCTTTTAGGAAGACAAAATGCACAGTGCTTAGGGGTTTGGTAGTTAGGATCCTGGTATTTCCATTTCCTCTGTTTTATGATTTTATAATGTTGCCCATTGCTCTAGGGTCTACATGCAAATCTTTGTTAGTTGAACCTGTGTTATTTGCTTGCTGATGTTTATGAAGACCACTAGTTTAAGTGTCCTATGTGTGAGATGTAGCTATGCAGCAAAGGCTTGCAGGGCATCTGTCCAGTTTTTATACCAAACCATGAAGTATACGTGATTATAACGCCAAAAGAAACTCCAGCTTCAGTTGGGAGATTCAGTGGGGAAACACTCCTTGGGATGCAAGACACATGGGAGGGGGCAACTCCTAAAAGGCTAGTTATCCCCTTGCTTTAGGTATAGCCTTGCACCAGCTGCTGAGAGCATCCCTGCAGCTCTGCACCCAAAGTCCCTGCACAGCTGCAGGCCTGTCTCCTTTCAATCCCAACAGGCAGGATTCACCTTCATCCCCTCCCCCTATATTTTTAATATAAATATATAAAAAGTACCTGGAGCTCCCTTTGTCAATGGAGAGAGGGACCAGCACCTCCAGAGGGCAATTCATCCAACCAGCCTCTCTGGGAGGAGATAAATGGCCTCTGGAAATGCCTATTTCTCTCCACCGACTAGGAGGGAGCCTGAGGCGACCAACCCTGACGTTGACATCTAACTTCTAGACATGGAAGTCAGAGCAGATTAATCCAACCCATTACTGTGGCCTTTAATTTTTGCTGGCTTGATTTACAAGTGCTTGCTCAGCACATTGAGCCCCAATGCCACAACAGAGAGTGGACCCAAAGAATCCATTCTCCTCTTCCCTTCTCCTCCTGCCTTGGATGCGACCATCTTTACTCTGTCACACACCTCACAGTATTAAATACAGATAAAATAAGAATTCTCCTCTCTGAAAACTTTCTCTTGGAACTCGAAAAAGTGAAAATGTTCAATCAACGTGCATTGTTGCCAGAGTTTTTAAACACACTTGGAAACGACAAGCTCTTTCTAAAGGAAGAATGTATCATTATCCTCATTTTGTAGATGGGGAAATGGCTGAGTTGTGAATAAAACACAGGTCTGGAGCCATAATATACTGCTCTGTCCCTGTGAAATATATATAACCAGCAGCATTCCTCAGTACAATCCCAGGGGCTCTGCCTGACACCAGCACCATTTCCCAGGAGGATAAGGACCTGACTGGGTACAGCTGTGCCACATCTGGATTCATAGACTTGGCTGGTGTTAACCAAGAGGGATGAAAGTACCCACGGTCTGGAGGAGTCTCCTCCGTTTCAGGGAGGGAGGCTCAGAGCAGTCACATCCTGGGGTGTGGATGTGAGCCTCTCTGCTAACAGCCTACCAGCAAAACTACCAATCATCACACTCGACAGAGCTTAGTGATCTAGCCTGGAGAGCCCAAGCCCATCTTCAGGGCTGGAGATGGCTTCTTGCAGCATTTCAGCAGCAGGTAGCAGGGCAACGACTTTGCCCAGCAGAGCAGAGGCTCCGATACTGCCCGTGTGCCCTTTTTGCTGTAGCTGCAGGTTGACAGCATCTCGAGGATAGTGTTCAGCCCTTCCTCACAGCAGCTCACCACGCTCCTGCGCGGGAAAGACCTGCCTGGAGCCTGCACCACGTCAGTCTTGCATCCTAACTGGGTGCCTCCTGGGGGCTAATTAGGCTTGAGACCCCAATCAGTGCTTGTGGGTACATTTCAAACTGTCTCCCACGGCCTCCATGAGATGAATCCAGCCCTTGGCTGCTCAGTTTTTGTTAATTGCAGCTATTCCAGAGGCACAATGGAGCATTTTTTATTTCTCCCGCATTGTGTGCTAGCAGGTGGATCCCATTACTGCCTGTGCCTGGCAATGCTAACAGCACCACGTCCCTGCCCTCCCAACACCACGGCTCCCGCAGGTGGGAGCCACCAGCTGCAAGGGAGGAGATAGGAGCCTGAAGTTGTCTTCTGTAACATGCAAAGGCTAGAACATCTCCTGCTTAACACAGATGCTGTCTTGCTGACACCCTGCCCGACCTGTTCGCTCAGCTGAAAATTACAGGCTAACCTCTCTTCTGCTGGGAACACACTTTCCTGCTCTCAGTGTAATGAAGTCCAGGTTCGTAAAGCAAGTTTCCAGCATCGTGTTGCAGCCGTGTATGCAGAGATGGCCCTAAGTGTACACTTAGATCACTTTCTCGGGGTTATTTTCCATCTACCAACAGGACAGTCAATTAAAATTGGCTGTGCTGCACTAATTTTTCACTCGGCAGTACTTGTTAAGACAGTACATAGAGGAGACACTCAATGGCTCATCCAAGCCACAGAGCAGCCTGGGTCAGGGCTTGCTTTTGGCCACGGTTCCCCTCGGTTGGATGGGCAGCATGGAGCTTGAAGTGGCTCCTGGATGTGGCCAAGAGGTTCATTTTGCTTTCTTTCAGTGCAGACCCAACTTGATTCTTCTGGGAGAAGTTTTTACCAATTCCCAAGGATTTTGTGCTCCTTTCTTCTTCCTTGAGGGTACTGCAGCTGAAGGAAGGTAGCAAGAGAGATCTGCAGGCAATTTAGAGCCTGGAAATGCAATGCTTTTCCCCCAGAGGGTATGGAAAAGCCAGAGACATTGCATGGAGAGCTGAACAAAGTAGGCACATGTTATGGGAGCAACAAAACCCACCGACTCGCACCTCCCCTCCCTACATATCCCATCTCACACCCAAAGACATCACTCCTCCTCCACCCTTTCCCTGCTCCAGTGTTCCCAACTCCATCCACTGTCCCTCCCCGCTGGTGTCCTGCTGCATGGCCCCCACTAATCTATGCACTGGAGCTTCAGCTCGGCTATTGATCACTGTTTGCAGGCTCTCTGTAAACTTAGGTTGTAGAGGTTTCATTAGGCTGCCTTACAGTCATTACATCAAGTAATGGAAAACATCCATCTTCTCCTGCTCCTCTGCAGCAGCCAATGGAAATCGGTCTGAAGAGCGTTAATCAAGCTATGAAAATCATTGGCGGCTCACACCTTGATGAAGAGAAACCCTGCTTGGGTTCAGAGGCCACAGTGCCTTGGGAGGAATCTGTTTCCCCTCTACCAGAGCTCACCACTTGTGTTTTGAGATGAACAAAGGCTTTGCTCCTCTCCAAGGACTGCTACAGAGAGCCACAGCTCCTGCTACCTGAGGCATGGTGCCATCCCAGCCTGCAAGCAAGCACGGCTTCTCCACAAACTCCAGGGTATCCTTTCTCCACGGGTTACTCAGCTTTCTATATTTACACAAGCCCAAAACTGGACCTTCACAAAGGTGAGGCAGGATTCCAAACCTCCCTTTTTCCTTGCAGATGTTTTGCCCTGTGCAGTAGATGCCAAAGGAACGGAACAGAAGGGATTCAGGCTCCCTTGGGGCTCTTATGGGGCTGGGGAACTTCTGAAGCCGACAGTCTGTGTTTAATCAAGGCTAAACACTGTCACTCTTCTGTCAAGTGGCAACAAACATCCCCAGCCTTACAGGTGAGCAGTAATCTCAATAAAGTCACACTCCAGTACCTGCTCTTTAGTCCTGCTGCAGCCAAACAGCAGGGAGCCATCCCTTATTGCAGAGCTCCCACACGGGATATCAGAGCCCTCTCTCTCCTAAGGCTCAATATTGCCTGAGATTAATATTCTTCACAGAGATTAAGTCCAGCTACTTGCAACAGCATCTTAAAAAAAAAAAAAACAAAACACACACACAACAGGGCTCCCACAACGATGGTAAAAAATAAAAATAATCAATGTTCCCACATCAAGAAAAAGCCCAATTATTGAGACTGCATCCAACAGCATCGCTACAGCTCCTCAACTTGCAGGGCACCGTCTCTCCCAGCAACGCCAAGCTCAAGGCTGCATTTCCCAAAGGTTTTTCAACTACAGCAAAGCAGGTTTGGACACGAGAAGCCACCAGCCCAATCCAAGCTCAACAAAGCATGAAGAGATTCAAATATATTTTGCCCTATGGCAGGCTGCAACTGTTCAGAGAGGAGCAGATTTGAGACTCAACAGCAGCCTCTAGTTTCAAAGGCCAGTATTGTTTTTGCCCCTGGACCCTCCCCAGCACAAGAGGATATTTGCTGACCCTAAAAGTTGTTGCAGTTATCTTGGAAGCAAAGCACCTTTTTGTAGCAGTCCTTCCATGTTATTTTAGCAGCTGCTGTCTTACAGACTGCTGGAGTAAGAGATTAATGCTTTAATTATACCATCTGAAAGCTGGGAGGCTGAGCTTTCGAATGGTATACAGCACTGACTTCTGGCACTGGTGGATCTTGAGGGAGTACACACTAAAATCAAGCTGGAATCCAAGTGAGGAATAAAAGTGGAAAAAGAAGTAAGACAGTAATCAGAATAATGTGCTTTTAATGCCCAATATCTCACAACCAGCTGGGGCTAGAAATTAAAGCTTCATGCTTGTTGCAAGTGGGGGATCCTGTCTTGCAAAGACTTAATCTCTCCCATCTCCAGCCCTGGCGTTGCAGGAGGTATCGGATGAAAAAGCTATTCACATCTGCTCCATGCTCTGGAGCACATCTGTAAGCATCTGATCATCCTCCTTCCCCACCCAGACAGTTCAGGGGTACGTCCAACTGCCCCTGCATCCCCTGGCCTTCCTCAGTTATGGCTGACATCATGGCAGAGGGCTGCTCCATCCCTACCATGGGCAAGGAGGACCAAGCTAAGGACAACCAAGCTGGATTCCCTCATTATTCACCAGTAATGCCTCCATCACACATGGCAGCTCTAGTGCTGGCTGATGGCACAGCTGGAGCATAACCAAGGCTTGTTCTGCATCCCTGCCACTTTCCTCCTCTCTTTTTCCACTCCTCATTTTTCTCCCTCTGCCTTCATTCTCTCACCACCTCCTAACCTATTTTTCTCTCCTCTCCCCCCTCCCCACCATCCCTCTCTCCACTCCCCCTCCCTCCTACTTAAGAGGAGATCAATGTGCTGGGAATGCTGACTAGGGAATTAAATCCAGCCAGCCTGTCTCTTTGAGAGACCTCTCACTAATCAGCTTGGATGGCTTCCTATTCCCCCCCCCTCCACTCGACTGAGAACCTGCGATGAATTCGTCCATCCCTAGTTCTTGTCAGCCTGCACACAAGGAGGCAAATGTCTCTCTCATCTGCTCTGCACTCGGCTTTTCTTCTCCATTTCTGTATCAAGTAGGTTGGAGGCAATAGCAGGACTACCTTGTCTGCTTCTATTTTCTCACTGAGCTGTGATCTCGACTGGAACGCCGTCCGCGAGCGAGTAATTCCTTCCCCTCAGCTGTGGGGTCCGTCTGTAGCACGTGGGGCTTCTGTGTTTTGCCACTTCTCTTCTCAGAGCACAGCTGAGAAGGAGAATGGCGCAAATCGGGCTTTTCAGAGCCCCATTTATCTTCCTCCACATCTTTCAACCGAGGAGTTTTATAGGAATTATGCTTACGGACGCGCTGCTGGTGCCTTCCAGGCTCGGGGCTGTCCTCCGCCTCGCTCCGTGAGAAGGAATGCTCAGGCAGAGGCTCCTCTGAAGCCACGGGCAGGGCAGAGGCAGAGCTGAGCACGGAAACCAGGCAGCTCGGCTCACACAACTCTCTCCAGCCCCAGCCTCAAACTGCAGCAGGCTCTGCCTTAATGGCTAAAGCCAGCTCAGACTTCCATCCTGCGGGAACTTCTGCTGCTCTGAAATCTGCTTGCTTGCCCCCGAACCAGCGCTGACAGGTCCCTCTGCCTTTTCCATCTATTTGTTTTCAGCAAGTTCTGAAAAGGTTCGGTTGGGAAATGTTGACGTGTTTTCTTTTTGACATTTCTGCTGCCTGGCATTCTTGAACTGCAGTGTTTAACTTGGGCTTTTTGGGCTGACTGGGAACATCAGCTCGGGATTCAGTTCCTGCAATGCACTATCAGAAGAAACATGGACACGTGGTGAGAGATCAGGAGCCCGAGCTGGGAACCTGGCCCACAGGGCCCATGATCCAAAATGTGATCCCTTGGACACGGCAGAGGGATATGCACACATTAATAGTCAACTAAAAGAAAACTTTTGGCTTGCTTTGACGAAGCAAAACATACCGATTTCAGCTGCCCAAAGCCTGCTGCAAAGATCTCGCTAGAGCCCTCTGAGCAAAATAACATGCGGGGGGACCACATCCTCAAAAATAATTAAAAACAAAAGTCAATTTTGTAGTATCTACGTGTTCCTTAAACAGGCAGTCCCATGAGCAGTAAAACTAATGAAGCCTGGCTGCCTATGGATCGGTGTCTCACGGCTCAATTCTCTGATGTCTAATGAGGTGCAAGCTCTGATCAAAGTTTTTCCCCACCATCGGGGAATTCATAACAATACACTCATCTGGGGATCCTCCAAGGCTCTAGCAAAGGATGAGCTCACGCTGCTGCCTCTCCTCCCGCAGCAGCTTTTACTGGGTGGTTTCTCCCCTCCCCACCAAGCTGCCTACACCAAACCCACTACCTTTGGGCACAATTTGGTTGAAAAGGCTCAAAATTATCAGACTCATGCAGAGCCCCAGGAAGCTGCTTCCCCAGAAATTCAGCTACAAAGAGCTTGCCAGAGACTTTCCAACCCACACTGCTGCACATAAGATGGGCGCTTGAGTCATTCACACAAGAAGGAAACATAGATGTTGAAGGCAGCAGGACAGAACCCTTCTCCTAATCAAAAACCAGCATCTCACCACTGCAGGTACAGCATTTTCATCACCCCCCTTCTCTCCTAGGAGCTGGGGCAGTAGGAAAGCTGTAGAGTAGGACACTGAAAATGATATGAGATGTGTGGGTGGAGAAGAGATAAGTTACTGTGGAGAAGAGATGTTGTTTGGTCCAAAGGGAGGCAGACGAGGAGCAGTAGGAGATCACCAGCTGCTGGTGCTTTATTGTAATAGAGGAACACAACTGATGCAGAAGTAATTTCCTTGCATGGCTGCCTACACAGGATACAAGTGAAGTGAACCAAACTGTATGCCAACATGTGTACGACTATGCCTGTGCATTTAAACATGCATGCAAACAAGCTCTGCTTCTCCAAAATCTCCCATAGGCTCATCTCTGCATCCAAATGAAGCAAAATCAGTGTTTACCAGCATTTCTAGAGCTCGTTGACAGCCAAAATACAAGATTTCAGCTTCTGAGGTCCTCTTCGGATTATCGTGTTTCTAGCACTGGCTTTTTAATCAACCTTTTCAGTCACTAGGCAAAGATGTTAACCAGGGAGGTCTAGAGATGAGCAGGACCAGGCAGGGCAGGACGTACTATACCTTGTTGTGTGCCCGCTGTGACCAAGGGACATGCGTTCAAGAGTCTTTGCAATCCCTAATACAACAGGAGGAACCTCAGCAGACCAAGGGAGGACGTAAAGGGAGTGGAAACAGAGCTTTTTCCCAGCCACGGCCCTGGGTCTGTTGCACGAGTTCTCCCTTTACCATCTCAGCCCACGACAGCGTGAAGATGCAATTCCCTGCTTCACTGTTCCCTCTGAATTCAGCTCACAGGGACATTGCTCTGGCATCACTGCAGAGCGCCCTGGCACATGGGTTACGACAATTTATACCCAATACGCCAAACTGATATGAGCACAACACTTCTGGTGCTGCTGCATCTGCAACAGCAGCGGTGGTCAGCAGGGATATATCACATGGGAGATGTGATCACCTCGTTGCGCTCATGCCTAGCAAAGCCCTGACCAGCTCCAGAGCAAGGAGCAATGTTGTGCAACTGTGCAATGCCACCCTTAAAGCAAATAGTGGCTTGTTAACAGCCAGAGTACACACCGGCCTGAGGACTTGCACACAGTCCCATACTGCCAATGCGGATGCAACCCCTCAGGTTTAGGATCTCTGCACAGAGATGCGGGTGCCCGAGTTGGAGCTGGCTGCATTTGCCCCTCACTTGGGCAAAGCTAAATCCACTTATACCAGCACTGGTGAGATGCCCTGAGCCGTCTCTGGCGATGCAGGAGCTTGCTGCTGCAGGGCAACAGGATGCCTTTTGCTTAATGCAAAACAAACTGATGAAACCCCAAAGCCTCAGCACTGGGGCAGGCTGGCAGGTTGGGGCGAAGCTGTCGCCACTGAGGCACCAGCATGTGATGAAGGGATGCGCCAGCCTTTCCCCGCTCCAGCCGGAGCTGCGGATGCTGACGGCTGTCAGTGCCTGGCCAGAAGGGCAGTTTGCTCTGCTCTGATAGGGGACGAATGTGCTCCCGCTCTTTAAGCTGGCAGCATCTGCTCATTTCCACCACCGCACCGCCTGGCTCTGTGCTGAGATTACGTGGCATCAGCCCACAGCTGACATGAGGTGCCCGACACTTGCGTGCCCTTACGAGACCCCCTCTCGCAGCCGATGCCCGCTCGGCATGCCAAGGAACAGCGAAGGAGGCATTAGCACTGTGACCTTGCCTGCCAGGCTCGGGAGACCTTTGAAACAGGTACTACACTTGACCCTCATCCTCCTCTTAATTAACAGCGTGGGTATTAAACTGCAGCCTTTTATTCATGGACAGGTGTGTGTCTTTGTCAGAGGTCCCTGCTTAAATCATCCGCCTCGTCTCCAATAACAATGTTAACGATGCTCAGAGCTGGCTCTGGACTGTAAAACATATTTCCCTGATGTTTGTTCAATAATTCCCTGAGAATTAAAAACATCTATTACTGGCTGCAGGATGCTAAGAGGCCCCTGGAGCAGAGACCAGGCTGTAACTCACTGGAGGGGCTCAGCTGATGCCGCAGATGCTGTTATCCGAGTACCAGGCTCTGGCACTCTGTGGCGTTTGATGCTGTACCAACTCGTGGGCACTGCAGCACAGTCACAGCACAGGATGGGGGGTTATCAGCCATGCCCAGGTCTCTGAGGTGCTCCAGGAGTGCTCCTGGGACACAGATCTCCAGTTGCTCTTTACTGTCCCATTACCATCGTTGCCACTATAAATGCCAGGACATTATCCCAAGGCGCTGGGACCATATCAAGACTCTGTTAGACAAAACATCCCAAAACAGGGTCCTTGCTCTGCATCGCTCACAAGCTCAGTATAAAAGGAGGGAGGAAAGCTGCTGAGGAAAGGCAAGCGTGGAAGGAGGGAAGATTACACTGTGCCACTCGGTGGCACTGCGGGAACGGAGCCCAGGTGTCCCCAGCCATGTCCCAGGCAGCATCACCAGCCTGCTAAAAATACCTATTTATCCCGCAAAGCTTAAGCTGTGGAGTGCATGAGAACTGCCTCGATGCAAACCATGCCACAGAATAGTCCCTCATCCCTGTCATGACTTCTGGCAGCTCAGAAATGTTGTTTCTGGAAAAATATTTATCCTGTTAATGAAGCAGAGGCAGCAGCGGAGGCCCCAGAAGGTCAGAGCAGCGCTCGCTGCAATCAGCTCCCTTCACAGCTCCCGCTGAATGGGGCTCTGATTGCAGATGCCAATCAGAGCACTCAATTTTGCCTGCCTATTTGGAAATTAAAACATAAAGGCACTTTCCCAGACACTGCATTTAGGGGTGGTTTATATAACATAATCTTGTGGGCAGAAAGCCAGATGGATTCGGAGGGTGGGACGCTGGAGCCAAGTGACTCGACGTAGATAGGAAATACATCTTACACATCTTAAAACACACATTCCAGGGAGAGTTAGAGAAGGGGTCGGGGGCTGCTATCCATCGAAACCCCACTGCCATCACCCAGAGCCTCCAGGACAGGAGGTTTTCACACAGGTCCTATCTCTGTGCCTCAGGACTCAGCTGTTTCCAATGGCCGCTAGCCAAACTGCAGGCTGCAGTTTTGGTTCCACTGCCTGTTATTTTTAATTATTATTGGTGTTTCTAAGCATTTTTGCATCTCACCCAAGCACTGAGACAGTTGGATGATCAGCAGGCAAGAGGAGAAATGAAAACAAACTAATCCAGTCCTGCAAAAGCTCAGATCGTAAAATGCACAACGCTCAACTGCTGCGGAGCGGCTGGACTCATCCCGCAGTAAGCTCTCATGATTTCCATTTAAATCATCCGAATTAAAAAGCAGTTCAAGTCAGAGCATCTGCCTGAAGATTTTCATGCCTTTCCTTGCCCCCATAAGCACAGCTGTTTGGATCAGAGGCAGAGGAGCGAGCTAGCTGCAAAAATCGCCAGACTGATGGAAATTAGACCTAAGCTGGAAACTATCTGCTTGCGTGTTCCCAAGTGTGTAGGGTTGAGATCTCACCCTGCTGAGCTGTGCCCCAAGGGGACGCTTAGGTGACAGCACACAGAGGACCCAAGTTCACCATTTTCCAGGGTTTTGCAGGATTTAAGAGGAGCAGAAAAAGCACGTGCGAGGTTGCTACCTGCTCGGACGCAATTCAGAAGATGCAAGGGAGGAGCTCCAGAGCTGAAAAGCCAGCTTCAGCAGGGCAATACATTCATCCCCTCTGCTCCCTGGGCCCAGAGAAGGGGCTGGGACCGTGGGGCAATGCATGTCACCCCTTTCCCGAGGCTGTCACTTGTCCCTTGCACACTCAGAGCACATACTGGTAAGCAGGCACTGATCAAGTGATCCCAAATGAGATCTTTTCCCTCTGGTCCAGGTACGATTTTCTTTGTGCTTTACTCTTAAATCAGCAAACACTTCCAGCCCTCGCTGTCCTGCAAACCTCTCACAGAGCAGGCAAAGCTGGCCAGGGAGCCAGAGGCAACTCTGTCCATCCCTTGGGGATGGAGGGAGAGTGACACGGCCCTGGGATGCCTCTGACGTGAGCTATGAGATGCTCCAGCTGAGAGCCAGTGCTCGGACAAGAGCCACCTTGTCACGAGGAGAAACAATAGTGAATGCCCGGGGCTGTCTCGGCAAGCCCCAAGCCCACATGGCACCGCAGGGACGTGGCAGCCTCCTGCCACCCTTTGTACGCGTAACCCTCAGGGGTATGTCCAACCTGACCATTTCCATCCTCTGGTTCAGAAACATGGGGAGAGCAACAGGGATGTAACGGGGTGGGGAGGGACACACCAAGAGAAATAATCCTGTTTTCTCTAGATTAGCCCCTTTTCCCATATAGCCTCCCTGCCCCATGCAGGAGCTAATGTTAGCACACCAGTTATGCAAGCACCTTATAGAGAGCTCCTATTTAAAGCTCTGCTTTGGTGACAGCACATGACACAGACATTCCAATCCCCCACACGAACCATCCTGATGCGTTTCTGCTCATTCATTCCCTTCGCTCACAACCCGCCGGAGTACACATCTGCTCCCAGATCTTCCCACTGCATGGAAACACTGTTCTCGAGTGCCTCCATGCCTGTACTCCAAAAAAAGGCTTTAATTACAGGATAAGAGAGCCCATCAGATCTCTTAATTTAGTCTGTCTTTCTATTAATTAAAACACAAGACATTTAAAGTAGAAAAGTGTTGGTGGGCAACTGAAAGCAAAGCCCCCGGCAGCGCTCTGGGATGGTAAGTGATGCACAAGCAACTGCTTCCCATGCTCCTTGCTTTCTGTCCCAGGGGCAGGGACGAGGCAAGTTACAGCTCTAGCTTCATTTGCAAAAAAAAAAAAGTCACATCACCAATATGTGGCTGCCAGTAGGGAGCAGCACGGCAGCTCTTTAAAACACTCGGGGGAGCATGGGACAGCAGTGGAGAAGCATCCTTGTCTCCGCAGGAGCTCCAGCACATCGTGCCAGCAGCCCCACAGCTACCCCAACAGAGCAGTGGCCCTAAATCCGCCCCCGTCCCAAGGCTGGTATCCCCAGGAGAGCTGCATCCCACCACGGGAAGGATGCTCAAACCCACGAAGCCACCCCGGCCCTGTAGAAGCTCAGCTCAGCGCCTTCGTTGCAGGCAGGCGAGATTGTCGCTGCAGGACAGCAGCTCTCACGTTGCACAAGGCCGGCTCCGAAAAGCATGGTGCAAGACACCGCGACGGCTGCGTGCACCGACACAAAACCCAGGCTTGCACGAGGTTTCAGTGGGGCTCAGGTATCTCAGCCAGTATTTGTGTGTGGGTACAGGAGCGTTTCTATCTATCCTGGGTACTCATCCAGCGAGCAAATATCCTCTGCCTGAAGCAGCCTCTGTGTGTGCAGATACCAGCTAGACCTACCAGAAGAAGAGAAAAAAATCCAAACCCAAACCCAAAGCCTTCCTCCGGCATTCATCATTTTAATTAGCGGAGCTGTGCCTTGAATCTCAATGGGAGATTATACCATAAAGAGAGCCAGGCGGAATAGCACAAGTGTCTCCTCTCACTTCAGAAATGAACAGAGCTGTCTGTGAAATTATTAGTAATATTACGTGTCCCATTTACAGCTCAACGCGCACGTCCTGGGGGCTCACCCGGCAGCAACAAGCAATCTAATGGCTGGGATGGTTTCAAGCCTACAGCAGCGACTGTCAAGCCAGATGACATTTTCAGCACCAGTGTCCTGCCAAATCGTTCAATCTCAGGGCTTGGTCCTTCATCCCTTTCCCCCTCTTCACCCACCCAGACGTCCCCCGGTTGTCACTCACTGTGCCCCTGGCTTGGTAATACAAATGTTGCGAGGTGAAGGAGGCTTCTAGCACAGTCAGCCCCGCGGCACTGAGTGGCCTACACATCACACGCAGGCATGTTGTGTATGCGCCATCCATACAGATACACCGAGAAATAAATAAATAAATATGCACTAAGTCTTCCGTGCACCAAACGTCCTCAGGTAATCATAAAAATCATAAGAGTACATAAACACATGGCCCTTGTTCGTTGGCCTTTGACGGCAGTCACCTTATTCTCTCTTTAAGGGTTAAAAAACTTCCTCTTGGAAGATTAAAGCCACAATTTCACATTAAATATTCCAGAAGCTGGGACTGCGCAGCCCTGACTGTATTTGTGCGTCTCCTCTGAGCGCGGGCAATCCTAAGGGACCACTTCTGCTCACCACGAGGGAGAGATAAGGGGGTGGCAGCGAAACCCCGCATCCAGCATTCCCCGTAAATTGTTATGACCCAGCCTATTGCCTGAATAAATAGGTAGCAAGCAGCAAGCTAGAGAATCACCCCAATTTGTCTACCCTAAAAGCCTCCTTGCCATAATCTCATTTCTTTATTAAAAGCACCTTGGCTTGCAGTTCCAGGCTGAACAGCAACACTGCTCTGCCACTGTGACCGGGTTTAGAGCTCCTTCCCTATCATCGAGTGGAAGTTACCGGAGTAAAAAGCATTTCAGTCGCACAGTGTTATCACTTTATGCTGAATTGGAGGCTACAAACACATTCGCCATCCCCTCTGTGTTCAGATAATAAAAAAGTAAGGGAGCACCAACTGGAAACTCAGCCTGGCGCCAAACCAAAACCCCCTTCCCGAGGTTAAAAATTAAACAAGCAACGTTTGAAGGAGTTAAAGCCGCTCTGTGCATTTTCACACGCTCGTGCGGGTTTTCAGGAGATTGGCTGGCACCTCCGGCAGAAGTGCCAACGCGCCTGGAGGCAGCCTGGTGCTCCGGCAGCATCCTGGACAGCGGGCTTCACCGGCTGCGCCTCCCTTTCCCTCTTTGCAAGGCGACGGGTGAAGCCACCTCCTCCGTAAAAAAAAATCCAAACCTACGGGTGGAAATGCTAATAAGAGCTAGTTATGCTTATTAAAGCAATTCCCCAGCAGCCGATGCAAAGAGGACCTTACAGGAAAGCCCGCTTTCGGAGATGACTAGCGCGATTTGTAGATCGTTATCGCTTGGATAAAATCGGATAACTTTAAAACAATTGGAAATGTTGAGTTTAGACCATCTCCCCTTGGGATATAATATATGCTTTAATGATGCTGCGTGTAAGTAATGCTAGAATTGCCAGCAGTGATACATTCCCACTGCAGAGAACAGAGCTAGGATCTGTGACTGTCAAAATAAACCCTTCCAAACCAAAGGAAAGGCATCATTAGCCAGCGGCAGTGGCGCTTTTATCCTCCCCGTGGGCGGAAAAAAGCCACCTCTGTCCCCTTCAGCCACTCGTTGGCAGCACCTAACCGGCACTCGGAGCTATTAAAAGACTTATGGGTGGGACAAGAGCCAAACTGGAGGTGTAAAAAGCCTCGGAGACCTCCCAGGGGCCGGTGGGGGGTAAAATAAGAGTTTGACCCTAAATTGAGAGTATATTAAAAAAGAAAAAAAAAAAAAGCATCTCCTAACAGGACCTCATCTCACTCCAACTCTGCCAAGTAGCCAAGTGCTTGCCATGAGCCTCCATCCTCTGCACATTGACAAAAATCATATCCCCTGGACCCTAGCCAGGCTGGAGCAGTTAAGAGGACTTAAAAAACACAGCCCTCTGACTCCACACACAGTCCCTTGCCCCGAGTAAATCTGTAATGCCCAATATTCAGCCATTGAAAACATGATTAGTAAGGGCAGGTCAAAGCTTGGCGAGCTCAGAGCTATATAGGAATAATAAAGGGGAGGCTGCCCACCTGCCTTCCAAAGCACAGGCCCATTAAACCGCAGGGAGGAGGGATGCTTGCGCACACGTGGACGATGGCAGTGGTTGTTCTTGCATCGTCTCATAAATATTTAACAGTAAGCACTTTGTAAAGAAGAATGTTATTAAGGCTGGTGTAGTCTGTGGCTCCAAATGTGGCCATACATCAGATGTTGCCAGTCTAGTATGCATAACCCTCTTAGAGCAGCCGGTGGCAAATCAGTTTCTTCAGGCAGGAAGAAAAAAAATAGAAAAAAAAGAAAAAAAAAGTAAAATCCCAAGTCACAGAGCCCTGGGGAGATGCGTGTGAGATGTTTGAGGGATATCCTACCAATAGATCAGACCTTCACAATCACCTACAGAAATAGAGATATCTCAGAGAGATGGGGGAAGAAGGGGAGGGCGAAAAGGCAAAAACCAATAAAACAGAATGCACTAGATGAAAAGCAATTCTTGGCAGCAATTTTTAGCATAAACACATTGTTGGGCTTTTTTCTTTCCCGCAATAGCAAATTAATCTTTTTATTGCTGCTGAAGATGCTCTAATAATATTTATTCCAACACTTTATGCTTTATTGTGATACTTTTGACTTCTTTTGGGGTCTCTCTTTGTTTTTTTTTCCCCCTGGACTACTGATTTCATTTGCTTCATCATAGCCCTGACAGCCCCAAAGGGAGGGATGGAAGAAAGCCTGCTCCAGCTGAGAGCAAACCTACTGACACCCCTTCCACACAGGTTAAGAGCCAGGCTGGGCTCCTGCTCTCTTTTTGGGGTACCCAGGAGTCCTGGAGCAAACCAACCTGCTGCTTTGCAGCAAGCTTTAGCAGCTCATCAGAGCCAGTGAGAGGTCTTTCCAACATTGGGGATCAATCCCAAGAGCCCAGAGCAGTATCCTGCCCCAAAATATGAATTTAAGATCCCATCTTTGGAGTGCGCAAGCTTCTCCCTGCTAATCTCCTGTTTGCTGCTGGCAACCTACATTGCCAACAGGGCTACAAGGAATATAAACAAGTGACCCAGCTGGTCCCCTCAAGGGCACACACAGCCTGAAGGACCCCACTTTCTTTCGCATTTCAACCAGCGTCCTGATGCTAAAATATCACTGCATCCACACACCATCCTCCCAAGCTACACAGTCCTTGCCAGGTATTCATTTCTGTTCCAAACTGTTGATAATTTCTTTTATTAGGCTTCTGCAAACTGGTCACTTACTCTCACTGCATAACCAGGAATGGTTATAGTGGCTGTTGCACATTGACCATCTGAGCAATGACATATGAAGTATATTTAAATAGGAAATAGGCCTATTAAGACACTTAGCAATATGGCAGTTGCAAAAGCAGCCCACGAGTTCATCATTTGGTTTAAAAATATTGAAAATTATTTTAATTCTTTAATTATCATAATGAAAACCTGGGGAGAGGATGCATAGGAGAGCTGGTGAGACAGCAAGAGAGGCAAAGATGGGCAGAGAAAGGGATTTATAAGGCACAGTTCCCCCAGGCAAGCATTTGTATGGCCAGGGGGATGGATCCTGCACCTTCCTCCCCTAAATATTGGCTCAGAGGGCACAGAAAGCTATTAGGAGGCAAGCTGCTGCTTGGCCCCTGCAGCAAGCAGCTGGTGGGTCCCTGCTCCACATGGAAACGTCCAGAGCATCCAAGAAACCCAAAGAAGCATCACCAAAAGATGAGGACCAGGTGGACCTGGCACTTGTTCTGCATGTCCCCTCCCATCCATGCACCGTCCTCACCTGCCTTCCATGCACGCACCCCAAACCACTCGCTGCTCCCCAGCCCACACGAGCCCAAGCCAGGCTCAGGCAATACCAGAGCAGTCCTGCTTTGTCAGTACTGAGTTTGTTTAATCTGTGCATGTGTTTAATTCCCCGCTCTGGCATTTCTCTCCTCTATCACTTTTCACAGACTGTCAGTCCCAAAATCCTTTACAGAGCAACCACATGCCATACCTACTTAGGAATTACACCAGCTCGAGCAGTCATTAGGCACTTTCCATGTCCTACACGCAGCTGTGAACATTCATGCTAGTGAGACTTAATCAGACAGCGGATCAGCTGCAAGTGGAGCAGGAAGGTAAGCAGGGATGTCACCAACCGCTCCCCTGCATTGAAAGCTTTCAGGTTGCTATTTTTTTTTTTTCTTAAAATTTAAAAAGTTCCATTTGCTTTTTTCCTGCTCGAGGAGTTTCAGCATCTAAGCAGAGACTTCTCATTGCCCATTTTCCCCACTAATGCCACTGCTCACTACAACTCACCCCTTACCCTGACCTCCTCTGCCTGCTCCAGGGCAAATCCTCCTTCCACCTTTCCCTGGGCACCCAGGGGTGCCTGCAACTGTGGAGAGGGTCCTGGGCTGGATGCACTATCACTCTGATCCGATCTGGCAGCTACCGAGAGACAGATTTGCAAAGGCATTTAGGTACCTAAAGATGCAGATCAGTTGCCTGGTGGGATTCTCACACAGCACAAGCCAGAGGTGCCTATTCCCCATTGAACCCTGCAGGAGCTAAATGCATCGCTTGCTCAAGCGCTGCTGAGATTTCTGCATGCTTCTGCTCCACTGGCCCCCCTGCAAAATCCCACAGCATCTCTCAGCTGCCTCTTCACCCAGGAGGAGCTAAGACAACACTGCCTACAGCTCACTTTGCAACCAGGCTCCAGCCCTCGACAGTACGTAGACCTTGCAAGAAATTAGTACGTGAGCAGCTGCTTCCAGCTTTAGCTGCTTCTCCCCTCTGCAGACCAAGCTTTAGCACCAGCGGGGTCAGGGAAGACCTTTTGCTCAACAAGTACAAACTCAGGCTTTAGACTGAAGTCACAGGTTGAGTGCTTTGTGAAAATGCGTCTGGGGGAATGGTCTTCGCAGCTGGCTCACGCCTTTTCTCCCCGACACTGCCACTGCCTCGACATCTCCCCCGGCACTTCATCATCTGATGTTTTAAGTGCTTCACTGCTAAGACTGGGGCTACTCTTGTATTCACAAAGCACTTGTTTGATTTCGGATGCTACTGTGGGAGTAAATAATCTTTCCTTCCTTTTGCCCAACACATGTTGCCAGTAAATCTCTAAGTGGTTCTATTTTGTTTTTTTTAAACAAAGGGCAGT
Organism: Theristicus caerulescens; assembly: GCA_020745775.1. Lineage (NCBI taxonomy): Eukaryota > Metazoa > Chordata > Aves > Pelecaniformes > Threskiornithidae > Theristicus > Theristicus caerulescens. The sequence continues at coordinate 2,857,525 of CM036575.1, read as the reverse complement.
TTAAGACAGGGAAACTGAGGCATGCAAAGAGGACAGGACTTGCTCACCCATCCCTGAGCAAAGAGTCACATCCCCAGCTGGGGCTACGATCACTAAAGCCCAAAGAAGGTGATGAGAAGACTTCCCTACACTCCAGCACAGCTCAGACCCACACCTCCCTGACAAACCCAATCCCGTGGCAATTTCCATCCTGACAAACTCTATTTTTCCCCCTGGAGTCATTAGAAAAAGCCACAAGGGTGGCAGGGGAAAGGCGGCGCTCGCCCTTCGCAAGGTCAAGAAAAATCCCTCAAAATGTCATAGAGTTTTGAGAGTCCTAAATGAAGAAATTGCTTAATCTACCTGGGGGATTGCAGCTATTATATCCACTGCCGTAAACAAGCTTCAGATCCAGCTCCTAAGGATTGCACTGACAGAGAGGAGCCGAGGCTAAATTGACAAGTTGTCTCTGCTGCCCTTGAAACTCAATTTGCCATCGCTCACCTCATTTCAAATTAGCACAGAAAGAAGCCTCGCCGGCTGAGGCTGCTCTTTTGGGGCTCAGTTACGCAAGATCCCTGCTACCTGCTCTGCACGCCGGCCGTTCGGGGTTTTGTCCTGTTGCAACAGGTATAGGGGGAAAAAGGAGATTAAATACAGACCCTCGAACATGATCAAAGCTGCCTAAACTGGGGAGAAATTCAGCCTTTTGCCAACAAACCTACAAAAGGTGTGTACATCCCTTAAATCCTTCCCTGAACACTTCATGAATGAGCACAAGAGCAGACCTCAGTGTAGAGGTGAAGTTTATACCTGATTTAAGTCTGGTGTCATTTGGGACCAGACTGAATATTCACAGTGGGTCAGGATGGCTCAAAGAAGAGATCCTCCAAATTTGTTTGTGATTTTTTTAAAAGGACCCTGAATGAAAGTGTGCTTGAACCCCATTTGCAACAAACGTGTTCAGCATCCAAGAACTCGTTTTATATTTTCAAAAGGGGCATTTTCAATAGCTAAAATTTCAGGTGAGAATTTCACACTGGTGCTGGAAAGATAGTCTAAAAATTCAAAATCAGCAAAATTATAGGCAAACACCCCCTGATATTTCACAAGGAAAGTTGGGTCCAAACAGCTCTGATAATGACTTCTCAGAATTTATCATTTTTTGGGGGGGCGGGGAGAAGGGGGTTACATCAGACACCCAGTGTCAGGGATAAGAGAGTTCTAAATTTGGGAACAGACCCCAGATGAGCAGCTTTACTCCAGGAGCCTCGCTCTCAGGTTCATCGGATGCAGAATACACCAGCAGAAAGGCGACTCGTGGCCTTACACCTCCCAGATCCAATCAGCCAATTATGCTCCTTAATTGCCTAGAGTGGATTTAATTGGGCTGGGCCAATGTGCAGCACCTCAAGTAAGTTTCCCTCAAAAAATGAGAAAGTAGCATAGCAACCAGCCCTTGGCATTAGACATTATCCTTGAGCCCAAACTGGTCTTGCTTTCAGACCTCAACCTGGATCTGGTGGCAGATCTCGATGCAGTTTCCTCCATTGCTCTCAGGAGGAGGAGCACCACCTTTTCTCATCTCCAGGAGACTCCTGGAGATGGTCAAACCCAGCTCTGCAGCCCTCAGGCAGGGAGGGCAACATCCACAGAGCTGCAAAAGCAGCCCTGAGCCTTCCCCAAGGCAGCTCCCTGGGATTGCGCAGGGAGCTGGACAAGCGAGCAAAAGAAGGAGAAACGTGGTATTGGGGAGAGATGGAGAACAAGGATGCTGCTTCTTGCTCTTCCTGGCTTTACTCAGCACCAAACACAACCAGGGCTGTGGGTATTCTGTGCAACCCAGTCCCTCCAGACCCTACTCTGCAGTGGGGACTGATGTGACAAAGCCACATCGTATTTGGTCTCCCACAGCACACAGAGGGGCAACGGGCTTCATGTCGCAGCCTTCTGCCTTTGCTTCCCACACAAAGGGCCTGTTGATGGCTCAGTTAACGATAGCCTTTGGCCCGAGCCTGCAGCAGCACTCGAACCCGCTCCTCGGGCGCTGCTGCGAGCGCGATGCGCAGCAACAAGAGGGCTTATGTTTTGCAGAGCAGGAGGCGGATAAAGAGCCAGTGTTTGCTGCCGCCAGCGTTACCGGCTGACCCGCTCCCGCAAACAAGCGCCTGCCTTTCCCCACTCCCGGGTCCATGACTCCCCTGACCCCCTCCAACAGCCCAGCATCACGCTGCTGCCCTGTGAGGGGACAGCGAGGGGCACTCACATGCTAGGAGGAGGCAGGTACCATGTACAAGACCCTGACATGGGCTCTCCAGGGTGCAGGGAGAGCGGTGCCAGCAGCACAACCACTTCCCTCCAGTGTCACAGCTCTACCATTCACCTTCATCCATTTTTGGGGAGCACACCACCAACACCTTATGCAAAAATACAGGGGGTCCCAGCCCAAGCCAAACTTTGGTTTCCATCCACCTCCAGACACAGTATTTGATGGGGAGCCCTGTGGGATGCAGTGGGATCAGGAGGGGCTGTGCCAGCCCCTACCACCTGGCTGCTACACAGCCCCTTTATCCTCCTGCCTCCAAAATGCACCCCTAGGTTAGGCTAAAGAGTAGCGGATCATTTTAAGTGGCATGTAGAAACATGACCAATGCTTGTCCTGACCTCGACACCTGCAATTAGCTTGCAATTCTCCTCAGAGCATCATGTGATAAAGCAGCACGTGTTAAGAATTTCTGGTCAGGTTAGGTTTCACAGCACCAAATAAGTCACAAAACTAGCACTTCCTTTCCCCAAAAGACAATGGATCATGGAAATCAGGAAAAGCAAAAAGGCAATTAGTAGTTCCCAATAAATCCCAAACAATTAGGAAGCAGGTAACACTAACAGACCAGTTGCAGCACCTGGATTGGATTCAGTGTGGGTGCAAGGCACAAAGTTGAGGCCACTTGGTATCTTTTTGTGCTCCCCCATCTCAGGTTAAGCCAGCACAGGCTCACACCACGTGCTCTTGCTCCGAATTCCCAGGTTTCAAACGCATCTCATGCACCACATCCCTTTGACTCCAGCCGTGACTGTTAGCACATCCCAGCTCTGAGGCACAGAAACCTTTCCCCCTCCTCTCGCCCTCTCTAATTTATCCTCCAGGCCTGGCCGAGGCACCCAGCGCCTGGCACATCGACCTGCCTCCACCCCTGTGGAGCTTCTGGCGTGACAGTGACACTGGCCTTTGCTCCCGGCCCGCGCGGTTGTTATCCACATCAGTGACTGCAGGAGAAGGCAAAACCCTGCCTGCTTTCATAGCGGATGGCAACGCTCACCTTTCTGCCACCATGCCCGCTAACTAAATTCAAGGCCAAGTGCACAAGCAGATAGAGAAGCAAACATGAAATTCCCCCCCACTGCTTCCATTTGAGTCAGCCACAGGTGATTCCCGTGCCCTGCTAGGCACAGGAGATGCTGAGCTCATGGGGCAATGGAAACAAGCAGGGAGGGGGGATTAGGTCCTGGAGTAGTGGACACCCAAGAAATAACAGAGGTATCCATCACAGAGCATCGAGCACATTAGCAGAAGCATTTGCCTGAACAAATTACCTTGAATAGTCATTATCTTGGAGCTTATCGCTCACAGAGCAGGGAGAGCGCTGCAAGCGCAGGCAGCAGCCTAGCTAGGCGGGCAGGTTACGGAGGGGCTGGTGGGAACTAACACAGAAACAGAACCTGGGCTCTGCCAAAATGCATCATTTCGCGACCCCCTGCTTCCTCCTGGGCTTCTGGCCCTGATCCTACAGCAAGATGCTCCAAAATCGTACCCGACGGAGGCTGGGGAGCACTGTGCTCTCACAACCCATGGCAGCCCTATGGCTGGCATTCCCCTATAGCAGAATACATAGGACCAGATCCATAAGGAGCATCCCAAACCCCATAAATCAGCTCCTGCTGATTTATGTCACCAAGGATCCTCCTACAACCCAAGCCCGAATCAAAAGCGATCCTCAGAGAAGCCCTGCGCCTCCCCGAGTCCCCACCGGCAAAAGGAGCTTTTGACCGTGGTGTGTGATGTAGAATTTGACTTTGAGTGACTATAATAAAGTGTTTTTATTTTTAAGCTGTTTTATCCCGTTTTCCTAGCTCACAAGAGGTGCACCTTGGTGTCAACAGGACTCTTTTGTCTTTGTAAGCTATTTTGAAGCAAAATATCTGTAAATTACTTCCCCAAACCTCCACACAAGCAGATCATGCAGAGAAAATAGGCTTTGCAGGAATGCAGTAAATTGTTTCTGTCACACAAGGAAATATAACCAATAGAAATCGTTATGGATGAGTCATTATGAGAGGGACCAAAAAAATTAACCTTCATCCATTTCCTTCATCTCTGTGCGCGTGCGAGGGTGTGCGCGGGATAAGAGAGGTGGCGAGCACCTGCTAAGTGAGTGCATTAGCGCCAGGGGAAAGGTGGGACATGCAAGCAGGTGTAGAAAGGAAAAACCTGATGTGGGGCTGGGTGTTCGGGAGAGGGTGCAAGGAGAGGGGTGCACGGAGCTGCTGCAAAAGGAGAGATGCATCAGGGCACCCCCCCGCCCCGAGATGGGAAGGGATGCTCCAGGGTGGGAAAGAGCTCCGTTCAATCCCATTATGCAGGAGGGGGATTCTCTTTTCCCGCTATTACACATTGCTTTTGTCTATCTGTGTCCTCAAATCCCTTCTCAGCCCTTGGAAACATCAGGAGGCAAGTGCATTTAAAGGCGAAGCCAAAGCTCCCCGAGCACCAGCAAGCACAGGTTCTCCCCCACCTACTGCCACAAAACCACATCCCAACACACAGTTTTCTTGCTTGATCCTCCACAAGACCAGCATGAACATGCAGGGTTGTCTGTTTGTTGGGGGTTCTTTTTTTGGTTAAATACTCAGAAAAGATAAAAGAAATACTGAAGTGTGGGCCAATGAGCACAGGGACGTCTGCTGCCTGCGTGGGAGAGGTGACTCCGAGAGACAGAAACATCAGATAGAGGAGTACGTGTGAACACAGCAGAGGAAAACATTTATTCCCACTCATTTGGGGTAAGCGCTGTCAGCAGTAATGCCACCTCGTGCACTGTCCCCGTCCCGCACAGGCTCTGCTTCAGCCTCTCACCGTCAACCAAGCGCTTCTGCACGCATGTTTTGCTTCATACCTGTGTTCATTTGTTACAGATGTTAAAAAAAAGAAAATCCATTTCCAGAGTGGCAGATAACGATTCCTCCAGCCACGCCGTGCAAACAACGCGGCGGAAAAGGCTCAAGTGTTAAATGTTCCCTAATGTGCAGTAATTGATTTCCATGTGAGCAGTAATGGATTTGGTCACATCATGCAACAATGGATTTGACATGGTTTCTCGCTGATATTATAAACATAGTTAAGTCTTTAGCCTTGTGCCCGAGAATTAGGCCTTTAATAGCGCTGACCTCCGTGACCCATGCCGGCTGGCCGGCGCTGCACACACAGCCACCAAAGTCTTCAGCGCTGGTTCATAGTCAAGGATGCAGCCGGCAATTTAACAACTAAAAGCTGCTTGGAGCTACTCAAAACGCATAACGGTTTTACTTCAGCCATTTGCTTACACATACACAATTCCCATCTAGCCTTTCTCCTTCCCAGCCTTTTTGCATGGTGGTTGCACACCCCAAGATGTTGTCCTCCCAACCCAGGGATGGGCAGGGGGTAGCAGCATGGTCTTTGCCTTCACGAAAAATAATACAACGCGTCCTGCAGCCCACCTATTTGCAGGTTCCCGCACTCATTGCGAACACCGGTGGGAGAAGTCATCCACCACCTTGTCTCCTGTTGTAGGAAACACCAGCTGAAGCCCAGCAACATCTCCTGTCAGTGGTGGCCTCCTGGGAGGAAGAGAGAGGTGTTGGAGGGGGGAATTGTTTCTCATTGGGTATTTACAAGCCTTGCAGTAGTGTTAAAAATCTATTATTTTCACTCCAGCACTGCAGCACCACTCGCCTTCTGTTGAGAAGTGATTGGGCTCCTGTCCGTCAGAGACACTGAGTGATTGTACTGAGAAAATTGCATTCAGCAATGGGGGATTTAAGAGGGTGCTTGTCCTCAAACAGGGCTCCAATTAATTAGCTCAGAGGAAGGGGCTGCTTGGAGTTCGCTTGGTCTTTTCTGTGTTTTCCTTGGTGCATTTAATTTACTGGCGGGCGGCTTGTTTTGTTTTCTTCTTGCTTTTCTGTTTGTCTTTAAGACTCTTTGCGGGATGATAAAGCATAGGGAATGTATTTACTCAGCAGGGGATTAATTGGCAAGCAGGCAGGAGAAATGGCTGGGCCAAGCCCTAAATCCCAACCCTCACGCTGCACCTGCCAGCACTGGGAAATTGAAAAGCCTCCCGGTCGGCCAGCCTGGCGCACTCATGGGATTTTGCGGCACAGGGGTGTCAAGGTCCACTGGAAGCAGTACCAGGAAAGGACCTCAGGGATGGGGCTTTCATCCCAACTCTGCCACCCCTATATCACGCAAAAACCAGGGAAAACTAGCAAACACCAATGGCATGGGCATGAGAGGTGTACCAGAGCTGGTTTTGCAAAAAGTGGGAGCTTGGCAGCAAGGTTGAGCTCTGAAGAGACTGGGAAAGTCTGTTATTAGGATGATGGCTTCTCTCTGAGTCAGCTCAGCACTGTTTTGCAGCATACGGTATACGGTTGCAATACCTTTCACTCCTCCCTCCATGCTTTCATCACCTACTAGACAAGAAACTCCTCAAGACGTGGATGATTCCTTAATTTTTTCAACAGTTAGCACAGTAGGGTTTGACCTCAGATGGAGTCCCATCATGCAGACCATACCCCAGAAGATAATATTCTCAGTTTAAAGAGGATTAGCGATTGCTGTTGCATACGGAGAGATTGTGGTGCGCAACTGGTGGCACCACATTTACGGGCTTCAACAAAAGCACAAGAAATGTGGAGAAGCACTATAGGGATGCACGTGACCGCATTGAGAACTGCAGGTTCCTATGGCTCAGTACTGGGGTAGGAGTTGGGGGAGCACAGCCTCCAAGATGCAATTCCCAAATTTCCAATGGAAGCATGTTCTCCAAGAGCAGACGGAGACCAGGATGCTGGAGATGCATGCACGGCTTATGGTGACCCACCACTCAACAATCTCTGCTTGTTAGAGACCCGCTGCCCCTCCACTCCAGGCGAGCCCTCCCCAGACAACCACAACCACGTCCGCAACCACCCAGCCCTGCCATTTCCTTCAGACCTCAAGACATTTCACATCGCCGCTGCCATTTCAAGGGGTGAGAAAGGTCCTAATCTTGCCCTCAGCCCTAATCTTTCAAAGGAATTAATCTTCAAAGCAATCTCGTCCCAGCTACACTGCAGACAAAATTTTGATTTATGAGTCGTGGCGACAGCTGAGCTCCTCTGACACAGGAGATGGGAAAGCGTTGGGTGGATGGGGCCAGTGCTAGGAGAAACCACAACAGAAATAGGCACCCAGACCATAGGTGGAGCAAACACCACATTTTTATCCTTGGGAAATTCCAGCCTGCATTGTTTTCTTCATTAACCATAAAAAGCAAGTTTCCCACCTTCCCAAAACAATTTAAAAAAAAAAGTTGACCTCAGCAATATCACAGCAGTCTCAAAGGCTTTGTTTTCCTCTTATAATACCATTTCCTACTACAAACTGCAACATAGACTACACGCAAAATGATCGGCTGAACCAAGGGGATTTGGCTTCATTGAAATAAAACATTTTGATGAAATTTTAAATGAGAAAATGGTGAAGGCCCCATGAAATGATTTGATTTCAGTGAATCTGTGTTTTCATTTTGAAAACTGATTCATTAGAAAATTTTTTCAACCAGCTCTAATCAAAGTGCTTTAGGCATTTTTGAAAATTTCAGTCTCGAGCTTCAAAACAATTTAATTTGTGTTGTAAAGCAGAGAAGTTTATGACACAGATACAGCGAATGGAAGCACTTTTTGTCTTTGCAAACACTTCAACTTTAAGAAATTAACTTAATCTTAATGTGGGAGAGTAATTTCAAAAGTTTCTTTCCTGAAGTACAGAAAGTATATTCAAACTCATCTAAAGGCAGACTTTATAAATATAATATAAGGTTGTCATCTTCATGCATACAGCTTGCTTTTCACTAACACCATCTCCATTTAAAATTTCTTAGGGTCATGAGCAAATGAAATAAAAGAAAGAGCTCGTTTCTGTTCAGGAAAACTCAAGTGATGGGATCATTATATAGAGCATCTCCAAAGCAAAAAGGCGATGCATAGAAAGAAAGGATAGAGAAAATAGAGGGTATACAGCAAAAATGGAAAGAGAATGAGAACATCACGGGAAATGCTCATTCCAACAAGAGCCCCATTCACCCTGGCTTGTCTTTCCCTTCAGGGTTAGTTCTTGTTTCATTACAGATTAACACAGCATCTCTTCTCTCAAGTCTCACTTGCTAGAGATCGCTACATCCATTTAAATGGATTTCAAAAGCCGGGATTGATCTATGCCAAGTTGTAATTTTGGACACTAGCATGATGGGTAATGCACTTCAGCCTTTACCGAGAGTGAAGGAGGTGTGTGAATTGCTTCCTTGATATGATAAATTCATTAGATAAAGGAACCCGAGATAACAGGCACAGTACTTAGAAAGCATCTGGTGGCACGAAGCGCAGATGCGCAGGAAAGGGGGTTGTGGCATGGCTCGCCGGGCTTACATGAGAGTAAAGAACTGAACAAGAGAGTTGTACAGGGGACTGGAAGGGACCTCTGGGTCAAGCAGCCCTACTTTTTCCCATCCGAGACAGCCACGTAATATCCTTCTGATGGCTACTTGAACCCATGAACTCCACAGCATGGGAAGCATCTCGGAACACGGACAAGGCAGACTGGGAAAAATGAAATATCATTCCCTTAAGTCCAAGGGGACTGTGGACCTTGTCTGAAATGCTACTACACAAGGCAACTAGTAGAGACGTACAAAATTCATGCCAGAAATCTGCTCTGCTGTCCAGGCTGGATGCAGGGGACTGGACACAGCTATGGGCTGTATGATCCCTGCTAACGTGCCAGCTCCTGCCACTTCCATCACCAAGCACTGGGGACCCGGTAGCTCACTGAGCCGGCCCTCTCCAGCCTTCTTTTAAATTCAGCTCCAATGCCACAGGGAAATGAGCAGGGCAGGCTCTGAGCACCTGCTCCGGTGCTTTTGCTCACAGAAAAACAGGATGGAGAAATAGGAGGATGCTTTGGCAGCCACGTAAGGGAGACTAATGTAGGCTGCAGGTCGGAGGGGGAGCAAAGCAATGGAGATCATCAGGGTATTCCAAAGCAAGAGACTGAAAAAGGGGAGGGATGTTCTTATGGAGAACAGGGGGAAGAGCTAGGAAAGCTAGTGAGACATTAGGGATGCTAAAAGCCATCGGGTTTAGAGGGTCCAGCAGTGTCTGAGGGCATTGCAGGGAGCCGATGCAAAGGAGAGTGGGGAAGCCACGGAGCATAGTCCTGCAGCAGACCAAAGCTCAGTGATCAGAGAGGAGCAGGTTGGGCTCAAGCTCTTCCAGAAACCCTCTGCCACCACAACAGCCAGGAGCACCTGTATCCACCCAGCCCTTTGCCATCCACAAAGCTACTTTATCTAAAACAAACCTAGCAGCAACATTACTTAATCAATACAGCAAGACACAGGGAGGTAGAATCCGACACGAAGAGATTACCATGGCAGGAGAGCCCCTCACAGCCATGGCACTGGCAAAAGCCTTCCCACACCAGCAAGCGAGCTGCCAGATTGATTTTGATCTCATTAATCTGTTTTGGGGCCAGCTGGCAGCATGGTGCTGCTGTGGGTGAAGCAGCATGCGACGCCTTCCTCCAAACCCTCAGCAAAGGGGAAACATTTTAAATAGAGATTTTCTACCACCCAGAGCACTCACGGTACCAGAGTGCTGGAAATGTGGGTCCTATATCTGGGCTATTTATTCATTTATCAGTCCTGCAGCTCACTATTATCTGGATTTCACTTAAGGTAGTGAGGATAATGCACGTCACTACCCAGGGAAAAGTCTTTCCTGCACTTGAGGCAGTATAAATTGAACATCCCCTTTGGGCCACAGTGCAAGGGGATGGCGCTGCCCAGTGGACAATGTACCAGGCTGGGACCTGGGGTCCCCGCTCTGCTGCTGGCTCAGTAGATAGCCTTGAGCAAGTTAAATCCACCATTGGGCCCTCTCTACTGGCTCATAAGCAAAACAGGGATAATAAACAGATTTGAGGTCCCTCAGTGGAAAGCGCTCCATAATTGTTATTTCAGGGACTGGAGAACATGCAGAGGGTCTCCAGAAAAGCCAGCATGAGATACCACAAAGGAAGAGATAAGAAACGTGTCACCCGCAGGCATCAATGCATTAACTACCCTGAAGTAGCAGCCTCTCAGTTTAGGGTAGCGCACACATAACCACCTGTTTGCAAATCAGACCAAGCCAAGGGCTGTGAGACCACCATGCAGCCCTCACACAGAGAGGCCACTTTTGGCTGTCACTAGCAAAAAAGGACCCGTTGCTGTCGATCGCCGCAGGTCCTCCCGCTCCCTCCACCCCTCTGCCATGCTCATCGACCGCCCGACACGGCACGCTGGCCTCCGCCGAGCAGGAGTTCAGCTTCAAAGCAATTCAAATCCATGGATGTGAAGGGCTGCTCACAGCTCACTTTAAACCAAGTTCACCATGGTTTGGTCTCTGTCAATTAAGGACAAATTTAAGCTAATGAGAAGTAAGTGTCCAGACAGGGCTTTACATCGATTTGGTTAAACCAATGTAAGAGAGCAAGTGCACGTGTGGACATGTGTATGCATGTGCGTGGATAACTCTATTGCACCTTGGCAGTTTGCCCCCAAATCTTCCTTGGTTATTTCTGAGGGTTTTTCAAACAAAGCCACCAAACTTGCAATGTTTTGTTTTAAAGTAACGATACTTACCCCAGTGCTTCTAAACCCTCTGTGAAATAGTCACTGTTTTCTTTTGTACAGCAAAGTTGGGAGATAAATTGCAGATGATTCAGTAAATAACTCAGCCTATGACCTTGATGCTTATTGATTCCTCAAGCTGTTTATCTTTCTTGTGTGCTCCCCAGCAAAAACAATTATCACTTAATTATAAAGCAGCTTGGCTTGAGGGAACCGCCAATTGGCTGGCAAGCTTTGCAAAGGGGTGAGTTCATGCGTGTGCACCACGCAGCCCGGACCAAAGCGACTGCTTAAGATTCAGAGCCACCAACTTCATTATTTTCTTCCTAGCTCGTGTTTTTCCCCTCGTTTTAAAATCACTTAAGGATGTTTAGCCAATTCGGGTGTTTGACTACCTGAACACTCACAGCGGATGGGATCAAAACAGCAGGTGCCAACATTGGAAAAGGGAAGAAAAAGGAGAACTCTGATGATAAAAAGAAGCAGAAGGAAAGGCTATTGGTCCTGGAAATAAAATATCTGGACTATTCTCTCCTTCAGTGACCTTGGATAAGGCATTGTCTCCATCTCCGTTGCCTCCCCCTTTTTCTCTATGCAGAGCTGCGGCCAGCCCGCGTGCAAAATCCGGCACAAAGTACTGGTCTTGCTCTTGACCGAAGTTTCGCAATGCCACCGGGACATGAATAATGACAGCGCTTGGTGCTTCTGCAGCCATGCATGCTTTTGCAAAGCACTTAGTGACATCCATTAGCACATGAGAAAGGGAATTATCATCTCCACCCCAAGGCAGGAGGAGGGAAAGGTACATCCCCTTGGCTAGAAATGAAGGATTTGTAATTTTTAATGCACCTTTGGGCTGTACCACCTTCCAGCAAGAGAACAGCCCCTCGCAGGGGCTCGCAGAGGTTAGCACAAGTCCTGCATGGCTGATGGTCTAGAGCTGGCACGTGACAGATTTCCCAAAGCCATTTGGTGGCATTTCTACCTGTATGACCACGTCACTGGGACTGACAGAGCTACTCCGCTCCCTTTACAGCAGGGAGGGCAGCAGGACATATCCCTACAGCTCGGAGGGCTTTGTGGATGCCTTTGCAGCACATTATCATTCTGCAGGGCATCGCATGCACAGCTGAAGACATTTGGGGTATGGCTTCTGGATGCAAACCTAGTGGGTCAGTTACCCAACAGCACTAGCTCTGTGTGTGGTAAACTTGCTCTTTCAGAGCTAGGATGTGCTCTGAAAGTCTACCAGCCTCCGAGCACCCAGCAGCTCAAAACCCCACAGTACTGGAGCATCACAGACCCAGGACCTCCCACGGGCTGCCATCGCACACAGCTTCATACTCGAGAGACTCCCTAAACATGGTTCTGCCCTGCAAAAATGCACAACCTGGATCAGAGCCGCTTCATTTCCCAGCACTAGATGCACTTTTGCTGCTGGCTTCCCCAAACCTGCCCTCCTCCTCAGCAAAACCTAAACACCAGCAAACATGATTAGGGCACTCCCAGACACTGATGTAATCAGATAGTGCAGATTGAGGAATCCAATGCAATGAAGAGCAGCAGCATCCAAAACCACTAAACAGACAAAACATCATTACACACTGTAAAGAAATAAGAAGCAGGGAATACATCCCAGGGCTAGGTCTGCAGAGTTGCATGGGGACGCCAAGCCTCTATCCCTGCCTTGCAAGCAGGTGCCAGGAGCAAAGCCACACAATAGCCCTGTGTTTTCCAGAGCCCTCTGATTTCAGCAGCAATGCCTGGCTGTGCAAGACACAACACAGCTTTTATCATTGCAATAGCAAGGGTGATGGCTGCTTTGCTTCCCAGAGTTGGTATAAGGAGAAAAGTACAAGGACAGCATGGCATAACACTCCTGAAATATTAATATTAAACCAAAAGACAGCCATTCCCAGGCTGTGCCTATAGGAACAGCTGGAAAGAAAGGCTCAGGTTTTGCAGGGAAGTTGCAAAGACCCCACAAACTGCTGCAGGCTCAGCGCAGGGGACTCAGGAGAGGCTTTGCAGGGCATCTGTGCCAGAGTGCTGGAAAATGCTCGAGCTGGGGTCACCGCTCGGTAGCCCTAATGATCACGGCTCCAGCAGCCTCAGCAGAGCAGCGCAGAGCCGTCTCTCTAACAAGATCATTTAAACTCCATTTCAATCCAGGGCAGAGGTGCTCTCCATCACACTGCGGGCAGGAGGGAGCTCTGCGGCAGGACACCGAGCACTCGGCATGCTTGCAGCAGCCTGATCAGTTTATACTCAGGCACTTTCTAATGCGTCAAGTTGAATAAAAGGAGACTTCGGTGTCATCCGTGGGCACTCAGAGAGCTTTCATGCCATTAAGAAGCTCCCAGTAAAACTCAGGACCTGGATCCAACTTGTCTACATTTCCCAGGCTGTTGGTTTTAATTAATTCCTGCCTTACAACTGGAGTCAAGGATTGCAAGCAGATCAGACCACAGCTTGTGCAAAGGTTGTTATCACTATTTATAATGATTAGAGCTGCCTATAATTACCCCTATTCCTTTCATTCACCAGCCAGGTATCAGAAAAACCATTCCTACCCATTTTGTTGGTTTTTTTATCTTTTAAAGCAGTTGAAGGAACAAAAATAAGCAATACCTTCCCTCAAACTCCTCTCTCCTCCCCATCACGCTGTATGTACAGCGAGTCTGCCTTATACCTAGCACACCCTGGATGCAGATGCGCATGTTTCCAAAGGTAAGCACAAGCATCCTCTGCATCTGCTCATCAGCTGTTGAGCCATGTGGCAGGAGGATATTCCACATCCTTGTGTTTCCACAGACAGGGAAGCTGATCCAGCCTTGGAAATAACAAGGTTTTATGGCCCTGTATTTCACAGGGAGCAGCCACGAGCAATCCAGTATATACGGTACCCTTGCAGGAGGGGATTGTCACATTAAAAACTCTAAATGCTTAAAAGGGTTTTCATTTAGACTCTCCTGCCACGAAGTGTCTTCAAGGGCCCCAGATTTCTTATTTCATCAGAAGATCAGAGAGGGGAAGTTTGTAGGAGATCAAACAAATACGAATACATTAGAAGAGACAGTAGGAGAGGCTGGAGAAATTGTTGGATTAAATAAAGTGGCATCAGAATCGGTGCCGACCAGGCGGGCTGTTTTTCCCTGCAGCTCCCACCCTGCAGACCACCAAGCCCTGCCCAACCAGGGAGAGACCAGCAGGGTCCCGAGGTGGGGAATAAAGCCCTCGGTGTCAGCAGGACCCACCTCCCATCTCCTGATCCATTTGCTCCTTCCACCCCTTTCCCACCACATCAGATCTGGCAGCTCTAGGATGCAGGGAAGTCAGTGGGTTTTTGCAAGAGAAGACCTGGCATGACACTGCCAACAGCGAGCATTAGCCAGGATCTGTGGATGTGGTGAGAAAACCACCAGAAGACAGGAAAGTATCTTCCTCGTCATACATGCCACAGTAGAGGAAAATGGTCAGAGACAAGGCTGGGGAGCCTCTGCATTTCACTACAGATCCACCATAGGTATCAAAGATGGCTAAAACCAAGAAAAGCTGCAACATTTCAAGACATTTCTGGCACCCTGTTATGCTACCGATTAATAAAGGTAGATTTCACAACAGCAGAGGCAAGTATACTTCCTACCAAATTTCACTGTAGATCAAAGATTTGGAAAATGCCCTGAGGGAGATGATGCAAAAGGGGAAAAGATGAATCTTCTGTAAAATGCCTTGAGATGGACCTGAATGTGCTTCCTGGCTCTGCTGCAGACTCCCTGCGTTACGTCCCCCTCTGTGCCTCAGTTTCCCCATTACAAGAGCAAGCCTCATCACCTCATTTCCCCCCACATCATGGGATGAAGAAATAGCTCTTCAAACCCATCTGTGCCAAACCCAGCATAGTCCCCTTAAATATCAGCTGGTGCTTTTGACCCATTAAGAACTAGGGCTTGCTGCAGAAAACAGCTATTATCCTTATGCTACGCCAGAGTCTCGACTCAGGCCTGTGCTGTTGGGTGCTGATATTTCATGCCATGCCTTCTTCAACATTTCTAAGTTGAGGCACGTCAGCCTTTCTGTTTCCTTGCTCCCCTCCCCAGTCCGTAGCAGCTGAGCAGGCTTCAGAGCCTTCTGTTCCCATCCCACCCCCAGCACCTCTCGGCTCCTCTGCAGCTGTCAGCTCGCACGGCTTCATCTCGGGAGATCAGTAGGCGGACATGAATATACACCAAATATATATAGAAATGTGCACAGGAGGGCCTTGCTTCTGCTCACACGTCTCGTGGGAGCAGGTCGGGAAATGGGTTGCCAGCGCATCTCCTCCCTTAAATCCTCATTCACAAGGAGGAACGTCACACCTCCGAGGCCAAGCCACACAGAGATTTAATTCATTAAGCTAACTTCAGTGCTGGCTGAGTCTGCAGTCTTGGAGAAAACTGCTATTTTATTGGGGTAGAAATGGGAAAGCTTTGCTTGCTGCTACCCAAGCAGTCATCACCAGAATTTGGGTTCCCACCAGCACCTCCTCTGCTAGCCTAGGCTTGGGCACATCATCCAAGGGTTAACACAAGAGTGACAACATTAAGTCTCTGCAATGCTGAGGCAGCCACAGGACCAGCTTTCTGTCCTCTCCTCTGCCACCACAACACAGCCATGCCTGCACACTGCCAAAAATCAAGCCCCCGAGCAAGCAGGCACGGCCCCATCCTGAATGATTCGGGAGGACAGACAGTGGTGCTGCCCCCCAAGACAAGCCAGCAGCTTCCCCCTCTTGCAAGACCCTTTAAATAACGAGGTGAGACAGCCTGCAACATCCCTGGGCAGGTCTGTGGGATGCAGGAGGTGGAAAGAGCATTGCTGGATGCTCTGCGGTGTGATGGAGAGCCTTCACACAGCAGGGCAGGAGGCGGGGAGGTGCTATGTCACCGAAATACCAAACACAGTATCTCCAAGTGACCTCGAGCCCCAGACTCCCGGCTACCACGGAGAAAAAGACAGGGAGGAAAGAGGAAAAAATAATGTTTTCACTCCTGGCAGCTCGGCAGAGACAGCACCTGCTTCTGCCTGCTCCAGACTCAGCAAAACTCAGCTTTCATCACCTGATAGTGTACACGGCAAGCCCACGCAGACACACAAAAATCAATGTGCATCGATCCCTAAGCCAGGAATTCATAAACTCCTTTAAAGGTCAAGGATTGATTTTTCACTTTCTGTAAAAAGAAGAGACTCCTGCCATCATCCTCCCGCCCCCATCAACTGACTCGTCCCACGCTTCCCTCTCCCGCAACACAGCACCGGCATCCCCGGCAGATATTTGCAAAGCACGTGCACCTTCCTGCATATGCTATATGCACAGTCATCATGTGAAAACATAAGTGGCCCATATATAAATACACCATGCAGTTGGTACAGGCACTCGTAGCAATGCATGTGTCCGTTTTACTCCTCGCTTGCTGGAGGTCCTGGTTTTAGGGGCTTTGGAGAGGGCTGAACCCTTGCAGGCTGCCAGGGAACAGCATCCCTTCCTGCACCGTGATGCTCCCAGCCTCGCCAAGCGGGGTCTGATTTATTAATTTGAGGACCCCCATAACTAACTGTTGTGCCTTTATAGGTCCACAAGGACCTAAAATCATGTCATCCAGCATCCTACACCAGCTCCTGGCCACAAGGCACTTTTGAGAACAGCAACAACCCCCTTCTCTCCAAATGATGCATGCATCCAGCCTCACGGCACAAGGGTCTGATGGACATCCCCAACATGGCAGCGAGGGGTGCAAGCAGGCCACCCCAAACCTACACAGGCACTTGCCTTCCCTGCCCCTTGCCTTGCCCTTGGCTCCCCTCCAAAAGCAGCAGCCAGCAGCAACAGCTAATTGCTGCAAAATAGCTAGTCTCCATTTCAGGGTGCTGCTTTCTTTTGCTTTAGTAGCTGGCAAATCAGTCCTCCAAGGAATTATAACAACCCTGCCCTGGCCCCGTTCCCTGGATTTCTGGCCCCTTTTCCTGGCACACCTCCTGGCTGGGTGGAAGTCCCTCCGGCTCTGCCCAAAGCCCCTTCTCTCTCCTTGCACGCCTGCCTGGCTTCCAGCCAGTTTTCACACGCATGGCACCATCTCCTCTATAGCTCAGCACTTTGCACAGAAATCCCTTGCTCCTTTAGGTCCCAAGTAGCTCACTGCAGAAGTAGCTACGTCGTAGAAGCATTTTCTATCATCCCTGTGCCTGCATAAGCCTGCTCCACCTCTGCAACACCTGTCTACGTTCACTGCTTGCTACTATCGGCAAGTCCCGTGCTGTCCAGATACAGGATGCAAAGCTTCGAAATGCAAGAAGCTTTCCCCAGCTGTGCCACAACTTACTGCTGTTTGGAGGCGCAAGAAAGCAAATTTAAACAGTGCTGGATTTAATTGATTTCTCTGCATTTCCTCAATGGAAGTTCAGCAGTGAAGGTCAGAAGTGCAGAGGAGCAGCCGTGCAGGGGCTGATCCATGCCTTGGCACATTGGCAACGCTTTACATTTACTTTAGCAAGCATTAAGGCAGTCCCAGAAACCATCGCTGCGGTTTGAAGTAAAGGGCACCTGTTGCAGGAGGGAGTTTTCCTCCTTTGCAAAGCTCAGGGAGACACCGGCTGTTTCAGATACTTGGCTGCAAGGTGCACATTTCTCTGCTAGAAAAGCATAATTTAAATGATCCTTTGATACCTGAGAATGTGGATTGAGGCTCCTGGGTGTTCCCCTTTTCCGTTACAAAGCTCTTGAATGCTCCCATTACATAACAAGGGAGAGTCCTTGGGGATAATTAAGTTTTGGGCCCCTGAGCACTCCTGTCTAGACAGCTAGGCGACACAAGAACTGAGTCTGCGCAGAAGCAAAGGTCAATCAGCGAACACGGTGAGGAAGACTATGAGCCTTCGTCTGAAGACCCCCAAAGACCACCTGAGGACCACCACAGAGGATGACTGCGCATGCGGATCGGACATTTACATATGTTAATAAGTTCCAGGAAATCTCATGTTTATGTAGATGAATTCCCGGAAATCTTATGAATATGTATGTTTTCATGGTATAGAGTTGCTGAAAGTCCGTCAAGCCTTCGGAGCACTTATGGTGGAATTATCCCCAGTGCTGCCCGGCGCCGCAATAAAGAATGCCTGCTTTCTAAAACTCCAAAATAAGTTTTAGGGAGTGAATTATTTTGCCGCTTTCCGGTAACACCTTTGCAGCAAAAAAAGGGTTCAGCATAACAGCTCTGGGGTTCCCTGAAATCTTCCTACTGAAACATTTCTTCTCCAAAGGGGAGCTTGGAGTAAGCTTGTGGGAAAACCTCAAGAAAACTCACAAATAAGTCCCTTTTATAGCAAAAATGTCCGTATTTGAATAAAAAGCACAAATGCCACTTTCTGGCCAGCGCCGCCGAGCTCTGTCAGTCCTTGGCTGAGGCTTACTGTCCCAGCTTGGCTGTGCGCAGCCTCTCTCCTTACATGCTGTCCCTCCAAACGCGCTCGGTGCCACGGCATCTGCGCCCGGGCTCCCCACGCTGCAGGGAGGAGGCAGATTATTGCATTATAGGGAATAGAAGCAACCATCGGTTGCCCCCGCCCGCTTTGTAAGGGATGCTTAATGCAGAAGGATGCTCAAAAATAGAGGGGAGCGTAAACACCCCTAATGAGCATGATAAGAATTCTGCACCCACCACTAATGAAAAAAACCCAAGCTCCTCCAAGGTTAAGGGCGACAAGATTTGGTATGCTGGTTTGTGGCTGTTGCAAACACAGCCCCAGAACCGAAACACTGATGCATTCGGAGGAGAAAGATGGCAGGAGACCATTTTGGGCCGGTAGCACAAAATAGAGATTCAGACAGACCGCAAGCCTCGTGCCAGCTGCTTGATGACGTTCCCAGCGCCACTGGCAAGGGGAGAGGGAATAACACCAAGTCATTAAAGCCAACTTACAAGAGAAGTTTACATTAAAAAAGCCTCTTCAAGCTCTACAATGCTGCCGGAGCAGCATGGTTCGATGGGGACAGAGAACAAAGCTCCCTGGTTGCAAGCGATGCTGCGGAGGATGGACAGCCACAGGACTGCCTGCCCCAGCAAAAACCAGCTCAGTTCCCAGCTCTGGCACATCTTTCCCCATGACCTCGGGCAAGGCATTTAATCTTTCTCTGCCTGATTTTCTTGGTGCTTGCCTCGGAGGACTTTGGGCTAAGACTTTGTCTTACAAGGGGTTTGGCTACACTTGAATGCTTACTTTAAATTCAGTAATTGCCAATTAAATCAACATGCTTAGCATACTTTCATGGACTGTGCTTTTTTCCAGCTAAACATGTTCACCTTAATTAAAGGATTCTGCAAGTCATTGCAGAGCCATCATGTCCTGCCAGTTCAGTCTTATCATTTAAGCATTTGTATGCCCACAAAACCAATTTTGTATGACTGGCACTAAGGGATGGGACCTTCTGTTCATTAGGGGCTTCAAAGTGCCACTAGGCAAGAAAATTAAATTCGATGCAGATGGGAGGAGAAGGATGTATGAAAAAGACAAGTATTTTCAGTAAAGGGAAAGGGAATAGACTGTCTTAAACTGCATTTATCGAAGATATAACATATGGGACCTATTCTGAGGCAAAGGGCAAGGTCTGGGCAAAGTTGGCCACAGAGGTTAGATTTGCAGATCTATTACTAGCTTTTCTGCTTTTTACCAAAAGGATGCAATTGTTGTATTTATGGTTTATAAGGCAGTTGGTGTGTTTGGGTTGTGATGCTCCCTAAATGCCCTGCTCCCTAAATAGAGGATGCTGCAAATACAAGCAAGAAGGGGAACCAGCAGAGGGGATGTACTCAAGAGAAACACTGATTTCAGATCATAAACTCTTTTGTCACATTGAACGACTCAAATCGGGCAGAAGAGGATAAAGGTGATTAAGTAAGCAAGAGGTTTACCTGCTCTTCCAAGAAAAACAGCTCACCAGCTTCTTAGAGCCAAGGCAAGGAACACCTAGTGCAAGCCTCACGCCTGCAGCCTGTGCTGCACAAGGTTCGTGCCATGGGAGCATGGATCTAGAAATGTGCCCCTCGTTATAAATGATGCAGTCACGTTTTATCTGTCTGTGCTTGGAAGTTGCTGCAAGAAGCAGCCAGCAGTGAGCTGGGCTGGACTGGGAGAAGACCAGACGCCAACCAGTCAGACCAGTGTTGCAAATGCACTGGCAGAGGTGCACAGCAGGGGATGGGGAGAGAGGGTTTGGCTATGTGGGAAGGATGGGTGGGTTATTTGGGGGGCTTTTAGGGGAGGAAAGAAGGAGATGCAAGAGGGGGAGAAATAAAACATCCTGCAAACGAGCCAGCTGGGGACCTGAGGACACATCAGCAATGCACTGCACAAAAGAAACACCCAGCACACGTACCTCCATCCCAACCCTCTCCCACCAGTCCTGCCAGTGACCTGCACAAACACTAAGTGGCACTGGATTAACACGAACTGCGACAAGCTCCAGGCATGGGACTGTGCCCCACAGCACCCATGAGAGCAGCCCAAAGCAGCCCCCTTCACAGTAGGGCTGCTGGAGTCTTTTAAGGTAAAACCACCAAAACTTTGCAGGAAAGCAAAGTATGGGTTTTTTCCTTTTTCTTTTTTTTTTTTTTTTAAAGAGGATTTGTTTCAGAAAAGCTGTCAAAAATGTTTAATTGATGAAAAGCTGGATTTTCAAGGAAAGACATGTTTCAGAAGTGACACTGATAGCCAAGTGAGTAGAAAGTCTGGGGTTGAGTGTGAGGAGTGGGTGGGAGCGCAGGGGAAGAATACATTAGAGTTGCAAATGCAAAATGAAACAAAGCCCTCCATCATTTTGAAATCTTCACTCAAAGGGAGTTTTACTTTTTGATCTGATCAGCAGTTCACACAGTGCCATTTGGTTTCCAAACTGAAATGCAAGGACCGGTCGAGAGCAGCAATAACTACCTAGTCCTTTAAACACCCATTTCATGGTCACAGGGAAGGCGAGGGAAACCTGACATTTCCCTAACACCACATAGGGGCTCAGGGCTGGAAAAGTAATCCTCTGTCCTAGTGCTGGCAGAGACCTGGATTTCAACTGCCCCATGCTCTGAGCACTGACACAGCTCATGCCACTCATTGCCAAATGGCTTGAAGATGGATTTCTAGCTCCTGAGCCAGACAATGCAACACGTTATATACATTACTAGTATTTTACCATCTATTTTGAACAGGAGGTTCTCATTTAAAGAGATCTAGAGGGACGTGGGATGGTGCCTACGTGATGTATTACTGCTGTACGATTGGCAAGAGCTAGCAGCCAGACGTGGTAGGATACCAAATCCTGCAAACAAGTACCAGGAGAGCTCAACTCCAGCGCTTTGATGTCATAAAAGTGAAGTTAAAATGAGCAAGGGAACGCAACAAGGAAACTAAAGGATCGAAATATTCCCTAGCATTTTCAGAGAAAAACTTCTTTTTACCCTCGTGGCTTATAAATCATGCAGCAAAACTACAAAGCTAGAGATTTCTGTGTTTGACTAATGTTGCTGTGCTTTCCTTGGAGAGGAACAGTTTGACCTCAGGATGTCAGCATTAAATAAGACAACACCATCAACGACGCTCTCCTTTTTTAATCATAACTGTTGTCCCAGTGTTTCACCCATTTCAAACAAAGTGCCTCATCTCTGCAGCCACCTCTCTCCTGGGAGCCCATTTGCTGTAGGACACCCATCAACTTTTGGAAGCAGATGCTGCTCAGGCAGCCCCCCTTATGCTAAGGTGCAGCCCCCAAGGCTCAGACTCCCATAGATAAATCCATGGAGTGGTGTTTGAAGCCAAAGCATGGCCCCAGGATGGAGAGCAATGCTTAGGAGCTGGGGTCACAGCCTTCAGGCATGCATTTTTGATGCCTTGGCATAGGAAGGGCCACCAGTGCCAGCTGCTGTGGCCATGAGATGTTTTAGGGGGTGACCAGACTGCTCACAGAGCAGTGGCATCCCAGCACCAAGAGCACATGCCCAGAGGTGGGATTTTGCAGGCAGGTGCCCTGGGCAGCAGCGCGTGGCCGGCTCTGGCACGCATCTGAGCAGCCCTTCTCAGAGGAAACATCAGGTCTGCTTAGCAAGACATAGCGAAAGACTTACAGAGCTGTCTATAAATAATCAGACTGTGCAATAAACATGTCCAGACAACTCTGCCAAGGCACCACAGTCCCCATGCTCTGCATTTCCAGGTCCTTTCTTGTTAGGGAGCTGCCAGTTCCCAATCTCCCGAGCAGCTTAAGGGGTGTCTGATACGAGCCAGGAGGGCTTGGGGGGGAAAAGAGATGCCCTTCAGCTTTATGTAGCTAAACAGCCATCCAAAGCTGGCTCCTGGGGAAGCAAAGCATTCAATACCATCACTGCAGTGACCTTGAGAGAGTCAAGGCAGGTTCTTCTCCAGAAAACAGCTGGTAAACAGCTGGAGCAGGAATGGACCTCAATCTCTGGGGCTGAAGGAAAGGGTTAAGCTATTCCTTAAAAGCCAATGGTTCTTCACATTGAAAGAAAGCATCAAGATGATGCCTAGGGACCCCGCATCATCCAGGTCTAAATCTAAAATCGGTCTAAAGGGTTCTCAAATAGCATGTGCAAAATAAGATAATTCCTATTTTAATGCTTTCCCCTCAATTTTCCCATACAGGGAAGATATACAGGATGTTTGGCCTCCTGATAAAACTCAAAAGAACAAGCCACCAACATAACGGGTCAATTAAAAACATGTACACGTGTTTCTAGGGCTGAAAACATTACAGAACGGTTGAACCAGCTGAAATACACTGCTTTCAGATGGCTTTTTTCTTTCACCATCCCTTAAAAAAACCCTCTGTATAGCTGGCTTTATAGAAAACACGCACCATTTGGAAACAATTTGCCTCTTTTTCTAATTTCTTTTTTCCTGGCTGAAAACATGTGCTGAGTAGACCGCTTGGGTCAGCACAAAACCACGTTTGGGGGTGAATAAACTAGTTGCTGCGAGCAATTTGCCCAGTGCCACTGCAGGCCAAATTGGAGAGTTAAACTCCCAGACACTGCAAGCTGGCCCGAAATTACCGCATGGACTCAGAGGCCACTCGCTCTGAGTGAGAAACTAAACATTATTTACCCAGCGTAATACAAAACGATGGCCATGTAGCCCAGGCAACCTGGCTGATGCTCCAGCACAGGCTTTGCAAGGTGAGGTTTGAAGAGAAGGCAAAGTCTTGCCTGACTTTAGTGGGTGTTTTGAGGTTAGAGATGGACCCTGCTGTCAGGCGTATGCTGCAAGGAACAGCTTAGATGGTGTGTAATGGAGGCATTACCCTTGAAACTGCTGCAGCGAGCCTGCAATTGCCTTACTTGTTAGAGCTGGCAAGAAAGCATGCCTCTTCTCCCCATCCCTGCTCGTCACTCAGCCCCACCATGCCATGTGCATGCATGGCAGGACTCAGTCAGAGCTGCTCTAGCCCCTTTCCTCCTACAAAACCACCGAGAAACTTCTTTGAGGCCACAATTTGCCCATCTTTAAAGCAAATGGAAATGTCCAAAGTGCACCAGCCCTCAGCAGCTGCCTGCAGTGCAGCAGGGAAGGAGAGGCAAGGACTCCTAGGAGCTCCTTCAAGGAGAAAGGATGGGCTTCTCCCCTGCCTTTGAGATACAGACCCAACTCTAGGAGGACAGCAAGAACCACCCTCCTCTCCAGGCGATGCCGCAGCCCTTGTGCTTATTTGGGATACAAGAAACTCCAGCGCTCCCAAACAGCCCTTGAGAGCACGTGCTGAATCAGACAGGGCTGGGAAGATAAAATCATTGCTTTTAAAGCAAAGGGGAGCAAACATGAGAGCAGCTCTGATGGTTTGCTGCAGGTTATTCAGCTTGGGTCTTTTTTCCCCCCCCATTCATGCAAATTACAGGGGGGGGGGGAAATTACAGAAAACAGTTTGATCAAGACCAAGCTGCGGATGGTAGTAATTTAATGTTTAGCAAACAGCAGCCAAGAGCTATTGGCAATTTTCAAACAGCCTCTTCAGTATCTTAAAAGGACCAATCTTCAGATAGGGCTGGGCACTTTCCTTCTGAAAAACAGGTACCTTAAATAAGATGAAGAGAACTGCGCAAAATCACCAGAGCACTTTTGAACTTCTCAGCCTCTGATTAACAGCAATTCATTATTTCTGAGCTCAGCTTGGTCATCTGAGGCATACGGGATCCATTCTGCTCCCTGATTTTTAGATGGCCAGTGAGAAAAATTTCCAGTGAAGACATGTACACGGCAGTCTCACAACAGCTGGCCCTTTGGAGATGAGCCAAATGGCAGGGCAAGGAAGAGGAAAAAATGAACCCAACACAAAGCCTGCTGTTGGGTTTGGTGTCTTATAATCTAGCGGAGCAGCTAGATGCTTTAATCGAAATCAAGCCGGCCAGATTGGAAAGGAGGGAGCAAAACCCCGACAAAATAAATTCTCTGCGAGACACAGCTTGCCAGTATATCTGCTTCGTGACACCTCCTGTAAACTCCAGAAATGCAAATTGCATCGAGCGCAGTCCCACCTCTGCGAAGAGCACCGAAAGGCGAGCGAGCAGGATGGCACCGAGCAGCCACGCAGAATTCAAATGAGGCTTTGCAGGCACCATTGCTGCAGTGTTTGCCAATGGCCAGGACAGACGGACAGGTCGGGCAGCCTTGCATGCCCTGCTTGCACAGGACCCTGTTCGTGATGCTCTGCAAGGTGGTAAAGGTTTTTATGGATGCTGTGGCTAATGCCTGGTTGAGGCATCTGAAATCATGCAGTGCAGGAGGGACAGCAGGGTGGGGACCATCTGCAAGGGACTGCATAGCACCTCCTTAAGCTGGCAGAGGAAAAAAAAAAAACCTGCTGACTTTGAGAACAGCAATTTCAGAGCAGGTACTCCAGCACGGTGAACCCCACATGGTTCTTCCCATCGCTAAGCCTCAGCTCCACCCTGGAGCAAGGACCGGGGCAATGGCCACCCCGAGAGGGGTCCCTGGGTCTTTTCTGTTTGCACCCACCAGGCTCCTGGAGAGCCCAAGACACATGGACATGCTCCTTCAGCTTCCTAAATGCACAACTCAAGCTAGTTGCACCACAAGTTACCACTCTGATACCTCTTCCCCTCTAGTCCCAGCTAACAACATCCAGACCCAGCAGATCTTCTTAGTCCCCCCAACCCTTGCCACACGATGGGAGCACCAGGCAGTACCCCCCCCCCCCCCCCCAACAAAAACCCCAAGAGCTCCTGTGTGGCACAGCCAGCCCCAGCAGTGCCTTGCTAAAACCCTCGCCTGCCTCCACATTGCTGGCCACAGCCATATTTCCACATCGTTGGGTGCCCATCAAGCCATGGCAGAGCATAGAAGCCTGAGAAAGCGTTAAATATTGCAGCAGCATAGACCTAGGTGGGAACCCAACCACAGACCCTCCATCGCTCCCGCGCTGGCCCCAAGGAGACCAAAAACTGACTGAATGACTCCGGCAATTAACTCACTTAGTCTCTAAACCAGTTCCTTTTAAGGTAAATTTGCTCGCGTTAATGGAAAAGGGTATTTTGGTTTTCCATCACCTGCCAAGTCATTTAAAAAATTGTTTTCCCCCTTCTCCCCTCTGCATTCACGACTTAATTGCAACAGCTCTTTGACAGCAGATAGGTTCCAGTGGGCTGCCACTCCAGATGTCAGGAACATGTTAGCAGGAAGGGGCCCTGTAGGATATTTATGGCTTTAATTCCTCGGTAGAGGGTTTTGTTCTGTCATGCGATGACACACGAATTGCTACTCATTTGATCCTGTATTTCCACATCAGTGACACTTTATGAAGGGCTCCTGGCTTCTCTTTACTGCCTCCAAAGTTACCGGTCCTTCCTCTGCCAGCACTGCCCCGGATAAGCTGGGCAGCTGGAAGTGCTGAAAGGGCAGCAGGGCTGCCTCTTGCTTAGCACTGGCAGAGGATGAGGGAGCTGAGGACTGCGAAAAAAGACCACAAAGGTGCCTGGAAAGAAGCAGCACAGGTCATTTAGCTCCTCTTCTGCATCCCTCTATCAGCAAAGCAGAGACATTCACAGTAACCCCTTTGCTCAAGCGGCTGCAAGGCTTTCCCAGAGCAGATCCCTTGTCTCATCCTGCAACAGCACCCAGAAGTCTCAGGTCTGGGCTCCACAACCCTGAATGAGCAGATGATGCCAGGCTCTACCCCACAGAGCTACACCTGCAGCTCCGGTAACACATTTCAAGCGATGCACAGCTCCGAACCAACCACAAATAGATTCAGGATCTGTCCCCGGCTCCAAACTGCCTGAATATTGGCAGCTTGATCCCAGATCTGGGATCAGCAAGCACCTTAAGCAATTACTCTTCACACAGCGCCATTCTCCATCATCATGCTCACACACAGGCATGTGATAAACCACCCCATAAAACAGGGGAAGCCGAAGGGAAGGGATTCCCACACTGCACTAGAAACAGGCTAAAAGAGCAGATTTGCCAAAAAAAAAAAAAAGAAAAATCACCCCCCCAAAAAAAAAAAAGTCACACTGCAGTATGCACTCAGCAGAGGTGGCCAGGTTTTCTGACAGAGGGAAGGCACGCAGCTGCTGTGGGTACGGGAACCACGTGTTTGGGGATGGCATTTTGTTCAGCTCTGCTAGAAGCCAGCCCTGCGCTTGTACAGATCCCAAGGGCTTGGGAAGCTGCTCACCGCCGCACCAGGACTCTGCCTAAGAGCCAACGCATGAACCCAGCTCGTGCTCCTTAATCAAAAGCCACCCTTTAAATTAAGTGGCATCGGGGGAGACAACAGATGGTGTGCAACTTTTGCAGGGCCACGAGGCTTGTTGGTGGCACAGGCAGGATTAAACCCCGTCCCTCCATCCCCCTGCTCATCCCTGGGCAGCAAGGGCAGGAGTACGGTGGGAGATGAAGTCTCCTGCTGACCTGCCAGCACAGTGAATTCCCATAATTTCCCAGTTCCAAATTGCCTGAGAATAGCAACACCAAAAAAAAAATCCTGTGAATTTCTATTTGCTATAGTTTATATACAACAAGAACAAGTGCATACAAATACTTTCATTATTTTGTCAATACAATTAGCTCAGGAAGCACCAATCTGAGCCTTCGCTTCCCTCGCCCTGCCGCCTCCCGGTCCGGAGAGGAAATTGGCTTTGCTAAACACAGCAGTTTGATTTTCCCCGTCTCCAACATGCACATTTGCAGGCAGATTGCGCTCTCTCTCCTCCCGCCCCAGAAAAGCCATCTTGCCAGAGCGTTGCGATTTCTCCATCTGATGGAGCCACCCTCCTGAGAAACACACTGGGGGTCTTTCCCTCCATCAGCACAGAGTCCCCTGCCATTTGCTTCCACCAGGCAGCTTGCCGGCTAGCCACAAGCTCACAATTTAGAGAGGAAAATGGGATGGGGAGCAAGGAAAGAGGACAGGGAGGAACGGGGGTTTAACAGCACAAGTCAGCCTAGCTCTAGGGCTTCTTGTACCGCATCAAAAATCCTGCGGTTACACGTTACAAAGCACCGGCAAGGTATAAAGTCACCCTGCCATTTCAAATTTGTTCAGCGGTTTTTGACAGGTTGACTTTGTAGCAGCCTGTTTTACACTGGATCAAATATTGTCTGTGCGTGCTGCTGTAACGGCAAGGGAGATCTCACCCAGCTCCCCAGAGACAGCATCGCCGCCGCGGCAGAGCTCTGCTTCAGTGGGGAAGGGACCCTGCTGGCATCCAGCCTGGGTGGGGGCTGCACAATATTGAACAAATCTGGGGAAAAAAAATAACTGGAAGAGTATAACATCATGCTCGGGGATGAGGAGGGGTGATGGCAAAGCTGTGCAGCTCTTCAAACAAGTGTTTTGCAAAGAGCCCTGAGCCACTGGCTCAGTTGCAAGGAGCTTTTAGGCTCTCGCATGGATTTCTCGTGCCATGGGGCTGCAATGCCGACAGCGTTGCTGCTCGGTCCACAGGGAAGCGGCAGCAGGAGCCAATGACCCACAGAGACAGCACAGCAGTCCCATCGCTCGCTCCAGTACCACAAGCTGGACCCCACACGTCCCCTCTGCTGCTCGACACCTCCAGCACCCATCTGTCTCCTGGGCACGGAGCCCTTTCGGGGCTAATTGACTTCTTTTTCCTAATCTTGTCCCGTCTGCATGCACGATCATGCAGCCATTTCTCTTGCATAGGACATAGAAGAGCCATTCAAGCTTGGGCTATTAATTAAAACCCGGTAATGCTAATTTTACTGCCAAGTTGGAAGATCCTTACTGCATTTTATTAGGTAATTGCCACTTGTAAGGGGTTTAAATTGATGTCTTTATTAGACGATGCAATACAGGATAGTTATAATAATAGTTGAAATCATATCCTATAAACGTTCAGCCAGCGCTTGCTCCAGACGTTGCTCCAGCCTGTGCCTCTGAGCTGAATGGGGAATTGCTTCTCCATCAGATACCCTGATCTCAGGGCAGAGATATCCCGAACCAGACAACTCTTCTAGTCATCCTGCAAAAATAATATTTTCTGGCCTATGTCTAAGTGGAGAGAAAGGGGAAACGGAAGGCCAGCAAGGAATAGCCTCTGATCACCCCAAAACATTGCATTTCCACCACCTTTTTGTTTTCTCTTTTTATCTGTTAACCAGCATGGAAAAGCCAGCCACCTGTGCTGCTGAGTCATTTCAAATTTAAAATAAAAAGCCAATGCATTTTGTCTTTTTAGAAACTGTTTTCTCATTCAGGGGGCTGATTTGTGTCAATCTGAATCACCTGGATATTGCATTGTAGGGACAACTTATTTTCCCAGCAGATCTTGTACACCTTCCCCTTAATAGAGTCCCTTGTAACATGCTTATCGCTGAAGCACCCGAGCACCTTCCAGCCATGCCTTAGATGTTACATGACAGCCCATAGAAACGTTGGTTTTCCCATGCTTTCCCCGGGGAGAGGTGCACAGGCACGATGCTCATGCTTAAGCAGACTTTGCTTTTGTTTGAACCCCTGCTCTGCAGAGGGAGGGACCAGAGGGACCTAGCTCTGCTAGGACCATCCCAAGGGCTGACAGCAAAGCAAGATGCTCCGTTTGCAGCGTATCGCTGCTGGGAAAAGCGCAAAACCCCCATCAGCAACAGCCGCAGCCTCCAATTTCTGCAAGATCTCAGTTTCCCGCAACGCCAGCTCCTTTTTTCCTCCCCAACCTCTGGCTCTACCAGGGGATGAGAGATAAATAGCCCCAGCTTGAGCCCAGGCTTTTTAGAGAATTACAGCCTACGGACAGCTTTATAACAGGTCTGAGTCACCAGCGATACCCGTGACCGCTGGCTTTGGATCCTGTTGGCGCTGGGAAGGAGCCAGCGGGAGTGCAGAATGAGGGCTGCCCAGGGGCGAGGAGGGGGAGATGCTGTCCCCATCGCCCTGCCACCCGGGAGGGGACATGCCACAGCAAGGAAAAGACTTGTGCACACAGACAGGGGAGAAGGAGCCAGGGCTGGACCCAGCAGGGAGGTGGCACCCATGTGGGAGGCGGCACCCATGTGGGAGGCAGTGAGCTCCCCCAAAATGAGAGGTCCTGGGGGGCTCCCGCTTGGCGCTCTGCCTCCCCGCACGCTGTCAGCCCCTGCCTTCAGCCCTTTGTCCTCTTCCTCACGTCTGTGTGCTTGAAAGCCATCTCTCCCATCTGATCTCTCCACGCGCCAACTTTCCTTCCACACCCTCTCGTCCACCCTTTTCTTTTTCTGCTTTCCCCATTTCTTTGTTCCCTCACCTGCTCTTCCCTTCACAAAGATTAAAGCTAATCTTTTTTTTTTTTCCCCTTCTCTTTGGCAGACTGGAATTACTGGCCTGTACTCCTCTGGAGGAAAAAGCCCATAGCAAGTGCAAATAACATTGCAAATCACCTTTGCACCATGGAGAGGAGCTGCAGCGGCTTCAGGAAGTGGGGGGTGAGCATTGCCCCAGCTTCAGCCCAAAAATGAGGCAGGGCAATGGCCTGTTTTCCCAGAGGAAAATTAGTTTTTAGGAAAATGAGGCTATAGCTCCCTGATTTCCAGCTAAAAGGCAGGAGAAGGAGCTTTACTGGTAAATTTGGGGGTTGGGGGATGCCTAGCCCAGCCTCGGCTTGCCAGCACAGGGATTTCAGCCCAAGGTTGGCTACCCGAGAGGTGAGGGAGGTGGCCACTGGCCAGCCCCTACCTCCAGATACACAGACAGCAAGAGCAGAGGTCCTGCAAGGTGCCAGTGCCAGATGCACTCAGCCAAGGGATCTCACCTCCCAGCCCCAGCCAAGTACCGAGAGAAGATCAGGGACGCTGGAGAGAAGAGCTGCCCACGGTCGCTAGGCAGTGATTGCTAAGTTTAAAAAGCAAACTCAAATTAACACAGGAGATTTGCAGCCTGGGAAATCACAGGTTCCCCGCACTAACAAGGACCCAGGGTCTCTCATTTCACATCAGGTTCCTCACAGCTTGCAGCAGAGTCAACCCCGACTGATAAATTTACAGCAATGGAGAAAAACACAGGAAGTAAGAGGATTCACCTTCTTAAATGTTTAAAGCCTATTATCAAAATAGGTACGCAGTGTTGCCATTATAAATGTCATTCCTAACACCTTCTGATTTCCCCCTTCCCACCTCCCCCACTTTCACACCAAAGTGTCCAACCTATTAGGGAACAAAAGGAAGCTGCCTTTTAAATCTCATTCACTCCAGCTCCTTGCCTGATAGATGGCTTCCCCTCTGAAGCTCTGTTTCACATAAAAGCATCTCAGCACGGTGCTGTAAATCTGGTCTACATCAGCTTTTATGGTAGGCTGGGTTGGGTCCACGACTAAATTACCATTTATTTGCTCGCTTCAAATATTTTTAAAAAAATATCTGCTACCGCTCAGATTGGAGGGCTGGCATCACTAAAACGTGTTTTGCAAAGGGGACTGGATGGAGCAGAGCCACCACGGGTCCACCCACACCAGCAGGAGGCTGAGCTGAGCCGATACAGCAGCGGGATCCTCCTTTCCCAACACAGTGCCCACAAGGGATGAGCAGAACAGGGCTGATGTGGAGCCAGCAGCTTCGTGCCTGCAGTTCCCGGGTGCCTGTCCGGCTGCCTAGCATGCTTTATGTTCCCACTAGTCTCTGAATAATTAGGCATTAAACAATTACCACTAGCCTCTGAATAATTATGCATTAAATAACTACATCCAAGGCAGGGAAATTGAGGCACAGAGAAGCATTACTTGTCAAAGGCCATATAGTAAGGCAGCTGTAGGTTTGCAAGAAAAGCAAAGGATGCCCATGTCTCTACCCTACCCATTCACATCCATGAGCACCAGGTACGAGGCACCTCAATCTCCAGCAGCTATTGCAAGAAAGGGGAGAAAGATGGGAATCGGATTTGGGATTTAATGAAGCATTTCGCTTGCATTTCAAGCTTTTATTGCTTTTCAGTTTTGTAATAAATATAAAGGATGTTTCAAACAAAAGGCCAGCTGAACCAAAGCCTGCTTCTGTTAATAATTGACACTTTTACACATTTTTTTAAATTATTTTTTTCCTAGACATTGACAGCTTGGGGAAACCCACGCACAACTTTTGGGTTTTCCCCTCTGCAGGGCTCCCTCCAAAAAGTCTCACCTGGTTCCTGCCAGCCCCATCCGAGGGTCGATGCTGTCACATCCCACCATACAGGGGGAGATACCCCAGACCCACTGTGAGCCTCCCAGGTTAAACACAGCCCCCTGCTCTACCCCATCATCCTTTACAGACTTGTGTATCAAGACAAAAGTGCCGATAAAGAGCCAAACCGCATGCGTGTGCCCTGGGAAAAGCCCTCGTCCCACCTTACAGCTCATCAATTAAACAGCGGCTATCCACAATAATCTTACCCTTGCCCCACAGCAAGTTTTACTGCTTCCTGCCCCCTCTTCTAATAATCAATATTGATTTTACTGCCTGTGTTATTAACCCAGTTTGGAGATTTATTTTCTTATTTTGCATTGCGTGGAGATGGGTGGTTTACAGCACAAACTCTTGTTTTACACCTCCTCGGGATAATTATCTTGCCCCACTGGTGAACCACAGTGCTTATACCATATTGGAAAATAATCATCAGCTCTCACGCAGAGGCGTTTGGGTTGCGATCATGGCACGCATGCAGCGACGTAGGTGCGAAGGAACCACACCTCTTGCAGCAAGCCCTCGGGTTTGCTCTCCTTCCACTTATTTCTATCATCTACTGCCTTTTAGGCTTCGCCCTCACCCTCTGAAAGCAAAGCATCGCCATCGGCACCAGGCGCTCAGTGCCGGATGACCCCATGGCACAACGGGTCCGCCAACCCCTGCACCCAATTAGCAGAACAGACGATGTGAAACACGCACTTGACATTGATATGATTTAACGTTAATAACCAGGTTTCAAATATTTATTACAATGGCTGTTTTTAATAAATATTTCATGAACACCAATTTTTTTTTTCCTCTCCCCTTCTGTTGCCAGCTTTGTGGGCTTAATTTGCCTTAATGAGGATAAAAATCGCTCTGATAAATTGCTCCTTTGCAAATGCACACGATGAGAGAGCAACACTTGCCTGGAATTATTTGTCATGCGGAGCTGAGCGTCTGGCTAGGCGTTTGCAAGCAGACCCCGAGAGCAAGAGAGGGCAACGCAGCAACAGGGATATCCCCCTCCTCATCACCCCCGGGACCATGCTGGTCCTTCCTGGGACCAAAAAAGGTCCCAGACATGAGTCAGAGCAAATGGGCAGCTTCAACTATGTGACAATACGCAGGCGAGAAGATATATCCTGCTTTTATCTTACATTGAGGGAAGCTTCCAATGTTTTCTTTGCAGCAAGAGCTCATATATGTTTATGCCCCGATTGCGGGGAAGTCTTGAGTTAATACACTGAGGCTTAGCATTAAGAGGTATTGAACTAAAAGCTTTATTGAGCACACGCCGCTAAGCTGAAGCTTTACCCAAAACTAACCCAAACACACGTCCCTCTCCCCACAGGCACCGGGCTGGGGAGATCTTCGGCATCACCACCGATAGCCCAGAGCTGTGCTCACCCTCCCATCCATCCCCGGACAGACCTGTGGCTCACCTGTACCCAACTCTTCCTTCCCAAATGCAACGGGGGTTTATTTTAGGAACTTGGCTGGCTTGGCCAGCTCAGCAAACAGTATCTAGGTTTCTCTCTTCTCCAGTATTTATGTTGTGAGCAGACATGGGAGACAATTAGAAGCTGTATAATCAGCAGTGCCAGGGGCAGAGCTTTCATGTGCACGGTGCTCGGGGACTCTCAGGAGGGGTTATTACCATACGAAGCATCCTTGGCTCAGCTTTGCTCAGCTGCAGCTTTCTGCCCGCCTCCGCCAGCCCCCAAACCGAGAGGAAATCTAAGCGGGACGTGCAGAGCACGCCACAAAAGACGCTTGAGAAGCAGAACTTCACTTTGTCTTTCACTGCCTTTTCATTTCTTTTGATGTTTAATTTTCCTTCTCTCCTTAGTTTTATTTATTCTTTTTTTTTTAAGGCACTTTTTGGTGCATATTACAACCCTCCAGCCTTCTCTCCATGCATATTCTCCTCTTTAGGTTGCTGCATAAAGCATCCCTGTGGCAGAAAGGGGGGAGACAAATCCCATCCCATGGCCAAGAGCCCATAGAGGGGATGATGAGAAGTGAGGAAAACAGCTGCATATTCTCTGCCAGAAGAGATTTTTGAAACCAACACACACAAATGGACTACTTGGAGATCTCTCCAGTCTGTTTTCCCCCCCCAAATACTTTCCAGGCTCAGTGGTGACCCCCATTTTGTGCTCTACTCCCTCCATCCTAGACAAACATCAGGCAACTAGAAAAACTCAAAACGAACTGAAGCAATTCAACTGTGCCTCAACTGCAACAGCTATTTCTGGCAAGAGCAACAACTTTATTATCCTGCTTAACTCCAAATTGAATTGTGCAGAATAGAGAATATTTATCAAGTTTTCTCCCAGAAATCCCCCTCGCAGCAAACCCAAAGGGAGACAATATTTTTATACCAACCCAAAAAAATGAATATGAAGCCATCGCAAAGCAGAAGAGATTTCCCCCCCTTCTCCTCCTTGGGATTTAATTTCAATAATAGGGAAGTTTTGAGTGGAAAAGAAGAGAAAAATCTTCATATTCAAGAAAGCCCTTCCAATGGTTCAGAGATGTAAAACTCAATGGGACCTTCGCCACACTTGGTAAAAGAAGATCAGGCTGATGGGTACTTCGAGCCATGATTATGAATAGTGATGGAGAGATGGAGCAGAAACCGAACAGCTTGGTTTTAATGAGAATTATCTAGAGAATGGCATTTTTTACCCATTCAGCAATTCAGTTATTTTAATGCCTTGCATTTTTTTCCCCCCAATCTCACTTTTACCAGGTGTGCAGAAAGTTACCAAAAATATCAATTGGGAAATGTCAGAATGAAAAATCTCAGCATTTCACTTCAAAGCAAAGCGTTATGCTTCAAAATGTCGGCGTCTTATAATTCAATAAGCCGATTTGAAGCATCTTATCTGGCAGTCCTCTGTCAAAAATAGGAAAATCGACTTTTTCTTCCAACAGTTTGGGTAAAAACCTGTATTTTCCTAGGCACATTTTTAGTCACATTCAATCACCTTTTGTTTTAATGTTATCTCTGCTGCGTCTCCTTATAGAAAATCTTTTCCTGCTTAGGAAACGGGAGCTTGTCTCCAGTCAAATCCTACCATACTCTGACCAAAATCACTAATAAGCTTTAAGATCTTCAAAAAACCCACTCAACATAAGAATACCATTTATTGCTTAAGCACGTAATGGCACGCGGAACATGTTAGCCACATATTTGGGATAGCGTTACTGTCTTGTATTCATTGCTTAGCAGAACAGTTTGATTCTTGGCCAGCCCCAAGGCACCGAGGGATTAAACACAACCAGTAAACCCAGTTTTGTGGTTTCTAACACCACATCAGTGTCCATGGCAAAAAAAAAAACCAACAAAAAACCACAAAAACCAAAACCAAAAAACCCACTTAAAAACCCTAACTTCCAGCAGGCTTCAAGGTCAGAGATGATCATTATGCAAACCAGTCCCTTCACGGAGTGAAAACGTTGCTTTAAAAGCCTTTACAAACCCTGGACTTGCAGTGTAACAGCCAACATCTTCCCCAGACGGGATCACACATACAAGAAAAAGGCAGCAGCCAGGACTTTCATCCCTGACGGGTTCCCCGCCTACAGGCGGCAGCAACCCCTGGCCGGGGTCTCTTTCTCCCTGTGTTAGTGACAGGTCACCTTCAAACAGGAGCAAAGTGGCCAGAGCTGGATATATTTTTGCAGCCGCAGGGCATGACTCAAATTTTTTGCCAGCAGAGCAAGATAATTACCTTAACAGGGTATTTCTGCATATGCACATGTGCAGAGGCATGAGGAAAATATGTGCTTTATTTTATAAGCTCATCGAGATTCTAATCTTACAAGAAATAAGGCATGGCATCTAGATGGACAGTATTACGAGAAAATCAATATTGATTATTAGGAGCAAATACGCAGGATATAGCTGACAGTTAAAGATCCTTTTAAGATCTTGGGAGAAAAACGACAGTTAGACACTACAAATATGGCAGCGCTGATTCAACAGCTTAATCACAGAGTCAATCAATAGGAAGTTTGGGTGAAGTTTGTAGAGTTGCAGAAACCTCAGCCTGGGAGAAAACAGGGCAAAGGGGGTTATTTTACAGGGCTGCACTGGGGGAACAATGAGCTGAGCTTGCTCCGAAACACAGGGTCTCCTCCAGAATTGCAGGCAGCATTTCACAGCTGGGCAGCAGTCGACATCCCCGATTACTGAGCCTCGGGAATCAAACTGCTGCATCGCCCTCCTGCCTTGCACCACACTAGCCACAGTCCGGTAGCACGCTCACGCACACACAAAGTGTTCTCTCTCCTGCGGCACCCTGCTTATCTTTTCATAATTTTTTATTATTATTAATTCATTTTTGCAAAGGAGCCATGTCACACAGCTGCATCCCAACCGAGCGGTAATTCCTGCCACAAGCAGCAGCAGAGGGGAACCCTCCGCCTGGGAACAACACTCATTACGTTTGTATCGATGGCCTTCCACCTCCCCGGCATGCCGCGACGATTCAGAGGCACAGACCTTTGCGGAGAGAGCGAATGGGGTTTGTCAGTGTTCAGCACGTTATGGGAGAAAGCGTAATGCGTTCTGGCAGTCAATCGAATATGACATGATAATGAATGTTAACATCATGTGCACCCCTTTGCCAACAGAGGGGAAAGTCATGTTAGATTACAGCTAAACACGGTGCCGATGTGAATGCCGTTTGCCTCTCTTATTGCCTTCTCTCCCCTTTTACAGCCTCGGTGTTTGCTCACTGCTCGCTCAACATCTTCGTGCTGCCGCCCGGGAATCACAGAGCAAGGGCTGAGCACCAGCAAGCCCCAAAACCACAAGATATCCCTTGAAGCAATGTGTTTGGAGCTGAACGGGGAGGCGAACCTCTTTGCTCAACCCACCTCCAGCACGGAGCCAATACAGGGTCCCAAAAAAAAAAAAAAACCCCAAAATCACAGAAAGGCTTCTCTTTAGCCCAACTTGCTGTGCAATCCTCCCCTTGCAGAATTGTGGTGTTACTTGGGACCCCGCAGCACTGATGCTGCACAGGATGCTCTTCAGGGCTTATACCCCTTGGTGCAAGAAAAGGTGCCCATGTGCTGAACCCAGCAGCAGAGAGACCCAAAATAAGCTAACACTAGAGCCAGCCTGGGGAAATTGAGAAGTTAACTGCTTTTGCTCATATACCATCTCCCAGTGGGATCCAGCTTATGTCCTGAGAAGCCCTAGAGGCTGCCAAATTCTCAAACTCTTGTGGAAACAGGCTCTCTATCAAAGATATTCTTTTTCAAGCAATAAAAGAAATAATTAGGGAATTTGGGGCTTTTTTGCCCCCCAGAGTCCAACAGCAAGGACTCGCCTTGCTTGGAGCACCGTGGAAACACAGGCCCTTGGCAGCCTGCCTGGCACACTTGGTCCCGCCTGATCCATCACCACCTTGATCCCAGCTCCCACAGTTACACTTAGGGTAAAGCGGCAGCTAAGGTGGGAAAAACAAACAGCAGCAATCAAGTGGCTCTAACACAAGCAGTGTTCAAGGCCCTGAGCTGATGAGGCTCCCCACTTCATCACTAATTGGGACAGCCACTTAAAATAAAATAATGCTACCTAATCACCATAATACTCTCCAGGGCACGGGCCATGGCATTCGCTGGGAGACTGATGCTGCTGGAGACCTGGTACCTTAGAAGTCACATTAAGGGAAGCAGCACCAGAACCATCCTCTGTCTATTGAGCATTTGTGCTTTTTAGCTGAAGATTTATAGACAGAAAAAGCAAAACTTTCTCTGCAGACACCCAGCCTGCTGTAACAACTAGTTTCTTTGGAGTTGCTGGGATGCAGCACTGCTCCCTAATGCTGCAGAAATACACGCTGGACCCGGTGGTCCCCCCTGCTGAGGACCTTGAATAACCTGGATGCCCGGCTGCAGACACACCGTGTTGCAGACACATTAAGAGACACGCTGCTCACATTGCAGATGCATCGATCACGCCGATCCCTTTGCAGGGACACGCTGATATCATACCACGTCTCAGGAGATGAGTTAGATAGATCAGAGCTAACCCTCGGAGGACGCTTTGCCCTCTTAGCTTTGAGCAAAGACCAAAGCAGCTTCCTGCCTTATTGGAGACAAGGACCAAATACAGCCACACTGAGCAGTGATCCCTGCAGGGAGAGGATGCCTGCAAGGCGACCTGGGCCAGGCTTAATATTGCTTCACATGTGTTCAGGGATACCTGCTGCCTCCTCAGCTCCCCTGCCATGGTCCTAGCACCCCTTCCAGCCCTCCCAGTGCCTCCACAGCCCTGCCACCCCAGCACCCACCCCTCACCCTGCCCCAATGCATTAACTCCACACCATGGATGCCCTCATTAGTCCCACAGCAAGGCTTTCCATCCCAGCTGTATTTTCAGCAGGGCACAACCTAAATCTTAATCTTATCCTACAGAAAGCCTGTCCCAAACCATACCCTCACCTGCAACCCCCATCACCTAATCCTGGATCTCACCGAGCCCTGCTAATAAAAGCACCAACAATGAAGTTTTAGCAAACTTCACTGGAGTTCAGCCGGGAGGCAGCTGCCCTCCGTGCCGCCGGCGCGATCCACCCGTGACTGCCGGCTCAGTGGGCGTGAAGGGGCCGTGCAGAATACAAATGGACTCTTTCACTTAGCAGGAGGCAGGTAATTTCTTTTGTCCCCGCTGATGCATTATTGATTGTGATGAATGTCAGAGCAGGAGCCTGTTCCAAAAGCTATTAAACAATAATTTCATCTCCGGAGGGTAATTGATTGTCAGAGGGAGCAGCTTTGCTAGTTGCAAGGTGGTGGTGATGGGGAATGTTTGTATTTGGGTGGGGACAGAGGGAGTCTTGGGCAAACTTCATGATTTATTAATCATACATGGAAAAAAAGAGTTGGGAGAGTGAGTGCACTGAAAATAGGAGGCCGACCTCTTCTGAGCTGCTGGGCAAAGCTGGGGAGAGCTGAGAGCCGGCCTGACCCCAGCCCGGGCTGGCAGCACAGCCCCGTCACACTTTGCGGGACATCCCTAATGGCAGTGTTCTGGGGGCTGCTCGGCTCCAGCGACGCACCCCAACGCTGACCTGCCACCGCCCTCATTATTCCAGTCCGTGGCCCATGTGCTAAATTGCTTTTCTGATGCACCTCATCTCCTGCCCTGCTTCTCTGCTAATGCACTGCCAGCACAGCCTATGCAGTGAGCGATCCGCACCCAAAATCACCCAGCTCTCCACCTCCAAATGCTCCACTGACCCCAATTTATCTCACCAGCACATGCGTTTCACTGATTTCAGAGAAAATTTAAGACTATATCACATCCCCATGAAGAGAGCAATGGAAGAAACAGTAGTAGCAGATTCTGGATTTGGGAGCTGGGATTAGATTTGCACCTTGTGGCATCCAGTGGGGAAGCAGCTTCAGCCACTGCGCAGAGCGAGGAGAGAGGGAAGGACCCCCACACACACACTCCAAAAGAGAGTAACAAGAGAGCCCAACCGCCTCAAAATTAATTGTCACGCATCAAGCAAAGGTTTGACAGTCCCTTAGCAACACTGAAGGGAGAGACAGCCTTATGAAGGGACATGGCACTGCTAGGGACAGCTCTGCTGTCCCCAACCATGCACAGCCCTCCAGGAGAGCATGAGGAAACATGGTGTGATGATGCACACATCCCCGTGTGTCTGTCCATCTGTCTGCTGGTGCCAGAGGAGGGCAGCGGTGGGAGAAACATCCTCACCACGCTGCTTGCAGCGGGCATGGGAGAGAAAAATCCCACTGTCAGGAGGAGAGAGGGAGTTTATTCGTCTCCTCCGCGGTGCATGAGAGGTGGATTTATCATGGATTTCCCTTTCTCCCATGCTTTATTGGCAGTTCATTATCTTGTCAGCTGGAACCAGCCGGCTCCCCCGGCGCACACTGTCACTTGCATGCTGCCACGCAAACCCTTGCGGGAGCCACGCACAAGACCCTGGTAAAAAGCCCACGTGGACCACCTGAAGGCCATACCTGATCAGGGAGAGGATGGCTCCCTGTGGCTGGGGAACAAGTTAGATGAAGGGCTGGAGTGCAATTTTGAGGCATTTACTCCTTGCTGGCTGTGCTGTGCCGTCTCTGCACTCTGGTGGCCTTTCTGCACCGAAATGGGAAAGGGCATCCCTAAATCCAGCTGGTGCTTTCGAGTAGAGACTGCACTTTTGTTTCTTTGGTTGCCTTTTTTTACCTAAAAATATTTAGTCCAATATGGACAAGGAAGGAAGTCCTATCCTTTGGGTGCAAAAATACAGTATTGCTGAAGCAACTCACCTTTAAACACCCTCCTAACGATGGGCTAGTTTTAAAAAACCCACGAGTTTAAAATTATAGTACTTCTAACTGTTTCAGACAATGCCTTTTGCCTTCAAATCAACCACAAAACCTGGAAATATTTCTAACAAAAAATGAGAGTCTCTCCCTGCCACAAAACTCTCAAAGGAGCAAGAAATATCAGTGAAACGTCTATTCAAAGGAGGAGAGAGTAATTTTTGAAGCTGCAGTTCTGCTCTACGCTGAAGTCATCTTCATCAAGTGGTATGAGTATGATGGTTCCAATGCTTAAAGCTATCAATGACATTCCTGGCATCAAATGCAAAAGCAGGGCTGCTATGCCAGCTTTCAAGTCAATAAATGATAGCAGACAGACCATGACCTAAAACATAAGCCTAGATCTTTCAAGGCTGTTGCAAGCTAAAAGCCTGGCCAAACCAAGCCAAGCAGTCCATACAAAGTACCCTGGCAAGGAGATGCAGCAGTCCATCTCCTCTCCCATGAGCCGAGCTGGTGCAATACCCCATTTGCTAGGTGTATTTGCCAGGATATCTTCATAACTGAGGTAGACCACATACGGTTGTGATCAGTATTTACAAGCAGGTGCCTACCCCAACCAGTCGCATATTTATACCCCTTTGCTGCCATAGGCATCCTACAACTACAGGCTAATAAAGGAGGTACCAGCTGCATCACCAGTCACTGCTCCTACAGAGGACAGACAGTTCCTTGACTTTCAGAACCAGACCTTGAAAAAGTTTAGTACAAATCTTCTGTGTTTATTTGTTTTCATTTATTTTCTCCATTACATTTTCAACGATCAATACCATTATTTGAATAAAAATGCACTATGTGCAAGAGCAAATGCCATACAGAGAATACCAATTGAACATGCTGCCTTGAAGTGAAGCCATCGAGGGAGAACGTAATTCTCTGGGGGAGCAAGAGGCCATCAAACCTTGATACTGGCACACCACTGAGCCACACTCCTTAGAGAGCACTGAAAGGAACAAAGAAGAAAGGAAAGCAAAGAACTAAATCCCGACTTCAAAAGCCCCCCCCATTTCAAAGCATTGCACAAACATGAACTGACTTGTCTTCCCAACACCTCTTTGTGATAGGCACTATTATTTTCTGTACTGCAGGAGCAGCTTGGTTCAGGCCCCAGCCCAAAGCTTTGCAGGCTTTGTGCTTTGAAGCTCGTGCATGCAACGCTGCTTCAGCAGCCAAGTAAGCAGCGGGTCCCCCCGGTACCAACCTGCCCTTCCCTGGGAGCTGGCAGGCTCTGCCAGGGTACAGAAAGGGCAGCACAAGTGGTTTCTTCATCAACCTGAACCCTCTGGTTTATTAAGCCATTATAGATGATCTAGTGGAAGGTCTCATCTGGAACAACATCCATCCTCATGGTAAGTCCATGCCAGACAAAGTCCAAGACATGAACTACAAGGGTGGTCTCCTGCATCACAGGAGGACACCAGGGCCCAGCTAAGGAGACCTTCCCACTGCCTGCATCCAAACCCTCTGTCCTTATGCTCAGCACCAGCAGGGAAATTCTCAGCCAGAGTCTGAGCCCAGAGCTCCTCTCCCAAGCATCCTCCGCAACCATCCTAGCCTGCAGCTCAGCTTAAGAAATCAAAGCACGGCGTCCTGAAGCACCATTTGTAGCTTAGCTTTCGCTGCTGCTCTTAACCCAAGCGACCTTTCCAGCTCTGCCCTGCCAACATGGAGGAAAACAAGCCACTTGACAGGCTCCATTCTGCTCCTGAGGAGAATTTCCCCAGGGAGAGAAGATCAAGGAAAGCACCGGCTCCCTATCTAAAAGAAGAGGAGATATATTCCAGCTGACATTCAGCACTACAAACATTTTATGAGCTTTGGAATCCAGTTAGTTAGCCAATATTTTACTTAGCTCCAGTTTAGATTTAAAAACTTGACCTTCTCTGGGTGCGCGTCTGCATTGCATTTCGCTCGGCCCCATTCAGCTGAGCGTGCCAAGTACCAGATTATTTATCCCCCCATTTTTATTGTTGCACTGTTATTTGTTCATTTGTACTATTCAAAAATCAATAAAAAGATGGGGCTCCCTAAACAGACAGTTAGGGCACCCGCACGGCTCTCGAAGGCAGTTATCACATACAGCAAGAGGCAAA
The DNA here is from genome assembly GCA_020745775.1 of Theristicus caerulescens. NCBI lineage: Eukaryota > Metazoa > Chordata > Aves > Pelecaniformes > Threskiornithidae > Theristicus > Theristicus caerulescens. The sequence continues at coordinate 2,815,422 of CM036575.1, read as the reverse complement.
TGACCCAGAGCAACTCTCCTCCTGGCCGGAAAGGCTGTAAATCAGAACACAAAGAAGCCCTGATCCTTCTCCTGTTGTTGAAGGAATAGAAAATTGCTTTTCACCTCTGAGTAGGGCAGCCATTTGGATGCCCAGATGCAAGTCAGAGTCCCTTGAGACCTGAAAGCACTTTATGGGGGGAAAATCAGCACTGTTCGATGATGGGAAAGGCCCAAGGACAGAGCAAGGCACTGATTGCCTGGCTGGCCCATGCCAGCTCTGACAGCCACAAAACACACAGACCAAGAAGGGAGATCTCCTGGAGGAAAGTGAACAGTGGGACAAGTCACCTGAAATAGCCAGCACCTGAGATCAGGGCTGGAAAAGCTCATGTGGCTCCCATCCCAGGGGCTGAGCAACTGCAGCAACACAAAACACCAACACAGGCACCTGGTTCCTTGATCTCCTCCTTGCAGATAGAAATACCCCAGTAATGAGGCTAATACCCCAGTAACGAGGCTAATTAATACCCCACAACACTTGGCTGGCTGGGCATACAGCTTCCCAAAAGAAAATGCTCCCCACTCTACTTGCCTGCCACGGACCACAGGCACAGTGCACCCACTCATGCGATGCTCACACCAGAACCAGTGGTTCCCTGATCATATCTTAGCACAGCAAACGTGCTGTAGGTGAGCAGCCACTGTCCCCCTCCTCACATCACTTGCCTAAAGTAATAATAGATGAAACAATTGTGTTTTAATAAAGAAAATTGATTCAGTTTGGTTTATTCATTAACAAACGTGAGCACACGCCAATCGGGAATGATTTATGCCCACAATTTGCAAAATTATTTCTCTATTGATCAGCCCAGGTTTGTTTTCTTGTAGGTTCAGTCAATTAGAGGGACTAGCACTCAGGTAGGCAAATTAATCAGTCCTAAGTAGAGCCCCCCTATGGAGAGGGGCTTGGCAAGCCCTGGTGCTGATACAAACCCTCACTGAGGAACCCCCACTGAGGTGAGTTTATCCTTGTAAAATGCCCAGCGCAAGGTTTTCAGCCCCACTAAAATTGAGTTTCAGAGGCGCTCTCTGCTTCTGATCAAAACCAGAGTGATTTGAGACCTGCAAAGCTTTCTTTCAGAGGCTTTCACATCCAGTCCTCGGCACCCAACTGGCCTCATTCTGACTCAAGCAGCACCTCCTTGGTCCCATACACCCATGCATTTTTGGATGTGCACCTCCTATGACCGACAGCCACTCCAGGGAGGGTGGCCACCAGCCCATCAGCAGAACAAAGGGCAAGCTAGAGGAAAAGCACCACGTAGAGGATGTACATATGGAGCAGCATTGCTTCGCGTTACCCACAGCACAGAGATTGCCATCTCCCACGTGGTTATCGCTGCACAGCAGAGCAACCCAACTCCTCTGTTAAGGCTAAGGGAATAGGCACGCATCTGCCAGCAAACCCTCTGAGCGTGGCTTGATGCGGTGCTGCCTCCCGCTCCCGGTCCTGCCCTTGCTGCAGAGCTGATGGATAGGGCTGTGCACTCTCCTTATCTGCTCCAGCGCAAAGTCAGGCAGCAATGTCAGCCAAGAGGGGCTCAAGCAAGCCTGCGCTGAGGCAGACAGGGTGTAATCATACGGGCTCATCTTTTCTACTGAAGCCAGCTTTTAAGGACCATTTAAGTCACTTTCCTTAATCTCGGTGTTTGTAGCAGAACCCAATAAATCACAGAGCGACTCCCCCAGCAGCAGCCACAACACTGCTCCCTGCAAACTCCACTCTCCCCAAAGTTTGTCCCCTATACCAGTGGGAAGCATCCCTGCTAGCATGAACCTCGCATGAAACACGTGCTCAGGGCACAGAGCCACTCCCACCAAGTGATGCCCAGCATGGATGCAGAGCCAACCCCACGGATGCAGCATGCCAGGAAGGGGGCTTGTCTCTGTCTTGGCACATGTCAGGACCTATTTTTACTTGAATGAGATACGTATGTGGCAGCGTGATATTAAATTACAAGTCAAATAGTACAACGGCTTTTAATTACACACCAAACACAAGCTGCTGTCAGAGAGGAGACACCAGGCTCGATGGCCCATCAGGCTGTTCCGCTCTGGCAATTCCTATCTAGCCGGTAAAAGTCCAGGAAATTGGATCAGTAATGGGAACGGGGGCCTTTCACCTCCAGACCAGCCATTCAAATCCAGCCCAGGAGGGAGAAGGAAAGTCATTACTAACCTGACAGCCAGGCGGCAGCTGGTGTGAAATGAGTCGGTGGGTCTGCAAGCCCCGAGGAATGGGTTGCAGAGCCTCAAAGAAAAACCAGTTTGATGTCAAAGCAGGACAGAGCATCCTCCCCAGCTCCCTGCAACCAAGTCCCATCACTTTCTGCCAGGAGGGATGCTGCAGACCCTCCTTCCCAGAGCATGGGGTCCAGATCAGTGCTCCTAGACATGTTTAGCATCATCTCATCCCCTCCCTGGGTACAGCTTGAGGATATTCCCCCGTTTATGGAAAACACTCGAAGACTTTACACTCCTCTCCCAGCAAGCACGCTGCAAGCAGTTTGGTCTAGCAGAGATGAAGAGTACACTTTGATGCTGGCTGTTTTTAATAACCTCTCACTGCAAAACCAACCCCTCTCCAATTGATGTGGTTATACCCTCACAGCCTCCCAAGAGGTGGAAAAGCATTGCACTCATCATTAAGGGCAAGGCGCCGTGGCACTGAGAGACGAGGGACTTGACAGCCACACCAGGACTTTGCGGCAGAGCCAGGTAGCAAACGGAGAGCGTCTGCATTTCAGCTGAGTCCATTAACAACTCTCCTCCTTGCTCTGTCTCCCTATGCCTGCAGACAGCAGGGCTCGGAACAGGGAAGGCAAAACAAGAGAAGGGCTGAGCTGCCTTGCCAGCACACTTCAGTCAAGATGTAAATTGCAAAAAAAAAAAAAAAAAGAAATAAAAAGAAAAAAAAAGGCAGCTGAGTGCCATTGTTCGTGGGCATGTTACATGAATCCACACACCGCCCGCTTTGGTACCCAGGCTGTCGCATCTGCAAGCTCTGCCTCCAATCTGTAAGGCTAATTTGTTCAACAGCTTTGTTCTCCCTCGGGAACCGGGTCGTTGGTCACAGAAGATTGATTAAGCTTTTGGTGAATCAACATTAATGAAAATCAACACTGTCTAATGAGTGTTTTTTATGGCAGCCCCATAAAAAACATTAGGACAGGTAAACAAAGTAACAGCCAGGCAAATCAGCAAGGTCCCGTCCTCCCCAAGCCTCTTGTCTCCCTGCTCCCCTCCAGCATAGGAAGAGCCTGCTACCAGCTGGCAGATGGGGACCGTCCCCACGCGTCCCCGGGGACGGGATGCTCATGCAAGCTGCGCTCGCCTTTGCCAGTCTCTCACATTTCTGCAGACTCATCTTCAGCGTGAGCTACGTAAGATTATACCCCCAGCTAGCCCATTGCTAGAGAGACAAGCTGAATTTAGTTCTAGATATTGGGACTTTCTGGCCTGGGAATGTGATCCTTTCATCCTTACCTACCCCTCTCCTGCCCTATGGGGTAAATTCAACTAAAATAGCACCAGCGTTTTCTTTTTCAAGACTCACTGCTTGCAAAACAAATGAAAAATAATAAGAGGCTATCCTGAACTATTTTGTTTCTGAAGGCCAGTCAGCCTACAAGTTTGCAGCCAAACACCTGCTTTAGGGCAATTAGCATCAGCAGAGCCATGCTGGGTCAGACCAAAAAATCTCCCTGGGCTCCAAAATGATGCTTGATTGGGGAAGTCGCAGGTAATCGAATCAATGCCCCCTCCCAGCCTTCGGCTGTGGCATCAGGACTGCAATCTTGTGGCTGCGGGACCGGCACTGCCATAGCATGGAAATGCCTGGCAGAGGTTTTTGTTTTTTTCCCAAGATACTTCAGCACTTCAGATTTTCCGAGCCATCTTTTAGAGGCTCTAGATCTAAACGGGATGATTGCAGGAGGCTTCTTGTTACAGGACATCATTAAAAATATTGTATGTGCTTGAACTGCAGTCAGCAGGGCCTTGCCAGGGATGAGCAAGGGGAAAGGCGAGCTCTCTGATCTTGGATAGAGAGAACAACCTATTAAAAAGCAATTTAGCCTCTCATAGAGCCATCAAACTGTTGGAAAGCCCTGGTCTCTGCCTCTGGGCTTTCGTACCTTTCAAGGACAGAAAAACTCCAGGCTTCAGCCCTTCAACTGTATTTGAATATTTAATTTTTAAAAAAATCAGCTCTTGTACCAACTCCTTTGACCAGGAGAGTCAAGGCAGTGACAACTCCTGCAGTTTTAGCTCAGCAATAGGTTCTTCCCCTTGAAGTACCAGCTTAAGTCACTCTAGTGAGACAAAAATAATCTCTTTTGTTAAATATACACACACCAAAAAAAAATCGTTCTAAGGCTAGGCAGCAAGTCTTACTAGGGTTTGACAAGGGAGAGATGTGCAAGACACCCAGCTGGGAATTCCCTCCTTGTCACCAGGATGACAGCAAGGAAGCAGCTCGGGGATTTCTCTCCGAGCATCCCTCCCTGGCAGCACCGTCAGCAGTCCCCCCAGCACCAACATGAGCAATGCTGGCACCTTTTACATCAGAAAGGCTCCTACAGGCATCATGGCAAGCCCCACACAGATGCAAAATCCTTGGGACTGCAATAAGAGTCACTGCAAATCTTTATTGACAGAAATAAGCCTATTTTTGATAGGCATCAGACCAGGTAAGAAACAAGCGGGAGCTCCTGCACTGCCCGGGACCCATCCCCATCTTGCTCTGCTCCTTCTCTGCATCCTCCAGTCTCCTCCAAGGAGCCCACCCTGCAGCAGACCCACTCCTCATCTCGCCCCAGCTCTCGTTTCCCCTGCACACCCCTTCCCACTGCCAAAAGCCAGCAGCGTCATCCTTGTACGGTGTAATTTTTTATCAATGCTGTGAGTTCCCGTGCATACAGCACCTGGTATCTTTTCGGTCTTGGCAATGTATTATTCATGTGCTCCCTTGTTGCTGTACAAGCAGAGAAAAATGGAGAAAGATTAATTCCCAGGGAAAAAAAAAATAAAAGCAGGAATGCCTTTTTTTTTTAAAAAAAAAGACTCCGATCCATTCAAAGAGCTGCCTTCTCCAAGCCTCCTGTGTCACTGCTGATTGAGTTTCTTCTCTCCTCGGCTCTCAGTTCTGTTAGAGTATCTTGTCTCCTTAGTATTACTGTCGCACTTGCTTTTCATATGCCTGAAATATATACTATTGTGTTCCGACTTTTAGTTTTTGTGCAGGGATCCCTTTCATGTCTCATCTTCTGTAAGGTCCTTTTTTCTTGGCAGTCAAGTGCATGAATGTTTGCTGCCAGGAGATTTTGCTTCTATTGTATTCCAGACATATTATAATTTTTTTTTGTTCTATATTGTCTGTGAGGTGTTCCATGGGTATTTTTTTCATGCTAGCATGACTTTTTCCACGTGGATGCTGCCTGCCTTGCTCTTGCCCCTGTGTGCATGAGAACAGCCTCCTCAGAAACGAGCATGCAAAGGGGTAGGAGGGCAGGGAGCTGGGGCAGCACTGCTTGGGATCATAATTGAACTAATTCTCTCTCCCCACACTATGTGTGGTTTTATCACCAGCACTCCCTTTGCAGAACTGGGACACCAAATAGCAGAACAGCTCGTACCAGGCCAGGCTGCAAATAAGACCAAAAAAAGCAACCAGGGATTTCTGTCCCAGGGTCTGTGAAAGGACTTTTCTGCTAATCCTGACCTAAATTGCCATGGGATTGTTTTCCCTTGCTAAAAGTGGTTTCTGCTACTGCTTCTTGTAACAATTTTCAGTCTTAACAACAGCAAAGTCCCAAGTGAGCATAACTGAAGAGGAGCAGTGGTTTTTAGGGAAAAAATGGGTTTTAGGCACCAGGAACCTGCGGTAGGAGAGCAGAGCAGAGCCGAGGAAGGCCACCAGCCCTGCCAGACCCCATGTCACCTCCCCAGATAAACCAGGATACTAGACCTGATTCCAGCGAGAGGCTCGTGCGACTGCAGGAGCCAGCGAGAAGGGGGTCCCCATTGCCCTGATGACAGAGAAGGACTTGAGCTGAGTCTCAGAGCAGGGGTAACAGCAAACACAAGCACCAATGACCCCAGGATCTCCAGCCTCCCCGGGCAAGCCAGCAGCCACATATGCTGCCCATGGGAAGCAAAGAGAAAGGAGCTACAGCCACATCCGTCTTGCAAACTCAGCCCTGTACCAGAGGGTGGGATGCATTTTGCTGCATGCACAGCTGCAGGCTCAACAGGCAGAGGATGGGCTGTGCCTTCCTCCCCTACCCACACACACTTCAAGTATTCCAGCACGCATTCAACCAACCACTTGAAATAAGGTGGATAAAGCTTTGCTGCTTGTGCTACAGTGAGTTTTGTCTGTCTCGCAGTGCAGGAACATGCATTTTGGTTACTCAGCAGTGTCAAACCTTCACTCTTCATCTGTCTGCCAAGCTAAAGGAGTACTTTCCACAGCTCAGCCTGGTTCCTCAAGCTCTGCTCTTCCTCACATCCTACAACCCACCTCTCTAGGTCAACAAAAAGCTCTGCAACCCCTTTATCAGCCTATATGGCTCCACCAGTGCAACCCAATCACACCTCAAAAGCAACAGCCTCAACACATGGGGTGTTTCTAATACTTCTGTCCTCTAGAAGTGAAAACATCAGAAAATCCAGAGTTTATACAGCTTCAAACAACTCCACTGGGGGCCTAAAGACCAAACAGCTTCTGGAGAGATTAGTTCTCCTGTAACACGCTTGTGACCAGGCTTTCTGATCTCTATCAGCATCCCTCGAAGAGCGGTTCCTTTTTCCATTTGTTCTTTGGACCCCTCTCCTCAACTCTTTGACTAATTATAGTTTGTTGGTTGTTATGGCAACTATGGATTTCTCTCAGCATCCAACTCCCATGATTTGGCTGCACATTGCAACACTGGACGAATACAGATAGGGTTTTAAATCCTTCTTGCTTGCTAGCCTTCCTGGTAAATCCCCCCACAAAAAAAAGAGCTGTCCCGTTGGCTTGCTCTTATTGTCGTTACTCACAGAGCCTGCAAAGCCAGAGCGGAGTATTCTGCACCCCGTGGTACGTAGGAAATGATATGCTTTAAGTAAGACGGCCAGCACACTCCCACCCCAAAGGAGCTTGAAAGCAGGACCTCATTACCAAGCAGACATGAATATACAATGTCACCCACTTCATCTCACATCTACTGCGACAGTTTTCCCACAGTTGCTTAGTAATAATTTAAGCCAGACACATACTAGGAGTCAAGTTAAGGTCAACTCAACCCATTCCAGATGAGAATGCAAGATGATGAGTTCAAGCAGGACTGCACAGCCCAGCTGGGGACCACTTAATTCAGCCAATGCAAGAGCACACCCAGGAGCCAAAACCAAGGGCCTTCCTGTCCCTTTCCCCATTTGTCCTTATCACCTTGTGCGCAAACACTCAGATAATGGGTATTAACAGCTCAGGGACACGAGGCTGCTTCCACCGGCAGGTACATCTAGGGGCATCCTCCTTTCCATTCTTTGAGCATCTCACCCCAAGGAGAGGATGATGCCCCCGGACCCTTCCACAGCATTTCAAATTGGAGTCAGTGAAAACAATACTCTGTGCTCCATTTCTTAATGGACATGGCTTTTGTTGGCTATGATGCACAATGAGATGTAATCAGCTCTACTGGAGCTTGGACACTACCTCTGAAACCTTCACTAGTTCAGCACAGTATCCCTTGCATGGGGACAGAGCAGAGAGGCAGCTTTCCTGCAGGACTACCTGTACAAGGAAATTGCTTTAAGGCAAACATTGCACTTTCATAATTTTTGCCCATATCAACAGCACAGGGTGACCAGATCAGTAAAGTGAGAAAAATCACTCACCCTGGGCTTGCAGAGACAACAGTACCCTCCTGAGCTGCGGTCCAGCTCCCAAGTGCATGAGAGGCTTTCCAGTTAGAGGCCTGGCAAATTAATATGCCCCATATGCGGCAGGGGTTTTGCACAGTAAGGGCCTCCCATAGAGTACACTGCATTACCAGCCAGAAAAAAATGCAGGTCTCATCCACTCATGGCCCATGACTACATATCACACTTGTCTAGTCACATATCCTCTGAAATCAGAGCACTCCAGGAAGGGTATTAATATCCTCCATCCTCAAGGACCTGCCCTGCAGCCAGGGCTTTACAAGTCATGGATTATTTTGGCTCAGCCACAAAAGCAATAAAGGCTGGCATACACAAAACCAAACAAACTTTCAGTTTCCTCCCTTCCTTCACCAAAACAAAAACAAACAAGAGTTTCATGGTGATTAAATCCTTTCAGGGCAGAGCAAGTCATTTCATTGTTGGGTACATGATGCAAGGCAAAAACAAAGCTGGATCCCCCAACTTGGACCATGGGCCACATCCCCTTTTTGCACCCCCAGCAACACACGCTGACTGCATTACAGGAAAACCTGGGCATGTTACCTCCTAAACCAGAGCAAGGACCAGCTCTCCCACCTCTCCAGGAAGGGTTTCACTGGTGGGCAGCACTCACTTTTCTTAGCAACGCATTTAAGTAACCCATAGAAAATGGGAAGCCCCATGGAGTACAACTGACAAGTCAGCAACCCACAGCATAAATGGGACATCATTGTCCGCCTGCTGCTTGCAGCCCCCCATATGCATTTTTCTGGCAAACAAATCCAGCTTTAGGACCACAGAAAACACATGGCAGCTGGTGAAGGGGTGACCCAATTTCTTCCTGCTCCTCACAAGGTGGTTTGCCTTTTCCGTACAGCAGCCTGCCCGCTATGGCTGCGGGGGGATGATGAGAAAGTTCCTCTGTGACATTCATGAAGTACCTGCTGATGGAGAGCTCTGTTTACCAAGCCAGCTGGGGAGGGACCTACCATCAGCTCCCAGCATGTAGGAGATCAATACTGTAATTGGGCCTGTTTGTAGCACATGAACTATTGTAGCAACAGGGGCAATGCAGGAGGGGGACCAGGACGGGCTGGCTTGGCAGGGGCTTGCTGCCCTCTGCCGTGCTGCAGCAGCACGGGGGACAGTGGCCTCCTTTGCTAGTTTTTGGCATGGGTGAGGGAGGTGGGGATGGGGTTGCACCCTCAAGGCACTAACAGGGAACACTAACCCACACTCCTGCTGCTGCAAACCTCGCAGAGCCAAATTTTCTCCCTGCCCACCCCAGGTAAGGCAGCTGTGGACCCCCCACAGGACAGGCAGAGCCTGCCCACATCCCCTCTGCAAGCAGGTATTGGGTTGAGTTCCTTTCACCCCTCTTTTTTCAACTTCAATACAGACTTAACACATATGAAATCACAAATAAACCTTCAAAGTGATTTCAGAGGGGACAGGAGGGAGAAAAGAAATCCATCAGCTGCTTGGATTTGGAGGAAATGGAGAAAATGAAGTGTTACAAGTGGCAGTAATCAATAAAGCATCAGGAGCCCGACACTGAGACCTCCGCTCAGCCTGGGAGTGTAATTAGACAGCTAATGATGGGAACCTCCTCCCCAGCATTGCTGGCAGTGCCTCCCCAGGGGAACAGGGCTCCCTTCCCATGTCCATCACCATGTTACAGGCTCCTTGCCAGTGTTCATAAGCGGGTCCATCTGCCAGCCTACAAGAGGGAATGAGCATTAGCTCCATCTTACAGAAAATCAACTGATGGAGGGTCCTTTCTGTCCCTGGGAGGATTCCAAGCATAGGCATCAGCTGAGGAGTGGCTCTGAGGAGCCTGGCCTCGCTAAGCAGCAAGTCTAGCTTCTAGAAGTAATCCTGTCCGCTCCTTCCCACCTACAGGGGACCAAAGTGCTGAGCTTCTTCAGCTTCTCACACCTTTTGGGATGCAACAGCAATGCACAACTTCACATGTCCTAAAAGAGCCCAAAATGCTGAGTTTTTGGCAAGTCAGGCAGCTTGGACCAAGGTGAGGTGTCACCACCAACAACCCAGTTGCCACCTACCTGGCCTGTGGGTGTTCAGGTGTGGGTGCCTGCGTGGGCACCGTCTGCCATCTCGTGGGCAGCAGGAAGAGAGCACAGGGACTCTTCCCCGGTGGGTTCCCCCGAGCTTCTTTGTCCCTTTTATTATTATAAAGAATTTATCCCAAGTCCACACACTCTCTGCTCCCCTGGTGCACACACCATCACTTCAGAGGTCACCACATTGGCTGTGCATTTAGGTGAATTATTCATAGGCCAGTATCAAATATTAAAAGCAGAGTTATATTGACATATTCTTTGTATATTCAAGAACACTTGCACCAGTAAATTGCTCCTTCCTTTTTTCCTCCTTTGGACTGTTTCCTGAGCAGCCCGAGGGCCTGCTGATGTGTCTTGCTGTTTAATTGCACCTTTACGCTCCCCCACACTCTCTCTCTGGATGGAGACTGGTTGGACCTTGCTGGGAGCATAGAAGTCATCCAGGCCAGCAGGCTATAAATTTCTGGTCCTCTCCAGCCAGGAAAACCTGCACTCCAGCCTCTCCCACCTCCCTTGCTCAGCTCAGCAGTCTCAGGAGCAAATCCCACTGCCAGTATTTAAGAGAAATGTGGACTCTTTAGCATTGCATCTTAGAGATGACAAGGTCTTCTGCTCTGCCCCTACAGATGCGTTGCTGAAGAAGCCCAGAGGAAAGCACCTACACCATCAATTTCAACTGCTTCTGGTTACCTTTCTGCCTTCATCCCCAGGAACTGCTGCAAGGTCTCAGCTCCGTAATTCCCAAATCCCACTATCATCCCAAGAAAGCACCCCAGATCCTGCTCCTGGACCAGGCTGGAGTCACCTCCACTTCCACCACAATAGGGTCAAGCCTGTCCTTCCTCCTCCCCCAACACCTGCACAAGCCTCTGGAGAAGGAAGGAGAAGAAAAAGGGAATACATGAATATAGCAGGCATCGCTTTCATGGGAATCTGCAATGCAGATGGGCTTGGGGAAGACAGTTCAGCCAGAGCATCGCCTGCTCCCAGCTCCAAGGGATGGATCCAGACAGCAGCGCCTGCTCCCAGCAGGACAGGAGGGGAAGAGCCTGGGAAAGAAGGGGCACCAGTGGTACTGGGGAGTTTGGCAGCTTTTGCACAACTGTGATGAGGAGTTTGCCTCCTCTTAACCAGGCCACGTCTGCCACAGAGACACTCCATCGTGGGTGTCACGCTGCAGCAGGCGGAGACGCGGCACCAGCCACTTATCGAAACATTAAAGTTCTCCTAAGCTGCCAAGTTAATTCCTCAAACGCCCTTTCAAAGGGCTAGATAAATACAATCTGGGAGCATCTCCGCTCCCTCAGCTCACATATCTTTAGTCAAGCAGAGAGATAACATTTCATACAGATTGAGACAGTTTAAGCAAAGGTTGCTGGCTAACCTTTCCAGCAATAGTTGTTTCCAGCACTCCGGTTTCCCTCCCCAGCAAGGAGACCCGGTGCAAGCCCAGCAGCTGCCCGTGCAAGTGCTCCCAGCAAGCAATGGCAGGATGCAGCCTCACCATTTTGCCAGCATTACGAGTCATCTTGTGTGTTTTTCAGTGCTGTGACACTGATACTTCCAGGATGGAGCACCAAAATGTTGTCATTATGTTATTACACCCTGTCCACCAGCTCTGTGTGGACGTACACATGCAGTTCACTCCAACTCAACCTACCAACTTATCTTTATCGTGTTCCTAGTGCCTTGGCTGAGGCCAAGGGTAACATCTTTTTCCCTCAGTGAAGACAAGTCTCTTGAAAGTCCTGGCTACAAGCAAGGCTGGAAGTACTCTCCACACCACTGCTTGCACCTCACCTTTGCAATGGGAACTGTGGACTGCCCTGGCCTTGATTTGAACTGGACTCCAAGCTCATCCCCCAAGCTCTTCCCAGACACTGCAGGACATGGCAGAGGATGCTCTGCCAAGCATTGCAACCCCAGCACAGACTGCAGCATGGCCCATGGAGATCTGCATCTCAGCAATATCCAAGCACAGCCCAAATGCAGCTTTCAAGCCTTAGAGAGTTGAGAAGCATTTAGAATGAGGGTTTAGCTGAAGCTGTCAGCCACAGGGTCCAAGTAGGACACGCAGTCCCATCTCAGGCTCCTCTGCTTGGCTGGGATGAGCTCAAAGCACAGCAGAAGTTGTTTCCTTTATTGCTCATCTCACCATCCCTCACCACAGGAGCCCTCAGACAAACAGGCAGCGCCACAGTGAGATGGGGAACATCTCAAAACCCATAGCTGGCAAGGGAGAGAAGGAGGAATACTGGCAAATGACAGAGCCCTTATCTTAATTACAGGCTTATTTGCATTTAAATGAAGGTTATTCTATAATTACCACCAAATGTTTTGTGTTGCAGCTGAAATACCTCTCCATGGGCTGTCAAGCTCCTTCCCATTTTCATTTTCTCTTGCCATTCTTCTGCTTTCTAATCAGCTGGCACATGCAGGGAGGCATTCACACCACCCAGCTCCGCTGCAGCAACACCAGCCCACCGCCTCGCCTTTGGGAAGGGGGCCTTGGGTACCACCACAGCCCAGCATCCCTCCCAGGGGAGAGGGGAAAGGATGCAGCTCACTGGCTTTCTCCACTAGCACCACGTGGGACGAGCAGGTCTGAAGTTCAGACACTGATTTTTGCAGGCTTCACTGCAAAACCAAAGCAAGTGTTCTCTGTGCACATGCACATACACAACTGGCTCGTCAAACTTGTTGCAACAGGGTGCTATTAAAGGCAGAAGTGTGGGCAAGGTCAGTAAGAGATCAAATTCGGGGAGAAAAAGGTTTTGGAACAGGAGCTGAATCTCACATCTAGCTCAGGGAGTCCCTAACCCACAGGTTGCTGGAAACCAGCATCCAAGCACATCTCCAGCCTCTCCTGTCTTTTTGTTGTTGATGGTTATTTCTGAAGGCAGGACAGAGACAAACCAGAACCCAGGGAGGAATGTTTGCACTGTAGCTAGTACTTCCTCGCAACAGATAAAGCGCTCCCATAGAGAAAATAACACCCAGTTACATCATTCAAAACAATCACAATGAGCAAACCCATGCAAATGGCCAAATTAAGGCAGAATGAGAAGCCTTCTGCTATTTCCTAAATTGCTATACCTTTAATCAAGCTCCTTTAACAATCTCTCATGAACATTTTCTCTATCTAGCCAGGAGAACCACATTAACCAACCAGCCCATATGGGGATGAACAAGACAGCAGCTATTAGACCCACAGTAGAGTCTCCTGTTTACGACTCCATAGTAATGAAAATAGACAGTTATCTCTCACTAGACCCATTGCTCCTCTCCCTGGCTCTTACCCACCACCGAATCTCAGCTTCTGCACAGCCAGCACATCCCCCTGTTAAACTCCAAGTCTCTGCCTCCATCTCATGGAGAGACTGGATCTCTTCAGTTCTGTTGTGAAGTTACTTTAAAAAAAAGACAAAAACCCACCCCCTCTCCCACAATTTCATATAGCCCGAGGCAGACTTACAGCATGGAAATTTTTAGCCTGAACAATTATCGCTTGGCAGAGAGTTAACTTGCTGCAAACAGGATCTTATAATGGGCAGTCTTGGCTATAAGCAACTTTGCTGGCTCCATTTAAAGCAAGCTCCATACGTCAAGATAGATAACCCCCCCGCAGTCCATTTCACAGCTATTTATGTTTAATAAGAGGCAGGACCAGCAGCATGGGAAATCAGCAGCACATCCACGATGCAGGTTGGGTGCTGATGCACACGCCAAACCAATTCTTATTCCTCCATCACACAGAAGAGATATAAGGGCAAAACCCTCCAACAAGCCCCAGTCCTGGCAGTATAACCATCTCCTATTTTCTCAGCAACCCCAGCAAGGGATGCAACAGACACAGCTCCTACCACTCTGCCATCACTGTCAGGGCTGCCTCTCGGGTACTTCCCAAGGCAATTGCCATAGCTGAACACCACTGTTTCACCCTCACTATCAGCCTCCAGTCCCTAGACACAGTTATTATTTATCACGGAGCCCATGGTGCCACCAGATCCCGGGGAAGATGCTCTTCTCACAGCCCAATTGCCCCTAGGTTGCACAGCAAGACTTGGGGGGTAGGGAGCTTTTGAGGCACCCCTGGAAAGCTACAGCTTCTAGATTTAGCTGGTGTTTTGAGAGGAGTATTTTAGATGCAGAAGCCTATGTCCACGAAAACTCCAGCAACTCAGCATCCAAGAATGTCCTTAACTTAAAAAAAATCTGAAAGGTCCCTCCTCTTTTCCTCTCCCCACTAAGCAATAGTTTCATTAGTCCACACTGATTCCCATCTCTAAATTGCATCAAGAGAAGACAAGCCTGTAGCCCTGGCTTTCCTCGCAGATGCCACACAAAGCAGCCCTGTCACAGGGGATTTCACAGGGCTGGTGATGAGGCTTCAGCTAGCAACTGCCTGGGATGTAGTCATGGTCTGTTAATTAAGTGACAGCATTTGCCTGGTGCAGAGGTGGAGCTGTGAGGGGTATTAGGTGGAAGCAGGGCCTGCTTCAGAGATGCTACGGACACTGGAAGGTAGATACAGCTGCAGCAAGGAGCACTGGATCTCACTAGGTGCAGCTCAGCCCCCTTTGCAGGATGATTTAGACTGGAAAGGATCTGCTAGGGGAACAGAAAGACCCTCATCTCCCCACTCTTGGGGCATAAGTGGCTAATCGAGCCTGCACCCTGCCAGCAGCAAGCATTTGGAGATGTAAGGATTTGTTTCAGGCCCATCTTTAATACACCAGTCTATGCAGAAAGCAGCTTCCCAGCATGCTAGAAGTCCTCGAGCACTGGCAGAGCCCAGCGCTGCAGGAACTGCCAGACATCTTACACTGGAGAGTCAGTGCTACACTTCCCATTCACTGTCAGGGAATTCAGTACCAAATGAAACCCTTCTGAGCTTCTAATCTAGTTAAAAACCTTTTCCAAACCTTCTCTCCACTGGAAGGGAAAAAAAAAAGGCAAGAAACATCGCATCTCTCTTCCTTCTCCATCTCCCTCCCCTCTGCCTTCAAGTGCTCCTTGGAGTGTCTCTGCGGAATCATGTTTATATGCAGTGAGTGCTGTTGTTAGTTAATAACATCGCGATCACTGAACCTCCCTAATGAAAGAGAGAGACAACATAAACTGTCATTTCAAACAAACATGCAATCAGGGTACCAGCAGCTCTGAAAATATTATCTTCCCCAATTTCACGGGCTTCATGCAGGAAATAGGCTGCTTTCATGGAGATTCTGGTGCATCGCTCCTCACACACGGGATTCGGGAGCGGTGGGGACACATTAAAGCCATGAAATTGGCTGGGCTATGAAGGAGGAATTGTTTTAACAGCTGGAGCCGGGAAGGACAAATAACATCAGTGATTATATCTTCATTGCTCATCGTAACCAATGCACCAGGCAAGTTGTAATTAGACTGTGAAGAGCTGAAGGTTTGATAGCAAAGGCTTTGAGCTTGTGATTAGACACAGCGCCTTTGTGTCTGCCCCACGGCCACTCTGCCCCTTTCAAGAGCAGCACCTGGGTGCTGCTGCAAACACTGCTTGACCTGCACAAGAGCAGTGCCCAGTACGCCACAGCCATACACTACACTACTTCCTCCTCCCCTTACTCACAACCCACACGTCTGTCTTCACAGCCCATACACAGAATGAGGAAGCCCTCTGGAAAGCAAGATTGGAAGATGAAGCCTCCTCTTCCTCCTGAAGCCATCACCACCAAGATGAGCAGAGACCAGCAGAAGGAGCATGCCTCAACTTGAAAGTGAAGGCAGTTCCCCACCATGGAATTAGTCTGATGGAGCTCGAGGAGAAAAATGTAGACAAAAGGGGCTGAGTTTTCCCTTGCAAAACATTTATTTTGGCAGCTATTTTAAAGAACAAACACCTTAGAAAAAGCCAACCTGCACTTATCTACTGGTCCCCTCTCTGGCCATCATGGGATGGAAGGAGAATGGGGTGAAAACAGCCCATCCCCAGCCACACGCCAATGCCTACGAAGAGGGGTAGCGTTAAGGGAGGTAAATTGCAGCAAAAATCTCTCCCTGTAGGTAAAGGAGAGGGCTAATTTCCCCTCACCTCAACATTTTAATAGATAACTGCATGCCAACAGGACTCCCGCACACAGCAGACAGCCCTCGTGGGAGAGCCATGCTGGAGGTGACAGCGCTGCCACCAAAGCTTGGCAGCCGAATTCAAATGAAGTTTAAAAACTCTTCTGACATTTAAGAAAAATCAACAAGCATCTAAAGTGATGAGGGGACCAGGCATATAACTGGCTGAATGTCACATTTAAAGCTAGAAAGATAGCAGCTGCTTTATCTCCTAAAGCAGGTGGTTGGAGTGGTAAATAAGCACAGAGGGCCAGATTCTGCTCTCGCACCTGCATCCCTCCATTGACTGCCATGGAGCAACTCTGGATTTGCACCAACATGACAGACAGCCAGAATGGGACTGGAGAGTCTATTAAACTTTAATACTTCTGAGCATCAACAACGAGCATGCTACCAGCCCCCTGCCTTGACTCGAAATATCTATATGGGCCACAGCCACACCACTAAAAATTTATTGATTTAAATTGGCAGTGCCCTTTTTGAATCAGTTGTCGTTCTGACTGATGTACAGATATGAGCAAAAGGACATTTGAAGCATTTTAATGCACTTTTTACTGCATTATCTCTCACCATGATCTTAGCTACTTCATGGAAATGACTCACATAGCAAGTAGAAGAACCCAATGTAATTAACGACCTGGCAACTCTATAATGATCCTTTCTACATAAAAAGGTCTTCCCTATCCTATGAATAGACTTGAAGTAATTTATTGCAATCCATATAAAGATGAGACTGCTTTGACCTTGGGGATTTTCTTTAAGGTTTTTTTTTTTAAACAACCATAATTGCTAAGAAGATTTTAAATGATAGCAGTTTAAAGAAAATTTTTTAAATGCGATGTGAAAAGTGAAGAATCATCACGAACAGCCTTCAGAGAGAATATTAACAAGCATCCTCTGCATCACTTAGGAATGAGATTTCAACACTAAACAATAGATTTCTTCCATTTCTCATGGGCATTACTCTGATCCTCAGTACACTAAAGCACAGATGTAGTTTTACTCCCACAAGTAACTCCCAGGACATCATGAATATGCAGGAAAGCCTGCGGGGAAGTCAAGAACAAGCAGTTTCACCGCATTCCCCAGGCTGTCCCATGAAGCCAGTGATTTGCCTTTTATGGACCCATCTGAGACGAGCCTCAGTTTTGCACACATTTGGCCCATACGCTCTCCTCTAACAGCACATGGACCTTCTTGCTCACGCAAACATCTTTTCTCCCCCGTCCACAGCTGCCTATGCAGTCCACACATCAGCGCTCCTTATATTCAGATTGAGCTCAACCGTGATTTACTGCCACGGGGCTGTTGGTAAATTGTTAGCTTTATGTCCAGCGTGATAGCTTCATATTGGCTTTTACTGTTGGCAGTAAAGCCTTTACTCCTTCCATCTTGCTAACACCTTGCCTGCCCATGCATGTTGCTTGCTTTCCCCTTGTTTCTCATTTCATCTGGCTCGTGCGTCTTTCATACTCCCCAGTCCCCTGCATTTTCACAGGGAAAGTATCATAGGCAGGCGATTTAAGCAGAAGTTGAGTTCAGTCTATCAGGGCTCTTTTCAAGGTCTTTGAGAAAGGCAGGGACACCTGGAAAGGGGTCACATCACATGCTGGATTAGTTGTCGCAGGACATCTAACACGACATGCTAGAGTGACTTCCACCCTTTGAAGTACCCAAAGCTGTTTTGATTCCCTTCCCAGAGCTTTGGGGCTGTCTCGATTACAAGGAAACATGTTGAGCAAAGGAATAAATCTGGCCCAGAAAAGGGTAAGTTGCAGGTTTGACTGGAAAAAGCTGGGATGGAACAGCTTACCGTCAGAGAAATGAGATTTGTTGGAAGTGAAACACTCTGCAGAGTCAGGTCTTTTTCTGCAGAAATTTCATTTCACAGAAGAGGGGGAAAAAATAACATCCGACAACTTTGAGTCATCCTGCTTTGATACGCCTCAAAATCTGGTATTTGCATTCTTTGTTTCGAAACAACTTTAACCTCAGACTTGTTTTCCCTCAATTGTTTCCCGTTGTGCTTTGTCAAGTAAGACATAAATAAGCTAATGCAAAACCAAGATATGTTCCTGCCTGTAATGTTTTGAAGGAGTTTGGAAACCTAGCATTTCACTCCCATTCAAAACAAATCCACCGTCACCAAAACTCACGACTGAAGACAGAATTTCACTGGTGGAAGGGCATAAAAATATCTATGTATTTCAAAATTCATGCCTTGGATGAGGATAGGGGAGTCACCCTTTCCACCAAGTGGAAATGCTTAAAATAGTCAAGGAGCATCAAAATGACTACAGCAAAACACAATTTTTTCACTTCTTCTAGGCTAAGTTTTATCATATTAAATATAGAGGATTAATTTTTTATATGATTTAAGCTTTAATTAAATGTGAGAATCGTATTTAAGAGAAACAAAGAGAAGCGACAAGTCAATACCCACTATTTTGATTTCAAGTCACTTAAAATGCTGGTAGAAGCGATCAGACTCAGCATGAGCTAAAAAGCATCTTCCAGAAGAAAGTTATTTCTCAAAAAAAAAAAAGCCCTCTGCCATCCCACTTCCTATTGACTATCAGATCACATCACTTACAATCGCTACCATATCTCACATTAAAAAATTAAGTCCATAACTGCAGAGAAACATCTACCCATTTCTTTTATAGCTTCTTGCCACAACGAGCTATATATCTCCATTATCACGGCGCTATCACCAACACACAATAGATCTGAGCTCGCATCGTAAATAACACTTTCATGTAACAAAGTTACGCTTAGGAGTACAGGCATAAATTAACACTCAGCCATGTAACTCTAAATAGTATTTTAGGCCTTGTCAGAAACCAATTATGCAAAATATCCTCCTTGCAAAGATCTGCTCATGATACTTCAAAGCATTACCTCATTTCAACCACCGTGGACAAGGCATGGGGCTGTGAATCAGGAGATGAGGGCTTAGCTGGGGGATGTTTGGATGATTAAACCCTCTGAAGTCATCTAATTACTGACATCATCGCTTGAAAGCATCTGTATGCCTTCCAAAAAAGTATTCTAATTTGTCATTTCTATGCCGGTAATGAAGATGCCTCCACCCAGATCCGAGCCCGTTATCCCAAGTCAGTGAATATCCTGAAATCTAAATAGAGGAACTACCGGGAGTGAGATTTGCAAGGTTTAATAAAAGATATTGCCAATAAAGCTTGCACTGCCTGTATCTTTACACCATTTTGGCTGCATCCCAGAGGACTACAACATAGCCTTATTTCAGCCAGGAACCGAGGCACAGGAAGATTAAACACCTTTCTCAAGGTCACACACAACCCGGTGGGAGAGGTGGGGAAAAATGAGATGCATCCTTTATCTTTCCATCCCAGGTTGGATATCCGAAACTGGAACCAGTCAGAAATCACTAGCTGGCTGTAAAAATCTTGGCTGCTTTCCATTCAAGTGAGGAATGGGTATGAAATTCCCTAAGGATGTTTACTAAAGTCTCTGGCAATTGTTTATCAACAAGCATTTAATTGTCCCAAATACCCTGTCCCTAAGAAACCTGCAGTTTCTCTTTTTTCCCCTCTTTATTATAATGCTCCTACCTCACTCAGCAGCCATTCAGATTTTTAAGATTTCCATGATCCTCCCCAAAACCATACTGCCTGAGCATGGCTCCCGTTGATCTGCGGGCACTTCTTTTGGCCAGCTGAAGCCGTCTCCTCCTGGCCACATTGGCTGCTCACACCTCCCTCAACTCACAAGGGTTTGCTGCAAATCTGATAGCAGATGTGATTTCCAGCTGGGTCTATAGACCAACCACAGCAGGTTCATTAATAACAATTATTAAGTGCTTTATGTTACAAATTAGGCCTGTAGGAATACAAAAAAATATCCAGCCGGTTGGTTTACGATCTCTTGTCGGAAAGAACTGTAAATTCCCATTATCACAACACTATCACCATGGCAAAATGGGTGTAGGAACATTGTAAATAATGCTTTAAAATAGCTAAATCATCATTGGATGCAAGAGCATACATTAGTACCCATATGCAACACCATGGAAGGCCCCAGCTACCAGCTTCCATGCATCAGCCAGCAAACACAGATTTTTTGGAAGTTGCACAGAGAGCATCTTCCTTTTGCTGCTTCCTAGCACCCAGACAGCACCAGAAATGACAACCACATTAGTCTGGGCATTTTGCTTAATATATGTAGCAACTTCACACCAATAACCTTCAGGAATTGATAGGTCAGGCAGCAGAGGAGCTGGTAAAATGATGGAGGGAGGAAACAAATTGCTTCCAGCCATGCCCTCAAGAGCTGCCATGACTCCGCAGGCAGGCTGGGAAGAGATGCAGATGGCCAGGCAGCCAACACCGGCTGGAAAAGGCAGAGAAGCAGGGTTTGCTGCAGGATGACAGGAGGCCAGACTAGGAAAAAAAAATTCATTTAATTATTTCATTCCCCACCCTAAGGGACAGCCTGCCCTGGAGAGATGACGGAGCAGAGTGGAGAAGCTCCTTCTGGCTCCATACTCCTACTAATAAGTTTCAGCTCCCCAGCACATGGCATTGTGGCACCAAGAAAGAGGGCAAAAGACTCAAAGCCAGAAGAAACCTAACCTTCTGCCCACACAGAGGGATGGGAAAAATCATTTCCACTCTCCTCATCCAACAGTCCATAAAAGCAATTTTTCCCAGGGATCCTCGCTCCTCTCAAGGGTGTGGTGAAGGTGCAGTGGACACAGATAAAATGGATCTATGCACACAAGAAGAGATGCCGAGGCCACAGATCCCACTAGGGATCTCTCAGGCATTTATTTTCAGTTGCTTCTGCCTGGGGCTGGATGCGAGGCAGCAGAGAAGAGGGAGCTTATTCATCCCATTGCTGGGCCCTTGGGGCATCCAGTTCCCCCACCATGAAAATTTTAATAAAACCGGTGCATCGACTTTCAATTAGAAGGCTGTAAAACAGTTCATTTTCATCTGTTTGTTGCACAGTAACACAGATCCTCGGGAGAAAACAGCGCCTTTTTCCAGACTGTCTGCGACACAGAGAGCATTAATTGAATATTCTGTTGAAACCACCTTCAATTAGTGCCTCCGAGTTTTGCATGACATTCATCACTGCAACTCGCCCGATTCTGCATGCAGCACATTTGGGGTTTTGTGATGCGCACATCACATTAACTCGCAGCATTATCCCGAAAATAACAATTTTATTTACTAATGAGATGCTACCCAATGTAGGGTAGGCTGCTGCTGCTGCATGAGGCGATGGCTTCCCAGTCTGGAGGGCATAAAGCAGAATGGGCTCCTCGACCACAGAATAACCAGCGTTGATAATAAATTCCTCATGCTAACCCAAACCATACCACTGCTCTTCCAGTTTCTCTGTATGGGGAAGCTGAGGCTAACCCTATGGCTGATGTTATAATATAGATGCAGCACCCTTCACTATAGCTCCCCCAACCACCTGGAAACCAAAATTAAGTGCATTCACATCCCAGATGGGATTCAAGCTATAAATGTTTGTCCTATGGAACCTCATGCAACATCAACCCCTAAACTTCCTTTTTTGGCCATACTTTAGGAAAAAGTTCAAGTCACATGCTGGCCAGGAAACAGATGCAAGGGCAAAATTTTACTCCAGTTACTATTTCTGCTGGCTGCAAGCCTCACCCACACCAAGGGATGGCTGAAGCCGTCCATCCCAGGTCTGATTTCTCCCAACAACCTAAGGAGTTTTGCTGCAAACGCTGGCCCAGACTTGTTCAGCTCACAGAGCAAAACGAGCTCCCACTGCAGTACCCAAAGCTCCACAGAGCTGCAATGCTGCTCTCCCCTACCTCACAGGCAATCACTCAGCATGGAGCAGAGATGATGGAAGATATTCTGGTGGGAAGGTGCTTTCACGTTTTCTCAAAAAAAAAAAAAAGAAAAAAGCAGCAGCATGTTTCAAATTTTGTATGCATCTCTGCTGACTGGGGGGATCTTTTTCTGAGTCCTAATACACCGTGACCTCCTTACCACTCATATCAGCAACTGCCAGAGTCTCCCCAAACATTGATGCAAAAGGCAGAGGGAAGCCAAGGTGTTTGTCAGGTACCAGGAGCTTGCAACCAAACAGCCCACAGCAGCACAAGAAATAACAGGACCAAGGAGACTTAGCGGACACATGGATGGGGGATTTGGACGCATTACACATGGCTGTGCATCCCATATACCATGGAAATGGTTCAGATCATTATATAGTGTCAAGGAAGCAGCATAGCTTAGAAGGATGAGCTATGCAAGCAGGATGCATCGCTCCCCTGTGGCACAGCCTCAGTTTCCCCAACTTTAAGAAAGCTGAAGCATTGTAAAAAAAAAAAAAGAGTAGAGCAGACTTTGTAAAGCATAATGTCATCTCCTGAGAGCATACTGTCACCTACTGAGGTGACATGCTATATTAGCAAGGTGATATTAATAAGCAGATCTTACATACAAAATTTTACATACAAAATTGCATGACGTTTAACCTTGTGTCAAGTGCACAGCAAGTTGATTTTTTTAATTACAGGGTGGTGGGTTTTTTTTCCCCACTGCAGCTCCATCATTAGCTTCAGCCAACAAATCACTGGAAGGCTGCGGGCAAGGAGGTGAGCAAAAAAGGGTCCATAGGCATGCATCTAACATTCACGTGCAATTAACAGCTACACACACCAGCAGCGTGCATGATGGTAGTTGGCCACTTAAATGAGCAATTACCAAGGCTACACCACGCGTGCACTGATTGAGGTCCCCTCCCAGCACCAAATCACTGCTCAAGCCTCAGGCTGAGCGGTTGCAGTGCAAAGCTGCTGTGACATTTAAGGCTCAGCGCGGGGCAAATTTCACTTATTGTACGTAAACCATCCACGTCTGCATTTTCACCGAGGCTTGGAGCTGGGCTCTTGGCTTCCACCAAAGATGCAGAGAAAACACACATCTGCTTCGAGAAAAACCCAAATACAGCAGCAACCCTAGTGCTTTTGAGAAACCCCACACGCCGGCCAACATTCTTTTTTTTAATTGTTTCTTAACTTTCTATCTGCAGATCTGCAGAGCACTCTAATATAATCAGGTACTCTGCACAGGGGATTAGCAGGCTTATATCCCGTGGATCCAATCAGGAAAGTCTATCAGCAAAACATACTTATGTTGATACAGCTATTATAATCTGCATAATTCTTCTGAGTTCACATACTTAATGGATAGCAAACAGAGTCATTACTGCTGCAACTTACATCCATAGGATCTCTATGAGCCATTCACTGCAGTGTTTTTTATTATTCATAGCTTTAGTTATTGAT
The DNA here is from genome assembly GCA_020745775.1 of Theristicus caerulescens. Taxonomy (NCBI): domain Eukaryota; kingdom Metazoa; phylum Chordata; class Aves; order Pelecaniformes; family Threskiornithidae; genus Theristicus; species Theristicus caerulescens. The sequence continues at coordinate 2,791,960 of CM036575.1, read as the reverse complement.
TTTCAGGAGAAGATACATGCTTTTAAGCACCATAAAAGCAAGAGAGGAAAACAAATAGCACTATTCCAAGATTAATACGCTGCTCATAATAAAAGTATGGCTGTCACATTGCACTGTGTATAGCTGATGGAACCTTGACAAATTCCATGCAAAATGGCTTAGTTGCTTAAGAAGCTTGTTAAATAATTTAAAGGCAAGTTTTACTGGAGGCAGGAAAATTCTTTCCCAAATCCACTTTCTTAGATTTATGAGCTAGGAGTATGTTAATCAACCCGAGTGCAGGATTCAGCCGGGATGCTTCCTCCCAGCAGCGCACAGCCTGGGTGGAGGGTTTAAGTGGGGATATATGATATGATAAAGTGCAGTCTCTGTGTGGTTCACATCTGCAAGGTTTCCAAGCCACAGTCCAGCAGACACACTTGGATGCAATAGTGATCCATGCTCATCAAACCACAGACCACCAGAAATCCTCTAAGGGGGACTCACATACCTGGACAGCATCAGGAACACTCATCCTGCCCCTTCCCACCTCTCCAGCACAGGATTCTTCTCAAACCCAGACAACTTGATCACACTGCAAGATCCCCCCCCCAAGTCGGGACTGGCTACAAAGAGACTCTTCGCCCTCTTGCCCTGAAGCATTTCCACAGCAAACATCTGTCAGCACAGACCCTCCCAGGAGGTACAAGCGATGCACAGGGACATCTTCAGCTGGTAGTCCCCAACTGGCACTGGGAAGGGCTGGCCAACTCTTGAGCATCTCAGCATGACAACAGCTCTTTTATTGCCTTGCGCTCCCTGGCAGACAGAGAGCTGCACTGCTAAATCAACCAGGTAGATCAGAGCTATCATCCCTAGCAGAAAGACTCCCAGCTTCAGGATATTTATGTGAAGAATAGCTTCCAGTACCCAAGAGCCCCTTCAAAATCGACACCACAGGACAGCGAGCACAAAGCCAAGCTCAAAGCCAGTGGAGCATCGCAGAAAAGCAACAACACACTTGTTCGTTCGTTTAAAGGCTCACATAGGAGGCAAAGGACCTTCCAAATTACAACATTTCTATAGCAACTAGGGTCCCACCATGGTCTTTTTGTTCCAGACACTGTACAGACTGTCTCCATATTAATAACCCTGCTTCCCAAAGAGTCAGGAAAGAAGAAACACACCCACAAAATCAAATGTAAGGAGCCAGTCTGCTCTAATACCTAAGCAAGGAGGGATGCAGCTAGGGGAAGGCTCTGCAATGGCTTGCAAAACACCGGTATTCCATGTAGGCACCTAAAGGACCTTATAACCAGCCTTCCAGAGCTGTGCTGGGGATGCTTTGCAGCTCATGTCAGAGCTCGAGTCATGAAAATCATCCCAACAGCTTCACACTTCCCTCTTCCAAGTCCACAGAAGAAGAGTTGGGTGCCTAAGTCTTCCGTACTTGACCTCCAAGTTCCTACTTTCATGAACAAGTCCATTTATTTCAGTTACTTAGGCAGACCGGACCACCGAAGCGCTACTCATAAGATACTCATCCTCCAAGCAATACAGCAACACAGGCAACAGCCCCAATTTCGCTATGGGGAATGATCAAGGACAGGATTTACATGACCCACCTTCCCCATCCATCCAAGCTGTTCATGCCTATTTTTCGGGAGGGAAAAAGGAGTGGAAATCAGCCTGGGGATGAAGCTAGTTGCTCTGACAGCACCTTGCCGTGCCATCCCCCCTTTCCATCCAAATTGCAAGAAGAGGAATCACACCTTATTTCCCACATAGAAAACTGTTGTCAAAACAGGAAGCTGCAAATATTTTTCCTCATCCCAGCTCTGTAACAAGATCACCACGGCATCGAAGCCATTGCCAGAGATGGAGGAGTGAGTTTTACTGTCCTGGGAGGAGCTCGAGGAGATGGCACACTTGTGCCAGTTCATTTTTTCCTGCATCATTTACATCTACCCCCATTAAAACTTCCAGGCAGCTCTAACTTTCATAAAGCATCTCAAAGGCACTGCCCTTCCTGAGAGCAGCCTGTTAAGCAAAGCACTACTTAACTAAGATAGGCATAAATATTTAAGGAGCCCAGAAATTTTCCCCCATCCCACCCGCATGCTCACAAGCAGGAAAATCCGGGATCTGAATGAAGCCAGGTGCTTAAGAAAGGCAAAGCATCTCAGGCAGGTGAATTTAACCCCAAATATCAGCTGTCTGGGAGGACCCTCATCCCCGAGGGCAGGCAGGAGCTGGTTTGTACACAGCATCTCACCTCCTGCGCTTTGCTCCATGCTGCACGCTCTGTTCTGCATTTATCCATTAATAATAAGCTGTCAGATTCCTGGTTCTTACCCATTATAAATTAATCTCTTTTAATTGGCCATGCTTCCCAGCCCAACTCAGGAACAATAGCTCCCCACAAGTCCCTTACACCACAGTTATATGTCACCGAAGAGTTAGTACCTGCCAGCGGACCCTGCCGCCCCTCTCCCACCCACAAAAAAAAGCCAGTGGGGGAACAGGGATGTTCGTCACCAGCAGCATCATGATTAAAATGCTTTGGCATCACACTGGCAGCTCAGCATCCTCCAGCTCCGGTATCCTAACATAAGGGCAGGCTGCTCAGCCCATGCGACACCTTGCAGAAACGCCTCTCCCCAAAATCTCTCTTGAAGAAGGAAGGGGAACCAGAACAGATAGGGAGGGCTGGAGGCAAGGGGGAAACCAAGGCACAAGGCTTTAACTAGAATGTGGCAAGCGTGGTGTGCTCCAGTGGAGGAGAAGGAGGTTGTAAACCTCTTGAAGGTTTAATGCTGGAGCAGAACTCAGGCTCTGCTGTTCAGCTTTGTTAACCCCAAGAGCTCGAGCTCCCTTGCATACATGTATTTTGGAGCATGGCTAGGAGGCAGCAACAATTTGCAAGACCCAGATTTTGTCTCACTTGCAAAAAATCAGACCTGCTTCATCCTTTATTCATACCCATCCAACATATGGCACCAGGTACCGGTGCTTGTTTAACATTTATGCTTACACCATAACACACCAAAACAAGGGTAGGAACACCCAGGCAATGAGGAGCACAGCACAACCCTGCACACAAGCAGCTCTGACACCAGAAACACCCTGGGATCAGCAGTGATGCCCAGGATGCACCAAGGCAGTACAGAGACCAGCATCACACCTCTGCTTCCCAGGGAATTCAGGCTGTAAATATCCCCTCTAAGAGTCTTTTCTTTAAAAAAGGATACTTGTTTAAACAAGGAGGCTTTGATTAAACCAAGTTTCTTTGCTGCTCTATCTTCCCACAGTTCCCACACACAGCTAAAAGACATTCTCAGAACTGGCATATTTTAGGTAAGTTCTACAATACTGCAGAATTCTCCACCCAGGAGGAGCAATTTCACCCCATTCTCCCCATTGCAGCCCCCAAATCCCACCCAACACCAGCTCCTACACACAGGAACATCCCCTGCCTCTTTGGTTTTGTTTTGTTTCCCTCTTCACGTGAGCCCAAGAGCTGCAGCCACACACGAAGCAGAAACAGCAAAACCTGGTCAGGTTTTGTACATTGCAGCCAGGATGTTTATCAACCTCAAACAACCCATCGATATTTAACCAGACAACATAAATATCATCACTCAGGACAAACAAACATTGCAGCAACACTATTGCTCCAAACACCAGAATCTGGATAGGTCCAGCAAGGTCCCCAACAACAGAGTGGGGACCCCCCCAACCCCCTGCTTGCACCCCCCCTCCAGACAGAGTTTTGAGAGAATTTTTAAAATTGCTCTGACCTTTTTGCAGAGAGGGCTCATTCCTGCTGCTATCCCGTGTGTCCTCTTGCGTGGGCTGTCCCCAGCAGCTCCATAAGTGTTTTTGGGGAACCCCTCAGACAGGGAAAATGGAGTCTCCAAGTGGGCTGCACCTCCTTAGTCACAACTGATAGAAATTCAGGTGTATTTTCTATCTCCATAAAATATTTCAGTTCACATTCCTCTGAACACAGCACTAAGGCCAAGGTTGCAAACAGGAGACCCCCCACATCCACAGAGAAACACAAAATGGCTGCTGCTCCCTCAGCCCCTTTTGTACCCACAGCCCCACCACAGATGAGCAGCATCACCGTGCTTTGCTCCTAATTAATTACTGGCTGTAGGCAATCATCCTTATTTGACCCCATAGCACCTTTTCTTTTTTTCTTGTTTTTCTTCCTTTTTTGGCCATGCTTGATGAGGTAACGTGGCCCAGGTGTTCTCCAGGTTACTCAGCACCTCTGAAGCAGCATAGCTGCCTGTTTACAGCACCACCGGCCTCTTTTTATTTGAGATCGTGCTGAGGTGCAAACTTTTTCTCTTTTTTTTTTCTTTTTTTCCGACTTTTCTCCCTGCCTCGCGCGCGGCTGCAAACGTTCTGGAATTTTTTTAAATCCTAACGGTCACGCCGCGCGCGCGGCGCGAGGCGCGAGCGCTGCCGCGAGACCTCCGGCCCGCAAGGGGGCGCTGTGGGAGGTCGCGCCGCCACCCGGCGGGGCGGGGTCGGCACCGGAAGTGACGCCAGAAATGGCGGCCGGTGCCGGAAAAACCGTGTCGCGATGGTGGAGTCCGTCGCGGTGGGTCTGCTTGTGTCGGTACCGGCTGGGTGTGGCCCGGTGCTCCGCAGCAGTGTGAGGCATGCAGCCTGTAGAACGACTCTGGTGAGGAGCCCGGTTGGTTGGGCCTCGGTATCCGGTCGGTTGGGCCCTGGTGAGCCCCAGTGCCCGGTGAGGGGCCCGGTCAGTTGGGGCCCAGTCAGTTGAGCCCCGGTGCCCAGTAAAGGAGCCCGGTGGGCCGGGCCCAGGGGAGCCCCAGAGCTCGGTGGGCCGGGCCCGGGTGAGCCCCAGAGCCCGGTAAGGATGCTGGTCCGTCGAGCTCTGCTAAGCTCCGGTGCTCGGTGAGCAGCCCGGTTGGTTGAGCCTCGACAAACCCCGCTGTCCGGCCATTGAGGCAGAAGCCGGCAGAGTCCCAGGGTGGCTCCCCGTGCCCAGCCCTGCCATGCCAGGCCAGGGACCATCAGGGGTCCGTCGGGCCCTGGTAGCACTGGTGGCCGCGCTGGGCTGGCTGTTGGCCCTGCAGCTACTGCTTGATCTGCGGGCGCTGGGGTTGCTCTGCGGGGTGCTGGCGGTGCTGGGTGGCTGGCTGGGCCCCCGGGCCCTCAGCCCTCCCAGCCGGAGGCTCCGGCTGGAGCGTTTTGTCAGCTCCCTCCAGCCCCTGCCTCACTGCCCAGCAGCTGAGGGGCAGCTGGAGAGGGAGATTGCCGGTACTGTCCGCAAAGTGGTGCGGGATTTTGTCGCCTCCTGGTATTGCACCATCAGTAGTGAGCCGGCCTTTGAGGCTGAGGTGGAGAAGGCCATGATGGGCCTGGCTGCTGAGCTGAGGCGGCGGATGGGGCAAGTGGACCGCCAAGCCCTGGCCCACCGCCTCCTCCTTCTCTGCGGCCATCACTTGCAGAGCTACTTGCAGGCACGTGAGGCTCGAAGGGGCGATCCAGAGGGCGGCCAGACCCTGTGGCAGGAGTACAGCCGGCTGGCAGGGCCGCACCCTGCCCTCTGCAGCCCGGCAGCTGAGGTGGGCTATGCCCGGGCTGCTGTGGAGACACTGCTGCAGGCACTGGTGCCCCGGCCCCACCTGGAGACACGGACAGGACGCTTCGTGGTGGTGGAGCTGGTTGCCTGCAACGTCCTGCTGCCGGCCATCAGGAAGATGGGTGATCCGGACTGGATCAACTTGCTGCTCATTGGGGCTTTCTCCAAGAAGCCCCGGGGTGAGGAGCCACCCCCTGCACCCCCAGTGCCTGATTTCTTGCCCTTCACGGTGCAGACAGACGCCGCCCCGGCCAGGCTGCCCCCCTCCCCAAGGGCCATGGAGGTACCTGGGCGAGAGGCAGGGGCTGCTGCCGAGGAGGGAGAGGATGCAGTGAGTGGGCTGTGCCACACAGAGGAGCCCTTCCTCCGCCCGCAAGCCCTGGGCTCCCTCTTCCCCTGCGAGGGTTTGGAGCTGGAGTCCCCCGCACCTGATGGGGGCCAGGATACGGACTTGCTGGCACCGTCACCTGCGGCAGAATTCCTCAATGAACACCTCCAGGACACCTCCACTGTGCCGGAGGGAACAGCCACCTCGGAGGATGGCGTGGGGGACCTGGAGGAGGGCGTTGCCACCAGCTCAGATGCTGGCCTGCTTCCCACCTCTGCTTTTGCCCTGAGCTCCTGTCCCGACATCCATATTGACCCGGCAGTTGAGAAGGAAGAGGAAAGCCTGGCTGTTCTCAAAAAGGCCTCTTCGCAGAGGCCCTCCAGCTTGGGGAAAGATCTCGGGGCAGCAGAGGGCCCACAACAAAGCTCCCCAGACCTGGGGCAGCCTCTGCCCGTGCTCTCATCCTCCCCAACAGCTTCCATCAGCACCTTCAGCTTTGAGCCCCTCAGCAGCCCCGATGGGCCAGTCGTCATCCAGAACCTGCGGATAACTGGGACCATCACTGCCCGAGAGCACAGCGGGACTGGTTTCCACCCCTACACCCTGTACACCGTCAAGGTAAAGGCTCCCCCAGCGGTCACCCCTTTTCCAAGATCCCTTGCCCTGCCAGGGGAGCATGGGCTGGTATTTGGAGATGAGGATTTGTGTTGTGTGTGGCTCAACAACAAATTTTGTCTGGCAGTGGGGGAATATCAGGCACAGCGTTTTCCCTGTAGCCGTTTGGGTGCGGGACAGGGGTTCCTGCTCTTGGCCAAGGGTCGTGTGGGGCTGGTTGAGTCTTTTGTATGCTGTTTTCACCATTCCCTTCATCGTGAGGGATTTGCATGCTGTGCAGCCCCCGTTCCTCAGGAAGGGTCAATCTGAGGAATTACTGGGTGGGACCTCTGTGGGGTCTGGGGACTGTGGGGCCAACAGGGACCACAGCACATCAGGATTGGTTTGGGGTCTGTAAGGATTATTGACTGTTGCCTTACTCCTCAGTATGAGACAGCCCTGGAGGGTGAGAGCGCAGGCAGCCTTCAGCAAATGGCTTACCACACCGTGAACCGCCGTTACCGGGAGTTCCTCAACCTCCAGACCAGACTGGAGGAGAAACCGGAGCTCCGCAAGTTCCTGAAAAGTCAGTCCCTGCATTAGCTTCCTGAGAAAATACTTCTCCCTCTCACCCCAGTCCATGCTCCTCTGCTCTGAGGGTATCCTGTCCTGCCTGTGCAGCTCTGGATGCTGGGCTGTTTGTGATGCCCATGTTCTTGTTCTGTGCAGAGCTGGCTAGAGGAGGAATTTATTTCTTTTGGCAGCAAATTCCAGTGTTTCAGAACATCCTTATTACCATTCAGATCACAATTGCTTTTGCAATTTTGCACCTTAGCAATGAATAGAAACACTGGCATCTGCAAGCGTCTTGTTTGCATATAAGAAAGTAGAGTAATATGTGTTGAAGTAAGCTTTTTTTAAAAAGAAAAAGTTTCTTCTTATGCTCTTTATGCACAAAACTTAATTGAAATTAGCATGTTCCTACATAATCCTTTGGTTTTCACAGACCTGGGGTTTTGACTGGAAAACTGCTTTGTTGAGAATTTTGGGGCTCTTTGAGTGATCTAGAGTCCTTGTGCTAAACTGGTGTTCTTGGTTCTTTAATATTAAAGGCACGGATGATACGATAGCAGCAGAACACAAGTTCTGTATGGATTTAAGGTCTGATTCAGCCACCCTGGTTTGAAGGGTGTATTATCTTGGGCTGATGCTGGGCAGTGTGTAGTGGTTGTCTAAACTGTGAGAGCATTAAGATTTTAAAATGACCGTTCCAGTTTTCTCAAGCTTGCTAATGTGTTTATTTCCTTTGCAGATATCAAAGGCCCAAAGAAACTGTTCCCCGATCTCCCATTTGGAAACATGGACAGCGATAAAGTGGAAGCCAGAAAAAGTCTGCTAGAATCTTTCTTGAAGGTGAGATGCTTGCTTGTGTGCCCCTGTGAGCTAGAAAGCAGTGCTCAGGACAGCTCTGAGTGGAGCACATCAGATCTCTTTCACCTGCACTTTACATGACCAAGCTGGGAAATTGACTTGAAAAAGACGTGAAGTTACAACTTTCCTTGCAGCAATTGTGTGCAATCCCTGAGATCGCGAACAGCGAGGAGGTGCAGGAGTTCCTTGCCCTGAACACTGATGCCAGGATTGCATTCGTCAAGAAGCCTTTTGTTGTCTCCAGGATAGACAAGGTAAACAAGTGGGAAACTGGTTATCTGAACCACTTACAACTGCACCTAGACACGCCTCTTGGGCTTCAATGCCTACATGTATGGCTTCTGCACAAAAAAACTCAAATGTTCTCTGTGTAGCTGGGCTCAGCTTGCTCAGAAAGCCGTAAAGCTAGGAAGAGTCAGAGCCCATCTCAAAGAGCCTGGGGGTTACCATGGAAAATAGAGAGAGCGCACGTCTGAAAACTCTTAATTCATATTCAAGGAATAGGAATGTATTCAGTAATTGACGGCACTGCGGGCTTTTGCAGATCGTTGTCAATGCCATTGTGGACACCTTGAAGACTGCATTCCCCAGGTCAGAGCCCCAGAGCCCCACGGAGGATCTTAGTGAGTCTGAAGTGGATGGGAAATCTCAGGCAGATGGGAAGAAGGCTAACAAGTAAGGGCTGCTTCTTGTGCTTTGTGCAGAATATAGATTTCATACATAAACTGACTCCATCACGGGGAAATAACTGACTTGGTGCTTTAGCTTTTGTGGATAACACATTGCTGTCGTACTGTAGCTGAATTGCTTTCTCTTTCACATACTGAGCCAGGGTATTTGAGTTCCTGTTTGGATAAAGGATTTTCTAAGAATGCTCAGGTTTTCGCAGGAGGTGGGTTTCCTCCTGAGGGAGCTGTGAGGTGGTGGCATTTGCCGGCAAAGATGTTGATGCTCCTGGAGAATTGCCTTTTACCCTTAAACGTGTGCACGACCTGTATGTGTGGTGAGTCGCTGCAAAATACAACTCTAAGTTGTCTACCTGGAGGTTCACTCCTGCCTCTCCCATGTGTTTCACACAGTGGTATGCCGCCTTGCCCAGCAAACGTTTGCATTTTTATTTAGGAGTAGTGTTTAAGGTCATTGCTCACCGAGTGTTTATTTGGTGTTCCTGGCAGTGACGAGCCCCATTGTCAGCCCCATCAGTGATTCTTCCCTTACAGGAGAAGAGAAGGTTTCTGTAAGAGTATGGCTTTTTTTCCCGGAAAAGTGACGTCTTGCTAGAAAAAGCTGCTTTGGACAAAAAGACAAACCAAAGAAGTACAAGTTTTGAAGCATCTTGGCTGAAAAGGACATTCCTTAATGATAAACAGGCTATTTTACAATTTGTCCCACAATCCCAAACGCCTTTTCATATCCTCCTTTGTGTGTGTGTGTTTATAATTGGATTTCACAATCCTGCTGAGTGTGTTTCATCTCAGAGCTTTTCTGAACACTTTCCTGTGTGTGCTGCAATGGTCACGCCTCGCTAAACAGAAATGCCTAAAATTGCATGTAAACTTATATGTAACATACGTGCTGAAGAAGGTGTATGTATGTGATGGATGTTGGAAAGCCTTGGCTAGGCCCATGTGTAGTTGAGGAAAAGTGCTTTAATGCTTTTGTTGCGTGGTTTTACTGTCACCTCTCAGTTATCCTGGGGGCAGACGCTTTTTTGAACCGCTTTAGGTCTAATCAGACTTCTTAGCTTGGACATGACACTGGACAAAGATAGTTGGTCCAGATTATTGGCTGAGCTGGGAAACTCATTGCTCACAGCTTGCAGAGAAAACCCTGACTGTGCTGTGTCTCTCCTCTTCAGGTCTAGGCTGAGGTTCTCATCCAGTAAAATTGCTCCAGTGCTGAGTGTGAGTGAAGCACATGACAGGATCGTGTACTCTGTCAGGGAGGGCAGCGCTGTAAGTTCAGATCCCTCTTGCAATCCTTTTGTGATCCTAATCATTGCCCTGTTTGGGTGCTGGCTTGGAATAATCCAGGTGCACAGGGGCTGTGGCTGCTGCAGCCTTGTTCCTGCATGCCAGGTCTTTGCAGAAAGCCAATAAACAGCCCTAGCTGTGCTGTTGGCTACAGCAAGGTGGTGGGAGGCTGTCTGGGTAGTGGAGATCTTTTATATCTGTTCAACTCTGGCTGTGTGCAGCTCACCACTGTAGTACTAATACACCGGTGCTTTTGTAGGTCTCTGGCACCCTGTCGCTGGCTGCTATGGAGTCCTTCATCCAGAAGCAGGAGAAGCTGCTGGAGGCAGTCCCCAGCAAAGCTCCAGAAGGCGAGGGAGGCAGAGAAAGCTCCGTGCGGGAGGATATGGACGGGCTGAGCACATCGGAGCAGGGGACACATCTGGACACAGACTCTGGTGAGCTCGACCCCTCTCTTAGTGCTTCACCCTATCTCCCTCGGTACTGCAACAGCTCCAACATCTGCAGGATCAGCTTGCAAGGTCTTCGGTATGAGGATCTGGTCTCCTGCCTGTTGCACCTTGATTAAAGGGAAGGCAAATGGAGTTTTTCCAGTCCTGTTAAGAGATTGCTCTGGTCCTTATTGCTATTGGAAGCAAATTGGGTCTTGGCTCGGTTGTGGCACTGTAGATCTTCACCTTAGTACAGTTACTGCAGAAATAAGTTTCTTAAAGACACGCTGCTTAAGCTGCCAATGTTGTAAAATCAAGCTCTTAGAAACTGAAAAATGGCCAAATTATGGTTTCTTGGTAGTCTCAAATTAGCCTTGATATGTCCTTGCACTATAAAAGGACCTTTTGAGATTGAGTTACGTTTGGATAGATTTGGTGGAAATAGCAAATATATAATCCCAGTTCAAGGAATGATGTTCCCTTTCTGATTGTAGATCCCTCCTCTGAAGTGCAGGGGTGCTATGGCCTCTCAGAGCGTTTACAAGATTGTTCTGAAAGCACGCAAAAATATGTTCTCTAATCTTTGTCTTGGAATAGTTGAGCTGTATCAGCTGGAACTTTCCAAAAATTTCACTCCAGTGGTTCAAGTTTGGCAAGCTCTGACTGAAAGCATGTGCTTGTGACAGGATGGGTCTGGTACTCTGAAACCTAGCCTGTACTACCAGCTTTGCCTGTAACATGCCCACGGTTGTTTTGGGGGTGGTTTTGGGGTGCTGGGGAGCAGGACTGGAATTGGAGGCCAGTGCTCTGCACAGAGCATGAGATACAGGCAAGCTAAATTAGCTGAACTCTTAAGGAAGTTTAATGTAAATGAAGTCAAATGCCTGCAAGTCTGTGATGCTTCAGAGCCGAGACAGGGCAGGCTGGTCTGGCAGGGTAAAGGAAATGAATGTCTGGGGAGCGGCTGGCTAAAAAGGCAACCTGTGTCCATATCTGCTCACTGGGTGACTTCTTGGAAGAGGTTGGCCAGCAGCTCTCTGATGAAGGGGACTTGGATGCTATGAGAATAAACAGAGCTTGCTGACGATGCTCTTTGTATGGGGTTATGGTGAAGCTAACCAGCCTGCTCCAGTTTTTGCACAGGGAAGTCAAGTTTCAAAGGGCAAAGCAAGCGAGGAGTAACTTTTGCATGGCCCAGAGCAAGAGGCAGCAAATGCACTCGCATGCCTTGACTTTTCCAGGTGAAATGGCCTGGAGTTAATTAGTCCAGCTCGTATGCGGCAGGGAGAGGAAGAGGAGGGAAGGAGACGTGCTGGGGTCCAGAATCCCTCTCCTCTTTAACTGCAGCAGTAAATCGTGCGTGAACAGTCTCGTTGGCAGAAAGTGGTTGAAAGATCAGGCATCAGGGGAGGTCAGAGTAGGGAAAGCTGCTGTACAGGAGCTCTCTCTGCCAACAGAGCCAACACAGTAGCCTCAGGTTTAGGCTCTGGCCTAGGGGTGGTCGTCTCAGGCAGGTTTGTGGTGCATTAATAAGCTTGTTCTGCATAACACCTATGATACTTTGGGGCCAAGCAGCATAAAAGCAATTCTCTAGCAGGTAGAATGTGTTTGCGCTGTAGGCTTTGACATCCTCCTGAGGATCAGAGAGGTTTTGCTGTCCCAGGCCTGTATCACCAGGAAAACATGGGCATGTGTGTGGATTTTTGTCTGAACCGATGCATCTGGTTTATCCAGATGTGGTTCATCCGTCTTCCTGCTGAGACTTGGACCTGCCACACGATGGCAGCCTACAGACACCGACCGGAGTCTTCGCCTGGAAAACTGCACGTTGGAAGAGGGGAAAGTGTTGGTGAAGACTAGGAAAATAGTCCTCAGCAATGTACCTGTCTCCTGGCTACAGTCACTGCCTTCTTTCTCACCTGTTTTGGGTACACTGCCATCTGCCCGCGGGGACTGGGGTTTGATAATCCCTCGGTTTAACTGAGAAGGAACCGAGCACTTGGAGCAGCCACGTTCTGGTCTGGTGCGCCGCTTCGTAGGGAGGTTGGGGCTGCTTGGATGAAAGTGGAAATGAAAGAGCATGATCGGGGCAGGAGCCTGGGAGGGCAGGCTCCCCAGGCTGGCTGTGCCGCAGCAGGTCATCTGCGTGTGGTGCAAGGTGTTAGGCTGGGGAGAAGAGCGTCAAGCAGGCTGTTGGGGAAAAGAGTGAGTTTCAGATAATGCTTTCCACCAGATTTACTTAGGTGCTGAGTTGGCTTCTTCATCTGACCCTCCTCTTCCTCCTGGCAGACTCTGAGACAGCTTTGGCTGACCTGGCCCTGGACGTGCTTCGTCTGCTGCTGATGGATCACTGGAGCTGGCTGTGCACGGAGAACATCCAGAAAGTCTTCCACCTGCTCTTCGGGACCCTCATTCAAAGGTAAGGCCTCAGCGACCAACCTCACAGCTCTGTGATGTGGCATTGCCTTTGCAGTTACAGTCTAAAATGGAGCTCTTGCCTGAATGCAGATAAATGCTTTCTGTCACATCAAACAACAAGGTTCTGTAAAGATGATGTTGCATGTATGTGGAGTAAACATGTCGGAGATTTGCACTAGGAGCTGTTTTCCCCGTGAACAGCAACGTATCTTTAGCGGGCAGCCTCCTGTCCTTTAACAGCAGGGGAAAGGAAGGATCTAGCCCTGGGAAAGGGGTGCTTCTTGCTTCATGAAAGGCAAGAGTGCCCAGTTCGGTGGCTCTCCAGGGCAAGACTGGCCTCTGCTGGCCTCCTGGTCTCTCTCTACCCAGGGACTCAGCTTGTCCTTTCTACAAAAGGAGAATAAACAGGCACAGGGAACAGGGACTTAACTTGTCAAGTAAGTGCTGGGAGTGCGGCCTCCCAGGGCTTTTGCTCTCACTGATGCACCCCTCTCTGATCTGCGGTGGGCCAGTAGCGCCTGTGCCTTGGGCAGCGACCCACAGATGTATTAGGGAGAGACTTCCTTTCCAGCTGGTATGTACTTGCCAAGCTTTTCTGAGGCCAGTGCCTCTGTGTGGTAAGGCGCCAGGCCAAGACACACAAACAGAGCATTTCTGTTTTCTTGTGTAGGTCGGTGGCTATCACTAGCTGAGGAGATGGTCCTTCAGAGTAAAAGGAAAGCCTTCCCAGAAAGACTTTGGCTAGGGGGAGCCTCGGAGCAGTGCTTTTCCCAATCCTATGCCCCCTCTTCTCTCACAGGCATTCAAAGCCAGTGTCAGAATGTGCAGGGCAGCACATTATAACCGAGCTGGTAATTCAAGCTGCCCTCAGCAGAGGTTGCTGGAGCGCTTTGAGGTCAGGGGCTGCTGGCCATCAACTCCTGAGTCTGTTTCCTTGGGTGGGAGGAGGTGGCTGTTGCTCCCATTTCTCCAAAATGGGCTCTGGTCTGTTGGGGAATGAGCTGGAACCCAATCCTTGTGTGTTAGCACAGAGGTATGAGGGCTTGAATATGCACGTCATCACCTCCTAATAAGCTGTGTCCCGGTCAGCCGGGGAGCCTGCAGCACCGACACGTGGCATTGGTATTTTCCACTAGAGAAGCTGTCATACGCACAGCACATGCCTGACTCTGGAAGGTGGAGGAGCTCCGTAAGTTGTGTTAGTGGAGCAGCGTGAGGGTGAATGTGTTTGTAGCTGCTCCGCTTCAATGGGCCTGGATGAACCCACGTGTGCTGCAGGCAAACCTTTGGCTGGAGGTGATGTTGGGACGTCCCGTGACTCTTTAGGGTCGTGATCAGGACAGGGTGTAAATACAACCTTTCAAGCTAACCCCGTGTCCCTGGGACTGTACGTGTCTGTGCTGAAATCCACATCTTGACATTGGCTCTGCTCTTGTTCTGGGACAGTCAGGAGTGCCCAGGTCTGGTGTGAAGGGGACAGGAGAAGGAGTTGCACAGTGTGAACTGACCAGTTGCCAGGAGGATGGTGTTGCTCATGGATTGCTGCAGGGAACACTTTCCTCCCCTGTTTCTGCTGCTGTAGTTGCCACTCCAACCCAGAAAGCCATGCTTGGGACAGCGCTTCAGTCTCCTGAAAGGGAGGAGTGTTAGGGTGGAGGTTCTCCTATCTCAAATGAAGGGTGGCGGGTTTTTGGTGATCCTGGAAGCCCATGTGGAGGGCTGGGGCTCAGCAGGATACTGCAATGGGCGCAGGAACTGCCCTGAGAGCAGTCAGTGTCTGCCTGTTGTGAAAGCTGTGATGTGGCGTGAGAGCAGAGTTCAGACAGTGCCCGAGACAGACATTCAAGATGAGCCATGTAGTTACCTCCACTGTGGAGGAGAATTGGGAATGGGGGGGCTCTGTGCTGGCTTGCCATTGTGCCCTGTCCCACACAGAAAGGTGGCTGAGACTCGTACTCATGGCTGGCCCAGGTGGCCACTGCTGTCCTGAGCAGAGGAAGAAGTCTCTAGCTCAGACCTGCCACCAGCTGCCTATCAAGGGACACAGCATGGATTTGGTGGCATTTCTCTTCCATTTAAGTATTTGCAACTCGACCGCTGCTTGGCCAGACCTGGCACAGCCCTGGCACTGGCATTCTGGCTGGCACTGTGTCTGGGTACCCTTTACAGGTGGAGAAAATACCAGAAGCTGTTCTGGGAGCATGTGCTATTCAAGGCATCGTTGCTCCCGCCTCTGAGAACAGGTGGACAAACATGGGGCAGCAGATGGGCATGCATCCTGTCTCTAACTGTTGCTGTTCACAATGTACGAGTAGGAATCATCCCTCCATGAGATGATTCCTTCTCTGTTCCCATCAGTGGCTGGGTTAGGTGGTAGGTGGTGGAAAGGAGGTGTCCTAGCAGTGTTTTGGGTGTTAAGAAGCGGGTTGCTGCTGGATGGATACCTCTCTGCTAGCTTGTATTTGGTGAGGAGCGTGCTGCTCCTGCAGCCTGCTCGCAGCTGCCTTTGTCGGCATTGCTACCACTCTGCACCAAGTGTGCCTCATCCCAGAGCAGAAGAATCAACAGAAAAACACCAAGAACAAGGTCCAGCTTCTCTGGGGAGCTAATCCCCTTCTCCTTTGGGGACTTTCTCCCTTGGGCTTGCAGTGCCCACAGCATCCCCTGCGGTGACATCGAGTGACCGCTGGTGACTGCACCATTGCTGATTATGGGACCTCCCTACCCTTCTCTGTTTGCCATTCTCTGCACGGAGCATCCCACCACACTCCTCTTTCCCCCTCTTCTCCAGAGCTGAAATAGCTGGAGCCAGGCACTATCGGTCTCCCCTGACTGTGTTTAACAGCAGCCGGCGAGAGGAAGGCTGTATGACCGAAAAAGGTATTGTTAAGTAAAAGGGAGGCTGCATGTGCAAGCCCGCATCTGTGCGGCACTCATCCCATTATGTAACAGGGAGTGATCCTTTTTTGGAGCCGGGAGGGGAGGCGGAGAGGCCGGGAGGCTCGCTGGGAGTGAGTACGACCCCAGGGCCGAGGATTGCTTCCAGCAGCCTTTCCACACGCTGGGTCCGTGCCTGTAAACAAACCCGCTGCCCTGCTCCAGCTCTGCACCTCTCCTCTGTCCGGCTCTCGCTTCCCTCCCACGGGCTGGAAACACAGATCTCCTCTCTTGCCTGGGGAGGCTGCAACAGGGACCTGTTTGCAAAGGGGAGTAATGGGGCTATTCTGGGCTCTGGGGGTGTTCGGTGGAAGGGCTAAAAAGCATTCGGAGAATCTGCGTGCTTTTTAGAGCCTTGTGAGTCAAAGTGGCGTTAAAAATACACAGCAAGCACGCGAACCGCGCCGTGGCTGTGACCCCGCGCCCTGCCCTCGGTCCGTCCCCGACGGCACGATGGTCACTAGGTCAGGAGTCTGCCAGTGCTGTGATGAGCCGGGCGCAGCCACGGAGCCGGGGCGACAGCCGCTGCGTACCAGCTTGCTGTGCCCTTCAGCTGCTGCTGGGGTTCTCCCAGGCCCACATCTGCTTCCCCTTCTGGGAGGGGAGTCCCAGCAGAGTGCCAGCATCCCAGGGATGGACCTGGGAGGATTTTAGATGCAGATCCAGGTCTGTACACTTTTCCTAGCTCCTTCCCGTGCATCACAACAGAAAGTTGTGGCAATGCAAAACACTGAGTGGAGGGAAGGTGTCTTGGCACACCCTGGCTGTCTGCACCCTGTAACCTGAGCGGCTCTGGGGCGCAGAGTCCGTGCTGGGGCTCGGAAGAGCCTGTGCATATATAAGGGAGTGTGTGGACCTACGCAGGCAGCTTTGATGGTGTCATGTTCCACCGAGCACGAGTTAAAATAAATGCAAAGCATCCCTGTCTTACCCAGGAGCTCAGCACCACTTGGCTTGCCGTTCTCTTTGGGTCACTCTGGTGCTCCTCCAGGCTTTGTCCCCTGTCCCGTCATTCCTTGGGTGATGTTCCAGTCCATGTGAGACATAGATGGAGAGCCAGGGATGCTTTGAGACTGATTGCAGATGATCGTCAGGCTTTTATGAGAGTGGTTTCTTGCAAGTTCTTCTAGCTCTGGTTCCCTTTGCGAGTTTGGCTAGCTTTGGCTTGTTTTCCTTGTAGGGTTTCCTCTCTTGAGCTGGTTCTCCCAAGGTTTCAGCCACTGCTGAACTAGCATGGGAAAGGAAAGTCTGTCTGAGCTCAGATCCACCCCTGAGCTGAGTCTTGGGCTGGTCTTGCAGGGAGCCTGGCTCTTGGGTGCTGCGGTGAGGGACACTGAGCCCTGGGGTGGGAGCAGAGGAGGGAAGGGGCACTTGGGCAGTGCACAGGACAGGTTTTGAATATGTACACTCAAATGGGGCCAAGTGGTCCTGGGAAGGCTGAGGCAGCAAGGGATTGTCTTTGATCTGAGGTGCTAGATCTTGCCAGGCATTGCTGGGGGTCAAGAGCTGGGCAAGGCCACAGAGGCATGATAGTCTTCCTCCTATCAGCAGTAGGTCTGGAGCATCTGAATTCTTGTTGCAGCCTGGATTTTGGCAGGGGGTTCAGTCTGTTAGGGTTTGGATAAACTGTTTGACTAGGTCCTGGTCTAAAGAGCAAATGCCTTGACACAGGCGGCTCTGCTTGCCTACGGAAATGATCTGGGCAAGGTATGGCAACAGTATGTGGAGGAAGCCAATGCCACGCTCCAGGGTGGGTACAGGGAGAACGCGGTTGACATGAGCGGTGCTGCATCCTGTGCAGGCAGCTGGAGCCTGCAGGGCTGTGGGTTATTCCAGAAGTTGTCCTTTCCAGCCCTATCCTGTACATTCAGTGCACCTTTGATGGGAGATGCAGGGCTGGGGGGAGCAGGATGTGTCTCCCTGGTCCCTGAAGCGGTCTCAGAGCTGGCTGCTAATGGAGGTTGCTCCCTGCAGAGGTAAAAACCACCACCAGCAATGGGGCCTCCGGTCTCCAGGGTGACTGTCGCATTGCCGTGGCCTTTGTCCTTTGGCCTCTGTCCTTTCCCAGCTCTCGATGCCATCAGGTTTCATGTCCCCCCCCCCCATCCCCATTTCACTGTGTGTGTTGAGGGGTAACGGTTCAGCAGCATGGCTGGTTTCATTAGCCCTCATGCCGGGGGCTCGCTCAGCTTCCAGCCCTACCAAGTGAAAACTTCTCAAACCGATATCCGTGGCCTGTGATTGATAAAGGTCCTGGGTTGTCGATGTAATGGGGCAACAAAGGGTCCTTGCAGCCAAGCCTGGGGTCCCTTCGGCAGTCCGGACATCTGCGCCGGTCCAAAGGGTGCTGCAGCTTGCTCTTGCGGCACATCCACATCCCTCCTTCGGCAGGGATGCCCCACGGTGCCCGACCGTTGCACAAGATGGGTTCGGGTGGGCTGTTGCTGGGGGTTACCCCGGTGCACAACCTCAGGCTGCCCTTGCCTTCTTGCTGTCATCTTGGCTTCGGGGCTCTGTGCCGGAGCCTGTCGATGTCAGGCCAGGTGTCGCGGGCACTTGTGCAACTGCTGGTGTGAGTCAAGGAGCTCGTAGCTTCAGGGAGTTGTTTGCTGGGTGTTTTTTCTTCTGGTTTTTCTCTTCTTTGTTCCTTGATCTCTGTGCCAACAGAACTGGCAAAAACAAAGACCTTTGGCAGCCTCCTTGATCCTCTTGACTTGAAAGTGCCACCGGCATGTAGTGTTGCCTGACCCTCTTAAATGTCCCTGAGTAAACCTGCCCTCTCGGGCAGCCAAGCACCTGCAGCCCTGGGCGTGCTGGGAATGCGCTGCCCATGGGCAAGCAATTCTGCCCAGCCCTGGCCGTCTAGAGCCCCGCAGGGGCCATGTCCGACAGCCGAAATGGTGAGCCAGACCTCATCTCGGTGCTGGGTTGCACCAGGGGTCAGCACAAAGCTGGGCTGTACATGTGTCACCCGGCGTAGCGGGTATCCTGGGGTGGGACGTGGCTGTGCGTGGGCATGCATTCGCTGTGGAGGCTCCCCGTTCCCTCCCTGTGTTATCTCTGAAAAAGACATTAAAGCCGAGGGTTGGCTCGAGCGTTTCAGGCACCAGGAGAGGCCAGGAAGGTTTATGCTAAAGCTGTTCCCAGCGTGGCTGCTCCCACTTTCCTTTGGCTTCGTAGCTGGCAGGTAGCTCACCACTCCGGGCTTGGGCAGCACCTCCGTGTTTTGCTGGCAGAAGCGAGCTGCCAAAACTGCAATGTCAGTGCAGCTGGAGCAACTAAATCCATTCGCTGTTCTGGTTTGTTACCTGGGGGAGTTGATTTGGGCACATTTAGTAAGGACCGTTGCAACCACGCAGCGAGGGGCTGTGCTGGCAAGCCCAGGTATGTGGCAGCAAAGGTCCTGTCCCTCCCGTGGCAGTGCAAGTGTGTACCCCAGCCTAAAAGCCAGCAACAGAGTTTGTATATAGAGGAACCAACCTTATGGCATCTTCCTCCTCATCTCTGGATTTGGCTATTTGTATTGTAGCTGCAAGGAGCAGTAGAAATCGCGGGCCTGTGGTATGTCAGCAAAAGCGATCTTCAGGACTGTGTGTGTCTTCGTGTGTATGTAAAGTAAATAAAAAATCAACTTGGAAATGGGCCTCGATTCAGTTGTCTCCAAGCACCTGGAAATTTTGGATCTGGCTTTGAATCTCTGTCCCAAACAAAATTTTTTTCCTCTTCTAGAAGCAGCATTCTTCCAAAAACGGCCGCTAGAATGAAGCAAGCACTCTGTGCTTTGATAACAATTGCAACATTATTTTAACTGCATCTCTCTTTTCTTTTGACTCTGTTTCAGCAATTAAATGTGTGCCAACCTTTTTCCCAGATTTCAAAAAAAAAAAAAACCAACAACTTCCTATTTCAAATAGAAGAGACAAAGAAGTAAAGGATTGAGAGAAAATAATGTCTCCTTGTTGGTTTTAGTTTTCCTTGGCTTGTGAAGGGTTAATGGTGTTTTTATGTATTTCGATTCTGAAGTGGGCTAATGAAGCAATCTGCTCTGAGCAGGACCTGGCTGAGACAGCCTGGCCTCTCCCTGGGGCACCGCTGAGAGCTTAATTGGCTCAATAAATACTTGATGAAGATGTTATCGAAAGCCGAGATGCTTTGTTAAAAATCAAGGGGTTTTTGGGATGGTTTCTTTTAATCACGTAGCTTTCTCCCCCTTTTCTGAACCCCATGGCGTCTCAGGGAGATATAACTTGAGAAAAGCAAAAACCGCAGCAGAGCAGCTCGATTAATTCACCAGGGGAGAGAAGATGTTAGAGCTGGAGCCCTTTGTGTTTATGTGGTTTCTTTTTGCAGCAGGTATGTTTTGGAGGGAGCAGGACACAGCAGTGCCCCAGATCTGAACACCGAGGTGTGGTTTCATGCCTACGGGACGTAGGGGATGATCCGGTTTTCCTTCTCTCTGCCCCACAGTAAAATGTCCTGCATACCCGCTTCTTGCAGGGCTTCTGCCAGCTCCACCTCTCACTGCCTGGGTCAAGCAGGTAGAAAAATCCCACTGCCCTGCGCCGCTGCGGGTAAGTCTAATCGAGGCACGTCGGATGCAAATGCTACCGGCGTGAACTCCTTGCAGCCTGATTTGTTTCTTGCGTCCTTCGGTGCAGCTGCCTTCAGTGGAGCTGCGCTTGGGAGGTGCGAGGCTGGCAAGACACTCTGTTCGAGGGGAAGGCACTCTGCCACGGGGCCGCTGCCTCGCTGGTCAAACACTTCATTACCGTGTGCTCGGGCAAAGGTACAGGACGTATTGTTCATAGCATATACTATCATAAATGTTTTATAGGGCAGCAGGAGAGGAACATTTCCAGTAAGGCGAGAAGGATAGTTTACTTTTTGCGTGTGTGTCTTTGGCCAGAAGTTTAAAAGGACTCAGGATGCTTTGTTTTCTTTGATTTATGGAGGGCTTTTTTCTTTTCTTTCCTGTTTCCTTCCTCTGCGAAGGGTTTACCGATGGCCTGGACAAGTGTGGGTTTGCTTTGAAGGTGTTTGAGCCGAGCGTGCCAGCAGTCAGCTGCACGTGTTTCTGCTGGCGGCCGTGCAGAGAAGGTGGACGTGGGCTCAAGTAGCAGGTGCTAAAAGCCCAGCCTGGGGGTGAAAGCTCTCCAGTTGTGTTTTTTCCATTCTTCTAACTGTGCCCGCTGCAGCTGTTTCTTTGGTTTTACAAGCTTTGCTCAGAAATGTTTTACAGTCAAAGCATTGCAATGTTGCTCTTTCTGAGCCCTTGAGTTAAGGATATTCTTGTGGTTTGAGGCACAATTTGGGGAGGAATTTGGGGGACAAGTACTGCAAAGAGAGGGATGGTCTGGTGATTTAAATACCAGCCTTTCTTGATTTCATAAGTCAAATGCTTGAATGCCTTGTGCATTTCCAGATGTTGCTTTTCTCTTAAATCTTTTTTACTACCTTGGTCTCACGGGCCTTTTTTGAGCTTCTGGTTAGCCATCCCCTGTTAAGTGACCTCAGGGAAACAGAGGCCTTGTTCTGGGGTGCAAAGTAGTAGATGTTGAGCTGGACTTGCTACTGTTATGTACAGCTCATGTATATTTATAGAGCTATTTGTATTTATAAAGCTCAAGCAGACTAGTAGAGGCTTTCTCATCTTTTTCTTCCTAACGTGGCTTCCAGTTTGTGTTTGTCTAAATCCTTAAAATCCCCAATTTTGGGGGAATCACAATTGCTGTTGCTTCAGATTTTAATTATAGTCAGCGTATTTAACTCAACCATTCCTCAGCTGAAGTGAACTTAGCAGTTCTTATCCTAACCTTGATGGACGAGAAAAGCAGAGGTTTACCAGCTTCTAGCAGCTGTTTGTGAATTAGGAGAGTGCTGTATCTTTTTGTCCATTCCTGGTCCATCTTTATTTTCCAGACTAAGCAAATCCAACCCATCCAACCTTTACTTGCTAAGCTGAGCTTTCTCTATCTGCAGGTGAACCCTCTGGGTAGTCCACTTAAGTGAGTGCATCCAGCTCGGAGGAGCCAGGTAAACCTGGGTCCGTACACTGTGTTTTGCCTGTTCCTGACTCTCAGTCTGCCTTTACCATCGGCTGCTCCATCTTAGCAGCCCTTGTTGCTTCTAGGTGCCGGAGGAGGGCCAAGGTATGTACCCCCAGGCCTTGTTTCTCATTCCCAGGGCATTTCTGCCGTTCCTGTCTTAATGGGCCCCTTCAGCTGACCTTGGAGTTCCAGCTTAAGCCATGGCATTAAATCAGCTCTTTTTTAGCAGCCATTTCATTCCTCCATCAGCAGCTATTTCAAACAGAGGACCCTTACAGCATGGGCAAGTTATGCACCTCCAGACTAACGTCCAGGACTTCATAGCCTTTGCAGTCTGTCTCTTTGCATTGGGCATTATCAAAGCATTTGAACGTCTGAGCCCAGGAGGTCACTTTCTATCTATTTCTGGTCTCAGCTGAAGTGTAAGGAGATGGTTCAGTGATGGGTTTGTTTTTCTTTCTTTCTTATTAAGGCTATTTCTTCATGAAATAGCAGAATGGAAATAGTAACTCATCAGCCATCCAAAAAAAAAAAAAAAGATAGGTCTATTTGTGTTTCTTGCTGGATTTATTTCTACCTGGGAGAAGGCGTATGTGTGCTTTCAATGTGGCACATGGATCTCAAATGCTTAGTCCTTTAATAGTACGATAAACCATCTGCAATCTGCTGGCAAAGGTCAGCTTTGGACCAGCACATATTTGGAGTTCCTGTGTGAGAAGTGTGAGCTGCTAATCCTGATCCTGGTGCAGCAAGTCTGCCTGATGGAAAGGTCAGTTTGCCGTAGAAATCTGGGTTTTACTCAGGTAGGATTTTTCAGAAAAACTTGGTTTGACCCTCCCTGAGTTGAAGCTACGGTTGTGAGAGCTGAGGAGTTGCTTTGCTCCTCACCTTTTAATAGCTGTCGCTCGTGCATGCTCCTGTGTGCGTTGTGCAAATGCAGTGTGCATCCCCCAAAGTGGGTGTTGGTGGTGACTTTTAACAGGTGCAGGTTGAGAGTAGGGAGGAAAACTCTTCATGGCAGGTTACTCTGTTCTGATGTTTCCTTTCGCAGCATCTGTGAGCATCAGCCACTCTCCCAGGGAGGATGCTGAGCCAGATGGACCAGTCTGAGAGTTCCTCTCTTGCCAGTGCTTTTGGGATGGGTCCACACACTGATAGACTGGCAAAAGGGAACCCAGAGCACAGTGACTTTAGTCTTGCTTCCATTTGCACCCAGCTTTGGTTTCTCTTTCTTCTTTCTTGTCCTCTTTCCTGCCTAGTTTCTTTTTTTTTTTATGCTCTGTGGTTTTGGCTGTCTCTTCCCCCTTTCCTAGCAGTGAGTATCCTGCTGTCTGAGCACCATGCGATGGGGCAAGCTGGCCTCTTCTCAGGAGCTTGCATGGAGCTGTAGCAGGCGTCAGCGCAGGTGTGGCAAAACTGACGGAGCTGTTCTCAGATCCTGCCCTTTGCTTCCCAAAGTGGAAGGCAGAGAGCTGCCAGACTAAGTAAAAAAAAAAAAAAAAAAAAATCCATTAACGATGTCTTGCAACTAAGACCTGTAAGCACTTGCATAATCACAATGCGTGCACATGTCATCAGATCTATAGGTGTTACTTCTAGGCCTCATTGCCTAGTTCTGGTGGCTTTATGGAAATAAATGAGCTAGAAATGGTAAGTTGTTTGGATGGGGCCTTCCAGCATTCGTCAGTTTTCGGTCCGCTCTTGAGCTGTCTGGAAATGTGTGCTGTCTTCTCTAAGTTCAGCTTTCACTCTGCCCACTATCTGCTTGATTTTTTGCTCTTTTAGGAATGTTCCTAAGAAAAAGAAAGCTTGTTCTTTGCTTTCTACAACCTTTTAAAGGATGGTAAGTGACTATTCCTGAGATGAATTTCAAGTCAGCGTTCAATCTGATCTCCCTAGATGCAGGGTTGTACTGTTTGCAGCTCTGTCCCCAAGTCTCTGAACTTCTGTTGCTTGTCAAATGTTTTCTCAATTAGGAAAGCAGATTGTATAAGAAAACATGTTAATGAAAAACCATGTTAATGAAAGCTCTTGCCCCTAGAGGAGCCACGGTTTAACACTTTAATTTGGTTGGGGATGGCTGGAGGGTTTAACATGATCCAGGGTGTTAAACTCTACTGATGGCTGGAGATAAAAACCCTTTTAAGCAATTGTATTTCAAACAAGGTCTTTTCCCAGGCAAGGCTGTGCTGTGACATTTTGTCCTCTAAGACAGGTAGAAGCTGCGCTTTGGATCTCTGGCACTATCTTGTAGCAACATCAGTACTCGGGGTCCCTGGCGAGGCTGAGCGTAAAGGCTGTGTCTCCCCATTTCCAGAGCTGTTACCGGGATCACCAGGACCATTGCCTGCACTCCAATAAGACCTTGCCCTGAGAAATAACAGGCCTTACTGCTGCACCAAGGCTTGTTTTCAGTTTTTTTAACGGTCTTCACTTTTGCAGCTGGCATTTCCTAGGTGTGCATCCTTAAAGACCTGCAGCTAGGCACCTTGTTTCGTGCTGAAGAAGGGAGCATCGCGTTGCAGCCCTGGCCCCGATGATGGCTACCTGGCTTTCCTTTGCTGCTGGTTACCTTTAGGTGTTGCTATTCCTGACTCTCAGCTCACGTTGTCCCGGTTGTGTGGGGAAAGACGCCCTTGGCCCAAATGCCTCGCCTGAGAAGAATGCAGACAGTCTGGCAGAGCGCAGGTTAAATAAAGTTTGCCTTGGCAGGGCCCATGCTCTTGGATGTACTATGAGCTGCTGGGGCGTAGTGGTGACAGAATTGCAAGCACGAACACCAGCTGCCAAGAGGAACGGGTCTCCTGGCCCTGCTTGTGGACTCCTCTCCTCTGGGACTCTTGAAGTACTGGCAAAATCGCAAGGCTTCTCCCTACCCCAACCCTGTCCCGACGCTCCCCTCTTTGCTCCAGAGCCTCCCGCTGATGAGGACGGCGGCAGCAGGCCATCGCCGTCAGTGCTGCACCGCCGGGTCCCGGTCTTGCTAAATTGATGGAGACCCTCCTGTTGGCCTTGTGGCGTCAGGGATTCGTCCGCTGGCCTCTCCTTATTCTGGGGGGAAAGATTTTAGGCAGTGGCAAGTTTGACTGACGGCCGTGGCTTTTGCTATTACACGGGGAAGTGATTTCACGTCTGGGAAAGAAAGTCCGCATGATTGATGTAGAAGCTTTCCCTGGCCAGCACCTGGGTGGTATGGATGCATCTCCCCCGTGCAGGCTGCAAACGCCTCCGAGCCCTTTTGTGGAGCGGCATTCCTGTGGCCTCGGGATTTGCAGGTTGTTACCGTATAAAGGGCACAGTCTTGGCCCAGCAGGAGGGCTGACCAGCAGTTTTGTTGGCAGGTACCTAACTTTCCTTTTAATAGATGTGCAGCGCGGGGTTTTGGATGGGAGCGGCGATGATTTCATTGCTTGCCACTGGTCGACGGAGCAAGGCTGGACGGCAGGGAAGCAGGGGGGCGAGAGGAACGCAAAGCAGCAGGATATTTGTGCCTTGCCATCCTGGGAACGTGCGTTTTGGCCTCCAGGCGAGACACCCTTGACTCTTTTGGTAGCAGAGGGACTGATGAGAGGAGCAGTGGTTGCCAGAACATGCTCCTGTCCTTCCAGTCCCTGGGGGTTGTTTTAGAGTTAAAACACCAGTTTTGGTGGTTCTTCAGCTCTGGCTCGGCTTGTGCATGGACATAACTTAGGAGGTTAAGGCCAGTCATATCCCTTAGCTGTGCTCCCTGTAGGGACCAGTTACTCATGTGGTTTCCTGCGGGCAGCAGGGCGATGGAGCTTTTCATGGCTTTTGCTTTTCCCCTGTGACTTTACATATATGTTTCTGTCTATAAGATAGGGAACACATACCTGTTTCTGGTGCATGGGGAAACTCAGCTAATTAATACTTGTGAAAATATTTAAGGTATAGACTTGGAAACTGTATGTTAGCTTACCCAGCAGGCTGATCTTCTCCTCCAGGGCCTCTGATTGGCAGAAAGCTCCTGAGTTGGTACCAAGCCTGACTTTTCCTGACCTTTCTCTCTCTCTTTCCCCCCCCTATGCCCACAGGTGGCTGGAAGTCCAGGTGGTTAACCTGACCTGCACCCAGCGTTGGGTACAGTACCTCCAGTTGCTGCAGGAATCCATCTGGCCTGGAGGAGTTTTACCAGCAGTGCCTAAACCAGCCAGGACAGAGGAACAGAAAAAAGCAGCAGCAGAGCAGGCCCTGCAGAGCCTGATGGGGATCTTGCCTAGTAAGTGTGCCCCAGAGATGTGTCAGCTGCCCTTGAGAAAGGGGCAGTGGGGGAGGCTGGGGAACCCTCCAGTGTATTGACATCTCTGGAAATGTGGTTAAACACAGAGATGGAGCCTGCTCGTGCCAAGGCCCTGGGAAACGTTGATGACCTTTGAGGTTTGAATGGTTTCCTGCAAGCTAAAACCACAGTTTCCCAGTTCTAGATAGATTGCATTTGGGAAGCAGCACAGCTCAGAGAGAAAGGACACGTGTCTTGGTGATTCCCAGATGCAGACTGGCCACATACTCTGTGCTTAGTGCTGGTGGTGCAGTTCCCGCTGAGCCACCTCAGACGAGGTAGGGCCAGTGCCACGCTGTGCTCCCACCTGCTGCCAAAGGGGACCATTGCTGAGAAGAGTCATAAGGCAAAGCCTTTGGCTTCTTGCTCTAAAGACTGGCTTTTCCACTGGACTGAAATCGTGAGCCCAGCTGCACTGGATTTCCCTCTCTTGAAGTTTGACGGGGGCCTTTGACATTAAAGCAGCTGCTGTCTAATCCATGCGAGTGCAGCCTGAACTTGTAACTCCTTGCTGCAGAGTAAGGGCCCCTTACTGTCCTTTGAGGATGAAAAAGTGCTGCTGGTATATGCCCTTCCAGGCTGGAACGCTTTCCTGGTATTCAGTCCTGTCCCTGGCTGTTTTCTTTTGTGGTAATGTTGGGCGTGAGATGCCTCAGGCTCAGAGCACCATCACAAACTTTGATTTAGTACCCACCAGCAGAAGACTGACCCTGTTTTACTACCATGGAAGTGTACAGTTTGTAACACTTTGTCTCTGACGTTGACAGATGTGATCCAAGAAATCCTTGGAACCAGTAAATGTCGGATGAGCTGGAACCTGGTACTGGAGTCCCTGAGCCAGCCTGTGATAAACAGGTACGTGGATTATAGTCTCTTTACCCTGATAGCCTTTGCGATGGGGTCTGTAAGCTACACTCAGGGCTTCGCCATGAGATTCACACTGCCAGCTTCTTGGCACAGAACATATCTGGCTAATTTTCCTAGACTTATACTATCAAAGGGCATCTGGCTTGCTTATTATGAAGGTGCATGTCTAGGACCTCGGTCTGGCTGGAGATTATTGAGCCAGTCTTGTTAATTATGTTGTTGGGCCTGCTTAGTTTGTGGATGTCAGGGGACTGTCAGAGGAAATAAGACCAAATCCTTGTTTAGTTTGTTGTTTTCAGAAGAGCTTAGGGAGCTGCATATATGTATAGATAGTGTTTTCCTGTGTACCCATCACTGTGCATTTGGAAAGCAGTGTTTTTGTGCTGAACTGCAGAGAAATGCATGTGCCACCTCACTCCAGGTGATGCATTTGTTTTCTGTGCTGCTCAGCAGCTTCAAACACCCACTGGTTTGGGGGGTGGGGAAGAACCTGAACCATCCCTTAAAACATTTCTTCTAGGGTATGAGATCTTTTGTCTTTCCCCTGATGGCAGCCAGAATACTTCTTCCTGGCGTGAGGTTTGGTTTCTGTGTGTCTGGAGCTGATCTCCCAGCTTCGCTGTGACCTGACCAGCCTAAACTTTGTCTTCTCTCTGTTTCAGGCACCTGGTTTTCTGCCTCTTAGATATTCTGCTGGAGTTCTTGGTTCTGAAGGGCTCCAGGGATGATCTCGAAACCGCAGCTGTCGCGCCGTCTGCCTCTAGTGGCCTGGACAAAGCAGGCATTTCAGCACATTAACCGGGGCTGGTGTAGCCAGCAGTGGAGGAGAGAAGCAGCCACAGGCATGGGATGATTTGATTTTCAGTGTTTACTGAACATGTCTGGGAGCTTCTTGTAAAGAATTTTTCCAGCCAGCGCTAAATGAGGCTGCTTCCAGGCTTCTCTGTTTTGGCTGGGTGATGGATTAAACCCAGTGTCAGGGGCTGAAGATGCTTTTCTACCGTGTAGCGTCTGTTCCGTTGCTGACCTGACGGAGAGCCTGGAATGAAGATGCCTGACCTCTGCTGAGCTGGACATTGAGAAGCATATGCAGGCTGCCCGCAAGCCCTGTTGTCTTGCTCCACGTTTCTGAACATCCGTAACATCTAAAGGCAGCCAGCACACGAGATTTGGTTTTGTGGCCTCAGGCTCCACCTGACACTGGCATGCAGAGACTTGATGTGATGGTATCTTGTTGATAGATGTTTCTCCAGGACAGGTGAAGGAAGGACCAAATGCTGTCCCTGCCCTCTAAGCAGCCAGCCCTGTGCCTGCACCACACCACCCATTTTACCAGAAGGAAGATGGGGAGAGAATGGAGTGTGAAGATGTGGCGATAGCCCTGAAGCCAGCGTCAGGGACCCATCCACACTGCCCAAATAACTGGGAGGTCGAAAGCAGTGCAGAAATCAAAGCTGCTGTCCTGCCTTAGGGACAAAGATAAGCTGTCTCCCACTGCCACTGCTCGGACATGGTCTTGTTCTGGCACCTTTTGCTGCCTGAGCAGTAGGATGCAAGTAAGGTAGACAGTGGTGCTGGAAAAGAGAACTGTCCCCAGGCTAAAGAGGAATGGTAGCTTAGCTGGACTTCAGGATTACCTTGTATTTTGCCTGCTGAGTCATGTTTTAGTCCCAGAGGCTGTCACCTGGAAGGCACAGGAGAAAAAGAGCTGACCGATGTGTGACACACAGCAAGTAAATCAGCTGCCACACAAAAGTGCTTGTCACAGTAAGCCCTGGAAGAGGAGTGAGCACCGCTGAGCCCAGGCGGAATACCGGACGCACGTCATGGACAGCCAGTGGGTTAGACCACAGCGATGGGCTTGAGAGCACCGCCTTAGCTCTGTTGTTGATTGCTATGTCGCTGTGCTTTGGTTTACTGTGCCTGCTATTGCAACAGCTGTGTGCAGAGGGCTCTAGAAAGCTCATCAGGGCACGATGTCCAGTGCCAGCCAGCATAGAACGGCATGTCGATTTGGCAGCTGCTTTTCCGAGTCATCCAAGATTCGAGTGATTTTGCAAGCTTACGTTGCCCAGCTGTCAGGTTTGTGACAGGGCAGATGGACATGGAGAATATGGACACGGAGAATATGCACCAACGGGCCTGTTTGGTGACCTGTTTTGGTGTATTTCCTGGGAGAAATACAAACTGATCAGTGCTGGGCTTTGCTGATCAAGGGAATTCTGCTCCTGGCATTGTCTATGGATTAAAGTGCTCAGGAGAGGAGACCTCGCCAGAGGGAAGCGTGCAGGATCACAGCTAGTTCCCTTGTCACAGGACCAAATGGTGCATTTCATATAGTCTGCTGTTTCTTGGAGCTGGATGCTCTGTGGCATGTTTGGAGAGAAGGTCATGTAACTCCAACGTGTACTACTGGAAGCGTATTCTGCTCTTTCCAGAGGCATCTGCTTAATAACGGACACACGGCAGCATGTGCTGCTTCATGTTTCTGGGGTATGTGTTGTGTGAAAATACAGGGAAGGATTAGCTTGCTGCCAGCAAGTATGTTTTTAGGGAGCTCCAAGGACATCCCAAGACTAGGCAGAATCCAGTGTAATGCAGCAAAGCAGTTTTGCATCACTTATCAGAGCCATTTCTCAGCAGTGACGCTTTTGAGATGGTAGACTTGCCACCTGCTTGGAAAAGAAGGGAGCATGTACACTAAGTAGCTTAAGAGTGGATTAGGCAAAGTGCTGGAGGATGCTCCATATGGGATAATCCCAAATGGCCAAGCAGCAGGTTGGGAAGCCGGACTCCCATATATCCTCAAGTACAATATCTGCTTGGAGTAGTCGCTTTACCCTCTCCTTCACTGTTTCCCTTCTTTTTCCTACTACTTCCATTTACTACATCAGCTGTCTTGAGGGGTGGGAGCAGGAGCCGTCAGCCAGGGATGATGTGTCGTAGCCCCGTTGTGCTTGGTGGCTCCCCAGATGCTCTTGGTGTGCTTGCTTGCTATTGCTTCCTCATTGATTTTATGGGTTTGGAGCTGTAATCTACCACTGATTAGGGATCTCATTAAGAGACTATTTGCTGAAAAGGATCATTCAGAGATGGACAGCAAACCACACACTGCCAGTTCCACCTGAGGGCAAAGGTCTCGCAGAGTCATTACAGACACTGGATGGGGCATTGGAAGGCGAGCTTACACTTCTCCTTTGCCGGGACACCCTAGCATCCCTGTGTTTAGCCCTGACTTCTGACGTTATGTGCATGACTCCATATTCATTTTGCCTGATGGAAATAATTTGCCATTTCTACTGGCGGGCTCTGAGGAGCATAGGGTGAGAGCCGGCGCTTTGCTGGGATGGTGTGACAATGATTTGTGGTTGTACCAGACAACTGCGTGGTCCGTCCGTCCTCTGCACCTTTCAGGCAGGGCCCTCGAAGCCTGCGCTTTGCAGACTTGCTCACGTGGCGAAGTAGCAGCATCTCCTCTGTGTTTACATGGGAGTTGCTGGGGCAGAGAGGTGAAGTAGGTTAACTTGCATGCACTCTTAAGTCAGCAGCAGAGTCGGGAACAGACCCCAGGAGTCTGGATTGTTTTAATCTGCAGAACCCCCTTTCTTTTCTTAGAGCGAGGAAAACAGAAGCCAGGGCTGCCGGAGCCCTTTCTCAGGCTCTTACTGGCTAGGCTTCAAACTCCCATTCTCTCCTTCATAGATCTGAGTCCATTCTCACAGCCGAGGTGAAGCTGCCCAGGAACAGCGTAGGAACAAGTAGCCCCTCTCTGTATCTTGTTGTTAAGGAATCCAAAATCCAATAAAAAGTTCACCTTTTTTCTAATGCCAGTTCTTTGCCTCACTGTAATTTGGGGATTAAATTGAGCACAACGGTGGCGAAGGCAAACTTCTGCATCCAGGTGGGCTGAAAGTTTATTTCTATTGGATTAAGACTAGAAATACTGCTTTGGTAAAACAAACAAAGCCAACAAAAAAACTTTAACTCTGTGTGTGTGTGTGTGTGTAATACTCCCAGCAAGCTCCCTTTTTCTGCAGGAATTTGTACAGAAGGCTTCAGCCACCCCTTACTAAAGGGAAGGTGGTGAGAGCAGCCAGATTTGATCTCAAGAAAAAGTTGCAGGCTTCTGTCATCATGTTAGGTACAGAGCAGCGCACGGTTCAGGTGGGTGCTCGGCTCTCAGATCTGCTTCCAGCCCACCGCTTGCTGACGATGTGGCTTTGAGGAAAGCCCTTCATTTCCCCCTGCCTCAGTTTCCCCCAGCACTGGCTGGTTAAACTGCAGGCTCGCTGGAAGCAGGGGCTGCTTGTGTGCGTGTACAACCTGGAGCAGAGTGGTACAGAGCTTCAAAGCAGCACCGTAAGCTAAATAGTAGTTTTTGTGTTGAGCCAGAGCTTCTTTTTAGATTATGTTTTCAGGAAAAACAAGTGCTGCCACTATGTACTGACTCCCTGTCATATTACCTGCGTTCAAACCCCTGTTTTGGTGATCTGTGGGTGCAGCCGTTCAAGTCTGTGTAGAAGAGCGCTGTCTTGAAAACCTATTTTGTTGTTAAAGGGGGAGCAAACCGATGCTCCCAAGTGCTTGTGATTTATGTTCTGACTCTGTGTACAATAATACTCGTTTTCAAACTTGTTTCTGTGTTTGGGTTTAAAATTCGCCTTTGCCAAGAAACTGCCTGTAAGACAGCCCTTGGGAAGGGAAGAGCAAGTCGGGGAGAGGCAAGAAAGCCCAGGTGGGAGTGGGAAAGGGGGAGCAGGGATCTCCCCGAGTGTCCCGAAATGGCAGCAGGGCTGGTGGCAATGGGTCTGGGACGGTGGTTTGCCCTCCTGGCACAGGGTGGCATTAGTGGGACTGCTCAGACACGGAAAGGACCAAAGGCCTTAGCAGCTTGGTCAGAACTGGGAACAGTTTTTCCATCTCTGGTGGCATCAGCATTGCTTCTTTCTCCCCGATAAGGGAACTTCTTGATGTAGGCTTTCCAGGGAGTGTGAAACCGGAGAAGCAATGTGGAGATGTTTGGCTTTTCTCCTGGAAGAACATGAAGGACACTCGGAGAAGCAGGGGTTGTGCAGACCCATCTCCACATCCCTTGGGCACTGCTGCTTAGGAAATTCGCCTTGATATTAGTCCTGGAGGAGGAAAGCTGGTAAGCTGTAAGGAAATAGAGAATGTCTGAAAATGAGAAATTGTCAAAGAAAAAAAAAAATAGAGGGAGGAAGAAAAACCTGATACAATGAATGCTTGAGTCATGTATTATTCTGGATTAGCTCTGCCACGGAAAGAGCCCATACACCCTATGAAATCCATTACCTACAAGCCAGTGAACATTTGTACAGCACATGATGCGGGGATCATAGCTGAAGCCAAGTTCCCCTGTATAATATCCACCCCAGGGTAGATTGGTCCGTTTCCAGTGTCAACAGCCAGGGGATTAAGCATTTATCTCCGCAGATCAGTGGATAATTAATACCAGGTCCAACTAGGGGCTATGCTCAAGAGACCTTGCTTGTGCCTGTAGTTGGGACTGAGCGTGGCTTTATTGCCTGTGGACGAGGTATGGGGAGCGGGATAAAGTTTTCTCTGTCCTGCAAGGTGCAGGCATTGCCTCGGTGACGTGTGCCTTGTCGCAGAGCATCGGTAGCTACAGGGCCGTGCGCTGGGATGGCATCGGGCTTCCCAGATGAAGCTGTCATTTGGGATGGGTGAGCTTTCCCATCGTGGCCACAGGCGGTAGGCTTTAGGGGTAAAAACCTAACAGGAGACCTTTCCTTCCAGCTGAACACTGGAAGAATAGGATCGGGGTGCTGTGATTTGCCATCTTCTGGATTTAAATGTAAAATCCAGGTTTCGGCACTTCTGACTTTCTTGAAATAAATTAATACCATTATCCTGGCCACGGTCCAGTTCAGGTAATTATATTCTTCCTACCTTAATGCCACTCCAGCCCCCTGTCTCCACTGGATATGCTATGCTCTAATTCCTGTCTGGAACTTGCTTGTTATGTTACCAAGTCTTTTTATTTTTTTCCCTCTGAATACAACTTGTGCAGAGAGCACTATCCAGCCCCCAGCGCTTTGCTGAGCTGCTAAAATAGTCGAGCGAACCTGCCTTAGACGTTTGACTGTGCCGGTGGTGTCCTGGAGCATCTCTCCTGACTCGTAAGCCTGCGGAGCTGGGAAGGTGGATAACATAAAAGATTGCAGCAAATGTTGCGGTCCCGTTTAACACAGTGGACTGCTAGAAACCCGCTTCTCTCTTCTCAGAGTGCCTTAGGCTGGCGAGTCCGTTAATGGGAGGAAGCTCAGGACTCCTGAGTGGTTGGCTTACCTTCCCACGTTGCCTTTTCTTCAAAAATTTTTGAAGACTGAAGTCAGGTGGGGGAAGAGTCCTCTTGTCTTTGAGGAGAATACTGGCAGTGTCCTAATGTAAATATGCCCAAACCTCCCTGCTAATCTAGCGGAGCCGTCCTGCCTTGATTTGAGGCTAGCATCCAGCCCTAAGAAGCCCTGTTTCCTGCAGTGCGTGAGCAATGCTAAAAGCTGGCTTTGAGTACCTGGCTTCCCTTTTGCAGTGCAGCTTGCTTGTCCGTGTTGGTGGCTCGCTGGCCTTTACATCTCCTGCAATTGATGCATTGGGTTGTTTTTCCCCCTTTGAAAAGCATTTAAAGTCGCCTTCTTTCCTTACCCTTTCAATTCTGCTCTCTTCATCGCCTGGCCTCGCTAAGCGGCTGAAAGGCTGCTGAAGCAGTACTTGAGGAGAGCATCCCGCAATTCTCCATACTTCCTTCCTGTTCCCAGGCCCCTTCGCTCTTCCATGGCCCTCGAGGACAAGGGGGGGTTTGAGGGACGTGCTGGAGGAGGGACAGCAGGGGTGAGGATCAAAGACCATAAACCACTGTTTAAAAAATATAATGCCCACTGCTTCTCTCGAGTGTCGCATCTGGCAGAGCCTCATTAACCTTCTGTTTCCCCTCCTACTCCTTTGCCCCTGAAAATCAACAAAGCCAAACATAACAAGTTGCCTTGATTGAAGAAGGCTGAAGTGCGTGTGCTTAGTGTGAAAAAGCAAAAGCAAAGCCATTGGCTAAAGCCCCGTTTCCATGCAGGCCACTTCACATTTATTACGCTAGAAGACGGAGCTCTTTAAATCCCGATGCTCTTTATAGTTGAGCTCTTTAACTTTCCCCCTTCCTCCCCTTGCAGCCTTCATTCTCCCCTTGTTCCGCTCCTTCCGCTCCGCTCCTTTCTTTTTTGTCCTGTGAGAACGAGTCTTTTAATCCCCTTGTACTGCAGATTAAAGCTATTATAGCCTCCCCAACCTGACATTTTCTCAGAGAGGCTCACAGCCAGATCTTTATGAGTGCTCTCTGTCTGTCTGCTGCTGCCTTTCTTCTCGGCACACTAAACCTCCGCTCCTGACCTTTCCCTGAAGAGGGAAGGGCTGTAGCGTGCAATCCCATGTAGGCAGAGGCTGGGCTCAGCGGGGCTCGGGGTGCAGGAAATTAAGACCCATGGAAATTAACAAGTAGATAAGGAGAGAAAGAAAAGACGATGGGAATTTAAGAG
Organism: Theristicus caerulescens; assembly: GCA_020745775.1. Lineage (NCBI taxonomy): Eukaryota > Metazoa > Chordata > Aves > Pelecaniformes > Threskiornithidae > Theristicus > Theristicus caerulescens. The sequence goes on along the minus strand of CM036575.1, from coordinate 2,757,464 downwards.
ATGGATCCAAAGCAAAATTCAGCATGTTTGGAAACCAAATGCTTGGGTCTGAGTTTCACAAACTGTCCTGTCTTTACGAGGAGCACATAAACCTGGGACTCCTTTTTAGTAGCAGGTTGGGGTTACCTGAAACCTAAGCTGCCGTCCAACTCTGCACTTTGCATTTGGCCCAGGAGTAATGGGTCCAGGCACCTGGAAGGATACAGGTAGATACTGAGTTTGTGAGCTTTCAGGGACAGGAGTGACTTCTAGTACTACAGGGCTCTGCCCACGACTGGGGATTTCTTAGTATTTGTCATGAAATGCTTGTACCTCGCCTCTGAGATTGCAGAGCGGGTCCGTGTGCTGGTCCTTGTCTTGTACACGTCGTAAAAACACAAAGGATCAGGGTAGCTTGCCTGAAAGTGCGTGCGCTAATGGCAGAAACATCTTTCCTACAGAGTTTTTCTGGCTCTCGTCATCAGTCCTGCCACTGCGAGGTGTCCCTCAAACGTCCCAGAGTTTTTGGCGAAGCACCGAGGGAGGTGGAAAACTGGCTCCAAGGTACATTCCCCAGAGAAACGGTGCAAAATTACCCTAAACAGGCCCCCTTTTGGGTTTGTGTACGATAAACAAGGATGTGTTAGTGAATAGGAGAGGTGTCTGTTGCCTGCTCTTTGAGCAGGGAGGAGGCAGTTTGGTTTCCTCTTCTTCTGGACCTCCAGCATGAACTTGGCCCGGTTGTTCCGAACCACTGTTTCACCCAGCTGTAAAATAGGGTTGATAACCTGTCCCAGAGCTCTGCAGACATCCTAACGCTGCAAAGCTCTGGGTGCTGTGCTAACCCGTTCAGCTTGAACTGAAGAAAATCACGCAATACCTGCAGCAAGTGAGTACAAAAGGTCAAGTTTCGGTCCTGCAAGGCTTTACTTGCATCCATTTATACGTGGGTTATGTTTTACCTCCCTTGTAAAAGGACAAACAGAGAATTTGCTTATCTTTATCAGCACCTTGAGAGCACAGCCTTCACAAGTCATGCGTGGGGTTAGAAGATGTTTGAAGGGTTGATTCAGCTCCTCCAGATTTTGCTAAAATAGGTGGTGCCCACGTCTAAGATTTCCCATACTTAGGGCTGCAGCAGCGCTGCGATGCCAAGCCAGCTCATGGCATTTGTGCTCTCCCATCGCGCACCCGAGCGAACGCGGAGGCTTCTGGGGGCAGCAGCGAAATTGCTTTCAAAGCAAATAATAAAAGAAGTGCAACTGTCCCCTTTTGGGAACTCGTTTCGGGGCAAAAGTTCCCCTAGCAGCCCAGCTTGCCGATAATGAAATCAAAACAGGAGCTCACCCCTGGAGGGGCCGTACGTGTGAAACACTGCCATGTCGAATCCGTATGAATCCTCCGCAAGGAAAGCCTGAGCGCTGTAATTACTGGTTTTCCAGCAAGCAGCCTTTTCTTTCTCTTTGTGTGGGCCCGGTCCCCCCTCCTTCTCTCCCCCCATGCGTGCATGATAAGAGGATATTTGTAATGAAAATCACTGGGCAGAAGCGGAGAACAAAAGCGGGGGCACAGCGCGCTCGCCGGTGGGGATATTAGAGGCGCTGGGCTCCCACCTCCGTCCGGTCTGCTCTCCGCTGGGAGAGCGCGGTGGGCACGGCGGGCTGGGGAGGCTCTTATTAACCTTAATCTGCAGAAAGGGGCTGAAGCCACGCCGTGGCCCGGTTTCATAGCTACAGCGGCTCGCTCCCAAGCGTGCAGCCTTATGAAGGGGCAGTCTCCCCAGCAACTCTAATGCGTTTTTGCACCGTACCGTCTAATCTGAGGTAGAAATGTCACCGCCGTCAGACCCCAGGCTGGCAGCTCCCAGCCACGGCCGCGCTGGTAAGCACATATCCAGCTTCAACCTTCTGGTTGCTGGGGTGAAAGGGCCTCTTCATCTCCGCGGGGAGAGGCAGATGAATCCCGGGCTCAAACAAGGGACCTGCTTTTTTTTTTTTTCCCCCCTCACCAGACGCTCCCCCTCCGGTTCAAGGGCTCTTTATTATGTCTTTTAATTCTCAGCTGCGAGTGGGAGGGAGCAATAAGGCTGGAGAAATGGTGGGGGGGAAAAAAGCCCCTCGCAGTGGGGAAAGGCCCCAGCCACCAGTGTGTGAAAAGGGAAGGCAGCGCGGGGATTAGAAATGTCAGCTTCATGGGAAGTACTTGATATTTAATAGCTTCACTTGACGGCTGCAAGGCGGTGACATGCGCAGCGCCGTAAGGGCAGCTGTGAGCCATGTCCCCTGGAGAATCGATGCCGTTTCTGGGTGCCTATCGCGATATAGGATGGGGAGAAAGAGCCACGTGAGCTGAGCTTGTACTACTTAAGATCAGGTTGTGAGGTTGGTGGCTCGTCCTTTCTGTGTCTGGCTGGCGCAGGGTGCAGGACGCCCTGCTCGTGACGCAGCTAACCGAGCTGAGCTTTGTGACTTGTTTATTGCAAAAACGCTGTCGGACGGTCTGTCCGCAACGTATTCTCTAGTCTGCTCATCTTTGCAGCCGCTGGGGGAACTGAGGCCTTTTAAAGCATTAGCACTCCGTAATCTCCTCTTCTCGACAGATGCTCTGATGCTATCTGCTGCCCGTGCAGTCGGGGCCACTGGAGGAATTCATTTCTGCGACAGGAGCGTGCTCCTGCACTGGTAGGGATCTCACCAACATTTTTGTCTGATTAGGCCAATAAAAATCCTTAGATTCCTGCCTCGTCTCCAGCATGCATGTGCTGCAAACACCAGCACACAAACAGCAGGCTGTATTTCTCACCCAGATTACCTCCCATGCCCCTCTGGACGCGGCCTTGGGAGAGTAAGTTGCTCCTCTAGAAAAAGGGCTGTTGGAACAAGTGAATAACCTTGAGAGGATGGAGATTGCTTCGTGTTGCTCCTTTTGTGATAAAGTGATGAAGACGAAGGAACCGGAGCTTTCCTAGCGTGACTGACTGGTAAAGAGCCTTCCCAGCACTGTACTTTATTGCTATCTCAAAAGGCAATGTGCTTTTATTGAACCAAGTCTGCTCTGGGCTCTGTACACTCCATCAAGCTGTATTAAGCTTTCATTTTTGTCCATGCAAGCAAATTCTAATAAACTAGCTTATGGCTGTCTTTTTCAACACACTTCAGCAAACACATCCTTGCGCGTTTCGCGAGCTTTATCCCAGATTCATGTGCGTCTCCAAAGCAGCCCCTAGGGACTCTCTGAAAATCCCCCATCCCTGGAGGCAGGCACTCAAAGTGGCATTTGGCAGCGTTCCCGCCACCACCTGCATGGAAAAGCAGGATGCAGGGCCTGTCCATCCCTCGGCTCTCCTGTCTCAAGGAAAACAACGTCCGGGGTATAAATAGGCACGATGCGCTGCGATCCTTTTTAAGGGCTGTTCTTGACCCAATATGCTCCGCCAACAAAAATAACCTGTTTCACCCCCTTCGGCAAGGTTCACCTGAAGCCCAAAAGCTGCATTAGAACAGCGTGTATTAAAGTGCATCACACATCAAGGGCTTGAAAATAAACACCAGCGATGCCTCTCTTTGATCGCATTCCTTTCCACGCCAGGCTGACGATTTCCAAGCCAAGAATGTCACTAACCTCTCATATTTCTCCTGGTCATTTCTGTCCTGAAATTGGAATGCAGCCACAGGCAAAAGGAGGTTCAACGCCCTCGTGTCAGGGATCCAGATTTAAGAGACATTATCTCATCGATAGCGAACAACAAGGCTGGCACGCCGTCAGGCGCGATATTCCCTGGAAAGTTCAGCGTGCGTGGTGAGGGACACGGGAAGGCAGGCTTAACTCGCAATGCTAAGCCTGCGCTAGTCGAGCGTGGTAGGATCCTGGCTGGCAGCCTCGGCGAAGGATCTCCGTCGAGTTGGAGAGCAGCGTAGGCAAGGACCCCGTGCTTGTGGGAGGCAGAGGAGGCAGAAGGGCTGAGGATGGTTGCGCAGAGCAGCGGTTAGGAATGAAAAAGTGGGGTTGCGTGGAGGGAAGGAGGGGAACGGGGCTGAAAACTGCACGTCTTTATTGTGGCTTGAGTGGAAAATTGTGCAGGTGAGAGAGAGGAGTGCAGATCAGGCACCCTGAACCATCCTGCTATAAGATTAGCATGAGGGAACAGGACTACTGTCATTGCCTTTCTTGGGTGGCAAAGATGGAGCTAAAGCTACATCTAAAGCTACTAATACCCTTTAAAAAGCTCCTTATGCTTGGTCTGTGGATTGTATTGTCCTTAAGAAAAAGTTCATCTTTTCTGCTTGGCAGCAGCTGTATTTAGCCTGGAGTACGGCACAAGCATGGGCAGATAAGACAGCACTAAGAGGTTTTGCAATCTGTCAGCCCTCTGGATCGTTCTGGGGGAAAAACTTCAGAAGGACCCGATTTCATCATGATGTGAAATTAGAAAGTGGTTGCAGTAGGGGAAGAAATCACTTGGGAAAGAATAGGGACAACTTCATATGAGTAAATCCCCCCCGGCTCTGCGCCGAATCGGTTAAAAGTGCCAGCTTTGAAACCGCAGGTGTTGAAAGCCTTGCAGCCACTGTCAATGTTGCGACAGCATGTTTGCATCCTCCTGAAACAACCTTGAACTGCCAAAGAAGCTGGCAGTTTAAGTTGTACTGCCTGTAAGGTTAGTGCTTACGGGCCCAGCGCTGCGGCAGCGGGTCACAGATGGAGACACCTCCCTTGGCTTCAAACATCTCTCGAAGGACCGCAGCCCTTCAGATGTTTTTTAAGGAACAAATTTAGCCAAACCTGTTAGCTCCTGAAATAATGTGCCATGTTCTGCAGCAGCAGGTCTGGGCTGTCAAATCCAGACTTGGCTGCCCAGGGAATAAACCTTTGCCCGCACGACGTCCTCGCGGGGACCCCAGCTGCTGTGGATGGAGTTAGGGGCGGACGGGGCACGAACATGCCATGTCCTGCCATGCCCAGAAGTGGTTTCTCTGAAACGCTCTGGTTTGGGAAGCAGGCAAGCTGCAAGCTCTGGTTTGCACTCACACCTCCTCTCAACCCTGCACATCAAGGGACGTGCAGAGAAAACATCTGCTCCTGGCTGGTGGGACCTGCTCCATGCAGGAGCCGCGAGAGGGAGCTTTGGGGCTGGCCCTTAATTTTTTTTCCCCAGGCCAGGCTGAGGCACAAGATGGTGCTGTTGGCTCAGCCATCGCAGAGCCTGCGAGGGACATGGGAAAGCCAGCGTGGGCAGGGGGACACTGGTGAATCCCACCGCACTGCCCTGCAAGATAGAGCTCTGTGCAGGACAGGGCCCAGCTCCCGGGTGGGAACTTCTCCCAGATTTGAGCCCATTTCCAGCCCTCCTTCAGGGTGAACCCAAGGCTCTGCCTGTTTTTTTCTCAGGAAAAGCCATCGGACAAGTGATCTAGAAGAGACACGTGCCGGCGAGCGTGGCTTCACATCCAGATCTGCCCTTCCCCATGGCCTGAGATAATGTCCTGCCCACAGGGCTGCAGGGGCCGTGTCCCTGGGGGTTACAGCATTTGTAAGAGGTAAAATAAATCTCATGACTCTGCTCTGCAGAAACATGAGCCTCACGGTAGAGAGGTCCTAGGGGTGGGGAGATGGGGAGAAGAAAATACAGAGAGGGGTGTTGGTGTCCCCGTCCCGGGAGAACACCGGCTCTGCCAGGTGATGGGGATGTTGGATGCTGAGCACTCTTGCTCATGCTTCTCAGGCAGAAAGCTCCAGCCTGGGTCTGAAGGAAATTTTCCCATGAAAAATTCCCTGAAACTGGTACGTTCCCACAAAAGGCTTTGATTTCAGTGTATCGGCATTTTCCGATGAGAAACCATCTCATTGGAAAATTCCCAACCAGCAAAGAGAAACTCCCCAGTGTATCAGGGGAGGGATACTGTCGCACGCAGCGGGAATTTAATACCAGTGGAGTCTTGTGTCTGGAGGCTCTGGGTAAAGAAAGACGAAATGCAGCCAGCAGCACTCACGGCGAGAGGGGAAACCGTGAAGTCCTGCAATTGAGCAGCTCTGCTCTCTGCAGCCTGCTGCCCGTTTTCCCACTACTTTCCTCTTAATATTTCTCTTTTATCAGGGTGTTGCTGCTGTCTGTGCAGGCAGAGGGTGCAGCATGCAAGCATTGCAGACCAGAGGCAGCACAGGCAGGACCTGTTAGGGGCGTGGAGGCAATGGGAGCACAAGCTGAAGCTCCAGTGGTTCACCCTGCCTTGGGTAGGGGTCTTGAGCTAAAGGGGACCATGCAGTTCGAGATAATGGGAGAAACTGAGATGAACAAGTTACCTGCTCTCAAGCAGTCCTGATTGTTGAGTACGGTGATCACATATCCCCAGCCAGTCCTTAGTCCGGCGGCTTAACCAGGCTGGAGGAAATATTTGTATATGCTGTGGAGACAGCTCTTCTTGTTTAAGTTTGGGATTCCTCCAGAGCAATAACAGGGCAGGCTCTTGCCCCCACGAGGGCTCTTTCTGGTGGACCGTGGGACACGGACTCTGAGCCACCCTTGGCAGGTGCCTGCCTGGGTGCTTCGTGGCTGGAAGAATATGATCTGGGTTTCTGGCAGCGTGGTGCTCTGGCAGTCCATGAGGAGCTGCTGAGGTGTGGGCAGGCAAGGCAGGGGTAATGGAGGCAGGGAATATAGCAGATTAGCTGCTTGCCCTGGAAAAGACGATGCCATCGTAGGGGTTCTCTTCCTTCACGAAAAAACCAGAAGGCAGGTCCTGACCTGGCCCTCTGCTCTTAAAAGTAGCCCAAAATTTGGCTCTTATTGCTTCTTTTCTTTATTATCATCACTGACTGCAAAGGAGGCATTAACCTCAGGCATCCTCAGACAAAGATGAGTACCCTCTCCTCTGGAGGTGCCCTCCACTCCCCAGCTGGTGCGTGCTGCTTTCAGGAAGATTTTCAGTCCTGCCCATGCGATGCTGGTGGACCTCACGCATTGTGTGTCCTTAGTGAGACAGCAGTGATCAAGCAAGAGACTTGAAAGCACAATGAGGCTATTTAATCCACCTCTCGTTGCCCAGAGGCTCCTCTTCCCTACACCGAGCTAGATTCTTCTGTCATGCATCAACTTCAGGGGAGTTGCACAAGAGCAGAGGAGAACAGACTCCAGCCACGAATCTTCTCCAGGGCTTTGTCCAGTCTGGTTTCAAGTGACTCCCCTGAGAGGGCTTTCACCAGCCCTCGTGGGATAATGTACCACAGCCTGCTAGATCTCTGATGGAAAGCGTGCCTCTCTTCCACGGCAGGCACTTCAGCTGGGCTTGAAGGCTTCCTTCGCTCTGCTTGTTTTCCTGGTGGTTGGCTCTCCGGCAGAGGTTAGCAAGTCCCTTTGTGAGGCCTGCGCTTCTCAGATGTTATGTCTGGAAGTTTGCTCTGGTTTTTCAGCTGGGGGGCCCAGGGTCTGGAAGTAGAGAGGCTTTTATGGGAACCCAAGTCCCCTTTTGACACGACTTCCTTGTGCTTAAATTTCAGGTTGAGTTACAGATGTGAACATTTTCTGGTTGGATATCTTTCATTGTCAAAGGGGATTAGGCCAGTGATTATTTACATGCACCTCTATTACACAGAGTCTGTTTCTTTTCTTTTTTTTTTCCCCCATGTAATTCTGCATAATATGTAAACGTTGACTGAAGCAGTCCCATAGATGGGGAGAGGGAGCGAGTGAGGCTCCCGGTATGCGGAGCGAAATGGGTAGATCGAGATCTCTGAGCTGGGAGATGCCTGTAGGGCTGATGCTTTGGGGAGAGCATCCTCTTCCTTCCACACATGGACACCCTTGCCCAAGCAGCCAGGTTTATCCTGAGGCATCACCTTTCTCCAGTGCGTTGGAGCTGGTTACAGCAGGAGGCTGAAAGCTTGGCGCGATGAGCCACTGGTTTGATCTCTGGAGCTCTGGCTATTCCCCAAGAAATTGGGATATTTTGTTTAGAATCCAACATGCATGAGTTTTAAAAGGGATTTTTGATAGAAGTCCCATTTACTCCTTTATTTGGCTTGGGAGGTTGCAGTGGAACAGATTTCTTTACATATCCTTGAGTGTTATTTGATTAAGGTTATGACTGCTAATAAACACTCTGAGTCTATTCTCCTTCCCCACCACTTGTAATTCAGGATAACTGTTGCCTGCATGGGACTAGACCTTTTTATACCAGTGCAAGGGACCAGAGTGCTGATTCTGCTCTCCTTTCATCAGTTTACCGGTGTACTGCTCACTTCTGATTTATTCCAGCTTTATAATGTAAGAGAAAATAGAAATGGGAGGAGTGCCAGGAGTGATTCTGGCGCAATAACCAGTTTACTTCCTTTTGCTTCACTTTGCCATTTACAATCACAAGTTCTTCTATAAAACAGCTCTGAGAAGAGCAGACATTGCCCAGGAGTAAGAGAACTTGAAGCTGCAGAATCAAACTGACAAAACCCAAACTCTTGTTTGCAGTGTCGGAGAGAGAAGCAGGTTCTGCTTGGAAAGACAGAAGGGAGGAAGAAAGTAGGGACCCCAGAGGACTCTGTTCTACCTATCATCTAGAAAATTAGTGTATTTCTTAGTACGGCTAGTCTTTTACTATGTAAGAAAATAGTTTTAATTTTTCAGGAAGCAGAACAGAGGGAGTGATGTAGACACCCCAGCTACCCAGCATCACCACCACTGCGGCGGGAGGTCTTAGCCAGTACTCAGAGAAGGCTGGTAAGTGAATCGTAGCCAAACCCAGCGACCCATGGACTAAGGAAAGAGATGGTCAGGCTCATCGAGGGATACGGAGATTGTCTGGAGCAAAAGAAGCAGAGACTCAAGAGGCTGCCTGCAGTCACCAATGTCTGGGGAATAATTGGAGTGCCGCAGAAGTTTAAAAAATGATGAATGTGCCACATGCAATGAAATAAAAATGTGCTTGGATGTACCCAGAATGCAAACTCTTCGCTCTGCACCGAAAATGCACACTGATGGCCATTTATGAATCCATAAGAGCACAGAGAGCTCCCTATTTGCACCAAGCCTTTGCTCCCCTTTTCCCTGAAGGCTGAGGGCCTTGCTGCCTTTTTCCCGGACGTGAAGCGCAGTCTATCCACAACACTCATAGTAAGTCCTGTGCCGCGCGGCGCACTAATGAAAAGCTGTGTGGGCTAGTCCCTAATTACAACCATCAGTTAAGCTGTCAGAGGGAGCTCGCGGCCTCGGTTGTTTCATTATTAGACTTTGGGCCTTGATGAGCTGCAATCAGGCATGAAAGTGTGACCTGAGCAGAGCCAGGGAGGTCTCCATTCCCCCACCGAGCTCGGGGGACTTTAGGACTAGACCTGGTTTCTCAGGTCCGGGGCTTTACCTATTGCACTGCAGGGAGGGAGCTGGGAGCAGAGAAGGAAAGGAGGAGGAGGAGAGCTCCACAGGGCATGCGATCCCCTTAGGCACAACCGGCTGTCTTTCCACACACCTACATTTGCCGGCTTTTTAGGGTCTGCGGGCTTCACCGTTTTGAAGACAAGAAGCCATTGCTGTAACTCAGCACCTCCAACTTCGGCTTCCTGCATAAAAGCTTTAGGACTTTCAGCTCTATACGTTTAGTTTCGATACAAATGCTATGCAGGGATGAGTCCAAGTCACGGTGTCTTTCAGCCACATCTGGATTTTGAAGTGCCCCAAAGGATGATGTTGGGGGACTATTTCTCCACGCAGCAGTCCCTTTAAATTTCACACTAGACCCAGTGGAAAACAGACATGCAGATGGTGGGTTTTAATGACAACAGCACCAGTTTATTTGAACTAGGGTCTTTACAGGGAGACGTGTTTGTTTTCTCAGACCACACATTATTAACTAATCCCTAGACTTTGTTTTTATAGTCGCATTGTGAGCAACTTCCCACTTTTCGCCCCTTTCCTCTGTCAAAACGTCTTTAGCTCCACAGTTGTGTGTAAGGCATCCTAGGCTGCTGCTGCTCGGGATGGATTTCCATGCAGCGGTCCTGCCGCGGCCGCGGCTCCCCTTGCTAACCGGGAAAGTCAGACTGGGAATTTCCTTGTGCTCTTTGGAAATGATCGGCTACAATCACTATGCATCCTGTTCCATCTTGGTGTGAGGGGGTAATAATATATCTCTGTGTGTCGGCCCCATTCTTATTCCGAAGCGCAGGTCTGTCTCCTTTTCCCAGCTTCTCCTCTTCCAGGGGAAGACTGGCACTTGCTTCATGCCTGCACTAAGCGGAGAAGAGCCCATTTGCAAAAGGCCCAAAGTGAAACACTTGCAAGACCATCTTCTGAAGTATTCGGTTATGTTAAACCATAAACGCCATGAGAGCAGGCTTCCCTGTGAGTTTTTTCCTTGGATGCAAGAAACCTTGAAATAAGCAATCGCCTTTTTGCAGTTGTGGCTGCAAGCGCTGCACAAGAGGCACTGGCGAAGCCAATGCAGGCTGCCACGGCCGGCGTGCCGGGGAAGGGATGGGATTTTGGGCAACGGCTTCTCCTCGCCAGGTTTCCCACCTGCGCCTTTAGCAGAGAATCTCCTCTGATCGCTTCCAGCCCTCGCCTTGACAAACAGAAATCTGAAATGAAACAGCCTGTTCTGGAGGGATCGTGGGGGCCGGGGGGGTCTCTGTTGTATAGCCCCACACAGCTGTTAATCACCAAAATATCTCTGGCTCCCAGCAGCTGTCTGGTGTTTATCTTAGCCTGGATATCCACTGGCCGAGCCCACGGAGAGCAGGCTGTGCAGCCAAGCCAAATACAAACGGAAGACAGATAATTTGCACACAAGGGTGTGCACGTGTATTTTGCGTGTGTGCGCGTACATGTGCATGTGTGTACACACGCAGGCTTTGTTTATGTCCCGCTGCTGCGGCTGGAAGTGCACGGCGGTGATTTCTGTTTGGAACGAATGTGTACTTTTGTGGCTGTGTTGGCACATACAAGGGAAGCCTAATGTATACACATTGTACAGGTGGTTTAGGTGTATGCTTCCAGGTGCGTGACTGTGACTCAGATAAGATCTCTTGCACAGTAATTCCCTGTGGTTTCTCTAAGCCTTAGGAAGCTTTTTAGATAAAGTGGAAAAATACAGGGCTTCCCAAGTCAGTATGGGTCAGCTACAGAGGCTTTAAAGCGCATCTAAAAGGCAGCTCCCTGGGCCATCTGTGGCTGTTTGGGAAACAAGAAAGAGGAAGAGGGCTAACGAAGTAAACTGTCCCACCTGCAGAAGGGAAGGAGGTTAGCCTTGTGCCTCCAATTAACCTGTCCTCGCAGGGGTAAGGAGATTATATAAATCAGGCTCAGTTGAGGCTGAGGTTTTCAGGGAAAGGATGAGAGAAGCAGCTCTCTTGGCATGTTTGATGGCCTCTTTGTGGTAAGAAGCTTGCAGTGACCTAGGAGATTAAAGACTTGAGGAGTAGCAAGGAGGATGTGAGTGTGTTATATCCTGATTTTTCTGAAGACTTATACCTTTCTCTTTCCAGGTCCTTTCTGTAACAGTCAGAGCATCCTGAGCTGGTATATGGCAGCTTGGTGCAGCAGAGAAAGTCCTGGCTGGATGGGAGTTGCTGCTTGTGTGATAAGGTAGGATTTGGGTGAACTCACGGGATGGTGGGAACCAGCCGGAGTTTTCTTTTAATGAATTGTCAGCTCCAAGTGTCCAGAGAAGCACAAGGTCGTGTTGCTGAATGTTGTGAGGCTTCAAACTAAAGGGTTTGCAGTTTTTATATACTTAGTAGTTGGTTGCATATTTAATGTTCTTTTGGAAAGAATGTTTGAGGTCCTCATTGCTGCTGGCTCTCCCCTGAGGTTTCAAAGGCCATCAAGCACGGAGAGTTACAGAAACTGGCTTTACGGGATGGTGTGTACCTTTGACTTTTCTGAGCCCTGAGGGAGGCTGAAATCTTGCTGCTTCTTGCCCTGAGCTCTCCAGGGGCAGCTGCACAGGATAAGCTGCAGTGCTGGCTTTTGGAGGCTGTGGTTTTTGGTAGATGGGAAGCTGGAGGCCTGTGCTGAGCTGTGTTTTGGGCTGTGCAGGACTGAGTGAGGGGGTGTACGTTTGCTTATCCCTAACTTGCCTCTTGCTCTCTGAGTACAGTGAGTGCCTTGCATAGAGATTGTGCAACAAAGGCCAGGGCTTCTTCCAAAGAAGTTCGGCTTTCTTGGCTGTGAATGCCCAGCTTTCCTTCAGGTCCAACTCTGGTATTTATCAATTAACTTGCTCCAGATCCTGGGAACAGCCACAGCTGTCCTCCCCTGCAGCCTACAGCACCCACGTCCTTCTGCCTTACCTCATCCTGCAATTACTGTCCCACAGGGCACCCTGGGCTGCAGCAGCCTGTACATCTGTCCTGTCTTCTGTGCACGCAGCAAAGCCTCGGAGGATAAAGGAATGGAAGAGAAAGAAGCCAGTAGCCCAGGAGCAGTGTTTAGGCAGAAACACGCTTGTATTATGCACCTGGAGACAGCGGGGGTGAGCTCGTGGTATGGCAAGAAGCGGTGCAGGGAGCTGGGGCTGAAATGAGGGTAGCAAGCTGTCAGGATGCTTCTGCTGGAGGCTTGGTGAAGAAAAGCAATCACAGGAGAGAGGTTGTAGTGGCTCCCGTTCTCACCAACAATGACAAACCCTTGGGCTCTCTAGCCGGAGCCTTTGCTGTAGGTGAGAGACTTCTCCAAAGGGAGAGACCAGCTTTCTGGAAGGCAGAGGACAGGAAGGGAGGAGTTCATCTGGACCAGACTCTCTAATAACTAGCTAGTCAGCTGCTTCTTAATGTGCTGAGAGGATGTGGGAGCCCATGGGTTTGCTGAAATGCATGTGCAGTGATTGCTCCTTCTGAAGAGCCAAGAGTCTCTTGAACAGCGGAGGTGCAGTCCCCTTCCTCTCCCCCATGAAACACCGTGCTTAACTTACAGCCAGGAGGGGCAGGGTGTTTTGGATGGCCACACACCAGGGTTACTATGCTGCCCTGAAGAGGGGAGTAAAGGTGGGGAGGGTTCAGTGCTGGAGAAACGCTCTGCACAGAAACACTGCTGTGGATTAGGGAGATGATGGTGGAAACAGCTCAGGAGGCATCTTGATGACAGGCACAGCCTAGAACTGTGTCTGCTCTGGGTTTTTTTTTTTACAACCTTATTTCCAGCTTTGTAATGGAGAGCGTAGCCTCTGGCTTTGCTTCATCAGATGTGCCTGCAGCAAAGCTAAATAGAGCTGACAGACTGGGGCTCTGCTATTTCTCTGGAGCTAGCACAGCACGAAGGAGGTATGGAGACATGTTTTAAGAGTCCTGATGCTCAGGATAAATCTGGTCACCTGTGGGGTTGGCAATGGTAGTGCAGAGGGAGCAGCATGTTAGCCTGGTCCCCTTCCCACCCCAGAGGCAGAGAGGCACCTAAAATCTTGAGGGAAATTGCCAGGCTTCTGTGTCTTGGCTCGGGTCCTGTGCAAGCAGCGGGATGTAGAGGGCGAGTGGCCTAGCACTGCCACTGAGACAGCCCCTGCCAGCCAGAGAGCAGAGGGAAAGTGGAACAATAACATTATCCCCTGGTGATGGCTTCAAATTGAAATCAGCTGCAAGGCCCCATCCTGCCTGCTTGAAAACAGAGGGGCTGGGAAGAGCTGCCTTGAAGGCTGTGGAGCAGCAGTAAGGTGATATGCTGAGAAAATGCTATGTTTTTAACTGCCTGAGTGCTGCTGCTCTTCCTCAGCTTCCCATGCAGTCCTGCCACCATCACCAGCGTTCACGGCCTCCAAGCCCCATCCTGCCCTGATGTGCAGGCACAGACCTCTGCCCTGCCTTGGCGAGGGGTATCCCATGCAGGGCCTGGCACTTGGGCATGAACATTTTTGATCAGCTGCCGCCCACACACCTTGTTCTCTTGGGGAGAACAAGCCAGAGCTGCTGCCCAGCTGCTGTCAGTGGGGGTCCTGTGCGTCTTTGCATCTCAAAATCCCATCTTTCTTGCTGAGCTATTGAGCTCATGCTGTTCCTGGCCCTGGCATGTTCAGGGAGCAGAGATCCTGCTCTTCTCCATCCTCTCAATGTCCCTTTGCTGATGTTTAGTGTCAGTTGAGGACGTTTGGTAGCCCACTGTGCAAGTCACCATGGGAAGACAACATGCTTCCCGTAAACATAGACAAGGCCATTGTTGCCTGCTTAATGTGCTCTAATTTAAACAAAATGGTGTTTTCAAATGAGTTCGGTGGATTTTGTTGCAGGAGATAGTAACTCCCTGTAGTTAGAAAGGGCTTTTTTCTGTAGAGAGAGGATTCTGGCTTTGAGTTAAGCTTGCAGGTTGCTGAGCTGGGCAACTCTTAGAAGCAGAGCCTCTATAGAAATGTATATGAGCCCTCCTGTACCAGCAGGTCTTGCAGGCACACAGCTCTGCAGCTTGCCTTCCCACAGTACTGTGAACTTCAGCCTGGCTCTGCTGGTGCCTGGTGGGGGGGGGGACTTCACACTGGAGTCTGCTGGCACTGGTCCCAGTCAGGATCAAGGTCACTTCTATTGACCTGAGCTGCATTCAAAACAATCACCTAGGTGTGAAAAAATCCACTGCCTGGTCCCATTCCCTGGGCTCCCTAGTCCCCACCCAGTGTATTTTTTAAATATTCTTAATGAGCTGTCATTTTGGCCGGGGCTCACTTGGCGATTTAAGGATGGTGGTAACAACGAGACCACGATGTCCAGGCAGAGGAAAAGGAGTGAGGGGCTGTCTGCTGGTTTATTTTTTTCCCCTGCTTGGTCTTTTCTGTAGTTGTTTTGAGTCCTGCAGTGATTTCTAACAGCTGGCCCAGCTATCATCCCGATCGTGTTGCTCTGTGCTGCAGTGAGCTGGGGGGACTTGGCAACCCGGCAGCTGTCCTGGAGCCTGAGCCATGAATGAGCTCAGAGGGGGAAGGAGAGAGGTTTGGATGGGAGAAACTGTATTTGTGGTGGGTTTTTTTTTTTGAAGTGAGAGGCTGACAGTGTTGACTGGATCCAGGCACAGCCCAAGCAGGTGCTGTGTGTGCTTTGCCCTTCCACGTTTCCCCTCCCTTGACCGTGGGTGGGTGCACAGACCCTCCTGCAGCGCTTGGTGAGGGATGGTCACAAGAAATGCTTTAAGTCCAGCCTGTGTCTGACCCATCACTGCAGCGCTTGGCTCTGGGCACGGCTCTCACCTGCCCTGGGAACTCGCACATAGCTCTGCCAGTGTACTCCAGTGCTGATTTGCAGCAGGCCTTGGCTCTTTCCACTCCGATGCCCCACACAGAGATATGGTTTAAGCTGTACTTTCAGACTTCAGCAATGCAACCTGCTGACAGCCTGCCTTATGTTTTATGCTACAGATCCTAAATGACAGAGCTGCATCTAAAGACGTTTCTTTTGACCAAGATCCACAGTGCCTCTTGCAGCATCCTTCTGTCCAGAGCAGCAGTGTCCCTTGATATCAGACGATGCCTAATATTTTCAGTTGATATGCTGTGTGATGTTATGAGGATATTTTCTACCGTGCACAAGGCAGGGGGGAGCTTTTCAGTGCCTATTGCATGCTCGTGTCCTCGAGCGTGTATATCAAGCTGATGCGGTGTGTGTGGGGTGTGTTTAAACAGTTTCCTTCAATTAATCTGTATAGACCCAGTCAAGTTGTAGCACGGTGTGAGGGTGTGATTCCTGTCTTGTAGAGCCTAAAGCACTCGATAGACACAGTGATCCCTTGCTAAAATGTGGTTTACAAAGCGAACCCCCCGGCCTGCAGAAACTGCTGGACCACTGCTTCCAAGTTGGTGTGTTGTGAACTGGGGGCAAACCAGAGAAATGTGTTATGGTGCTCTCCTCAAGTGGAAAGAGTTTAGCAAAGTACCACAGGCTACTGCTTTTAAATAGCTCATCTTTAAATAGGTTGCTGTCTCCATTACCGAGGGCATGTCGGCTTTCCTGGAGGGTACTGGAGGTTTCATTTTAAACGCAGTCACCTTGGGATTCTTTGGAGATGTTGATGATGTGTGGCAGGATGATCTCCAGTACATGGTGTGTGAATGGTAGAAAAGGCTGAAACCAAAACTCCTGTGAGACTGTGCATGCCGTGAGCTTTAATGCTCAAGAAAATGAGGGGCTGCTTTTCTTGCCTCTAGATGCAGACTGTGTCAATGTGTCTTTACTATTGCTCTGCTGTTCCCCTTTCCTAGCAAGCCTTGACTTCCCTGATTTCTGATACGAGCTCCTTGCAGCATGCTGCAATCCTGTGCAGACACAAGGATGGCTGCTCTGCCTTCATCTTAGCCACTGGCATCTGGCGAGCTCCTGGCTTGGACCTGTGTGTGTTAATCCTGACCTGCATCTTGCCTGCTCTTTCCACGGTGACACTGTTCTGTCCTTTGCTAGCTTCATTCCCCCAAAATGAAGTTCTGCTGGACCTCTCAGTTTTGATTTGTGCCGGTTGCTGCAGATTTTGTCAAGGATGATGCTCTGTGCGCACTCCAGCCTGGACTTGGGGCACGCTCCACCCAGTTTCTCTACTGCTGTGCTACAGCACATCTGCCCTGATGTGCTGCACTCCTGCTGTGAGATGATGAGAGATCAGATGTTCATGCTGCACTGAGCAGGCTGCCTTTCTTTTGGAAGGGATAGAGTAAACAGGCCAAGCCTAATGCTGTAGTAAAGTGGTGTTAAATTGGTGGTTGCTTTTGGGCTTCTCAGGGCTTGTTTTCTTCTAAGCTCTGCCCTTTGGGACCGCGAGAGAACGTAGGCAAACCACAAAGTGGGTCAGTGGCAAACACCGGGCCATGGCAGCGTTCAGCCGTGCGCTGTAAATGAGCAAGTCTGCAGCTCTGTGAACAAACAACCTTTTATACCTTAATGGTTATTGCAGATGCCAGGTCCCCGCTCGTGTCTTTCCAGGCATCTACCCAGGCAGATGCTGTGCTCTGGCAGGGAACAGGCCGGGAACTAACTCCAGTGTCGGAAAGCTAGCCAATAATTGTATGTGGAAATAATACTTCTCCTGGGTTTATTTAGATGCAAGTGCCCGGGTGCTCTTCTGAGTGCATGTGTGCTACCAAGCAGTTGCAGCAACAAGCTTTTTGGTATGCACCTGACATTGCTTTTCCCCAGCTGCTTGCTTTGGGGCTGGGAGAGGTGGGCAGAGGTGTGGGATGTGATGCTTTTATAAGCCATGGAGCTGAACTGATTGGGGGGAGGTAGTCTTAATTCTTCAGCGTAATGTGGAGTTGCAGTAGTGAGGTCCACGCTTAAATTAAGTCAAATGACTGCAGAAGGGGTTGTCGGATGAGCTTGCGGTGTTTACTACAAGGGGGCCAGATCTATGTTCTCTTGGTTGTGGCTATAAACAGCATAGGTGCCTTAAGCTGTCTGGCATGAAGCTATTCCTGCGAAGATTACGTTGAAATAGGAGTTTTAATGGCATGACACTGAACTTTGAATAAGGCTTTGGCTCTGTCACAACTTTCTTCTGCAGTCAAGAGGAGGTAGCTCCGGCCTCCGTGCTTCTTTTTCTAACAACAAACCGTGCTTTGAAGTGTACAGAAGAGCACTAAAAGCTGAACTCCCTGCGAGTTATTTCCTTTGAGCTCTTGATTACGCTATAGCACATGCATCCCCTCTATGATCCAGGATGGATGAAGTTCCATCCATTTCTTTTGAATACCTCATGGATCTCTAACAGCTGCGAGCAATTTATTTTGGGTATAATCAGTTAATGTTTTGGTGAAGTGCTTTGAAGATGTACAGCATCCTCAAATGCTGAGTATTGTTTCATTATTATTACTATTTAACATCCCTACGTAGCTGAACTACTGTCAGACATCCTCACTTAATGTATTTGGTGTCTGGATCTTTTCCGCAAAGGCAGATTTTTGGCAAAGGGGTTGGTGGAATGATATAATAGAGTTTGCAGTTATATAGTACCTGTCATCTGAGTCTCTCAACGTGCTTTACAGGCGCTAGTTAATTCTCACCACTTGGTAGGGCAGTCTGGCTATCCATCTCCGTGCAGATGGGGAGACTGAGGAGGAAAACCGTGACCTTTTTGAGGTCACACAGGAGGGGATTAGACCCAGATTCTCCAGAACCTGCTCTCCCCGTTGCAGTTACACAGTGCCCTTTCGCTGCGACTGTGCCACTGACCTCGTAGCAACCTCCCCTGCTCCTTATGAAGGGATGCGGCAAATGTAACTCCTATGTACTTATTTTGGATCAAGAAGCATGCGACTTGGGTTTGCTGCCATGCAAAACCTTGTGCACTGTGGAGGCTGAAGTCCAAAGCGGCACGAGACATACAGGGTAAATAGGAAAGCAAGACCGAGTGACTTCTGAAGTCATGCAAGTTTGGAGTAAGCTTTCTCTCACCAAGGTATGGCTTGTTGTATTTGCTTTTTCTTGTGATACCACCTGGAGAACAGGCATTGATTATGTTATTTAATTTGCTTTCTGGCTAGCCAGACTGCTAGCAGAACTCCCCAAAGAGCTGCTGCTTGGGATCCTGTGGGAAACCAGTCTGACCAGAAGCCACCCATCAGTATAAATCACCCTTCTGGGATGGATCGCCAGGCAGTGTTGTCAGCCTGAGCTGGTCCCTCTGTGTCGGAGCAGACCAGAGCAGCTTTCCTCGCCTCTCCTGGGGCTGTTCAAACTGATTGCTGTCAATCCCTCACCTTTCACCAGAAACAAAAGCGCTTAAAAATTGAAGAGGTGATATTAGGAGATACAGCCATGGGACTCTAGCAGGCAGTCCATCATGTCTTAGACATTAACATCTAGGCTAGAAGACTTGGAAAGCGGTTCTTCCCCCACGTGCATCCCCCAACCCAGCCCAGAGGCAACATATAGCATGGAAACAAAAAAAAAAAAATTAACTGGCGCTGCTGTTCTGACAGATAAAGAGCAACTCTTCATAAAGGACCTCTGTGTTTTTCTTCCTGCCAAGAATCATTTAAACAGCGGTCATTAGCGACTTATCTTTCCTAAAACACTAGCGAAAGCTGACATCTCGGCGAGAGACCCCATCAGTCAATGTGCTGTGGTGGAGAACAGCTGTCTATAGCTCCAGCTGTTTGCACCCTACATGTGTGATTCCCCCTCCCTTGGACACATGCTGGGACGTGGTATTTACAGCTCGCTCGTAGGCTCATGTATTACTCCTAGCAAAGCTAGGGGTGACTGACAGTCCAAACAATGCGAGCAGGGAAAATTCCTCTTGCTTACTCATAGGTTTTTGCAGGAGCTTTATCAAAGCCCTGCTCCTCCCAGGGAAAACTCTGCCCGATAACCAGGCATTACAAACAACCGTCGGCTGGGGTGAAAACTACCCTAAACAGCCATCAGTGGGACTGGGAATTGGCCTGCATATCCTGAGAGCTATGGAGCCTGTTAAGAACTGGCAGCATATTTATCTTCCTAACATGCTCGTTAAGAAAACAATGTGATCTGCATCTTAAAGGTAGGCAATAAAGAGACTGTTAGCTGCCCTAAAGTCTCCTTGGTCCCTGTGGCTCCAGTTGGTGCTTTACTGGGGTCTCTGAATGGCTCTTAAATGTCCCTTGCTCCCCATATCACTAGCTGCAGGGACTTGAAAAGGATTTAAGCTGGCTAAATATGGCCCTTAACGATTGCCAGCGCATCCCAGGCAAGGGATGCAAACCGAGGGGTTCAGACCTTGGCCCCTGGTAAAAGTCCACGTGAAAGCCAGGCAGGGTTAAATCTACAAATTTGCCAGGTTTCTGGGTTCCTTGTCTGTGCCAGGTTTGTGCATTAAGATGTCTACTGAAGGCAATGCTGTGCATGATCATCTCTTCTGGTGAGTTGAAGTTCAAGACTGGCAGCCTGATAAGCCAAACCGTTCTAGAATCTGCCTGGAACTTTAAAGGCTGGTTTAGGACTGTTAAACTTGAAACCAATCAAGCCAAACTTGAAACCTATCTACTTTCTGAGCTTTTCTTTCCTTGCTTGTTCAAATACTGGGAGGTAAGCCAGCTCTGGAAATGAAGTCACTTTTGAAAATGGCTGCTCTCCGCAGAAGGAGGCTCTGAAAATTCCCATTGTAATTTAAAGTGATTTTTTTTCAAAAAACATCTTATGAACTTGGCCCCTGAATCAGTCCCTCCCAGCTGTCCTCAAATTAAAAAGAGGAAAAAAAGAGACACTGGCACCGCAAGACTTTTTTTATGACACAAATTTTATTGCGTAGGATTCGGCGCATTGACAGGCTATAAAAGTTTATTGAAAGCAGATACAGCCTGTCAATGGGCTGACCAATGCCCCTGGCTGGGATGCATCCTCAGGCTTCTGGTGGAGGGATCTGTGTTTGCGGTTTTTGTTCTGCATTTTGACTGGGTCATCCTCAGGGAGAATTTCCCGAAGGGGGAATGCCCACCGTGAGCCACCAGCATTGGCAAAGGGGTGTGAGTCATTCCTGTGCAGAGATACGTGGTGCTGACAAGCTTTGTGGCGAGTCTTTTGGGGCTGAACACATGCATGAGGTTATACATGCAAGTAAGTCTTTCCCTGGCAGCTAGCTAGCACTTAGATTAATATTCCTATTAGTGCAAGGCCAGCCTCTGATACCCCTTCAGCATCCTGTATGAAGTGTCCAAGTTCTGCAAAAGAAGCATCCATATCACAAAGCCCACCAGACTGGGAGAAAACCAAGGTCTTGTACTGTTACTTGTGTGCAGACAGCACCTTCCCTTGGGGCTCTTCTGAACTTGGAAGGGAGCTTTTCCTATGAAAATTACTCTTTGTTTCAAAGGAAGGCTGGTTAGTCAACTGAGTTGCAATTAACTGTTTTTGGAGTACAGTGCCTTCCCCAAGCCAGGGCAGAAGTAGGAGAGATCACAGCTTCATCTGCAAAATAGGAATATGACTAGACCTGCTTATTGTGGTGGTTGAAAATTGAAGTAGCTGAGCTGCATATCTGCATGATTATTAACAAATGCCTGTGTGAACACTGCTGGAGTGCTGGGATGCAAAACATCGTGGCTAAGGTGATCAGAGCAAACTGCAGCTTGCCTCTCAATTCCTGACTGCTTGCTTCTGCAAGCTACCTGGTACACCTTTAGCGTGAGTTTGAGTTACTGTATGTGCACAGAAAGAGTTGGAAGGTGTCAGGGATTGCCCACCAAAGATGGTGCTAGCTCATCCCCCTGGGGCTTTGTCGTTTATTCCAGCAGCAGCTTTTGGTGGTGATTTGAGCTGAGGTGCCTTTGTCATGAACAGCAAGGGCAAAGTGTTGGCTTACCTTCACATCTGCTGCCCCAGTAAAGAAGGCAGCTTCGTGTTGAAGTGCTGCAGCAAAGTTTGTCAGAAATGGAGTCGGGGTCCTGAAAGTGGTGCACAGGGTGCCAGATTTACTGCATTCACAGGTCAGTGAACTTAAATAACTGTATGCCTTTGAGACATTTTGGAGACCCCTAGTAAAAAAGGGCTGTATCCAGTTGCCAGACCCCTCACCTTGTTGTCCTGTGCCAATTTGGATGTGCTGTCAGCAATCATTTGCTAGTGGAGTAGCATTAGGTAAGAACCCTGTTTTTGTATCCACAACAGTGTTGGATCAAGGTTGCCGCGTGTCATTTCATCACTCTGGCAAACGACAAGCTCGGGGCTTGGAGTGTGGAACCTTATTTTTAATAAAGGAAAAATCTTTGCACTTCTATTCTGCATCTGTCAGCGATCTCACTTGGCTGAGCCCTGGAGGAGTTCATCTGGCCCTCATGTTAAGGAAAACCAACAAATTAGTACAGATGTTTTTCTGAGAGCTACGGGGATCAGGGATCAGTGATTTAATACTGCCTGATATTTGATAGGGGACGCCCAGGGAATATGTGCTGGAAACCAGGAAGTAATATTACATGAAATCAAAATATAAATATGTTCCTAAAGGTTTAGGTAATTTTTTGCAATTTCCCCTTGTATAGTCTTAAATGAGGTCCCTCCTTCTCCTGTTGTTCCTGCACTTGTTCAGGTAGGAGGCTTGCTCCTCTTGAGCTGGATTCAAAAATCCATTGAGTAAAATGGAGGCTTTCCATGTGTATTTGTGGGCTTTAGCTCAGCTGAGGAGCACACATTAAAAAAACCAAGATGTTTTTGGAGGAAAGAAGGGAAACTCAGAGATGAGGGAGGAGGAAATAGCCCTAACCACCACGGGTACAAGTTTGCATTCAGACTTTGGGATACACCATTCGTTGTGCCCTCCCTGTTTCTTCCAGCCCTGAGAATTCACAAGGATCAGTTGGTGAAAATACCTGCAACTGGAGTCCCAAACATGGAAATGAGCAGAATGAAACCTGAGACCAAAACCAGGTTTGATTTTTTTTTTTGGCTCTCCAGAGTACGTTTTGTAGTCCTCTGACATGGCCTTACAGGTAGTACTAGTTTTTAGCTGCTCTGTAGTTCAAGCAGGCAACATTGGGCAAATAAGTCGGTGAGATAATAGCTGTAACTCCTTCTGAGCTGTGCCTAACTTCCAGTGACCGTTGGACCAAATGACGCTTCAGTTCAAAGCCCCTGCTGAGATACATCTTTAAGAAGAGGCAGCACGGTGGTGGGAGATCACAAGGCATAGCTTTTCTTGTTGATAAGCCAACAAGCTATTTTTCTGAAGGATTTGGGGGTTACTTGATTCCTGGTGGTCTGAAAGGGCACAAGTCTGTTGTCTTTTGGCATTTTGTATTCATGCACGTGTATAAGGTATGAAACCAAACGTAGGACAGGAAGGTAAACTCATTTTTCACAAGCTTTGAATTTAGGTAACTTCTCTGAGTAGACCTATTGTGGCCCTAAGAGTATGTGCAATTCTTCTTGATGGTTCTGACTTGACGCTTAGGACCTTGTGATGTGTCATACTGGTGAGTCTGTGCCTGCCACATCTCCACCGTTGGCCTTCTGTGTTGCTCAATGGCTTCACCACTGCTGGGTTGGGTTTACTGATACCTACGTAACTCACAGCAAGAGAATTTATTCACACCCTCCAAAAACCACAAGATATGGAAAATTAATGTTATCCTTGACTCTCAAAAACATAACAGTAACTGAGATGAAGTCATATAGGCTCAGCAATGACCATCGGGGGATTTTTAAATTGTTCACAGACCCTCTATCTGTCCCTGAGATGCCCAGGGTAGCCCAGCTGTTTGGCAGAGTGGGAGTGATATCTGATGTGCATAGCTGTGTGCTAAAAATTTTCGAGTGAAGAATGACTTTCCTCCCCAACTCACCACTGCTCCACCTGGAGCTGGCAGCGACTCCCATGCAGGCATAAATCAAGGGGAAGATGACAGGGTTGTGGCTGAAAATTTTTGGCTCCTGGGTTGGAAAACTGGCCTTTTCATAAAGGTCACACCATAGCTGACCTCCCAGGAAGGGGCGAGGGAGGAGGGCTGCCGCTAAGCCTCAGGCAGGGCAGAGATGTTGCTGGAGATGAAGCGCATCCTTTGTGTAACATCAGACCCAAAAGCGTTAGGCAGTTTGGCTGTTCATCACCCATTGCTTCATACCGGAAGATGACACGAACAGCAACTTCACTTTTTTCCCCACATTTCTCTTCTTACCCTTGGGCAAGGACCCAAAGCCTTCACGATGTGTAATGAATTTACTAGTCCCTTACCAGTAGGATATTGTTCTGTTCTGGCTCTTGCTGCCATTTGAGTGTCAGAAGCACATCTTTTGGTGTGTACCTGGAAGCATCTCTGGTATTCATGCTTGTGCTTCAGTTTATGGATCTGGTTTCAAATAAATGAAGTTTTTATGAATGTCATGTTGATGTTGCACTGAAGACAAAACTAATTAGAAGCCAATGGGCTTCTCAGTAGTGGAAGCGTTGAGCCAAGGAAATCCAGAGCAGGGAGTGACGATGTTCTGCATTTCACACCAGGGAAATTCCTGTGATGGCTGCTCCTTTCCCTTTGCTCATGCAATTGTGCCTTTCCGCAGCACACGGTGACTCAAAGATCGCTTGCCCATCTTAGCCCACAATTTCCTGGCTTCCATCAGGGTTTCTGTAACTGTTTTGGTAGTCCTTCTACAGGGAGAGGAAGGCAGAGGTTTTTGTAAGGCCTCAGTTGGCTTTAAATTGTATAAACCTTGTACTCTTCTTACATCCAGCCTGCAAGCTTAAGGAACATATTCAACTCCAAAAAAATTTCTCAACTCAGTGACAAATCTGCTTCCTATAAACCCAAGCTGTTGGCATTTGCTGCTACCCTCCTTTAATGCTTTATTAATGAAGTTCTTTTACAGCTGTTCCATTATTTCACCTGGGATAGGAGTCAGGGTCACAGGTGGATAATTATGTGGGTCATCCTGTTTCTATCCTCTTAAAACTCTGGTACAACATAAGCTTTCTTCCAGCCCTCAGTGTTCCAAAGCCTTATTAAAAGTCAACATTAATGATCCAGAGCAGTCTTTGGCCAGGTCCCTTTTAAATCTCGAATACAAGTTCTCTGGGCTTGCTGATTTCAAAATACCTCATTTACTAGCTGTGGCTTAACATCCTTCTTAGTTACTGTTGGATTAGAAGCGATTTCATCATTGCATGATACAAATAAATCCCATGGCTTTCTCTCAAATATAGAACGGCTGCTCGTACGGTTACAATCCCTTGGAGCTGTGGCTATACCCCTTTTCTGTGTGGCTAACTGCGGTTGTACTTACTGCATTGAGCCAATACTGTTGTTAGGGGTGGTTTGTTCCTTGAGGTGTCTATCCCGAAGAGAATGATGCAGGAATTGTCCCTGTTTCCAGGCAGGGAAATAATCAGTGTTGTGAGGTGAGGCACTGTACGTAGCACGGAGCACAGGTCCGGAGAGAAAAGGAAGAGGGGCAAGGAAGCTTTTCTGCAGTGGAGAATACAGTGTAGTGGGAAAACGGAGGGTACATTCATCGCCAGACTCGGGAAACCTCTGTGAGATGCTGGGGTGGGATGTGGGCTGTGCATGGCTCCAGCAGAAGGGGCTTTCAGATCACAGCAAGAGGATGATGGGGTGGAGGCAGGAGGTGTAAAAAGGCTAGCTGGGATGGCACTGAGGTGAGACCTATGCGCATTACTGGCACAAGAGAAAGTATCTGCACACGTAGAAGGGGTAGCCAAAGAGAAGACCAGTCTAACCCAGAGTACTCCAGCAAGTCTCATGGAGACTTTCCTAGGAGAGATGCTACTAACATGGAAATAAAAGGGTGAGAAGGGGAGCAAAGGAACAGTGATTTAGCAGTAAGCCAGGGAAGCAACAGCAAAACAGAGGCAGAATGGAAGTCATCCTTTAATTGCTACCACATGGATGGGAAGAGCTTGGCTAACCAGGGGAGGAACTGGCATTGCACATCTGAGTTTGACCTAGCTGTTAGTGCAATGTGCTGGGAAGAGTCGCAGAAGTGGAATGCAGAAAATAGTTGGCCACAGACAGGGAGTGGGAGCAAGCAGGCATGGTACGATGTGGGTGTTTAGGTCATGGAAAACCCGGTGATTCCTGCATGAAATAGGAAGTAGGATATTAACCGGTGTCTGGTACTGTCTGGCCAAACTGGTGAGCAGGGTGACTGCTCTGTACGTATGTTAAGTGGTTGTTTAAAGACGAGCATCGTTTTGGAAAAGTGTCGGAGAAACATCTGCTGGATCACTTCTGTTGCTGCTACTTATGCTTTATCACAGTCATTTTCTGAATCTTCTGAAATAGAGTACTGTATCCTATGTGGGAGATCTTTTTCTGCCTGTCTTGGTAGGTGAAAAGCAACTGTGTGCAGAACGGGAGCTCAGTAACTGCTCAATAATAAGCAGAGGTGGCTTCCAGGTTTCTATAATGATGCTTTTCTCTCTGCTTCAGACAGTTTAAAAGTAGCCTGTGTGCCAATTGCTTGCAAGTTCCTGCAGGCATACACAGAGATGATGTAAGCTTTATAGTGCAACAGGTGAGCTGCTTGGGTTTGGCAATAAAAAATGCCCAGAGCTTCCACACATGCTTCTGTTGACTTTTCTGATTCCACATTAATTGAATACCTGCTGCCTCAGGGTTTAGCCCCTTTAATAGATCCAGAGTTAGAAATTTTGGGCAAGTTCAACATAAATAGAGTCCAATTCACATAAATCTACCCTGGGAGCATCTTGCAAATAAACATGTGGCAGTATCAATGCAGAGAAACTCTACCCCTGTGACCTGTGTTACTTGTAATGACTCCAGAAACTCTTTTGAAATTGAATGTTTGAATTGGGTAGTTTGCCTGATATTTACTTACATAAGTGCTTGCTGTGACATAGAAGAAAACAAGTAAATGCCAAGGCATAATGGCAGTTACTGGTGATTTATTCTCGACCAGGTAATTTAATTGCCTTTCCTGATGGGTAACCAGATATGAGGAGAGGGAAGAGTAAACTTGTATATCTTCGACTCGAAGGTTGTTGGCACTATGTTGGGGACCTTTCTCTAACTTGGGAAACACGGTCTGGAGGCCGCTGCTAAAAGGTAGATGTAAGCAGGAGAAAACCAGACACAGAACAGTTGTTAATGGTTCGCTGCCAAAACAGCAAGCTTTATTAAGTGAGATTTTTGCCAGGCCTGAAAAAAACCACTCAAACCCAAAGTGTTTCATAATCCCTGAGGTTCTGGATGATAGAAGAGGGAATACGTGTGTCAGTGCTGCCAGTCAGGGAGGTGCTGCGAGCCTGCCGGAGGATGAGATTAGCATTTAAGGCGACTGTCGCAATGGAGAGAAACACCCTCCCTTCTGGGTGGGGAACGAGCCCTGGATATAATTTGTCATGGACAAGGTTTGCACATAAATCACCAGGTGCATGAATAGAGGAGGAAGAAGGACTGGCCAGCTAACAGCTCTGCCTGGGAGGGTTTGGAGTTGACCTAGGCCTGGGTCGCATGTGGTTTTCTATTGCAAATAAAAGAAGCCAAGTATCGTGCCGGGATGTATAAACAGGGCTCTCACAAGCCTTCAAACTCGGCATTAGCATGCTGTCAGCTGTCACTTGTAGGAATTGCCAGCGTAGGCTGGGATGGCGGGGGGATTATCTTTGTGTGCTACATGTACGTACGCACTTAGGTGTCTAAGTCAGGAATATGTGCGTCTTAGGCTCTCTATAGACTTACAAGTGCCTTCAGGGAGTGATGGAGAAAAATGATGGTGTATGCTGCCTGGCAGCACCTTACCTCTCTCCATTGACTCCTCTGGGAGCTTTGAACTGGTGAAGCTTCTGCATGAGGAGTCTCATCATCAGGCTTTTGAATAAAAGCCATCCCCACATTGCAAACTCGATTTCACTGCTGCAAGCCCTGGAACAACTCTGGCAGTTTAATAGGAGCAACCTCCACTGGAAACCACCCTCTTTTTAAGACCGCCAGGAGGAAATGATTCTGCTTAACAGTAACAGCAGCTTTTAGGTGAGGATACAGTTACGTGGGATTTGAACTCAGACCAGTCCCAAGCAATGAAGTTACCCAGTAGCACCCAAAGCATCAGGACTAGGACACACTCCAGTTTGCTCGGTGCCTTGTTGGAGGGCAGATGACTTCCAATGGCACAGCGGAGGTGGGAATTGGGTCTGCCTACCCCACTCGGCCAGTTTGGAACCTGTGGCAGATCTCAAGCCTGATGAGAAGCAAGGATGCGCGTTCCCTCTGTGCCACCTACTCAGTATTACTCATGTGGAAAATTTGGCAATAGGTCCGCAGTGGGAATATAATACCCAAACACTGGAATAGGTCACTCTCTGTTGCAAAGGATTTGTTGAGTATGTTTAAGGAAAACACCTTTAAGATTTCCTGGAAGGTGTTGGGTGTTTCAGTTTTGGTGTAATTGCTTTAGTATTCCCATAGGATTTTAATGATGTGTTATAGAACAATTTGCAGCGTCCTGTGTGCAGAAATTAAGATGTCTGAGCTGGCTGGTGTCGTAAACCAGGCTTCGATGTCGAGTGTCTTGGATATTTATGCAACTGGAGGATTTGATGATAACTTGAGTAACAGCAGGACTCTTCCCTCTAAAAGATAGCTTTAGTCTCCAAACCTGGATGGTCCCACTAGTGGGGAAGGTGTAGGGAGAAGGGCTGCTGAAGCACGGCACGTGGGAGGTACGGGTGTGGGAATTAGGATGCTGAACTCCTTCCCAGCACTGTTGCAGTCTGTGTGTGACTTCTGGGTAAGCCCCTCTGAGTCACAGAAACTAGTGATAATGATAATCCTTTGCTCCAGTCTTGTCTGCCTGTCTCTTCAGACTATAAGCTTTCTGGGAGGGGAACATCCTCTTTTTATTATCGTTATTAGCGTAATTGTGGTGCCACCGAGGGGGCCCAGTCACAGACTTTATCACATGTTCATGTGTTTTGCTGAACTGTAATGAAACAGCCCAATTTTCAGTAATGTGCAACTCTAACCAGAATCAACGGGAGCTCTGCCTTGCTGAAAATGAGACCCAGGCATTTATTGTGCTCAAAGACAATCGGTCCCTGGGTCTCCCCAAATGCTTCTGCAAGCATCTGACTGCAAAACTGAATGCAATATGCCTGGTTGCCCTCAAATCTGGATGGGTGAAAATTGCCTGGGGAGATTTAGGCACTACTTTAAGGGCAGAAGTGTGTTATTTATGCAAACTCCATTGATCTTCACTTCTTGATGCTATCTTGCCCTGCGTCTCTGAGCCCAAAGTTATCCATAGGTGTTCCCAAATGATTTGAAGGAACGCGAGTGCTCGGTGGTGTTGTGAAGCAGGATATGAGCCAGCATGCTCTAAAGCACGCAAAAAAAATATTTCCCTGAAGCGAGGGGATCAGTTAGTATTCCTGCATGGAAATGAGACAGCAATGAAAAGCTCACCAAGGAGAGATTGTGCTCTGCAGGGTGCCAAGATCTCAGTGTTCATTATCAAAAATGTAAGCAAACAACAAATTAAAACTGATTATGTTTGTTTCCCAGGCCTTTGTCTATACAGGGGATTAAGTCTGGCTTCAGCTGTTGGGGATTGGCATGTGGCAGGGCTCTGTCACTGCAAACCACTGCAGAGCACAGCTCTCCTCCGCATCTGGGGTCTGCTCTGTGGCAGTGGAAGTATTGCTGGCTAAAGGAAGATAAGGGCATAGATGTAGAAATGCTCATGAAATATTAGGTGTGCAAGGGTACCTGGGGGTGTCTGCAAGCTGTAGGCTGAAAAAATGGTTTTTTATATTCCCTGTCACTAAGAGCTCTGCAGGTGATTGAGGCTAAAGCACCACATCCTCTGGCATCACTTGGCACAGCCGCCTTGGCTGTGAGGATGGCAGAGCAGTTGGTAGGGTTTGCTATCCAGGGTGGGAGCAATATTTTGGTATGCTGAGAAGGTCAAATGGAAGATCTGAATGGTAAGGGTGGCCTTTACAATATGGATGTTTTCTACTGAGATAAAACATGAAACTTCAAAACACTGCTTTTAGTTGGACGTGTGAGTTCAAGCACACAATTAGAGGTTTTTGTTCTTCTTGTCACATGGAAAGAAAAAATAAATTGAGTCTAAACCTTCTTGGTGGGATAAGGGTGTTTTCCTGATAAATTCCCCAAAGTCAGATTTCCCATGGCAGCAGTACAATGGGACTGTGAACCCTGTAAAAACACTAGAAGTGTGGAAGATTTTCTCCAAGGGAGCTTATCTATGCTGCTTCTGCAAGAGTTAAATCTATTTGCCTTAAATGCACTTGTCAGAAAACAACAACAAAAAAAAAATCTCAAGGAATACTGCCTTTAAAAACAAGTTATTCAACCTGGGAAATGCTTTTTGGAGACTGGTATTGAAGCAGATGCCAAGTTTCCCTCAGTGCTGTCTGTCCAAACACTTGTTTAATTTCACAAACCTTCTCGAGCACTGGGGAGAGGAGCAGTAGGGAGATATTGCAAGAATTTTGTCCCAAGCATCCAAATGCCATGCTCCTAAAAGGAGCTGGCGTGCTAATGTTGAGCTATGTGCGATTACCCCAGGTAACCCAGAGCTCTTAATATCCTGGTGCTGGAATATGTAAGCAGTGTCAGCTTGCTGCATGTAGTTAGCAAAGTATTTGCAAATGGCTGTTCTAGTCGCATCTTTGCGGCTAAAGCCAATCTGTTAGTCAAGTGTGCTGATAAAAGGGGAAAAATAGTGTTTCTGTGGTAGGATGCACTAGTGGGACCCTGCTAGTGATGTCTCCTATTGCTAGAAGCAATGTGTTAGCTGGAGGCAGGTCCCAGGATGTATCACAGACTCAAGCCATGGCCTGTCTGTCCTTTCATTATGGCCAAACCTAAGGGGAGAAGCTTTCGAGCATACAGAAAATGCAATGTCAAGCTGGCATGTTGCAATGAAACATGGTATTACAGGAGCTTGCATGGCCAGGGAGACCTTTCTGGTTACCTGGCTTGTATCTGGCAGCTTAGTGTGCTCAAGTCTGCTCCGTTTTAACATCAGTGCATTGGCCTTACTTTGGTCCTTTCTCCCTCTCCTGTGTATTTATCAAGTTGTCAGGAACATAAGCCTGCTTTCCAGCAAAACGGATGCATTGGTCCAGCGAAAAGGATGATATGGCCTCCTGGGGAGCTGGGGTTAAGCTGTTATGTCCTTGAACCACCTGTACTCCAACGCTGGGGCTTTGCTGAAGGCATTGCCTGCTGTTTGCTGTTTCTCCTCGCCCCCTCCTCCTTCCAGCCATTGGCTGCAGTTTGTATTTCCCCTTTTATTGCCTTTGGCTCCGTTGTAATGGGCGGTGCAGTATTTTTGTTCTTCACTTAATAATCTTTTGGCGGCTGTTGGACATCATTTCTCATTGTATTGGTGGAGGATTAGCTGAGATGATGGGAGATATTTCCTGTTTTAGCCAGCGGGATGGGCTTTGCAGGGCTTGTACCTTCTTTTCACATAGTGTAATGCTTTGTTTGGGAATGTGCAGAGGCAGCTCGTCTATGGGAAGGGAGCGCAGCCCTTGAAGCACGATCTGCTTTTATTTGTGGCAAGAAGACACAGGGCAGGCAAAATTACTGGTATTGCCAGGCTGGACAGACCATAGGGCTGAAAGTCCCTGGTGTCTGCTCATGTCTGCATTGCAACAGGGTTGCAGGCAAATAGGTTGCTTCTATTTACCCCAACCTTGTATCTAGTCATGGTCCTTCTCTTGGTAAGCGTTGGTAAGCTTCAACACCGATGGTACCATCTGCTTTATACCCGTAGTGGTTATAGAAGCAAAGGGATGCTGCAGGGTTTTATTCAGGGTGTCTGCAAGTGGCTGTGACTAGGAGCAGAGAGGATGCCCTCGTTGCTGCGTGCACAAAAGTGGATTGCAACAAACTGTCTGCAGGGCAATGGCAGGCAGACTTTTCTGCAAAAAATAAAGCAATGCCCGGAAAAAGGTTAGACTTCTGGGAAAGCGATTGGAGAAGGGTGGGTCTAGGCCTTGGTGACAGTACAAGGGTGTTATCTAGCATAGTTCAGTAACCACAGCCCCTCTCAGGTTACTGTTTATTGACCCAGATGGTATCTCCAAGGGAAAAGATGTATTCTCTTGCAATATCTCTTCAGCTCTAACTACTGAGCCTCGTGTTTGCACTCTCTCATCCAGCTGTAAGGCTTCACGGGCTCCTGAAAATCCCTAAGGCTCTTTCCTCCTTCTGCTGTGTCTTATCAGAGCGCGAGGTAGTCTCCCTGTCCCATGGAGCCGAAGTCTGGATCCTGTATTTCTGTCTGCTGGCACTTCCGCGCCTCTGGTGGGATGGTTCTTCGCTGGTGAGATCAGATGCCCAGTGGGGCTAGCGTTACAGGAGAGAGAGGTTTAACGTTACGCTGTAGATTGTAAGTGGAGACAATCTTAAGATGAAAAAAAAGGACTTTCCTGGTTCCAAGGCGATTTAGTTTTCTTGTAATAATAAGTGATAGGTGGTGGGGGAGGGATTAGCCATGACATGATCCCTTAGCAATGCTTCGTGAAGACAAGAGCTACAGACTTCTTTAATCTTCCTGCCAATTCTGAGTATGGGATATGGTACCAAATGCTGAAAACCCAGACAGTTCAAGAGTAGAGGAAGGAAGTTAATGGTTACTGGAAGAAGTTGGGGATAAAAATGCACCGCGTTCCTTGTTGCACGTAGTTTGTGCTGATCTAGTCCCTAGATATTGACTGTCTGAGATCGACTGCTCTAGCAAACATGCCTTGGGTTTTACTGGAGTGCAGTGCTATGGGATTGTCATTTCAACTATTGCAGGAAAGCAAGGCTTTGACTTTAACAAACCCTAATTTCTTTTTGTGGCCAGCTCTGCTTTTTGCACTTTTGTTAGCTTTTTCCAGTGAATAAATGTGGGGAGGACCCTCTAAACAAGTTTATCGATGAAATTTGTAGCACAGTGGTGTGACTTTCCTTAAAATATAGGAAACGGGGATCTCTTGTCAACCCCCGCTCTGTTAGTGTGCCGCTCAGTTTCAGTGGGAGCAATGGAAAGGACTGTACTCTAGTATCTGAGCTGGACTGTTTCATCCCTTAACTGCCTGAAATACTGGGGACTTGCTGCCTTGTTAAGAATTATTTGGTGGAGGAGCAGGGCCCAGAAACTGCAATTACTGATGTGCAGTAACTAGCAGAAGCTGCCTCTCTTGCACATCTGCTTCCAAGGGGTCAGCAGCAGACCTCTCCCAGCCCAATGTCGAGTTGGTGGGACCTCACACCAACCTGAAACGGGGTAAAGAAACAAGGAGGGGGGATGATTTAAGGAGAGCGGTTGCTGCTGGCAGCCAGAACAGTGAGCAGCTCCCACTGCTTCTCTTAAGAGGGGACTTGTATGTCAGGGTTGTTTTTTTGGACATCTGGCTGCTGAGTGGTTTGGGGTTGGTGTTTATAGCTGAGCAAAGGGAGAGGTACGGAGGAATAGGTGGCTGAAGAAGCAAAGTGATCAAGTTCCTCTGCCAAAGTTTGGTAGGCCATGCTTTAAGTGGACATTGAACAGCAGAGACAGACAAAAGCTTTCTCATCTCTCTGAGAATCATTAGTAATTTGTCTCTGAGAAATACAGTGGAGGAAATAGCTTGGAGAAGGGAACGGGAGCTAAACTGTACTCCAAAGCTCTTAGTGACGTTTTTAATCTGTGCTGCTGTATCTCCCATTGACAGTTTTCTAAAAACTACTAATCACTGTTCATGCTGGTCCTAAAATCAGGTCTATTATAGGAGTTAGAAATACCAGCACTCTTCCAAAGAAGCTGATTTTTATTATATTCCCAGCCTAATACTGGAAACCTAAGAGCTTTAGAATAGAGCTGGCTGCAACTCCAGCATTTCCCCTGAAAGAAAGTAAGTTATGGGAAAAATCCTTTTTTGACAGCCTTCCACAAAAAAAAAAAAATTTCTAATTTTCCCACAGGAAACTTTCAAGTTGTGGGTAAGTGGGTTTTTCCTCACTTTCTTGCTGTCTCTAACTCTTTCCAGCTCGAGGCTGACATTTCAAAGTGTTACTCTTGTTCTGAGCTGGCAGAAGTTGGACAAGGGCAGTCACGGGTGAGGCTTTTCCTTGCTGCTGGAGAGAGCCATTTGGAAGTAGGCAGAAGTCTGCCATTTGAAAGTGCATTTTTGAACCGTAATAAACTTTCTGCAATGTATTATTTTTGAGGTTTTCTAGAAGATGACAACTAGCCACTCAAAGGGTAAGGTGGCCCACGGTGGCTGTGTTGTGGTACCTGCAGGAACATTTAAGGCTTGCTTGGTTAGATCTGCTCTGTACTGCTCTTAATGCAGTGAATGTGTACCCTGAGGCTGAGGTTAATGGGGATGGGCTGATGTGTGGTCCTCATCTATGATGGGAACTTGCAGATGCTCTACCAGTGATGCAAAAGTAGTAGGACTGGTGGTCAGCTTGGCTTTTGCTATGTAGATAAGTCGTCTTAGCTTTAAGCAACCTTTTGTTCTATATACATACTGGCATCAGGCACTGTTAGAGCAGAAACAACACATCAAGAAAGAGACGGTCCTGCTGGGAAGATTTAACCATCAGTGCTGAGCCTGCAGCCATCCTGCTCTGCTGGCTGTCTTATTTGGGTGAGAAGATTTAAGCAAATAAAGCTGTTTTCTCATATACAAGGCTCCAATATTAGACGTGCAATGAGAGGGATGATGAAGAACAAAGGTCCCAACAGCAAGACCATCTCATTGCTCAGTCTGGCGAACAAACGGATTGAGGATCCCTTGCATATATAATGTTAACAATGTTTTAATTTATGTGGAGTTTTTACTATTATTACTTTAGCTGCCAAGATTTCCTTGCCAGCTTTCTCTATTTTGGTTATTTTTAATCCTTGCTTATTTGCGCTCTCTATCCCAGCCTTTTCAGACTTTTATGACTCTAATGCTAACCCCTCATGCCCTGCAAACACATGCTCAATAACTTTACTCACGTGAGTCGCCTTTGATGTTGAAATCAAGTTAAGTATGTGCTTTAGTGTTTATAAGATTGGGTCCTTAGTTTCTTAACCCTTGCCCAATAAGTTTAGTTTACCATAGTTTTTGCAATAAATCCCTGTCTGTTTCATTTCGGAGAACAGCTCGATGTTTTCCCCCACCTCTGTCGAGAGACACTACAGATGTGTGATACTTGGCACTGTAGTCTTTTTTTTTTCTTTGCCCTTTGTTTTTGCTTATGACTTTGTCTCTGCGCCTCTAGTATCATGTTTTCCCTCCTATATGGCTCTGAATAATCAATTTAGAAAGCCAGGAAATAAATCAAAGCCTCAGATAGTAATGTAGAAAGAAAGAAGGGGAAAAGCAGACATATGGATTTCATCACCAGCGGAGGATAACATGTATAATAACAACAGAGTGTAAATGAGTATATGTACTCACAGGAGGCTCTTCCAAAATGATTGTTTTTGTACATGACTGGGGAAGTTATTTTGTGGTTTCTGAGTTCTTTGGAACGATTGCATCCTGGCACCGCCTAAACTCTTTCCCAGCCCTATTCTTTGCAGCACGGCTTTTGTCGGGTGATGCTAAAGCTTTGGTGCAACCGGCTGTGCCCTGGGAAGGGTTCAGCAGTTCTAGGGACTTCTCTGAAGAAGACTTCCTAGCGGCGCTTGCGTGCTCAGCAATGATGGTTTCCGTCCACATGTCGCATCAGAGCACTGTGGCTTGGAATTCACTGCCTCTCTCCTAAACAAAATTAAACAAGAGTGCAAGTTCTTCACTGGCCAAGATAAATGATGGAGAGAACAATGTCCAATGGTGTAAAGCAACCCCAGCTTTGTGTGTTTGCTTTGAAACCATAGATCCCTGCGCTTGGTCTGTGCTCACGTGTTGACTAACACAATGGGTGTTAGAGAAGGGACGGCAGAGACCCAGCAATGGGGATGCTTCCTTGACTTGCAGAATTTGTGTTGAAAGCCCAGCAGAACACTTTTGGTTTCTTTCCCATAGAACAGGATTTGCTTACACACTCTTTTGCCTCTGTAATGGAAGAGCAAGTTAAAATGCATGTGTATACCATGATTTGTTAGAGCTGTCAGCTGAAGCTGTTGTGGCAGACTCTTAAGTTGAAGTCAGTGATGCTTTAGCTAAAGGGGAGTGGGGTTCGGAGGTTGTCTTTACCCCACCTCCCTCTCAGCCATCACCTTTACCACCACTATCAGTGCAGAAGTTGCTTCCTTCTTCCAGTTTTTCCAAAATGATTTATTAGCCGATGCCCTTTTACTAGTAGGGTGGTGGGTGTTTAAAACCCTGATGGCTTATTTAATAGTTTATGGGATAATACCACAAGCCATTACCCTGTCAGAGGTGGGAAGACAATATAAGCCAAGGGTAAGGTCTTCATCAACAGTACTCCTCTGCAGATGTAAAATTAGGATCCAAACCCAACTGAGGCTTGCTTATCATGCTGGTTACGAGCCTCTCTTTGAGGGATTTTGGTTAACTGTTTCTCAGTCTCTGAAAATTCCTGTAGGAAATGTGTTTTTTCTACTGAAAATCTCAGGGGGGGAAATAGGAACACTTTTATTTTGACAATTGTTAAGTTGGTTATTCTGATTTATAGTCAGAAGCCGATAATTTTGTTATCAAAGCTAATGTAAAAATCCTTAAAAGAAAAAAGGTAATTCTGAGTTCTTGCTCCTGTGATGTGGATGTGAAGAAATTCAGGATACTGCAAAACTTCATCAGATAGGGAAATCAGTTCTCCCCAGCCTGTTTCACAATTCTGTGCTTCCCTTGTGAGTGCAAATCCAGCACCTTTCACCAGCAATAAAAATCACACATTTTTCTGGTTTAGTTTTGTTTTGAAAAAAACCCAAAACAAACTCTTCCTGGCAGAATCCACCAGTTGTCCTGTAATTGCATTTCATTGTGAAACAGCTTTTCCTAATCAGAGCTTGTGCCCCGCATGCCATTTTTGGCTGGGATAGACTGTACGTAGATGCCAGAGCACGGTCTCGGATGGGCTCTGGATACCATCAAAGCTCAGAGGTTGTGTGACCACCCTCCATGGCAAGTGGAGGGGGGTACAAAATTAGGAAGGGTCAAAATGAGAAACATGATGAAGTGCAGGTCCGAAGAACCTCTGAGTTTCAACTACAGTCCTTTTCAGCCTGAAAAACTGCCCTGTCCTGGCTCTAACTTGCCCTTCGGTGATGCTGTGTCTGATTGCAGCTGGAAGGCAGGAGCTGCACTGGAGCCTTGGCACGGAGTTTGAGGGGGACCAGGGCTGTTTTGCTCTTCTAACAGATAACAAATAGCTGACCTGATGTGTTAAGCTGTGACAAAATGCTGCAGTGCTGGTGCTCTAGGAAGTGACCTCAAGGTTTGTTTTCAGCAGAGCGTTTGAGGATGTGTTTGTTGCTGAACAGGGCTTGTTTTGCGGGTCCCAAATATTTTGTTGAAACAAAGCTTATTTCTCAAAGCTCTTTCCAGGATGTTGTAGTTCCTGGCACCATAAGACAAAACAATCTTAGGAGTGAAGCAGACACTTTGGATGCACTTTAGTGATGGATAATCTCATGTTACTCAGTTAAACTCGAGCAGAGGGTATCTTACCTGCTTGACTGCAACCCTGCAGCATGAATGCTATCAGCAAGCAACTGCGGAGGTATCGTAGCAAGGTGGGCCCAACCTGTAATACTTAAATTGCTGCAGGTCTGGGTCCAGCCCGCAGTTTTGTGTTGCGCAGAGGTTTAGAAACAGCCTGGATTAATCCAATCGTAATTTGAGTGTCCATTTCCCTTGCAGATCTCCCAGCTTCACTAAAGGCAATCCATGCTGCCGAGTCTGTTCTCCTTGGTCTCTCCATGGTGTAGATTAAGGTTGGAGAAGGCATCTTGTGGCAAAAACTCTGGGTTCCGCTGCTGTGGTTTATCCAGAGTCCTCTGGAAGTTGCTGGGGTGCAGACGGGGAACTCAGTTTGGTTTCTGATACCGTTAATCATTCATTCCACAACTTGGGAAGGGGTCAGAGCTTGTTCAATTGCATTGCAGTGCAGGAAAGCATGATTTTGTCAGGCAGCTTGGATTATGAGACTCCTTGCATTTCTATTTCACCTAAATTTAAAAGGTTGCATCGTCCGCTCAAGCAGAAGCGCCTGTGTATAGGCTTAATTATGCATTTTAACATTATTCAATACTTCTGTATATTGAGCTCTGAACTTGTCTTAAATCAGTGGGCCTCTGCTCATCATGGCTTTGTGCCTCAGTTTCCCCACTCAGTAGATGGCAATAATAATAGCTGCTCCCAAAGCTAATCAGCAGGCCTCTTTGCATATTATTCATGCTTATCCCAATGCAATAACACACTATTAAGCCTAGAGCAGTGATGCCTTGAGGTTGTGAATTTATGAAGGGGAGGCTCATATCAAGAGTACCTGAAGTTTTGCAACCCCTGTTGCTGCAGACATCGGCATTTGAATATTCCAAAAAGCTCTTTCATCAGTTTGTTCTTGATCTTAAGAAAATCCTTTTGGACCCCAGACCCTCTGTCTCCCTACCTGTAAAAGAAATAAGAGCACTTGTTAGAGCGAAGGGTGTTGTGTGGGGAAGGAGGCTGTTGTTTTGTTACCATGCGGACTGCGGAGCCGGCCGTTTTGTGATGACAACACGAGTCAGCCGAGACCCTCACGGGCTTTTCCCAAGTTGCACTGGCACCGCGTTGGTCAGAGGAGTAAAAACATGTGTTTGTGTTTCTGCTCCGTAAACGGAGCGAATATGACTCACCAGAAACATGCGGGGCAGATGTTTGTGGTAATGAGGTGTCATTTTTATACAGTTACTTTTGTGAATACAGCCACATTTTAAGGCTACTTTGCATGCCTGAGGAGCAGTTGTACTGAAATTGGGGGGGAAAAACTCTGAGACTGCAGTGGTTTAGAGCAAAGCTTTCAAAAGCACCCGGTGAGTTGGGAGCCCCTGCTTTCATTTCAGCACGGCTTTAGGGACGTGGGAGCTTATGCTGTGCTGGCAGTCAGTGGGGATGGATGACAGGTACTCAGATATTTTGAAAATGATACCTCTGGTCCAGTGTGATCTATTTATATAGGTAGAGTACTTACAGATAGAAGTTATTTAATCTCCCAGAGCTTATGCGCATACCTCATAATAATGCAGATGGATTGGATAAGTAAAATAAAAAACCAAACCCAACCAAAAAATAAAAATCAAATCAAGTAAAACCTCTTTAAGGAGGTCAGAGCACAAGTCCCAGGGGTGCTTTTGACTATCTTGCCAATGCAATATATGTTTTACGGCGCTCTTAAAATGTGGGTAGCATAATTGAGGTCTGTACATGTTTCTATTAGGAGCAGGGCTAGTGAATTAACCCTTGCAGCGAGCTCTGGGCCACCTTTCCTCTTGGCCGTAACATGTCTAAATGTCAGATTTCCCATGGCCTTTCATGGTTTCCAAGAGCAGTCTGTAAACAAACACTCCTTCTCCAGGGCCTGTATCGGACCTTTTTAAAACCCTTGTGCCGTGACATGGCTGTGGCTCTAGGAGGTGGCTTGGGAGAGCGGTTGTGACTCCTGCCTCTCCTGTTGGCAGCTGCTGGTTTCTGTGCTGTCCAGTCTAAATCTTGTTTGCAAGGGAAGAGGAAGGAGATGATCTTCTAGAGCATTAGAAGTGGGTTGATTCCAAATTTTTTTTGCGTCCGTTGTGGCTTGGTATCTTCCACTTCAGTAGTTAGCTTTTGGGGGAAGAGCAAAAATCTATTCATCTAAACATTAATGAAGTTGGGGTGAACTGTGCTCCACAGTGCATCTGGCTGTTCCCTAAAGCATGATGAACTGAAAACCATGTTATTTTTCTCCTAGCTAGCACCATAATAATGCTGAAATAATGCATTTATACCCAAGCTTTGGTAATGACAGCTCCTGGACTCTAGTCCTAATTTTAAAGTTTCTTATGTTCTTATTTGCAAAAGTGGCCACTGCTCTTTGGTGCTTAGTTGCCTTTCTCAAAAGACTTCAGAGCTTTCATGAGGGTACCGATCATCGCAACCCAAGCTGTCACCCATGCTGAATCCAGTGGGGAAATCGGGCCTCCTGTGATTTCATTTTTAGTGTTCAAACACCAAGGCCTCCAAGTGTGCAGGCTGCTTTCTGAAAATATGGGCTGGAAAAACACCTCTTTCTGCCTTGGCTTCTCCTGTAGAGAAGGGAGGAATCATACCTACATCGTAGAAGAGTTGTGGTTGATAATGTTCGCAAAGTGCTTTTTAATCCCCTGCTGAAAGGTTCTGTGCGAGTGTGAGTTATAATTATTACGTAAATGTGTCTCATATTTTCCTGCACAAGCCTTCGACTTGCCGCAGAGATGTTTTCCCAGCCTTTATGTGGATGCCATTGGGTTTGTAGCTTCCTGGCCCGTTGTAGGCAGCCGTAGTAAGGCACAGATTTCCAAAAGAGAGAATTAGAGTCTTTTCATCAGTTTTGAAAGCCAAACCAAACCCCAAACCACTTCCAAGAAATCTTTCCAAGAGGAAAATTGATCATACATCAACAGGGAAGAGATGCAACTTCATTAAGGATGGGTGAATGGCCCTGGTTCCTGCATACAGGTGTCCACCTCCGGACCAGAGGTTTAGCCCACAGGTCAGTCTGGTTTATTGGAGGGGCCATGGACAGCTGAGAAAACACGTGCTCTTCATCGCATCAGATCATCTGGCTAAAGTAAACCATGAGGTCATGCCGACATCACTGTGTCACCCCGCAATAATTAAGACCGCTGCTTGGTTACTTTGCAGCCCCCAGCCCCAGCTTGCATACAGGTGTGTTGTTATTAAGCAGCTGGTATAACAAGTCCGTGCCAGCGTAAAGTATGAAACAGCTCAGGACCTGTCCAAAACTAACACAGCCGGGCCTTGAAATGGAGTCCTGGGGGTGCAGTTCTCCCTCCTGGAGATGAAAACAAATCGTAAAGGTTAAAAGGCAGGAATCGGGGCTGTTGCTTTCTGCAAACTTAGAGGAATCTCTGCGCCTCGTCCCAGGAGAAAAGGAGTTAATAGGTAGCCAAGGCGAAGGTTTAAAAATAGAGCTCTTTGCATAGCTATTTGGTGATGTCTCTGTCACATTGGCTGGTGTTCGCTGCTACAAATCCCAGTGCATTCCCAGCAGGTTTTTAATGTTGGGTGTTTGCAGGCTTTTTACGGCAGGGTGGTGAATGGGGAAAATGGGCTTTGGAAAAAGTGACTTTGGAGGCATTGGAGTCCAGGTAGCAGGCTGAGTTGGTCCTCAGTCGTGTTGGCACGGTCCCACTGGAATTAACAAGGTGGATTTGAAACTGGGAAGACAGTTCATTGAGCCCAAGGTATGCTTTAAGGGACGTGTGTCCCAAGATGTCCTCCTTCCTTTCTTGCACGAGGTTATTCCTCTTATTCAGTCTTATTGCGAGACATGGCTCTCGTGGTAAAAGATGCAGGTGATTTTTCTATCAGTTGGGATGTGCTGACTGATGGCTTGCAAGATCTGGCCATAGAGAGTCACTGCTGGGAGCTGTGGTCCCAAGAAGAGCCCATTGCTCCAAAACTGTTTTCTACTGAAATGAGCCATTCCTGCAAGTACGTTACTGAGCCGATAGCAATTATGGGGTGTTGAGCAGAGAGGGTATGGTCACCAGTAAATGGGAAAGCTGATGCTGAAACTCAATTTGTTAGCTCCATAGGTGCTGTGACTTTCATTAGTGCACGCATCCCTATTGCAGAAAGAGATTTCACAGTGCCTGCTGTGGCAGAATTGCCTGTCTTTGCCAATTTGACAATGCACTGGGTAACTGTCTTACAACAGCATGTTTTCTGATATGCAAAAGCTCCAGCAAAGCCCCAAATATCTCACTTTCAAGGAAGCTTTCCTTTATAATTCTTAAGATGTGGGCTAAAGGATTGCTCTGAATTTTTTCTTGTTTCTCCATTTGCCTAGAGCACATCTCTGAGAGCCTG
Organism: Theristicus caerulescens; assembly: GCA_020745775.1. Lineage (NCBI taxonomy): Eukaryota > Metazoa > Chordata > Aves > Pelecaniformes > Threskiornithidae > Theristicus > Theristicus caerulescens. The sequence continues at coordinate 2,716,138 of CM036575.1, read as the reverse complement.
TTGGAAGACGCACTCGGGAGATGTGGGATTAGATAGGAAACTGGATTAGCCCCTTAGGATTTCAGTCATGTGGCTTTGGTTTAATATAGAAGATTTTATTTAATATGCTTGTCGAAAAATGCAGTGTTGCATAGCTGAGATCTGATTTTCCCACCCTGTTTCCTCCACAGTCCCACTGCCTTGACTTTTTCCCACTAGAGCGAGCTATAAATACAGAGCAGGTGCAGTGAGCGCTCCAACATCAGTCTGATCCGTGGGGAAGTGCTGGGTTTTTCAGCTCCTCATTTTCAAAATCTGTGGTCTCCCTTTCCCTCTGTCCCAGTACAGATAGGGTAGAGGAGCAGGAGGAAAACTCAGCCCCAGTCCTCCTCTCGCTGCACAACTGAGAGTCCTCTGGAGCAGCACTGTCTTTCTGCTGTCTTCCTTAATAGGCAGGTGTCCAATTTTAAGTCAAGACTTCTTGACTCTCTGGCTTTGCTGCAGCTTGGTCCTGCTCCCATCAGAGAGAAGATCTGGCCAGGGAGGGAGTCTCACCTGGCAGAAGGTCTAATGCTCAATTAATGCTGTCCTCATGTGTCCTGCTGCCTCTGACACTGTGTAAAGGAAGCAAAGGTCTTGGCCTGCCTGTGCCAAAACTTTCAGAAAGGTTTTTCCAAGTTAACTGAAGGTGTTAATCCAAGTGAGAGAGTCGGAGCACACGGGACGACTGCGTAGACCCCAGGCTTCCCAAAGCAGATGAAGATTTGAACATAACCCCACGCAGGAGTTTGATACCATTAAGCTAATACAATCCAGGAGGATTCAGATGACTATTCCTTAGTGTCCTGTGTCAACAAGCCCTTATTAGATGTTGGGCAGGATCCTAGAAGCAGTTGAGACAAACATCTTCCATGTGGAGCAAGAAAAAGGCATCCAACAAGACAAGCCACTGGCCCTCCAACATTAACAAGCCCCTGCCTTGCTGCAGCTCCCTTTAGTCCGCACCACACTTGATAGCAAAGATGAGAGACAAGAATGAGCTGTTTTCTATGATACCATACCAAAGTGGCATACTCAGAAGCTGGATGTATACATCAGTTGAGTGAGGATGCTCTGCTGTAGCTGGTGTGATTTACAGTGGTACCAGCAGCAGGACTGCTGCTGTGTAGTTGTCATTTATTTCTATCCACCTAATATGTGTTTCTTTGCTGTCATGCTCCGCCTGGCCAGCAGGGAAGAATATTTCATAATCCCTGACCATGATGTCACCTGGCTGCAGGGACATTACGAGGCACAGAGCAGCAAGAGTGAAACCAGTGAGAGTCCCGAAACGGCAGGAAGGGACCAGGCTGCGCTAGGAGTTTCGTCAGCCCATTTCTCCGGCCGCAGGGAAGGCTTGGCTGCCAAAAAAATGTCACAACAGATGAGGAGAGGGAGATGCATGCACAGCCCCTGGAGACCCAGGAATGTGGGTTCTGTGGAAAAGCACAGGGAATGGGGAAACATCCTGCAGAATGGCTTTTACACCCATGGATTGGATGCGGTTTTGTATTTGGCAGGCTTTTGGCTTTTGAGTGTGAACCTAGGATTAGAAGACCTTAATTCCTTTAAAACCCAGATTTGGGTTTGGAAGGGTCAGGACAGACACTAAGAATTTCCCAAGTTTTAGGCTGTTCAGACTATAGAATTTGGGTCAGGATTCCCAACTAAAAATTAATTTCTCCATGGCAGAATGAATACTGGGCACATGGATATGTGTCAGGACATACTTTAGCCACATATTTGAGAATCACCATGTTATAAGTGAATAGGGTGGGACAAACTATCTGTGCAGGCCAGAACTGCAGTATTACGTAAGACAAGTAGTGGTGAAAACCTTCCTCTGGTCAAAGTTAGAGGGGAAGAATTAGGCAGCCAGAGCATGAAAGAAAGGGCAAGAGGCTTAATTCACATTATCCAGCGTTTCTGAATAACTGAGTGATCAGGGATGGGGATTGTACATCACCAGCATGATGTAGGAAAGCCTGGAGGTGTGGGATAAAGGTTACCTGATGTCTCCAAGATCCAAGGTGGACAATAATTTGAATCACTCCAGATCTTAACTAAGAGAACAAAGGAAGATGTAGCTTTTCAGGGGAAATCTGAGAATCTCTAAGCAGTGGTGTGCTTTCTCAAAATGCTGGTTGAACCTCCATCACCTGGTAAATGAGGTAAACGAGGAGCAGGCAGAGCAGAAGTGGTGCAAGAGCAGGGTAACCAGGAGGATCACTTCTCTTAAGGGTGCAGAGAAGTGCTGGGTTTCTTGGGAGCCTCTCCAGCTTTAAACTACTTGGACCTGACTCCCTGACAGTTCCCCAAACAGGAGTGCCCCTGAAACCACTACTGGAAGGACTAGCCCCGTTTCCCGTCCACGGGGCCCTTGCCTCACCTAGGAGGAATGCATTTGCTTCATAACCGAGATAAATGGCCTGTTGTTTAAAGGGAGTTTGTGTTGCAAACACCACACTCTTGCTCTGGGACAAGTTTGGCATGCCTCCTGCTTTCCTGCTGCCTGCCGGGTGGGATGGTGCCTCGCTCCGCCGATTCGGGGTCTGCTCTGCCGAGGTTGGATTTATTATTGGTGACTGGCCTCTGCTGTTGACTCGAAGATTTTTTGCTCTGATCTCAGAGGATAACTCTCTCCTAGGCTGGTCTCGGAGGGAACTTGCATTCCTCTCTTATCTCCCACCAGCATGAGTTATACTCCTAAAAATTAGTCCTTATTTATTAGCACAGCCCAGCCAAAAGCCATCTCCAGGATTTTGAGTTGCATGTGCAAAAATTCCACCTCCCTTTTCTTGCTCCCCTGGAGAGATTCGTTAGGAATAACCTCACCTTTCAGGGAATCGGATGCTCCTTCAAGGATGTTGACTTCCAAGAGGTTTGGAGACAGTATCCCAAAAGAGTTACTGTATTCGACTCATCTGCTTTCACTTAATGTAGCACTGGAAGAGCCCCTGGAGAGCTGTGAAATAAACACAAGGGCCCTTATTTCTCCCTTAAACTGTAAACTGAGGTAGCAAAGCTAGGATCCCAGGTACTCTGCACTTTTCCCGCCCTCTGGATTCAAAACAATCTGGAGAAATTTATAACCTGGTCCTGCTTACAGTGCTTCCGAAGCTAAGGAGAGGAGCAGGGAGCCTGACTGCAACCCCAGAGCAAAGCATCTGCCTCATCCCTGTCCGCAGGAGTGAGATGGACATGAAACTAAAATAAAACTAATGGCAGACCCAGCTGGACAAGGACAATTTTGGCTTCGGTTGAAAGTCAGAGGAAGCCTTTGCGCTGCTGATGCACAGAGGTAAAGAATTACAAAGGCAATGGGAGGGACCGCAATCAGCAGGAAAAGCACAAAAGGCGCTGAGGAGCATCAGATATATCATGATATCAAATAGCCTGAGAGGAGAGACATGATATCAGCAGCTCCCAGAGACCAAGAAATCACTAGAAAGAGAAACATCAATGCGGAGGTAGTTACAGTGCAATTAATAAAACCTGACAAAGCCCCATTTGTTGCTGTGAGCCAGCAAAGCTCTGCTTTTGCAGAGCTGCCATCTAGGATCTGAAGCTATTGCAAAGCTGAAGCGGTCAGAAAATTAATCCCGGAGCAGGGATGCAGCAGGGCATCTCTTCCCCTTCTCATTTGGTCCTGCACTAGTGTAACCCCATCAGTTTGGGGGAAATTACTCTTGATTTGTGCATCCAAGAGGAAGGAAGTGGTCCCTTGAGGCAGGATCAGACCCTGGATTCAGCCTGATGCAAGGTGTTTGCAAACCACTTGGAACCTGCCAAGTCCCTGGTTGTATTCCTTGCTGACAGTCCCCCAAAATACGTGCAAGTGCCTAGGGCTGGGTGGGTCTCCATGCCCGTGGCTCCTGCTGCAATCAATGGAGACTTGTTCTGGATGTGTGGTGTGTAATATCAGGGTTTTCATTAGTGGGGTTTGCTTTACTGGAGAGAAGAGATAACCAAGGGCAGAGATGTTGACTGGTTTAAGAAAGCGAGCAATTGTGAAGGGGAAAAAAAAAAAACCAATCTCTGAGCTGCCAACAACTGTAAAACCCAGATTATTTGACCCGTGCTTCACAGACAAGACATTTTTGATTCCAGTGCAAAGAAATATGGGCAAGACATCAAGTTACAAGCCAGAAATATCATGTAACCGGTAATGGCCCTTTATTGACATAGGAAGTGGGATGGTTTTGATAAAATAAGAGCCCACACAAATGATTTTCTGTGTGTATAATTCACAAGGAAACTCTGAGGAGTTTTTTGAAGGAATGTGGTGGTTATTTTTCCCTATGTTCTTTTTTCTTGTTCCACTATTAAACAGAAAAGGAGTCAATCGCGGGAGAAGCATCCCCTTTGCTCAGGGAGGTTGTGCATTGCCTACACCCTATAGGTTTCCCCTCAAAACCATCCGGTAGGAGCTTGGGTGAGGTGTAAATGGCAGAAATCACTTCTCCTGGTGAGAAGCACTTGAAATAGGTCTGCACATATCCTGCATTTTGGGCCAGCTGTCAGACTGTCCTCTGCATTAAGTGTTTGTCAGGACAAAAAAAAAAAAAAATAAGTGCCCTATTTCACTGCTGACAGGTAAAATTATAACTGGATACAATTCTTGGGATGCTTTTGGTAATGTCTGCATTTCAGAGGAGGCTGGGCTGAAAAGATTTGGAGGCACTGATGTGCATGTCCAGACTGTCTTTTCTGAGTTTGCGTTTCATGGTGCAAAGGTAGATGGACATATTTTGCCTTCTCTCATCTCTATTTGGTGATTGCTTGGGATTTCTTCTGTCTCAAAACCATGTCCCATCAGGCTGCCGGTGTGTTTTGCACCACGTGAGGTAACAGGGATCTAACACTTGACTGTGGGCTTACACTGAACCCAGCAGTCCCATTTGTGGTGTATCTTGCTGCCAGTTTTCTTCACCCATTTTGAAATAAATGGTTCGTGAAGACCTAAATTAATTTGGGAGGGGGGGGAAGTAAAGTATCATTAAACGTGATTAATCTCTTGCTGCTGCCAATACCGCAATCATTTCTGGAATCTTATGGCTGGATTTGTAGATTGAATCCTTGAACTTTTCTCAGACCGGCATCATGCTAACAAGGTTGTTTGTGTTCAGTTTCCTTCGTTTGCTTTGTTGTTGTTGGTTTTGGGCAGGAGGATATTGAAATAAGAAAAATGGGGAAAAGGTAAACAGGTCTGTCTGGGATTTGTGCTCGCTGGTTATTTGGCTGTGTGATGTTAGAAAGAAGTAAACCTTCTGAGTACCTTTATCTCAAAGTTTACAAATACAAATAAGTCCTACACAGAAACTTAGCACATGATGAAAGATTCAAATATACACAAGGAGAGTGTTTATTTGAATGTGCTCTCGGTTCCTCTGTTCGTATTCGGCAGTGGCTGTTTCATTGTAGGAGGTCCAAAAAGTTAATTCACCAAAAGAAGTGCAGTTTTGGAAACAGCAGGGGAGGGACTGAGGCTATTCGTGGATCTGGTTTTCGGTTTCTTTATTCATTTTTGGAAAAAGTTTGTTTTGGCTTGAGCCAAACCAAGCTTTTTCTGAGATCTTCATTTACCCAGCTCTGATGCACAGCCATGTACCAAGCCAAGCTCAGTAAATTTCTCAGACTTTTTTTTTTCCAGGGCTGTTTTCCTCCCCACAGACCTCCCGAAGTGCCAAGGACAGGTTTCCCTGGGATTCTGCTGGCTTTGGAAATGGAGTGTTGAACTCTCCCGAATCTGCTGGAAACACATTCTCCTTGCTTAAACCTCTGCTGCGTGTAAATGCACAGGCCTTACAGATTAGGCTGAGCTTTCACAGATGGACTAGGAAGAGCCAGTGATGGAAGTTAAAGCCACTGCAACTGGAGTTAGGGAATAGCTGCCTCGGCAGGGAGGGGGGGTATAAACTGCGGGAAAGTAGACAGTGTGAGGTGGGGTGGTGCATCAAATCGGGTCTGCATGCTGAAAGATAATGAAATTACCTTTTATAAAGGGTGCACTGGTAAGCATCTGGGTCTAAATGCCTTCATACAGGGAGCGTGTGGCATGCCAGGAGTCTTAATGTCATTGCCATTAGTCTTGAGCTGTGCTTCCAGTCCGAATCCCATGGCAGCCATCAGGTGCTGAATGCACCCCACTCTAGGCTACTCCTGGGGGCATTTGCACCCCACAAGCCCCAGCTCCAGCACTGCTGCCATGCCTTACCCTTTCCCTCCCCTGCCCAGCCCTCCCTGTCTGCACAGATTACCTACTAGTGATGAGTGTGTAATATTTCCCATTTCACTTGCTCTTGGCTGCCTCCAGCACGCTGCCTTTCGTACCTGTTTTAAAGGGCAGTCCCACAGCTGTAGGCTGCCCGTGGCCAGGAAATTGCCAGGGCTGGCATTACGCTCCCTGCTACCTTCCTGACAAGCGCGAGGCTTTTACTGCTTTCCTTAGCTTGGTTCTTCCCAACCCAAAACTTTTCATGTCGCAAAAAGTGTCAGGATTTAAGACCGGCTCCTGCAGCTTCAAGAGGCAGCTCTGTTTTTCTTCCTTCAGCCCCATAGGCTATTTTGTCCTGCAGCGGTGGGGAGAGAAGGGGACCGAGGAGTGTGTGTGTGTATGCGACATTACGAGAGACCTCCGGAGCAAAGCGACGGGGCCTATAGATCTATAGATTAAAGAGTGAGCGAGGGCCAAGTGCCAAAATGGTTGTGTCACTTGTAAGAGCCAGGGCCAGGAGCTGGGCTTAGCGGCACAAGTCTTTCCATTGCTGGTGACTCACTTGCTGACTTTTTTGGCTGCCCTCCTGGGCTGGAAGGGGCCAAGGGAAAAGCAAAGGAGCTGCTCACCGTGTAAAGCTCACTGCCCTGGGTAAAGGGGCTGCAGGAGAGGGGCATCGCAGAGGGATGCCAGTTGCCTTCTGCTGCCTGCCAGATAGGGTCTTGGTCCAGCACTAGGACGTCTAGGTGCTGCGTTACTGATGGTAATAACTTTGGGTTGCATCTAGGAAAAAGATGAAAGCTTAGTTTCTCATTCTCCGTGAGAAGCTGGGAATTGTTAGAAGCAACGTCTGCTAGGAAAAAATATAAAGATGTTTTAAAACACTTTACACAGCTCATGAAATATGAAAGTTTTCCAATAATTTCCCTTTTAAGTGTTACAGATGTGTCTTTCCTATCTGGTTCTCAAGATCCATATAGGACAATTCTCTTTTCTCTTTGTTTCTCTGTTGCAGTTGCTGTTCTGTGTTTGAGGGGTAATATTGAACATGGCGTGGAGGAATTGGCTCTTAACTCTCAGCATAGATTACATTTGTGTATGCTGAAAGAGAAGCTGTTTTGGCTAGCTATTTTCCATCAGAATGGATATAATACAGTCTGAAAAGGTTAAATGCAGCTTGTCTGTGCAAAGAGATATTTTAATACCGTGCTCATTGGCGTGGTGTCTGAGATTGTACCTTCCTCTGGGCAGATGCCCTGTGCATCTTCTGCCTTTTGCACCTGCAGGGCATGGTTTTTAGAGGGTAACGAAATTGGAAATATTTTCTGTCACACTTCTAAAATTAGCTTAAAATCTGTGCTTTGGTTTAGGCTTTTCGGATTTGGGAGTAAGGAGTTGAAAGAATCGGAACTACACCTCTGTTTGTTTTGGTATAAAATACCAGATTTCTTATTTTTCAACAACAGACACGCTTTCAGGTTTGGTTTTGCTGAAGGGAAGGAATTTTCCCTTTTTAAAGTCTCTTTCCGATTTCTTTTCCACATAGAGGAAATCAGGAGAAAAAGCAGGAGGAAAAAACAATTTGGTGAAACTCGCGGCAGTACTATTTCTGTAAGGGAGAAAAACCGCAGACTGCTGACCAAAGTGAGAATTCCCCTTTGGCAGCCTCCCGCGCGGCAGCGGTGCCCGCGCTCTCCAGGTGGCAGTTCCCTGTATCATCTCTCTGATCATTTCTTTGCCGACATCTGGTTCACAGCCCCTGAAGTCAACAGAAGTCTTGCTATTAATTTCCGAGGCTTTCAGATAATGCTCTGTATGCATGCAAACTAACGTGAGCATTAAATATCCTGTTAAGTCTGCTTGGCTTTTTCCATCAAACATGTCATTTAAATAACCTAATTAAATAAAGTCCTTTCATTTTAGATGATGTTTAGATGATGCATATAATTGCCCTAAGAGTGCAGCTGTCCAGCTGGCAGAGAGATTATAAAAGATGTAAAACATTTTAATAAAAAAGACCCTCCTCGGGTTTGGACTCCATAGCTGGGATGGAAGGCCAGTGCATTGCACGTGGTTTAAAACCAGCCGCAGGCATCGTGGAGCTGTCAGGGATGCTGTGACGGCAGAGATCTTTGACCTCTTCTGTCTTGAATTTTGGCTCGTTGTACCACGTAAAGCTTGGACTCATGGGATGTTAGGGGGTATTATCTCTCTTGGTTGGCACCTCAGTGCGGGACAACCTGGGACGGGATGAGTCCCGCTGCTTTTGCACCTCATGCCTGAGGGATGGGTGAACCCTGGGGTTTTCTTGCCCAGCTGTCTTGGAAAGAGCCTTTCTGGGGTGCAGGAGATGGCTAGTTGTTTTCCTGCCCCTGCCTTGCAGACACAGCCTGCACTGAGGAGGACAGACAAGTGCTCTTTGCCGTGTCCTGCTGCCTGTCGAATGGCTCTTGGCTCCTTCTTCCCTCTGTCCCCTCCAATGCATCCATCTGCAGAGCAGAGCGCTGTGAGGAGTGGCTCCCTCTGTGAGGCAGGAGTGTCTTTGGGAAGGGGCCAGCTCCATGTGTATAATATTTCCATTAACTCAGGGAGCGAAACTCTTGGGCTCAGGGCCCAGGCTGTGCTGGAGAGGCAGCGTAGCTGCAGTAATGGTGCTCGTCTGTCACCCTGATGTCAATGAGTGGCTGGGAGGAGAGCGAGACCGCAGCGTGGAGGCTCACACCTGCCTTGATAGTGGCAATGCCTTCGCATGATGTGACGGCTCCTGGGACAGCACCACCAAGCCCTGAGCTTTTCCTGAGCTCATTGTGGGGCCGGGGGATGTCGGCTGTGCTAAGGATGCTCTGAGTAATGCTTGGTGCTGCCAGCTTCCTGGCACGGCCCCGCTGCTGCGGGGCACCTGCTGCCGTCCCCTGTGCTTCATCCTGCTGGCACGGTGGGGAGGTGACAGCAGCTCCCTGGCTCGGTCGAATTAGCTGGAGTTTATTCTCCCGGGTGTGCAGAGAACACACATCTGGTCAGCAGGGACACACGTTTCCAGGACCCTCTTTTCTGCATTGCGAGTCTGTCCCAGCCAGAGCCAGAAATCCTTCACCCTGGAGACTTGCTGTGCTGACACATCCGCTCTGGCCACAACAGAGCAAATTCTGCTTTTTTTTTTCAATCCAGCTCCAAGCCAGAAAGTGCTTAGTGTTTCCCTAAAGGGTCTGGGCCAGGTCAGGTCCTGCAGGGACGGTGGCTGTTTTCTCTCCTTCCCATGTGCACCAAGAGCCTCGGAGAGGGATGCAAGTGGGACAGGTTCCCTCTGCCGCTAAAACAAGTGAGATTCCACCCAATTAACACCAGTGAAGCATCCCTGCTTCCAGGGAGAAGCAATATCTTCCTGACCTGCACAGGACTCCCCTTTCCTACTCCATCTCAGGATCAGTAGTGCCCACCAAGGACTGCTCCTCTTGTAGACCTTGACCTTGTCCATGCTCAGGCATTATTTGAACCCCCCAGTGCACAGGTAGCAGGAAAATGATCCTAGCAGAAACCCCCTGTGCTGTCACTTCCACTTAGAGATGGTGATGGTGATGTTGCCATGGTGGTGAGCAATAGGTTTTTGGCTGCACTGCGGTCTGGGGGACCTGGATCTGGGAGAGGGACCTTTCTTTTTCCAGCAAAACCCTCTGGGAAAGGATGGCCAAGGCGATACTGATGCTCCCCCTCGCCTTTTGGCAGCCTGGGTTGTTTTATTTTTCCTCTTGCCCCCTCTCTCCTGCAGCACAAAAGGACATTCTTGTACCAAAGTATTTTTTTCTGCATACTTGCAGCATGAGCGAAGCAGGAGGGGTGAGGGCAAGGAGTGGGGAATTGAAAGGTTTGGGAAAAAAATCTCACACAGGGCTTAGTTTACAAGGGACAGCTGAGCGTATAAACCCTGTCTCCAAAGAGGGTTGTTAGGAGCTTTTCTGGCAGCATTTCCCCTCCTACCCCCAACCTCTGGCTAAGCTGCTTTGAGGGAAAACAGAAAGGGAAAGGGGGGGGAGCATTTCTGAATGCTCCAAAAGTCAGACCTCAAAAAAAAAAAAAAAAAAAACAAACCAAAAAACAAACCACTGACAGACACAGCAAGGCTCATTGAGCTGAGCAAATAAACCTGGACAAGTGGGCTGGGTGGCTCTGGGGAGGTGGGTGAAGTGGTGCGGATGGGGGTCAATGTCTTGTGCATCTGAGACATCATTATTTGGTAGGGTAAATAGTCCCAAAGAGGGACAAATGTCCCCCTTGCAAAATAAGCTGGTGGCTAGCCTGGGTGGTGGATTCCAAGGCGTTCAGCGGGGCGTTGGGCACAGAGGACCCATAAAATTCACAGTAAATCCTCATCCCAAATAGTTCTCCTGGTTTGGACCCATCCCCTCTGGTGCCCCAGGACACGGGTTTTGCGTGGTATTTTGGGCAAGGTAAGATGCTGCTCCTAGCAGATTGCTTGTAACCCCACCTCCCTCTTCGTCTTCGTGTACTTTTCTTATCTGCGGTGTGGCTAAGGATCTTGATATTTGACTAACTGGGATTATGGTACCAAAATCAGCAGTCTCTGTGTTTTTAGAGACATGGCATTGAAAATCAAATTTCTGGGATGCAGGAAGCTTTTGCTTTCTGCAAGCCCTATTCATAAAATTCAGTGATGCCAGCCTATCTCACATTAATATCAGATTATTTCTTATCCTTGGTCTATGGAAAGCAAAAGGCCTGGTGTTTGCCCAGGACTTTTTCGCGGATATTGATACTATCTTTGGATTTCAGCGAGTCTGTCAGCCTCTTAGGATAAAGTTCATTTTCAGGCCTGTAGTCCTAGTGTCTAATTAGGGGGCAATGCTGGGAAGCGGGGGGGGATGCAGTGGGGTTTGGACCCTCCCCGGACACTGTCCCGACCATCACCTGTACTGAACATCTTAGAAACTGCTATTAATAGAGGGCAAAACCTGACTTTTGCTAGGTGTCACGCTGTGATGTGTCCTGTCCCAAAGCAACTGTTAATGCTGTCAAAACGTGGTTTCCAAATCTGCATTTCATTTCCATCTTGTGTCGGTGCACACACAGGTATGTGTGCATGCTACCTCAGCTGAGCCACGAGTGCTTATTAGAAACATACTTGCTGTGAATTAATGGCCCCATACACATGTATCTCTCATTAAACGCTACGGGGCGGAGGTAGGGATTGTTGCCTCGGGCTCTCTCTGTGAGATCTCTCAGCACCATATGCAATAAATATGTTTTTAATAAGCAGTCATTAATGACTGGACAATAACAGCTTTATTAAGCTTAAATTAAAGGCATGCTTGGGAACCTTAATCTGAGACTATATGGTGTAATGGAATATACTGGAATTCAGCTTTTTTTTTAAGACTTCTTGCAAGCAAGTATTTGCAAGCCATTATGGGGAAAAAGCTGCATTCCCTGAAGGTCTGATCCTGCCCTGGGATCTTCCTGCGTTTGAGTGGAGGTATTTCAGGGCCGCTTGAGCATCCTTTGGAGGAGGGATGCATGGAAACGGCCCCTGTTTCGTGGTGAGGGTAGTTGGTGCAGGGTAAGACGACAAATTGGCTGAGGTTGCTGCAATATTGTCTAAGACTTGCTTGCAATAGTAATTTGGGAGGAGGGAGAGGCTGCTTTAGCCCTGCTATCCTGCCCACTGAGTGACATGGAGCCTCTGCCCCTCTGTTCCCCCTGCAGCATCCAAAGGAGGGAGGCTCCTTCTCTCCTGCCTCTAGCAATTGCAGCGTGTCGCAATGCGATGTTAGGTCCCGACCTTGCAGTCGTATCTCCATGGGTGGGCATTGCACTCAGCTGGCCTTTTCCACGCTGCTTTAATTCCTTGTGGGGGCTGCAGCTCCTTGAATAGTCAGATAAAGGCTTTGCTGCTGCTGCTTAACCCCTGCCTACCAAAATCATGGGGGTGGCTCAGGTGCCCAGAGCTGTGTGTGTGTCTTTGCAGGATCGGGCTGCGAGTCTGGGCTCGGGTACCTCTCGGTTGTCCTTGCATTTAGCAAGCAGTGAGTATGGAAAGCAAGCCAGAGACCATGCATCGTGCTGGGACTCAGGCAAGCAGGCAGGAGCGAAGGATGCCAAAAAGGAATCCCACTCTTCATTAGATGATGATAAAACCATGGTAAAATAACAATAACACCTGGGCACAAATATCCGAAGTACATTAACTACAGGGGTTTGGCTGGAAAAATCTCAGGACAACCTACAACAAAATCCCAAGCCATTGGAAAGCTATTACTGTAGCCTATCCCACTGCTGTTATACCACCCCTACATCCTCCTGGCCGCCCAGTGACTGCTGAGCTTTGCAATTCGCTTTCTTAGGTGGGTTTGTTTCCACTTTGCACTGTCTTCCTTGCACAGCATGCTCTTGCAAACTGGCTTTCAAGCCTGTAACGATCAGCTCCAGTCCTTCCTGGGAATATCCAGCCCATAATTGCAGCGGGTTGCACCTCCCTGGCTGTGCAGTGTTTCGGTTCTGTCTCCAAGGCTCTGTTTGCATGGATGGAACTGACTTTGGAGATGGTCCAACGCAGGGAAGCTCAGACCTCTCTGGTATCTGGATTGTAGCCGGTGTCCCTGCACCGAAGGACAGTCGGTAAAAGGCACGTCAGGATTGCCGGGCAGCCTGCTTTGAAAGACCTTAGGCTGACCTGGAAAAATGACTCGGCGTTGGTATGAATCAGACCTTCCTCCAAGCCCAAAGCATGGGACTTGCATCAACTCTGTTCCCTTAAATCCACTTAACATGTCCCTCTGACCTGGACCCCTTGAACTCCCTCTGCTCCTCTCCCACTGCCTTGTAATCCTCCCAGCCCCAGCTGCGTCCCCGGCCAGCCCTCGCTGCCCAGTTCCAGCTTCCCTTACCGTCTGGGCTGACCTGCCTGTGTCTTGTTGCTTCATTGACTCTCCAGCTAATTTTTTTGCAATTTACTTTTGAGAATTAATATCATTCCTAGTTCTTTCTACTTCCACTTGAAGTGGATGACTGCATCTCCAGTGTTTTAAATACAGATTGTACTTAAGAATATAATTCTTAAGAAACGTGTTGAGCGAAGTCAGCCTGGCATGTGTTGCACACGAGTGTGTATGAGTACAGGTCTGACCCCGATTGCTCTGCTAGCTCAGAAATCAGTGAAATGATGCTCTGCGATGAGAACTGGGCTGTGAAGTTGCTGTGTCTGTGCCTTCTGACGTCTCTGTCTTATACTGGACAAAACGAACCAGATTCATCCCCGAATTCATTGACTCCTTGCCAGGGATGAACAGGATCCAGCAATAAGGATTTTGTTGCGGAGTTGGCTCCCTGAATATTCCACTTTATGGTGAAAGGGGTTGAGTATGTTTTAGCACCAAGTGTTGCTCTGAATTGGCTGGAAAATGTGAGATGCTTCTGCAGAATATTTCAGTCTTCAATGGAAAAAAAAAATCAGCTGTGATTTTCTTTTTCGGGAGGCCTTGAAAACAAGAAAAAAGAAAACATGATTTTTGACTGAAGCTATTTGTATTGCTCTTTTGGGCTGGACTTTGAGGATATTTGTAGTGTTACAGTGAGATGGAGTTTGTTTGCCTGAGTTCCCTTGCTTGAAACTGGGCTAAGTTTTGCTGCTGTAGTCTAAGATGTGTTGGGTCTGTACGTTTGCCTCTTCAGTGCCAGCTAAAACATGGATGTTTTTAAATCCTGCTGTAATCACCAACACTGTTTACCTCTGGTGGACTTGTAGACTTTTGCTTTCAAAGCCTATTCAACAAGCAAAACAAACCTCCCACCTCTATTTTATAAACTAGTTACTCCAGACATGATAAATATTTGGCTCCAGCAGAAAAGCCCAAGTGTGGAATGGCATCCCTAAATAGCAAACAGAACAGTTTCGCTAAGTAGACATGGCATTAGACTCTGATCTCACTCCTGCTCTTCTGAGCCATCCAGAAAAGCAAAGGAATAACAAAATAAATATTTTGTAAAAACAACATCCTGATGGGTGGGGGTGTTTTCCCCTTTCTGATTGTGTTCGTGATCAATGAGAGTTTAGTGAGGCTCTAAAGCATCAGCTGGAGGCTTCAGAGAGATCAAAGCCCTCTGTGCAGGCCGATGTACAAATACAATAAAAGACCTCCCTGCACTGAAGAGGGAGAAGGTAAGAGAAAGGGGGTTTTACAGCCACTTTCTCATTCCATTTTGCCGAGCCTGGAAATCCCATTTTGGTGTTAGGAGGAGAGTAGGTCTGTGCAAAGAGTCGCTGCTGCTGCCCTGCTGACGGCTCCTCCAAAGGGCGCCAGGGCAGGGGCTGGCTTGTGTGCCACCAGCTCTGGGCAGAGATGCTGTGTGACAGAGTCCTGGAGCGGGAAAACCCTCCCAGAGCCTGTCTCTAGGTATCTCAGTAAGCCCAGGCACCAAAATAATGTAAAGGGAGGATAACTGGTTTGTGAATGCGTCTTTTTGTGCACCCATGTGCATGCTTGTGTCTTTAGGGCCAGGCTTAAAGTAGGAAGAGCTGCTCCAGCTTTCTGCATTTTGCTTGGGCTTTGCTAGCGCAGCTGTAAACCGGACTTAATGCCCAGCTCAGAAAGAGCAGGTTGTGTTCAAGGGTTTACTGGTAGAGGGGAGTTAACTTGAGTAAGGCTGAGCTTTACAAGTTACTAGCTAAGCTCTTCTCCTTCACACAATCACTTTCTCATGACAGCTTGCAAAAGTTTTCTTTAGTGTTAATGACTCTATTTCATCCAGATCAAGAAATATTGTGCAAGCCATTGGGTCAGCACACAGGGCATGGGATATTGGGATCGGGGCCTGTTTAAATATGAAATTAGAAGCCTCTTCCCTGGACCTAGAGTGCAAGGATGTCTGTTGAGCAGAGGATGGAGATCATAGACCTCAAAACAGTACAGAAAAAGAGATAATTTGGGGCCAGGCTGCAATTACCTACCTGTCTGTTCCCTCTTAGGAAACATCTCCCCAGTGCAGAGCTGGAGTTTAAAGCTCTCATCAGAAGGGAACCTCCTAAAGCAAAACAAGGTTGTGAATCCTGGTGGGACTCAAACCCTTGGCTCCAGTGTGTCTAGGGACTGAAAAGCTGATGATTAGATAACTGTAAACCATCCTTATTTTATAGCTCATGCTGGCTTTGATCAGAATGGGAATGAAGCACACCAGGCTCCTGGGGCAGAGAGGAGAAATGGTTTTGTGACTAAATGAAGTCTTGGATTATTGCAGCTGAAGCGTCTGACACTGCTGCAGGGTTTGCTTCTGGTCTTGGGCAAGTCTCCGATCCCTCGGTGCCTCAGTTTCCCCAGCGCTGTCTCTTTGCTGTGGTGTATGGGTGCAAAGAGCAATTTGAAGAGCGCCTTGGATGCACCTTGCTCTGAATGGAGGCAGTGGGAGCCTCCAGGGCTCCTGCAATTTAATTTAGATTTGGCATCTGTGTCTGTAAGGGATTTAGAGAGCCCATAATGTGCCATCTCTTGGCTGATATGGTCCAGGGCTGCAGCGGTTCACGTTGCATGTTGTTGGACCTCCTTGGACGACGGGCCGGGGCAGGGTAATGCCCCACAGGAGGTGGGGTGGTCCTTTCGGACCCCAGAGCCTTGGGAGAGGAAACCCAAGCCTGCTGCAGGAGGCTGGGTGGGCTGAGCCCTGCCGTGGGTGCCAGGACCTCCTAAATCCTAATCCTGGCTCTGGTACTGACTCACTCTGTGACCAGAAAGGTGTTTAAGTGTTTAATTGTGTGGTTTTTTTCTAAATACCCAAACCACTGATCAGAATTTTTCTGCTGCTTGACTCTAAAAAATTTCCTTGCGTTGAGACTGTTTTGCCCATGATGCCCTTGAAAAAGCATTGACTGAAAGGGTTAGTCTTATCCTGCAGATGCTTCTTCTGCAGCAGACAGCCCAGAAGTGGGGAAGATGGGACAAGCAGCAGGAAAGAGAAGGAAAAAAAAAAAAAATGGAAGAGAAAAATGGGATTTAACCAAGTCTGATGAAGCTTGTGAGGGTGGGAGTGAAATCCCCAAGTGCTACATGTGCAGCCCCAGCCCCATCCAAGCCTCTTTCATCTCTCCTGGGGCCGATGTCCTTATCGCCAGGAAAGATATTTTTTGTTTCCTGCCTTGCTAAATACTCAGAAAGTCCATCTTTGTCTGAAGTGGTCTCCAGCTTGGGCTGCTGTGTTTTGCCTGGTTGCTAAGCTTGTCTCATGCATGGTTAATGCCTGATGAGATCATGGTGCCATTTAGCATTTCATGGATAATTCAGGATTATTCATTAACAAAATCAAGAACAAGCAGGTGTATTCATAGGCTGCTTTCATGGAAAGAAGAAAAACAACCACCTTGGAAAACGACATGAATTATTCAGGGGAGATCAAAGTGCTGGCTGAGCAGAGGGAGCTTCAGGGGATGGGGGAGATGGAAATTTGTTTTCACAACAGCTGAATCTAAAGTTTTTATGTCATTAACCCTGCAAATGTGAAGGGTTTAATCAATCTTAGAGAAGATAGCCTCCTGTCCTGTAACAACAGAGTCCTAGGAAGAAGGATTTGGAGAAAGGCTGTGTGTTGATATTATATGGTGGGCTAGTCGATGAGAAAGCAAGGGAGTTGGAGAGCAGCAGAGGGTCTCTTTGTGTCCACAGCATCTCTGTATGCACAGAGGTCTCGGTCTTCCTCCTTTGCAAGGAACTGTGCTCTTTGCTGTCCGATCTGCAGGCAGAAGATGTGGAATAAACCCAAAAAAGCTTTCAAGAGCTGCCTGTTTTGGGGGTCGATGTTGGTGTCAGCCTACCTGGTCCTGGTGGTCCCTCTCGTTACTGCCTAGCACAACTGCTAAAAGGTTCTCCTGGGGCAGATTGCATCTCTGTGGGGACAAACTGTCCTTGTGGAGTGCTCCAGGGGTCTTGTGAGCATGGCATTGCTTTCAGATCCTTGTCCAGGCAGTTGAAAACCATAGTCCTGGGTGTCTCTGGTCTTATGTAGATGCCCGAATGCAAAGTTAAGGTCCATGTGCTGCCTGCCCAGGAAAAATCTGTGATGTGTCCAGGGGGGAAAAAAGGAAAATATTGACTTTTGTTGGAAAAGAAATCAGGTATGTATTGACCAAAACTTGATCATGCTCTGTTCAAAATAGAATTTCTCAATTTTCAGGTTTTTTTTTTCATTTTCCAATAAAACAAGTCAAACACTTCCAAGGAAATCAGATGCATTCTGTGAGCTTTTTGCATTTAAATGAAAGCACAATCTTCCCTTGGAAAAATGATTTAATGGACATTTTTCAAGCTGTCCTAGCAGGGATTTTTGTAGTTCAGCCTGAAGGGAGGAAGCTCCGTAGAAGAAATATATGGAGCAAAGCAGAGCTTGGGGACCCCAGGGCAGTGGGGCATTATCAGAGACTGTAATTACAGCTCTTGCATTTAACACCTTCATTGGATGTCAAATTGTCCTCACATTGGGGTGTTTTCTGGACTGTTCAGGCTGACGCATGTAAATCCAGGGGCAAATCCTAGCCTAGCTTTGCCATGTGCATCCCATGCGGCTTTGGGCTGGTTTGAAGAGGTTCCTGGGCCACGAATGCTAGTGGAGTCTCCCCAGAAATGCTTTTCCGTTGGATGGGTGTACAGGGAATGGGAATGGACCAGAAAGGTCCGTTTTACGCACTCGAGCGTGGGTCTGCAGCTCTCCTGTGCAAGGGAGCGTGGGCTGATCTCATCCGCAGCCGCGCAGAGTTATTCGGAGATGACAAGCCTGCAAACTTGTGGTTATTAAGTCTGGAAGCTGGAGATGCTTAGATTTTTAATGCTCTTGGTTGTTGTTTTCAACTTTATTTTTTCCTTCATCAGAAGCAGAGACTTTGGAGTGAAAATGTTTCTGTTTGGGTTTTTTTTTGTTTTGGTTTTGAGTTTGGTTTGGGTTTTTTTTAGTGACAGGGACTAAGGTATGGCACTTGGCAGCTCACGTGTAAGGACTCACTATTTCTTCTTGTAATCTAGGCAATCAGAAGGTTTTATTTAATCAATGTCTTGAAAAATGATCTGAGGGAGGAGAAAGTCTCCCTAAAGTAGAACTTTTTGCAGCAATGTGCAGGAAGGGAGTGGAAAACAATAATTTATTAAGATCCTGCTAATGGCCAGACTGTCTCTCCTTTGGAAGAGAGATGCCAGCACTACCAGTGGTGTTTTCCTTGACAATTCTATTCACCATGCCCCGCTTTGAAGTTTAAATAAACCTAAAAGCATATCTGCTGAAATGTTACCCGCATCGCTTTGTTGCACAGGGCTGGCTTGTGGTTCCCCAGGTCTTGCTGGAGAAATAGGTATAGGAAGGGAGGTGGGGGGTGTCTATGTCTGTATTTTATCTGTGCGCCTCTATTTTACACCCAGTTTGTGCAGGGACAAATGCTGAAACAAATGCAAAATAAGTGCAAGATCTTTCCAATACCTTTTCTTCATAAAGTATATTTATGTGAACCCAATCTTTAAGTGCTCTGATTAGAGTAGGGTTAACCATTTTTTTTTCTTTTGACAAATAGTAAATTCACTAAATGTGGAGAAATTGCTCACAAATACCAGTCTAATTTGGCAAGTATTTTTTGGCCAGAAAGGGGTAATTTTTTTCGATGGAGAAATGTTTTGCTTTGACATTTTTCAAAATAAACCCTTTTGACCCTTCTTTCTGTATAGGGGGTTTTCAAAAATTGACCAAACTAAGAGAATAAAATGTTCTACTGAACTAAAAGAATAAACTACCAAATTAAAAGAATGAATCAAAGTGAAACTGAATACTGTTTTAAATCAGAGAAAATATTAAGTTGGCCCAAAGCAGTTGTTTTGTTTATTTTGGCTTTTTTGAAAACTCTCCAAAGTGTCAGTTACTTTTGACCCAAACTGCAAATTTCTCCTGCTTTGTTATTTTTTTCCTTCCCCTATTTTAACCACCGAGGCCACAAACCTATTATATCCAGTAAAAAAGCTCCCCTCAAATTATAGCCTTGAGCTCCGAGTTTGCTCTTTTATTTCTCCAGGGGAAGCCAGCTTGCTCACACCTATATGTTTTCACTTCTTTTCTCGTCGGGCAAACTCACTTTGAAGGCAGTAATGGTTTAAAAAAAATAAATAACTCCTGGTTATGGGCACTACCTTGAGTTACTGTAGTGCCAGGTATTTCCCAAATATTTTGGGGAAGAGCCTGTGATCGATGGCTGGAATAAGTAGCCCCTTGCTTTATTTACCTCCCTGGCTCACTGCTTGCTCCGGGGCTGTTTTGGAGGCTGCAGCAGCATTTCAGCCCCAAACCCCCGGGGTGTAATTTCGGGCGGGCTTCCTCTAGGCAGCAGCCCACCGAATTAGCACCCAGGCCCACCCAGCCCCACGCCTGCTTTAAATCATCCGCAACCCACGTAAGTGGGGGTGATGTCAGCCCTGCGGTGGCTGCCCATCCACCTTTTTAGCGCGGGGTCCACCCAAATTTCCCCTCTCGACCTCCGCCGCTGCCAGTTCCCACACCCCGAGCTTGGATGCGAAGGGCGAGCGATCGCTTTGCCTGCATCCAAATCACGCGTAGCAAGGATGACCGAACCTCCGTCCCCAGCCCATCTGCTCTTCCCACACTTGCAAACTCTGTGAAAACAGCTTAAAAACTGCCTTATAAACTTGAGCTAATACTGTCATCTCATTAAACATCAAGCTCTTGTACAAGTGAATCCCAGACCAAACCCCCCTCGTGGCATCGGCAGCTTTTTAGGCTGAGCTTAAAGCTGTTTCCCAAGCGCCCGGTGACTGCGAGGACCCATCTGAAAAGCTTGGCTCAACTTAATTTTCAGGAAGTCTTAAATTCTGCTTTTTGTGAGGTTTCCCAGGTCAGGAATACAAAGCCTGACCTGTGTGAATAATGGTTTCTGTGGTTTATGGGCAGTTCCTAAAAGCTTAGTAATTAAGAAAGTGCCTTGTGGCTCAGTCCAAATAATGCTGTTGATTTTTCTCAGTTAGTAAAAAAAATCTGAAGGGTTTCTTATCGAATCAAGACTTGCTTCAGTCAGTAGGGAAATATCTTTCTGTTTCCATTCTGATTCTTTCAACTAAATTTAAAAGGTGAAAATTTAGAAGTGGCAATCTATTTTGAATCAGAAAATCATAGCCGTGAGAGAAACGAAACCTGTGCCTCGGTCATCTGAAAAAGTCAAAGGGACTATTTTTACTCCCTCAAAATTGTTTCCTTTTGGAACAATTTGCAAAACCAGCATGAACTTGTGGTGTGTTGTGCTATTTCTGGATCTTTAAAAACATTTCAGGAAAAAATGGCATACAGGTGTACTCAAGACAAGTCCAGCCTTCCTCCTGCCCTGATTTCTCCTTTTCAGTCTCTGAATATCCGCGATTTGCCGGTAGGATAGCCGGTGGGCTCAGCAAACCCTGCGTGTGCCGGTGGAGCGTGGCTGTGAGCGGTGTGACACCTATTTTTTGGGTGATTTTTCTGGCCTTTCCTGTTTTTCTGGCTAAGCTGGCAGGAGAAGAGCATTCTGCTGGGGCTGGGAGCTGCTGGGAAGATGAAAACAAGGGAAACTTTTACTGGTGACTTGAGGCATCCAAAAAAAATCATTGGTGTAGTGATTTGGAGCCGGAGATCTGTTTAGTAACGGGCTTCTCAATAGTGCCATTCATCCGGGAGCCCAAAGCCCTTCGCAAGGGAGGGCTCCTCGTTTCTCCGTGGGGATGCAGAGGTGACATGGCTGAGGAGCAGCCCACAGCCACTGTCCCCTGGTCTCACCTGCTGCTTTATCTCTGTCCCTTCCACTCCTGGATGTGGGTAGATTGGGCCAGACTCTGCTTTGGGCTAAAGTATCCGAGCTCTGCAGAGGCATAATAATGGTTATAAAAGCTATTATGCACCAATATATTGTTGTGTTATAGCAATAACAACAATGATTATTAATTGTAATTGCTAAAATAAGGCAGGACTGTGACTTTTAGGTAGGAGAAAAGCATTAGGGAAGGAGGCAGGGAGCGCAAGCAAGAAAAAAACCTGGAGACTCACGGCATCGTGTTGCAGGATGGAAAATCAGGGAGACCCTTAGGAAAGAGTTCCCTGCTGTGTACCTGTTTTCTTTTGGGCACTGACAGCTGCCCCAGGGGTTTAGTGCCAAGGTGGCTGCAGAAACCTCAGCAAATCCTAGGGAGGGTGCAGGATTTGGAGCCTCGGGGGCTGCGCGCCTGCGAGGTGTCCAGGGAGGGGGCAGAGGAGTCCCTGGGCCAGAAGGAAAGCAACGCAAGCTTAAACCTGGGCCGACTCTGTGAACCACAGAAAGTATTACACCTCTCCAGACCTGCCCTTATGGATTAAGCCCTTAAAGGCAGTATGATAGTAAACCTGGGACTTTACTATCCCTTATGGTAGTAAAGCTGGGACTAAAACTTGCTCAGAAGCACATTGCATCCTCGAAGCAGGGATCCTGACCCTATCCTAGGATGTGCCGTCATCAATTTATAATTATCTGTCTCTTTACCAGACTAGAAAAGAGGGAGGTGACTTGGTAAAGCAACAGGTACCTTTGGTGCTGATAAATGCTCAACGCCGGATTAGAGCGGTGAAATGTCTTTAGTGAACTGTGGCATCTTCCTCAAGGTCCACTGGCTTCTGCAGCGAAGCTAAAGCTGCACCTGGCAGGAATGAGGGAATTAATCTGGACCGAGTACATGTTAATTGGTGGATGGAAACAATTTGCTGTTCAAGCAGAGGGAGGGGGAAAACAAGATGAGAGGGATCCTGGGGTGGGGGGAATACTATTTTCAAATAAAAGTTTTCTGTCAGAAATGTCCAAACTGGTATTTCTCCTCTGGCATATTCTTTTCAAAGGAAGCCTGAAACCTTTTAAAGAGAAATATCAAAGGAATCATTTTTTCTTTCACTGACATTTTTTTCACAAAACCAAAATATATTTCTTGACAGACTATGAAGTGACCCAGATCCTCGATCCAAATGCAAATGGGCGTTTAGGAGAGCTTACCAACATATCAAAGAGCTCTAGGCCAGGCCTTCCCTTTCACTGCGGTTGCTGCCATTCCTGTCAAGAAATGTGAAAACAGGGTAGGGAAAATACCTCCTTGTGCGTGTTTTTGGTGTGAATGCCTCAGAAGAGCTGTTCTACATCCCTTGCCCTGGGTGTATTTGCTAGCTGGAATGGCAGCGCTTGTGATGGTAAAGATTTTGGCCATGATTTGAGTGTTGTTTCTTTTAGATCCTTTTGAAAGATTCTCTTTGAGGGTGTTGTAGAAGATGGGGTAACTGTGGTCAGCCGTAAAACCTGAGAAAAGATGAAGTTGGGGAATAAATGGGATTTTATGGACTGGATGTGGCTTTTGCAAAGAACTCTGCCCCGGCATCTTTTGGGGTGAGTCCTTTCCTTCCCCCAGGCTTGAGGCTTTTTTCCCCAGGCTATCAGCAATAATCCTCCATCTAATAAGCTGAAGCATTACTGTGCATGAAAGCCTTGCTGGTCCCCACACAAAGGGGCTGCAGGAGCGTGTTTGCTTCGTGCCGAGCCCCAGTGGGTTTGCATTACACCATGGGCAGCCCTGTCCCAGCAAAACAGGGCAAGACCAGCGTGGGATGGGGAGGCACAAGTGGAGTGACACCACTATGTCCCTGCGCGTCGGTGAACAGTGCTGCCAAATGGGGACGTCTGCAGGAATGCTGTGTAGGAGGGGGAGATGGAGAAGCCCCATCCAGGCTGCCATGTGCCATCCTCATGTACTGCTGCAGATTGGAAACGTGCAGGGCAGGCAAGAAATGAGCAGCAACATGAACATTTGTTCATCTTTCATGAAAATTTATGAAAATACTGTGCTCTCGGACAATTTTTTTCCTCTTAGCCCTTGGTGCCCCCCACCATTAGTCGGAGGGATGCTGTGACTTGTAAATAACTGGAGCAGAGGCTTAAAGCACAGTATGCCGCTTTATTTTCTGAGTCACTCCAAAGGCACCTGAAGCTGTAACTGTGGGAGGGTTTATTGCCAATGCTGAGTGCAGCAAAAATACAAAGCCTGGCATTTAGAACCAGGGGTTCCTCCAGGGAGTGCTGCAAGCATCTCCCTCGTGTTTTAGCTCCCCATCTGTAAATGAAGAAGGCTGAGGCTTATGTTTGTGCTCCTTGGTACAGGAGTGGTGCTTAACGTGTGCACTCATAGCACCTAGCAGCCTGCAAACCCCCTCTCAGCACGCCTGTAGAGAAACCATCGGCATTAAAGCATCCCTGTTACCTTACCAGGGGTTGTCTTCTGCGGTGCCTTAAACTCAGCTACATTTGTCCCGTTCCAGTTAAGCTGAGCTCCAAGCTGACGCCAAAGCACCTTTGCTGTGTGCCATTGGTACCTTCAGCTGTGCCTGGCAGCGCAGGCAGGGATTAGGCAGAGGTTCTCTCTGCAAATCATGGAGGCTGACATTTCAGAGCACCCATTTTTTTAATCTGCTTGTTAATTTTTTCCTCTGCACAATGATGAGGTTAGAAAGACCAGAAAATAGGTCTCCTTTTTAAGGTGGGGGGAAAAAAGCCACTGTCAGGAATTTGTGTGAAGGCTGATTTGCTATAATTTGCCTAACTTTGTGCCTGATGTTTTTACCAAGTGCTTAAAAGGGAGCTGGGCTTACTGAGCACTTTTTCCAGAAGTATGGAATCTCCTTTGTTATATGTGTATGCACATGTATGGATATATATAGTTTTTATAGCATTGAGTGCAGCGCAGGACGTCAAACCCCATGTCATTTGTTTCCCCTCCTAATGACATATCTCTGGAGTCCCGATTGCTTGAGCTATTCCAAAAATGCAGTTGATGTCTGTGCTCTGGATGGATGGAAAGCTTCTCCTGTCAATGGCCTTTCCAGCTCCTCGGTAGCGGCTGTAACATTACAGTAGCCATTAGCAGCTCGTATCAAAGAGGGGGGCCCTGTAGCTCTGGGACCATCTAAGCAAAGACCTGATCCCTGTTACCTGCAAGCATCCATGTGAAATAATTCTTGCAAGAGGGGAGATGGTCAGTGGTGTTCCCTAAATTCATGCACAGAGCCTTGCAGTTGATATGTGAGAATCATTCCTGGGACGTGTTTCCAAATTGCTTAAGAAACTAAGCCCTAAATCCCGTTAGGATTAAAGGCTCTTTGGCATTTGGGAAAACATTACCCTTTGGGAGCCAAAAAAGCCACATTTTTAGGCTGCGTCCTCGAACCTTAGCAAAGGATTCTCTTCATAATCATCCCGGCCAAACGCTGTCTGCTCTGTGCCGCGAAGGGCGTTGCAGGGCTCAGTCTGCGTGTTCGATTTGTCTGTATCTAAAGCTGTATCTCCCCAGCAATGAGATCCGTTACATGGGAATTAGCATCCCAAGAGGAGTTCTGGTGCCAGCAAACAAATGTTTCTGGCTTTTCTGTGTTCGTTTTTTCAACAAAGGCCTGAAAAACTTGAAGGAAGGGGGGGAAAAATGTTAATCTAACTTTGCCATGGGAAGAAAATGTAATTTCCTGAGCAGGCTGGAGATGTTGGATGCATCCAGGCCTGCAGTTAGTCTTTTCCCAGTTTTCCAAGGTGTTCAGGACCAGGGTATGGTCAGGTCACTGACTGTATACGGGACACTGTTTCGATGCAAAATCTGTTTACCGCAGGCTTTGGTTGGGGACAGCGGGTGCAGCTCACGCTCCCTGGGGAGCCCTCCTGGCCATCATCTCCCCAGTGTCACCTCGGTGGGAGGACCAGGAGATGCGCCTACCCCAAAAACCTACTCGGGATACACTGAGACGTGACCAGCAGTCCGGGGAGCCTCTTTTCCCAGCCCTGCCAAGCTCTGATGCTAACAAGGAGGCTGCTTTTATCTCTGTGGGTATTAGTGCCGCTATAAACGTGATAACGCTGGAGTTCCCATAAAAATTCAAGAGGTGGGACTCCCATGAAATGGACACTTCCCAGTGTCAGTGCCGCATATGGAAACAGCGCAGAGGCTGTGGGGGTTTTTTTTTGTAGCCGCCACAACTGCAATTTGAAGAGAGAAAGAGAGGTATTCCAACTATTTTGCCTTTAAAAGGAAATACTGAATAACTTATGGATAAGACATTAACCCGGGCCTAGACCACTCGTGGTTGTTAAAGAGCCCTCGGCACTATTTGCGAGAGGGGAGGCGGAGGGGTGTTAGTCTTGGACTCCTGCCTAAATTCCGGTTTAAGGAAATGCATCCCAACTATCTAAAATTCCACCTGCATTTTAACTCGGTACTGGGTGTGTATTCCCAGCCACTGATCAATAGGTCTGAATAGTACCTCTGCCCTTCATCAGCGCTACCGGGGAGAAAATAGCTACTGCTTTAGCGATGCGGCTAATTCAGCTGGGAGTCTGGCTTTCATCCCCTTTGGGGGAAGCAAAAGCCTCGCTTTTGGGGTAGGGTGTATGGTTTGGATCCAAAGCCTTTATCTTTAAAGGGAAAAGGCTTGTTCAGAGGTGGAACAGGTCTTGTGGTGGAAACCCAGGATGCTTAATTAGCAAAAATGCGGAGCGGGGAAAGGGACTAGCAGGGCTGGGGGGATCCAGCATGTGTTTGGTCCAGCATCCATATTCCAGTCATGCCCTGGGCTGGTTTCTAACATAGAAGATGCTCTGCCCCTGGATCAGGCCTCACCTTTATCCCTGCTGATTTGAGACTGGCCTCACAGCCAGCATTGCAATACTGTGTTTAATTACCCTTTCAGAGAAGCTGTTATTAATAACCACTGCAAGGCCAGCTTATCATTTTAATGGGATACATATCCTATCCCCTGCTGCAGCGTGGTCCTGCGTGGGGAAGACACTGCTGCATTCCAGCCCAAAGGTGGCCACACTGCAGCCACAGAAAAAGTGATCTCTGTAAAACAAGTTAAAAACAATCCTTCTGGATGAAAGGTGGTGATATTTGAAGACAGTTATTTTATCTTTCTTTGGCTTTAAAGATAACACGCTACCAGCATGTGAAAGGGCATCATTTTTCTTCTCTGGGAGTTAGTTATGATCTTAATCCTGCTCCGCCCTACACATTACAGTTTGTGAGGCTTTTGAGTGAAACTGTTATTGCTTTAAAAAGCAGATCAAATCACATCTTCCCACCCTTGTGGTTTTTTTTTTTTTTCCACTTCGTTTTCTCGGCATCCCAGCACTGGCACACTTTAATGGAAGAAATCAGCTTACCTTCACAGCCATTTGCACAAATATGGCTCAGGTTCCTGAGTGTGCAGAGAATTGCAAATTTGAGAGGCACTTTGTATTTGGATATAAATATTTTTCACACTTTGGCAAAGCACATTTTGCCTTGTCTTTGTGAGTAATGATGTGCCGTCCTCCGCTATCTCAGTTTTGCATTTCAAAGTCACCCTCGAAGGAAGTTTCCCGGACGCCTCGGCAGCGGGTGGTAACGCTGCCGTCCTGGTTTTGCAAATGACAATCTCGATGTGAGATGAGGTTATTTAATATCAGGTGGTTCAGTGATGGAGCAGCTGGGGAGTGGAGCTGGTTAGGCCCCTGGCACAGGGGGGCGGTGGGTTTTAACAGGCGCATCCGTTGTTTCATGGGGTAAATGTCAGAAGAGGAACTTTATTGAAAAAGGTGGTGGTGGGACTGGAAGCAAGGGGTGATTTCTTGGCTCTGCTGAGACCTGTGGCAAAGCCTGCTGTGCTTTTGAGAAAACCAGAATTTCACTTTAAGCTTTTCACAGTGTCCCAGACACAGGACTTAGTTTAGTAGCTGAGGGAACGGCTCCCCAAGAGCCTCCAGCTCGACTTCATGCTCAGCTGTAGTAGGACAGTGGAGGGGGTTTTATCTTTATTGCTCCATTGTGACAGCAGCCCCTGAATCTATGTCCCCAGCCAGTCCATCCTACTTCTCACTTGCAGTAGGAAAAAGGTGTTTCCCATCCTCCTCATACCCTTGCAGAAGGGTATCTCCTGGGTACAGACTCATGAACTCATTTTGCAGCTGGGGCATCTCCAGGTAGTGGGCAGTGCCTGCCCAGGCTTTCCCAAAACACCACTATCGCTGAATTACACCAGTCAAGGTGCTGTATGGCTGGGCAGAAAAGAAATAGCACTGCGTGGACCCAGTCCTGGCTGGGTAGACTCGGGAAAGGATGCCATAAATGTCTGGAGGGAAGGCAATTGTATCCATGGCATGCACAAGCGGCCCTCTTCATCCAGCTATTTTCCTTGTTTTGGAGCTCCCCTGTTATTTGTAATAAGTTGTTCATGCTTTAATCCATCAGGCACATGCCGCAGGAATCCTGCCGGTTGAGGGGACCGATTGACTCCAGATGAGAAATGTCTGAGTAAGGAGTGCTGCGATAGCCACGGTCCACAACAAAGCTCGTAGGGAAGTGGAGACTGATGCCGAGCTGGAGCGGGGGGAATTGGTCTTTTCATCGTGTCCTTTTGCAGCCAAGACATTGCAGGGAGTTCATGAGACCCAGTGTTTTAATTGCTTGCAGGTCAGGCAGGTCCCTTAGGGTGTGGGGTTGGAGAAGAAAAAATGCTGATAATGCAGATGAAAATTCCAGTATCGGGATTCATTCGGCACAAGGCTAAGGAGGAATAACCGGTGAGAGAGTGGGTGCTGCACCAAAAAGGGGTTGCACAGGCAGGTGGGGCTGGTGGCGATGGCTGCAGCAGCCTACAGGAGATCTATAGGCACATCTGTGTGCTCCTGTGCTATTGCAGGACAGCCTTGTCCCAGCTGGCCCTGCCGCCCTTCCAAGGGGACTGTGGGCTGCCAAGGGTGACGCTGCACAGAGCAGCAGGGACTCGGAGCAGGATCTAAAGGTGATATGAGAACGGGATGGCTAGGGATATGGCATAGATGCTCTGCTTTAAGCTCCTGGTGTACTTCATGCTTATTCTTCACGCAAGCCCTGAGATGCAGGAACTTTTCAAAGACCGAGCATCATGCAGATGGGGCACCGATGGATGGTGCCTGCGATAGCTCCGCTGAGTAGAGTCCATCTGGTCCAGGCTAGGCTGAAAGCATGCTTACTTCTAAACTAGGGTTCACAAATGAACCCGGGCTCCTGGAAGATGGAGGAATAAGCCGGTTTCTGCGTGCAAGAGAGAGAAAACCCCGTTGGGCAACATGTGTGTTCTGGTGAGCCTGCATGTCCTGAGCATCCTCCCTTGGGATGAAAGAGCAGGTACGTCTGGGGACGGCTGCCCGTGAGAGGATGGCTATTTATGTTCACGTGGGAGCTGGAGGTGGCACGTTTAGGAGTAGGTTGGGGTGTGAGTGTGTCTGGTACAAGCTGATGTTGCTTTAAGACTAGAATAGGTTTACATTTTCCACCTTCCAGGCAATCAGCGAGGAAAGAGATTGTCTCATTTTTTTCATGTACGTATATCTCGTCTCCGAGTTGCCGAGGCAACGCTGTATATGTTTGCAGGCTGGAAGGATCTGGGGATGGAAAATGAAGCCAGGGAGTGGACTGAGGAGAGAAGTCCAGCAGGAATTTTCCTCTGGTCTTTTGCGGCCGATTGGTTAGCACTAATTTAAGCTGGTCTCCTGGGATTAGTCATCAAATCTGAGATTTCCATTTTTATTATTTTAAATCAACCGCACTTGCTCTTGGGAGGCCGTTTTTCATGTTAGAAATTAACCTCGCAGAGATTTAGCCGGTGGGGGCTGTAGGATGGGAGCCAGCAGGCAGGGTAATACCATAGAAACATAAACAAGGTACAACATCTCGCTCTACCGGCTGGTGGAAAGCTGAGCCCCTGGAGAGCAGCAGCTCCGCAGCGGTGCAGCCCGCTGCTTCAAGCTTGACGGGAAGCACCGGGATACCTGGATTTTCTCCATGGCCACTCAGTGCATGATTGTGGCTCGTAATATTGCTCCGAGGCTTGATTTCTTTAGGATGCTTCTTGTGCTGGGAGGAGCTGCTGCAAGGGTGTGCCTGGACAAATAACGTGCCTATAGCCAAGAAAGCTCCTTGCTATGCAATTGCCTGGAGAGTCCTGTGGCACTGGTGAAGGTTTTTATAAATTTGTTTTCCTCCCAGGAGAAACCTCTGGGGTTATCATTCCCTGTAAGTGTGAGCTGCTGCAGGATCTTGCTGCCTGTGGGCTGTGGCCTCGAGTTTGCTCTCAGCGGCGTGCGAGCACATGGAGGTAGATGGGCACTGCCCCAAAGCTGCAGCATCCCTCGGGCATGGGAAAGGAGTGAGCCCTGGGGGAGGTGGAAGCTGCTTTTGTGGATGCCTTAAAGAGCCTAAAAAGGGCACTAATGAGAATGAGTATCTATAAGCTGAGGCATATCCCACCACTCAAAGTCCATGGGAGATTTCTATCTGCTCTGGAGAGGTTTTGGGGGATAGCATCTTTTAAGTTCTTACTTATTTTAAGGTTTGTGTATTATTAAGGTATCTTGCAGCCTGTATTGCCCTGGCACTAACAGCTGGAGCCTGTGCGTGCTACAACCCTGCAGGCACTTTTCTCCCACCCGTCCTTCCCACCGCCGCTTCCCCAAACCCATCCGGCAGCTTTCCCCCCTAACCAGCTGCCTGCATGATGAAAAGGCCCCTTCAGCTCTCCGAAGCATTTTGGGGGTTTCCTCAAGAACAAATGACCTTCTCTCTACCCCTTCGCCCCGCACCCCTGCCTGTAAAAAGCAATTTGTGCTGAAACTTCAAAACGCTTGGCAAAAAGCTGGTATTTCTGCTGGGCAGCTTCCCCCAGCTTTTCTGATCTCAAGCAAATAAATAAGGTAAGAACTTCACAAGGACAGGAAAGCGGCGGAGGTGATGGTGCTGTTCCTGTTGGAAAGCTGGCATTCCCCACCTCTGCTAAATGAGGTTCAGAGAGGCCATCTGGTATGTGTATTTCTAATCTCATCATTTTATTTCACTGGATTGAGGGTTGGTTTTCATTCTTTCTTTTTGTTAAGTCACTTGGGAACAGACTTATAAATAGACAAACTGTCCAATGTGCCAGGAATTGGTGTTCAAAAATCCTCCCTGCGAGAAGTATAAGACTTGATAAGAAATGTGTGGAAGGAGTTGCTGATACTGAAGTCACCTTGGGGTATTTCTCCAACCTCCCCTGTCCCCGCTCCGGTCTCTGAGCCCTTCCACGCAGGTGGCACTTTGCTTTGGGGCAGTTGCACAGGGACACGGAGGGGTGACATCCATCTGTACCTGGGGAGAGCTGGCTTAGCTGGGTGCATGTGTGTCTTGGAGCAGCATATGGAGGGTGGTTACAGCCAGAGCATTTTCAGCTGTTGGGAAAAAGGCTGTAAAATATGATTCCCACCATAAGCAGCCCTCTGAGTTCAGAGTACATCAAATTGGGTATTTTGCCTCTGGCAGAAACCAAAACCTGATGTGCCAGAGGATGGTAAAGCCCTCGACTAATCCCTTTAATTGTTTAATACCACAGCCAGCAAGGAAATGTTTTCTGATCCCATTAATCTTTGCTGTGAAAGAAAAGCTTTTGTAACTGTATCCGTAGCTAGCAAACTCTCCTGTTATTCCCATAGTCTAAATACCAGCCTTTCTCTAGCCATTGCCCCGTGCAGAGCCTGCGATGGCACCGTTGGCAGGTTAACAGGAGAGAAGGAAAGATGCTGGCTGCAGCCTTTAAAACCCCCAAAAATAGTAAAAAAAAAAAAAAAAAAAAAAAAAAAACAGATGAAGCGTGAGGCCAGCCAAGGTCCAGCTCAGCAAGAGATGGGAGCGGGATGATGGGCATGCAGTGGGGCAAGGGGCTGCACCCTGGCTGAGGGGATGCTACAGGGAGCTGCCTGGCTCCCCATCAGGATTTTCAGCCCCTCTGATGTCCTAAACACAGCATTTTGTACAAAAGGGAAGAGAGGAAAAGCTTGGAGGGAGGGAGAGAGGGTGTTTCTGGTATTGAGCAGCGGTGCAGTGCTATTTCTCTCGGCAGCTGACAGTGTAAATGCATTTCCTGGCAGGCAGCTTACTTTGTATTAAAATCCTTGATGAAGATTATTAAAGTGTGTTTATGAAAAGGCTGCGAGTGCTTCTTGGACTCCAACCTGCCTTTTCCAAACGAGATGTTTGGGTGCGGGCTGAGCGCTCGTGGGTTATTAAAACCAGCCTGTCCAAACCCACCCGCTCCATTGGCGAAGTGTGATATCTGCAGCGACCTGGATGGCCTGAGCCCTCTCCAGCTGGGGACTGGTGTGGGGGGACCAGTGTGGGGTGACGGTGGCCGGTGCAACCCCTAGCCATTCCCCAAAACCTTGCTGCAAATATATTTGAGTGAGGTGCGCGATTTAAAGAAACGCTCCTGTCCCCCTGACCCAGGCTGGAGCGAGGGATGGTTAGGAGCTGCGGTGCTGTGTTGAAGCCCTGACGGGGGCTATGGGGAAGACATGGGGACATCTGCAGTGACCAGCCCTCCATTTGTGCCGGCAAAGCTTTTGGGAGACATTTCTGCGCTGGACACAGAGCCCTCGACTGCCACACACAGACGGATGTCCCACCAGTGATGCCACCTCCACTGCTGACGCTGAGAGGTCCATCACCCACAGCCAGGTAGCCACCAGCACGTGCTCGTGGCCCAGCTACCGCCCACCCCTTGCCCACACACGTGTGCCCGAATGCACACCCCGCTGCATGCACACCTCGCACGGGCTCGCGCAGCCCTGCAGCACATGGCTCGTGCCGCGCACGCCGCGTGCGCCTCGGGCAGCAGCCTTGGCCTGGGGCCTGATTCCCTTTTTCTACATGCTCTTCCCTTTCCAGCCTGAGGTAGGATTTTTTAACATGGGAGACCAGGTTGTATATCTAAATATATGTCCTTAAAAAAAAAGTTTCCAAGAACAATGGTGGAAGCAGCCCAAAAATGTGCTAAGAAGGACGAATGTGTTAGGATTGGAGTCCAAGCAAAATATCAGAAGGGTGAATCAGAAAGAAGGAAAGGAAGGGGGGAAAAAAAATAGAAACGTATGGAGTTTTTAAAAAGCTATTTTTTCCTTTTAATGTTAATGGCAGCTTTTCAGTTTGGGCTTTGAGTGCTGGAGAAATGTGTCAACTGTTCCTGCCCCGAGCCATTCTTTGGGGGGATGCAAAAGCATTGTTGCGATGATACGTGCAAGCTGGTTTCAATCCAGCCCTGTTTAGCCATTGCAAAGATGTCTTTGCTATTATTGTTATTAATTGGGCTCATTAATTTATGTTCTGTGCTTTCTTACAGCCTCCTTGTCTCTATGCAGCATGATTCCCTAGTGATGTTTGATTAGTGGGGCTAATTAGCCACTGCACCTCTGGTTTAGACCCTGTGCCTCTGGTTTCAGCCCTCGCTCACCTGTCCCTCTCCGTTGCGCTGTGGCAAGGCTGTTAGAAATAAACTGGTGGGAGTGTTTCACAGTAGTTTCTTGATGGGGGAAAAGCTGAGCTGCTTTGCAAATCTTCCCTCTGTAGGAAAATGGGAGATGCAGTAATGGGTGCTGCATAGGAAAGGTGCTGGTTGAGCAGGTCAGTAGCCCAGCAGGAAAAAGTATGTGGGTGATGCTGGAGTTGTAAGTAGCATTTTTGGGAGCAGGGACAGCCCTGTGTCCTCTGGAAATGGCATCCATGCATCACACTGGGTTTAGGCTGGTTTGTTATAACCGGTTATAGTGTCCGGTGGTTGCTGCACTCTCGAGCATCGCTGTATGCATCCTGGCAGATCTCTCCCCTAATTCAGTAGTGTGCTTTGGACAGGCTAAACCCAAGTTGTCTTCTGCCTTATCTCTCCGTCTCACTCCTTTATTTGTTCTTTAATCTGTCCCTTTGCTTTCTCTGAGCTAATTGCAGCTCAGACCTCCTTCCCGTGTTGTCAGAGCTTCCAGCTAAAAGAGGGCTGATTGCAGAGGGGTAGATGGAGAGACCATAAAAAAGAAAGTAATAAAACCTTGGGTCTGATTGCATGGAAAGGGAAGAAAATCTGTTATCCAGGCCAATCAGGATGGCATGGTGGCTGCAGTTGGAGGTGGGAGGAGAAAGGGGGAGATCAAGCCCAAATTCATACTTACCCCTGGTGACTGCAACATCCGTCAGGGCTAAAGACAGTCTGTGTCTCATTAATCATCCGATATAAACAGAGGGAGACTCACTGGAACAGAGCAGTGTCACTGGATGAATGGCCTGGAGTTGGAAAATAAACATTTCAAACTCTGCCTCGGCGTTTATTTTTGCTAAATGCCTTCGCTGTGCCTGGGCGTTTTGCTAGCAGCGGGGTACCGCTGCCCCAAATCCATCCCCAAGAGCGCAGCTGGAGCGTGAGCTTGTGATGCCGGGCGAGAAACGCACCAGAGAGAAGTGCAAGAAAAATTTTGGGGCAGCCAGAGTAGTAGTCTGTCCTGGGTGCCTTGGTGCTTGGAGCTAAAGGGTTTCTCTCGTTGCAGTGCTTGGGTTTTTAGCAGGTGGGAAATGCAGCAGCGAGGCAGCGTGGTCGAGCTTGCAGGCAGGATGCCTCTCCACCTTGGTCCCACCAACCTGTGGTCAGCAGCGATCCAGGGAGGTGGCGCTTGCAGGTATCATCGGTGTGTCTCCATCAAATGCTCTCCACGTTCACGCACTGCAGGATTTCCACAAACAGCAGTTGTTTTCTCTACAAACCTCTTCTGCCTGTTGGTTGTTCCCCCCTGCCCCCTTCCCCTCTACAGAAACCCACCAGGTGCAGTCTGGAATCCACGCTCACCCAAATATGCCTCTAATTCTGATTTATTAAGATAGTTATTGTATAGATGATGAGAAACATATTCTGGAAGACGGCCTCGGAACAGACATGTAGCCATTACTGAGCTGTTAATCCTTTATAAATATGTTTTTAATAATGTCAGTATTTAACATACGATAACTGTCCTATTAAATGTAATGTATAGCTGGCAGTCATGTTATAAAGAATTGCAAGCTATTTTTTTTTTTCCTACAGGCTCATTAACTTCTGCTGCTCAGGAGATATTAGCAAAACCACAAGTGGACGGCTCGGCTATCCAACCCTTCCATGCCCCACGAGGGTCCCAGCTGGTGCTTGCACTTGCTGTACGAGGACCTTCACCAGGAGAGGGGTTTGCTGAGACCCTAGCAGGTGGGTGGCTTTTGCTCCAGCCAGGGACTTGCTACCTGTTTGTTTTTAACGTTGCTCAGTGCATCTTGTTCCACCTTTGCCACGCTATCTGTTCAGGTTGTAAGAGCAGCAAAACAACATGTATAAAGCTATGTCAGTGCTTACAACTTCAGTAGCTGGGTGAGCTCTGCTAAAACAAACCTGTTATATCTTATTCTGGTGCGTGCGCGCAGTGTGGCAGCAAAAGCAGTATTTCCATCTGCAGACCGGGAGCTTTGCACAAAACACATGCACACGTACTACTGCATAGCTCATAGCACGGTGCATACCCCCTCCCGGGTATCTGCTCTGACATCAGGAATAGTAAATTCCATTGGCAATGACATTTTGGGCCTTATGATTTTGGTGGTGAGAAGAAAAGCACCCCCCAGCTACACTCGGTTGGAAAATAAATGACATAACCTGGGCTGGCTTTTCATGTGCCTTCTGACTTGATGTGCCATCCAGCTTGGTTCCCATCCAGCTGACCAGCCATTCCTGAGGATGGGCTGGTGACAGGCAAAAGCAGGTTGAGAAGGGGAAAAAATTCCCCTAAATTAAATTATTTTAGCTGGAAAAATAAACCCTTGCCGCAGCTTGAAGCAAATGCCTGCCTGGTGCCTCCCCTGCTTAGCATGAGATGCTGCCATGCAGCAGGAGGACTTGTTCCCGTCCAAACTGCTCCATGCCGAGCCAAGGGAAGGCAGATGGGTGTGAGACCCCCCTCGCTTCCCCGATGTCCCCTCGGCACTGTCCCCCAGCGTGCCACTCGTGCGATGTGTCCCTTGCTGACGAATAAGCAAAGTTTCATGGGGAAGGGGCAGCAGCCCTTTGCCTTTTGGAGTGCCAGCAGTCTGGCATGAAGCCGTCGCTCCGGTACCGCTGGGTACGGGCCAAGGACTGGGACAGCCCTGTCTGACCCCCTTTTGCAGCTCTTTTGTTTCTGGGTCTCCAAACTAATGCTTTTTGTCCCCAACACCATGCTGCCCTGCTACCCCCAGCCCCCTTGGCCGAGGGGGAGCTGTCGGGGCAGGACAAGGGACTATTCTTTGTGGAGAACAGTGGGCGATCTCATAACGGGGCGGCTGGCCCTCGGCCATCGCCTACCACCGTCCTCCACACCTAGGTCACGTCTGGGCACTGGCATTTATCGGGACCGGGCTGCGTCGGATACCACGAGTGAATTGCGCACAGAGGGAGGATGGGGAGATGGGGTCAGCGCTCGGGAGGCAGCCCCCGTGTCTGCAGAGGGGTCCTGGCCTCAGCGCTTGAGCACAGCTGGTGTCGGATATGGAGTTTTTAACACATTTTTCCTAAAACTGGTTCATTTGCACGTTTCTATGGGGGAAAGGGGTGTGGGTGCTCTGGGTTGGTGGCTTGTTGCTGAGAGTGCAAATGAAACATGCCCCTGGACCCTTCTGCAGCAGCACTGCAAGCCCAGAAGCAGCCAGGACAGCGAGGGTTAAGGGACGGAGTTACTTCCAGCTCCCTTTGCAGCATCCCCCTCACACCCCATGGTGGCTGGGAGCCCTTGAGCCCCATGTGCTGGTGCTTGGAGCGGGTGCTGTTTGTTTTGGAAGGAGGCAGGCTTTGTCTGTGGAGCTGCCGGCCAGTTTTCCGCAGCCCACCTTATAAACTTCCCCAGCCTCGGCGCTCCTTGCACCCAGCAGCTACCTGGGTTGCCAGCATGGCCAAATATTTTCATCGCCAGGTGCTATTTCCGTGCCTGACCTCCCCATGGCGGCAGATGTCGGTGCATGGGTGGGATGCTTGCAGGGCTGGAGAGACCTGCTACTGCCTTCCAGTCTCTCCCCGTGATCCCATCCAATGCGGCTGTTTCCACCGTAGCCCTGGCTCTCCCTTTCTGAGAGGTGTTTCCCCACATTGCTTCATATGTCGTCTGCAAGGTGATGGGCTCTGTCTGAAATGCTCCACAGCAGTCACAGCCCCGAGTTTGATGGGTACCAGGAGCCTGAGGAGGATGCAGGCACTTGCAGAAGCAAGCAGGGATGCCCGAGAGTTGCTATGGGCAATGCGGAAAGAAAAGGGGGAAAAACAACAGGGCTTTGACTAAGCCCAGTCAAGGATGGTGGTTCTCTCCATCCGTGCAGACCTTTTCCTCAGTGAAATGCTATCTTTAATTTTAAAAAATGAAACCTGCATTTTGCCTGGCTAAAATCCCAGAAGGAACAAGGTCTGGGGGAAGGGGGGGGCTGAGTGAAGCAGGGCTGTGCCAGTAGCTTCAGGCTGGGGGGGGTCAATGGCCCCCCAGTCAGCTGAGGCTAGCAAAGACTGCATTGGGCTAGTGCTGGGCTCCGCTGTGGGTGAGAGGGTGAGAGCCCGTCTGTGTGAGGACCTGGGTCAGGGCTGGGAGGCAATGTGCAGGAAGGGGCAAGAGCAGCTGACGGGCAGCCTTAGCAAACCTCTATTTTTTTTTTTTTTTTCCCTTTTCCTGTTAGAAAAACCTCATCTGGGGAGGTTTTCCTGCTAGCCTTCCTCTGCACCACGGGAAGGCCAAGGAGAAACTTCCCGAAGGCTGGCCAAATTCCCATAGCTGCTTTCTGGGAGACTTTTCCCCCATTTTTTCCAAACTCTTCTCCCTGTCTGAGCAGCTGTCGAGCAGGGACGGTGCAGGGCCAGGTCACCCCACGGCCCTCTCTCAGCCCGCAGCAGCAATAAAGCTGTCGGCAGAGGCAGCGGCGCGGTCCGGGCGGCCGCGTGCTGGAGATGCACTTAGGGGAGGCTGAGCTGCCGGCTCGACCCGGCTTCCCTTCGATCGCCGTGTGTCTCGCCCTCCATCACTGCCGCCAGCATGTGCCAGGAGACAAAGCTGGCGCTTCTCCCGCCAGCGAAGCGGCGAGCCGTCAGCCAAGACGTCTGGTGAGAAGGAAGAGCCTGTCTGCAAGCGCCAAGGGGAAGCCCTCCGCCGACCCTCTCTGCTCGGTCTAGCTTCTCGCCGGTATTCGCACAGCCAGGAGCGAGCAGCCTGAGGCTCCGTCTGGATCTCCGTGGCCATCTGGAAGGGAACCTCAGGGGATCAGCAGCCCCAATGCAATGCATGTGCCAGAGATGAGTTCGCCCTTTCCCAATGCGTAGCCTCATCCTTGCTTTGTGCGTGGGGAAACTGAGGCAGGAGAGTCCCAGAGCTGGTGCACCGCGATCCTTCGGTCTCCCCTGAGGACTATCCGCCAGCAGAAAGTTTTAAAGAAATAAAGAATTTCCATCTTGTCAGAAAGTCAAAAATTTTTGACTGTCGGGGTCATCTTTAAATTTAGAAGTTTGGAATTTCAACTAAAAAGAAATAATCACAAGAAGAAATATTTCCTTTTGTCTTTACAAATAAGGCTGAATATGAGAGAGGGAGCACAGCACAAGGCACTAACCCTCCTGAAATGCAATGCTTTCATAATCCTGAATCGATGTTTTCATCAAATTGAAACAGGCCTGCAAAATGCTGTCTGGCAAAACTCTATTCAGCTGGAAAAACACTGTCTAGCGCTCTCTCCCTTCAAGTTATCTCTCTAGACCTCATACAAAGTCTTATTTATTCACTCCCCTTTCAGATGGTCTCCACTTCTCCATCTCTAGGCATCCACAAATCATGATTTGCCTCTCTAGTGTCAGGGACTCGCTAAAAAAAACATTAAGAAAATATTTCTTTTTAATTTCATTTTTGTTGCTCCTGTTCCTTCTGTATTTTGATTCACTCTTGGATATGTGTGAGCTTCTCAGTGAGTCTTGGAGCTAGAAATGGGTTTTCTTCATTGGCACTTAAGATGCTAATGAAATTGTTCAGCCCCAGCATGTGAAATCAAGCAACCATTAGATATCTTTGAATTTATCAGCACCGCAATAGGGCTGTCTATGTGTAGGGTTATAGGACAACAGCAAGAAGTCGGTGTTACCCCAAAACCATATGGTATGTGAGCTTGGGCTCTGTTTTGGCTGTCTGCTTAGGCTTTCGGGCTCTGAAGGCTCTCGGAGTGCGTGCAGGCTGAGTTTTATGAGCAATCCTATCTGTCTATGCCTTTGGTTTGGGAAGGGTACAGGGGGTGTCTGTGAAAGCAGCACTTGGGTGCAGCCCTGAGATGATGCACGCGTGCGGTCCGTAATGCTTTCAGCACAAGTGCTCCCGGGAAGCGTGCAAAGGGATGATGGAGACAGTTGTGTGCAGGGAAGCGGCTCCCTGCCTCCTGGCCCGGGACACGGGGGCGGCCGTTTGGGACCTCTCTGCTTCAGTCCCTGTCTCCTGTGCTATTTCTGTTCATCCTGGTACCCAGGGAAAGCAGGGGTCAGGAGAAGCCGTGTCCCTTTCCAGTGTTACCAGAGGGCTTGCTGAGGAATAAAGAGGTATTTCTGAATTTAACTGGGCTCACTGGAAGCTCCAGTCTGACTTTCTCACGGGAAGAGCGGACTTGGCCCCTCCAAATACGCCCAGGCCTCCAAATTACCCCCTGCCTGTGTGTGTTTGTGTATGTGCAATCTCCCTGATGTCTCTTCCCCTGTGGCAAATGCCGGCCCTGGCTGAGACCCCGCTGTCCATCCCCATGGCCTCGGGTACCGCGGTGATGGGGTGACAGCACTCTAAGGTGGGTTATTAGGCTGGGGGTCCAGCAAGCGTGCTGGGGGCTGTGTGATTTCACGTTTCCCTTTCAAGGCTGGGGTTCCATCAGCAGTCCAGTGAACCCAACAGCCCCCAAGGCCAGCTGACAGCTCAACTGGAAATAGATATGGTCCCCATCCCGCCCGCATGTTGTTGTTGGCAAACGGGCTCGGAGGCCTCCAGGTTGGGTCTGTCAAGAGAACACAAGCGAAGGAAAATTGTTCTCATCTGAACAAACACTATCAGCTGTTGCCAGCAGCTCCAGTGCCCCAGCAGAGGATTCGCATGGCCAGCCATTATCCCAGTCTGGGTAACTGGTTTGACTGGCAGGTCAGAAGGACCTGTCTGTCTTTGGTGGATATTTTCAGGGGATGTTGCATTGCTCGTCCTCCCTCCAGCTCCCATCCAGATGATGGAGCTGGGCTGGTGCAGGCACCCTTGGGCATTGCCCTTCTTCAGGGACCACCGCTCACCTCCGATACAGGGAAGGTTTCTGCAGGAGTGGTTGCACGTGCCCAAAGGATGAGAGAACAGGAGCTCAAAGCAGGAGGAGGTGACATGTCAGGGCTCATGGTGCTGGAGTGAAAACGCTGCAACCAGCACAAGCTTTGCCTTTTAGACTCATTTGCAGCAGTTTGCTGTGTTGGCTTTCTGTCAGATTAATCAGTGTCTATCTCTGTGCAGGTTCGCGTGTTGGCTGCTGATGGACAGTATCTTGCAGAGACAGCTATGCCCTGCTGAGCTCACACCAGGTAATAACACCTCTGGTGTATACTTCTCTCCAAACACACTCACTTTTGGCTTTTCTCTGTGTCTCTGAAAACCAGCCCCCGTCCTGCCTATGGGACCTGTCCTGTAAAGGCGAGGGATGCAATACGGCACGTGTCACCTTTAAGGAGCTGCATTGCAAAACCATTCGCTAAAATAACTCTTGTGCCGCTCGCAGCAGATAAACCTGCGGCTTCCCCCGCCGCAGTGCTCTGTAGGGAGGGCGCAGGTTTTCCCAGGGCTGCAGAGCGTGACCATGCTGCGAGCTGGGCGATCCTGGCAGATGTGCAAACTCCGCATCACCCAGCCAACATAAACAGGACCAAGTGACCCAATAACATATATTATGTTATATCTCCTGTTGACAAATGCAGGCCCTGGGGCTGATGTCTGCTGCAGAGGCATTTCTTTGCCCTGAGCAGGGGGTGGCTCTGGGCCCCAGGGGATCCTCCTGGTTGTTTGGGGAGGAAAATATCTTCTCTCTGTCTTGGCCAGATAATAGAACACAGACTTTGGCTTCTTGATGCACGATGTGAACATCACCGGTGTGAGATGGGATTGTCTTCCATCAGTACTGGCCATGCTCAGCCACGCTCGGGTTTGTTGCATGGTGGCTGTTTTAATGAGAAACCTTCCCTAGAAAAGCCCGCCTGGCTGCGACTCAAACCAGCCCTTACACCCTGCTTAAGAGAGTCTCGTATAGCTTCGATCTGTTCCTAATTGCCATAAAGCAAGCCAAACCCCACCTGCTTCCCACCACCCACGGGCAGGCCACCAGGCCCACTTCTCCCGGTGAACTGCGCGGGTTTAAACTCACCTCGTATTGCTACCGGCTCCTGTAAGACATTTCCAAAGAGTCTGACAAAAAGACATTCAAAACCTCCCTGAAGTGGGAGCCTTGAGCGCTCGGGGCATGAAGGACGTCTGTCGCTTTCTAACATCTTCTCCACCTTTCTGGGTACCTCCTGGCACCGAGAGATGGAGGGGGGCAAGAAAGGCCACAAAGATGCTTAAATAGTGAGTAATTTTTCCTGCTTTAAACCGCAGTGCCCCGCACAGCGCGCATACCCCATGGGTGCAAGGAAATGGCATCCGCGTTCCTCTTTTACTGCTCGCTCGCTATTTGGTGATTAAGAAAACGGGGGAGCTGGGGGCACTCATTCTTGACCTTGGGGAAAGCAGGAGGCTTATAAAAACTTTAAGTGCTGGAGGAATTATGAGGCAATTAAAAAATCAGGCCAGAGCTGGGACTGCGTCAATAAAACCGTGAGGAACTGATGTCAGCTCCGCGCAGGATGCAGGGACCGATGCCTCTGCCCTCTCCTCCCAGCGCTGAGCCCCTGGGGTCAGCGGTGCTGAGGCCTCACGCTTCCCACCGGCATGTATTTGGAAATGCGGGAGAAAGAAGAGATTTTGGGGCTGGGGTCGGCTTTTTTTTTTTCTCAGTGGATTCAGCTGACCTGAATCCTTACCCCCAAATACAAATCGTGTGTGAGCCCAGGCGGCGGGTGTTTTATGAATGTGAGATGAATAGCCACCAAAAAAGCAAAAATAATACTGAAGGGGTGAGGAGAGATCCCAAATCACCGTTTTGGGATGTAAGAGGCCCAGCTTTAAGGAGAGGTGGTATTTTGCTTGCCGCTGGGTCATAAGGTTTAAACCTAGGGAAGCTGATTTTATTTATCTAGAATTTTATCAAGACTCAGCTTGGGTTTCCTGACCTGATAAGAGCAAGAAGGGAAAAATCAGCTGGGATCAGTGTGAACCAATAGGCAATGGCTTTCCGTTTCTTGTTGCAATGCTGATTTCTTTCAGATCTGGGTCTTTCCAAGAATGGGGACTAATGTCAGACGGGGTTGCGGCTCAGGATTGTCGGGCTGGTGTTTGAATGTTTCTTTTAGGTGTAAGTGATTTCTCGTGCAAACCACTTGAGTTAAAGTGTGTGGTGACAGGGAGCGGAGCCTGTTCTCTGCTTCCTCTTAAGAAAGTCCCAGAGAAACGTCGTCCGGCTCTTAGGCCACGGTGAGAGCGTTTGCCAACGTCCTCTGACCAGTTTTAAAAGAGGAGGAGGCAAAAAAAAAGGAGTCTGGTTTT
The DNA here is from genome assembly GCA_020745775.1 of Theristicus caerulescens. Taxonomy (NCBI): domain Eukaryota; kingdom Metazoa; phylum Chordata; class Aves; order Pelecaniformes; family Threskiornithidae; genus Theristicus; species Theristicus caerulescens. The sequence goes on along the minus strand of CM036575.1, from coordinate 2,674,325 downwards.
CAGTCTGCACTTGCTAAACTCTCCTTCAGCAGGTTTGCTTAGCTTTGGTAATTTATTTACTTGTCTACACTGGAGTGCTGGCTGGATCGGAGTGATGCAAGCATATTTCTTTAGGGTAGACGAGGGCTGGGAATAAAACCCCAGGCTGGCCTAAATGTCCAAAAAGGGTCCTGGGGTGCAGCATGAGCATCCTTGGGTTTGGGCTCGGTTTGGCCGCGTGCTGCTCGGCGGCTGCCTCCTTACTGTTTATCTCTTCCTCCGGGGAGAAGGAAGTGGATCCACTTCACATAAGTGAATTTACATAAACTGTGGGGGCCGATGGGGATAACGTGGAAACAAAATGGTCGGTCGGGCTGGCAGCCGGCCGGGGGTCGGCTCGCACGCTTGCTCTTAGGGACCGGACTGTCTCAGAAGCAAAATGCCATCAGCACCTACTAAAGCAATAAAAAAGATTGGTGGAAGAGCAGGGCTTTGGTGTTTGAAAGCAGGGTACCCATAACCAGACCAAATTGTGAAGCTGAGAACGAGCACAGCTCATTGCACCCAATGCTCCTTGTTTCGAAAGCCCTGGAAAGATTTCTCTGGCAGAATTGCATCGCACCACCCACGTTGGGAGGGAGAAGGTCTAGGGTGCATGGGGTGTGTGTCACTGCCCTGCCAGGCTGCTTTCCACACAGCTGGCTTGGAATTTTTGTAAAACTGCACGTTTCCTGTGGTTTTGGTGTTTTAGCTAAAAGCATTTGACTGGCTTGAGGAATAAGTGTTTGGGGCTGGAGGTGATAATTCAGGTGCCAGCTGAATTGCAGAAGATGTCGGGAATGCAGTGGGATAAAAGTGCCTCAACCTCCCAGCTCAGTCCTTGCTGCTTTTGGGGGCAGGTCATGGGAGGCACCGTCCTAATGCTCAGGGCTCAAAACTTGCAACCCCCAGGCAGCATTGCATAAACGCTGTGTGGAAATAACTGGAGTTACCCCAGCAGAAAGCGAGTGAGCAGGACGCTTTGACCCCTCGGTGCTCTGCCAGCCTGGCTACAACTTCAAGGGAGGAAAGATCTCGTTGAGGTCTGGTGTTCATGGTGCCCCATGACTCTGCTGATTCCTGGCTGTAGAAATTAAAAGGCTGGAGGAAACAGTCTCCTCCAAGGTCCTGGGCAGGCTGATTCAGGGAGGGGGAGACGGGAAATGCAGGCTTGCTGCTGCAGCGAGCCATACTTCAAAGCCCTAACTGGTTTGGTTTGCATGCGTCTGCTGGGACGGGCTCTCCTCCCAGCAAAAGTTCTGCTGCTTTAGATGACGGCTGGGATGGAGGGTGGGTGCAGTACAGACCCTGAGCCTGAAAGCACCCAAACAGGACCACGTAGACTCTTTTTTTTTTTGGGTGTAGAAATGCTCTGTGCGTGGGGCTTGGCATCTTGCGAGCTCAGCACAGTAGCCCTGCTTAGCAGACCCTCGGCCCCGTGCAGGCACCGGTCCCTCGCCCCAGGCTAACCCTGCCTTTTGCAGCTCCATTTTTATGGGCAGTAAGGCCTGAGAGCAGCTTGTTAGCTTCCCTGCTTGCTCGGTTTATATTTGCTGGCTTTTTCCTCCCTATAAAACAAGAATGCACAAACACAGGCTCATGCTAAGGGAGCGGGTTAGGGGGCCGGAGGGGAATGACCTTCGCAGGGAGGCTTTTCTGCCTCTGCTGCAGAGAGCAAACCTTTCCCTGCCCTCTCCAGCTCAGCACGGGGCCCCCATGGTAGGAAAGGGGCATTGCATGGGGTCCCAGCAAGCAGGGGGCCAAGCCGGGGAGCAGAGGGCTCTTCCCCTGGGCTTTTGCCATCCCTGCGCACCAAGGGCACTGTATCTGAGTTATCTGTATCTCCCAACAGGTTGTTTGCTTTTTGAGATAAACCTCAGAAGCCCTTTAGGAGAAGTTTTTGCTCCATCCCTGTTTCAGAGATGGAGAAGTTGAGGCACAAGGCAGAGGCAGGATGCCCTCGCTGTTCCCTAAGGCGCAGGGAGAAGGAGAGGAGTTTATCCTATGCCCTTAATGTCCCCGAGCCTTTCCCGCTCGTCCCTGACGCGCTGCCTTCCTGGCCGGAGATGACGGCTCCGGAGTGCAGCACTCAGCTCTTATCTGCTCGCCCCGTCTGGTTCCCCCGGTGCCAGCTCCAGATCAAACACGAGGAAGCCAAGGGTCCGGGCTATCGCCGCTCTCCTGGGAAGCAGACAGCAAACTGTGTCTCTGCTGATGTTCACAGCTCGCCAGGCAGCAGATCTGATGGGGAGGAAGGATTTTGCTTCTGCAAGGACAGCCCCCCATCCTCTCCCTCTCTTGCAGATGGCAGGTGCTCCCCATCCCTGTTGACTTCAGGTTTGAGGTACCCCACAGGTAGGATGTTTCTAATAATCTGAGCAACATCTGCTTTCACAGCTTTGGGAGGAAGCGCTGGTAAAGGTAACTCCCCCCCCCAAGATTGGCACTTGGCTGCCAAAAAATGGTGAAACAAGTCCCAGGAGCCCTTGCAAAGAGCAGCTGCCTCCTCCAAGAGCAACACAGGGGAGGTTTCTTGATGGGACCCCCTGCCACCCGCATCTGTCTCCATCCCATGGCGGTAGTCCTTGTGTGGCAAAGCAGTAAGGACGCAGATGTTGGGTATTAAATGCCAGCAGCCGTGCTCAGCTGTTCTCCCAGGCTTTGGCCCTGGTAGGAATTAAAGCCCAGCCTTTAACAGCCCTATCAAGCGCATTCCCATCCCCATATAACCGCTCATGTATCCCTATAACCCGCTTTACAGCAAAACACCTTTTGGGCAGGGAAGGGAAGGTTTCCCCTCATCAATGCTCTGATAATAATTTCTGATTTGATTAATACATTTTACCTGTCCCCTTCTCATCAGGACCCAGCTGAAAACCAAGCTGTGATTTTGCCCGTGAGGGAACCTCAGGTTTTTGCCCGTTTCCAGGGTCTGCATTAAAATGTAAAGCCTTAATGAGAATGATAGGGCTGAAGCTAAGAAATCCAGCCTCACTACTTTGTTTCCTGAATGATTTTCATCTCTGGTGATGGTATCAGATTGGCAGATGGTGGGTTTCTTTCTGTTTTATGAATGAATGTAATCCTTTTGCAGAAAGGGAGGTGTCAGCTTAGATGCTTTGGTGTCAGATTTTAGTGATCATTAATAACGCCTGCAGTGCTTTCTGTAAGTGTGAGCCGAAGGTTTGGGATGTAACGGCTTCCTAGTGGAAAAAGCGAGTTTACAGCAAATCAAAAGACTTTGCAAAAATGACACCTTGTTTCTGATATTTTCTTTTCACTTTATTTCCAACACTTTGTTTTGCTCTTATAAAAAAACCTCCCAGTGTACAGTATTGTTGCAGGTCATTTGCTGGTTTTAGGTGAGACTATATTCAGATGCATATTCATAATGGAGACGCCTACTTTTAACAAATGAATAGATATCAAAAGGAAATATTTCTGCCTAGTTAACAGGTAACAACTGGATGCTGCCCAAACGGGGAACTGCAGCCACTTGTAACTGAAACAGAGGATGCTGTGAAGTCCCATGAGAGCCAGGCTGTGCCCAAATCAGTCGAGCACCCCCAGATTTGCTCTGTCCCCCTCGGTACCCCGAGCCTGGGAAGCGCAGGAGATAGGGGTACCCAGGGAGGGTGCAGGAGTGGCTCAAAAGGAGGAGCTGGATTCTGCATCGTGCCCACGGGAGCGACGCTCCTGTCTGTGAACTCGCTGCAGCTGCTTGTCTCTACCTTGTGATGAATCCCAGATGATTCCTCAGCCTGAGCTGTACAGCCACTCGTGTTAGATTATAAACTGGAACTTTTACAGGCTGTATGTGGGGTTTGTGGCTTCCTTTCCCTCTCTCTGTCTCCAAAGTCCATGATTCTTAATAAATCATCCTCTAGCCTGAGCTGAGTCTTGCTGTTTTAAGTTTAACTAGCTTATTTTTTTGCTGATAAACCAGACTTTGAATTCTTCCCAAGATCACGGGTTGGGGCCAGTAATATCACGAAGGAGAGACTGTTAATCATGATATATCACATGCCAATGGGAACAGCATCGAGCACTCCCTGTGAGCAGCGCGTTTCCCTTATATCAGCATTTACACTTGTATCTCGCAGAGTTGGTGGGAGGGAAGAGTCGAGGCTCCCACCAGATGTAAATTAAGTTTATTATCGGAGCCAGCTCAACAGAATCGCAGGGCAGAGCTCTAAGGTATGTGCAAAGGGTAAGGGGAAAATGGACACCGATGGTAGGAAAATGTTGTAGTACTATTTTTTACAGTGGATCCATGAAAACAACTTCTTAAAGCTTTGATCCTGACATAGGTCCAAATTTCTACTCTTGCACTGTCTTCCATCCAAAGAGACCCAAATCCACCCGAGGGTGGGACTGTGAAGGGTGGACCAAAGCCTAGAGAGAACCTGCTACACCCTCTTGTTGTTTCTCTTATTCTTCTTTGTCACCACCCTGTCAGCACATAAATTTCTTTTTCTTGATGGTTCCAGGTAAACATGGTATGTTTTCAGATCCATCATGGTCTGATCCTTGTTCTCCCAGCCAGCGCCTGAGCTCCTCTCCCAGTATCACTGTTGACTTTGGCCAACTGCTCCCATGGCTGTGCTGCTCTGTGGACGTGTCTGCTGAACCCTCCTCCTCCTCAGAGCCCAGATCAGCTCCCATCACATCCCAGAGACAGAAGTCTCAAAGTTGTGTTCCTGTAGGATTAACCCTGCAAGACCAAGGTAGCACACAGCATTGGTCACCCTTTTCAGAAGAGGGACCAACCCAGCTCTAGGTAGAGCAGCTCTCTGGGGGGTTTGCACCCAGCTGGCTTTACTGGTATGAGATGGGAGGTGGAGGAGTCCTCCTTGAGGCATGTCATGTGCTAACAACCTATGGAAAAATGGATTTATCAAGTAATCCTGATGAGAGCAGCCGGGAGGGCCTGTCAGGAGCCATGAGACACGTGCGTGGGGTTGTGGTTACAGCCCCCCTCTCCCTCTGCTAATGCCTGGTACCAGGCAGCCCAGCCCCTTCCACCCCGATGTGCCTTTGGGCTGGCTGTGACCCCTGAGCCTGACTCATCCTCCCAGCTTAGCCAAAAAACCCCCCATCCCTTCAGTTCCAGCATCCCCCAGAGAAGCCCCTCGCTGCTGGATGGTGATGGCACATATTTTATCTTGCTTGGCCCAGCAGGCCACAGATTCCTGTTCCTTTGCAATGGGGGTGGGCGAGGGGAGGGAGCATCTTGCTCGGTGCCCCTCTGCTCAGGAGGCAGCTCCCCGTGTCACGCAGATCAGCCAGTTTGTTGCATTGGAAGTTTTTTGCTGCTCGCCCAGCTGGGGTCTGGAGATCAGCCAGGGTCCATCTGTGCCTCCGTGGGAAGGCAAGATGGGAAGACACGGTGAAAGCGCGCTCAGGGCTTTGCTGTCTTCATGGGAATTTGTCTCGCTTTCCTTTTTGTTTTTTGCCTTTAGGGGATATTTTAAACTACAAAGATGCCATTTTTGTTCTTTTACAGTTCAGAAATATCAGTGGCTATGAGCTGATGGCATCTGTCCTGTCTTTGCCACCTGATTGCCAAAGCTACCAGCACATGCAGGACCAACACCTTCCCCTCGGTGACTTTTGCAGGAATAGATCGGTTTGGCTGGCAAAGGCTGGGACCACCTGAGAGGTGGGCAGCGCTCCTCCGCAATGAAGCATGTTGGCAGGGACGCTGGCAGCATCCTCTGTGGCTCCGTGGGATTTGCAGGGCTGATCCGGCTTGGTGAGCACTGGCTTCCCTCCCACCTCGCCTCGCTACAGCCATCACTTCGCGATTGAACTCCCAGGGTGAATCCCTCAAAGAGGGGGAGAGCTTCATCATGCGCCTGCTGATGGATGGATGCATGTTTACCTTGGCCTTCCCCACTTCATGGCTGTGGAAAGTTATCTGAGTGATGAATTCATCTGCCCAGGGACCCCCGAAATCGTGGGGGCAGAGGGGGAGCATCTATTATAGCGGCTTGGCACAAGGGAGAAGGAATAACAGAGAGAAGGTGGGCGGTGGTTGTACATCAAAGCCAGGTCTCTGCTTTCCTAGCCTATCTCCTAGATTTCATCTGGCCGTGGCGAAACTGCAGGCGCAAGCGAAGCAGTCTTGCGTGTTAGAAGCTCGTGTCTTGGTCTGTAGGGAGAGAAGGGAATTTCTTAATTCTAGCTATGCTGGCATGTTATTTTCTTCCTTGCCTGCCCTGCCAGGGATGACTTTTTCATGGGGTGGAGAGCCCTGCTGCAATCTCTGGACATGATTCTGGTCCGGGCCACCGCACTGCCGCAGGAAAATGTGACAGGGTGCTTCGGCGTTGCAGCTTGGATCACATGCAATGCCCAGGCCTGAGCATCCCTGGCTCTGTCCAGCCATGGTGCCGGGCTGGGGTTGCTCCACATCTCCTCCGGAGCCAGCAGCTCCCAGCTCGCGCGCTGTGCAGCTGCTGCCGCTGAGTTTGCAGATTCCAGCAGCAGGGAGAGGGGAAGAGCTGAGACCCAAGGCCTCATCTGTGGCACCTCCTGCACGCGTGTCGGTGTAAGATGCTCTTGGGGACTTGCACAGATCCAATGGTGGGGCAGGATGGAGGGCTGCATGCAAGAAACTGTAAAACCCTCCTGAGAAAGTCTCCTTCCTGCAATGTTTCCTTGCAGTGGACAACAGGAGGTTAGTCTGGGCTCCGCATCCTTCTTCCCCTAAACCACCTAGGACACGTTGCCCTCTCGGGGCTGCGAACCCCTTTCACAGGATCAAGTGACCCAGCACAAACCAGGAGGTTCATGGAGGGGAACCATGGGCTTTACATCCCGCTACGAGGGTCTGTAAGGCACCAAAAACTCAGAGGAGGTGTAGGCAGTAATCTCTCCGGCAGCTGAAACCCAAATCCCCCTTAGCAACAGCAGGATGGGTTTGAGATGGCTTTGGTTCAGAAAATAGATATCATGGTCTCTGATGGAAAACTAGGTGTAATGAGTCCAGGACAGGGAAGCAGGGCCAAGCGCTCATGGGTGGTTAGGTCCCAAAGATGCAGGTGGATATGTAGAGCCATTTACAAAGAGCTCTGGACCCCTCTTTCTGGTCAAGTGCTATATTGCTCTGAAAACAAGCCCCTTTTCTGTATTTAAAGCCAAGGCACCCAAAACTATACCAGCATCCTAAGTGGTCTGACAGAGGAGGTGTGGGCAACAGCCTCTTGCCTTGGTTTCTCCTGACCTGCGTGTCCCCGGGGCAGGTTGTGTGACAGCCGGGGTTGTCAGAGAAAGCTAACCCTTCCATCGCCTCGCCTCATCCCTTCGCACCGACAAATGGCAGGGCTGCCATCGGAAAGGCCAGCAGATCCACCTGGACCTGCTGGAGGTCATCTGGGTGGCACGGTGGTAGGAGAAAAAGCTAAAAACGGGTGTTGAATTTCTTCTTCCCCACATCCTCAAAGCTTTCAAAGCGTTCTCCGCGAAAGGGGACCTTTTGCCAGCATTGTGCAATGCTGGATTGTGTTTTCCTTGAACTTTAGTCCTCTTTTAATCTATGCCACAGTAACCTCCAGGGGAAAGAGCGTTGATGATTCCCGATGTAAGCCGCTATCAAAACCTTTCAGCTCTGTCTCAGGCCATTGTTCTGTGTCCTGTCACCCACGTTGTCCCCAGGGCAGGGGCAGCTCTGTACACAGATCTGCGAGTGGTCCTCCATCGGAGCCGACCCTCCCATCTCCGTCCCTGCAGGCTGCCAGCAAAGCGATCTTGCAGATGGCTTGTAAAATTAGCATTGTCCCCATCGCTTATAGTCCCACAAAAAGCCACGCCGCGCTTTCAGATATTTGTTTGTTTGCTTGTTTTGGCAAAGGAAAAAGGGCCAAATTTAAGTTTGGGTAAATATATCCTGCATCCTTCATCTCGCATTGTGGCTCCAACTGGAAAAGCTGTTCCCTGCTTCCTTCCCTTATCAGTTAATTAGGTGGTTAATGCGGGAAAGGCAGTTGGACAGCAAAAGCCACAGTCCACATGTTAAGCATTATTGCTGCATTTTATTAATAGCCTAACTCTTGGGCAATGTTTCTGGGCAACGCCGGATCCAGGAATCGCGGTTTTGGGGAGCATGCGTTTGCTCGCCTGGCTCTTTTGGGGCAGGGGGTGCGAGGTCTGCTTTTGGGGGGCTCTCCTTGCCAGCGCCTGGGCGCCTGTTTCTTCCAGTTTGGCCAGTGACTTTGTTCCCATGGGGTGCTGAGTTGGAGGGCAGCGTAAGCCCGCAGGCACCGGAGCAGGTAGGGGTGGAAACTTGCCACCTTTTTGGAAAATCGGGAGCGGGGGGAGAAAGCAGAGGGGGGGTCACACAGGCAAAGGAGGGATGTATCATCCAGACCCCCGCCTCTTTCCAGGAAAGCCTGTCTCTCACCCCAGCCTTCCTAGGCTCCTTTTTGTTGGAAATTACAACTAACTGTGTGTAATAATCTCAGCTGGCTCTTTTCTGGAAGAAGCCTTTGCCGTCCCACCCTCTCACTGCCCGTCCCCACCCCGGAGCGCTTCTTCCAGGGATGCTTCCAGCCCCGCCGGCTCTTCCAAGACCTCTTAAGATCATCTGTTTCACATGAGGCCGGTCGCCTGCAGCCCAGCGTCCATCTCGGCTGCAGCCGGATGGTTTTTAGCAGCAGGGGATGCGATACCAGGCATTGGGACTGGGGTCTGATTGGGGTTTTTCCCCCCTTTAGGTTTTTTTTTTTCCCTCAGATCCAGATTTATTAACACCACAGGGTCAAGCTATCTCTGTTTGTTCATGGCAGTGGTAAAGCTGCCTTTGCATTTGAGTTGAAGGGCTTGGAAGGGGACAAGGAAGACAAGTGCTATATTAATGACCTTAATTTAACTGCCAGGAGAGTTCTGGGTGTGGATACAGGATCCCTACTCTGAGAGCATCTTTGAGGGGGTAAAGTTTTTCCTGCCCTGTCTCCAAAGCTTGGAGACAAAACCACAATTTTTAAGCTTCTTTAAGGCATCTGCAGATGAGGCACAGTCATTTAAGTGAGGCAAAACCATTTAAATTATGCAAAGGCCCTTCCTCGACTTGCCCTCAGTTGGAGAAATCCTGATTCATATCTCTGGTCTTGAATCCTACAGATGCCCTTAAAGAAACTGGAAGAGAAATTTGATCCAGTAAATCTATAAGGACTAGGTTTTGATGGATTTACTTACTCAAATTCCATATTGGTGTGTTACATGTTAAACTGGGGTGTCCACGTTCTGCAGACTTGACCAGGAAAGTGGGAATTCAGCCTGGATGAAAGCATCAACACAAATAAAAGCAGAAAATACAAGACTCCTACAAACCCCCCCTCTGTCTGTCTGAATTAACGCATGCATCCTCTTCTTCCCCGACCCAGGAGCGACCACACTGCATCTCTTGTCTGCACGGCCATCCTCCCCCGGGCAGGACACCCACCGGAGCGTGGTACCACCGTCTTGCCCAAGGCCGGGGATGGCCATTGTGGTCCAGACAATGGTCACAGACCATGAATGGAAAATGATCTCCTGTGTTGGGCTTACAACCGGCTCTCTGTTCCCCTGGCAAGTTCTCGGCTCCTGGGTGAAGGGAGCACTCCCACCCCAGGCAATCCCTGCTTTGATCTTCCTGCTGGCTGCATTGCATTTTCTTACTGCTCCTGAATAATTCAGCACATGAAAAAAAAAGTAGAGGAGAGGGAAAATATTCTTTTACAGCCTTATTTACTGATTACTCTTCAGGAGTGCCCCATGAAGTCTGCTTATAAGAGCATAGCAAGGAAACAGAGACTAAGGGAAGCTCGCTGGTATACCCAGGCTGTCAGATGATGCTCGCACTAGACTCATGTTTACCTGAAACCATCTCAGCCACTTCTTACAGTCATGAGAGCACAAATTCACCTTGAATGTGTAGAGGACAGCCGGTCTTAGCATTTTTGCATGCCACCTTTTGCATGTTGTCAAGAAGCAGGGTATTAGTTGGGGAATACGTGGGTATTGGGGACTAGATGTGATTATGGGAGTTCGGGATGAGGTCTTTTCCTAACTGATGAGCCGGGGCCGAGGCTGAGGTCTTCTGCCCATCTCCAGAAGGGAGTATCTAACTTTCTCATTAAACTCTTGCGTTTAGATGCTGCTGTGAGGAAGAGAGCAGCAGGAATCGGCAGAAATTTTGTGACATCCTGGACTCGGGAGCTGTGAACACCCCAAGCAGCGCAGAGACCCACTCTTCTTGAAGGCACATCTTGGGGGCTTGGCTCCAGAGAAGACAATTATTCAAAATAAACAGGTAAGCAATGCCTCACGTGTTATACTTCAATACATACTTGTACTCTTGCATGAACTGATCTGGAAACAGAAGCAAACCTATAGCTATGGGAGGAAAGGTGCAATGCTCACAGAGAGGGAGAGTGGCTTTTGAGGAGGAGGGCAAAGCAGAAAACCACCCACGAGTAACCAGAGTGAGCTCCTGCAACACAAGCAAGCTGTCCAGTGCTCCTTTGGGGAGAACATCCTCGGCTAAGCCTCTGTCAACCAGGACGGGGGTAAGGGATGAGGCTGAGAGATGCTCAAGGCACAGGATTTCCCCTTTGCAACTAAGGGCTCAGATCTCCTTGAACTGGTACCATTTGAGGGGGTCAGTCCCTGTGGCTGCTGGAGAAATCAGTAACAGCGCTACAATGGGGTGCAAGGATTAAAGAGAAAATCTGGGCTAAACTAGGGTAGAGGAGACTTGCACAGCTTTCCTGTGAAATGATAAGGGATAATTAGGACAGGGCAAGACCTACTTGGCTTAGCATCCTCTGCTGCCCCTTCTTCTTTGCTTGACGAATAATATGATACCTTGGTAGTATTCTTGGCTAACGTGGGGGTGTTGGTGTGCAATCTGGGGGAGAGCAGCCTCCTCCTCTCTCCCCTGCCCTGTACCCCAAGCAGCATCAGGGCCTGGTGCTCTCCAGTGCTTTTAACTTCGCTCTGTGTTTTGCCAGAGACTGTTATTAAGAACTAAGGCTCTGCCTTTTTATCATTCCTCTGAGCGTCTGTCTGATGTCATTCTGTCTGGCAACCGAGCGATCAAAAGAAGCTCCCCTGGGAGAAATTTCTCAAACAAACAGCCAGCGAGAAAAAAATAATACCCATTAAATATAATAAAATGCAAAACCCACAGTGTCTCCCTGATAAATGAAAAGGCAGTGTAACCTAGACTCTGAACACAGAAACTTGCCTCCTGCCATTCGCCCAGAGCAGGGATGTAGCGTGCCCTGCGCTTACCTGGATGATTATCCTTACCCGAAGCTATTTCACAGTCTGAGATCACGAGGCTCGAGGCCAGGATCTCACAGCGCACACGTTTTGGCCAGCAACAGCCGCTACCATCACTCCCACCTGTGCAGAGCCTGCGTGTGTCACACCGGGACCTGCAGATCAAGCAGGTTTAGCTCTTAATGTTTTTAAGCATATTGAGGGGTTTTTTTTTTTTTGCCCTTGTATAAGGCATGTGTATGCCTGCAGAGCAAATTCTGGCTCTGCTCCTCCATATTCATTCCTTCTTGCAGGTTGCAGGGGTGACAAACACCCTGTTGCCAGCCCCTGCGAGCCCCTGGGATGTGCGTAGGCTTCTAGTTTTGGCAGCTCTGATTTCTCTTCGATTCGTGCAGCGCTGGCAGAGTCCTGCTCACCGAAAGGGGTAAGACCAAAAGAATTTAATGCAACCTGATGCAAAGCGTCACCCCCCCCTACCTTGGGGAAAGTGTCCCCTGAATGCTGAAACACTTCACGGCCATGTTTTCGAAAGGAAAATGACTAAACAGTGACTTGACTCTGGATTTGGAAAACAAAAATAGGAGGAATGGTTTTTAATCTGTCAGAGCAGAGCGTTTGAAGAGGAGCTGTCGTGGAAGGGAGCGTGTGCGCCGATGAAAAGCCGCCCATTTGAGCTGGATCCCAGCTGAATTATCTTGGATCCATCGCTCACACATCTGTAGCTGTGATCCTCCTTTCCAAGCTGCTTCTCCTCGGGGCACTTTGCAGAGGTCATTCCTCTTTGTGAGCCTCGTTCCCTCTTGCCTTGCAAATCTCTCTGCCATTTTCTTCCCTCCTGCTGGGAGGTTTCAGGGCCTTCGGCAGAGTCCCTCTCCTCCTTTTCCCCAACAAAACTGCCTGCTTTTTGCTCAGCTTTGCTGGGAAACTTCCCACAAGCATCTCTGCCCATCGGCAGCCATAAAAATCAGGTCCATTTTCATCATAGGGGCCCAAAGCGGCAAGCGGAGCTCGCTCTTGCTGACAACCTGAGGCTGGGGTGAGCATCCCACAGCCCCAAAATGAGGCGTCGGTGGTTTCTTTGCGGTTTCGCAGGGTCACCGCTGCAAGGCTGAGACGAAATCCAGCCCAGAAGTTTCCCAGGGAGCAGCTCCAGCAAAGCTGGGAGAAGGCAACACAAAAGTACCTCCGGCTCAATGAACGTTGGTGAAATACAGCAGGATTGTACCAAAAGCATCCCTGCTGCCTGCAGGATCTCAGCTCTGGTCCAGGGCTGCCACGCTGGGGCTGGGGTCTCGTTGGTTAGCATAGTGCCAGGGGTTGCAGCAATCTCAGGGCACACATACACCATTTCCATTTTTTCCCAGGGTGGGAAAACCTTTGGAAATTCCTGGGAAATTTCTCTTTTTTACTGCCACTTGAGGCCAGTTTCCTTCCTTGCAGATAGCAGGATCCCAGGCAATACAAACGGCAGCTTGCCAGCTAGAACTAACTGTCCCTCCAGGTCTTTCAGCCGCGTCACGGGGGGTCACTGCTTCGCACCTTCCCAAGGCAGCACCGTGCATCCCCTGCCACCAGCTATTTCCTTTGCACTGAGAGGGGAAACTGAGGCACAGACCCGGCCTTTTCTTTTGAAGGAGGAGATCTTCTTCAGACCGCTGCACAATCTGAAGAGATGGGGCAGATACCCCCATGTGCCAGGCAGGGATTTTGCAGCACTTATATGGCCGGGATGAGGGCAGGAGTGAGACTGGCTGCAATCAGAGCGATGAAGAGGTAAATTTAGTTCAAACTAAACCAGTCCATGCATTATATGTTCACTGTGGGAACAGAGAGGTGTGGATAAATGATAATTTTGATGCACTTCTGCTCTGCTTCTAGTTGCTTGTCACTGCCTCAGTTTCCCCTTGAATAGAGATCTTTTCTGTTTTCCTTCTCTGCTGTGGGATCCTACACAAATCTCCATTTCCAGCTCTTGTAGGTGTGACCCTCAGCCCCAAGCCCCCCCAGTCAAACCCTTTTGGGTCTCTCTTAAAGGGGCTGGTATCTCTCACGCTTGGCTGGGGGAGCTGCAAGGTTTTTCAATCATCTGCTAATGATAGGAAAGCAACTTTTATTCTCTCTCTCCCCCGGTCTTGGCAGGAAAGGTGGAATGTGGATCGTGAGAGGAGCAGCCACCTTTCAGGCCAACAGCTGCTTTGGGGGATGGGGTTAGATAAATGTGCAGGATTTCCAATCAGCCCCACACATCCCAGCCAGAAGACTTCACCGGAGCACGGATGTGGAGGAATGGCTGACTCTGATAATGCCGCATTCATCTCGGGCGATCCCGGCTCGCAAATCCACCGCAAAGGTGCCGCTTGGCAGCTTAGGATGCGAAGGAGATGGCAGAGATAAAACCAGGTCAGCTTGCTTTGGAAAGAGCTGAAACACAGAGGGATCTCCTCCAAGATAGTTTTTGCTGCTTTTGGATGCTAGGGCTGTCCCCGCGGGAGGAACCAACCCAGCTTCGAAGCACTTGCACGCAAGGCGAGACCGAGATGTGGTTTTTCCCCCCGGCTTGTGAAGGGGGAGCGGAGGTACAGCAGGGCTGCAGCCCCAGCTCGCGTGGGGAGGACGCAGCAGGCTCAGGAATGAAACTTTCCGGGTGCTTTCCCATCAACCTGTTGCCGTTACCCACTTAGCTGGCCACCCGCTTTCCATGGTGGCGATGGGACGCGTGGGCAGCCGAGGGACCACCGCAATGCATTCATCAAAAGGAGATGGCACCCAGGGAAGGAGGATTCGCAGCCATCGGCTCGCCGTGGGCAGGCTGGAGAAGAGCCATGTCTCTGGACAGACAGACGGACTCTACTCCCCGCCTGGCAGTGCAGAACCATCTGCAAATGACTTTCCAGCCACAAGCCGTGTCACCGAAGCACCTCTGCCACTGATGAGCTGTGCAACGAGGTGTTACCGCTTAGTGGGTGGACAGCCTCACACATCGAGAGGAGACCTTGTGGGAAGTTTGGATTTCTTCTTCTTCTCCCTCTCTCCTCTCCCCTCCAGCCACCCCCTCCCCGCTTCCCACCCACCCGCCCAACTTCACGTGCAGCGGGAAAGGAAATGGCCCCGGGGAAACACGCTGGGCTGAATTTCCATCTGGGCACAGTATAACACGGCCCCGGGAATGGCCAGGCATGCTATGATCTTCCACTCTCCAAAATCAAAGCAAGGCAAAAGCTGTCTCTCCTTTTTCCCTCTTGCCAAGGGCTAGAAATCCCATCAAGATCCAAAGTGTATCATTCCAGTGGGAGATTTATACAGGGGGAAGGGGCAGAATTGGTTATTTGATGATTGGGTTGGGTTTTTTTTTAAAAAAAGTCCTTAATATCTCCCTTTCCTCCTTCACTGTACAGCACAAATCCTCTTTCCAACACATGCACGAGAGCAGAGCTGAACCGTTCGCACAGAAAACAGGTGATAAATCACGGGGCAATTGATTCAAACCATTCCAGGGAATGGGAAACACATGGACGGTCTTTCTAATTAACTGTTTGATATGGCTGCGGTGAGTTTGGGTGTAGTTTCCAATGTTTTGCATTTGGCTTGTCTCAGCCCTCTCCATGGTAACTGCAGTTTACCGGAAAGTGAGAAAATCCTGCGTTCGAGAGAGCTGAAGTGACTTGGTACAGTTCAGCTCAACCACAATAAAAAAGAAAAAAACCAAAAGTAAATACGGTGTTTCCTCTGTGGGAACATTCCCTAACATTCCCTTCTCTTTCCAGCTGGAAAAACAAAACAAAATGAAAGGTCCTTCTGCTTTATCTGTAAATCTCCACTTTCTAGTGGGTTACAGAGACTTTGGACCCGTTGCCCTCCGAGAGACAGGCTGAGGTTTGCAGCTCAGGGCAAAGTCCCTCTGCCAGCTCTTCCACCCGTACATAAATGCTGACCGAGGTACCCAAACAGCCCATCTATGCCTCTTCTCAGGCAAACTGCCCACCAGAAAACCCAAGAAGTGCCAGGCTGCGGGCGTGCTGAGACCCCTTTCCACCCATACTGCTCAACACATCAGCCTGTGCATCTCATGCAAGACACATCTACGGGTTTCTTTTTATTCGCAGGGTGGTATCTTGCACCGAGGTGTCACCGTCTGGGTCTGGGGTTGCAGGGTGCTACCCCCAGCAGCGCAGAGGGGGCCCAAGGTATGCATTGCATGTGTTTAGCCCTGATTTATGCTGTCAGAGTAACCAAGCCTTTTTATTCATGGTTCATTCACAGCGATTCTTCAACATAAGAAGCTCTGTTAAGGACACAAAATGCTCCAAAAGGTGGTTGCGTGTTTTGGAAGAGGAACAAGCCCAGCCTTGCAGGACGTGAAGAGACATTAAACCTGTGTGCATCTCCCATGGGAGATGGGAGCTGAGCAGGTACCCATGGGACAAACCCCGGGAGCCATCCGACCGCCTGGAAGAGGAGCTGCTTTGGTGACGCCCACAGCACCGAAATGAGGACGAAGCTGACGTGGAGGAGTTAGAGGTGATGCAGGGCACAAGGACTGGGTGCTGCGATAGCTGCCAAAAGGGGGTTGCAAATAACAGGAGGACGGGGAAGGGTGGGCTGGGGAGGACAGAGATCTGCCAGGGCCACCTGAGTCACTCTGGATGGGGTTAGCAAGATGCCCTGGGGACACTCGCCCCAAACCTATTCAAGCCCAGCACGTCCTGCCAACATCTCCGGAGTAGCCAACGCATTAAAATGTAATTTAAAAAGGAATAAAGGTTTAATCCATCTGTTTTTGAAAACAGTCTTTTCCCATAGCCTGCTTTTGGCACGTCCTCCCAGCTGGGGCATTGCACCTCGCTCTGTAACACGGGCACAGCTGCTGCGGCCGGGGAGGGGAGCGCGATGCAGGCACTGAGCAGCAAACGAGGTTGGGATGTTAATATTTTATTTTTTATTGCCTTTTTTTTTTTTTTTCTTCCCCCCCCCCATTTTACCCTTTCTGCACCATGACTCCCTGGGGCCCCGGTGCAACATCTGGCCAAGCCACTTCTGGTTCCATTTATTGGCAGATAATTTATTTGCGGATCAGCAGGGAAAAGCGACCCAACCATTTACTGGAGGTATATTGGTTGACCCTTTGGTGATGCTTGCTTGAACATGGGTTCGTTAGGTGTTCGGGGCCTGATCCAGACCCCAGCCAGTCAAACGCAGATCTCCCCTTTAAGAATCAGGGCTGTTAGATCTTGGTCCAAAAACACTGGGGGAAATTAGTCAAATAAATGCCCTGTGAATATTATTACATATTATTCATTCTCTGGGAATATTTTAAAGTATTATTCACTCCTTGTGCATATTATTAAAGCAGCTCCCACTCAAAGAAGGAAATTAAATGGTAAAAACCAGTGTTTCTCTCTGTCCTTTTATCTTTTATGCTCTTTTTCCCCACCATCAATTTCTTCCAACCTTTATTTTCGGCAGCCTACAAGCTCAGGATAAGGCAGAAGCACCCCAGATCCCAGCACACGAGCAGTTTAAGGCAGGGATGGTCTTCTGGATCTGTGCTTTTACAGCACCTATTGCTGCACGGGCTTGCCTGTCATCCTTCCTACTGCTTATTTGTATTGTAGCTGTGAGCTCAACTCATTGCATCTGAAAGGTGTCAACAGGCTAATACTCCCTTGTCAGCAGAGTCTTCAAAACTCTCTTAAGGCTTTCCAATGGCCATGGATCCTATTCAAATTCTGTTCCCCATCTTTGGCTAAAATTATCCAGCTTTCAAAAATATAAATGATTTTTTTTTTTAACTTGCACAATCAAAAGCGTGGGCTTATTTTTCTTTGAATCAAAATGCAGAGGCATTTTCCAAGGAGGCATTTTGGAAAAAATAATGAAAATTTCGCAAATTTTGCAGCCAAAAGCAATTGACCCTTTTCCCCAGGGAGGAGTTTCATTTACTTCTGGCATTGCCACGCATACCAGTGGTCAACCCCATCGTACACGTGGCTAATCACAGCGTATAAAATGAAACAGGATTCCTTGCATGGGCTTTTGGGAACAGCAGCCAGAGCCTGTGCTGTACAGGGAATGCTTCCCCACTGGGCACGTCAGTGCAGAAACTCCTTCTTACGTGCACAGCACAAGGCAGTACAACAAATCCTGCTGGTTTTCCAGCGCCTGTGGACCAGCAGGACCCGGGAGCTGGCAGCTGATCCCATCTTGATGGCTGAGAAGCTTCCCAGCACTTCCAAAATACCCTGAAAAAAGCAATTTCCCCTGTTCCTGGATAGCACCTGGGGACTGATCTTTATTTTTATAGACTCAGCCTGTGTGCCAGCCTCCCGTGCGCATTTTTAGCAGCTTTGTCAAACTGTTAACACCCTGCCCGGCTCTCAGTCGCCACCCCAGTGGGACTGTGTCCCCAGCGACGGCCGGAGCAGCATCCTTTGCTGTATCAGTGATGACAATGCTTTTTCCTAACATGCCCATGCACTGGAGAGACACCTCTCCTCCCAGGGGCTGTTTGAGGTCTATGAAGGCCCTGCAGAAATGCCCAGATGGATTTGAATCCACCTCGGGTAGCTTTCAACAGAGGGTACGAAGGATTTTGGCTTGCGCCCACGAGATGCTGGAGGACAGCAGGAACTGCCCATATTTTTGGGCTCACACAGAAGGTTTCCTTTCCACCTGCACAGCCCAAGCCTGACATCAGACCTCATGGCTCTGGCTCTCACGGGGGATTTTCAGCTGTAATGAGATCAGCTTTTCCTGCTTATGACCAAATCCAAACAATTAAATAAAAAAAAAAAAAAGACAGACATGAAATCCAAGCCAGGAACGAAATCACCATAGCTTGGTAGGGCTTTGGGGTGGGTTTCAGCCCCTCTGTCCTTTGCCTTTTGCTTTTGACCGGGGAGGAACTGGTGGGACTGTGCGACGAAGACACTGTTTACAGAAACAAACTTTTTCATCAGACATCTACCCTGACTGCTGGATATTTGTTTGGAAAGAGAGTGAGCTCTAAATGATGGCGGATGCTGACTTCTGCAGTTTCTTTGAACTCACTGGCTTAACTGGCCCCGTTAATACTCATTTATGGTAAAACAGTTGGGAACTGAAAAAGAAGAACCTTCTCTAGTCCGGAGGGACGACGGGCTGCTGCTTTCCACTCCTGCACTGACTTACTGCGTGACCTTGGTCATGTTGTTTCATCTCCCTTCTCTCTTCCATAAAAGATGGCCTGTGATGCTCATGGAGATGCTGCCATTTCCAGCCCAAAGGCCCCACAGAAAGCCAAGGATTACTATCTTTAAAGACAGTAGCCGCAACGATGTTTTCTTCACAGGCTCTTTCTGCATTCCCGCGTTTCTAAACCCTTAGCCCTTTTAATTTCTTGGGAAAGCATCTGGTTTCCAGCTCCGAGTCTCTCCAATCTGTCATTTTACACAAATATACAAACATCCCTTTTTTGGATGATGGATTAGGGCTGTACTTTGGCTTAGATCACATAGCCCAGACTGGAAGAGGGGCTTTGAAGTCATGAAAATTTCACATTCCCGTACTGCCAGCAGAACAGCGCACAGGAGAGACATACATGCTGGGAAACACAGACCCTGGCCCAGCGTCATCCCATATAACATTACACACTCACTTAATTCCCCTAAAGGGCATCGTTACCCTCCGCTTCCTCTGTAATAAGAGTTGGATCTCACATGCATTTACATAGATTCCCTCCTGGCCTTTGAGGGAGCCCTCAGGACTGCCACTACCATAGACCCCGTGCTTAGATCCCTGTTAATAATATTGCATCCATCCACTTTTCACTCCCAGAGCAGTGCAATGCCAACTTAACGCATGCACAGATTGCCTCCATAGCAGAAAACACCCTTGCGTTCATTTCCCAGCATCCCTATCCCCCACATCACAGGGATTTGTTTCGGACACCCCCTTTGCAGCGACACCGGGGCAGCAGGAGCTTTGCCTGTAGGACCTAGGACATGGGTGAGAACAGCCTGTAGTTTGTCTTCCAAAATGAGTGCGAGGGCTGCTGCGCTGGGTCCCAGGACCTTTCGCCTTGTATGTGGGAAGGCTCTGCTTGGAAAAATATTAGCGAGCACTACGATGATTTTCTGGTGATTTACTAGGCGAAGCCGTAAATCAGCACTTGTCAGAGGCTTGAGTTACGTGCCTGTGCCGGAGACTGATGGAGCCAGCTGCCAGGAGGAATTACCAAGCAGCAAACTTGAGTCTGAAATCATTGTTTTAGGCCTCGGAGTGAGCTAAAATATTCAGGTGATTTATACAGGAGGAAACGGCTTTATGTCCTTTTCAACTGGCATCCTGAATCCTGCCAATAAAGACCTGCAAAATGTCCTGGTTTTAATCTCGCGCTTGGGAAGGGACACCTCCAACTTAATGAATTTAGGCTCTGAGCTCACCAATAGGATTAGGTTTATGGGTGAAGTCCTGCCCTCAGTGGGAGATTTGGCCTTAGTCTTCTGCCGAGCAACATTTTACCTAGCACACGCTGCCCATCAGTTTTTCTTATCCCACCTTTTACATATATTTTAGATACCGCCCTTGTATAACACCCACAAAAAGCCTTCGTGATGCCTCAGTGCATGGATGCTGCAGTGATGAGCAAGACCAGACGGAGAGGGGTTGTTTGGCTGTTCAGCAAAGCAGAACCGGGTCAATTAGGAAAAGGACATCCCGTGTCGCACACAAGTAAATAGTGAGTGAACGAATAAGGTGCCAGCAGATGGTGCTCAATAATTTACAGCATCCTCGCTGGGATGAAGTGGTCCGTCCCCAGCAAAAGGCTGTTCAGAAAGAGGATCAAAAAGCATTTGTTGCGCCGAAAGTACCACTGCAAATAGCGCAAGCTGAGGCATGGTTTCTTGCATCGTGCTGACTTAATTACAAACACATCGTGGCATTAACAAGGAAAGCACCTTTTTATTGCAGTCGGACACAAGTGCCTCAGACCCTGATCCTGCTGCTTGTTTGGATGCCCGGGGTTTTGTTTGTTGAGAAAACATATGGGGGGGAAAAATAACATGAAAAAAGACATTGCAATTCAGTTTCAAAAGAATCCCTCGGTGCCGCAGGAAGATAAAATTCCTAATCATATCATTTGCTTTATCTCCCTTGGATGTTCCACTGCCATCGCTAAACTGCTGCAGCGGTTGCTTTGGTTTTCCTCATGTGCAAATGGAAAAGTATGAAACGCAATTGTTGAGATGAGCAAGTGGCCTCGGAGGCAGGAGTTGAGTGTTTTCCTTTCTTCTCTTTCCATGGCTTACATGCTGGCACTTTCCTGGACGTCCCTTTGCGTGGGACACCTGCACGCCTGTCCCCGCTCCCTCCTCCCAGACTGCCCCAAGGTCACACAGGAGCCACCTGTGACATTGAATTTCTTCACTGCTCTGGCCTCGAGCGAGCATTTCACAGCTCTCAGATGTTGCAGGAAGGGACCGGTGATAACAAATCTTCCTCCTTTAGACCCAGACCTCCTCTGGGGTCTGGGCACAGGGACCAGGTACCGGCTGTGTGAGCACCCAGCCCTCAAAGGATGCTCCAGCCCGTGAAACGCCACATGATAAAAAAATTGTGCAAACAACTTAAGAGTAGAAAAGCACTTTTTGGACAGGGCTGGTGCCCAGCCTGCCAGGAAAAACGGTGTTGTCCCAGGGGAGCAGCATCATTAGCTCATTTCCCATCGGTGCGGGGAGCAGGCGGTTTCGATGCAAGCGAAGCGTTTGCAGCGGTAGCTGCCAAGCAGCCGGGGAAGGTGGTGAGATAGGGCGGCGTGGGGCACCCCAGGGGCATCCCGTCCCCCTGGCTGGAGCAGCATCCCCAGCCGGCACCGCGGCATAGGCAGCAGGTGCAGGGATGGAGGCAGGAAACTGTTTATAGGGCTTAGGAAAAGCTGAGGTTTCTGGCAGGTTCCTGAGACATTCGGTTTGGCCCGGAGCTCTCCGCTGTATAAATTGTGGAATTAGAGTCAAACGTGAAACCGGAGCAACGGGCCAAAGGCAGAGCTGGCAGCTGGCTGGAGGTCGGTTTTTTTCTCCGTGCAAGCGTGTCCAAGCCAGGCCTTTCGAAGAGAGAAAGGTGAGGAAGGGGGAAACAAAAGAAAGGGGGGCCCAGCAAAATGGGGATGGAAATAACCCCCAAAGTAAGAGGGATGGAGCAGCAAGGGAGTGGAGAAGTTGATCCAGGGACTGCCTAGTGAGAAGCATCTGCAAAGCAAGGCAGTCCAGGGGATGGGGGAAGCCAACACCTCCCTGGGGACCATCTCCCAGGCGGGTGCCACCAGACCTGGCACCCACCCATCCTCGGTGACACCGGGTGCTGTCCCACTCACTCTCAGGGCCTCGGCTCTGCTGCCACGCAAGCGGGAGGGTGTTTCTCCACTGATGTCTGATTATTATTGGTTTTGCTCGAGATATAATTCTGCTTTTCAAGATCAGGACGGTGCACTGGGTTGACCTCTAGCATTTTACTGCCGTGTGGTTTGGATTAGCTGACTCATTGTTTATGGCGGGGTTTCTTGGCTGTTTGGTGGGGCCGAGACATACAAAAAAAATCATCCGTGCTGGGCACAGATTTTGTCTGCAAAGCATCGATGCGTTGTGAGATAGGCAGGAAAGCAGGGTTTTCCTGGGAGTCTTGGAGAAACCTGTGATTTTTCATAGGGAATTTCTTATGTGCTGCAGGCAGCCCCCCAGGACCGAGGGGATAAACAGATTTCCAGCATCAGAAACCTTATCTCCATCCTCTCAACTTTTGTTTTCTCTAACCAGTTGTCCAGACGTGCTGGGGATAGAAGTCAGATGTGGTTTGAATAGATGTGAGGAATTCAAGCGGGGAAAATCATACCATGTGCATGAAGCAGGAATTTGAGAGCAGAGCTGCTCCGTACCAACATTGCCTCCTTCTTCTCATGGTTATCTACTGAAAACCCCATCCTTTAATCAGACTCTCCCTGAGCTCTCTGTTGGGGGATCTGGGGATCTCATCAACCTCAGCAACCCAGGCTTTCTTCTTTCAGAGGCCAAGCAAAGCATCAAGCTATACTTCTTGGTGGTGCCATCACCCCGCACATGACCAGATGCAATGGGACGTGCCAGCTCCCCATAGTTGTGCCCACAACGACACATGCTCTCCTGGTGCAATCGCACCCTGCGACCTGGGAGGGTTTTGCTGAACGAGCCCACTCCTCAGCTGCCACGAGGATATTTGAGGCTTATTCCTCCCGGAGTACGTGATCTCAGCCATGGCTGAGGACCGGGGAGGAGGTCAGGTCCATGTCCAGATGTCCACAGGGTCTGTGGGTGTTTAGATTGCAGATTCCTTCCGGCCCCAACCCCATTCCCATTAAAACTCGCAGGAGGTTTCTATTGACTTCACCACGCTCCTGGCTTGCAAAACACCAAAAGATTCAACAAATGCAGCTGCTGTCACCGATTACCCCAACACCTGCTGGCACAAGGCTCCTAAATAACCTGGGAGGTTGTCACCCCACATTGCTGTACCCCGTGCAAGGACCTTGCTCTCGCTCCACTCCTTCCATCTGCTCGCATGCGAACATGCAACAGCAAATCCGAGCATCGCTGCTGAATGAATACTGACATTAAGGGAGTAATTTGGCAGAGTCCAGCCAGCCACCGAAGCCCACCTTGGTGTTTCCACGATGAAACCCGATCTGCAGAGACAGGTGTAGTACGGTTGCAAACCAAGGCTGAAGTTTGGCTTTAGGTTGGGACTTCAGCAGTGATTTCTCCTGGTTCTGGCTGTAAAAAAGGGGCATCCCTCTGTACTCATTGCCCCAGATGAAAACTTGCTCCATTTACAAGTGGAGAGGTTATTTTTCAGCTCCAAGCCTGCAGGCTCAGCCGGGAGCTGACGACCACACAGGGCTCACTCTTGCTCTTTCATCACCAGCACTAACGATCCTGCAAGAGGCTTGTAAGGCTTGGGTGCGAGCTGGAAATGGCAGATGCGAATACAGCTCCAGGTTTCTAACCTCTCTGCGCTTTGGGCCTGCCTCAGTCCCAAGTTTGGTTTCAACTCATGGCAGAAACCAGGGCAAAATAGCATAATTTGGATCAGACCTATATTTGGGCTCTGAACTGTGATGCAGAGTTGTTCCCAGTAATGTGCCTTCCTGCAAACCGCCTACGAGTCCTGGTCCAAAGCAAAAGGGGTTGGCAGCACTCCCAGAGTCCTCGAGCACCATGTTGTTTCTTCCAGCACGCTCATCCCTCCCTGATGGAGCAGCAATGCGAGCTCTGGCTGCCCTGTGCCTCTGCTGCCATTTGCCACCCTAAAGACAGAGCCATTCCTGTGCTAGATGACCTCTCTTGTATGCCGAGCTCCTTCATTAGATCTTGTCAGGCTTCGCTATTGAATCTTGGTGCTTAGCAGCTCATAAATGCAAGGTGTGCTGGAATTGAAACAACATGCGTAGTGTTAAACAGCACAAGTGAAAGACTCTTGGGCCATCTTTATGTTCTTGACCTCTCTGCCACCGCTCCAAGCTGCTATATGCCGCCCGGCGCTCTTAGCAGACAATATCCCATTGATTGCCCGAGGAGCTCCTGCCAACGGAGAGGGCCGTGCTGACGCTCTGCAGCGTCGCCAGGCCCTGATCTGCCCTTGGAAATGCCTCGCACAATGCACAGACTGTGTACGTCGGAGCATCGTAGCACCGATACAATGTCATTGGAGGCCTGATGATCAGCAGCACAAAAAGGGTCTTATGGTGGCGGGGTACAGGCATTCCTTTCTCAGGGTGATGAATGTCATTGATTTATTCCCTTTTCTCACTGGAAAAAAAATGCCCTTTAAAAATAAAGCAAAAGAGCTGAACTGGCCTTGCCTTTGGTCTGAATAGTGCTGGTTCCCCTTTGCATGGCCTTTTCTGGAGGGTGCCCTGCCCGTGCCGATAACCCCGGCTCGCGCTGGCCCAGGTCCCCAGGGAGAAGGGAATTAGCACTTCATATTTCTAAAATGCAAATCGGGAGCAAGAGCCTGGCCGGCCGGCATCCAGGCTGCTGCTGTCCTGTGCCGAAATTCCTCCTACTCTTTGCCAGCAGCCCCAGTTGGGTTTTGTCTGAGCACTTTTCCCTGGAGAGCCACCGGCATCGGCATCACCCCCAAATCTCCCTCCTCCTGGGAACTGCTGTTAGCAGGAGGTAAAAATGAATGTGCAGGGTAGGGCCCAGGCCTTGTAAAAGGCTGGGTGAAATGCTGAGGAGAGCTCATTGACAACATAAACCCTCCTGGCCATGAAACGTGGGCAAGGGCTCCAAAGGGCTGGCTCCTGTCGGGGTCTCCATCATCCAGCCCCGTCCTTGGGGTCATGCAGAGACTTTGTTCTGCTCAGCGCTGGGCTGTTGTTTGGTTGCGCTTTTTTTTTTTTTATCTTTAATACCATGTTATTTTTATATAAGCCTCTTTTCAAAACAGGGCCTATAAAATCTTCAAGCGATGTCCCCTCTCCCCTGAGTAAATATTTTTAGCTCTCGTAAACACAAGCCATTAAGCACTCAACAGTAAAAACCAATGCTCTGGGGAGGCACCACTATAGGGGCAACCCATGTTCCTCTCCATCCAGAGACGCTTAAAGCATAACCCAAAATTACACCCTTATTTTGCCACCTCTGGCTGGACCCCGTGGCGTGTGTTTGGGACCCACCAAATGCTCAACCCAACCCCTGCTTCCCTCCTTCCTGGGGAGCTGGGAGGAGGCAAAGCTCTGCAAAGTGGGTGCTAAACTGGGATTTTTTCAAAGTAAACCCAAAGGAACGAGCTGGCCAGAGCTCAGTGGCTTGCAGCTATCCCCAAAATGTCACAGAGCTTGGAAAACTCTCATTCCTATCGTTAATTGCCCTGAGCCTTTGCTGAATACTGTGCAGGAGATGCTGTATACAAGGACGCTTTGCTGCCTCTTGAACCTTGCACTGATGAGGTCCTGTCTTTTGGTTTAGATAGCAGAGGGGGAAGAAAAGAAAGATTTATATATTCTCCAGCTTGAAACCCAATTGGAGATCTCCTTTGATTCAGCCTCACCCATCTCCATGAGCTTTCCTCCTGTCACTGCCCGAGCTAGCACCAAAGTACATCTCTCCAGTGTCCCATCTCAGCTTTGATCACAGAATCCCTGCAGTCTTCACCAAATTTCCCTAAAATTGATGGAAAATTCACACCCCTTTTTTTTTCCCCCTAGTCAAAATGTTGACATTTGGGGAAATCTGAGCAGCCACAGCATTTCTCTGTCTTTTGCTGGAGGCCAGCACCCTGGTTTTATACAAATTGCACAAGGGACCACAAAGGAGATAAATAAGTTGCCCACAAGGATTGTTCGCAACAGTCCAGCCAGAAATACCGTCCAGTTCCCAGGTCACGGCATTGGATCCAGGCTGTGCAACAAGCAGGAGGGCTGGGATTGCACTGATGAGTGCAAGATGTCCCCAGGAAAGGGGACATCCAGAAAAGGCTGAAGGAAGCCACCAGTGCCAGGAACGGACGCTGGGAAAGTCTTTGATGAGAGCAGATATGACGTTGGCTTGGATGCAAGAGTCCTTTGAAGAAGCAAGGGGCTGAGGACGTGGCTTTGGGACAGAAAGTGGCTTTCTCTGCCTGATTGGTGTTGTTTAATCTGTCCAGCTCCGGTCTGCGGGACTCAGGGTGGCCTTGCAGAGCTGGGCTTACCAGAGCAAGGTCTAGAGACGCAGGCTGGGGAAGGGGCTTAGTGGTACAGCTTAAATGGAGTGAGATCAGAGCTGGGCTCTCGTCCAAGGTTGAGGGCAAGGCATAACTCTGAATTTCCCAAGCTACCCAAGCCTCCTGGGTTTGCAGCTTTGCAGCCTCCCGAGATCAGATTCCCATGATGGATTCCCAGCGGCAGAGACAGAAAGCTTCCCAAAAGGGCCCAAATCCCATCTGCTGAGCAGCCTCCTTCTCAGGCTATTTGCGGTATTTGGATTTCTGAAGAAAGCAGCAAACAAAGAGGAATTTCTCCCTACTTTGAGCCTCCTGTTTCCCTCCTCCCTGGGGAACCTCCCTTCCCCCTGCAGGGACGCGAGTCCTAGGCCAACCCATCCAACCGCCCGTGGTGGCAACTCCTCCCACCATCCTTCTGCCCCAAAAAGCCTCCTGCTGGGAAACCATCCTGTTGCCATCAGGTGCAATCAGATCCCTGCTTTCTTCCTCCACAGGGCACTTATAGGATTTTTTGGGATGTGATTTGCACAATTTAGGATAAGGCGCATTTTTTGAGCTCCCCTAAGCAGTTGCTGACAGCTCAGGAGCACCCCGATTTGTGGTTGCATGTCTAGAGGGTCTCCATTAATATTTCTTTCCCTCCTGCTTCTCTCCTGCACCCTCACTTTCACCTTTATAGGGGAATAGTGTCATCTATGAGGATTTGTGGACTTTGCTTTCCAAAGGGATACTGAGCGCTTTTTGTAACCCAGCCCCAAGAGCTGAGCCCTTGAGCATCGTTTCCCCTCTTGTCCATTTTCCCAACCCTATGATGGAAGAGGTCTCATCATCACTGGGTATAAATGGTGGTGACATCAACTGGGAATGACGTACCTCTCCCCTCTTCACAACAAAATACATGTATCATCTGCCTGCTCCATTTTTTTTCCTCTTGCCACTCCCTGCTTTATTTACCCTCCAATTTAAGCCCTGCCAAAAGCCCTCCTTGCATGGCAGCGGGCTGCGGACCGGGTCTGCTGTCCCTGAAACGAGGCGATGTCAGGCTTGGAGGGAGATGTCAGATTGCCCTGAGTCATAACAAAACCGCACACATTCATTTTCCTGTCAAATCAGCTTTAAACAAGCCCGATGTGAGTAAACATGGAAGCGCAGATTGCAAAGGCTGTACAAACACTCCCAGCTAACCAGTTTATACTCGGCAGATGTTAATGTTTAGCAGGCGGGGCTGTGCCAAGAGGGTAAAGTAAAAGGTTCTTTCTACGGTGGGTGAAGAGGGAAAGGTGATGCGGCTGCCGGAGCCGGCCCTTTTCGGGGGGCGAGACCCTTGTTGCCGTGGGCGGTGGGATGCAGGAGGCAGCGGTACAGCCTGGAGCATCCCTGAAACCCCTCACATGTGCCTGGTACCTCCTGTTTGGCCCCAGCATGCAACTCAAATCATCTATGGGATGTGCCAGCATGGATATCACCTTTGCAGGGCATGCTCCAGGGGTTTAGGAGGGTTTATCGGTCAGAGCCATTTAGTATCCGTAGGAGCCGAGCTGCGGCACATGTAGGAAAGCAGCTGCAACCCTGAAATAATGTTATCTTAGCAAATGGTTTTGTTATGGTTGTCGGCTTCCTTGAGGAGCATTTCTTAATCTAGAAAAGCAGCGGTCCCAATGCAGCGGGAAGTTTTTCATTATCGGCTCCGAGGAGTTTGGAGATGAGAGATTAGGGGGAAAGGCACACAAATCCACTGCTCCGGCAAAGAAAAATATGGGATCTCTCTTCGGTAAGATGTGAACAAGCCTTGGAAATACTGGCTGCATCCAGATGTGAACTCAGGTAGCCCAAACCCATGACGGGGGTGACCAGATGTGGGCTGTGAGCAGCTGCCAGTGTTGCTTTAGAGCAAAGAAAATCGAACAGCAAGTGGAGAAAGGAGGATCTCCGCACCTGTGACAGTGCTGCTCCTCCCATTTCCTCATTTCACCACATTCTTTGCATTGTTTTTCACAATATTTTGAGCAAACCCCAAATATTTCTACTCGGAGAAGCATAATATTGGATCTTTGTATATATAACATAGGGCAACAGTGTTTCCAGCTGCAGACACAACCAGGACCTGCAGCCCAGCTGGGGGAAGAGGGGAAAATACATTAAGACTGCAGGAGTTTCACGGTATCTTGGGGTGCACAGAGCAACTTGGTATTTTTTTCCATTCAGGAAAAATAAAGTGTTTTTTTTTTTGTACAGCGGGATCTATTTTTTTTAGGAGGCACCCACAGGAACTGAAGTCGGTCCTGGGAAAAGAGGCAAAGCAGCAGCCTAAAGGAGTGAATGGGTAAAGAGAGGAGTTTTATGTATCCCCTGCAGCCAGCTAGACTCTGATCCAGCAAAGCAATGTGATTTCTTGCAAATACCCATTTGTCTAGTGCAAAACGCCTGACATATCTCCTCCTCACCCTTGGCTGGCAGTCCAAACCCGAGCCCTACCACAGCTCCGATGGGTTTGGAGTCTGGCCCGCGGGGGCAGCCATGGCTTGAGCACGGCTTGAGCCTCTGCAGCCCGGATTTGAGCAAGAGTTTAAGATTGCTTCTAGCTTCAGAGGTCGTTTGGCACAAAACCCTGCAGCCATGGGAGGAGAGAAGGTATATATGTAGGCGAACCAATTTGAGGGATGAAAAAGCCATACAGAGAAGACCAAAAGGTGCATGAAAGGATGGAGGAATGGAAATGGGGGAAGCAGAACCAGAAGGTCCCGTCCCAAGGGACTTTCACCTTAATGCAAGCAAACATAGGCACTGAAATATCTCACCACTGCTCTGGAAAGGATTTATCCCCAAAGATTTGGACTCGCTACCCAGAATAAGGAGGATTTAGGGCCTTTTCCTACACGTCTGTGCTTGCATCTCTCCCACCCAGCAGCGCACTGCTGGCGTCCGTCAGCAGAGCCCTGCAGCCCCTGTCTGTCTGTCCCATCGTGGTGTTTGGTTTATCGACATTTTCAGCCCCTACACTCTGCGCCATGAGGGGAATGTTGTCGGGATTTTTATCTCCTTCCCATTCCAGTTTTATCACTTATTTATTTATTTGGGTTTATTGCTTTCCTTGTTCGTTTTGTCATTTCGTTTACTCAATCCCCAAGGCTGCTGAAACGAGGCACCGAAAAAGAAAATATAGGACGAATAATTATTATTTGCATGTTCTCTGGAACAAGCCAAGAAAGAGTCTCCGGGGAGAGGGTGGGATTCGCCTCTGTTTGTTTCTTCAGAGGCAATATTAAAAAGGAAAAATGTGAAAAGGCGGATGGAAGAGTTAACCCTTGCCGGAGCCGCGTCTCCGCACCACGGAGAGGGCTGAGAGCTCCCAGCAGCGGGGAGGAGAAAGAGGATGAATCAGAAACAGGTTCCCTGGTGCTTTTGGCTTCCCACCAGCAGAAACAATGCAAAAATAAAATGCAAGAGGAATCCCTGGCAGCAGGGAGAGAAAAGCCGCACAGTCTGGTACCCAGGGCAAAGCGAAGGGCAGGGTTATTTTTTTCCCACGTAAACTCACCCCTCCCCTCAAAAAATATATATCCCCCAATGGCATTTTTAGGAGTGAATCCCAGTCGGATTTGGTGAATAATTTCCAGGCCTGGGCGTGGAGGGAAGGGGCTCTCGCGCGGCACGTGCCGGGGCCGAGCACCTGCCTGCGTGGGATGCTCAGCATCGCCTGGGGGGCTGAGGAGCCCCTGCACGGTCCCCTGGGCGGCTCAGAAGAAAACATTTGGATGCCCATTGCTTTGTACCCACTCGTTGGCTTCGCAACCGAGCTAATTTTGTGCCTTTTTTTTCCTCCTTCCTAAAAGGAAACAAAAACATTGACTCCCCCGCACACGCACGCGACACAGTAATTACAGCAGACTTTTATTTTTCAGGTCCAAATAGGAAACGTTGGCCGCGGCCGGAAAACCACCTCGGCTGCACGCTTCCACCAACCCTTTGGCTGCATCAGAAAATAAAATCCCTAAAGCCTTTCTAATTACATCTGCATTGGGGATGGGAGGAAGAAAGGAAGGATGGATGCAAGGAATTATGCAGAATCATTTATACTGGAGATGGACTTTTTTTTAAATAAAGAGCAGCTTAAATGCTTTAAAATGTTTCTTCAAGATGTCAGATCCTTGCTCTTGAGGAGATGGTCCTAAGGACTGGAAGGAGGATACATGTTGTCTCTTTTTGCTTGCCTTTCTCCTTCTCAAAAGGAGAAAAAAAGAAGTTTAAAAGGGAATGAGCCAAAGATTTCCTTTTCAAAAAGACACGCATTTCAAATGGTTTTATACAACCTCCCTCCAAAAAAGAACAACACTCCGTGAACAACATAAAAGTGATTTTCTTTCCCCCCCCATCACCTTTCAGCAGCCGTGTTTTACCCATCCCCAGCGGCGTAGCACAGCAGGCACAGACTCACGGAGGGTCTCCGGCTGCTCTGCGGTGCTCCGGGGATGTGGAGAAGCCAAAAAAAACCCGGGATTCAGGTGGGATAACAGCTGCTTTGCATTAGCATCTCCCTCTTGAGGTTTCTCTTGTTTTTCTTCTTTCTTCTTGTTTCCTTTTCTCTCCGCTCACTCCTTTGCCTCTTGCCTTTGGGATAAAAAAACCACAGCCCAGGTTCTCCCCATCTTTCAGTGCCCGTTTCCCTCCGTGTTTGTTTTTTCCGCCTAATATATCCTCACCTCCAAAGTAAGTGCTGAAGCCAGTGGGTTAATGGGCAACTTGGGAAAACTATGATCAAGGCCATACCTTGCCACGGCCATCCTGCACGACCCCAAGTAAGACCCCTAAACCCCAGATCTCACCTCCCCCTAAATACTGGAGGTATCTGAAGACAGATGAAGACGTGGCCTTTAGTCTCCTTAATTTCACTTAACATCTAGCATGGGGGTATTGGGTTTTTCCCCAAACATCCTGGGATTTTTTAAGATGCCCAGATAGACCAGGCTTAAGTAGACTCAGTCTACTCTTTACTCATCATCTCCCTGCACCTTCCCCTCCATCCCTTGTCCAGATGTCCTTTCCCTACCTCTCTCGCCTGTGTTTCTATAGCATATGGGGCTGCTTCTGGACAACATATGTCATCGAGAACACAGAGAGCCTTAATTATCTCTGTCATGATGATGTGGTCCCTATAGTGACCATAATTTTGGGAACATGTGTTTCTGCTATCCGGAGCTGGACGCTGCACTTTGAAAATATGCTGAACGATATAGAGTTGCAGAAAAGGCTGAAGCAGTATATTAGCAAGAAAAAAAAACCCTTCTCCTGTGACGTGGGGAGGGATATATTTAGGATATTTTCTCAGCTCTATATACCCCAAAGGCTTTGATTCAGTCTCGGTGTAAACTTCCAGCATGTGTGTGAAGTTGCTTTGCTTACAGGCTGTACCGAGCAGGGAGGTGCTGGAGTGCCTGCTCAAAATTAAGAACACGCTTAAGGGCTAAGAAAAATGTGTGGTATTTAAGCCTGAATAGCAATTAAGCACCAAAACCTGTCCCTGAGTGCCTCGGTGGCTCAGGGACAGAGGGTATTGCTTAGCCAGCTCCGGCCATGCCCAGTGCTTCGGCCACCTGAAAGTGTCTCAGATGCTCTGCTGAATCCCCATGATCTCTATTTTTGAATGTAGAGCAAAAAGCAGCTGTTACTGCAAATAATTACCCTTATGCCTGGATTACGTACAGTGTTGTTCCTTCCATGACTCCAAAACATTTTTCCTTGAGGGCTTATATTTCCAGAGCTGTCAATCCAACACCTCTCACCAGCGCTAAATTCATTTACAAGGAGGGGTGGGGGGGAAAGAAATGCTTTAAAAAATAAATAATCAAGCCACATTAAATAACCATTTGTGAGGCCATCCACCTCCTAGGCTTGCTTGGCTGAACTTGATATTAATTAAGCTAAATCCAAACGCAGCACCTTCCCCAGGAGTCAGCTGGAAAGCTCTCACCGCTCACCCCATGGCTGCGATTTCCAAGGGCTTTACCTAGTTAAGGATTATAATCTTTAACAGCTGCCTGATTTACTCAGCTCATTCCCTCGGAGATGCTGACGCGGTCCTCGGCCGACGAACGCCGTCTCTCTCCTTCTGCCATCGTGTCTTCAAGGATTATGCATTTATAGGAGCGAAAGTATGTGATGGAGACCTCCAAAAAGATAAAATCCCGCTCCTGACACCGCTCAATAGGGAGGTGGGAGTTTGCTTGCTATAAATCCACGAGGTCTGCTTGCCAGATTAGAGTTGGCTGGACAAATTTGGCACTGACCACGTTGTATAATTAGAAAAAAATATTTTAAAAAACCAGCAGAAATGCTTGTGGGAACGTGTCAGTTTGCTGGCTGGGGAGGAGGACGGGGGGAAGTTTAGTCTGCTGCAAGCAGCCAGCAAGGGTCGGCATGGCCGGGGGCTGGCATTCCTCCCCGGCCGGTCCGGCAGCACCAAGGTGCCGGAGCTCATCTCCATCGTCCGGCTGCGGAAAAGCTGCCCGGGCTTTCTGCGAGTGCCTGACCTGGGGTTAGGATCAATGACACATCCTCAGAGCCGCCGGAGTGGGAAAAAGGCCTTTTCTGCTTGGAGAGCAGGTTTTTTCCTGCCAGATTTGGGGAGGGCCGGCTGTAGCCAGCACAATCTGTCCTCTGCGATCGGCCCTGTGGCAGCTATTGCAGCCATCGGCGCCGGGAGAGGTGACGGAGAAAAGCGGGGAGAGGGGCTGGGGTCTCTCATCCCTGCTCCACATCAGCATTTCATTTCACATCCCCGACCTCCCGTGAGCATCCCCGTGTTCCCCGTGCGGCGCGGGGCACGGCGGAGCGCTGCGCTGCCCTTCGCAGTTTATTTCCTCTCCCCGGGAGAGGTTTTCTGCAGGACATGTGTTATCAATTAGGTCCATTTGTTCAACCTACGTCTGGTTTTGCTTTTGTCTCCTGGCAAAACCCAAAAATAATAATAATAATAACAATAATAGCAATAATAATAGCAAGGCAGCATCCCAACCTCGGGGAGTGGATCAGCAGCCACGTCAAAGCACCCTGGACCAGAAAGACAGACGAGGCACGAGCACTGCCCTCACCCTCGATGATTTCTCTCCCTGACATTACACTTCAGGTAACCCCCTTTTTATTTTTAATTTTTTTTCAGGCTTCTCGGGTTTCAGCTCAGGACAAGTGAAAACAAGCAGATTTGCAGGCGGTCCCAGATGCGGGATCGGGTTTTAGTTTCATAAAGGCATTTGGTATGCGCTGCCCAAGCCATCTTCAATCCTCGGGCTCAGGCAGGGATGGGTTTGGAGCAAAGCACTCGGTGGTTTGGCTGGAGCACCGCAGGACCTTCGTTCTCAGCAAATCCCCTTGCGTATTAAATCATTTAGAGAGTTTAGCACTTGCTATACGTGTTGCCACAAGAGCTTAAGGGGCTGGAGATCTCGATGTCCCATCACGAACACCAGCCATGCCTCGTGCTATTATTCCATGGGGGTGGATTCAGTTTTCATGCCATTTTTACTGCTTAAGATGTAAGAAAAGGTGTATTGGGTCAGAGCAGAGGTTTGTCTAATCCAGCATCTTTCTCCAAAGGTGGCCAAAAGCAGATGCCTGGGGAAGTGCACAAGAAAAGGGCAAAGTGGATGGGAGGCTAAAATAACCAGGGGAACGAAATGCACTTGTTCTAGCAGAGGACTTGGGTAGGTCTTTTCTTTTTTGGTAGGGTTTTTTTTTTTTATCTTTTTTTCTTTTACACAAAAACCCACAGTACTCTCTGTGTGCCAAAGCCAGGGAACAGGAAAATAAAATGCTACCAGAGGGGCACTTCAGAAATACTCCCGGTGCCTCTCCCGGGGTGTAAGTAACTCCTGGGAGCCTGCAGCTTTGCCCTTTGCTGGTTGAGACATTTACTGGGAGCTTGATGGGGACTCCTTGGCCTAAGGGAAAGAGTCTCATGCCCATCAGTCTGCCACTTTCAGTTCCCTGGCTGTTTTTAACCTGATTTTAAGCACAGCAAAGCTGAGGTTTCAAAACTATGGGTTTCCTTCACATTTAGGGGAGCTGGAGGATGCAGGTGAAGATGCATCAGTGTCCCCTGAAGGGAAAAGCAGCCGACTCAGCCTTTTATTAGGTATCAGAGAATGCAAAGAAGACAAATTCACAGTGAAGGGAAGCAAAACACAAAATCTTTCAGTGTCAGAAAACTAAGAAGCCCAAGAGCCATCGGTGACAGCATCTCATGACTCTGGGAAAAGCTACCCATTCCTCTTGGGCATGGCACATGACGGTCCGCATCATTTCTCTTTCACCGGGAGCCTATTCCTGCGGCTTCAGGCTTGATACGGATGTGGGACATCACCTGTGTCACCCGGCTGGTGCCAGGTGTTGGTGTTTGGCTCAGCCCCATTAAATCACCGCCAGCTTTCCTGTAGCAAAGAGCCCTGAGCAAACAGACCATGACCTGGCTAAACACCAGCCTTCCCTTTGAGCGGGTGTTTCTGGCGTCGGCGCTTGGTTTCTTCCTTCCTTACCAGGTATACACTTGGGGTTTGTGTGGGTTTCTGTCTCTCTGGGTGATTTTTAAGGGCACCTGGTTGAAAACATGACTGTCACTTAGTGCTGCAGGAGCAAGGCATTGGTTTTAACTTAGGTTTCTGCTCCTGAACAGATACTCAAGGGGAAAGCTATGGTACAGGGCATTGTGCTGGGTGGAAATCTCCCTTTCTGTTTCTAATAAAGCTGTTTGCAGCTGGAGCCTTTGCAGTGTGGGATATATTTGGGCTGAAACTGAACTTTCTTGTGAGGAGAGGTGCAGGAGATCAATCCTTTAGTTCTCTGTAGGAGGTGGCGAGGGGGAAGGCGCTCGGTCAGGTCTGTCGTGTTTGTTTCTTTACGGTAATGAAAAGCAAAGCAAGCTTGCCCCACAACAAAACACACTAAATTTGCCAAGTCATTACAACATAGCAGGGAAAAAAATTGCATTTGCTGGGGGGGAAATAAAATACCGGGCAATCTGTTGAGAGCTGGAGGGGGTGACATCAGGCAGACGTGTCCCATGAAAATGCAGGGCTTTATCTCACCGTTGGCCCCGATGTAACCGGGGAAAGAGGGCTCTGACTCAGGGAGGGTGTGCTGGGAATTGGCAGGAGGACCGTGCGCTGTTTTCCGGGCACCCAGCACCCCCGCAGCTGTGCCAGGTCGGCTCAGCTGTAAAGCTAACCTCGCTTTTCCTGGACCATCCGAAGGTGATGTGAAAAGGGGCTGAGACTGAGGCTTTGTCCGCATACCGAGCGGATGACTCCGGAATAGCACGTCGGGAAGGGATGGTCCTGGAAAATGGCATGTGCGGACACCGTTGTTCCAGGATGTGAGAGAGCTGTTCCAGTTTACAGTAACCCATTTAACTCTATATTGCTGTTATCCCAGCAAAAGAGCATCCTGATTTCAGGCTAAAGCAAACCAGCCTCATGCATTTAACGTCCCAGTGCAGGCAAGTCCCAGGGCTTGCAGGGACTAATCCACCACTGGGCTCCTTCAGGCTGTTGTGTCTTTTCTTTTTTTTGCCAATAATAAGCCTGTAGCAGAAGCAAGTTAGAATAAACCTGTTAGGCTTTCAAAGTTTGGGGTTTTTTGTGGGTTTTTTTGTTTTTTTTGTTTGTTTTTTTTCCTTCAATTAATGAGTTGAGGCTTGAAAAAGGCCAGGATCACAATAAGACAAGAAATGCTCTGCAGCCACCAACTAAATGACATGGGCACGACCACATCCCCCGGGGAACCAGGTATAACTTTAAATACAGTTTTATTTCAGGTTTGCTATTGACGCACAAACAGCAGAGATCGATGTTTAGTATACATGGTATACACAAAGCAGCCAGTACGATCGGCATCTCCGTCCTTTTGCTGCACACTCGGCAAAAGAACCGCACACAAGAAATCCCTCCCGCCCCATCCTTCCCCCCCGCTGTGAACGAGGGTGGTGATTTCTCGGTGGCTTGGAAACCATCTGTTGGATGGGAAGACACAAAAGGGCAGCCCCTCGGAGCTCTGTCCCCAGACGAAAGCGTGGCAGGCTCGGCTATGCAGGAAAACCCTCCAAAAATGGATGATACGTTCATGGGAATGGAGACCTGGAAGGGATTTCCTAGAACATTAAATCCTGTCCCCTGCTGTGCAGAGCAACCACAACATCTGCTCCTGGCTCTGTCGAGCAGCGTGGAGACCCAAAATATTATTGTGTTCAAAAAGGCATTACATAAATCCAGGGAGGATGGGTCCACAAACATTGTCACGAGGAGTTTGCTAAGCTGGTGGAAAGGTCTAGCAAGGAAACCCTTGTGCTACCGCTGTCCTGTTTCTTGTGATCTTTCTCGCCTTGCCCACAGCTGGAGACACTTTTGGAGCAGACCAAAGGGCACGAGGAGTTTCCACGCTATACCAGCGTGGGACCGAGCAAGCAAGGTAGGCTCCAAGCCTCTAGCTGCTGAGACAGCATCTTCTGCCTACCCGTAATCTGTAAATCATCCCCATAGTCCCTTTCTGCTGATCCCAGTAACTGCATAGCTCGACCGAGAGACTCTGGCTCGCTTACAGTCACAGATAATATATTAAGAGGCACCTTCATCAGTGGAAAAGCAAAAAAATGAAATGGTCCCTGATGGTAGGATCTGAGCAAGAGACATAAATGATGTGTTGAAGAGGGCGGTGTGTGAGGTAAGACAGCCTCCAACCACAACGGGCACGGTGCTACGTGACCATCAGAGATACCAAATAAACCCTTGCACAAAACCCTGGGTGGGGGAAACTGGTTGTAGATGCTCTCCAGCAGCAAGGGGTTCAATTCCCCTTCTTTCCCCGCACACCTAAACCCTGCTGAGCCCCTTTCCTCCAGGAAAACCCAAGACCCGAATTTATCTTCCACTCCTGCAGCTCAAAAGCGATGCTGGGAACGCCACCCCAGCTCCACCAGCTTTGCTAGAGTTCAGCTCAGGATATCTCAGGGGGGCTTAATGAAGAGGACAAATAACCCAACCTGGCCCAAAGGTTGGAGGGCAGTGGGATGTCTGGGCATGGCATACTGGTCCCATTAAGCAGCGAGCACCATTTTCAGAGCAGAGTCAAGTACCGACGACTCGCGGGGCTGCATCTGACCCCGTATGGCACCACGCCGTGGTACTACAGTACAGTTGCTTGTTGCTTTTTTGGAATGACAACTCAAATCTCAGGTCTGTAGTGATCCCTTCTAGCCCTGAAAAATTTCAGGCGGGCAGTTTACAACCTGCCCTGGGCCGGGGTGCAAAGGAGCATCCAGCTACGCGCTGGATGCCAGCACAGCCCCATCCCAAAGCACCATAGGAAAACCTCAGCCAGGTGAGAGAGCCCACAGGGAATAATGCCATCCCCACTACAAGGTTTACATCCATCGGCGGGGGAGGAAGGAGGTTAAAAAAATACAGAGTTAAGCACCATAAAATCTACACTGGTCAGGTCATAAACATGAGGAGAAAACAAAAATAAAGCCACCACCTTCCAGCCTGGTCTGGCAATGCTGTGGGGGCTCTCCGCACCGCCTGGGCTGCAAAGTCATCACCAGTGAGCCTTGGAGGCATCAGGCCCAATGTCTCGTCGCACCGGTGGTTGGACAGTATAATTTGCCATCTTTGCATTGGTAAATCCTTTTGGTCCCATTTAGCACAAGTGTTGGGGGAGTCCGGGGAGGGGGGAGGTAGGCTTGGCCCTGGGAATATTGGGAAGGCTTTGACTGTGCAATTTAGGGGCATCCCCCTGCCTGTCCTCAGATCCATCCTGGGCAGCGATGCTCCTTGTTTCCATCTGTCCCCCTCCCCGAATCCCAGCCTCCGCCGGTGGGTTTCTGCGTCGTTCGGCGGCTTCGAGGTAGATGTTCGTTCCTGCTCTGTCTCCGAGCGACCTGGTCGGTAAAATCCCTCTCTCCTGGGCACATGGGGTGTGCGTGCTCTGTCCCCATACCCAGGTCCCTTTTTTTCCCCATTTTTTTCTTCCCCCCCCCCCCCCCCCCCCCGTTTGATATGTGCTATGGACATCTTCCCCTCTCCCGAGCCCTGGCTGTGCTCAGCCACATCCAGCCAGAGGAACACCATGCCCTTCCTCACAGACACCCCTTGACCTGCTCAGCATGGCCTCAAGGTGCAAAAATCCAGCTCCTGTGGCTTCCTCCGAAAATTGCAACTCTCCCGGGGCAGCAGGCGCCCGGTTGGGACCAAGCACTTCAGCGCCCGTCTCTTGAAACCCCGACCGCAGCTCTTGGAGCAGGGAGACCAAGGTCCAGCTTCCCACGCCGGGCAGGGCTCCCCGCACAGCCGGACATCGGCCGGCCGCTGTGCCGCGTCGCACTCAGCGGCCGGTTGGCCGTAGGAGTCGCGACAAGCCACCGAACGCTTCTGCAACCCATCGCCGCAGGTGACGGAGCAAGCCTCCCAGCCGCCCGCTGCCCACTTGTAGGAGGGACGCTTGTAGCTCGGTCTCCCACTGTCCAAGCGGTTGGACAGGCTGAGGACGCTGTTGTTGAGGTCCGGTGGGGTCTTGCCCTCCTTCTTGTAGGAGGACTTGTCCTCCTTGCTCTCCTTGGGGAGGTAGAAGGAGTAGCGTACCCGAGGAGGGGTCATCTTCCCCACTGAGAGCACCTCCAAAGTCAGGGGTTCCTGGATGGGCTTGAAGGCTTGGAGGCTCTCGACGGCGGTGCCGGTGCCGCTGTACCTCAGGACGCTGCCCTTCACCATCAGGTCCCTCTCCACGGCTGAGACGATGAAGTGGCCGTTCAGCAGGTACTTGCCCTGCCCGTTCTTCAGCGCCAAGTAGTTGTCATCGCTGATCAGTCCTTTGTAGCCCCGCTGCCTGATGTCAATGTTGGAGGCGCCCGCGGGGATGACCACCACGAAGTTGTAGCCGTGCCTGGAAGAGAAGAGCAGGCGGGGAAGGCCATCAGGCAGGGGACATCCCGCTACGACGTGGCTTCAGCCTGACGCTCTGCAGCTACAGCCCTGAGATCTTCCCACCCCTACAGTTATCTCCTCCTCCCCATGAAGATAATTTTGAATCTCCTTCCTGCGCTGAGTTTTGTCTAGGCTGGGATCACCCAGATGTGAGAAGATGCTTCAGTTCGTCTGGCTCAACAGTACGGATGTACCGGAGATAACTCCATCAGCAGAAGCCAACAGCACGTTAAATGTGTCCTGCTTCTCCTTCAGGGCCAGCCCAGGTCTCCATGCAGGGACCTACACTGGCACCAGGAGAGTTTGCTCAGGGTGGACTTAGCCCCTGTCACCATCTCCGCCACCTTCCTGCATCCACCCCAAAAAGCAGAGCTGGGAGAGGGGAAAGCATGTGCAGTCCCCTAACACTTACATGGGTTTGGTGAACAAGCCCGAGACCTTCTTGCAGCTCTTGTTGTCTCCTCCACAGACACTGCATTTGTCGAACTTCTTCTTGGAGCCCAGCTTCCCGTCGCAGCCTGCTTTGATGCATTTGCCCTGGACGCAGACCGAGGTGGAGTCTGGGGAGCAAGGGGTGCCGTCCACAACCTGCACAAGGGTGAGCAAAACAAGCCGCTGCATTTCCCTGTGCCACTCCACAAACACCCCTGACTGCGGCCATCCAACCCGGGGCTACCGAAATCCATCCAACAGGTCCTGAGGAGATGCTAGCAGGGACCGTGTCACCCTTTGCTCATCCTCTGCTTTGCAGTCAGGATTTTTAGGGTCTCTGAGAGGAGACGGATGGGACTACATCCCTTTTCTGCTGCATCTCCATCATTTTCTGCCCTTTCTGCTGCATCAGTGCAAAGGGAACAGGCTGCACTGGGGAGACAGCTCAGTCCCACGCCAGGCTGCCTGCCCTGTCCAGCACACACATCGCTTCGTCAGCACCGTAATTATCATCCTCTATTTCAGGACTATGGGCATATCCCAGAAGCACCTTTACAAACCCAGAGGAAGACCCTCCACGGACCAACTCCAGCCCTGAAATAAATAAGCGGACACATACATGCTGATTCATACCAGCCTGATGGATTCCCCTTCTCCATAACCTCATCTAACACCAGCTGCCCACCAGACAAGGAAAACTCATTCGTTTCTAGGCATGCTGGAGTCATCCTACAGCCCAGACACTGACCCCAGGGGTCCCTCACCAACCTTGGGTGCCAGCACGTAGAAGTAGCCAGTGCCGTTAGCCCGGCAGATGAGCTTGCATTTATCCCGGGGCGAGACGCCGGAGTATTTGGGGACCCAGGAGACGGAGGCGGTGAGGCGGTTGGTGCTGTGGCTGTAGCCGTTGAAAGCCTCACACTGCTCCTCGCGGAAGCTTTTCCCTGGCACTGAAAAAAAATAGGGATGTGCATGGGATTGGGGACCAGCCTGGACCTCCAGTGCTGGTTTTACAGGGTTGTTATAGGTCATTGCGCACAATCGCAAGCAAGCTGAGCTCCAGCCCCTTACCTGCAGCAGGGCAGGGGTCCAGGTTGCAGGAGCGGTACTTGACACGGACGCCCTCGCAGTAGGAGCCCCCGTTGGCAGGCACTGGGTCGGTGCACTCCCGCTTGGCCAGCTGCACCCCTCCACCGCACGTCCGCGAGCACTGCCCGTAGGGCGCCCATTTCGCCCAGCCGCCGTCCACCTGTGGGGATGTGGCAGAGTGAGATGCTGCATCCCCTTTGCCGCTGGTTCCATCCTGAGCGGGGCCTCTCCAGACTCGGAGCCATCCCTTCACAAGCAAAACCTCTGGCGGCTGCCCCCAAACCCGCCTGGGGCTGGCTGGAGCAGAGCAGCAGCATCCCTCCTTGAGAAATATGCAATACCCAAGGGACCTCCAGCTCTTTTCACATCGGTGTCCCCCACCGGGTCCCCAGCACCAGGAGGCAGGGGACTGCTCAGCCAGCACCCACGCAAAAATTCAGGGCGACCTCGCGGGATGTTTTTGGGCTCACAGCACAGGTACTCACCCTGTACTTACTGATGTTATGCCTCTCAACGCAGGCACCCTTCAAGCAGAAGCGTCCTTCACCGCAGCCGGTGCCGTCCGCCCAGGGGAAGTGACGGGTCTGGCAGACGATCTGCCCGCGCGCTTTGCCCGTGCACCAAAGCTTGGCGCAGTACTGCATGTACGGGCAGGGCTTGGAGCCCACGCCGAAGGCCAGCTCACATTGCTGGTTCAGGCTGTAGCTCGTCCCCGGCAGGTCTTCGGGCAGCGGGATGGGTTTGGCAGGCTGGTCCAGCAAGCAGTCTCCTGCGGGAGCAGGGATGGGGGGTCTACCGGGTCCTCGGGGGGTTGTATGGACCAGTGTGGGGAGGGAGAGCATTGCTACAGGGAGGTGAGGGATGGCTGCTGGTAACTTGGCCAAAACTATCCCAGCCACGCACTGCCAGAGGGACCAAGGTGCTACCCCAGGGATGCCCTCGAGGTCAGCTGCATCCCAGACCCAAGTGACTCCATCTCTTGGTGACACTGGGTAGAGCCATGCCGGCAGTCTGCTGGGGATACCCTGGCACTGAGGAAGCCTGGCTGGTGCAGAAACACCACCAAACTCCCTGTTTCCTTCTAACTTTCTTTGCAGAGGAGGGAGAAGAGTTGCTCTACAGCCCATCAGGCTCTCCCAGTAACCAGCCCCAGGGACGGATCCTGCTCCTATGGGGCAGGGACACAGGTAAGAGGGCGAGGGGCGCAGGAGGGCTCACCGTGGCCGCTGTCGAGGAAGTCGGTGATGATGGCAGCACTGCAGGCTGACCAGGGGTTGGCACGGTCGATCTGGATGAGGGTGGGGGACATCATGTGGTTGGTTTTCAGCCGACCAAAGACCTCCTCGCAGGCCTTCACGTTGTCATGGGGCATGTTGAAGACGTGGCCTGGGGGGAGGTAAGGGGGAACAGCATGAATAAACCCTCTTGGCACACAGATTAGGGCTCCCCCAGCTTCTTGCAACAGGGGAAACTGAGGCACGGAGTGGGGCAGACCCTTGCAAGCATTGTACAGCCCAAGAGACACCCAGGGAAGGACGATGCTCGCGTACACCCCAGCTTGGACCGCACACAGACATTGGGAGCTTGCAGGACCGGCACATGTGAGCCGCCTTGCAGGTGGCATCCCCGAGCCAGAGCACTTTCTGGCACGCTGTCCCGGCTGCTTCGTGCATGGCCATCCGTGGAAAGGAAGGATAAAGGAAGTTGCAAAGAGAAGGAGATTCAGCACTCGCTCCCCCTCCCTCGTCCTCCTCCCCCAGTGTCTCCGGAGGTAGGTGTGCCCTCTGCCTGTTATTTCAGGACTCCTGAATCCTGGAAACCGAGCCAAAGTAGCAACCACAACAGCAAAGCCTTTTGCTTTCTCAGCAGCTCTTTCCCACCCGGCTCAGGGGGGTCTCATGCCCCGAGGTGGAGTTTCCCCATCACCGGATACCAGTTATTGTCTGATCTTCCGGAGGGTGAAACCAGGGTTATTTTGAATCTTGCCAGCTCCTGGCATTCCTCCCGAGAGGATGGGAGCCTTACCCAGCTCGTGGGCGGTGGTGAAAGCCGAGGGCAGCCCGTCGTCCTCGATGACGGAGCAGCTGCGCTTGGGGTCGCACATGGTGCCCACGTCCGCCATCCCCAGCGTGTCACAGGTGGTGGCACCGCACAAGTCCTGCAAGGCATGGAAGCAAGGGGTTAGTCCCAGGGCCAGCACGGGCATCGCGGTTCCCCGTCCCTACCCCATCCCCGGTTCCCCATGGGGAGCTGATCCCAGGCTGCTGGGGGGAGGCAACCCAAAGGGATGGGGACCGCACCAGGCTGCGGAGGCAGGAAACCTCACCCTGACCCAGACCAGCCTGCAATGATGTGTTTGCATTTAACCCTGGCACTGGGGATACTTTTTGTGTGTAGCATCCTTCCGTGCCTTCAGCAATAGCCTTTCCCACCCAAATGGCTGCACCAGCCAGGGTGGAGCCGGTTTTGGCACAGAGGAGTCAGCCTGGCTCCGTTCTTCAAGGTGAGCTCAAGGACCAGACCCAGGCGGGTGGACGGGAAGGCATCTGGCCTTGGGCTCACAGCTAAGCCGTTTCTCAGCCTCATTTCTCAACTTCTTCCTAGGAACAAGAAGCCCCTGGACCAGGTCCAGAGGTTCCCAAGGTTAAGGGAACTGCTCCTGTCTCTCCAAGACACTTTACAGATATCCCTCGAGGAGCAACCAAGCCCAGATTGAAGGAGGAACCTTCCACCCCCAACACAAGGACTACTGGACCCCACGTAGATGCAGCCAGGACAGAGGATGGGAAGGGTCCCATCGTAGGTGGATCTGTCCTTCTTCGGGATCCAAAGGCACTCGTGCAAATAAAGTCCCCGTTTGAAGATGCACTGCCGCTGCAGTCTAGCAATGGCCTTGTCCTCGGATGCCCCCTTCCCCTCCTGGGGTCTCTCGGAGGCTTAGGAGGGCTGGAGCATCGTCCCCATCCCTTGGCGCCATCCCAGGTGGGCTGGAAGCTGCAGGGGAGGCCGTGCAGGGGGCAAGGAGCAGCTTTCCCCATGAAAAGAAAACGTAAGGGACTCACCGGGCGCTCCCATGCTATAAATAAGTGTGATTCATGCTCAGCGCTCGCCCAGCCAAAGTGCCTGGGTTACTCAAAACCTTGCATGAGCAGCTCTGCCAACATTTCCAGCGAGGTTTCCAAGCTGAAGGCATTCCTGCGCAGGCAGGTTCAGCCATGGGTAAATAACAGTCCCAACGACTTCAGAGAGCCCCGGCCAGGGCTGAGATGGCTTTAACAGGAGACTTGTGGCTATG
Source organism: Theristicus caerulescens (assembly GCA_020745775.1). Classification (NCBI taxonomy): domain Eukaryota; kingdom Metazoa; phylum Chordata; class Aves; order Pelecaniformes; family Threskiornithidae; genus Theristicus; species Theristicus caerulescens. The sequence continues at coordinate 2,630,543 of CM036575.1, read as the reverse complement.
AAGTCTGGAGGCACAGACAAGATTGTGATCTCTGGAGAGGCGAGGCAGAGAAACGCCTGGGTCTGGGCCGGCTGTTGCAGCTGGTGGAAAACCCCGTCATACAACCAGGTTCAGCTCTCTGCTCTACAACAGTTTTCCGTGTCAGCTGGGACCCTGCCACATCCCTGATCCCACCACGCATCGATGCTGGCAGGGACAAGCAGGTGGCAACCTCGCATGCCCGGTGGCAGAGCCACCACCGGTGAGCGCAGGATGACTCAATGGGGCTGGCAAGCTCCAGCACAGGGTCCCCTGTCCCAAAATGCCACCAAGAGCCAGTGCCATTGCCACGCTGAGCCAACCTGGGGCTGCAGCTTGCCCGAGCCCCCCTGCCCACGCAGTCCCAGCTCTGGGGGTTTGGGGGTGAAGGTGGGGCACAGTGGGGATGACACAGCACCATGGGGAAGAGGCGGCCGCTCGCGGCTCCCCACTCACTGCTCTTTGAAGAGTTGCTGTTTCCTCGCTGGCGCGGCGAGCTTTTGGCTCCCGGCCCAACACCTGCACTGACACACTGACCGACTTCTCACTCTGAACCTCGCCTGCCGGCTGCGGGGATACATGAACGAGCGGCTCTTAGCGGGGTTTTTTCCAGCCCCCCAGCCACAGCCTGCTAGGGGCAGCCCCCTTTGAAAGGCTGGGCAGCATCCCTGGGCTCTGATGATGGGTCCTGACCCTCCCAAAACACCTCCTCCACCTTTGCCAGGGTCCAGCCTGCTCAGGAGGAGAGGCAACGCAAGTGGCGGTGCAAGGATGGAGCTATGGAGGGGAGGAGAGAGAAGTGCAAGAGGTTTAAGGTGGGAAAGCAGCATGCAAAGAGCCGGCTCTGCCTTTGCGCGGTGTGCTCACCATCACCGATATCCCCTGCTGCCAGCCCAAATAAATGGAGGACGCCCGGTGCCCCTCGCACCATGCTGAGGGGCTGCAAGCAACCTGCTCGGTGCACCATCGAGGCTCTCCTGCCAGCCTGACCTGCACCTGTGGGCACTTCTTCATCCCCTGGTGAACTTCTTGAGATGTTCTGCAGGTCAGTCGGGTGGGATCCTTGTGATTAGTGCATTAATTTCCCTACTCAGAGGCCAGCTCATAAGCACTCTCCCTACCATTGAGGCTTCCTATGTGTGTCCAAAATAACCCTGAAAATCTGAGCTTTCAGCTACAGAGCGTGGGTTTCCAAATTCCCCGCAGCATCTGCTGCACGCTAGGCTACAGCCAGATGTTCCTTGGTGAGACATCCCTTCGGTTTTACAGCAGGCCAAAGATGTTCAGCAAACCTTTGCTGGTGGGACATCAAGGTTCAGGATGGGTGGGAAGCTTGGCCGAGCCCTTTGCTGTGGTGTGTGATGCTATTTCCAAGAGGAAGGAGTGTGGTTGAAGGTTGGATGCTCCGCAGAAGCCTCCAACAAGCACCGGCTCAGGTAGGAAGGTGAAGGTCCCACGGCTCTGGTTGCTGGCAGATCTTCACCCACCGGCTGAGTGGGACCAAGCCCCCCAAAGGCAAATCCGCAATCCAGCACGACCGACATTGGGAGGGAGCAAAGCTGAGCGGGAAAGGACAGCCCCATTCATCAGCAACTCGTTGACACAACTGGAAACTGCCTATCAACCGGGCTTGAGATGAAATTTAAGTCGGGGGCTTATGTAACAGCTTTTTGGCAGGGAGATAAGCTCCAGGGTGTCAGGGGACCACAGATGGATGCACTCAAGGAAGGCAGATGTCTCCTCGATCGTGTGCCTTTGCACCGGGCTTGCTTTGGGATTTCAGGAATGGATGGTTTAGCAATGTGTAAAAAATGCAGCCCAGCCGTGATCCGCAGCTTTCGAATCGCTGGGACCGAATCCATCCCACGTGCGGCTCCGGTGACCTCACCGGGTTTCCACCAGAGATGGAGCTGGCTCGTCCCTGCAGGGGTGTCAGCAGGCTTCCTCCTCTTTGCAGCCGCCCCGAGCAGGCAGGAGCTGCTCCAGCAGGCTGGGGTTCAACCCTGCCTGTGCTCCGGCAGGATTTACAGCCAGACAGAGGACACAGCCCCTGCCCAGGGTGGGGGGAACGGGGAGAACGGGTGGGACGAGGTCTCACACGTCCTGCACAGCATCGTTCCTGCTCCGGGCCATCAGCAGCCAGCGCTGACCCCAGGCTAGGGGCGGCTGAACCGAGCTGGACGCTATATCCTTCCCACCCACGAGTGCTTGACCTGGAAAGATGTTTTGGGAATGGTCTCGCTGCTGTTGAGGGGAGTTCCCAACCAGTCCCTAATCCAAAGACATCTGGGCAGGGATGGGGGAAGGAGAAAACACAAGTTGGTAAAATGTGACGGTCCCCTTCGAGCTGGACTCATCCTTCTCCCCTCCCATTAGCAATTTGGGGGTGCAGGCTGTAACACCCCACAGCCAGGCACCGCACTGACAGGACCAGAGGGAAGAGGAGGAGCGTTTGGGGGAAGGCTCTGGGAGCAGTGTCACTGCTTTGGTGTCACCCACTTTATAAGGATGGGAGGATGGAGAGCTCACCCTGGCGCAGCAATCACCCCGCATAGCCAAAGGCGAGCAAAAGGCAGCTCGGCAAAGCCCCTCTCCCACCGCAGGGATGCGGCCAGCTCACGGCAACGGTGGGGGAGACTCTGGCCTCCCCCCCCAAAAAGGGCTGCAAGTGCTGGCTGTATCTCCAGTGCTTTTCTTCCAGCCCTGAACTGGGTCCACGCGGAGCAGCCAACGCGTGGAGGAGAGGTCCAGGTTCTCAGGAGGGCCGTGAGTCAGAGGAAGCGGGGAGAGGTTTTTTCCTTGGCAGGTGGCACAGCGAGCTCTTCCCAGCCGGGGAGGGGGAAGCGGGGCTGCACTCCTCCTCTTTTGGGCTCAGACCCCGCGTTTCGGGGCTGCTGAGGCTCCTGCCAGCAGGCAGGGGATGGGGCGGCAGGTTTCTGCCCATGGGGACAACCTGCCTTTGCACACCTCCTGGCCTTGCTCACCCCCCTGGCAGGGCTTTCCCCAGGCTGCTGGCCAAAACCTGCCCAGAGGACAGCAAGGGCTGGCTCAAGCAGGTTTGCTCCACATCTCTGCTCCCCCCTGCCCCGGCATCTGAGGGTGGAGAGTCCCTTGGGAAAGGGGGATCGGCCACAAGTGCAACCTCCTCTGGCGTGCACCAGAGGCGGGGTGCAGGTGGCAGGAGGCCTTAGCACGGTGCAGGGCCCCTTGAAATTGGGGACAGCCCCTCTGGGTCATCCCCCCTGCACCCACCTGCTTGGTGAAGAGGATGGCGGTGTCCCAGTACTCGGGGTGCTTGTCGCTGACCTTGTTCCACTTCTTCTGCCAGGCGCAGAAGTTGCGGAGGGTGAGGGCGGCGTTGCCGGTGACCTTGGGCCCCTTGTCATCCTGCCCGATCAGGAGGAATTTGACCACGGAGATCTGGATGGGATTACGGATGCTGGGATGCTTGTAGAGGCGGGCGGCCGTGGCCATCAGGGTGAGCAGGTAGTGCTGGAGGTCATCCCCGTGGAACTTCACCATCGACTCGTCGGCCACCACCAAGGTCTCCACGTAACGAGGGACCGAGGCAAAGCGCTTGGCCCGACTCCCTTTCCCCCCGCCACGTCCCCGGTACTTGTCCAACGCCTGCAGCACCCCGGGGGTGAGCCCGGAGCCCACGGCACAGCGGGATGCTCCGGCCCCGACGGGGCGGCCGGGGCTGCGGCGTTGCAGGCGGTGGGCTCCCCCGGCCGCCCCCCCGGCCAGCGGGCTGATGACATACTCGGCTCCACGGTAGCCGAAAGCCCCCCGGAGCCCCCCGCAAAGGCTGAGGGCGGCGAAAGACTCCCGGTCGGCGTTGACATCCCCCGAATAAAAGCAATGGCGGAGACCGGGGAGGGGGCGGGCGGCGCCGGGCGCGACCCCCAGGTAATGGGCGGCGAAGGCGGGGGCGATGAAATGGGCATCGGGGGAGAGGTGGAGGTAGAAATCCTCCCCGAAAGCCGAGAGCTGGAAAACCACCGCTTGCCCTCCCCGGGGGGGTTCGGCGGGACCCCGCTTGAAGTAAGGTCTCCCGTTGATGTCGGGGTCCAGGCGGAGGGGGGTGACAACCTCGGTGTCCCCCGGGGGACCCACCGAGGGCAGGCTCAGCCCCGGGGCGCCCAGCAGCAGCAGCGGCAGCAGCGACAGCATCGTCCCGGCGGGTTCACGCCGGCGGCATCGGGGTTTGGGGGAGGCGAGGGGGGGGGTGGAAAGCAGGACCCGACCCCCCCCTTCCTCCCTCCCTCCTCCTCCTCCTCCTCCTCCTCTTCTTCCCAAAACTCAGCGGAGGCTGGAGGGGAGCGGAGCGGCCGTGCGAGCCGCCTGCCCCGCCGCTACCTGCCTTGTGGGGCGCATCGGGTTTATATACGACGGGAGCGGGGAGAGGAGGGGGGGAAGCGGGGCGAGGCTTGGCCCCGCCGCAGCCACTCCGGTGCTGGGGGCCGGGAACGGCGGAGCGGAGCGGGGCCGGCGGAGGAGCGGGGCCGGGAGAGGCGCGCTCCGCCCGGGGCTGCCGCCGCCGCCTCCCCGGGGGGGTGCGGGAGGGATGGAGGTGCGGGACTGGGGGGGGGACACCCTCTTCTGTTGTATTCTGGCAGCGGAGAGGGGGACCCTGCAGCCCCCCGGGGATGCTCCCGTCTGCCCGGCTCCCTCCTGCCGCTCTCCGGCCGTGCTGGGTCCGGCTCTGAGCGAAGGGGATGGATGAAGCTCTGTGCCCCTCTCCCGGGGGGGTTCTGGTTGGGGCAGGGGTGTGCAGTGAGGATGAAAGGTCCCCTGCTCCGTGCTGGTATTTGGGGACAGTTCAGCTACTTGGCAGCTGAGGGTTTGGCTCTCAGACTTCTTCGGGAAGATATTAACCTGATTTTGGCAGCCCAGGTGAGTCTAACACTGAGATCCGGGCTGTGTCCCTCCATGCACCTTCAGACCTGCCACCCCAGCGAAACGCCGGCCCCGTCTGCCTCCAGACCCGGGGTATCCCGGTGCTCTTCTCCCCAGGGGACCAGCTTTCGGTGCATCCCTCGCTACCCCACCCCAGCCCCGTTCAGTGGCTCCAACCAAGCGTCAAAGGGGTGATTTCCACTTCCCAGAAAGAGCTCAGCCTCCCTGCATCCCCAGGGCCACCAAAGAGAGCACTCCGTAAGTGTTAATACCCATAATGTCCTCTCCTCTGGGAGCCCGGGACACGCTATATGGAGTATATGGGAATTTCCCCCTGCCCACCAAACAAAATGCTCATCAGAACAGTGTTTGGGACCAGGGAGGATGCTGGGGCAGCTGATGCTATTGGGAGGTAGAAAGATCTCATCATGGGTGGGATTCTTTTGAGCAGGACAGCTAAAAGGAGAGTGATGAAGAGTCGTCAGTAACCATCTGTGGCTGAGGAATGGATTTACTGACAGCAATAAGCACCATGACATTCAGATGGGCTGCACAGGGAGGTGCCCAAGGGGTCTTTTTCCCCTGCAGCAGCTCTGTTTCCATGCAAGCTGGTTTCGTGCCCAGAGGGAAGGATGGACACTTCTGCAATGCTCCACCTGGCACCCAGGTCACGCACATCCTCACAGTCCACGCTCCTTTCCAGCACTCTGGGCTGCTTTAATCATAAAATGAAGTCCTTCTCATAGGCAGGCTGGTTTTGATGTGATTTCAAGCCTCAACAAAGACTGCAAGCCCAGCTTAAGAATTTGTGCATATATGAAATGTAAGCCAAGACTGTTGCTTAAGACGCAGAGCCCACAGCCTGCAGCCTGGCTCGTTTCGGTGCCAGCGCTTCCCCATGCTGTGGTTTGCTTGGTCGTGTGCTTTGGAGCTGAACTTGTGACCCAAAATAATCATCTGTCTGCGCTGGGCTCAGTGAATCAGGGATTTTTGCCTGCTGGCCAAAGTGCAATGTGTCCAGGGATGTCAACAGGACCACAAAGAGAAAACGGGCAGCACAGGGAGTGGAGGTGCAAGGGGGAAAGGACACAACCTTGAGCATCTCGAGGTGCCAGGAGGGAGCTTCTTCCCACGGCACTGCCCCGTTCAACAGGACAAGTTTATCCCGGCGACCATAGCAGCATCCAGGGTGCCACAAGGTCCCAGAGGTGCCACCTCACAGCAGCAGCATCCAGCTCTGGGCTGAGCCCGGGGCTCCTGGGGACATTTTGGGAGTGAAGCTTATTTTTGAAGCTATGCCTGATTCCCCAGCAGGATGAGGCGGCTGTTGTGCTTCCTCCCGTCCCCACTGCTGCTCTGTTTGCTCTTTGTGGCTTCATGTTTAATGACAGTAAATTCTCGTTCCCTTCACAGGTGATGGGCAGGCAGCAGCGCTTGCACCATCTCAGGTGGTGCTTGGCGTTCAGCGCTGGGGAAAGACACAGCAGAAGACCCCGCAGGCTGGCATGTACGCTGAGCCGCAGGGAGCTCGGGGGGTCTCTGGCCTGCAGAGATACCGGTGAGGAGCAGATGGGAAAGGGAGCAGAAAGGGCCCTACGTGCACCGTGAGAGCCCCTTGGCTCCAGCTACCCCAGCCCAGTGGTCATCAAGCCAGGGTTAGTCATTGCTGCCCGGGGAACTCCAGCTCCTCCATCTGGTAGATGATCTCCGGCAACAGAGGATGAGTCAAAGTGAACTGGCAGTACTTTACCTCCAGCCTGGAGAACATCTGATTGCCTCCTGATGGCGAAAGGCAAGCAGAAAACGTGAGTGTTTTGGCTCGGCCTGAGCTGAGACCCACTCCATCTTGTCAGACACTGGGTTTTAGCTGGACTCGCTCCGTCCCGTGATGTTAATGGTGTGCCAGCATCTTTGGGGTTGAAGGGAATAGGCAGATCAGCTGGCTGCTCTCTCACAGCCTCCCCTGTGCTCACTCTCTGAACAAGGGGGAATCACCTACCCAAAGACAGAGCTTTGTTTGCAAGCCAAATCATCTGCTGCCTTCATTTTCCTGCCCGTGGTGAGTAGGAAAGCTGCTGACTATATGGAGCATATATTGCCCTCAGGGTTCCCCTTTTACAGGCAGCTCCAGGGGCTACTGGCATGTCTCGGAGCACTCCAGACAGGAAGGGAGGCATATTTTTATTTTATTTTTCCTCTAGCCCAAGGACATGATGTGATTTTCCCAGTCTCTGTCACTAGAGAGGACTCAGACAAAGCCTTTGAGCAGTCCCAGGGTTGTGGCGTCTGCTTGGGGCGCTTCTATCTCCGCGGCACGTCCCTCTGGAACCAGGGTGGGCAGAGGGGAATATCTCTGTTATCTCTCCTGCCAACATGAAGGGGCAGATTACAGCGATCAGCCACGACAGGGGAGGGTCAGGGCCAGGAGACAGCAGGCAGGTCCCTTCTTTGGGGACCTCCCAGCAGTTGCTTGCTCCCCACAGCCTGCGGGAAGGAACCAGCCCAAGATAACACCTTGGTCTCACTCCGCATGTCTTTGCAGGTGTTTGGGGCTGAATCTGGCTGCTCTTCACCTCCTGTAGTTTGCCTGGTTTTAATGGAAATGGGCTGGATATAGGCGACCTACAGGAGAGCACATGCTAAGTAGGGAACAGAGATGGAAGATGCCTTTGGACCTCACCGAACAGCTACAAATAATAAGGTATAGTAAGGTATATAAGGTAAATCCTGCTCCTATTTTGATTTTTAAAGTAAAACCCATCTCACCCAGGCCTGATCTTGAAATATCAGTGTGAGCTGGTCTGCAGTGTAGACCCTCCATCTCCCATCTTCCTCCTGCTTCATCCCAAGTGCCTCCAGGAAGTGATGACAAGTTATTTTCTTTCTTTTTTTTTCATCATCATTGTCATGCCAAGGGTGCAAAGTTAGAAATAAAAGCAAAGCAAAAAAAACCCCACCCCCTCACCTATCTCCTGGATGTTCCAGTTCACAAAAGAAAGAGTTTTAAATAGACCATCTCTAAGAGGTCCAGGCCAAAGACAGAGTGGAAAGGTTGTAGGCAGGGAAAAGCTGGCGTTGCAAGATGCTCACTTGTCTTTGGCTGAAAGGTTGGCAGATCGGAGGCCTGGGCTCTCACCCAAAAGTTCAGGCTGTGCTCTCCCAGCTCCCCACCACATGGGCAGGAAGGAGGATCCTCTCCAGGGACTGAAGATGAGTCAAAGCGAGTTGTTAGGCGGCTTTCCAGGAAAGAAAGGCTTGGAGAAAGAAAGCTGGCTGGATCCAGATAGGGACATTGAGGGAGAGATGTGCAAGAAACCTGAGCATGCGGAGGTCTTTGTAACCTAAAACCTGCCCCATCCTTGGTCCAGGAGGATGCTGAATTTAATTAGATTTATTCTGGCTCGGATGATAGCGACTGGAGATGGGCAGAATGCTCTGCCTTGGGTTTCCCATGCAGCCCTTGCAGTTCTTCTGTGCAACAGGGATGGCAGCAGCACTTTACCTGCCCCGTGAGAGAAGAGGATCTATGCTTTGCAAGCCTCCAAACACACGTCTATGTGCAACACAACAAAAGTCAAACCAGCCTGCTCCCCCCATGCACAGGCGGCGCAGGAGAAGGATCCCTGTGCCTTGTCTGGTTGCTCCTGGAGCAGGAGCATCTCTGCTGCCTTCTCGCATGGTTCTGACATGTAATGTCACCTCTGGCATCTGGCAGGGCTTCGACATGGGAACACCAAGGTATGCTGAAAAAATCATAAAGCCTGCTTTTGCCTGATTTCCGGCCAGTATTGCAGGTCCTGGGGTTGCTGATAGTTCACACACCCAGAAAGCATCCAAAATTCCCCCATCTTCACTTCCCTTGGTATTTAAGGCTCTCTCCTGTTTAAAGGAAGATAGACACAGGTTTCTCCAGTGAAAATTTAGAGGAGCTAGATGATGGTCTCACATATCCCCAGAAAACAGCATCACATGTTTCTTATCATTCATACACACACCTTCAGCCTGAAGATTTATGACCCAGGAGTACACAGCTCTATATTGTACCCACCTGCCTGAGACAGGGTCCATCCTTGATTAATTAGCTTTATGCGATGCTCATGTTAGAGATACATAAACCAAAGATGCATAAAGACACCAAGCTTGCAAAAGGGTGAAGCTGCAGATCTGGGTAAGCCTGAAAGGTTGTCAAAACGATGCACATCTGGAATAAACCTGGGGTGATGGAGATTCACAAGCCAGCTGCTGAGGATGCTCATCACTCAGGCAAACTATTATGAAGTTCCTTCATTTTTGTCAGCCCATAAACCATGGAATAGAGAGGAGGGGGGATTCAGATGTGTTTGGTTTCTTTTTCCTAGAGAAGGGTATTTTCATTATAACTTGCCGTATTTATTTAGCGCTATTTATGGGCTGGTTCACAGGAAAAGCAGGCCTAGGGTAGGCTTGAAGGTCTCTGTCAAATTTGAAGGTTTTCAACCCCAGTTTTGCACGTTTTCCCTTCCTTGGGGAAGGACCAGGCGGTTCTTGGAGGCTCTTCTCACTGATGTGCTAGTCTCGGGACACCTTGCAAGCCTCAAAACCCAGCCGGGAAGCAGAGAAGCAGCTCCCCAGGGAGCGCAAAGCCTGGGAGGAGGCTGCAGTGCTGGAAGCAGGATTTAGCCCTTGATTTTGGAAAGCCATAAACCTGCTTTCCTTACAGCCACACCTGCACGCAACTGGGGCTCCAAACCCACCCTGAAGCAAGGTTGCCCTCTGGTGACACTTTCTTGCTCTGCAAAGCAAGGTGTGAAATGGAATGGAATGCAATGGATTGCATTACATATCAAAATGCAATTAAAAATAGGGAATAAGTATGGAGGTGCCTTAAGATGGTTTAGAAATCAGAGGCAGAACCCTATCAAATCAAATCAAATCAAATCAAATCACAACCATGGCCCTTTGCTCTCGATGTACCCAGTTTACGGCGCATCTACGGCACCAAGAGTTTTCGGAAGTGGCATCATCAGCTGAGAAACCGAGACCCAGCCTGGCTGTCCCTGCCCTTTCCTAATCCTAAAAATCTGATTTTCCCACGTTTAAGGGACCCAGTAGGAATTATGGTTTTCCCCAGCATCACTCTCACAGCCACCAAACCCCCGGTGCCGTCAGTGCACGGTCTCCAGGGATGGGCTGCTGCACTGCGGGGGGGGGCAAATATTGCACTAAAGGGAAGGCAGAACCAGCTTTTTATGGGGTTCTGAGGGTTTTGAGGTACCAAATGCGAAATTATCCCTACTTGTAAGGCAGGAGGGCCCTCTCGTGGCTGTGGTCATGCAGCAGGGGTTCAATGCAGTGATTACAGGTTTATACTAGGATGGCGCATTTGCTACTTAATTCACTTGCTGGTTCTCACTCTCTCCAAATCAAGCCCAAATCTCCCCTTCTCATGCAAACCTAAGGCAAGCAACCCCTTCCCTGAATCTCACTTTCCAGCTTCTGCAAGTAAGATGGTTTCACTGAAGGTAACCTGGCAGACACAAGGCCAGAGCCCTGATTTAAAGCCCAGCTGCTTTTCTGGGAGAGATTTCTTCCCACCTGCTTACTTTAAAAGGAAAACTAATGGAATTGCTTCTTTTGACATCAGGTGGGTTTTGTGCTGGCTGCAGGACCCCTTTGCTCTCCTTTTGCCGCTGCAGGATCTGCTCCCTGGCAGCAAACTCGCAGGGGTGGGTTTAGGGTTTCCCACCAAGCAGTGTAGGGCAGCACTGACATCTAGTGGTAATATTTTTTTGAGCTTGTAGCTGCTTTGTTGATCGCTTAAATAATTCTCCCAAATGTTCTTCCCGGGCCGAGGGCAAAGCAGACAGGGGAATACCTAAAACACCAGCCTGGCACTGCAAATTTGGATGCAAGCCCATTTGCAGAGCAAGGAGGGCAGAGCAAAGCATCCCAAAGACCCACGAAATGGGGCAATCTCGCTGCTGCAGAGCACGAACAGCAAATGCAACGTGGGCCTCATCCTGGCAGCCAAAACTCCCTGGGAGATGGGTGCCAGGAGCGCTGGGCTTTGCCCTCTGGGAAGGATGCGGGAGGGAGCTGCCCGCTGCCCGGCTTTGCAGAGCTGGGGACACGCAGAGGGGAGCGGGGCTGACGTTTGCAAGCTGTTTGATCAAAAGGGTCTTTAAATCACAGTGACTAGGGAGTTAATGGCTTTCACATGCTCAGACAGCCCCATAGAAATGAGAGCCGCAGCCCGAGTGGCAGGCAAGGTTTGGTGGCAGCATGTCCCCCAAGGGTTAAGAAGCAGAAACCCCCAAAAGTCTCGGGGTGCCTCATCCTCTGCTGGGAGGAGATGCAGAGGGGCAGCCAGGTGAGGTTTTGCTGTCTCCCAGCGTGCCGTCGAGCTGGTTTGTAACGAGCCCAGCGAGGCTCATGTCGGCTACAAGAAATTCCAGCTACCGTTTGCAGAGCGAGCCGCTAATGAAAACCAGTGGTGCCTTCAAGCTAAGATGCAAGCATGTCCTCTGAGATCAAAGATGCAGCTCTGAGAGCGGAAAGCCGGGAATAAATTGCATCCTGTTGGAGAGACGTGCCCTGTGTCGCCTGCAGCCTTACCTGTCCTAGTTCAGAGCAGGGCCACCACCTCTCCTTGCCTACCCTCCTGCGCTCCATGGCAAAGCAAAGCCCAGCGAGGTGCAGGCACCTTCACTGGGGTTTGGGCTTGGAGGAGGCAGAGTCAGGGCTCACTTTTGGCTTCTGGTCCTGCCTCTGTGCTTGCCTTCTGATTTTGAAATGCAAACTGTGATTGCATTTTGCAAAAACCCACCCTGGCCACTAGGAAGAAGCTGCTCCAGCTGCAGGCTCAGCTCCCTGCCAGGAGAGGAGGGGGCTGCGGCCGGAGCCGGCTGCCGCAGGAGAGCAGCCAAGGTGCTGGGTGTCGAGGGAACACATTCAATACGCAGCCCTGGAGAGATGTCCCAGCCCGAACGACACTGTGCCTGGCGTTGCTTTTTTTTTTTTTAATTATTATTTCCTCCCCTCCTATGGTCGCAAACCCCACACTTTAAAAAGAAAAAGTAATCAGAGCCTTGGCCCCAGGGCAGTGCTGCTATTTAGAGCCAGGGCTCTGTGTTTACTATATAGGTAGGGATGTGGCTTTTAAATGGAGATAATAATAGAGAGGCAGATGTAAATACATCCTCGTGTAAAGGGAGAGCAGCCTTTAACCCTGCGCCCCGTTGCTCAGCTGTGGCCGGACTCTGGTTTCCCAGGAATCCCGAGGTGCCAAATGCTGCTTTACCCTTTCAGATCTTTTTAGGATTAGGCTAAGGGAAAAAAAAAACACCACAGTGTAGAGGAGCTGGTCCTTGGGCTTGCATCCACAGCAAGGTTAAAGGAGCACAAGCCTGGTGCTGAGCATGTGCTACTCCCTGTAAAAAGTTTAGAAAATCAGGGTATGGAGCAGGATAGGACCCCCCACTCCCAGACTGCAGCAAGGGCATCCCAGGATAGCTCAGTGCCGCGCAAAGGGCGCTCCAGAGGCCAGGAATCTCATGAACTAATGGGGAAGGAGGGCTTAAGAGGAAAGAAGGAGTAATATATAAGGATTAGTTTCCCTTTCTCCATTACAGCTGGTTGTTCCCTGGTGCTGAGCGGATTCCCAGCCAGGGACAGCATGTTTCTGTCCATCTCCTGATATTTGCCAGTGCTGAGCTACCTGCTTCTACAGCCTGACACTTTTATACTCCTGTAGGATAGTCACTCACTGCAAGGGAATACGGATGGGGAGAAAAACTTGATCTGAAAGGGGGAGATCTAAGTTTTAAATGAAGTAGCACAACATTCCCCCCCCCCCCCCCCCAAAAAAAAAGACAGGAGGAGCTGGCTGCATTGTTTTATTCTCATAGGTACTTGCCACAAGTCTGATTTAGCCCATGTCCTTATTCCAGCCGGAGGAAACCCCATGTGGACCCAGCTGTTCGGTCAGGGCATGGAAACCTCTTTATATGTGTCACTGTTGGAGCTTTCCCTGGGGCCCAAAGGCCTCCCTGTCCCTGGCTAAGCGAAGGACATGGGAACGGCGGGGCAAAACCTCCCGAGGCACCTTCTGCCTTGCAGGCTGACAGGAGATGCTCCCCAGCTGGCAAAGGCCTGGTGCTTTCCAGCAGCGAAGGGATGCTGGGGGAAACGGGAGAGAAATCACCCCCCTGGGGCAAATCCTCCCATGGTGGGGGGGAGGAGGGGGGAAATCAGGTGCCAAACTCCAGCCCCTGGGGCAGGACCACCTCCCCGAGCCCCAGGGCAGGATCAGGCCCCGGTGGGCAGAAGGGGTTAATGCTGGGAGAGTAACAGGCTGGAGTTGACACTTGGAGGCAGGCGGGGCTCCCGGCGCCTGATTGGCCTCAGATCGCATCCAAAAGTGGGTTGGGTTTTTTTTTTCCTCGTGTTTTTTTTTTTTTTTTCTTCTCTGCTTCTTCTTCTCTCTCTCTCTCTCTTTTTTTTTTTTTTTTTTTTTTTTTCTCTTTCACTTCTCCTCCTCCCCCAGGCTCTGGCTGGCAGGGGAGGGGAGTGGGGAACAGCGAGAGATCAAAAATAAACCTCTTATGTCAAAGCCGGGGGGAGAAAGTATAAATACAGCGGGCTCCGCAGCCGGCTCGGAGGCTGCGGGGGAGCCGCCGAGAGCCCGGCGGGGCGGCAGGGCCGGGCGATGGGGCGGCGGGCGCTGCTGGGGGGCCGGGCTCCGCTCCACCTGCTGCTGCTGTGCCACGCGTGGGCGCTGCCTCCTCCTCCGCGGGACTCGCAGCCGCTGCTGCCCGCCCGCCTGCCCGCACCCCCGGGGCAGCTGGCCCTGCGGCTGGCCGCCTTCGGCCGAGCCGTCGTCCTTCGCCTCCGCCCCGACGCCGCTTTCCTGGCTCCCCGTCTCCGCCTGCAGCGCTTGGGGGGCCGGCGGCCACCGGGACGGAGCCCGCCGCGCCGGGGCTGCTTCTACGCGGGAGCCGTCGAGGGGAGCCCCGATGCCCCCGCCGTGCTCAGCCGCTGCGGCGGAGGAGGGCTCCGGGCCGCTTTTCTCCTCGACGGAGCGGCTTACGAGCTGCAGCCGCTCGGGCATCCCTCGCCCGGACCGCCCTGGAGACGCCTGCACCGCCTCCAGCGCCGCGCCGCCCCGCCGGGAGCCCCCCCCCGCCGCCGCCGCCGGACCCGGGGGGCCGCCGCTCCGCCGGGCCAAGCGCTTCGTCTCCCAGGCGCGGTACGTGGAGACGTTGCTGGTGGCTGATGCCTCCATGGTGCGATTCTACGGGGAGGACGTGGAGGTAAGGGCTGGCGGTGTCCTCCGTCCCCCTCTCCCCTTCATCCTCCCTTGTCCCATCTGTCCCCTTCATTCCCCCTTGTCCCCTTTGTCCCTCCATCCTGTGTCCCCCCCTGCCCCTGCATCCATCCATCCCTCTGTCCCTTCCATCTCCTTCATCCCTCTGTCCCCTCCATCCTCTGTCCCCCCTTGTCCCCTTCATCCCTCCATCACCCTGTCCCCCCTGCCCCTGCATCCCTCCATCCCTCTGTCCCTTCCATCTCTTTCTGTCTTCTGTCCCCTTCATCCCTCCATCACTCTGTCCCCCCTTGTCCCCTTCATCCCTCCATCACTCTGTCCCCCCTTGTCCCCTTCATCCCTCCATCACTCTGTCCCCCCTTGTCCCCTTCATCCCTCCATCCCTCTGTCCCCCCCTTCCTCTGTATCCCTCTGTCCCCCTCTTCCTCTGTCCCCTTCATCCCTCCATCCTCTGTCCCCCCTTGTCCCCTTCATCCCTCCATCCCTCTGTCCCCCCTTCCTCTGTATCCCTCTGTCCCCTTCATCCCTCCGTCCTCTGTCCCCCCTGCCCCTGCATCCCTCCATCCCCTCCTGTCCCCATCCCCGCTGCCTCTCCACCTCCTCCTGTCTCATCCCCCCCCTGCACCCCCAACCCACTGGCTCTGCTGCTACCCCGGCCCCCCACCCCTGCCCGCCCTGTCCCCACAGGGACAAGCAGCCCCGGGACACCAGGGACCACCTTGGGTGAGCGAGGAGAGAGCTGGGAATGGGGTGGGGGGAACCTTGGCTCTGTCCCCCACCTTTCCTTGCTGTGTAGGGGCTGTAAATCCCTGGGGCAAAGGCTGCCAGGGTTGATTTTGGGGGTTCAGGCAGTGTTTGGGGACCCTTCCCCAGACCCAGCATCCATCCCGGGGAGCCTTGGTCTGCACAGGCTGGACACCGTGATGTCCCATCAGTCTGGAGTCCCCAAAGATGAGGGACAGAGGGGGTTAATGCCTTTCTCGCTACAGGGAAAGAGCTGTGCTGCAAAGTGATGGGCTTAACTCCCTTCCGGATAGGAGCTCGGGCCAAATAGTAAATAAACCAGGGGCTGAGTAATGCGCAGTCCCGCTCCTGAGCCACCTGTTAACAGCCCAGCAGATGCACGAACAATCCTTTCCCCAGCCACCGCCGCCAGAAACGCTCCCTCTCCTTCAACACGCTCTGGCTGCAGAGAGCCTGCCCGTGGCCAGGCTTCGTGGAGACCACGGGAGCGGAGATCCTGGCCTCTCGGCCCCCCACATCCATCTCCAGGGCTTTTTTTTTTATTCCCGTGCCTCTTGCAAAGCCAGCTCCTCACTGCCATGCTCCCTGCAGTGATGGTTGTTCAGGTCCTCGGGTCCAAATTCAGGTTTGCATGGTCTGAAATGCACTCAGGTCCTTGCGAGGGATAACTGTGCACTGAAGTTGCTCGTTCTCTACCATGGGCTGTTTGGTTGCAGGGCTGTTAGAGCAGTCCTTGAAGCTGGAGCTCCGCAGGGAGCAGTCGGGCAGCTGAAACCAGGGGCTGTGCTTTGCCAGCCTGGCTTTGCCATTTCTGCCCGCTTTATCCTTCCCCTGGGGGCTTCATCCAGCTTCTCCACTCCTAATAAAGCAGTGTTTTAATTCCAGCCCTGTTCAGTCAGGGCTGGACCTTGAGAAATGCTAAACCTTGGAGGTCCAGCTGATTTCAGCTGCTCAGCATCACTCAGGTTTCGCCCCTTGCTTGGGTTTAGCTTGCACGCCACCAAGCCCGGCTGGCAGGAACAGATAGCAGAGGGTCAAGGAGCGATGGATGCTGCACTTGGAGACAACCCCCCAGAGCTCACAGCAGTCAAAAAACAGTTTGCAATGGAGTAACCTGAATTTTTAAGCAACAAGCATATAAATGGTGGTGGAAATTACTCTCCCCGTAGTGTTAAGGTGGTCTCCGATTCCCCAAGAGGGCAGGAAAAATAGTGTATTGCATCTTCTGCCGCCAGTGGGGCACCCAATGGTTTTAAAGCAACACCCGAGGGTCTGCCTCCTGCTACAAAGAAGGTGATATATTGGGGCAGGGAAATCCTGATAATGCCCAGATTGAGCTGGGGAAAAAGCAACGGGGTAAATCAGTGCCATGGCAGCTCTCGGAAGGCTGCTGAGCTGCACATGTACACAACCAAGGGGCTGAAACGCTGGTACCCTGCCCTGGTTTGGCTGGTACAGCCCTGGGGACGGGCGGTGCTGCCTGGTAGGTCCATGACAGCTCCCTCCTTGGTTATCAGTGGCTTTCCAGTCTGCTTGGCTCCCATTTTACCAGCATCTCCTCTGTGTCCCCAAGAGCAATATCTCTGCGTCATCTCTCAGGGTATTTCTTGATGGGAAGGAAGCCTTTAAAGATCTTGTTTTGGATGAACAGGGCAATAATGTATTTAAGTATCCAGGAGAAAGCTTCAACCAATTCTTGTGTAGCAGTAAAAAAAAAAAACAACCAACAAACCACCTGCTGGGTTTCTGTGTCTTTTGTTCTCAGCAACAAAAATGCAGGGAGAAGCACAGTTGCTGCTCACTCAGGAGACCAAATAGCCGTCTCACTTCTCCCTAAATACCTTCATTTTGTGGGCCAAAAAAAGTGATGGCTTGCTTGTGCTGATGAGATCTTAGAGAGCTGACCAGGAGATGCTCAGGGAGCAGAAATGTTGAGTCAGAAGAAACCATATTTATATAGTGACTTTTCTTCCCATAACCACACTTTAATTACCAAATATTTATTAAAGGTCACAAGCATTGTTTGCATTCCCAGTTACTTTCTTGCATAAGCTGTAACAGCTCAAGTGGAAGATAGTCACCATAAGATGCGTTCAAGGGTTGCAAGTTATAATCAATGTCATACTGTTGTTAGGAAAATGTTATTAATGATTTATTTCTAATCAATCTGAGCCATTTTAGCTCAGCTGTTAACCTAATTTAGGTAACAAGAGCTTAATTCTACCTCTGTCTATATTCATGTAAACCAGGAGGAAATGATGAAGTGAGAGCAGAACCAGATCTGAAATTTGGGGGTTTAATCATTCTTCTGGCTTGATGATTGCAGGAGATGGGGTATTTGGGGGGCATTAGCAGCAGGACAGTGCTGAGCAATAACACCTGTGAGGAGCCAGCAGGTCCTGGAGGACTTGGCAGGATGAGACCTGCAGTGATTAAGAAGAGCCCCCTTATATAGGGATAGGTGCAAGGCCCCGTAAGTTATCCTTTGCCTTTTTCCTGCAGAGGACCCAAAATGCTTGGGGAAAAAAAAAAAAAGGCCAGTGAGCATCCCTAACAGGATTAAGGGGTGGTTTTGAGTATGGGAAACTGAGGCAGGAGACAGCGTAGGGGGTAGTCCCTCTGATGTGCAGAAGAGAGGGCATTTGGGCTGAGCACCTGCAGCGCAGGCTGCACTTGCAGAGATGCTCGGCGAGGCTCGGGGGATGTTTGCCGAGACACCTAAAGCAGCAGGTGGTTACAAAAACCGCCTGTAGCATCCCCGGCCAGTTGGCAGCAGAACGGGATTCCTGTGGTGGGATTTCTCCAGTCTCTTGGGTGCAGACGAGATGAGTTTCGAAGCTTTCCTCTGCAAACACGACAGCTACGATCCCCTTTTCTTTCCCCCTTGCTCTTGCAAGCAAGGAGTCTGCAAGCCCCAACTCCAAGAGCTGGTAATGACCGAGAACCACGGCAAAATCAGATGGGTCTGATTAAGCTGGGATTCCTCACCTGACTTCTGTGGTTTTTCCGGGCAGATTTACGAGGTTTTAGGAGTGCTGTTGCAATCTCTTCCCTCTAAGGCCAGGTGGGTGCTGGAGCGTGCGGCTCGGGGCACTGCTGGGGCCCCGCTGCTGGCTCTCCCACACCCGGGTCGACCATCAAAGTGACCTTGGAGGCAAAGCCAAAGCCACCCTGGAGCCTCAGGTCCCCTCGTGTCCGGCTCCTAGGCTCGCTTTAGGATATTTTGCAGCTTGAGCGGGTGAGTTTGCTTAATCCCTTGACAAAAGGAGCCAGCCCCTCCTGAGCCCATCCCAAAGGCAACCGGGGTGGGATTAAAGGGGATCTTTGCAAAGCAAAGGGGGACCTGTGCTGATGCTGCTGTCCTCCAGCATTGCTGGTGCTTTTCCTCTGGGATTTGTCCCCTGGGTGTGACCCCGAGCGTGAATCCGCTTTGGTGCAAGGGCTCGGAGAACCGGGCAGCCTCCCTAAATATCCCCCTGGCCGATGTACTCGCTTCCCCGCATCGCCCCGTAATGTTAAACAGCTGCCGCGTTTCAGCCCCGCCGCTGGCGCGGTGACCGCCGATTATCAAGGGCTTCGGTATGAAAGGCGCAGCGTGAAGGGAGCTGGCTCCCACCGAAGCAGCCCAGGAGCAATTGCAAACTGCAGCGTTCCTGCCCCGGGATGCTCTCGGGACGGGGTTTTGCTTCATGTTCATCCGTGCCTGCAAAGAGGTGGTGGCAGTCCTGCCTGTGCCTCAGTTTCCCCTGCCCCGCAAAGGGGTAGTTGCTTCTTTTGTGGGTCAGCCCCAAATATCCAGCAAAGAGAGAAAGCGGGGGGGGGAACCATGTGGCAAACCGAAAAGGGATGGGGCAGAGAGCTGGGAAGGCAGGAGGGCAGGCAGGCACGCCGGCAGGCTGGCAAGGTGTCCCCCTCGCCTCCGGCTTGCCCCCCATTTCTCTTGGCTGCTGCCCACATTTTTGCAAGGAAATTCTTGGCCCGGGCTTCAAACCGCAGGAGGAGGCTGGCAGGGCGGCCGCTGGCCGCTGCGGGTATCCAAGCCGGGGGGCCAGCACGCAGACGTCGCTTCGGGGAAGAGAGACAAGCTGGGATATGTTTTTACCAGTTGTTTTTTAAAAGCTGGGCAGCCCTCGCATCTGACCCCATGTTTTCTTCCTTCCATCTGTCTGCACTCCAGAAATCTCAGCGTTTCTTCCCCCCCCCCCCCAAGAAATGCTGGCTTCTAGGGAGAAAGGAGGGAAAATAACCCCAAACCAAACAACCCTATGGACAAACAAACCAACCTACAGCCCCAGGTCGGGTTGAGCATTAATCTCCACGAGCTGGGGAGCGTGTTGGAAGGAGGCAAGTTGTGCCGGGGTGTTGCACGGCGCTCCCTGCCATCCTTCTGCACTGGGTGGGTCCGGCGATATTAGATCATTATGTGCATACCACAATAATAGTTAGTGTCTGTGTAAGAGCAGTTTCTCCCCCCCCCATAATAATAATAATTAAAAACCAAAACAGTTTGGGGATCTCTGCAGACTTCAGCTTCCAAGTGGTTCCTACGAAGGAGAAAGTCAGCAGAGATTTTGCAAGAGCCTGCATCAGAAAATGAAATCCTTCAACATTATCAGCTTAAAAACAACCACTTTAGTTCCCCGTGCTCTGATTTGTATTTATTTTTTCCATTTCTAACCCTCTGCATGTGCTGTTTGCCATGGGCAGTCTCGCATCGGGCAACACTGGTGGTACCTGTGTGTGTCTGAGTTAGGGCTCTCCCAGAAGCAGTGATGCTGTGGCAGGAGGGATATTGGAGCTACTGTAATGCAGGTGTGTCAGATAAAAGGCATCCCCCCTCATTTTGGGGGGAGAAATGGGTGGAGTTTGATCTTGAGACCAGAGGGAGCCAAGGATTGTAGCCGGGGAAAAAAGAGGGAGGAGGTTTTGGGGGGCATCACCAGGCAGTCGAGACCCCTGCGCTGCCTCTGCAGCGGGGTGGCTCAGCTGCGATGCTTGTGCCTGACCATGCAAGCCCTGCATGAGGCAGAGGAGGGATGCTCCCGCCATCCTCTTGGGCTTGGGCTGGTGTCCTCTCCCCCCAGAGCAGGTAAGGGGCTGGTTTTCCAGCTGTATTTACTGGTTGGACAGAAATCCTGCCAAAATCTCCAGGGACAGTGGTTGGAAATGGCAGGGCCCGCTGTGCTGCGGTGCCTTGCAAGAAGGCAGAAACCCATCCGTTTGTGCCTCTGGGCTCCCCAAACCCGACCCTGTGGCTGCCCTGCATCCGATCCCGATAGCCACATCCTCAGCCTCGATGCCGGGAAGGAAACCCCACGGAAGGCGGCGTTCCCTCCTGGGTGGCTTGTCAAGCCAGAGCCTGTTTGCAAAGGCATGGGGAGGACGGGACGAGCGGGATTCAACTTGTTTGCAGCCGGTTGTTGGCCAAAAGCACTCGGTCAGCCTCTCCTGAGCCCTGGGGATCCCATAATTTGCTTTTGGACCCAGCTCCAAACCCTTGGCTAAGCCAAGGCAGTGCAGGTGGATTGCCGCTCTCCCCGGAGCAGTCAGGGCCCATCCGAAACCCAACCAATTCCTGCACAGTCCAAGGACGGGTATAAATAGACACCAGATGATGGAACAAGCGAATTTGACCTTTTAATCTTCACTAAATAGCTGTTTGTTCGGTTCGCTTTCCTTCTTCACTTTCCAGACGAAGGGAAGGCGGACGGATGTTTTCCAAGTCCCTCTGCTCCTGCTGCTGAAAGAGTTTCTTGGCTGGATGTAACCCTGAGGATGCGAGGGTTGGTGTCCCGGGGGATTTCCAGTAGGGATGGAGAGCTCCCCAGTAACAGTTGCCAGGGTGGAGAGAAACCTGTAATGGGCTAGAAAAGGATGGGGCAGGATTTGCTCCCTTGGAAGTGAGGGATGATCCCGTGATGCTCCAGCGCAGAGCAACCTTCTAGGTCTTCACACGTGTAATTTTAGGAAAGCTTTGCGATATTTTTAGGAAGGTTCCCAATGGACTTTCCCTGTGGGGTAAAGCAACTGCTTGTGGGGATCTCACCTGGGTTTCTTGCCTCGGCGGTGACTTCTCCATGACATTTGTTGCATGCTTTGGGCTGGGATGTGAGTCATGTTGCGGAGATCTGGCCAGTCTAAATAAACCAGTCTATTCAGTGCTCCCATCATCCTTGCCGGGTCCTGCCCTCAGATAATGAGCCGGGGAGGACTTGGGATACGTCTTGCTGAAGCGAGACATCTGCTTACATGGAGCTGCCAGCAAGGGGATAAAATGTGGCAGAATAATTTAAAATAGCCGCAACTGCCCTGGGCGAGTGGCTCTCAGTGCAGCAAATACCCCGCTGCTGTCGGGAGGGGTGTATCTCCCTAAACATCTCCCTCGTTTGCTAAGAAAATGGCATTTTGTGCATATCACTGTCCCGGCAGCATCGCGATGGATGAGCGTGCAGAGCCAGCTCCGCTCGGGAAGTATGGATTTTGGGTGAAACTCGGCCGTCGGAGAGGGATTTCACCGAGTCCTTCCAGTTTAATTAGATAGTGGCGCTGAAGTGAGACCGCGGGGTGTAATTCGTCTGGGGAGGAGAGAAGCCACTTTCTCTTTCCCAATACTATATTGTGTAATAGCTGCATTTTTTTCTCCTGACTCCGGGGCCGTGAATGGGTGCCAAGCAGAGGAGGAATTTCGATGCTCTGATAAGATGTTTACATCAGCCTAAACACCCCTGGCGCATTTGACATATTAAGTAATCTCTGGTCGTCCCAGTCGCCCGAGCAGGGGATGTGGCTGGGCAAAGACTTGGCTGTCAACGTGCTTTGGCCCCGGTTTGTCACCGAGGACGTTGGGTTCAAACCCTGCCAACCAGCGCGGGCAGGAGTTTTACAACCATGCAAGGGTGGTTTTGCACCCATGGGAGGTTCTGCGCAAGGCGGTTCCCGCCTCAGGGTGACGAGGGCAGGGTTAATGCTTTGGGAATATGCAAGAGCACTCGTTGGGACACGTGAGGTTTTTCCGAAGGGTTTCTGGGTGCAAAGGGTTCGTGGCAGGTGGAGAAGGGGATGGAGGGGTGGGCTTGCCCTGCCCATCCTTCTCACCAGCACAAGGTGTAAAGCATCATGTACAGAAAAGGCAGCACTTAGTCCATCAACCCAGCTGGATGCCTGAGTCAGTCTGGATGTGGTAGGCATCATAAATGAGGTTTTCTTCTTTCCGAACCAAAAAAAAGAGAGCCCTGAGGCGAAGGTTTCACCCAGGCTTTGCCTGCCCTTCTCTCTCCCTGCAGAACCACGTCCTGACCCTGATGTCCATGGCTGCTCGTATCTACAAGCACCCCAGCCTGAAGAACTCCATCAACCTGGTGGTGGTGAAGGTGCTGGTGGTGGACGAGGCGACGGCGGGGCCGGAGGTGTCCGACAACGGCGGGCTCACCCTGCGCAACTTCTGCAGCTGGCAGCAAAGGTTCAACCCCCCGAGCGACCGGCACCCGGAGCACTACGACACTGCCATCCTGCTGACCAGACAGGTCTGAAGGGTCCCTTGGGGATGCTCTGGCGGGGAGAGGAAAGGGGTTGAGGTGTCCCTGCAGGGAGAGGAGGGATCCCCCCACCATGCAAAGGATGGAGCTTGCAGCAAAGCAATGTGGGGGGGTTGCATTTGGGCTGCAGAGCCCCAGTGGGTTGCCCAGCTCTGCTCGGAGATGTTGGGGCTACCAAATGTGGGACCCCTTCACCCTGCCTTACCCCCCTCGGCGCTGCTTGCAAACAGGACTTCTGTGGACACCAAAGCTGTGACACGCTGGGAGTGGCGGATATCGGCACCATGTGCGACCGCAACAAAAGCTGCTCAGTGATCGAGGACGAGGGCCTGCAGGCAGCCTACACCCTGGCTCACGAACTGGGTAATGCATCCCTTCCTGAGGGGGGTTCTGCTTTTCCAGTCCGGCGTGGCCAGTCCCGCTGCTGGGAGGGGATGTAGCGCAGCCCAGCGCCCACATCTCCCGGCTGGGTACCACCCGCCGAGCCTTGGGCAGCACTGAGGAGCTTCTGGCACCGGCAGAAGCTGGTTTGCACCAGCAAATGCGCTTAGAAGTCCCGAGTTGGCGTAAATTGGTGCATTTGCCTGATGTGATGAGCTAAGGTGTGGGACCAAGCACTTCTCCCCCTTGGTTTGCTACTCCTAGAGATGCGCTGACTAATTTGGGCTGCTTTGCCCTGCATACAGTGGGCTGTACCTTTGAGATAGAGCAAGCATGCACCGTTTTGTTCATCGCTTCTGATTTATCGAAGCAAATAGCTTTTGCAGCAATGGGAACTGCTTGATAACTGATAGATGCTCCCAGCTGCCTGCACATCACCTGCAGCAGAGCAGGGCTGGGAGGCTGTGGCTCATCGATGCTCTCTGCTCCCCAGGCCACGTGCTCAGCATGCCCCACGATGACTCCAAGACCTGCGAGCGGCTCTTCGGGCCCCTCGGCAAGCACCATATGATGGCTCCTCTTTTCATCCACTTGAACAAGACCCAGCCGTGGTCCCCTTGCAGCGCCATGTACCTCACCGAGTTCCTGGACGGAGGGCATGGTAAGGAGCTCATCATTCAAGAAAGCATTTTCCTTAATTGCTCAGGCTCTTTGCAATGCCTTGAGGGGTGTGTGGGATAAAGGGGGGTCAAATCAGACCACAGGCAGAGGTTTGGGGTGCCCTGTTTGGTGCAACCCACGGCGTCAAGCCTTGATGCATCCCTGCCTTGCCCAGGCGACTGCTTGCTCGATGCCCCGGCCGCCCCCCTCTCCCTGCCCGCCGAGCTGCCCGGCCGAGAAGCCCTGTACAGCCTGGACCAGCAATGCCAGCAGATCTTCGGCAAGGACTTCCAGCACTGCCCCAACACCACGGAGGAGGACATCTGCGCCCAGCTCTGGTGCAGGACCGGCAGCGGGGAGCCCCTTTGCCACACCAAGAACGGCAGCTTGCCGTGGGCCGACGGTACGCCCTGCAAAGCCGGCGGGCTGTGCTGGGACGGCCGCTGCATGCCGCAGGATGCTCTGATGCCCCAGGTAATGGGCGGCATTGGGGACTGATGGGCTGGGGCTCGAGCCTTTGGGATTCCCAAACCTCTGGTCCCGGTCCTGCCATCTCCTGGACTAGCTTTGGATTTGCCTGATTTGTTTTCTGGATATCTCTCCTCCAACAGCACCTTTTGTTAACCTTTATTACTGGCAAGCCCAGCTGGTAGATAAACGCTGCTGTGCCTTTCGCTGAGGCTCAGGCTGGTCTGAACCAGACCAAGCAGCCGCTGTTCTGCAATTAAATCATCAGTTTTTGCCCTGCCGAGGGAATTAGCGGCAATTTCCGAGTCAGTCAGCAAAGTACTTAAACCCAAGCTTAACTTTAAGCACATGAACAGACTGGTGGAAGTCAGTAATAACTTCATGTGAAGTATGTGCTTAAGTGCTTTGCTGGATCAGGGCCCCGGCTGGTGACGGGGGGAGAGGAGCTGGGGGGTGATTTTAACGTTCCTCCAGACCTTTGCTCGCCCTGGGAGCGAGCAGCTGGGGATGGATGAGCTCGGGGATGGATCTAGCAGCTTCTTGTGGCCTCTTGCAGCCGGCGGTGGATGGCGGCTGGGGCCCGTGGAGCCCCTGGGGCTCCTGCTCCCGGACCTGCGGCGGCGGCGTGCAGTTCTCCTACCGCCACTGCGACAGCCCCAAGCCCCAGCACGGCGGCAATTACTGCGAGGGCCAGCGTGCCAAGTACCAGTCCTGCCACACCAACGAGTGCCCGCCGGATGGTAAGCCCAGCTTTGCAAAGCCACCCATCCACACAGCAAAAGGATGCAAATCCCAAATGCATGCTCACCTCCTGCCCCCGTTTCTCCAGAACTCATTGCGAGGGACTGCTCCACTCTCCCTTGAATATTCGTATTTTTGGGGGGGGCAATAGCCTTCTGCTGGGGGTCGTGGTCCCCTCCCGCTGGGTGGGAGGTGTGTGGCATCCTTCCTCTGCTTGCACACTCGCCGCGCACCCCCGCTATCCTCGGCTCGCTTCTGCATCTCCGCGATGGCTAAGGAGGACGACGGTTCCTGCCAGCTTCCCGCAGCTTTTGGGTCACGTTTTGCCTTTCCTTTCAGGGAAAAGCTTTCGGGAGCAGCAGTGTGAGAAGTACAACAGCTACAACTTTACAGATCTGGAAGGGAATCGCCTGGAGTGGGTTCCCAAATATGCGGGAGTGTCACCCCGAGACCGATGCAAGCTTTTTTGCCGAGCCAGAGGGAGGAGTGAATTTAAAGTCTTTGAGGCCAAAGTAAGATAACTCGTGATGATAATCGCCCCTCCTTACCCCATTTCAGATCAAATGCCCTAATTGCTCCTCTGCATCCCCCCTTTCCTAGGTGATCGACGGGACGCTGTGCGGACCGGAGACCCTCTCCATCTGCGTCCATGGCCAGTGCATCAAGGCAGGCTGCGACCACGTAGTCGGGTCCTCCAAGAAGCTGGACAAGTGCGGGGTGTGCGGTGGCAACGGCTCAACTTGCAGGAAAATATCCGGCTCGCTCAACCGATCCAAGTAAGGCGCTGGGGAGAGGCGGTCGGCAGAGATGGGCTGGGGGAGAAAAAACAGCTTCCCCTCTCATTCTCTTTTCTTATTTTTCTATTGCAAAAGTGCTAGGCTAGGAATATTAGGACTCCTCCTAGGTCACGTAAAGCCAGTTTGCTTTCCACACCCGAAGCATCGCACCTAGCTGCAGACCTTGTTTACAGCAGCCGGGCTCGAGAAGTGCTTGCCTTCCCTCTGTGCCATTAAGCGGGGTTTGCAGCCGTGCAAACACCCTCAGCCGGGTGGCCTTGCAACAGCCTGGTCTCCTCCCCAAATTCGGGAGCTTACGCTAAGTTTATTTCGGGGCAGCATTATGCAAGCCAAGCAGAGTTTATTTCTTAAAATAATAGCTGGTGCTGACACCGGCGATGGGCTCAGTACGCCACTGCAAGTAAATCTGCTGCCCCGAGGAGTTTATAATATGCATCTCACCCCAATGCAGCGAGCTGGACACGTATTTCAAGGGCTGATGTGGGATATAAATAGTTCAATAACTTTTCCCTGGGTGAATTTCAGTCCTGGGACACGGGCATCAAGGCAGCCGCTTCCTTCACCCAAGACCTCCATTGCTTTGCCAAAGAGCTGAATTCAAGGCTTTTGTTGAAAAGATCGTAACAAAAGCCCAACGCGTCCAATTCCATGCAGCGAGGTGACTCACGCAGTGAAATTAGATTTCCTAAATGGTTTCCTTCCAGGGAGTCAGCTGAAATGGGGCTTCCACTCTCCTATGAATTGTTTGTGGTTGACTAAAGAGAGATTAGCGTGGTAGCTACAGCCAAGAAGAGATCCCATTAAGATCAGGGTTAGGGAGGCCGGGGTGACTGAGAGCAGAGTTTGACCCGAAGTCTTTGTTCCAAAATACTCTAAACCTAATTACCGACCACAGCATCGACTGTGGGGATGTGTGGAAAATGACCCTGCCAGCCCCACGGCGTGAGCCATGCCAGAGTGGCATTTTATTATAGTAGCAAGTAATTACCATAGCACTGGGTGCCGAGGGCTCGAGTACCGAAGCCTTCCCGGTGCTGTCCTGGGAGCGGTGGTGCTCCGGGGATGGGCTCTGGCTGGCTTTGCAGGGAGATCCTCCCGCGGCGCGGGAATGTGCTCTGTGCCCTCCAACGGGTGCTCTTCTGCATTGTGGTGGTGGCTGCAAAACCCTTCCAAAGATGAGCCCAGGGTGCAGAGACGCCTGCCCATGGATAGGGATGGTTTTGCTGCCGTAGTACTTGCTGTCTTCGAGGAAAGGCTTTCCAGTTAATATCAAGTCATCTACAATAGGAGATGTCTGTTGGGTTAACTGTGTAACTGCTCATCTGGTTTTGGCAGCAACATCTGGCCGATGTACATATCCTCTGTGCATACAATGCCAGCAGTGCCCCGACTCCCTCCTGTTCTGCTGCTCTCTAGCTATCTATAGCTGATGTATCCTTCAGCATCACTGGGCAGAGCCAGGCTTTTAGTCCCAAACACTGCACCCATTTCAAAAGAAAGGGAGTAAGGGGAATTTCCCACCAAGGCTGGTAACCGTGGGGCTGTTCATTTAATTGCATCACTCATTTTTGCATGTAATGCAGCAAAATCTTCTAACCAAGCATACATCTGGCACGACTGCAATATTTGCAGCTCTTGAGCGCTCTGGGTTACAGAGAGATGACTTCAGAGCCATGATCCTCCTCGCAAAGTGCTATCCCCTGCATGGCTCTCCTCTTAATAAGTTCAGGACAATAACCGTGTTCCTTTGCCCCGTGCAGATACGGCTACAATGACATCGTCACCATCCCCGCCGGAGCAACCAACATCGACATCAAACAGCGCAGCCACCGCGGGGTCCGTCACGACGGGAATTACCTGGCCCTGAGGACCCTCGAGGGCAAGTACCTGCTGAACGGAGACTTTGCCATCTCAGCCATGGAGCAGGACATCCCCATTAAGGGGACCATCCTGAAATACAGTGGCTCCATGACAACCCTGGAGAGGCTGCAGAGCTTCCGACAGCTCCCAGAGCCCCTGACCGTCCAGCTGCTGACCATTGCCAGCGAAGTCTTCCCACCAAAAGTCAAGTACACCTTCTTCATCCCCAAGGACGTCCCTTTCAGCAAGCAAAAGGGCAAAGAGAAGAAGTCAGCCAACGTTATCCGACCGATGTTGACCTCCCAGTGGGTCCTGGGCGACTGGTCTGAGTGCTCCAAGACGTGCGGCTCCGGCTGGCAGAGGCGGACGGTGGATTGCCGGGATGTGGAGGGTCAAACCTCCTCCGCCTGCGACAGAGCCCTCAAGCCCGAGGACATCAAGCCCTGCGGAGACGTCCCCTGCCCTCTCTGGCGCCTGGGTCCCTGGTCCCCCTGCTCCCAAACTTGCGGCGAGGGCGTGCGGATACGCAACGCCTCTTGCATCGATTACACCGGTAAAATCACCGCTCCAGAGAAATGCAGCTCACCGGGGCCGCCGCCGGCCACCGCCGCCTGCATGCTGCGGCAGTGCTGAGCCGCGCCGGGACGGGCTCGGCGGCAATGCACCGTGCCGGCAACGCCGGGGCAGGACGGCGAGGATGCCACGGGCTCGCTCGCCAAATGAATAACCACTCTCCAGCGGTTCATCCCCACCCGATCGACGTCTACCTCAGAGGGGGGAATAACGGCGGCAAAATGGGGAGGAATCACTTCTTTTTCTTTCTTTCTTCCTTTCTTTCTGGCTGGTTGCTCGCAGGCAAGTTGTAATTTAAGGGGAGAAATAAGCGTATCTGTAGGGGTTTTCCAAAGAGCTGTTGTTAAACATGGTTGCAGACTCCATTTGTAAGGTTTGCTGGGGTTTGTTGCTGGGAAAAATGCAGAGGCTGGCTTTGCCATCGCCCCGTCCCAGCTGCAGGTCAAGGAGGTACAGGGTGGGTGGCTCTACCGATTAAAATTGGGATCCCTTTGCAAACGGCTTGGATCGGGTTGCCATCCCCTCCCTGCAGCGGTGTGGGTGTCCTTGAGCGTGAGGAGCATTTTGTCGGCTGTGGGTTTAGCTTGGGAGATAACTCGCTTCTTTGGCTGGGAGCAGGAAAGAGCCGAGGGCCAGATCCTGGCACGCGTTAGGCAGGAGGACAGGCGAGATGGTGATGGTGGTTTCTGCTGGATTTATAATCTACGAGGTGACAAACCTCTGTTTCCAAACACCCCCAGCATCTGCAGAGTTATTCCTAGAGCTGCAACCCCATGCCTCGATTTCCCCAGCTATAAAACCGAGGCTTAATTACACCTCACCCTTGCAGGGCTGCCATGAGGATTAATTAATTACTAATTCTGCAGTGCTTTCACTGTGACATGCCTATTGCGGTACCCCGTTCCCCCTGCTTTCCCAGGATACGTGAAGATGCTCGGATCGGGTGCCAGGCTCCAGCCTTGCTTGAGCAATTCTTGGTCTAAAACCAAGCCTGACAAGGCTGGAGCTCTTTCTTCCCGACGGGGAGCAGCCAGGACCCTCTCCCCAGCCCGGCCGCTGTCTGGCCCTGGCACAGATGGCTGCTCAGTCCCTGAACTTTCCCCCTTTTGAAGCGATCGCCGTCCGTGTGCTGGCAGCAGCCGGTGCCTGGGGAGCGGGGTTGGAATTTGGGAAGGTTTTGCCATCGCTGGACAAGTGATTTTGTATCTCCAGGCTCCTCTTTTGATGCCCGTCACCGCTTCACTGCAGATGCCTGTACCCTGCCTTGGCTCCCCTTTTGGCAGCAAAACATTGAATTTCCAGTGGGAACAGCTTTTTTCTCACAGGAAGGGGAGAAGGGCTGGAGGAGGATTTGAATTTGCAGTGTCTGAGCTTCCCCATTTGCAATTGCAGAGCGAATCCTTTTTCTTGTCTCTTTTGCCTGAGCTAAGCTTATGTGAGATCCTTTTCTCGCTGGCCGGGCAGGTTCGGGATGGGACTGTGGGGTGAGCCGCTCCCCCAAAGCCGTGCCAGAAACCCTACCATTTATTTGAAAACCCGAGATATTCAACTTTTATCTCCCATAGGTGATTCCTATTGAAACCAAGGGTGCGACAGCCAAGGACTGAGGGTACCAAGGGCTTGGCTCCTTTTTTTTTTAGGAAAGAAAAAAAAATATAAAGGGCAGCTGCAGAGTT
This sequence comes from Theristicus caerulescens, assembly GCA_020745775.1. Classification (NCBI taxonomy): domain Eukaryota; kingdom Metazoa; phylum Chordata; class Aves; order Pelecaniformes; family Threskiornithidae; genus Theristicus; species Theristicus caerulescens. The sequence goes on along the minus strand of CM036575.1, from coordinate 2,600,887 downwards.
TGGATGCAGAGCTGTTTGGGCTGTCGTTCAGACCTACCTTCGGGCAATGTTCTGCCTCCGCTAATTAATCTCCAGGAATTTAAGCCCTCTCTCGCTCTAACAAATAGCTGGATGCTAAAGTCATGTAGCCTTGCAGGGTTATTTTCTTTTTCCCCTTTGAGTCTGTGAGGGTTTTAACTCAAAGGCCAGCGTGTGTTTCCTCTCCAGCGTCGTAACCAGCATTTAGGATGGGTCAGAAATTTCAGCCTGAGATGGTGCCAAGGAAAACGTCTGTATTTATCACACAGGAGTCGTTGCACGCCAGGGGTCTCTTCCAGGTTTTTTTTATATTCACTGCGCAGTCGCTTAGCCGGAGCTTCTTAGATGCAAAAACTCCCTGCCGCGGGCAAATCCTGCTGCTTTTCCAGCAAGGAGGAGGATGGGGACCGCAGGCAGCGATGCTCGGTTGAGGTGTGGGGTCTGGGTGATGTTAAGTGGGATTCCTGCCCTAGCCTTCCCATAGAAACACGTAGCCTTTACGCTGATTTAAGTCAAAGAGGTTATATATTAGGATATATATGTGTATATATATGTTTCCCTTCAGTGAAGGATTGTAGCAACATACTGAGCCTCTTGTGTTAGGTATTTATTATAAATTTGTGTTTGGTTTTGTACAGTAGCTGTCTGGAAAGGAGAGGGAAAAAAAAAAAGAAAAATTAAAAAAAAAGAAAGGACTGTCTGTGTTTTAACATGCTGCTCCCACATCCCCACTCCGAAACCTGCAGCGGGGTCGGAGAGGGGATGCCTCTGCTCATCGTTTAACCACTTTGGTATATGATGCCCCCAAATCAGGGTGCGATTGCCAACCGAGCTGTGTAAGCATAACAAATCCAACCAAAATTAAGCTTTGGACTTTCATTTTAAGGGGGGAAAATAAATACCATTTTCTGGTTTTTAGCCTTTTGTTTGTATTTGTTTTTAACTTTGAAAACGGTCTGTTTGTGACTCTGCCTTTACCCCTTCAATAAAGGATTTCCTGCCTCTTACCTCTTTGCATTTGTCTCCATTTGCACTTTTCTCAGGGTATATTTTTTTATCTCCATCCCAAGAGCAACACTTTAAATCTCCCTTTTTCCATAGCTTATTCAGCTATAAATAAATGGTTAATTCAGTTTTGAGATGCTAAACCAAAACATTACATGACAAAGTAGGCAAAACCCAGGGAGCAAAAATTATTCCCCAGCAATTTTGAATCATCTGTTTTGCAGGCTGCTGATGAGCACTTACCTCCTCTCTATACATCCATACGTAGAGATAATTCTGCTACTTACTAGGAGGACGTACAGCCTAAACAGGGCTAAAACAGAGGGGTTGCTGGCTCCTTTGCTTAACTATATAATAACCATGGATAGTGGGAACTCGGTGCTGTCTCTCTAGGTGCGGTGCTGGCCTCTGAAACACAGGAGCGCTGAAATTTGGGATACGGCAACACCGATTTTGGAGCTCTCTCATTGGAATAAGCATGGGCTCATTACAAGGTAATGTGGCTGTCTTTGCTTGGGTCAAACGGGCTCTGCTGCTAGATGTCCTAGGTGAAAGCACAGCCTGATGTTGAATAGTGGCTGTGGTTTATTATCTGTACATTGGTGATCTCCATCCGCTGCTGGGGCTAGAAAATGTTGCTGCCGCGGCTGGGCAGAGGCTGCCTATATTTAGCCCCGTGGGAGGGCAAGGGAAAGGGTTAACCCATCGCCGTGGGACGTGTCACGACGTTAATGGGCACAGCGACGCATGCCACCCTATTTATAACCAGGTGTGACATTCATTTTAGATGACTTCCCCTGGCGCCCGTACAGCCGGGTCCTGGGTTTCGGCTCATTAAGGCAGCAGCCTGCCCCAGCTTTTCCCCCACCTTTCTTTTTTGTCGTTTTGTTGCTGTCGCTGGGTTTGAGTTGAATAATTGGAATTTCAAACAATGCAAAAGGCTTTGGGAAATTACTGGGTAGGAAAAAGCCCTTAATGAATCATAGCAGCGTAACCATCATAATTTAACTTTTAGAAAAGAATAGTGGGATAAGAAAATAAACCTTATGGGAGCTTCTCTGTCACTGTATCCACGATGGTACCCCAGAGACAACGGGGACCGACGGGCAGAGAGAAGCATTTCTGTAGTCCCATCGGGGGAAACTCTCAGGGTCTGCCCACGGCTGGACCCCCCCACCCTGTGTTGCAAATAGTGCTGCTCCCCAACCAGGGGTAATGATATTTTATCGGTGTATTTCCTCTCTATAAGGCACTTGCAGAGGATGTAGGATGCCACGGGCTGCCTCCTCTGTGCATGAACATCACCAGGTACGTGTTGAAACGGTGGTTTGCTCCTTTGTTCCAAAACCTCCTCCCTCCAAGGGCTGGGCTCTCCTGATCTCCAGCCCCAGATATTGCTGGAGAGTTGCTCCCCCTTGTCCTTGTGCTAATGCTGTTCTTTAGTTTAACAGCTTTCCTCTCTCCTTGGTTTGTACCTCCCCTCTCATGTGTTTGTAGCCAAGGGTTGTACCCTCCTGCAGCCTTATTTTGCTAAACTTTGCAAGCCAAGCTCCATAGGCTCAGCTCATAAAAAACCCTCCTCTGCGCTGGGCTGAATGTGTTATTCCCGGACAGAAGTGACCACAGCGTCCCAGCAAGGTCACACCAGCACCTGGTGCTCCAGCCACAAATCCTTCCTTATTCCTGATGGGAACATCCTTCCTGATGTGTCCTAGGACCATAATGTCCCTTTTCTGCCATTATCCTCTGCACAGCTCATCCATCCCAGTCTTACGACCCCTCTGCTCTTCTAGATCTCTCTTTCTCCAAGCAGGTGCCTGTTAAATCCAGCCTCAGTGCCCAAGCAAGCGGTCTGGTTCCCAGAGCTTCTGGGTGATGGCATTTCAGAGGGGCTGTTGCAATTCAGAGCATCTTAGAAAAGAGGCTCCTCTCCTAAACTGCCCGCTTCAACCTCCTCTCCTGCAGCCCAGGATGCTTTAATCCCCGGGACTGCGCTTGCTGAGGACCAGGCAAAGCACTCCCAGAGGACATAAACCCCAAATCCTCCCGATGCCAGGAGAAAATCAGGGGTTGCCAAAGAGAGAAGTCAGCAGGATTGAGCTAAAGCAAATTAACTGAGCCCTGGAGACTACAACAGGCAGGAGGATGGAGAGGAGATGGCTCCTGCACACCGGTGCTAAATTAAGGAGGAGGCAGCGAGTCCTCGAGGGTGGGAGCAAAGAGGTTTTCCCTCTGCGGGTGCCAAGGTCGTGGAAGGGAGAGGAAGGCTGTGCAGGGAAGGTGTCATTTGCTTTCGGTGTTAATGGATGCATCCTGCCAGGAGCAGGAAAGCAGGCTCCTAGCAGCATGGGATCTGCTCCAAGAGCTGCTGAAGCGAAGGAAAACGTATTCCACAGGCTGCAAAAAGAGGGTAAAACAGCCTCCAGGCAGGAATTGCACGTTCCGGTTGCTTGGATAGGGTGAGCAAGCCAGGAAGGGAGAGATTCAAGGATTAAAGCAAGAGGCCAGACCCTGGTGATGGATGGGAGACATAGCTGGGTGTCTTCTGGGTGGATGGGAAACCACGATTTCTGTTTAGACAGACAAGGAGGGCTTTAAGGGGACAGCGCAGCCTCCTGCTGCCTCCATCGTGCTGCAGACAGGACCCCCTTCCTCGCAGCGGCCGCTGGCAGCAAGCCCTGAAAGCGATGCAGGACCGCTCTGCTAAGCATCCCCGGCTGCGGCAGCTTGCATCCCATTTAAATGCCGAAGGTGGCGGCTACGAGTCTCCCTCAATGCTTTCTCCTCATTTTTCTACTGGTGTTTTATACCCATCAAATTCCAGCTGGTTCAGCCAAGGGACCCCCGAGGTCCCTGTAGGTCCCTATAAATGAGCACAGGCTCACCCTCCATAGATGCACAGACCAGATTTACCACTGAATTACTCAGGGTTTAGAGCAGCGTTGCTCCATCCATGTCCATGAATTGAGGCCACGATGTTGTAAAATGTGCGTAAGTGCAAATCCTCTTACCGGGAAAATACCGGGAATCAGTATCTCTGTAATTTATTGCAATGCCTCTAACTGAGAAACTCCAACTTTGCAGAAAAAGCAAACAGTAATAAAGGACGACCCGGTAGCTTAGGAAACCCGAGCAGGCGTAAATCAATACAGCTCCCTCCCGGATTTACTCCAGCAAACGACACGGCTCTGGGAATCGCTGGAGAACCTCTTCAGGTATCAAGGGCTAATAAATTGTTATTAATAAAACGGCCTGTGGAGTGGCTGAGTGGGAAGAAATTCATATCGGAGTCAGGGTGGGGAGACTGATGTGCTCCTCCGCGGTGAGGACGTGGAGAGCTCTCTGTGTCCCAACCCTACCGGCTTCCCGCACCCAAACGCCCCGCCGTTAATTGCAAACCCCACGAGCCACGCGGAGATGGCGGCTGGGAGGCGGGTGTGCCATTGCGGGAGGCAGTAAGGAAAAGGGAGAGAGGGGAAGAAATTAAATAAAGGGTTGGGGTTTATTTTTTGCAGGGATGGGTTTGAATCGCCAAAGACGTGGCGGTTTTTGGGGGCAAATCAATGCATGCATGCAGGCCAGCTCCCCGCCTTGCAAACACCGCTGTCTGCAAGGCAGCTTGCTTTTGTCAGGGAAACGCTGTTGATTCGGAGGCAAATCCAACCTCCGTACGCCAATTTGCACCAGCCGAGCATCCCGTGCTCAGCTCTGCTCCAGGGGAAGCCTGGGCATCCCAGCCGGGTACCTGCGGCCGTATCGCTCGCCTGAGGCTGGGGCCGTGCTTTATTCTCAGGGTGTTTATGTGTAATGAGTTCATTCCTAAAAAAGAAAGTCACGGTGGTGTTTCGCTGGGCAGTTTTATGGCTTATTTCCAGGCCACACATTTAAAGGTTGTTGGTTTTTAATTTTGTTATTTTGCTGAGGCATGGCAAAGACATAAACCATGCCGAATTTTACTGTCTTCCAGACACGAATTCGGGTTGTTTGGGCCCTATTTCCCCCCCACGCAAAGCCCAGGACCTGCTCAGTGCCAGCGACAACCAGAATACAAGCAAGCGTAACAACCCACAGTCATGCCCAAGAGTCTCTGCTGCACGAACCTGAAGCTTTATTCATGAAATTGTTACAAATCAGCATTTTGAAGCGATGCCACAACCTGCTGCACCCGTGTCTAGAGTCAGAGAGAAAAGGCATGTCAGATTCAGCGTCTTCAGGAAACGGCGTTGGCTGTTGGTTGACTAAAATCCCTCGATCTACAACAGTTTCACCATCAAACACCCCCAGCTCGACACTTTTCAGAGCAGCATTTTGAAGGTGAAGGATGGCAGCCTGAGTTCTTTTATTAATCCTCTGTGATTCAGGAGTTAGCACGGATAGCCAGGAGCAGATTCTTCCTCGCCTTGCAAATGATGCCTTATGAAAGCGGGAGCAAACCGTGCACACGTGCAACCTGCTGAAATCGGTGCTGTTTTGCTCCTGCTTTGCACGGGAGCAGATTGCAACGGGAAGCTGCCGTGCAGCAGGGTTGCAATACAGCTCCTGCGAATATAAAGCCAATATAAGAGGAAGCAAAAGGAAAATTAAGCAGCAGAGAGTCCATCCCTGGAGATTGCTGGGGCTCTGGTTCTCTCCCCAGTTTTGCAAGTAATCATCTAAAATGGTCCCAGGGTGTTTACTACAGCGCAGGGAGTTTGGCCTCGGGTATTTTTTTTTTTTGCCGACAGAGCAGCGTGGCGTTTTCCAGGGGCCGGGTTTAAATTTTTTACTGCTGATTAACATTTTTGGATGGCGGCCTTTCAATCTGTTTCCTGCTTCAATTTACTGAGTGCTCATCACAAAAAAAAGAAACCCAACCCAAGAACAACAAAAAACCCTCACTGTAAAACAAGCCATGGAGCAAATGTTTGCGCTAATCACGTTAAATTAAGCTGCGCTTACCCCGAGTTAGCACAGACTTGGGCCAAATTATAGGAATGGATTAATTAGAGACTTGTTAACTGTAAACTTGATTGGGATGGATGCAAACTGGAGGGCAGTTTCCACAGTCTTGGGCACTGGGAGTGCATGCACGGGAGCACCGGGAGGTTGGGATGCATGGTGTGCATGGTCTTGGCCCCGGGGGTGCATGCACCGGAGCACTGGGTGGTTGGGATGCATGGTGTGCGCAGTTCTGTCCCCGGGCGTGCATGCACCGGAGCACCGGTGGATTGGGATGCGCAGTCCTGGGCCCGGGGGTGCATGCACCAGGGCACTGGTGGATGAGGACACACGGTCCTGGGCCTGGGGGTGCATGCACGGGAGCGCTGGATGGCTGGGATGCACGAGGTGCACAGTTTTGGCCCGGGGGTGCATGCACCGGAGCACTGGTGGGTTGGGATGCACAGTGTGCATGGTCCTGGCCCTGGGGGTGCATGCACCGGAGCACGGGTGGGCAGGGATGCATGGCCCTGTCCCGGGGGTGCACGCACTGGAGCACCGGTGGGCAGGGGTGCACGGTGTGCACAGCCCTGGCCCCGGGGATGCGTGCACCGGCGCACCGGTGGGCTGGGATGCACGGTGTGCGCGGTCCTGGGCCCCGGGGGTGCATGCACCGGAGCACTGGGCAGTTGGGATGCACGGTGTGCACGGTCCTGGGCCCCGGGGGTGCAGGCACCGGAGCACTGGGCAGTTGGGATGCACGGTGTGCGCGGCCCCGTCCCGGGGGTGCACGCACGGGAGCACTGGGCGGTTGGGATGCACGGTGTGCGCGGCCCCGTCCCGGGGGTGCACGCACGGGAGCAACGGTGGGCTGGGATGCACGGTGTGCGCGGTTCTGTCCCCGGGGGTGCACGCACGGGAGCACTGGGCGGTTGGGATGCACGGTGTGCGCGGTTCTGTCCCCGGGGGTGCACGCACAGAAGCACCGGCGGGCTGGGATGCACGGTGTGCACGGCCCCGTCCCGGGGGTGCAGGCACCGGAGCACCGGCGGGCAGGGATGCACAGTCCTGTCCCCGGGGGTGCACGTACAGGAGCACCGGCGGGCAGGGATGCACGGCCCCGTCCCGGGGGTGCACGCACGGGAGCACCGGTGGGCTGGGATGCACGGTGTGCGCGGTTCTGTCCCCGGGGGTGCAGGCACCGGAGCACCGGCGGGCTGGGATGCACGGTGTGCGCGGTCCTGGGCCCCGGGGGTGCAGGCACCGGAGCACTGGGCGGTTGGGATGCACGGTGTGCACGGCCCCGTCCCGGGGGTGCAGGCACCGGAGCACCGGCGGGCAGCGCCGCCCGCCCCGCGCGGCCCCGCCCACCCCCCGCCGCCCCGCCCCGCGCACGCGCCCCGCCCCCGCCGCCGCCCCGCCCCCGCCGCCCCGCCGCGCTGCATTGTGGGACACAAACAAAGTGCCCGGCCGGGCGGCGCGGCGCGCGCGGGAGCTCGCACCGCCGGGACCCCCCGCCCCCGCCCCCCCCCCCCGCCCCCCCCTCCCCTCCGCCCCGCCCCTCGAGCCGGCCCGCGCGCGCGCCGCCGCGTGCACGCACCACCCACACCCCCCCCCCCCCCCCCGCGCGCGGACACCTCACGCGGGGGGGCTCGCGCGCGGCGCTCCCCCTCTCCCTCTCTCCCCTGAGGGGGAGGCGGCGGCGGCCTCGTCTTCTTCCTCCTCCTCCTCCTCCTCCGCCGTCCCCGGTCCCCGTCATGGCCCAGGCAGGGCCCCGGCGCGGCCCCAGATAGGGGGCTCGGCCTCCCGCTGCACGCCGGGCCCAGCCGGCCCCACCGACGGCAGGTAAGCGGGCCTGAGGCGGCGGGGGGGCGGCCCTGCCGGCGCGGCGGCCGTTGGGGCCGTTGGTTCCCCCTCAGGCGGGCGCCCACCCGGGGGAGGGCTTTGACTGCTGCACCCCGCGGGTCCGTCCCCATCTTCCCCCCCCCCCCCCCCCCCCCCCCCGCGCTGTACACGCGTGTTTCCCGCGGCGGGGGGAGGTCTGGCCTGACCGGCGGCCCCCGGAGGGTTCCCGGGGCCTGGGGGGGGGGGTTACCCCCCTCCGGGGGGGGTCGTGCTGCCCGGTGTGCGCCGTGTTTACACGCATCCCGAGGGAGCTGCGTGGCCCATGGAAGCCCGTGGGTGCGCTCGGCTGCCTGGGCACACAAATAGGTAGTTTTTTGGGGGGGGAGTTGTGTTGTCTCCTGCATCCCAGCGGGATACCTGCTGCCTCCCTTTTCCACTGCAGCCTTATGGGAGGAAAAGAGGGATTCCCACTAGCTGTTAGGCAAAGCTTGCTATCCCTTTGTTGTTGCTGGTTTGTTTTTTTGTTGTTTTTTTTTTTTCTCCCTACACCCCTTTCTGCATATTTACTGCCCATCTGCCAGGGTCTGCTGTGCTGCCTCTGCTTGCACCCGTGTCCACGCATGATGAGGATATCGTAGTGCTCATCTGCCAAGATCTGTTGCATGTTTCTCTGCTCTTCTTCCATGTATTCGGGGTTATTTTCCTATATACAAACATAAACATTGGCAGATGCTGGGGGGGGGGGTAGAGCCTGCTTCTTGCTTGCCAAGAGCCTGTTGCCTCCTTTCGTACACGCAGGGCGAGGGTACCGCTGCCTTGCAAAATCTGCTGTACTTCTTTCCACACACAGGTGTGCTGGGGAATGCCTCCACGCTTGACCACCACAGCCTGTTAAATACACACACCCAGGAGGTTTCTTCCTATCTACGAAAAGCTGCTAAGTTTTATTTTTTTTTTTCTGCCCAAATAGACATGCAGATATCTTCCACCAAAGCCTAAGGGACGAGCCCGTCTCCTGTTTGCGCTGTGGAGCTTGTTCTGCCCACTGAAGAGGGAGGGTCTGTCTCCTACGTATATATACACACACGCAGCAGGGTTATTCCACCAAAAGCCGGTGTGTCCCACGTTGTGCATGTTTGCACACATCAGGAAAGGCGCAGGCAGCCTTTCACCGGTAGCCTTGGGGAGGCAGGCAGGCATTTCTCCTACACTCTTCCAGGGAGAAGGTTTCCACTGTTTGTCCTTTCATGTCTTGCGTGTTCCCACAGACACCCAGCGGCAGCTGGTTTGGTGCCTGCCCCCAGACCGTAGCACTTCCTCGCCACACGTGCCAGAGAGGTCACCCGTTCTTACCCATTCCTTATCTCTTCTTGGCTGCCTGTTACATCTTTCATGACTGAGACTTTCAACCTTTTTCTTCGTGTCCTCTGCTGATACTGCAGTGCGATACAGTCAGGTTAAGCCTACCTTGTTTTTTGCTTCGCCTTTTGGTTTTTCTTTTCTGAGCAGTCCGCCAGAGTAAAAAGAAGTCGTCTGCATACTTCATAGGTATCTGCAGATCCCAAGTTGGAAACCACAGGTCTAAAATGCATTCAGTTTCTCTCTTTCTGGTCATATACATAATTTGTCCAGCCCAGGATCTATTCTGCATGTTTCTAGAAGTCTCCTGCTTTCATAATTTTCCTCACGTGAGGTCTTTGGTTTGCCATACCCACATGGGGAATTTCTCGGGTTTCCCGCTTAGATGTTTGCCCCTGCTTTCTCTCTGTGCTTCTGTCTGACGTGAGGCTTTTCCTCTTCCTCTTTTTTTTATTTTTATTTTGTTTATCCTTGGGGTGTCTAGTATGCTTAGCTTTTGTTTAGATGGAGGTCACCCAGTTCACCACCTGGGTTGATCCCTGGCTTCTAGCTGCATGTTTTCATAGACAGGGGGTGACGAGTTGTTTATCATGTGCGGGGCACGCCTGCGGCACGACCCTGCAAGGTGACACTGAGTGGGAATGGCTTTAGTGCAGGCGTGTCACAGGATAGCGTCCGGCAGTCTTTTCAGGGTATTTTGAGTGCAGCGTGCTTTTCTTCTGCCATCGAGGTCTCTTACTGCAGCTTGACGTCTACACGTCACGCAGATGCGAGGTGTGATGCACCTGGAGACCTTGCCTGGGTTTAAGTGCATCTATTTAAGGAGATGGAGCTGAACAAGTGTTAACCTGCTAGCTTAGACACAGCTCTACCAGTATAAATACCTCCATTGATGTAAAACTGTTTATACCAGAAACCAGTTACAATGCTCTAAGTGTCTCTCCCTGGGGACTACTTCTATTTAAACAGCTGTTTTTAATCCGAAACTTTAATTGGTGCGAACACTCCAAGCAGTCCCTTTCCAGGGGAAGGGAATTTCCAGCCCTACTTTAGTCTCCCCAGGTGGATGTTGCACGGACGCTGACTTGTCAGGAGGGAGGATCGCGCTCGCTTTCCCGCACGGAAGGTTTCGCGCTGGTTTTGTTTACAGGGTGAGAGAATTCCTCCTCTTGTGACTGTGAGGTTTGGAGGGGGGGAGTGTCCTTATGTATTTCTTCTGTAAATACGTAAGAGTAGTAGTCAGCAAGTGAAACTGAATCCTTGCCATGTTTGTTGCAACAGGAGGTTAATCATAAACTCTGGCAACTTTTAAAAGGGGTGGTTTCGTTCTGTGGTGTCTGTAGCAAATGTGTGCTGTTAGGAGGGTCTGGTCAGCTGTTTGCTAAGAGGATCAAAAACAAACACAGCTTCATCCCCGTGTGAAGCTGAACAAGCATCCGAACGTTATTTTTGGTTGTGTCCCGTGACTTGCTTGGAGGAGGCTTTTTATTTTTATGTCCTTCTGGTGAATGGATGTGTGATGCCCGTGCTGTGCTGTGAACGGTGTTTGCGTGACCTGTCACTGACAAAGAGAAGGTCTTGGGTACTTTGCGCTTGTCGTGGTTGCTTCACATCTGGCATTTCGCTGGCATTGTCTGTTTTACCTGGTAAACTTCTTTTTCAATGGTCTTTGAGAACGTTTGAGTATATTTCCGTGAGAAAACGGCGATACGTGCAACTTCGCTCCTTTTAGGCGTTGTAATCCACTAGCTTAAACAAGAAGAAAGTCAAGCTGTGACAAAGCAGTGATGCTCTTGCTGGCACGTGACGAGGAAGGAGATGTCCCCTGACGCAGAAGGGATTGTCTGTTGACATTCTTCTATCTCGCCCGGTTATAAGTAGGTTATCCCGGCTCAAATTATGCAACTGTGCAGACAGCCAGACTTCAGGAATTCCAAATACTTCAACGTGTCAAGTGCTGACTTCTAAATTAAATGCCACAGTTGCAGAGCGCGTTCACAGTCTGTCGCTTGAAATATGACATCAATCTTGGAATCGCGTGCGGCTGAAAAGGGGCAGCAACTTAATTGCTTGTTTCTTTGAAAAAGTGTCGTGTAAGATTGCAGGAACAAAACTGGGTGGGAGATGAGCCTCTACCTGTAATAGTGTTTCGATATGGAAGTAGGTGGTTAGCATTTCAGCAGTTATAAGCAGAAAAAAAAATATTGAAAACATTGATTTACGTAAAAAGTTGAAACGCCTCACTCTTTGTGGCTGCTGCCGTTGCCTCAAAAGATGCAGTTTCTAGCATATAGATCTAATTAAATAGTTGTGTACTTATTGCTGAGTAAACATAGGAGTCCATTACTCTTAACTTGCCTTGGAGACCAAATTGATTCTTCTAATGGTTTCACTGGATGAAAACAAATGTCTAGTACTGCTTTGTACAAGGTGCCTAAATGAAATGGTGGTGGTAGGGAGCAAACTGCAAACCTGATAAAATGGCATTCGCACGTACGGATGGGAAGAGAGGAACTGTAAACGCTTGGCATTTCATTTAATTCTCACATTCCATTTAATCAAGTTAAGGAAGTGACTTAAACTGCGCATTATTTGTAGATAGCGTGTTTTTAATATATTCCAATTTAGAGCTGGGGAAGTAATTATTTCACATGAACAGGTTTATCAGAGTACGTGAATGATGGGATAATAAGGACTGCAAAAAAATGTGTGTTGGGCTCAGCATGTGGTCTGTGACAGTGGTCAGAAGTAAATCATTAGAGGGAAAGTGGAAGAGCATACATAGGCAGCGCAGTAACCCTTCCTCGGTACGTCTGCCAGCGGCGGAGGGTTGGAGGTGGCCCGAGCTAGAGGGTATGTGCTGGCAGTCATGTTTGATAGTGCCTGTGGGACTCGTCATCTATGGATTTGCCTAGGCCTTTTGAACAGCTTATGCCTGTAGCTTCTACATTATACCGTGCGATGAAGCCCACAATTTGTGCAAAAATAATTCCTGGCTTTGGGGTTTTTTTGTTTTGTTTTAAACCCGATGAATGGTAATCTCATTGAGTGCCTCCTAGTTTTTGTAGTATGAGAAAGAATAGAGAATCTTTTCCCAGTCACCACCTCATTTGCAATTTTGTAGATCTCTGTGTTCTCAGTTTTCTCTCTTTGGGTGTTTTTTTTTTTCTTTTCCAAGCTGTATTGTCCCAGTCTATTTAGTACATGTGTCTGCGGAGGCTGTTCTACGTCCCCTTTTTTTTTTCTTTGAGCTCTGCTGTATTGTTTTGAGGTGATTTGACCACAACATTTGTTTGCTTGCTTTAGCCAAGAAGACTGAATAAAGGCAGTTTTTTCAGAGCATTAAGAGATGCTTTCTAATAAAGAGGCACTTTGTAGCTCATCTGTGATAACATTATAAACATTTACTATGTGTAATGTTTTATATTCAAAAGTACAAATGAACATAGTAATTGTAGTGAGAGCTGATTTAGTGGAAATACAGTTACAGATACTGAAGAAGATCTTAGTTTATAAATCTAGCTACAGATGGTAGTTGATATGGCATTTGTATTTGGATATTACCAAGAGTGCTTTATGGAAAAACTGCAGTTATGGTGGGTACTTGCCAGAGTTCAGTCTTTTGGGAGCGTGAAGATGCCATGTCCTATGGAGACCCAAGAGCCCTAGATATCACTAGTGGATTTGGGAATAACTGGTGGGTTAAGGGGCAAGTTGGTCCCACATTAGGGGCAGATATTTACATAGTGTTGGAGGTCTGCAGGTTTGACAGTTTCTGCAGTTTTCTTTCAGCGTCTTGTTTGTTTTTTTTTTTTTTTAACTGGATAAATACCCCTGTTAAGAAAGACCTACTCTGAGAAGTTTCTGTGAAATGTTAGTAAAGATGCTACAGGCTTAAAAAAACCTCACGGAACTCTCCTTATCCCCTGCCTGAACCATGGGTACGGTTCTGCCAGTCCAGGTTTGGCCATACAAGGGAATAAAGTTAGAAAGCCTGTATAGTTCCTGCTCACCTGATAACGTGACTTGTGGATAAATACAAGGATTTTTAGGTTTTGGGGCCAAGAAGAACTCCTTTTAGGCATTTAAGTTTATCTGCATAAATGAGTCATTAGGAAAATAAAGGGTACGCATAGTGCTAAAAGGGTGATGACACAACCACATTCCTGCCTTGCTTAAACTTGTTCAGGATTCTTTATAGCCGCTTCCGTTGGAAAGGTGGCTGCTTGTTTATGTGTCTGTGACACCTTGACTAGCTGGCCGCCGTCCATGCTGTCTGGATTAGCGATGCCTTTTCGCCTCTTCAGATTGTACGCGATGTGTGACTTTGCCTTGATCTCTCCCTTTTGCTCTTTACGCAGGTTTTTGTCGCTTGTCAGCGCAGGCTTCCAGTACTTCGGGCGTTAATGGGGCTAGCGTGCTTCAGGGAGATTTAAGATTTGCATTGGACTATAGAAAAATTCATTTATTGTAGTTAACATGGATTTCATTAAGGTGTAACGCTTCCTTGCTAATCTGGAATAAAAGCGAGAGAGGGAAAGCTGTCATTTTTTGTAATAAACCTGAATACTTCAAACAACAAATCGCTTGACAGGTAAGCTTTGTGCTGAACTAGTAAAAACTAGCACTTAGCCAAATTTGACTGTCACAAACCGAATGATTGTGATGTGCAGTTACAGTCACTTGTTTCTGTAAAATGAGGAGACAAGTTTGTCATTTCCAAGTGAGAAAAATTAAAGCCTCGTGCACAATAAGGTAGGAGGCGCAGCTTGGGGGTGATAGCGGAGAGGAGGCATTCTTCGGTTGGGTTGCTGTTGGCAGCTCCTGGGACATAACGCACCCAGTTAGGCCCTGGTTTTGTCTTAGAGGAAATGAAGAAATAATTTCTTTTCCAAGTGTGGTTTTCACTGTGCTATTGGTTAAAATGATCTCTGAAATTGACCCCTTTGTGTCTGAAAACACGAGGCATGTGCCCTTTCCTTTCTTCAAAGACATGTAGTAGGACTTGGCACTATTCTGTAAATAGGCATACATGTGTGTGAGGAAGCACAGATAGTAATGATATTTATTTTTATTTTCCTTTTGACTCTTTCATGGATCTAATGTAGTAGTGCTACCAAAAAATCTTGAACCGTACTAGAATATTTTGGTATGCAGATACAAAAAGCATGCCATCTTCCTTGATATTTCTTTCACACGGTGCCACCAAAAAGGGCTTGGAGATTTTTGCTTTTGTTACTAATTTGGGAGGTTGGCTTGAGTGGTCTTTTTGATGTATATTTTTCATGAGTTTATGTTCATATGCTTGCAGAGCTTCTGAAAGCGAAGACTGAAATGCTATGGGTAGCCATGGTAAAACAAGAAAAAATAGCTTTCTGGAATTAGTTTAAACTAGAAGGTTGCTGCCACGTGACAAATAAAAGTACTTTATGCATATTTTTGGGCAGTTTGCAGTACTTAGAAGACTTTAATGTTCAACTTTTTGTTTTGTTTTGTGTCGTTCATTTGTACTGCTGTTAAAGACCAAAGACTATAAACCCGAAGCCTTGCTTTTTATTACACAGAGTGGGAAACGGTCATGTAATGGCTTTTCTACACTGAGAAATTAGGGAAAAATTTAACCTGCATTTGCACGGAGCAAAAGTGTAAAGATGGTATTAAGATCACATAAAAATTATGCATGAACACTGTCATGGAAAGAGTGGTTAACTTTGAATGTGTGCCTCGGGGATGTAACACATCGGTCCATTCAGTATAATCTGATTGCATTCTGTGGGGCTTCCCTATGTGAGGATACGAAGAGGACTATGAATTCACTTGTTGCTTTTATTCTAGTAAAAAAAACCCAGATGGAGATTTGCTCGTGTGTTGATGGCACAAACATCTCTAGCATGAGCTTTCAGGGCGAACCACTGTTAAGCTAGCGATCTAATAGTTTGATCGTGAGCTTTTTCAGCGAACTGGTGAAAAACAGAAATTGCAGGGCAGTGAATCGGTTGTGAAATATCTCAATACGTTCTATCTAGTGAAGGTCACACATTAATTTTTATTATGAGAACAAATGTAACTCAGTATATAACAAGACCTTTTAGCAGTTACTGCTCGTATTGTTAAATGAGCCTCAGTTTTAAGTACTATCAGAAAATTTGCTTTTATGTGTGATACGGAACACTAATGTGAGACTCCTACAACGAAAAGTTCAAAGCGCTGGAGGCTGGGGAAAGTGGCATTTATCTAGTTTGCTTATTCAACCATGTGAAAGCTATATTAGGCACATAAAAGTTTATACTTTGCACTGCAGCTTCAAAAAGGCAACAAGTTAAATCTGGATCCTTTGAAGTAGTGAATGGTAACGTTCTGTCCTCTGAAAGAGCTGACTTCAAATGATCACACCAAAAGTTGAAAAACTCTGTCATGGCTAAGGAAAACAAGACTTGGGGCGGGGGGGAAATACAGGCTGTGAAAACGCGTGGAGTTTCTTGCATGTCGTTAGGCATAAAGAGTAGCCAGAATATTGGACCTGATTGCGTTCCTGAAGCCCTTTACCCATTCTGCACCCGAGTGGTGCAAAGTTACTGTTTTAGATTCTCCCCAGATAAATCTTAAATAGTTAAGAGTTCAGCTGTTGCATGAAACATGGAATTTGTTGGAGCCAGCAGACCTCAGTTATATAGACTTGTACAGAGTCTTTTAAGAAAATGATGTCTCTCTTCTTTACGTAGCTTGTAAATGGCTTCAAGAAACATGTTGTCTTCTAGCCGTTGCGTAAAAACAGTCAGTGGCGTCAGATCAACGATTTACATACGGCACACACTACTGTACTGCCCTGATTATTGTAATCTCTTCTTTTAATTAGATCCTGAGATTAAGAACTGTCTTGCTGATCAGTGCACTTAATGTGTGCCCTATCAGTTCTAGCTAGTACATGTTTCTAGCTGAAACGTCGTCTGGTTAAGTCAGATGCTCTGAAAAGATCTAAGCGTAGTTTACTTTACAGGCGCGTTAAGGGGGAGCTGCACAGAGAAGAAAAACACCAAAAAACCCCCTTGAGACCCTTTCAGGAGGTTAAAATAGACATTGACAAATACCTGACAAAAATGAGGTATTAAAGTAGTCTGGTTGTTCTGTGGGCCTTTCAGTTAGCTGTTCAGTTTAATTTAAGTGTGGAGATCTTTCTCCAAAGTCACTTTTAACTAATTAGTTTCCAGATTGTAGGTCAAGTCCGTTACTAGCTCCCTAGTATATAATGTCGAGGTTTTAGTTTCATACTGTTGGATTTCCCGTGAATTTCATCCTGTTCCTAGGGCTCCAATTCTCAGTCACTTGTTTTTATGCGTTGTGCTGACGATACGTCTTAACCTTTTCATCAGCATTTTTTGAGCCAGTGTCTTTACGGAAACACTCAGAGATCATTGCTAAAACAAGTCCTTATGGCACTTGACAGGCGAATTCTTTAACCTGTTATTTCAAGTATATGAACTACTTCTTTTCAGCCGGCTCCTTAGCTGCAGTTCATCTGTTCATCTCCTTGTTTTCACTAATAGCTCTATATGTCCTGTTATTCAAATGTTTTAATGAAGTTCTCATCATATGTGGCATTTCCTTTTTTTCTGAAAAACACATTATCAGGGCAGTTTGACAATACTTTAGTTTCAGTAAACACAGGTGGTGTCTCATTTTCTGTTTGTTTTCTTATTCTTCATTCTTCTTTTCAGATTGTTTTCATTTAGCCAGATTTCTGCGGTTGTATACAAACACCTATAACGGTGGATCTTTGAGGGATGAAAACATGCTTATATTTTTAAATAGTCAGAGCTTCTGCACTAAATATTTGAGAGATGAAATTAACACAGAGTTAATGTTGCCAAGCTTTCTGGCAGGTGCGTACCACAAAACGAGACAGCCTTTGAACAGTCCTGCCTCTTCTCCTGGTACACCAGCACCTTTTCCTTGAGAATTAAAATATCAGTTTGCATGTTTGTAATCACAGCAGTGTCTAATGGAAACATTTTTAGATTGACTTCTAATGAAAGGAGTGGTAACATGTTTTACACACCTACAATGTGATCTTTAATCTTTTTATCTAGACTAGGAGTTGTAGCTATGCTTTAATCTTGTTGCTGATATTAATCCAGCACGCTCAGTGCCTACATACAGAGTTCTCGATTGTCTGTCAGTGGTTTCCAAGCTTTTTTTGGTTACAAGCTGTTCTCAGCTCTCGGCTTCTCCCATCAGTCAGAAGGGTCTGCTGTTGGCCACGGCCATTTACAAAGCTGTGCAGACTAATTTTCCTTGCCCAGAAGCCAAGGGGACCATTTAGCAGGTTAAATTTCTCAATGTATGACTTGAATTCCAGCTCTGTGACACTTCACAGTTAATAATTTCCCAATTTATCTGTGAATCGGTTATCTGCTGTAGAACTGCCTCGTGACGGCTGTGAGTTTGTCAGCTGTAGAGACCAAAAGTCTCATTTGTCTCTCATTCGCCCGAGACATAAGTGGCGAGCAGTTCCTGCAACAGAATTTAAAGGAAAGGTTTACAGTAGGATTAAATTCTCTTGCCAATTTGAGATCGGTCAGAAGAAACTCTTGCAGGCTGCTTCCTGTAGGCCATATATACAGGACGATCAGGGACAAGAATAAATCTAGAAGTGTCACTTTCACGAGGAAATGACAAGCCAGAGCTGCACGAGAGTCTGCTGCAAGTATGTGGCTGCTGGTGAAGTTAATGGATGTGGCCTTGGCATCTGTAATCTATTACAGTCAGGCAGATGACTTCTAAATTCTGCCAGATGCAGGGGTTGGGAGAGCTCCTTTCTGAGTTCCAGGACATGCTTGGGGCTTTCAAACAGATAGAGTCTGCAAAGGACACGCTGGATGATGTGTCGGCCCAAATTGGTAAGTCCTGTGTCTTGTTCTGTTCCATCACGGGGAAGTTTTCAAAGGTTTGTGGAGGCACTGTTATCGACAGATCCAGCTTCGTTTGGGTGCACGCATTTCCATCCCCTCTGCTGTGTGCTGGGCTCTAACGTAGGCTCCTCTTTTGGCTGTAATACTTCTTCCTATCGGCCTGCACCCAGGCTCTCTTTATCTAATATCTCCTGCCATGCTGTCAGAACACGACTGCTGAATTTTTACTTCAAACTTCTTAATTTCCATGCAAATGACTAATCGGGAAAAGAAAACAAAAATCCCTAAGACACGTTGCGCTTCACATTATATGTAGAAACAGCAACTCATGAAAAATAGTGATGGTTTAACTAGTGGTTTACAGCTCGCTCTTTGTTGTGACATCTCATGGTACAAGAACAACAGCTTTGTGATGTGTTTTATGTTGGTTTTAATATTCTAAAATAACACTAGTAGACATGTTCCCCTCCTTTTCGTTACAGTAGATGTTGCTTTTTTCGTGTATCTAGCAAACACCCTGCTTTTATATGCTGAGGCAGTCTTGTAGCATGAGGAAGACTTCGGTCTTCTCACTCTGGAATCTGTACACTTTTTACTTGGAGCTTCATAGTTTAGAACCAGTACAACCGAGACGTTTGGAACTAAGCAAATATTTCTGATTTGGTCTTTATTGCTTTAACAGCAGGTATTGTGCTGTTTGCGTTTAATATCCATGGTGTTAAAAAAAAAAAAATCTGCAAAACCAAGGAGGAAATAGAAGAGCATGCTAAGGTACTGCCCGTCTTTTGGTGAACAAAGTTGAAATCGGGTAACTGGAATGTGCTGAAGTGGATTGGAAAAACAGTGCCTTTCCCTGTCCTGCCTGGCAGCAGAGATTTGGTAATATGTTGTTACCAGGGTCTCTAACAAGATATTTTGGCTTCTCTCACAGGCCCCTTCAGTTCTGTTCAGAGCAGCTCTGAGTCACGACAGCCGCGCTAAGTGGACGTGTTTCTTGCCCTGCGTGCCAGGAGGGCAGTGGCAGTTGAGGGACGGGCTACTGGAGTTTTGAGAGAGTGCTGGCCAGGAACACGCTCTGTTCAGTCAAAACTTTGGAACCCACTTCAAGGTGATGAATGAGGATGACAAAACTATTTTGGTGAGCAGGCCCTGGGCTCATCGTGACAAAAGCTGAGGAGAGAGCTGAGAATTTTTTTAACTGTTTTTAGGAATTTGCACAGAAATGGGAGCTCTTTCATTAGCCTCATACCTGGTCCTTATTGGTTTCCTCACCACTGTGTAAACCGCATGTTCCAGCATGTGGAGAGCTCGAGTTCGGTGCATTTAGCAGCAGCATTGGTTTCTGACCTTGATGCTAATAACAGTTAAAACGGAAAGCCAGAATAGTTGAATCTTTTGCTATCTCTTGTATGGGAATACACTTCAAGGCGTTAATCTAATTAACTTATTTTTTTTAAAAAAAAAGTGACAATTAGGCACAGTTGCCAAAAACAGTACCTGGGTTTTGAAAGATAGATTGCAGGGGAGGTAAGTGGCTGGGAGCCACGGCATGTTGAAGAGGAGGGGTATCGGCTCCCTCTAAATTCAACACCCAGCTGAAGCTCCAGTCATGCAAACCGGTCTAAGATAGTCTGTGTTCTGCTGTGAGGGGAAGGTAGTCTGTTGTTACTGCAAAAATGACACCCTGAACTTTCCCTTAAAATGTGTATGTAAATGTTTTCTAATTTTATCCTTTCAGAGCTATTTTGTTGCAGCTGACCTACCATCTCAATTTACAATAAAACCATTTTGTAGAATAAATTGCTGTTTTTGGCACCCCACTACTTGTCTCAATGCTTTCACCAGCTCTGAGAATTAAAATGCACCTACCAGATTTGCGTCATGCAAATCCACTTTTCCATCATCTGAGTCGTTCTTTTCCTATCCACATTAAAGATTAATGTTTTCAATAGCAATGATAATGTGAGTCAGTGCTGTAACTGCAATCTAGGACTTTGCCGTGCCCTCACACATCCTCTTTCTGCTCATGTCATGTTACAGTTAAAGCTTTTCCTTTCTATTATTATAGGGTTTAATTTTGGGGAAACTTAAGAGATCTGTTAGGAATATCAAACAGGTATTTCATGGATACTCTGGGCCTTCCTTGTTCCCGAGTAATTATTTTGGAAGAGGAGCTGTCGGATGCTTTTTCTCCTTGTCCTTTGGAGATAAATACTATTCCTGGTCTGTTGGAGAACTTACAGTAAAGGAATAATGTGTGCTTTTGCGCTTGCCTCTGTGTCTCCTGTACTGCAGAGGTTTACCTTGGTTGGTACCAAGCAAGTAGAGTTATCGTGGACCCTGGAACAGCTCAGGATTTCCATATGTGCAAATCTTTCAGCAATTTTTTGTCAAGCGTTGCAGCCTTAGTGCTTCGACTTTGTAAACCTCAGCTCTTAGAGTGCTTGTGAGGAACTTAGCTAGATCCTTACAGATGCATTTAAGATTGGGGAGGAGCTTCTCACCACAATGCAGTTTCCACAACTGTTAAGCAGAGGCCTGGGTGCATAGAGTTCATCTTTCATCTGAAGATTATGCAGGCTATTTACAAAGACCTGGATCAATTAGAATTGTGTGCACTTACACATTTGAAACCATAGCTGCTTCCTGATAGTGTTCTAGTGTGCTTCTATGAAGCTTAACGCTAGTTCTGAAATACTGCCTGCCACCCTTCTGCACCAGCTTCTGGTGGTCTGTAACTGAAATTTAGGAAAATCTTCTTTTGGGAAGTCTCTTTGCCAGGAATTTTTCAGAGGAAGAGGTGGCTGCTTCAGGAGCAATTTGCCACTGTAGCATCCTTGGAAAGTGCTCTTGCAAAAAAAAAAAAAAAAAAAGTGGTGAACATAGGTACAGGCTTGTGTGTGAGTACAAAGAAGCTAACAAATGCTTTTTGCAAGCGATGCTAATGGTAGATGGAGTCAATGGCCTCAAAAACTCTGGCACATGAACTTGTCAAAAGTGGTGTGCCAAAAACCCGTTTTTTACAAAATAAATGGCCTTATCACATGCAGTACTTCTGGAGTACATAGGAAAAGCAGAACACACGCTTTTATATGCCTTCAACTGTGAAAGGGAATATTACTGCTAACAGTAAATAGACGGATTGTAGCATTTCAAGTCTTCAGCTTGCTACGTGAAATTGCTCTACCATTAAAGCTCCCGAGTGGAGTTCTCCAGAGTTACTTATCTCGCTGTTAGCGGTTCATTCCTGGATAGACAGAGGTCTTCCCAGAGGACTGTCCAACGTGCAGCTTGGGAGCCCTGTCCAAGAACAAAAGCTCCTGACAAGCTCCTTAAAACAGAAAAATGCCTGAAAATTGTCCTCTTCCGTGAAGCTGGGAGGAAAGGGACACAGGAGCAATTTCAGTGTCTTGGGGTATTTCGGTGGGAGTGGTATGGAAAATAAAGGTCTGGTTCCCAAACCAAGAGACCGGGACCAGGTCAGCCCCGGTCCTGAATGCTCTCCTGTTTTTTTGCAGGCTATAGTATCACCTCAGCCTCTCTCTATAGACTGCTCCTGAGCATCTATTTCAGGTTTTAACATAACGGTGTTTATGAAGCAGCGAACTTAACACTAGCTCCTTTGTGCACTTACAGTTTGAAGTATGCTGTCCTAGAGGAAATTGAAGTTCTGAAACACTGCATACTTACCCGAATGGTTCATTTCCCTGGTTCAGTCACCCACGGTAGCTAAAGGTTACAGGTTTGCATTCCGCAGATTCCAGTACACCAAAGTGAATACTGCACATTGACGTAATTTTGAGCACAGGAACCTTGTGTTTGCTGTCTCTTTTTCATAAATACCGTCAGGCTTGGCGGTGGTGGGCTGAGTTCAAACTAGGTTTGCTGACCTGACTTAAAATACAGTTTTAAAAAAAAATTAGAAAGTGCTGTTGATTCATTTGAAACGAGAACAGTTTGGCAGCTCCAGCCAGCAGTTTTGTCAAGTGAAGCAAGGCAAGATTTGTAGTGGGAGATAATACCTTTTATTAGCCCAGCTGGTGTTGGGGGAAACAGATGCGTGTTTAGATACACAAGTGTTTCAAGTCTGAAACAGAAATAGCAAACTTGAAGTTAAGTACACACTAAGAGCAGTTGTTCTAATTCAATTATAAACTTAATTATACTAACCAGTTAGCTTGGGGGAGCAAGGGGTGCTGGTACCTGTGTAGCACAGTGAGAAGTTGACAGAGAGAAGGTGGTCCAGGTCACACATTTATCCCCGTGGGAGATTTGCCTGTGCCTGGGCGGCTCCCACTGTTTACGGGATGGTGCTGTAACCAGTGCCCAAGGAGTGGTCTGGGTTAAAAATAAAATAAATTAAAAAAAAAAAAGATAACTAGTGATCTGATTTACACCATGACCTCATAGCTGAATGAGTGTACCTGAGGGACTGGTGAGCACGAGGGTGGGAATTTCCTAAGCTTTTTGGGCACTAAAGCCAACGTGGCATTTATGTATCTGAAGTCTGTTGGTTTTAGTATTCAGAAAAGTTAGTGTTTTCATGATATTTCGTAAGCTGCCACGGGTCAGGATACAGAGGTTAAAGGTGGGGTGGTAGGTTTGTGGTGCTAAAAAATTATTCACTTCTGTTGTAAAATGACGTAGCTGAGTGAGAAACCGCATGTGAACAGCTCTATGAGTTTACTTCACTGACTCTTCCAAAGAAAAAAATGAGATTATTATAGATACTATGTTTCAAAACCAATTATTTGAGCCATAAGATTAGGCAGGAGGTGAATAAGCAGCTAGCTTCTGGGTACCTGGAAGTAGGCAGGTCACACAAGCGATATTTTTCAATTCTGGTACGGTTTCTTTTCCATTTACACAACATGGTGTACACGTTCACATGTTTACTGTTTCTAAGCAGAGAAACTTGGGGTGTTTAATCATTGTCCCAAAATAGTGTAAATGAATTGGTAACTGTTGCTAAAACGTGGTTTTTGGTAGCCTTGAAACAGTGAGAATGAGTGAAGTTACTTTGAACTACTTAAAGGTCAGGTCTACATTAGTGCTCCTAAGATTAAAAAATAAGAACTAATTTTCAAATGAATTGTACGAAGTCTTTGGTACGGTAGCACTTACCTTCAGACTGCTTTTGGCTAATAGCAGAGAAAATTCTCCTTGCTCTGGAAGTACTGAAGTGCTCGCGTTTGAATTCTCACCTTGTCCGGGGATCCATGCTTTGGTGGTGAATCCCCGCACGTTTCCAGTGCAGCAATGCACGCTGGAAAAACCATTCTCTCGAACTGGAAGTGTCTGCAGCAAAGTTAAATACAGCCCATTAAATATGGGCTGAAGTGTTTTTAAAACTTTTGAAAGTGTCTTTAAATTTCACCGTGTTTCTCTTGAACTTTGAAATACTCTAATATATTGTGGGCCAGGGCATAAGCGTGTGCGTGGGGTTTGTGGGGAGGAGAGGAGGAGCCATGCTGCCAGCAGCTGGGCAGGAGAAGCAAGCCACCATTTCTTCGATATCAACCCCAGTCCCTGCTTAGAGAATCGCTGATGGTTTGTGGCTCGAAGGTGAACAACTTTTCCAGCTCCAACCCACTTATTGCTTGGTTTATGTGCACACCTTGATCTCCCCACCCCAAACACTCCCAAGGTACCGTGTGTATTTAGTTCTAGTTTGTGGTTCTTTAATCGCTCCTGAATGTAGCACCCTGTACCTTATGGTCTAACAACTGCTGTTGTGGCCTATCTAATCATCGGTAATAAGACGTGACAAAATGTCATTTCGAAATGGTGTGATCCAAAGATGTGAAACTTGAGGTGAAGTTGTAACGCTGCGGCCCTTTACTCATTTTAGTCACTGTGACTTAGTGCAGCTATAAAAGTGCCCTGTGCCACTAAAAGATTAACAAAGAGAATTGAACCATTTTATAACCTGGCTGAGCTTTAGCATGCTCATCTTTTCATGCGGAAAATATTTTCATATTGTTTAAATTACTTTCTAAAAATATTTGACGTTTTTACTACCTTGTTAACTGTAAAGAACTGGTATCGTTCCCCCTCCTCAGCCCACCCCTTTTGATTTTTTTGGAAATAGCACGCATTTGCATACGTCTTTTTGTCCGCACTGAAGCCTGTGTAAGGAGCCACTTGTTTGAATGGTGGTGTCAGTGAGGGGAAGGTCGTTTTAGAAAAGTGACTTAACAGGGCAATATCCCACATTCATGGCAGACACGCTGCTCCTGTGATAAATTTAAATCGATTTATTGCACATCACTGACTTCCGCTATTTTATTTTAAATTCTGTAACCAGATCAAGGTCAAGGAAGCAAAAGATGAAAGGAGAAGGGGAAAGGAAGCCAGAAGAGGGGAGAGGCAGGCAGGAAGGGGGAAGGAGGACAAGGAATGGTTCAGAGCAGGGTTTGAAGGAGGTAGAGACCGGAGAGATGAGCATTACTCATTCAGAGGCACAGAGAAGGAAAATGGGTTAGTCTTCTGGGCGTGTAAGAATTGGGAGTATTGCTTGCTTAGTTTGTTTATAGTTATGTATTGGTACTGTTTGTAAATACCAGATATTCTGTTGATAGTCCTTGCAAATGTATTGTTCTTTTGGTAGCCAGTTGCTGAGCAGAAGTCATTCTGGACTTCTGATGTGCCAAGGAATTGCTGTGGCGACTGGGAATTCAGAAGGAAGGGTATCCCAAGGCCATTTTAGAATATGCTGTTACAAGATTTTACTGTAGTGTTTTGGTCTGAGATCAATTAAATATGCTTTTCATTTGATTCATGCTGGAGAACAAACAGTCTGGATCTTCAGATGCCTCTTGAGGTCGATATGTTTTCTTTCACTGAAGGGAGTGTTTTGCTTGTGCTTAACAACTTCTTCTGCAGTAGTGTGAAATTTCATTTTAAACCCAAATGGTCCTTATAGTTTCACTCAGGCTTTATATATGTTGTTAAGTGTTAGTTCATCTGTTCTCTCAAATAGATATTTTTCCTCTGTCTGAAAGGGTTTGCAGTATCAAAAGTGAAATCATAGGAACAAGAAGCAGCCAAGTGTAAATGTCTGTGGAACAAGGTAGGCTCTGACAGCTGCCATTTAAATATGTGCTAAGACTGGTGAGATTTGTGGTGAGTTGTTCCAAGCTTGCAGTGCTCTTTGTATCTGCGAAGCTCCACATGAGCAATTTGCAAGCGTGGTATGTTTTTGCATACGTGTAAGGGGAAGGAGAAGGATGATGTGAAGAAGCTGGCTGACTCCAGGAAATAATCAGATCCAATTATGTTGTTGATGTTTAACCACCAGCTTTACCGGGATGATATTTCTGTATCATGTTAATTGTGTGAGTTGTGTGGAACACAGAAGACTTTTCATGGAAGCCTGGGGGGGGCCTTAAGAAGGTGAAACATGGTGGCTTATGCTTCCTTTACAAAGAAATAATTCAGAAATAATTGGAGCAAACCCAGGAGCTGATTTTCCTTGTTGGGAGATGCTCCACCCTCTGCAAGTAGAGACAACCTTGGTGGCCACAGAAGTTCTACCGCAGGGGCAGGGGCTGTCTCGGCATACTGCCCCTAGCTTGGCGCAGCGTCTTTCCCCTGAGTATTGCAGAGGGAGTGAAACGTGGATCGGCTTCATCCTCTTCGAATCAGAGGCATTTCATTTTCAGATACTGCTGCAGCCTTAAAACTTGCCGTCAGCGTGGGGCATACAGTCCCTTCTCCTCCTTCAGGACCTTGCACAAAACCCACGCGTTTGCTCCCACACGTAGGAGAGAACTGGTCCCCAAGAAGGCGGTTTTGTATTTTTCAGAAGAAAGAAGTTGCCCTCCTTGTATTATTTATCACATATATAAAATCAATTTGTGTGTATTTGATTTAAACTTAAGCTTTCCTTTGAGGTTTATAATCCATTGTGTTTTTGAAGGAATTTTCAATAACTTCTCATCCTAGCCCAAAACTATTTATTAAAAGCAGCTTTAGGCAATCAGTACCTGCACTACAGCAGGAAAGCCAAGCTATTGGCAACTGCTATTTTACGTTTACTAGCTTGAACTCTGTCCTCTGAAAATTCATGCTGTAGTTTCTCTAAAGCTTTTCTGGCATTAAATACCTTCTCTGGGAGATTTGCTTGCTCCTACACACTTGTAAGTGGACCCAAGCTAATGTCTTTTCCACTTAAAAGAAACATTCAACAAAGTTGGTCAGGCTTAAGAACCGTGAGCAGTAGTTTCCTGAGCCCAGAAAATAAAAATACAGGTTTCTTACACAGATGATAGTTTGAAAAATGCTTTCTTTTTCATATTACAGACATTTGTTTTTCTCTAAACTGCATTAGGAATTTGTTTTGAGTGGGCAGTAGCAGAAATGTGGAAGATGATATTAGCGATAGATTGCAAATAATTTGAGCTGCGTTTTTGAAAATTACAAGTAGGTAATTGCATTTCTGTAACGTTAGTCTGGATCCTGGAAAAACCTGACCCTAGAGAATCCTGCTGATCATACAGAGCCTTATAATCATGAAGCCACTTGTGCTTTCAGAGATGAAAATGACTATTTTCTTCTTTGTTTTAGGATACCTGTGATCTCTCGTATGTGGAAGAAACGCTAGCAGAAAGGTGAAAAAATGGGTGTTAAAACATTCACTCATAATTCCCCTGCTCACAGTCAGGAGATGCTGGGAAAGCTGAACATGCTCCGCAACGACGGACACTTCTGTGATATCACCATCCGCGTCCAGGACAAAATCTTCAGGGCACACAAGGTGGTTTTGGCAGCCTGCAGCGACTTCTTCCGTTCCAAACTCGTTGGCCAAGCAGAAGACGAGAGCAAGAGCGTGTTAGACCTGCACCATGTGACAGTGACTGGTTTTATACCTCTTCTGGAATATGCCTACACAGCAACACTATCTATTAATACAGAAAACATTATTGATGTGTTGGCTGCAGCCAGCTACATGCAGATGTTCAGCGTTGCTAGCACGTGCTCAGAATTCATGAAGTCCAGCATTTTATGGAATACGCCCAACAGCCAGCAAGAGAAGGTGCTGGATGCAGGACAGGAGAACAGCGCAAACTGCAATTTTACTTCTCGGGACGGCAGCCTTTCTCCGGTTTCTTCTGAGTGCAGCGTAGTGGAAAGAACCATTCCTGTTTGCCGAGAGTCGCGAAGAAAGCGCAAAAGCTACATAGTTATGTCTCCTGAGAGCCCCCTTAAGTGTAACACACAAACAAGTTCCCCCCAAGTGCTGAATCCTTCAACTTCTTACCCGGAGTCCAGAAATCAGCCTGTGGACTCGTCCTTAGCTTTTCCCTGGACTTTTCCTTTTGGAATTGATCGAAGACTTCAATCTGAGAAGGTGAAGCAGGCGGAGAACTCTAGGACTTTGGAAATGCCTGGGCCCTCTGAGTCCAACAGAAGAATTGCAGACTACGTGACTTGTGAGAGCACAAAAGCCAGTTCTCCCCTTGTGATTGAAGAAGACGTGCGTGTCAAAGTGGAAAGGCTAAGCGATGAGGAGGTTCACGAGGAAGTATCGCAGCCCGTTAGCGCATCCCAGAGCTCTCTGAGCGATCAACAGACAGTCCCAGGAAGCGAGCAAGTGCAGGAAGATCTCCTGATCAGCCCACAGTCTTCCTCGATAGGTATGACCATTTCTGGGGTTAGATATATGTACCAATAGGTATGTGTGCACTCGTGCTTTTATTGGAGGAAATCCGCTTCATGTTTTTACGTGCTTTACTTTTGTGAAACTGCATTTTGTTTCCTGTTTTATGAAGTGTTACATATGAACCCCTGGGGGGGGGGGACAGGACTTGGAGCTCTTTAAATAACTTTGCAGAAGGCAGCTAAGAAAGGTAAGCCTGTTGATAGACCTCCTTATTCAGAAGAGATTGATAATCCCTTTTAACCTCCGGTTGCTTGATTGGGGAAAATAATTCTGTTTCCAGTAGTGTCAAAAGGCATGATCTCAGCTGAGCTGCTACACCAAATCTGAAAGACTTGTGGCTGTAGCCACAGAGGGATAGAATGGTACTTTGCATCAGACATAAAATCTTGTATAATCATGACAGAGAGCCTTTGTAAGAAGATTTGCAAAATAAGTGGTGGAACACTGTCATCTTAATGCCCCAGACGAAAACAAAACCACACAGTCGTAATATTGAGAATCTTTCCATTTCTGTGGGATTTGGTTCTTAAGTTGCTTCTTCAAATACTGCCAATTGCTGAGAGAAACCTTTTTTCCATGAAAGGCAATTTGAAGCCAATTTCGGGTTCTTCTAGCAGGCTGCTGTTTATTAATAGCTAATACTTAAAGGTTACTGTAACAATCCTTTTTTTCCTCTTTGCACAGAATACATTGAATGGCTTTTAGTAAGTCAGAAGATAGGGGGTTTGCAATATTTCTAGTTTAATTACCAAATTTTTTGCCTAAGTCAGCTATTCTGCTTTCAGTTAAGTGGCTTGATCTGTGCTTGGTAGAGTTTGTTTACTGAAAGATTTTTAATAAAGCCTGTTTTGTTTGAAGACCGTAAGAATGGCAAATGTACTGGCTGCTTCATTCAAATAATGTATACATGAAAGGCTGCTTCAGTTAATTAAATAAATAAACTACAACAAAGTAAATAAATGTAGACTAGTAGCCTGCATTGTTTGTTTTCTTTGGTCAGCGTGACACTGTGCCTTCTCTAAAGAAAGTCAGTGTTAGTCTGACTGTTCCAGGATTGCAATATATAATCAGCGTTGTTAAACTATTCAGGTAATACTCGCTAAAAAGAAATGAAAATATTCTCATTTATCCCATCCTTCAAGACTTTATGTTGTTGGTTTTGTTCGTGGGTTTTTGTAGCTCATGTGTTGATATTTCAGATCGGTAATGCTTTTTCCAAACAAAAATGTTTTATTTACTGGAGACAAGGCTGTTTACCTTTTCTGAGAAGCAGACTTAATATCAGTTTAAATATACATCTTTTAAATGTAGTTTGCCAAAGTAGTGCATAGATTAAAAATGAAAAGAAATAATTTGCTTGCTCCTGGGTAGTCTCCAGGAAAAGTGATCCTTGTTCAAGAAGAGGTTTAGTTTGACTCAGTTTTTAACTCATTATAGTAGGAACGTCGGAAAGGCCTTGCCAGGGCCATGTGATGAGATGCAAATTAGTTAATCAACATAATTGTACCATCACAGACAAAATAGAACAAGTAGAAATAATTATTAGAGAAAGTTAAAAATAGCATATCGAGTGAGAGGAGGGAGTTTTTACCAACTATAAATATCATACCCAAGCAGCTTAAAAGAACAAACTGGGTGTAAAGTCTAGGCTACGGATGAGTAGCATACGATCTACGGAAGTTTTGAGAGGACATCTCTTGGAGTTAGAAATATCAGAAAAATTGCATAGTCAAAAGTGGCTTGAATGAATTGGGACATGAGAATGTGAGAGTAGGGCTGAATTGTAGAGAGAGAGGTGCCACTGAATGCTCTGAAATCTACTTTTCTAAGAGAGGCTTAGTGTTAAACAAAAATTACTTTGAAACATACTCCCGTAGCCAGGCACCTTACTGAAGTCTGTTCTTGCTTTAGCCAGTTTCCCGAAATGATTTCTGTTGACAAGCAGCTGTGCACATCCATCCTCAAAAGGTATCTGTTTTGAAGCCACATGATGTTTTGGGGAAAGTTTTCCGTTTTCTATTTCCTATTCTAGGTTTTGTACCGCTGAGGTCATGTACCTGACCATTTGTGTGGCATAGGGCAGAGGGTCTTAGGCTTTAGTGATTATGATGTTTAAACTTAAATGTCTTGTTATTGAGGATATTAGTACAGCATGTTCTTCCTTAAAATGGCTACAGAGAGAAAAAATACTAGCCCCAAACCTTCAAAGTACAAATCTGTTCTTTGTCCTCGAATATGTTGGAATTAATATTTAGTGGTCTTTGCACAACATTGTTAACTATCCTTGTAATAGTTTTTATTCACCTTTTGCTATAAAGAGAAACAGTGCTCCTGCATTTTAGCACAGTTCACATGTACCTAATATATGATAAGGCACGCTTTGTAGCTAGAAAGCACTTTTTACCTCCCAAAGATGTATTTCCTTATGTAGTAATAATATAAGAACAGTAAATGAAGGCAGCAAGATATGTTAAAGTACAGCTTTCTCTTCCCTGAACATATTTTCCTCGTATAATTGCATATATTTATCTCAGTGTTTTATAGTGCATTTATAAAAGCATTCCTGCCTCTCCTTCTGATATTGCAAAAAGCTCTTATTCACTCTTTGGGCAATTTCAAGAATTGTTCATTTGCGATTTATTATACTTGGAAGCACTTTATAATATGGAAGGAGACGTGAAGCAGGGCCTTGATAAATAAGTCATTATGGTTACAACAATAGCTATGTCTGAGAAGATATTTTCATAACTCATTAACACTGTTTCCATTTGAGAGGTGAAGGCATAAAATTAAACCTAAGAGCAATTTGGCTTATTTTTCAGTAGACTTTCGGTTAAGTATTTCATGAGAAAGAAGGATAAATCAAAATGGGATTAACTTTTGTCACTTTATAGATTACATAGTTGCTGAATTTCCCAACCATAGTTTGTCAGCTAGAATCAAAAGTTTTGATTCTACTAGTGTTACTTGGAAACTGCTAGAGATGCAAGTTTCCTCCCATCACTGGCCCCGTAACGTGCGGGCACGTTAAGACAATAATCTTTCACTTCAGTAAGGTTTTGTAGAACACACTGTCCTTTATAGGGACAGCCTTTTTTGGAGACAGTACTCTCATTCTTTTTGACAAAATAAGCACATTTTCTGCTTCTCTTTCCATGTCTTTGTTCCTTCTCTTTGGTTTTCCATTTTGTCTGACACTTGTCATTGTAGACCTAATGATACTTGATTTTCCTAGTGAGCTTTAGAGAAAGGTTCCCAAATGCAGATTACTCACGTACCACCAAAGAGGAATTATTTTTACCACAGCAGCAAGAGCAGCTCCTAGCACTGTCCTAAGCGTCGCTCGTTCTCAAGATGTAGGTGTAGAGAGAGGCATTTCATTCCCCCATCTGTTCTCATCTCACACGGGTTCGGTGGTGGAGACCCAAAGGCTGCTTGGCTGTCCAGAAAAGTTCAAGCGGTGCTTAGTATTCAGTCTCAACAGAGGGGAAAGGAGGCAAGACGGAGTTACTTCTGCACCACTTCCAAGTGACTTTCGTGCTACTAATCATACATGCGTCATGGTTTGGGAACCCCTGTTTTGGAGAGGAATGACAGCAACTCTGAGCCTTTAAATTTGGCAGCGTTCAGTCATTCCTTTTTATCATCTCCCATAGACATCATCAGAGGAAAAGGAGGAGTGCGAGGAGATCCGGTCTGCTCTCTGCACTCAGCTTAAAGGTGGAACAACACATGGTTTATCTAAATCAGAGGATTTTTTTTATCAAGGGGTATGGTTGGTGGGGGGTGGGTACCAGTTCTTAGAATTGTTTTGGTACTGTACTGCCAACTTCCCTCTCTGTTATGGTGACATCAGGCCAAAATAACCCTGCTTAATACACCTAAACAAGGATTGAATGCCAAACTCCAAGTGGCGATGAGGGAGGCTCGTCTGAGCAACAGCCCCATCAGGTGAATGAAGTCGTAGTTTTGCTTTAGTGCTGCATTTACCTTAGATTCTGTTTGCAAACCCCACTTCAGCTGCATTTGCTTGATTGTTGGTGCACCGTACAAAGCTCTGGAATGGTTTTGTGTATGCATTTCTCTTACAAACAGATGTTTGGTCTCTTTTGTGTTGCATTTCTAATTTCTCAGAGGGCTCTTCCTGTCTCAGCATCTTATCAATAAATGCAGGCATTATCAACGGATATATATGTGTGGAAGATTTGGAACACAAAAGCAACGTAGCATAGCAGGATTGAACTCTTTATTGCTCAAGAAGTCTTGAAAACTGATGAAATAGTCCCTTGTAACATTTGTGCTTAACAGTGTTAGTACTGTTAGTGGTTTGAAAACTCTGGCTGTGTTTAACATAGATTGTTTCCATTTTCTAGGTGTGCCAAATATTTGTCCTTTATTGAGTTGTCCATTTACTAAGTAATCTGTGCAGAGGAGAAGCCGAGTTGGAACATGTTTCTTTGGGTTTTCTAAATGATTTTCCCGGGACGATTCTAGTGTCTTATCACCCAGGAAGCAGCGTCTCTCAGAGATTCGGGAGAGCAAGCTTTATGTGTATTTACCTGCACCCCCCTAACCCTTTTTGAACACTTCTTTGCATTAAATTGCCCTTTTTTCTTTGCCTAGGCTCAATAGATGAGGGGGTCACGGAGGGATTGCCCACACTCCAAAGCACCTCTGGCACTAACGCTCATGCAGATGATGATGATCGGTATGTACCAATGTAGTGTGCAAACTGTTCTGCGGCAAGTGCTGTACTGTAATTAACCTACCCAGCCTCAATCCCAGAATGTTTAGTTGTTCGTACATCTACTTCTCTGTGTTGATCAAAGTACAATCAGTGCCTGAAGGATCAGATGCTTTAGAAGAATGTGGGTGATGAAAGTCAGAATTTGCTTACTTGTTGCTTTTCATTTCCTGTCTATTTCCAGGCAACACTGGTGAAGAAAGATATTCGTGTTTTTGCTGTTTCTTCATCACTGCTCTTTATTAATAAATAAAAAAAAAAAATCTTTACTGTGAAACAGGTGTGGTAGTTGCATGCATGCTAAAGCTGACGTAAAGCCACAAAAGCAACAAAATGAAAACAAGTACCTAGTCTTGGCTTCACCAGAGCTTGCTATTGCCATAAACCACAGAGCAGGCAGAGCAGCCTTAAATCTTGTCTCCCAAACTTCCTGCATGTAGCTTCTTACCACGATGCTGTGTGTCATTTACTGTAAATATTTAGCAGTCTTTTGCTGTGCTGGGATGGGTGATTTATTAAGGGAATCCCTTATACGGGAAAGCTGGCAGCGAAGGCCGAACTCAAATGGGTCTGTTTGGTTGAAGATGTATCGTAGTTCTGTTAAGAGCGAAGCGGTGTACCTGCAAGTGGCATACAAGGGTGCACACAACTGATTTGACTTTTATTTCGTTGCTTTTGTGGTGTATGTCAAGTACGGCATAGAGCTAGCTATTCCTTTTCTAAGCAAAATTTTTAAAGTATTGACAAGCTGGCTTTTGCATAGTATTTTGTTAGACAAGTGGGTCTGGGGAAGAAGTGTGAACCTTTGGGAGTTGTTCCAGAAACTGTGTCAAGTGAAACTCCCTATAGAGATAACTATCAAGAGCTGCATTTTCATAGCTCATAAAATCTTTCCTGTCATTTCCGTCTAAAACCTGTCCCATTGTAGGATTAAATCTGAAGGGAAAATAACTGCCTAGATAAGATTTTTTGTATGACAGGGAAGATTTTATCTGCTAACAAGCCTCAGTATAAAAATAATACCCAGCACTTAGGGTTTGAATTGATACTAGGAGCACATGTTGCATTAGAATTAATCCAGGTTTTTAAAGCTATAATTCTAAAGTCAAGTGGTATACGTATTTTCAGCAGTGGATTATTTCAGAAATTTCCTATAAAATTGCAGAGCTTCAGCACAAACTGCATAGAAAATTCAAAATATATAAAATCTTTTTAACACACTGACAATTCCCACTAAAACATCTCTTCCATGGAGAGAAGGAAAGAATGTTTGCCTTAATTCATGCCTAAGTTTGAAAATAATTAGTCTCAGAGTGAGTGAAGCATCGGAAAAATGAACTAGAATTTGCACATTGTTTATATAACAACAAGGAAACTAATAGTTTTGGGAATTTATGAGAATTTTAGACTCCAGAACTAAAATTTTCTACCAAGTGATTTATTTTATACATTCAAATGGAAGTGCCAAGACTGTACTTATTCCATGAATGAGTTAAATGAGTAAAATGGTGCTTTCAAGTTCTAAGACATTTTCTTTCACATGCGTGCATGTATATGCCTGTCCGGATGGGACAGTGCATTCTGATACGCTCTGACGGCCCTTCAAGCACTGGACTTTTGAATTCCCATTTCAAGCACAGGATGGGCACCTCAGCAAATAAATACGGCCTGTCATTCGCTGTGCAGCAATTTGGGCACACCGTTTTGGGTGCATAAAATGAGGTAGTACAGAATTCTGAAGAAAATCAAACATCCAGCTCTAGCTGAATCAAATGAAAACATGATTAATAAATCATATGGATGGAGAAAGTTTCCCTCACCTTTTGTTTGGTTATTTTCTTTAATGCACATTTAGTTTAAGTCCAGGTTTTACATTGCTTTATTAGTAGAGATTCTCAAAATGTCAAAATCAGTTGTGAGTGGACAATGCAAATTTATATTGAAAAATATCTATTTGAGTATGTAGTTGTTATATTTCTATTCACAAAAAAGAGCAAAAGACTGTTCCATCTATAGGTCTTTCGATAGGACATGCTTATCGCTGTGGAAAGAATCACAGATACTTCAGAATTTAGGATATCTTATCTCTTGAGTTTCTGTGTTAAATGATTAACATAATTAATTGATCCTTCTCCATAATCAGTGTTTCATAAACAGCAGGTCACATGTAATTGTTGTCAGCTTAATAGGCACACAGGAATCTGTTAAGTATTAAAACTGCTGTTTCACAGTGAAGCCTGATACATTCTTTCTCTGATATTTCGCATTTGGATTGCACTACACTTTTCTAGCATAGATCTGTAATTCAGCTGTGGCTGGTTTAACAGTTAGTCCCTGTATCAGTTCATGGCTGCATTTAAAAAGGAGTTGCAAAGGCTCAATTATAGAAGGTCTCTCTGATCCAATATAATGAGAACTGCCACTTTTCTAAAATAATTGTTATTTACAAATAGAGAACATTTCTAGGCTCACTGAGCATTCTGGCATTCACATTTGTCAGAGTTTAGTTCTACGTAGTTAAATATGTATATAATGTCTTGGTGAAAAGAAGAAAAAAATTGCAAGTAGAATACTTGAGTGTTACAGCGAAAACATTTTAAGCCTATCTCTTTATCTAGCTGTTACAGAAATTCTCTGAGATGTTAGACGAATCTCAACTGTTAAATGCCACATTTGCCACAAATTGCAAGTCATGAAAAATTGAGTATATATGGGGAAAAAGAAGCAGGGGAAAGAAAATACAATTGTGTTTCAAATGTGGTTTCTTCATTGTGCTAAGGTCCGCAGTTATGTCACCAATAGGTATTTCAGCCTGCTTGCAGTTTAAGGATGGAAAAAGACATGCCAGTCACTGGTAGCTGGAGAGCCTCGTTATTCCTGTTTTATTTGCTTTAACCAGCCTTTCCATCATGAAGCTTGTCTGTAGGAAAAAAACTTTATTTTAAATTTCTTCTAGGGAGGTAGTCCCCATAATACTTCTCCTTTCTGTTTCAATTGCAGAGAAGTGTTTATTTTTGGATAACAGACCTGTCTGTTAATCTATGTTGATGGAGTTTTCATTGGTAAAGTGGAAAGCATACGGTCACACCAACTCCAGAGACAAAACTCTTGTTTCCACATCTGAGTAGAGTAAAATCTGTTCGTTATCTAGTGATCTGCTCACAAAGAGGAACGGGAGTGCCAGAGTTTATGTCAGAAATTTGGTTAGACAAATCAGAACCTATGTTTAAAACCACCCTCATTTATGTCAAGTGCATTCGGTGAGCCATCAGTTGGCTTTTTTAGACCCACAAATGGCAGTGAACTACCTTCTGCCAGGCCCAGGATATGAGCTGCTAACTTCCCTCTTGAAAATATTCCCTTTAGCAAAGATCAACAAGTCTGCCAGCATCTATCTTTTCCACAGCTCTCTAGGAGCCTACTGTGTATAAAAAGAAGGGAAGGACAATAAAATTTCTTCCTTAGAGCAAATATTATTCCAGTTCCATGTGAGACCAGAAATCCTTATGGGTTTTAGAGACTGATTGATACTTCTGCAGGAAACTCTTTTATGTTGTGTGTATCAAGAGATACCTGGTGCTCGCTCTCTCCAGATAAATTTTACCACTGGAACTTTTGCTACTGGGAAACATTGTACTCGGAATTTGGATACCTAGTTCTCACAGTTGTATTGACATCCATTTCCAGAGTAGATGAAGACAATTAAGGTATTGATTTTAAAGAGACGATTCTAGTTCTTGTCCTCCTGTGCTGTGCTGGTCTGTGGATTTTTGCACGATGTGTAGGAAAATGTATTTGTGCAAAGTGCACGTTTCATTCCTGTGGACGTTAGAAGTCCACAAATTCAGCCTAACCTTGAAAACAACAATCTGGGCTTGAGATGGAAGCAGACCAGCAAAAGGATTTGTTCAGTTAGGGAGACTTTCTGACTATGTGCAGCAGGAGACGTCGTACTTTTTTCTCAATACATTTCAGACATTACAGTTTAGTAAAACTAAAATTGCATTGTTCTGGCCATGGGATACTCAGGGTCAGAGCAGTTCCCTGCTGCCAGTGACGTCTGATCTTCCATCAGGCTGTGAGCAAGCTGAAATGTCTATTTCAACAGAAAATATAGACCTTAATGCTCAGGAAAGGGAAACCCCAGGTAAGTACAAACTCCTATTGTTATTATGTTTGTACCAGCAGATTTGTTTTTATTTCAGTACGCCCTTTGGCGAAGCAAGTTCCTTGCCAGAGGACTTGGACTGTAACGCTGTAGTTCCCTTAGACAGTTTGCAGCTAGAGGCTATGTAGGAGCAATTAGTCAGTTTTAAATAAATTACTTTGAAAGTTAAAGTGTTCCTTTATTATAGTCTGTGTGCTGTTTTTTAAATACAGCGCTTGAGCTATTCTCATAGAGCCGATTGAATCAGACAAGGAGCAAGTATTGATTAATTAGAATAATATTTTAAACTTAGAAATACATAACTGTAGATACTGATGTTTGTTCATTGAACTTGGATCAAAATGAAAATGAATCAGCTTTAATTTCATTTGTAAATATCACTGAAGCTACAAAATACTCCTTTGCTTTCCAATTTGCTCAGTGCTTTAAATTCTTCCTCAGGGACTGTTTGCTGATTGTAAATCATCGATATGCTTGAAAAAATGCCCGTGCCTGGAAAATAAAGTCCAGCTTGCAGCGGGTGCTCAGACCTGTTGCCCAAAGAAACAGAAGTCAGAGGTTATTCTCTGGTTTTGTTCAGATGTCCAAAGTCAGTGACTGTAAGACTTGAGGTGCAGGTCAGACGCGTTGCTATAGAGGCAGAGATTTCCAGCAAAAATACAGATCTCAACAGAAACGCAAAAGGCCAGTCTTTTTCTTCTTCTCGTACAAATGTGTTCAAGGTTCAGATTTCCACGGGCAAGGCTTCTTATTTTTTTCCTCTAGCTTGCTTGTAAATCAGTGAATTTTTTCTTTGTAGTTTGGAGAACGTTCAGTATCCCTACCAACTCTACATTGCTCCTTCTACCAGCAGCACAGAGAGACCCAGCCCAAATGGTCCAGACAGACCTTTTCAGTGTCCAACCTGCGGGGTCCGGTTCACTCGCATTCAGAACTTAAAACAACACATGCTTATCCACTCAGGTAAGAAACACTACTGTTTCCAAGACTTACTCATTTATAGACTGGCAGAGGTTTGTTCACTGTGCAGCAAATATAATAATGCAATTCTTTTTTAATCGCCTGCCAAGTGCTTGAGAATTGATTTCAGGAAGATTGGGTAGAGGTACGTCTCATTGAATGCTTGTTTTGATACATCAAATCTGACTGATAGCTCTACTCATGGATGATTAGCGTTTGTGTGGACTGAAAAAAATCTGATTGCCTGAAACTCGTGAGAATAAGTCATTTTCATGATAAAGATTTGAGATGAAATAAAGTATACTTGGCTTCTTTATTATACTAAAGAAGTGATGTAGATTGAAATTCTTCCTCTTACATGTTGTAATTGTCTGCTGTGTTTTAGAGGAGACTTGCAGATAATACAGAAAATATTATCTCTCTGACGTCCTTGCACTGAAGAATGTTGTATGCCTTTGGATCTCAGAATTTTTGCAGGGATTGCAGGACAACTGAATTGGTTTGGTAATCAATTTAGCTCCTGCAGATAGTACAGGTAGCAAAAGGTTTGTGTGAATGCCTCCTCTGAGTCTTGATCCCCAAATTGTTGCATTCATTTTGATTTCTAACCTAAGTATGAACTCCTAATGTCATTGCTATCAGTGTTTTTCAAGACTTGGCAGCATTATCTGGCAATAGCATTGACATTTTAGTGAATGAAGGGAATATTAAAGGGTTATTGCACTTGAGCACTAAGCCTCATGGTTTAGCATCTCCTGGGTTGAGCTTGACTTTTCCCTGCACGCAGATGCTGTACCATTTTTGGGCAGAGCAACCACAATTGTCAAGCTGTAATTTTGTCAGCAATTATTTGTCAAATCCCTTCGAGCAAAATGACGATATGACGTAATAATATGTGTTTAATACTTAAAAAAGCAAACTTTCTGGGCATATCGGGTGTGAAATTATCCCAAGCTCGTTGCTAAAGTCTTAACTGACAGCAGACAGACAGGCTTCAGCAAAGCATCTCTGGCCGACCTGTCAACTGGCAACCCCTGGGCAAAGTTGGGAGAGATTTGAATAGCTGTTTTAGAGTGATTAGTATGCAAAAGAAACTCTCAAAACTTGTAAATGTTGAAAGTGTTTTCACATAAGCAAAATGGCTGAAGAAATTTTCCTCAAACTTTCAGAGGAAATAGATGCCCTTGGACAGTACGAAAGCATGAAAAGTTTTAGCTCCACAAGACAATATTCTAGTATATTAACTTGTTTTCACATGCTTAACAAGGAGTTTCAGTGTAACCTTAACTACAGCTTTCTCTGTATAAAAGCCCCAATTAAAAGTTCAGCTCCCGCTTTGAACGTTAGGAAAGCAGAGTGAAAGACTGGTGGAATTAACAGCCTGGACTGGTGCACATTCAGCCTTTTGAAAAAACCTTTTTTATTCCTTGACAGCCCTATTATGAATAGAGCTCCATATTCCAGATTCTTGGCCTCATGTTTGGATTTCCACACTTTCTGGAGTTCAGACTTTCATTAAACCTTAACTTTTTGGTGATTCAGTCTTTTATGTTGTAATAGTTCTGTTTGGGTGTGATTACGTACTCTCGGCCACTGCAAGATGTTGCAGAGCTCGTATGTTTTAGGGTTTTATTAGTGCCTGTAATAAATGAAAAATGAACTACTAACAGAATTTCTAAATTAATACGAGAAAAAAATGAGAGGCATGAACCTAAACTGTCTTAGAGAGCTGTCTGTCATGCAGAGTTGATGAAGGTTCTTGTATAGAAAGGTTCCCACGCAATATAAAGGCTGCTCCTTCACTCTTTTATCACCATTCCTGCTGCATTACAGGGGCATCCTTGTGCACGCAGTCCCCCTGCCAGAACACTTCTCTGAGGCCAAAGGCAGCCAGAAAAAGACATTGCAATTAAGGCTAGTCTGATAATTGCATTGTTGGGAGCCAGTCTGGCACAAGAATCTCCCGAGATCAAAGGAGTTCAAAGATGGTTTGAGATGACTGCCGCATCGGATACTTTTTGGCTGTGGCTCAGGATCTGAGCCATAGTATAATCCATGGAGGCTTATGTTCCTCTTAAACTGTGGGGAAGAAGACGTGTAAGCATTACGGACAGGTCACATTGTTATGAAATTTATTGGCAGCTGGGGCTGAGAAAGTGTAGCTCTGTGATAATTGTTTCCGCCATTCTAAAGTTAACCAGAGAATTTCTTCCTAAAGCAGCACTTCGCTGTGACTGGCCACAGCTGCTGTCCTTTTGCCGTTAGAAATCTGGAAGGATTTTGCCGGTGACCTCTCATTACAAAAGGTGAACCTTTTTTTTCCTCTCTCTTCCGCAGGCATTAAACCATTTCAGTGTGACCGCTGTGGGAAAAAGTTCACCCGAGCTTACTCGCTAAAGATGCATCGCCTGAAGCACGAAGGTAAACGCTGTTTCCGGTGCCAGATATGTAGTGCCACTTTCACTTCCTTCGGGGAATATAAACACCACATGCGGGTTTCCCGGCATATTATCCGCAAGCCTCGGATTTACGAGTGCAAAACATGTGGCGCCATGTTCACCAACTCTGGAAATTTAATCGTTCACCTGAGGAGCTTGAACCATGAAGCGTCAGAGCTAGCAAACTACTTCCAGAGCAGGTGAGGTGCACAGCAAAAACCTAACAGGGAAACTTGCTTCTTTTTTTTTTCCTTTTTTTTTTCTTTTTTTTTTTTTTTTCCTAAATCATCTTTTCCTGCTTTCAGGGCAGCCTGCTGTGCCTCTCATCAGGTTGCCAGCTAATTCCAGTCAAATCCATTCTTGCGCCACTATCTGTTATATCTGATCTGTCTTACAGCGTATAAGCTATATAGGAGGGCACTGAAGAATGGAGTGATATGCAGAAGCTGCTTCTGGGCTATTTAATTTCTCTTTTCAGTAGTATCCATGGACAGGCTAATGGTGTTAAGCCATAGCGTTCTATCCTACAGTATCTGTGGAGTTCTGTAAATTATTTGCTATTCAAAATCTCGTACATAGCCTGTTCGCTTACATAGGGCATAGACTTATTACTTCATTTTAAGTACTTGCTTGATGGTGGATATTGTGGAAAGATTGCATGACTCCATACTTTTTCTTTTTTTGTTTTCTAGGTAACATATTATTAAATGACCAGACTAATAGGGTTCGAAATAGTAAGGGCCAGTTGGACACCTCTCGTTTATCAGGGCCCAAAAGACTTGGCAAATCTCACAAATGCACTTCGCTAAAGACTATTAAAAGGGTTCTGAGGCGTGAGACTAGCACTGTATTCTCATATTGAAATAAATGTTTGTAACCGTTGGAATTTGAGCTAGAAAAATACTAAAGTGGATGAGGGAAATTGGAGGAAGATAGATCTCACAGCTCTCAAATCTACAGAGAGGGTGCAGCTTAGTGTGTATAAGTCATCTGCCTTCAGAAACACAAAAGAAATGTATTGTAAATGTTACGGCATCTACAGTACCATCCCTTGTGATTTCTAGACATTATGCTTTTTCCCCTATAAAACATTTCAGCATTTTGTTCTATTTAGTTATCTCAGAAGTGATGTAGGATGAAAAAATTGCAAAACAAACCAGGAAAGCCACTCGCTGCTTTTCCAACAGAATATTGTTTAAAAATACAAGTGCTTCATATCTGTGGGTTTGCGCGGTTCTTGTTCTTAGCGCTTGTGCCAAAACTAGAGCGAAAGCTCTAAGGGATGATGCCATGACTGTGGTAAGCACTTTATTGTTGTCGTCAAATTAAATTCAGATTAAAGTATGTGATTTAAGTTGTCTATAGGCCTTCCTTTAGTTTGAATTTACAAACACTAGGTTTTGCGTTGTGAATTTGGATTTCAAGCGGTGAATGCTGCTGTCATTTAAGAAAAGGACTGCTTTTAAATGGATTATTACCAGGAGGAACCAAAGCATACAAACGTGCATATATGTAATATATATGTATACTTGCCTCAAGTACAAACTTACATGTCTGGTGCTGAAAATTTGCAAAGAAATTTTATTTTTGTTATGTGCTCATGTTCTGAAAATACTACTGGAGAGTTTGGTAGATTTTCTTTGGATACACTGGGCCATCAGTTGGTAAGAGTAAGTTACAGAGCTGTTGTCCAGAAAGGACTGAAACGGGAAGGAAATGCAATTCCCTTCTTTTCACAGCAGTGCGATACGTGTCAGCATCACAAAACACCGCTGTAGCTGGCAGCCTCCTTATGCTTTCAGCAGAACCCTTGCTTCCTCGCCTCATGCTTCTGTTTACAGCCTGTCCACTCTGAGAGGAGCGCTGCTGCTCTTTCTTGGGTGGATCTTATCTCAGTGGTGGAAAAGGCCCGCATCGTTGCCGGTGCTGAACTCATTTTTGTTTCTATTTTTAAAGGTTGAGTGCTCCCTTTTTTCAGTGAGGTTTTCAGTGCCATATGATGTTCCAGACATTAACTTTCATTCTCATCAAAGTGATACAATCTAAATAATAAGAAGTTGCTGTGTAGGAAATATGGATGCAAACCAATGCAAAACAGATGCCTTTGAGTAAATTCTCTGTGTGTTTAAATGAGAACCAGGTTATAGCGCTTAGTGAAGCGTGTCGCTGTGATGATCTTGGAGCAATGTGAAATTAATACCTTTGTTCTCTGTGCAATGCAGTATGTAGCTTGTGTGATGTAACTGATACAAAGAAACTGATATGGCTAATGTTTGTGTGAGAAATGACATTTCTCTTCTGTCCTTTGCCCCTCTTCTAGTGACTTCCTAGTACCGGACTACTTAAACCAGGAACAAGAAGAGACCCTCGGGCAGTATGAGCTAGGGGAGCATGGCTTTGAAAGCAACTCTTCTGTCCAAATGCCTGTCATTTCACAGGTGTCGTCAACTCAGAATTGTGAAAGCACTTTCCCCTTGGGGTCTCTGGGTGGGTTGGCAGAGAAGGAAGAAGATGTGCCAGAGCAGCCAAAGACTAACGCCACTGCTGAGGCAGCCGCAGGTGACCCTCCGAAACCGGAGCTGTCATCTATTACTATTGAATAATTCATGGTTTGGTTTCATTTTTGTTCTTTGGAAAGTGCCTGTGTTTGGTCCTGTACATTTTAATTTAATTTTTTTAAACAAAAGTGGGGAGATTTTCCCTTTTTACTTTGTAAGCTACGCTTTAAACAGAAAACTGCAACAGATGTTACATTATTTTTCATGACTGAATGATCACTTCTGTGAAAATATTTAAGACTGAATGCACAAAAAGATCTTGTCAGAACATCATGGAAGCTGTGATACACTTCTAAAGAAGAACAACTGATTCAGATCACTTTATCTATTTCTTCTTCCACAGTTAGAGCAGCTCATTAAGGTTCTCTTGCTTCTGCAGACCCTCTGGTTAAGGGAAAGAAATCAGAGGAAACCTTTTTAAAATGACAAACAAAAGGATGCATTGGAAATCATTATTGAACAGTTTTGACTAGTTTTGAGTGGATGCTTTAATCTTCTGCATAAAAAAATGACACTTCCTATCCCTGTGCCTGCTGTTTTTCAAAGCGCTTACTGTAAC
Source organism: Theristicus caerulescens (assembly GCA_020745775.1). Lineage (NCBI taxonomy): Eukaryota > Metazoa > Chordata > Aves > Pelecaniformes > Threskiornithidae > Theristicus > Theristicus caerulescens. The sequence continues at coordinate 2,557,743 of CM036575.1, read as the reverse complement.
CCTTTTCTTGGAAATGGTAAGCATTTTTGAAACTTAACAGTCACACGCTTTTTAAAAACACATTGTCCCTTTTCATCTCAGATGAATCAGTTTTGACAAACCAAGTGATGTCATGCCAGGTATTCCTACTTCTTATATTCCAGTCCTTTTAGAAACTGCTTGATCAAATAGCCTGTCCAGATTTGCCCATCTAAGGTTAGGCGTGGACTTATTACAGTCAGGAAAAGTCTAATGGCGCACAATGAATTGAGGATGATAGAGAAGTATATATCCGTGCAAGCCTGACAAGTATCTCACGACTGTATCTTTCTGTAGAAGGGGAGCCACGTACGAAAATGAAGGTGTTCCCAAACTGAAATTCTTCAATCGTGGCCAGGTTGTTTGCAGTTCTGGTCACTTCCCCCTATCGTATATACTGTATTTTTACTAATCTCCAAAAGCTAGCTAGAGGGAGTTTACAGATGGGGAAAAACGATCTCTTTTGTGCATTACTGCACATTTTTTTGTTTATACATATGCATGTATAGTTTCTGAGGTTTTTATTAGTCTGTTTTGGACAAAACAAGCAATTTATTCTCTTTAGAGGCCAACTTTCTAACCCAACAGGGGGTTGTTTACAAAAAGCCTATATAGCAATGATGAATTGTTCCTGTTTCAAAACATTTTAAATCCTTGCCAACTTGGTTTATTAAAGGCCATTACTCCAGCTACATACACAGCTCAAGTAAGCAATAAATTGAGAGATTTGCAATTTCATTTTTCCATATTTAGAAAAAGCTGCAAATTTAGAGTGTGGGATTTTCAGAGCAGTGAGTCTTGTTTTGTCGAGGCTGTTTGGGCTATAGTACTGCTTTGAAACCTAAATTAGGAAATACATTAGGAGGTTTGTGATTTTTCTTATTGCTTCTGAAGTTAACTCAGTGTTTGATGCCAAATGCCTATTGCCTACAGACGACATGCTGAGCGAGTAGGTATTACTTGATCTTAGTATTCCAAAGGCATGATATACTCCCTTAGTTTTGAATCTTGTTTTTTTAAATTGTTGCTTTCTGTCCAGATTTGTTTTACGCAAACATGAGGAGGAAATGAAACCAACAGAGAAAGGTTGCTCCTGAAGAAACAGAAGACACAAAAGTCGTATTATATTGCAAGATCAATTTGTATTCAGTTAGCTTAGGCAGCTCTGATGCTCTGTAGGTCTGAGTTGTTTCTACTAATAGCCAACTTTTGTAAGGAAGAAAGTTTATTGCCCTTTGGAAAGACCTTAAAGGGTTTCGGTGACTTTAACAATTTTTCTCCGCTGTGTTTTAGGTAAAAAACACACATTTTAGTTAAATAGAGCGAAAACAGTTGGGATTTAAGTCCTTTCCAAGTTACTGGAATGAAGTTTCTCCACCAGATCCAAAGGGTGTTTTAGAAACATGCTGCAAAGAAGTTCTCTGCTACAGTTCAGTCTTGTATGTCTACCTTTGTGAGTCTTCTTAAAAGGGCTTGAAGGAGAAATTCTTTTTTTGGGATGCTGTACTGTGAATTAGTCCAGTGTCTGCTGATGGGCTGAATTTAAAGACCAGTTCTCTTCCACTTCTGATTTCCATAACTGAGAAGCCAGTGAGACAAGAAAATGCCTTTTGCTGAGTTTTATCCTGAATTATAGGGCTATGACACTGAACTCAAATACGTTATTTTCTTTTTTTCTCATGTTTCTCCACTTTGCAGGGATATGAGAATCCTTTGTGATTCATGTAGTAAAAAGTACTTCACACAGAAACACATTTCCAGACCGTACAGATGTAATAATCAAAGGTGGTTAGATACAGACGGACATAATCTTCTGTTAGAATTTGATAATTTTCACCCATTAGATATTTTGCTAAACAGTTTATCGGTGAGGAGATGTGCAAATACAGAATAGGCATATCTGGATATTGGATTTTTAAGACGTCAAATTTTGTGTCAGAAGGCAAAGTGCTTTCTGAATACCAAAGAGAAGGGGGGTTGTTAAAAAGACTTTGTAGCTCTGATCTGTTCTTCCTTGAAAAGAAATGAGTGTCATCAACTGTTAACACCTTGGTACAAGGCAAGTCATGGGTTTCATTGTTCATTGCACTGTGGTACACATTATTTTTTCAGCCCTGTAATCTCTGTGTAACATCTTAATTTAGTTCTCACTTTTCCGTCTGATTCAACTGCAGGAACCATAGAGTTCTTAGAGGATTTTGTTTGTTTGTTTGTTTTAGGGTTGGGTTTACTTGTGAATTTCCCTGTTTGTAATTGTTTCTTGTTAATATCTCTTTTCTCCATAGAAGTGAACACAGATTAAATATAAATATCATTTTATTTCTCCTCCTGAACTTGTTGGAAGTGTTCAGTTCTTTGAAATGCTGGTGTTCTTCACAGGGGAGATACAAAAACATAGGACATCTTAAAACAATCTCTGTTGCTAATATGCTTAGATTCCAAATTGAGCGAGATTGATGTCAAACTAAGCTAGAAGAAACTTGCCTTAAACTACACTTGGGATTAAATTTAAAGCATAAGTTTCTTTCAATACATTATCAAAGGGTTTTGAACTCTGGAGTGCATTTTCTTTTTTATATTTTTTTCTTTTTTCTTCCCCCCTCTCCCCAAAAAGACCCCATTACTTGGTATGCAATTCTATTTCTGCTTGACAAGGGTCACAGAATCACAGAGTAGTTGAGATTGGAAGGGACCTCTGGAGCTGATCTAGTCCAACCCCCACGCTCAAAGCGGAGTCAGCGAGAACAGGTCGCTCAGTCCAGTCAGTTTTTGAATATCTGCAAAGATGGAGACTTCCCAGCTTCTCTGGGAAACCTGTTCCAGTGTTCGACCACCCTCACCGTAAAAAAGGTTTTAGTATGTTTAGATGGGCTTGTATTTTGGTTTGTGCTCAGTGAGGAAGGTCTGGCTCCATCTTCTTAACCCCCTCCTATCCAGTAGTTTTACACATTGACAAGATCCCCCTGAGGCTTCTCCAGACAAAACAGTCGGATCGCTCTCAGCCTGTATGGCAGATGCTCTAGTCCCTTCATCATCTTTGTGGCCCTTATAAGTTGTTTAGAATTTCTTCCAAATAGCTACATGTGTGACCCATCGCGGCAGTTTCTTTGTCAGTGAATAGTCTCCAAATTAATTCACAAAGTGATTTATGGCTTGCTTCTGCATATCCTTCTCCCATGTGGCACCAGTCTTTGCACTCAGTGGAAAATCCTTTCCTCACCCATTTATTTTGCAAGCAGAGTGCCTTCACTACCACAGAACTCGCAAGGTTCTGCCATATGCCAGGAGTCTGTGCAGGGTCCTTACTCCCTGCATATTGCGTAGAGCAGTACGTCTGATGGGAACGATGGGAAAGGAAGGGATAGGTTTTTTCCTGATTTAACGTGGTGTCTTGGGAGAGGGGAAAAAATGCAGAAGCTTTCTATTTCCCTGCAAAGAGTGGAAGAAAAAGAAGTGATGTTTTAGCTGTGCGGGAGATTTGGCCAAGTTGTAAGGGTTTGTTTTGTTTTTCGCTGCAGACACATAGCACAACTCCCCTGGAAATCCATGGGGATGCCTACACATTTAGCAAATTAAGCTCCCCGTCAGAACTGCTTGTCACTGTTCTTACACCACATTAAAGAAAGATGTGTGTTCCTGATGATTTGTCTGTCTTACTACAGTTTGAGTTCAGTTGTCAGGCTCGCAGATACTATGGTCAAGTCTCTCATACTGAGAGATTAGTAGACTAGGTTATTGAAAATGGTTCTGGGTTCACATGTATCTTGAGTCTAAAAGGTGTGAATTTAAACTTTTTAAAAAAGTAATAGCTGCCAATGCAGTAAAATATATTTTATAAGACTATGATCCCTATATGTCCCTTACGGGATAAAATTTTATTGTTTTTAAGCTATGGTTTAAAGTTTTTATATGAGGGCTTCAGTCGCTTCTTGGTTGCTGGCTTTCCCCTCCAGCCCCAGGACGTAAGAGCACTGAGACTATTGCCGGTCTCTCTCTGAGACAACCATGAAGCATTTTATATGCAAATAGAACGGGAGCTTTGTGCACCCTGCAGGGATGGAGAAAATGCAGATGTGGGAGCACTTGTTGCTCCTACATCCACCGCAACTTCCACACCATCAGAATATGGAAAATAGCTAATTTTCATTCAGATCGATTACGTTCGAGTTTTGCTTATAAGGTGAAACCCAGTTTTGGAGGGTTCTCATCTCCAAGTACGGACATAATAAATTCCATAGCATCTCGATGACAGATTAAGAGGGTTCAAGGCTGGACGGTGCCTCAGCCACATCAGAGGTCCCTAGGAAATAGAGTCGGTTCAAAGCGTTTGAGGAAATGTACCATAAAAAACAAATGTGAATTTTTTTAATGCAACAGTACTTACTGCTCTGGGTTTTTGTTAACTCAATGTGTGCTATCACAGTAATTCAGTGTCCCACAGGTCTCAACTACAAATCTGGTTGCACTAAAAAAAAAAAAAAAAAGCCGAATCAGTTTCTGGTGCTGCCAGCCTGTGTGGCAACTGTACCTACGGTCTTCCTGAGGGTTGCTGAAGTCCCCAGAGGAGTGATTTTGTTTAACCATTCGTTTAGCTGATGCATGCTTTTGATATTCTGACCTATAGCCCTGGCTACACAAACTTCTTGGACAGCTTCTTTGCCCTGTTCCTGCAGTGCCTTCACTCTAGGTGCTGCCCTATGGTGAAACCCCGAAGAGGGAAAAGAGTAAGCTGGAGGAAAAAAATGTGAATTAAATTATTGTTGGGCTTCTTTGTGCATTTTAGTAACAGTGAAACCCCCTTAACTGTGCCAGTCTCCGGTCACCAGCCGTATATCCAGTCGTCATCTCATCCACAGTACAGCTTCTCTTGTTGATGCTGGCCACAGCTAGATTACTTGGCATGTTTATTGACTTAACAGAATTGTTTTTTGGTTTTGGTTTTGTTTTTTAATGTATACGATGTTTAAATACACTTCACATTTTATATAATACTATCTGGCTATTAGTATTTTTCAGGAACCATAGTTCTTGGTGGCTATATATATTTTTGTGACTTTTTTTGTAAACTAAGTGCCGTTTCAACGTTACAATCATTTTTAGAGTTATTGTAATCAATGTGAATATCATGTTTTTTCAAATCTGTTCTGAGCCTGTAGTGTTTGCTTTGTGATCATATGTGTAATGTATATATTCTGTATAGTTACATTGTATTGAAATACTAGCTTGTTTGATATAAGAAAAGTATGTATTGGGTACCTTTTTGCTAGCCTGGTTGTTTAATCTTTAAAAAAAAATGTTCTAAAATACAAAAAAAAAAAATAATCTCCAAACTGGTCCCATTATAGGTCAAAATCAAGGGGGGAGAAAAACTAGTTTTGAGTGTCTTTGGATAGAAACATGAAGCTAAGATTTTTCATTAAAATATTAATGTTTTATGGAGTATATCTTTGCTTTGTGTCGTTATTTAACTATACCAGAGTTTGTCTTATAGTACAAAAGACTAGCTTTGACCTTGTGTAAAAAGGTGCAACTGTGTTGCTAGAGCTACGTTCTCGTACAACTTTTGCTTATAATGAGTCTCAAAATAGTTGAGTATGAAGAGAACTCACTGTTGCCGAAGCTGTCAGTGGGAGGAAGGTAGTTTAAAACAAAATAAGCGTTAATAAATGATTGGAGAAGTTACATGAGTAAAGAGTATTAAGAATAAAGTACACATTTCTGTTTAATTTTCCATTGTATATTACATTTCCTTTTGTTAATATTCTCTTTTAGGCTGTATTCTGCAAAAGCGGTGGGGCCATCTTTTGAACGGGGTTTTATTGATGGAAAGCCAGCCAAGAATGAGCCTAATCAAATTAGTCAAAGCAGAAGATGTTTAAAAAGGACAGTAGACAGAGTCATCGTGATCGCAGCTGTGAGCTTCAAAATAGTCATGAAACAGCCTAGAGTCATGGGACTTAAGATACACCTCTGCCATTTCTGGCAACCCTTCCAATTAAATTAATTTGCCTCCTACAGACCCACCTGTCTGACCAAGCCGGAACGCTGGCTGGATCAACACGTAGCTAGGGCACAGGTAGGAAAATGGAAGTTTTGTCACTGCTTGGCTGAAATGATTCTAACTCTGCGCTGTAGCCTCTCTGAATAACGAGCAGGCTGGCACGGGTAATACACCAGCAGTCAAATTGTGTCCAGCATCTGACACGGGAGTGAAAACGAAAACGGAGAAGCGTTCCGTGGTGCAGAGTAAGCAGCCACAGTGAACCGTGGATGGGGGGGTTGAGAGTTTCTAGATTCCGAGTTCTCCTTTTCCTGAGGACCTCGCGTAGGGACAGAAGTGTTTTATCAAAAGCATAATTAGAAGAGGGAACATATCTGGTGAAGGCTTTGGAGAGAACAAAGGTTGAGATGTAAAGGCTTTGACTCTGTCGGTCTCCCGCAAAAGCAAGAATTTTGCTGCTTTGAAGAGAGACAGACCCCGTTAGGAGTATGCAGTGATGCTTAGCAGACCATTACAAATCTAAAGCCTGTATGACTGTATATGAACATATACTATCATAAAGCTAAGGCAAGACTGCTAAAATGCATACCTTTGATGGATATCGAGGTTCAGGCTTGTGACTCGAGCGGATTTTTCCAAAGCACCACTGTATGTTTAAGTTTAGCATGAAACATCTTTTAGACATCCTTAACAAAGCAAGGGTACGCTATTGAAGTTTTTCTGTGCCTTCCTTATAGCGTTTAAGCATTTTTATTCCTGACAGTAACAAAGTACTATTTCTTTTGCACAGAGGAGAGTGGCTGAGATGAGATTGAACTCGTAGCTACCGAGAATGTAGTAGAGCAGGGAACAGAGTTCTCCCAGGGCTTGCTGCACCGTTCCTACACATGTGATATCCTGGTGAAAGTGAAGCTGCTAAGAGAAACCTGGCTTGGATTATGTGTAAAGCGCTTTTCACAAGCTGCTTGTGCGTGCTGCATCTCCAGAGTACCGAGGGTAACTCTGCCATCACCGCTCTTAGAGCAGAGATCGCTGTGAGACCATGAGCAAGCAGAGCAGGGGTAAGTGTGTACACGTTAGAGCCTCGGTTACAGCTCAGAGACCTGCGGTTTTCAGTCGTTCCGATTTTGGGGATCTGATAACACTTTTTTCAGGAGACACGCATTCTTGAATAGCAGATTTACACTTACTGATAGTAGCCCTGATTTTCTTAGTTGCCTTTCACAAATCCTTTAGAAATAGGCCACAGGCACCCACAGTGAAAACCGTGTGTTTGAAAACCCCTCCAAAGGCTTGAGTTGATTGCCTTTGATCGTGAGTTGCCTTTGTCTTGGTCACAAGATCTCCCGGTGAAGATTAGAGAGCAACTCACGGGGCATCTATTTGTGTATCTCTCTTGAACCTTTACCTCTGGTTGTTGAAATTTGAACTCTTCTATCCAGCTTTTGAAGTTAATGACCTCAACGTTAAGAGAGGTGCTGTGCTCGACTGCGTGTTAATTTGTGTGGCTGTGCCACTATCACTGACTCTTAGACACCCCCCCCATTTCAAATACAACTGATTGGATTTATGCGGGAGTATCTTTGAGAATACATCCGCTGCATTTGGCTAAACTGCATTCCTAGTCTTCCATATGCCTGCATAAAGCTGGATGCTCAGGCCCTGTGTTTTGTAATACTCCCATCGTTTAGAAGATAACAGTTTTTTCTCACAAAGTACTGCTTGTTCCCCTGTACACGCACGCGCGCACACACACACAATCTGTATGTGCTCATTCAGAAGGAATTTTGAACAACGACCATACAAAAACATCGATTGACCAACTCTTTCCTTGCTGCTTCCCTACAGAAACAGCTGGTATTACTGTCTTTTTCTTGGTTAATTCTCATCGGATGAAACAGGTTACTAGCTTAAACCTCCAGCGAGAGCCTTGCTTCGCTCTTCGGTTAGCCCTTACAAACCTCTCTTGAGTTTGGAGCGAAGAGAGAGGCGTGGTTTGCTGCGATCCTGCGCTCATCTCTAAACAAGCTTCTCCGCAGGGAGGCAGGACTTACGGACAAGATATTAATTGTAAGGAAGCCAATGTATTTTGTGGACTTGAGAGGGTTTTTTCTGGAGGGGGGAAGCGTTGATGGTCCTTCGGTATATTTTTCTCTTTAGTTTTTTCTCCACGTAGACTCTGACATTTTCCAGACTACTTCTAAGAAAAACCAATGTCAGCTACAAACAGATTGCTGTTAAGTATGAAGGAACATCAAATAAGTTTGGGCAGTATTCATGTACGCCAAAACAAAGTACAGTCCTTAATTATTTGTTGGCTTAAAGCATTTATGTCTGCAGTGCAGTATAGCTTACAAACTACCTTGGGCCCAAGATAGCTGTGAGTATGCCCCTGGCATTCGCGCCTCTAGAAAGACAGAAAACTTACGGTAAAATGGATCATCGAAATTCTTTGGAGGCGGGGGAGAAGTCTCCCGGGTGAGTACACCTCTGAGTCAAAGGGGAATAACCAGAAGTATTGGGAGGGGAGCAAGGAAACCACGATGTGTTTGTGGGCTGGTGGAGGAGGTGGCTCTCAATTCCAGGATCATTTTTATGTGTGTAAGTGAAGACATTCTGACACACACACAAGGAGAAATGATCCCTCCGGGGCTGGTACTACATCGCTGAAGGGTAGCAGTCCACTGGCTTCAGAAGAGCAAGGTAAATTACGATCCCAGTCCACTTAAGCATTTAAATAGTCTGCCTTTCCAGAAATGTGTTTAAATTGCTCCTTAAGAGCTTACTCATTTGGTGAACTTTACTTTTGCCAATTGCTTCTCTGACTCAGCAGAGTGTATTTTATAGCCTGCGTATTAATGGGGTGCACAGAACTGTTTTTGGAGAGTATGTGTGCATAAACAGACCCTTGCACTCTGTAAAACAAAACTGGAGAGAAAAGACACCAAAGCACAGGACTAATAGGCAACAGAGCTCAGAAAACCAAAACATCTCTCCAGGGTAGGACTTCATCTTCCCACAATTTAAACGAGAAAAAGAGCAAAAATCCTAACAAACCCCTTTATATAACTTCAGTGTTGCAGTGATCAGTTTCAGGGTTGACGTGACAGCAATTACAAACAACAGTTATGCAACTGCCTCCTTGATTGAATTGAAATTAATACAGAGAAAGAGCCAAACAAAAAGAAATGGCTTGGGGTTGACTTGTTATGTTTTAAATAAATAAAAAAAGGCTCGGGTCAGCCTCTTTTTTCAAAAGCGAGCGCAAGCCCAGGGTGAAAAATCTCCTTGAAGAACAGACAAAGTGAATTGCTCTTAAAAATTCCGTTTGTGTTAGGCGCAGAATTTTGTTTATCTTCGAAGGCATACAGCTCCTTTTTTTTTTTTAATCTGACAGGTAATTCAATATTTTAATTTTGCTCAAGTTCCTTTTACTTTAAAACTCTTTTTAAAAAACTGTTTAACACATTGTATCATTGGGTATTGTGATTCCAGCGTCAGTGATTCACGCCATCTGAGGAGAAGGCCCACGTACGCGTCTGTGCGTACACATTATTTCCTCCGCTCGCCGTCTGGCAGGCGTTCAGATGTTTTTGAGTGGAAATGAAGGCAACGTGGCCGCTGTGCGTTGCACGGGCAGCGTCTGGTATCTCAGGGAGAAATGCTTCCTTAGAGTGAATACCATTTGGTAGCGCTTGAATTCACGTAAAGAAAACTCAGGGAAATTCTTAGTCTATCTGGCTGTTCCGGCAAAGCCTGAGTCCTGCCTGTCTCGTACCGGAGTTGTGCCCAACTCATTTTCTGTGATATTTCTGATAAGAGGCAGGATGCAATTACAGTTCAGTAGCATTAATGGTTTTGGGTGGACATGAGCTAACCCCCTGGAATTAATTTGCCGTTGTGAGGTAGGTGTATAAAACAATGCCAGGGTGGATCTCTTATCAAAGAAATCCTGTGGCTTTTCTGTTTCTCCAGGATTGCTCCTGTTGATACAGCCAATAACGTATCCAGGAAGAGATGGGGGACAGGAATTAAACCTGTTGTTTCTTTCCTCCTCCTCAGCTTTTCCACTCTGAGTAGCAGGAGGCAGAGGAGCCTCGAGCTTGTTGCTTCCACTGGTGGAGGAGAAAGCAGATTTTGGAGGCTCCTACACAAGATGGGTTTGCTACACATCCCACTGACGTGTGTGCTAGCGTGAGTCCTCCGGGGAATTCACTACCCTGTATGCAACAGGTTCGGTGAGCAAAGCGCCAAAGAAAACCTGCAGAATATAGCACGTTCGCTATTCGTACATGCATGCTCAGCTGGATGAGCCTTTGTGCTGGATTCCCTGCCAGGTTTGCCACAAGTAGACACTGGACGGGTGGCTTCATCCCTGGTAGCCTTGCTGTTGAGGAAAAATAGCTGATCTCAAAGCTACCTACCTTAGCTGCCGAGTTTCCAAAGGCCCTTTGTTTACACTTGTCTTTCCCGGGCCAGTAACTCAGTGTTGCGTATTACCCTTGGCGTGCTGTTAGGTGACATGAAGAGTGCAGTGTATGTAGCTATCGCGTTGTCCTTGCTTGCCTTTCCTGCTTCCTTCCTTCCATCTGTTGCTGTGGATTCTAAGGGAGCAAGGAAAAAGTGAAAGCTCGCATGGCCTTTGACATCTCTCCAAGCCAGAAATAAAGCACTGGGAGGTTAAATTTTATGTTTTGCTTAGCCTTCCCCTTTGGAGACATGAAAAGAATTACAGGAGCTTGATCTATAGTGTGGCTAGGCAGCTGTGATGGGTGCTTTATTAAAGTCTATAGCAATCAAGCTAACACAAACCAGAACCTTTCCCTCTCACTTTATGTAACCCTTTAAAAAGTGATGGATGTTTTGCAGCAGGAGTGGGGGGAAATCAGTAGGTTAGGTCAACCTGCACAACATGATAACCAGAACAATTAATAGCACCTAACGTGAAATAGGAAGCTCTTGGCTCCCCAAATATTATATGGTTTATAATCTGGGACAGATTGCCTTTAAAGTATGGCTCTCATCAAAAGAGTGGCTATGGAGCTCGCGGTGCAATAAAGCTGTTCCATGGAGATGATCCTTTTCGCTGTCAGTGATGTCTTAAGTAGTTTTCTTGCTACTGGTTTTACCCCTCTTTGTCTCAGCGCTATAGGAGCCATGCAGCTTTGGGGGAGGGAACTGGATTCCTTCCTTTCGAGAACTGGCAGCTGAACTGTTAGCTGAACTCTGGTGGCAGCGGTGCCTTTTCCCCATCAGTTGCCATTTGTGCAAATTCACTGAATCAGCTGCAGAGCTGTAACTGGGCACGATCTGTTTTTGTCTTTATTGCTAGTGATGATGCCAGAAAGCCTGCAGCTTGAATTCCCATCTCAAAGTGGGTTTGCAGGACCCGTGTTCTGAAAAAGCCTTTCTTTTGTTTGCTGTCCAACACAGAGACTCTGAGCTGGATGTTGGGAAAGACAAAGAATCTAACAGCGCAGAATGCAACTTGCTTGACATACCAGGGCACATTTTCCTCTCCTTCAGCACCTTGGCTATTTTGATCCCTTAATTAACCAGAGACATTCCATTTTCTAGGTACCTGCTAGTAGACCAGGCAGCTACTTATCTGTCTATTTTCCTAAAGCCAGAGAAGGAGGAATCAAACCTCAGCAGGAAGAGGGAAGAATCAAACCACAGCAGGAGGAATCAAAGAGAAAGAGGCAATTCCTGCTGAACAAACGTCACTCTTACCAGGATATAAAAAAACCAGCCTCCTGGATCTCCTTGCCATCTCCATCTATGCAGGGGCTATAGGCGTAAGTCTACACTCCATCTCCTCATGCAGTAACTTAGTGGTTTATGCAATGCTGTGTGCTGTTACGGCTTTCTCTTACATGGGCTGCAGCCACATCATTTCAGGGTTTCTTGTGTTGTGAGATTGGCACAGAAGCGTTCTAGTGCACTCAGAGACTGAGGTCTTCATCTCTGTAACATTTTTTATGCAACTGCATCAAATTCATTACTGTGTTTTTTGTTTTTTTTTTTTTATCAGGGGTGTCAAGTACGTCCTCTTTTCTCATTAAAGCTAACTTTATTCTTAAACTCCTGAAGGGAAACGGGGGGAATGAAGAAGTGGAGTTTTGGTTTTCTAAAAGTGTCTTGGAAAGAAAATTACTGGATTATTGTAATTATCCCCAAAACAAGAATATAAACCCCACAAAATTAGAAACTAATTTTCACTGCAACTTTTTAATTTAGAAAGTCACTTTCAGTCTGAGTTGGTGGTTCATTTTGAAAAGACAGACTTTTTTTTTTTTTTGACAAAATACCTCTATGTTTTTGAAATTGCCTCCTGAAAATGTCTCTGATTTTTTTTCCATGATATACCTTACTATTAAAGGTTGTCTTCCTGACTTGGAAGACAAGGTAATTTCAGATCATTAACATTTTTCACAAAGAGGATGCAGTTCCCTGCGGGACTCTGGCTTAGCCTTTTGGCAGACTCAGGAAGCCAGCACTCCCTTACTTGCATTCAAGTCATGTTTGGTAAGTTTGGCGTTGGGGCAGAGGGGGTTTTGTCACGGCTTCGAAGGCTAGAAAACAAACCCTTAATTCCCCTTGTGAAAACCAAAAGGAACTGCGCTGGAAGATGGCAGCCCACCATAAAAGTGCGTCGAGAAGGGCAGGTACTCGCAGCCCTCTTTCGACTAAGCCATGTGTAGTTCCGTTGCCATAACCATGGAGCAAAATGCTTGCCCTCCCTGTTCTATTTTTAGAAAACAAATATAATATCATTAGAACAGGAGAGGGGCTGGACTTAGTAAATCGCCTTAGCATATTGGCAGAGTTTAGATTCCCGTCCTGGAAGAGTGTCCATAACAAAACAATCTGCTTAATTACCCCTAGGTCCAGCAGCCTTGAGCAAGAAAAAACAGATTTTTGCAGAGTAAAACCAGTTCCGCCGTTACCTTTCCAGCCCACTGTCCTTAAACAAAGCAGTTACTTCTCTGTGTAACCTTGTGGTGACTGAACTTCAAGTCTCTTAGCCAAGTCTGAATTTAGCTTGTGTTTTTTTATCTCCAGAGGTGTTTCATTAGCTCAATTACAAGTGACATGTTCCACTATGCACTGCTGACTGAAAAAACTCAGCCAACCTAAATCCCTCTCCAAATAGAATCCAATTAACCTCTTACTCCCCCTTCCTTTAATCCCCCATGCCTCATGACTTGTTCACAGCCACACCTTTTAAAGAAGACCAAAGTAAACTACCTGAGATAACTATGTACTTAACAACTGAGGTGTTTGTACTTGATTTTTTGCTTTGGTTGGGCTTGGGTGTATGCTGTTGTTGTTCAAAAAGTAAGAGCCTATGTTTTTTGCGATGGTGTCCAGTGACAGTTGTCCGTTGCACAACCCACCGTTTGGGCGAGTCCCTCACTGTCCCCATCTGTACAAGACAGTAACACGTAGAAAAGTTGTTGAACGCGTTAGATGCCGGCCTCTGTCTAACTGCAGAGACCACCCAGGGACATACCTGTTGTTGCGAACCTGCGTGCTAATGATTCCGTTTGCTTCTATGAACTTCAGATCCTGGTTAAACATTGTTTTGAAGGTGGTTAAGGTGCCTGGGTGTTACACTGGCTTCCTGCTCGGGGCTGAGTTTTGCCCTAGATCCATTAATGTTTTGGCAGCAGCGCTTCCTCGCTCATGTTGTCAAGACAGTTAGATGCTGAAGTCATCAGTAAGGCATATAACCCTAAATGGATGGGTTGGATCGGTGACCTACTTTAACATACGAGTCTTGCACAAGTCTGACCTTCTCTCCACGATCCACCCTGAGACCTCAGCAGCACAAGCCATTTCAACGCATCCTCTGCGCTGTTCTGGTCATGTGTTGAAGTCTTACTAGCAAGGCAGCGAGTCCATCAGCTGGGGCCAGGAGCTGTGATTTGGCAACCCTAAGTGCTCGATTTGGCTACAGCCTTGCTTTGCAAATCCACACAAACATCTCATTTTCTCGATTTTTTTTCCATTGTATCCTCAGTCTGTGTCCTGAAGAACTTGCACTCCCTGTGAATTAGTGGTAGGATTATTACTGGAATTTTGTCTGCTTGCGTGCTCAAATAAGCTCTCAATCTGGGTTGAGATTTAGGCTGCAGCAGTTGTTGGGTTTTGTTTTGTTGGCAGACAGTTATTTTTTAAAATAGTTCTGTTTTCGTCTTATAAGCATTTTCCTCCAAACGTGACTATAACAAATAAGCAGTAAAACTCAAGAGAGTGGCATAAATGGGCTGTTGAGGACAAAGCAGCCCTGGGGACTGATCAGAACAGGTTACAGCAGAGGTGTGAGGTTACACCCCATAAACTGAGGAATACAGTAAAAGACACACAGAAAAACTCAGTCTCTTCCAAGAGGGATGCTCTGTGCGTTTTGTGGGTCTTGGATCAGCACGATCCAACTCTCTGCGTTCCAGCCAAAGCTAGTTTTGGAAGTGTTGCTACAAACGGCACCATAAAATTTCACATCTTTGTTGGGTTTCACTTTTTATTCTTGTAGGTTTGAAGGGCCTGACAAGCACGTTTCCTAAAAACCTGGTGCGTGGACTGACACTGGGAGTGCCGTATTACTGTCCAAAATGAGCTAGTGTGTGATGGGGGATAGACTAGAAAAACAGGCATCCGTCTTGGGAAGGCTGACGGGTTCTGGGTGGGAGTTGGGATGAGTGCCGACGTGGTGTTTTGGTGGGGCAACACGAGCAGATCATCCAGACCGGTGCGTGCCGGTGTTTATATATGTGCGTGCATTTGTGCAGCTTGCTGAGTGATAAAAGAGGATGAATGCCCTGTAACGTGGAGAGGCAGCGATGAGGCTGTACTTAGCTGCAAAGTCAATACAGACAGAACTAGTCTGGTCAGGTTTTCCTCAGACAATTATCTATTTATTCTCTTTGTATAACATCTCTCTCAATCCTTTTTTGGCTTTTCTGCTTTTAATTCCCCTTTCCTCCCCTAAGCTGAGCATCCATCCTTCCTATTTTTTGCCGTCTAAAGCCCGTTCTCGTCAGCGGTCCCGGCGGCCTTCAGACAAAGCGCACGCCTCCCCGCTTCCCTCGGCATCGAAAACGGCAGCCTTCTCCTCCCTTCGCCGCACCCCCAGGCAGCTCAGGGCTGTTGGCTGCTAAACTCAGCTTATGCAGTTTCTCTGCTCTGGGCCCAGCTAACGTGTCTGGGTTTACGTTAGCAGTGGGCCCAATCCCAACCCTGATCTAAGCCTGCCTAGAGGTGCTTTCCCCATCTCCCCGACCAGGCTGAGGCGTTCACAGGTGTCTGTCCGGTTCCAAGCATGGGTGAACCACGGCCCTCGGTGCTTTGGGCTGTTTGAAGTCTGCACAGCATTTCTGTGGCTTTAGCCTATTTCTTCATTTAATGTTTTCTGTTCTTGGAGATGTTTTGTTTCTGCCTATCCCCTTAAGAGGTCAAGTGCTTCCACAGGGAGGTTAGCCTGTAGTTTTCCATGCACCCAGGCTACTCTGTGCACGAGTGAATTTGTTCTGTGATAATACAGAGCAGGCAAAACCACAAGTAAATCAGACTGGGTTTTTTTCCCACTTTTAATAACAGTTTACTATTCTGTAAGTGCATGTAAAGCACATGCCCTATTCCCCCAGCCAAGGAGCTTGACAGCTTGTCAGCAAGAACTACCATAGGTCTAGAGTGACTGATTTATACAAGTAAAAGCACACGTGCCAAGACCTGGCAGCAGCTTGCTCCTTCTTTTTTTTTTTTTTGTAACAACTTGGCAACCCTCTCTCTTCTCCTTCATCCAAACTTTTGCCTTTTATAGTCTTTGAATAACGCCTTTTCTTTTTTTTTTTTAATGTATGTAGCAGTTTCCCCTCCCTTCTCTTTCAGCCATTTGCTCTCCTTATCTGAATTGGCCATGGGACGGGAGATCTTGGCTTCACAACAAGCGGTTCTTGACTGAGTACGCACAATCACAAACCTGATTGCCCATGGACTCGTGTTTTTGTGCATGGGGGTGAGTGCATCAGGGCTTCATAACGCTGTGCTCTGATATTCCCATGCTCGTGTGTTGTACGCGCTTGTGCTAAAACTCACCTTCCTTCGTAGAAGTGCATGCACATACGTGAGCTCACACGGGTGCAATTGCGTGTTTATTAACATCAATTCTCATGTTCTCAGTGTGGAACACTCGTTTAAGGAATTACACAAATTTGTCTGCATATCCAAGCAGGAATTCTTACCCGCATGCACACACAAACATAGATAAACCACCCTGCGTAATCACATGGCCTCCAGCGTAGATTCAAACTTGATTACGTATGAAGGTTTATTGATTTGCTCTTTCTCACTCAAGCCTGCATTCAGGTATAGGCTCATTCGCAGCTGTGCAGCCACGCGGTTTCTCAGACACAAGCATTCTTAGGCACAGACAGTCTCTCACACATAAGCTTATAGATTTATGATTTGTTGTGAGACTGGAAAACAGCTGCTGCAGGCTAATCAAATACAGCAGAAGATTTAATGCAAAATATTGAAAAACACTGTCTGGTAGGAGGGTGAAATTCTGAAAAACATGCTGGTCTCATGGCGCTAGGCCAGTGCAAGAAGATTTGCACCTGGCCATGATAAACGTCAGCAGCGGGTCTGGAGGAGGCTGCTTCACCCTTAGAGGGCTGCCAGATACACGGGCTAAAATTCACATTGGGTTTGGCCCTGCGAATAGGCTACATAAGTTTGAGGCTGTGGTTTTTCAGGGGCACGCAAGCAGAGCTGCTTAGCCTGGACTGATGGGAAAGAAGAGAAGTCCAACTCGAGCCCAAGCTTTGCAGCACGTTGGCAGAGCAGGTTGAAGCTCTCACTACTGCCTCACTTCTGCCCGTCTCTGTGGACAAATGGAAAGCCTGTTTCTCCAGGGCTGACAGTTCAGCACCTTTCACCAGTTCTGCTAAGGCTGCGAAGGCTTGGAAATAATTAACTGCAAAGGAAAGAATTTCATCTCAGGTTTCTGCTGACTGATGACACAGGCAATTTATGATGCCACAAGAAGCTCAGGCTGGGATTATTTCTATGTAACTCCCAACGCTGCTGCTTGGCAGCTTAGTGACTGTGTTGGAAGTGACTGAACTAGATTAATACCTTGTGGATTTGAACTATAAACTTCCACGGGTTTGGAGTTCGGAGGCTCGGCTTAGCTGAGTACGGACTAGAGCTGCGGCACTTGCAACGTCCTCATCTCCCTTTCCCGGTGCCGGTAGGTGGGACTTCTCAGCACAGCTCTCCCCTTTCTCACCCGGCTGGTATGATCTCACTCGTCCATCTCCGAAGGCCGCAAAGGGCTGGGCTGTGAAAATAGCGCGGGATCAGTCTTCAAAGTGTCCTTCCCGTGAAGCCTTGGCTTGGCAGCCTCAGCGGGTCTGTGCCGCCGCTCGCTCTCTGGAAAACGAAGCGAGCGACTCCTGCTTCCTTGGGTGCTAGGCAGAGAAAATGTGATACCTGAGCAGGGCGCTCAGATGTCACGGCTAAAGGACAGGTGTATTTTGTTCCTGGCTGCTCTTGGTCTGCAACAGGAGACGAAAGGCTCCTGCTCCAGTAGCGGTTTCGGCTGCAAAAAGAGATCGCTCTTTTGCAGTTGATGCTTGTGGGTTTAGTCCCTGTTATTTACCTGTATCAGTCTTTCTGACTGGAGACTCCACAGGCTGAACCAGCAAGGTTCTCCGTACACCCTGCCATGAGCTGAGAGAGAAGATTTTCTGAAGAGAAGGACCGTGGGGCAGTGGGGCCAAGCCCACTGACTTTGCAGATGCCTGTCTGCACGATCTTCAGCCAGCAGCTTACCCCCAGTTATTCCTGGTCTATCCTGTCCCCATGGGCTGTGAATACCTCCCTGTCTTTGCTGTGCGTTTTGAGATCGTCAGGTGAACAGTGCCGTTCAATCTGTTCCTTACAGTGAGACGCCAACTGCACATCTACATATTGGTGAACCAACAGCTCTCTGACTCATGGCTGTTGGGCTCCACTCTGCCAAGGAGCCCATATTCCCTTTCTTCGTGGGTAGACAGCCCTGGGTGGCATAAAGTACACATTGAAACACGCCGTCCGGGGATATGAGAAGCATCTGTTCCTTCCAGATGTTCAGTCATCTCGTTGTTTGTTAGGTTTGAGGACAGGAACCCCCTTCAGTTATGTGAGGCACTCGCTGTTCTCAGATGTCCAGGAGAGTGTGTGGGGTGGGGGGAGAATTGGCTTTGTGCGACGCCAGCAAGGAATAGAGGCAGAGGTTTCGTGCTTTTTGGAAAACACTTGAAAGGCCTTTGAGCTCTGGCTAATCTCCATTGTTCGTGTGTTTTCCGGCAGCAGAATGAGGGAGGAAGAACGGAAAGAGGCAAGAGAGTAGAGCTGAGAATTAGAACTGGAAGCCTTTCCCGTGCTCAGGCGAGCTTGGCAGAATCCGTCGTGGCAAATAGAGCTGGATGCAACAGAATCCAGGCTTAAGCTTGGCTCAGATCTTAGACCCAGCAGAGCCTCCTTAGATCTGCAGGAGCTTTGTAAGTAGATGAATGCATTTCAGCCAGCCTCACTGAACCAGACACAAGCGCAGCTGTTGAATTCAGCTGTGGAACAGGGCAGAGGGTAGCGTTGCCCAAATTTGAGGCCTTTTTGCCCACAGTCATTTTATATCTTTCATTTTTTCTACAGTCTTATTTTCTTCTTCCCCTGTAGATCATACAAGACTGTTAGAACTACACATGCATTGCAAGCTTTGACCCATTAATATAGGTAAGCTGAGGCACAAAGCTGCAAAATGACGTGCACAAAGTTGCCAGTAAATGTTTAGCAGAGCTGTGTATTGTACCTGAAATGCACTGCATTCCACATTAAACCTTTAATCCCCTCCTCTCCCAGCACACTGCGTTTTAGCATCGTATGGGCCATTTGCAGTGCAATTTTGGTCTGTCTGCATCATTATATCCTAGCTGACGGGTGGGTAGTTAGAGATACAGGGTTCTCATCTGAGTTTCATTTCTGAAGGAGACATTTCTAAGCGCAGCAATACCTAAAACAGACACGACTTGAGGAATAGAGATGGTGTGGCTCTTTATTTTTCTGTATGGGTTCAACCAGGTATAGATTAGAGCAAGGCCGGAGTAGAAACTTGACATTGGCTAGAGCAGTGCCAGAAGGAGCTGTCCCTTCAGTATATCCCTCCCACTTTGATCCACTGAGGGAAAACACTGTGCAGCCCCCAAACTTTCCCACTCAACACTTGTTCCCTTTCCTCTGCACCAGCAGAAAAGCTTTGTTAAAAAAGAGTCGTTTTCAATTCAAGATTTTAAATGTTTTGTTCCTGACAGTGAGTCAATGATTTTTCCAGTCCCTCCCCCACAATAAACAAGTGCAGGCTGAGTGTGGTCCAGAGGAAAATGTGAGTTACACATGTTCTGGCCACATGCTTCTCCAGTACCAATGATAACCATATGGTGGCTTTCAGACCCCAGCTCTCCAACGAGGAGAAACGTTAGCAAGAATCAGTGCAAGCTCCTGCAGAGTAGATACGTAACCCAGCCTTGCCTGTAGCTGCTTGCATGTGCCCAGCAAACACCTTCACAACCTAGTACGGTTACAGGGCCTTGTTTTGTGGTTCAGCTTCACCTAAGCTGAGGATTGATTGGGCTAATGAGCTTGGCTGAGAAACTCCTGCAGTACAGGAACCCTGTAACAAGCTCTCATCGCTGAGCCCACAGCTCCTATTGCACTTCTCTGCTCCAGCACTTTGTTGGGGAGAGGGAAGCATACTGCCCATCTCCGCTCCTTTCCGTGTGAGCACAGAAACTGTGTTTTCTGTTCTGGGAAAGAAAATTAGAGGGGTTGGGGAAGGGCAGAGATGGGCCTTGGGCTAGTTTCAAGGTTTAGAGGCAAACCAAGTACAATAGGTACATTATAATTTTGGCATCTCACTCATTTAGGATGCGAAATTACTAGCTAGAGCAGTCCATAAATTGCTTGTCACATTTGAGGACTGTCACAGAAGCAACCCTGTCCCAAAACCAGTGCGGGAACCACAGCGTGCAGCAGGCCCCCAGCGCGTGTCATACCACCGTGCCATGGGATGATACTGCTTGCATACCAGGCGTGCAGAGCTCTCGGCTCCTGTAGGTTAGCATCATCATCACCATTTTCTGCAGAGTAATAGGAAAGCCGAAGCCCGGATATCCCAGAAGACAGTATTCCCATCACGACCTAAATACCTTGGAAGACTGGGTCATGGAAGAAAGTCCTCTCACTTTGAGGCTGGAGTCTTCATTTCCCTTTCTCCGAGCTTGCCCTGGCCTTTGCTGGCACACAGTGTGCGAGATTTCCCCATGCATGCTTTCCCATTCCTGTTTGAAAACAGCTAGTCCCTGCAAGCACTCCGTATCTCACTTACCTGAAGGTTCATTGATTATTTTTAGCATAAAATCTCAGCTAGGTAACCTTTGTTAAAGCTAAGCTAAATACACAGCAAACATAAGCTTTACTCAGGCAGCAGTTCACAGGAACTTGGCAGAGGCCTGCCTGCGTTTCAGAATCCTTGTCCTTTTTCTAGATGAAAGCCCTGCAGAAGGATTTGTTTTTCAGACAGAAGGCAAGCCAAGTTGGTGATTTCATCCCAAGGCAGGCTGTGTCAAGCTGGTCCTATTCAAACACGCAGGAAATCAACCTTGGAGCTCGTTCAGAAATGAGGATGGAGAGTGGGGGTAGAGAGGGGGGCCCTGAGGAGGACAAGATCTTGGATTCTGAAACTGAGCTGGGAACAAGCAGGGAAGATACCTGCTGTGAGTGTAGTGCTGTAGGGACCCGTCGCTCACCCTTTGAAGGATTAACTGGCAAAGTTTCAAGTAGCATTTCTTAATTTCCAGGTCTTCCAAGAAGCTATCCCCTCTCTGTCCTCATGGAGCCCTGCGAGGGCCATGCACAGCATCGCTCCAGTAAGAGGTCAGGTGGCTACCACAGGCGAAGGCAAATTTTCCCAGAGTCCCCTCGTCCCAATCCTTTTTTTTTCTGTTTAAAGCAATCATTGGCTAATTAAAGCAGTTGCTTTCTGAGCGTAAATGTGCATTACTGAGGAGGGAAAGAGAGAGAGCTTGCTCTGAACAAGGGAATGGGGAGAAGGGAGAAGGAAGTGGAAAAGAGACTCTTGTGAAGTTGTTCTTTACAAGCTGTTATAATGATCTCCACTTAAACATTTGTAGAGCAGCTATATAACAGCGGTGGTAGAGGGGAGGCAACGGATGGCAGAATTCAGAACATTTGTTCTTGGGTCTGCTACAAAATCACTGACATCTTTGGACAGTCCCTTCCCAAGCAGCACGGGAAGCACGGTGGAGAAAAACTTGGCATAATTTTATCTGCTGCATTTCTGCAGCTGCAAACTTGCCCGTGGATCGGCAAAGTTATCACTCCAAGAACCTCCATCGCTGTGCAGCATTTCGAATACAGCTAATCACATGAGAAATGAGTGAGAGAAACCTGCTTGGGATGTATGTGTGAGTGTGTATAATTCTTCATCCCGAAATAACATCTGCCGGACCTTCTGAGCAAGGCAGGCAGAGTTTGCTGGCGCTGCTAGAAAAAGCTCAGACCTGCCCCTTTGCGCTTACTCTGCCTGCAGAAGAACTTCAAGGACTCCAGTCCTTCCTTTCTAGCAATTGCTTTCATGGATCCAGATTTTAGTGGTTTGGTTTTTTTAAAATCAAGCACTTTCTGATGTGAATAATACCAACAAAATGTTTGCAACTTGGCCTGGAGGATGGGAAAAATGCAGATACCAAAAGCCAAGGCAGTTTCTTAATGTCGATGCTCATTAGGTCCTTTTTAACATTAGTGGCTGGTGCTGGAATCTGCCCACGCAGGCTGGAGGCTGAGGAAATATTATTTGAACACATCTGCTCCAAGAGATACTGTCAGACTGGGGGAGCATCTTGTGGTAATTAGGGGAATTCATTTCCTTATTTAGTCCAGCAGAGTTTTTTCCTGATTGCTTTTTTTTTGGTTTGTGGGATCCTTTAAAATTTTATTTTCTGCATTTTTCTTCAACAACTGAAGGGCTCCCAGGCAATATTAAGACCCTGCGTTCACGTAGCACCTTCTTCCCTGTTGCAAAGCACCTGGCAAAGCTGGGTAAGAAGTATTTCAGAAGTAAAGGAAAAGAAACTTGCAGACACAGGCTCGAAATACAACACAGAGTTGTAGACCATAATTGCCTTTCCGCTTTCCTGTCCCTGCCGTATCTTCTCCCTCCTCCCTCCCCATTTCCCAGCCTACACGTGTGCATCTGCTCTCCAGATAGAAAGCCCCTACAAGACCCCAGCGCCGGGGTTAAAGCAGACCAATTGGCTGCTTTTGACTCTTCTGTCCAAAATGCTGCCCTGAGCTCTCCCCTGATCACTGTTGTTCGAGTGGTCTGCACTTAGTCGTAAAAGAAAGGGCTTGAACCGGATCAGCGCGGCGATGTCCTAGGCCAGAAGTGCCTTCTGCCTCTCCTTTCCGCTGCTCTTGCCAAAGGCAGGGTGGTACCTGTCTTCCCCTACTCAAAACTCAATCCCCCAGCAACTTTCGTCTCCCCATGAGAACTACTTCACAAAATCTTTTAAAGCAGAGGACAGCTTTAAGTCCCCGTCCTTTTTTTCTGAAAATGGGGCCTTTAATATAGTTTCATTAAAAGCTCATTCTGCAGAGCTCATTTGATGTCAGTTTTGCAATTCTGTGCATTTTGTTTCCATTCTTACTCTTTTGTGTGTTTAAATCAGTACATTTCCAAATAAGGTTTTTGTGTGCTCACCGCAGATCTCTGTACGCACTCCTTGAACCTTAATGCTTTTTGTAGCGTTGAGCAGTGACAGGGTTATGTTAACCTCTCTGCTTCACTAGGCACGTTTGTTCCCTCAAAATCAACACAGCAGCTGGAGACACTGACATCTGAAACAGTCCTGGCTCTCTTTATGGCACAGAGTTTCTCTTTGGGCTACGTGGATTGCACGGAGCGCCTTGCAAGGAACACAAGCCAGAAAAGCAGGTGCTCAAGGACGATGAACCCTTAGCTAGGAAAATACAGGCTCTCAGGCTGTTTTCTTGTTGGCCAGTCTGAACAGGCGACTGCTGCCCTCTGAGGCAGAGCTGCGTGGGAAGGCAGGAGCTTGCCAGCGGCTGAGAAGCTGCCCCAAATCAGCTTTTGAGTTAGGACGGGAAGGGTGCGAGTCCTGGTCCATAGCCACCCAAAGGTCCCCACAGAGCAAATATCTAATCCTGGCATCGGAGCTTTAGCGCAGGGAAATGGTGGACTTGCACAGAGCCGGGAGCCAAACACAGGCAGCGTGACTGCCAGTTCGGCTGGCTAACCGGTCATCTGGGAGCCAGCCCACAGGGCAGTTTTATTTGGCGTGGAGGAAGCTGCTTGGGCAGCTGGCTAGATTGGGTGGACATTGCGGGGGGGTGTCTGTACTGGGGACAAGGTGGGTTCACTTCAGGCCAGGCTTGGTTTGGGGCCAGGTGCAGCTCGACCCAAATCTGCCAATTAGGTTAAATATGAGCACCTGGCTGGGCTTAAATACTGCTCCACGGAGAGGAGGGCTGGCTAGCCTTGCCCTCTGCTTGGTGAGCTTCTGTGGCCCTTCCTGGGGAACTGGAAGCTTGAAGGAGAGGAGCTCTAAATGGGAATATGGTTTTGCAGGAGATGAATGTTGGAGACTCTGGCTGAAACTTCTCTGCATCAGATCCAGGAGACCAAACTGTGCTGCTTTCAGGATCCTCTGGTTGGCAACATGCAGGAAAACCAAGGTGGAAAGTGAGTACTACAGCATAATGCTAAAGTACAAATGCTATTTGAATTGGGGTGGGGGGATAAAGCTGTGCAGTGGCTGTATTTTTATCTAATCCCACTCTGGGGAGTAGAGAGCTAGGGAATGCTGCTGGGAGAGGAGGGAAAGGTGTGTGTGTGTTAGTTTTTGAAAAAAACCTTCACTTTGAGAAAGCAAAGGTCATCTAGAAAAAGCCTGAGTTGGGGGCAAGATCTAAGAAACCTGCAAAAGTAATGCAGGGTTTCCCCCCACTCCTTAGTTCCCATTTTCAGCTTGACCAGCTGCTAGAGCCCTTCCTCGGGTGGCCAGGGATCTAGAAGCCCTTTCCTCTCCCTAAAGCAGGGGCAGATAATAACAACAACTGGCTGTCTTGAAGAACCGAAGCTTTTATTGGAGCAGCTCTCCGCTTTGTATCTGGATGAATGTGCTGAGAGGACAACACGATCAAAAGGTGCCCTAAGTGCTGGGAAGATGCAGCTGACGTGAAGGCAGTGAAAGGTAGGGGGAAAAATTTACTTGTGTGAGCTGTTTAAGATGGCTGGGAGGGTGAGGGCACTGCTTTGTTCAGTGCCTTTTGCCTGCGCCACAGTCGTGGTGGTGCTGAGATCTGAATAGTTTTAATTTTATTCCTAATTATCTGTGCTGTGCACAGATCATAAAAACCAGTGATGTGGTTGCCCAGTGGAGATGAAAGCTGCTTACCTGATGTGTACGGTGAATAACAATGAGAATGAAGTTGCACGTTTCGGAATCGTTTCTGCTATTCTAGACGGATGAAGCTCTGCCACGAAATGGTGGATTTCCTTAAGCTTTCTCTGTTTCTTAGCACCCATGTTGTTAATTTTCATAGGACTTTCCCATTTGTTGTTCTCAGCCTTTGGAAGCCAAGTGCTCAGAGGTGATTGCCTGGCATCTGTCCACATTAGTTGTGCAATGGGGAAGATTGTGACCCAGAAGGATGAAATTTGGCAGCTTCGCCTGCGTGTGCTGAGGGGAGGTATGGTTATTGGGGGGGGGTCTCTGAAGTAAGGAGGAGCCTGTGTTACATTCCTAAGTGTAGTTCTGTGCATGGCATGACTAATGGAGAGCCCTCCCGGGATGGGGGGGATGGAGATGGTGGTCATGGGGTCTATGTCTTCAGGAGTCATTTTTGTTGTCTGATACTAAGAAATGAGCGGTTGTCATGGTTACCGGCCTCCCCTTCCTGGTCTTGCCAAATGTCTTCTCTGGAGCCTCGGGCTTGGAGCAGGATTCAGTGTTTCTCTCCTGTTGAGATCACACTCTGATCCAAGCACCTTGAATTTCAAATGTACCTACTTTGGCACGCTGGTGTGATGTTTATGTATGCTTGGGTACCTCAGGAGCCTTTGGTGCCCCTGTTTGTCTTAAGAACAGGAAAGAAGCTAACGCAATAAAAATGACCTATGGGTGTACTTGGAGATGCAGCCCCGTGTTTGCGAGTTGGGCAGCGATGTGGGGTGTCTGGGTGGGCCCGTGGGGTCTCGGTTCCCTGTACGGTGCCTGGCCTCGGGCTCAATACAGGCGGTGCCTCCTGTGGAAAAACTTTAAGGGACCAGCACAGCTCTATCTTCTCGCTCATTCTTGCTTTCTGTGTTCAAACCGCAGCGTGTCTAGTTATGTAGTGACCTGAACCACGGAGGTCAGTCTCTGCAAACATTTTGGCTCGAATCTGACTTTTTTTCCCCTTTTTTCCTTCCCTTTTTCTCTCAATGCTAGTAGAAGAAGCTTGAGTGAGAGGTGAACAGATTAACAAGGTGTCTGTTTGGGGGTTTTTTTTGAGCTGAGTTTGGTTGGCATTGCTTTAGAGAGTGAACTGAGCTTTGAAAAAGGGCTCGTGTGAGTCCCATGCAGCAGGGGGATGGCAGGGATCGCAGCAAGCCATGCTGTAGAAATTCTTGGAGCAGGAGGAAGGTGAAGAGTCTCAAAGGAAATGTGAGGTCATTTCCCTTTTAACATAGTACATTTCAGAGATACTTTAACAATTAATCAATATTGAAATCTGCAGTCCATTATAGGGCTTGGCAATGTGTTATTTTATAGTCTAACAAATGGGAGCCTGCCTGTGCTAATAGGTTGAATCCCTGAGCTACAATAAAGGTTACTATCACATGTTGAGTGATAACTTGCTCCTCCCTGCCTCTTTTGAGATGAGGTCAATTACGGTTACCATCTATGGTAAAGATATCCTTCCAATTAAAATGACGAGGATGCAAGGAATCCACTTTTGCTTTCTTTATTTTAAACTTTAAAAGTAATAATCATTACCAAAAATCTAGGAATGAGGGGCAGGGGAATCTCTCTGCATAGGCAGCCAAGTGTTACAACATAGCTTTGGCTTCAGGCGCCGAGGCCGCTGCTAAGCCCCTTCGTAGCCCATGCTAGAACATCTGGTCCATCTCATAATGGAAGGTCAGCCTGAACAGCCGGGCAACGGAGTCTGGTCCGGACTACTGCACGAGTGCCTAGACTGTGGGGGCTGAACAGCTGCGTCTGGTGTACTGAGCACAGAGCCGGGAGTCTGCATAGCTTGAGCCGCTCCTGGGGAAAGAGCTCAGCTTGCAAGGTCGCGCTGGGAGGCGCAGGCTGCGCATCGGCATCCTCCCTTCCCCTTCTACCCCTGGATGGCTTTGAGCGCCTCTGAGCAGAGTGCTGGACTCGCGGGATGCCTGGGCTTCCCTAGCCCTCCGAACAGGGTCCCGGTGAGGTGTTCTCAGCATGATGTGCACACCTAAGGAGGCCTTGTGGTTAGGGCAGCGATCCCTTTCTACTTTCCTAACTCTATAGCTGGTGATGTTGGCCGGTAGTTATTCCTCTGCCCTGCTTACCTGGTTAAAAACAAGCTTGGGTCTCTCACCCTTTGGATTAACTAACCTGCCCGTCATTTTTCAGGAAGATGTTCGATTTTTCATGTGCACACCCTCTTCATTATCTAAAAAAACCAAATCGTGCTTCTCTAACTTCTGTCTGGAGGCTTCTTTGGAGTAGCGGACAGTGAGCACCCTCTGGCTCTGCTGTTAAGTAACCTGGGCCCCTCTGGAGATGGAGAGGGAATTGACTGCTGCCTCTGCTTTAGGGGTTATCAGGGAACAGTGTCGCTGGAGTGTAAAGGCATTCGTCATTTAATTAGCATTAATAGGGCAATTATTATCTTAATAAAATGACTGATTATGACATTGAAGTTGTATTTGAGGTTTAACAGCTGCAGCAGCCCGACTGAATTGCATGTTTGTTAATCCTCAATGAGGGTGTTCTGTTTCACTGGGTGATGTTTGTTTAACGTGCAATAAGTGTCTTAGTGAATCTCTATTAAAGGCATATGTGGAAACCTTAATTTGAAGCATTACAGAAGAGAGTGAGACTGTTCAATTCATAAAATCCTCTTTAAACACTGTGAGCTCCAAACCCCAGCCAGTGCCAAAGCAAACTGTATCCTGTAAGCTCTGTGCCAGATGTCTCATGTGGGGTATACTCGGGGTCCAAAGAAAATAAGGTCTGAAGGGAACAGTTTGGCCATTGAATCTCCAATCCAGCCTATATAAAGGGGGTTTCGTTTCCATTCAGGAAATACAAACCTCTTCCATATGGATCCTGTTCAAAGTGTGTTTGCTGAACAATTCTTCCCAGCAGCAGTGATTCTCAGTAACACCTACGCCTGTGAGCAGAAACTAGATCTGGTGGGAAGGTTTGGGAAGTATCCTAAACCTCTCTCTGAGTTTCTGAGAAAGAAGAGGCAGCAAATCAGTCGGAGGAGTCTCTGGGTGTTCTGTGTGGCACCAGCTGGTGCCTAGCCTGGAGTTAGGTACCCTAGCTATTCTGGTGGTGTTCTGGGTCTGATGTGAGATGGAAGCCTTAGCAAACCTGAGTTTATCTTTCTTGTGTGTCCTGTGACTTTAGGTAACTTGCCACCGTGGTTCGTTGGGCTCTGGGCAGGCCACCCCAGGATATTGGGGAATTCAATTTCAGGAGACTGAGATGGTGTCCCCGGAGAGCGTGCTTTTGCTCTGAACCTGGCCTGTTCCTTTCTGGGTGCCTCTGTATGGTATTTTGCAGGTAGATGCATGTTCATTTTGCCTGTGTTCGGAGACATTTGGACGTGAACCAGGTCTGAACTGGCACCCTGTAGCAGTGGTGAACTCAGTTAAGAGGTGGGATCCTTTAGTGCTGATTTGGCACGGAATTAGTGCAGCCACAGGACTTCCAGTTGGCTCAGACATAGGCATAGCACATGTATAGACGTGACACAGGCTGTATCTCGAGCTCCTCTGAGTTTTGTGGCAATTCTGCTCCAAATCCAAACGTATGAACTCTGATGCCAACCTTCTGGGCCAGGACCAGGACGTGTGCTCAGCTTTCCTTCCGCCTATCCCTGAGCCCTTCCTGCTGGGCGAGGGAGGGATGGGCAGCCCTGGCAGCCTTCACAGGGTGAGCTGTGTTCGCTTTGGGTGAAATGCAGTAATTAGAGAGGGACCAACGCTTAAGGCTTCTGGGAGCTGTTGCCAGCTTTGCGCTGTTTCCTCAGGTGAGGAGAAGTCATCTCTGTGAAACATATTTGCTGGGGTGAAGCCTTCTGCATGTCTGTATGAGGTCATCTACTGTAATAGTAAGGTCTTCTCTGTTTTCTCATTACAAAGGTGGCTCCGAAGTATTGTCCTGTCTTGGAGAAGGAAACGGAGGGGCTGAGAGGATTGCCTGAGGCTATTTGACGAGGCAGCAGCAGGCTGGCACAGAAGCTGTCTCCTGTCCAAGAGAGGCTATTCAGATCCTGTATGGACAAGACTGCCTTCTCCCTCATCTGTGGCTCCTGTTGTCTCTAACGCAGCTTTCCTTCAGTTGTGGTGTAAGGTATGGTTGAAACAGCTTTCCAGCTTGCTGAGCTCTCCTTGCTGCTCTGACCACGTCCCTGGCCTAGGTGCCAGCAAGCCCAGCAGCAAACGGCAGGGCATACTGCTCCGAGTCTGTAAGAGCTTTGCTTGGGGTGGGAGTCTTGCTGAACACACCCTAGCCGTTGTGTGGGGCTGTAGACCTTGGCACTCCTGGCTAGCAATTTACCTTTCCTTGCTTGTAATCTCTTCAGGGCAACAAGCCAAGCAGGCCCATAGGCATGATCGAAACATGGGATAAATATTCCGAGTGGCTTGATCTATAGGAACAAGCGCACGGGGGAGGGAATGAGTTCATCTCCTCCACACTCTTGGCTGCGGCAGGGCTGTTCCTATATTCCCCCGCGTGCCGCAGTGGGGCGATAAGCTGGTTGCAGGGAGAACTCTCCGTCCCTTCCCTGGAAGAAGAGATTCATCTGAACCTTCCTCCTGGGAGCAGTCCTTGGTAGGCAGCTGAAATTTTCCTTTTCCTCTCATCCCATGACTGCTAGGGAATATCTAGTCCCTTGCATTGTCCAGAATAATTCCACTGTCCAGAGGATTAGTGTGTTTCAGCATCTGTAGGCTGGCTGTTTCCTTTCTTGCACTTTTGAGCTGCTTTCTCCCCAGTTGGTCCCTCCAGCCCTCAATAACTTCTCTTGTTCTTGAAATAGCAGGTTATTGCAGCTTGCCTGCAGGAATACATCTACAATGAAGCAAAGGGCATCTCTGCTCCTTCCCCACCTCTGCCCCAGCCCCGGTGACCGTGGCTGTAGTTGTGCTGTGGAACATGCAGCCCCTCTAAAACACCTCTGGTAACAGAATAAAAATGAAGTGGATCCCCGTGACCTTGACTTCGGTTTGGTGCCTAAACCAGTCTGCAGGCTTTCCAGTCCTATTGACCCCATTTAAAAAAAAAAAAAATACAAAGAAGTTCAAAAGCTTAACAATAGCAAAAGTTGTAAGTACAATTTTTACTGTATACAGTTGCCCAAAGAGGCGGGGTGAAATTGGTGTGAACTCGAGTGCAGCAAGCTGGATCAAGCAGTGTAAAAGGCGCGTGGTGAAAGGTGACACGGTACCCTGTCGTGTTAAAGACATCTCGGATTTCTGGCGCAGAGATGTGGGTAGAAGGGTGAATGATAACTATGTTTGGGGGAGTGAGGTGTTGTTTTTGAGAGGGGAAGAATCTCATTTCTGATGGGAAGTGTTTTGAATTTCACTTGCTTTCCTCTGCTATCTGTTCCCAGCTCAGGCAACTCTTCTGTTCTTCCGTGTGCTTGCCCAGGGCTATTGTATATGACTGTTTAAACAGTGTTTAAACAGCCGTAAGCCTGTTTATTTACTAAGGCTATAAATTATCTTGAAATCAGAATTCATCATCCTGCAAATACCTTGTTTTAACAGGCAGGCTGGCTCTCTGCTAGAATGGCAATGGTAATAGACCTCCTAGCCGCTCTGCCAAGTCTCTGTCAAGGGCAAGTGTCCTTGCATGGGCAATTGCTGCCTGCCAGAGATCCAGGCAGGCCCAGAGGGTTGACTTCTCTTTGTGGGTTTATCTGCTACTGTACTGGGGAATGCAGCGGCCAGTGTGGGTCTCTGATGGATGAACCGTGTGTTCGGGTTATCTTGTGCTTGCTGGGATTTGCTAGGAAACTAATGATCTGTCTAGTCCAGTATCTTCCAGGCATTAGCAGCAGTTGTCTCGAAAGAAAGCACGAGAGGCTGATATTAATCAAGGAATGAGCTTTTCCTAGTGGAGTTTTCTTCCTCACCCCAGCTAGTAATAGGTAAGTCTGTTTCTGAAGCGTGCGGCTCTTCAACAACAACAGAACCAGCAGTACCCTGTTCAGTATTACTGGGGTTGTTTCCTTAACTATTATTTTTTTCTGAGGCCTCAGACTTAGTGAGTAACTGGAAGAATTTGTCTGAAAACGCATAAACATCGCACTTCCACTGTGCAAAGTGCAAATTCCTTGTCAGGTAACTTCTGTCTCAAATGTTTGAGCTTGGAGATTTGACCAGCCAAGATTAAAAGCCGCCAAGGTGGCTGTTGTAAACTCGCTGTCTTTGTGTTGTCCTGGCTGTTGCAGAGGCTGTGGGTTTTCCTGTGGGTGCTGAAGTTTCTTCTCCCGTTAGAAGCCGCTCCTCACCTCAAGCTGAGTGCGGCCCTAGCAGTCCGGGGCCCAAATGCTGTTGTATGAGCTGTGTTGATCGCGTTGACTCCCTCTGGCAGGCTTGGTAGCAACCATTAATCATCTGACTTACCTGTTCTGTGCTGTGTAAGCTATCGCCTCTGCAAATTTCTGGAACCACAGAAACTGGAGATGGGAAAGATCTGAGGTCATCCAACTTCTCCGTTTTCCCCCTATGGGGGAAGGCTTGTTCCCTACACTAAATTTTCCTGTACTGGGTCCAGTTTTAAGTGACTCAAACAGCAGGGTTTTCATCGTTTCCCTTGGGAGCCTGGCAGATTTCTCGCCATGAGAGATGTTTTCCTAATCCTCCACCTGATCTGTTCCCCTCCCCGATTCCAGCATTGAACTGGAAGAGTGGACAGCGCGAAGCTACAGCGGGTTAATGCTCATCAAGTTACTTGAGTACTGGTTAACTCTTTCTGGGTCACTTTGATGCGTGTCCTGAATAAAAAGGCTTTTGAAAAGAGAATGTGATAGTGTCACCATAGTGACGCTTACCTGGAAGACTGGCAAGCATTGATAGTTAGGTAGCGTGAATACCAAGAGCTGTGGTCCTTTATAGGAGTTGCAGGTTTGCAGGGGGTTTTCTTCTATACAATGTAAGTATACCCGCAACTGGTGGGAACTGGGAAGGTCACCCCTGAAACTTTGAACTAAATGGCCAACCAAACACGGGGCAACTGCTGTTTTTATTTTAGGCTTTGCTTGTGCCTAACACTCAGTCAAGAAGCTTGATTTTTCTTAACAAGCTGAGGATTTTCCCACGGATTGCTTTCTTTGCTTATCCTGTCTGTGCTGCCAATGCTGTGTAACTAGTAGCTTGACTGTAATGCTGAAGTAATTCTTAAAATATCGTCTGCTAAATAGATTGGTCATGACGGGATAAAGCCATTTTCCATGAAAGATGAGTGGGATCAGACCTTGGATACGCTGTCAAATGGCAGCCTGTGCAAGAAGGGGGAAATAAACGTTTAAAGCGTGGCCGTGCAAGGGACAAAACTAGAAGCAAGCCTAGTGGTCTACCACTAAGATAATTCCAGAAATATTTAGGGCAGAGTGGAAAGTTGGTAGTGGTTAAGAGGTCTGTGGTGGTGTAATAATTCATGCCATGGGAAGCTTTGGGTTTTCTTGTCGAGGATCACTTGGGAAGCTGTTTTATGGTTTATCTGGAATGAGCAGCGGGGTCTGGAACCCTTATGCTCCACCCTGGTTTGACGAGGCCTAGGGAGCGATGCTGTATTCACACCTCTGCCAGGGAAACAGAGGGTGGTTAGCAGCTCTGTGCTCCCCTCACGGCTCTGTGCCATGCACTGGTCCCGCTAACCTCTGGGTGCAAAGGGAGGAACTGCTGCCTTCGTGGGGAAGAGAGGTTTTTCTGCTCTGACAAGCACTGTGGCCGTGCTGGGGGGGCAAAGCCAAAGAACATGACTAATGGTAACGTAAAGAACCACCTTCCGCGCGGCCTGATTCACCCGATCCTTGCACAGATTCAGTCTTTCCTCCAGGAATGTTTGATAATGCAGCGCACACCGCTGAGATCACCCTTCTGGCAAGTGCCTGCTGTGGTATGAGACCCAGTCATCTGGCAGCACGTTGCTTACTGCAGTCTCCAAGGCAACCCTCCATGCTGCTCTTCTTTGGAAGCTCTGTGTATTCGTAAAGGAGCTCTCATCCTTCTTGCAGTAAGTGCAGCAGATGTGAAAGATTTTACCTGTGCCAATGAACTCTAGACCAGGATGCTGTTGCTCTAAGGAGCGATGCTGCCTTGGGAATTGTGCTTCCCGCTGAAAGACACTGTCCATCCACTCATTGTGTCCCAAAATATCTTTCTCTCCCACTAGTTACCCTCTCTGCGTGCTCTCTGAGCCTGTCGTGTCTGTAGCCAGCTGTGCTTGCACAAAGAGGCTGGGCTGCCCTGAGGATCACTGGCCATCTCCGCTGAGGCAAGACCTTGCAGCACTGCATGTGCTGCAGAAAGGATTCACTCCAGATGACAGGTCCCGAGGTGGATTTACCAGTCCTGCAGTTGTTTGTAGCACTAAAACATTAGTGCTCCTGGTAAGGAAACAACTGAGCTGTGGCTCAGACTGTCGTGTCCCATGGGGGCTTCTCTTGAGCAGAAGCTGCTGGTTGTATTGCTCTGGAGGAACAGCCACTCTCTCTGTTCAGGGTGTTTAAACCTGGCAGTTCAGAGAGGCAATTGCCTGCCTCCAGTGTCCCATAAAGCAGTCCTCTGAACTGCTCTGAGAGAGGCTGTAAATCGGGTAGCGTGGATGCTTTGTCTTCTGACTAGGCCTAATAGATGCTGAATAGAAGCAAGCTCCATCAGTGTGATGCTGACTGCTGCCAAAACCCAGTCTGGAACTGCAAGGCTTGAAGTTTATCTTTCATCTCCTGCAGCTTACTGAGATGCTGCTCTTGTGTTTCCTTTTCAGGTTCATCCATTGGTAATATGGAAATCGGGGTCTGGCATTTTCGTCTTGCTGAGGAGATTGTGCTTTGTTGGGGCGAGCAAGGTAGGGGAAAAACTCTGTATGCTCTTTGTGTGAAAGAACCTCCCTGCTGGCTTGTGTATGGACCTGAGACCAGAGGACTCTGTCCACTTTCATCTGCCTAAAAATGGACGTTTAACGTACCTTCTTGATCTTAGGGTCATCGGTGTGTAGCAGGAGACCCCTATCTCGTCGGAGAAAGCCGAAGCCACTATCTCAGAGTAGCTGGACCATCTGACAGCCGGACTTAAACGAGGTGACGGTAAGAGCTGGCTTAGCCAAAGCATCTCGTGTTCCCTGTGGGTGACAGTGTGCTCCTGAATTATAAAAGCTGCTGTCATTTTTGTCCCCTGCTGTGAGCCCTGGGAGGGAAAGTGCTGGATTAGGTGCAAGCTCTGGTTCACTGCACAGTTGGTTCGCTTGTCTGCTCTGTGTCGAGCGGCAGCTGCTGGGAACCTGCTCCCCTGGAGCTTTCCTACTGCCTTTCTGTCAAAATCTCTGCTCCCAAACCTGGGCAGACCCCCCACCCAGTACACCTCAGTCCCCGCTTTGCTCTCTCGGCCCTGGGTTTCTCCCGAGATGCCTGCCAAGTGCGCTAGACAGCCGGGATGCCGGCGTGTGTTCAGTCAGGCGCTTTCCAGGAACGCTGCGGCGGCTGCCATGTCTGTAAATAGTGTCACTTGATGTTTCCCAAGGGGTGGAGGGGAGAAAAGGCATTTCCCTCTCGCTATCGGGGTGATGCTGCAACACTCACAAGACAGGAGATGGTTCACCCAGTGCATCCAGGATCTGGGCCTGGGGAGGGAGAGAGGGGGGAACCTGCCCTTCCAACCTGCGGAGCCCCAGTTCAGCAGCATGATCTGGACTGGAGTTGCTGGGCAGAGAAACCAAGCAGGGCCGAGGCATTCGGCACTTACAGTAAGCCTTCAGCCCTGATAAGATAAGAGCTTGAGTAACTGTGAGGTAGAAAGTCTGCGTAGTGGATTGAGATCATTGAAGGATGTTATGGAGACAATCCACTTAAAGTCTTGGCTGCTGTGCTGGATTTAATTTTTTCTTTTTTTTCCTCTGCTCATCTCCCCATCAGCAAGCCAGGGAATATGTGTGGGAAACAAATCAACAGACAGACAGTGGCATGTGAAGCGATTCTCCCTGCTGGCACAGATGTGACTGCAACGCAATAATACAAGTGGTGATTTGAAGGCCAAAGATAACTTGCTGCTTTCTTGCTTGCAAGCCCTAAAATGGTTTGGAGGAAGGAGGAGAGAACCTGAGCCTGCTAGTTTGTGAGGGATGTTAGATGCTGCACAGCTGCTTTTTTTATCTAATTGCTTTCTTCAGAGCTCATAAGTAGTGGGGACAGACTAGCGTTACAGCACACGATAGCGTGAACTGATGCTTTACTGCTGGGCAGGCACACGTGTGTGTGCGAAAGGCTGCTGTCTCCCAGATAAGACAAGCCCTAAGATGTCTGTAGAGGTTCCCCCCCCTTCAGCTGTACTGGGGCAGCACGCAGGCTCTCCGTCCCCACGGGGTTTGCTGTGCAAATGCTGGACAAGGAGGAAGCGAGGTCTCCCCTAAACCTTGCCATGCTCAGTTGCAGGAGTGAGCAAGCACTTGGTATAACGGATTTAAAGAAGGATATGATCCTGTACGGTGAGATACAGGTAGTGGGGCTGGCCTTTGTGAGCACAAAGGAGATCTGCTGGTAGAAGGGAGCGAGCAAGGGAGCCGGGGCCTCGTGGCGCGCACCGGCGCCTGGGGCCAGGCAAGCAGAAGGGCAGGAGGCAGGGGAGTGGGGATCGGCCAAGCAGACGGGGAGCTGGCGCGAGACCCGGGGCCGGGAGGGTGGCGGGTGCTGTGCCGCCTGCCAGCAGTGATGGCAGCCCGGGCATGGAGCGGGGTGAGCTGCCGTGCCCGTCGGTCGTGGCCGGAGCGCGGCGGTGGAGCGCACAGAGAGCGTTTCTGTGCAGCCTGCCCTCTGCGGTGTGTCAGTCCGCTGCCCTGCAGCGTGTCTCTCCGAGCAAGACTGAGCCTTAATGCCTTGTCTGGAGAAAACTGACATCTTTTAGGTGGAGAAGAGTAGGAGAGAGTGCTTTATGTGCCCTGGGTCAAATCCTCTTTGACCCCAAAAGGGCTTTTTAAGCACCCAAGACTGCTGTGGGTGTGGAACAGCATGTGGCATCCAAGAGAGCAGGGCTGTGGAGCGGGATGGTGCGTGCAGCTCGCTGCGGAGGCAGAGCCCTAGCCTGGTCCTCTTGCTGCGCACGTCCCCGGGAGCAGCTGGGCTGCCCCAGCCGGGCTGTGTGCGAAGGCTTTCCAAGCAATCGTGTGGGATGTTTTCCTTTGATTCATCGGCTGTAATTCCTCCCGAAGACCTGGCCTGCTTTCCTGGTGGTTTGCCTCCTGCAAGTCATCTGTTCCCACTTGGGACCGGCCGCTCGGGGTCCTGACCTCCAGGCAGCCTTGCCTGGGTTCACTTCCAGGGGATGCAGCCTTTCCTTCCCCCCCGCCCCCATAGGTATCCCGATAGCTCCCAGCAGCATGAAATCCCCTCGGTTCCCTGACCCCCTTGTTTGCGCTGGCTTCCTGGGGTGAGAGGTTGCCCCCAATGATTGCATTGGGTTCCCCGATCTCTTTACTTTTCTCACAGTTTCTAAGACGACCGGTGCGATGAGACGCAAATGTCAGACCCTCTTATATTTTGTGTGCCTGGGGACGAGCCTGACTCTGCTCCACCTCCGAGCTGCTGCTGGATTATACAAACCCCTTGTGTTGCCGCTGTTAACAGTTCCCACCCCCAGTTCGGCAGTGTTTCACCCCAGCTAGCCCCCAGTACAGGCTAGGGCTGGGTCTGTGTTGCCGAAATCCCGTGGTTTCAGAAGTGTACTGCATCAAAATGGAACAGATCAGGCGGAGGCTGATAACGGGTTCCTTTTAATGCGAAACGAGCGGAGGGCTGTTTCGTCTGAGTGCTGAGGCTGAAAGGCTGCAGAGGGGGAATAGTTTGGGAACCGCTAGTGGACTCGGCCGGGGGGGAAAAATATCAGGTGGGCCGCTGGCCATCAGCGAGCTCTTAGCCTGGGACCTTTAACCTGAGGGATGGGACTTTCCGGGCTGATTCAGAGCTGCTTTTCCGCCAAGGCACCTCCTTTAGGCACCTTGCAGGCAAGGCCAGCTGCTGCGAGCTGCCTAGCTCGGCGCTCCATCCAGCGCTGCCTACACTTGTTTCCCTTCCCTGCCCACTCATTCTTTCTTTCTCCTCTTGGCTCCCTCCCCTCTGGCCTTTGGGAGAGGGGTCTGGGGCTTGCAGCCCGCAGCCCTGCCCCTTCGGCGCTTCCCTGGTGATGCTCCAGCCGCCCTTGCGCCTTGGCCGAGAGGGACATCTAGTGGGTTGGGAGCTCAGGGACCTGGCTTTTTTTTTTTAATTTCTCACATTTTAATTTATTTTTAATCCTTACGAAGGGCTGGTTTCCGTAGGAGCAGGAGCTGAGGTCTGAGTAATTCTTCTGCATGGATTGCCTGGGGCAAAGCGGAGCTTTGGTGGGCCAGTTCATGGGGCGTTTCTCTCCCACCTGGCGCTGCGTGAATCTTGGTTGGGGCTCTTGGTTCCCCTGCCGCTCTCGGGAGGTGGCTCTGTCCTAATCCTGTGTCGTGACAAGGTGCGTTGAGCCCTTGGGAGGCCAGCGGGTCGTCACCTGGGTGCTGAAGGAAAGAGGCTGCCTTCAGAGGGGAGCACGCCTGCGAAATGGCTGTGCGATAGCAAAAGGACCTGCTGGTTTCGGATGCATCCAGGTCTCCAAGAGCCTCCCTGCCCCTTGCACGTCTCCCAGCTTCCCCAAGGCAGGGCTGGTCTTTAACTTGATGTTTTGTCTCTTGCTGAAATCCTGCTCTTGGCACTCCTCTCTTCTCGCTCTAATAAGCCAGCAGTAGCAGCAGGGAGGAAAGCGCATGAGGAGAAAGATTTGTGTTCTCGTGCGCGGCTGGGGAACGGCGGGGTTTGTCTGGGGGAGAAACCACATCGGCCTCGCCACCGGAGTGCGGAGCCCGCAGGTCTCTGCTCCTGCGAGGAGCATCCCAGAAGGAAGCAGAGAGGTCTTGTCATAATCTTTTTTTTCCTTTCTAGTACGACAGCGGAGGGAGGCCCCGGCCAGGTTGAGGGAAGCCGCGTTAGGTGCCGGGGGAAGGCTCAGCAGACGCAGCCGTTCCTGCAGCGCGGAGCTTGGCTAGAGAGGGAGAAACATGGGATGAGTGAGAAGGAGCAGCTGCCGGGAGGAAGGAAATCGGATCCTCTTGGGGAAGGACCTTTCCCTTCAGTCTCTGTGCACCCTTCCTGGGGCTCCTGCGTGTCGGCTGCCAGCACCCAAGATGAGAACTGGGCGCTGCTAGCAAGCCGCTTCGATACTTCTCTCCTGACTCCTGTACAAGCCAGGGGGTAGTGGCTGGATGTTTTAGACACCCCTAATTAACGTTAGCTCGCTCTAGCTGGGAGCGAGTCGCAGCTCCGTGTTGGTACCTACCAGTCCTCGGGAGATGGTGAGCGCAAAAGCTGGGCAAGGAGGGCACCAAAGCAGTTGTTGCACTGCTTTTAAAGCAGTGAGCCCTTGCAAAGCTTTGGGGTAGGGTGCTCGCTGTAATGCCTGTTTCCTCCCTCTTCCAGGAGGAATTGCACTTAATTCTTTGTCTGTACAATAGAAATACCCCAGACCAGGTTATCAAACCCTGGAGGCGGATTTAAGGGCACTGGCCTTTCTCTGACAAGGGGAAGGTGACGCTGGAGTCATAGCTGAGCCATCTGTTAATATTCTCGGCTCCCAACCACTTCATCAATATCCCCTTGGCCAAGCTGGAGCCCTCAAGGCCACAATCCAAACAGGACTCTGGAGTTACAGGCACGGTAAATGCATGTCCAAAGCGACGCCAAGAGCGAACGCGGTGGTTTTGTCTGGCCATCGCCCCCCTCTAGCCGGGCTGACGCTGTGAGCTGCAGCGGCGGGAGGAAGGAGCCCTTCATCACAGGTTCGCCGAGAGGCTGCTCGGAGCAGAAGCGAGTGCAGTCTTCCCAGGGAATCGGATCCCGGTTACGTGTGTGTGTTTGGGGCATAAAGGAAATGTGCTGGTAAAAGCAAGGATGAATTTGACATCTGAGCCAAAAAGGCTTTTAAGAAATCGCTCCTGACCCCAATAATTCAGGGCAGATGATACTTGGTGTAGAGCCTCTCTCGGGCGATGGCTGAGAAACGCTGCTGATCCGTGCGCTCCAGCACGCGTGCCATAGGGAAAGGCTGTGCTGGCTGCTCGGAGACCGCCCTGCTGCTGCGGATCTGCCCTGCCTGGGACCGAGCTGGCTTCCTCGAAGCCCCTCGCGTGCTTGGTGCCAGCCGGTCAGCGGGGCTTTTGGGGAGGAAAGCGGCGCTGTGTCGCACCTCGCCGCGGTGGGTTGCGCTTGGTAAAACAAAACCTGTCTGAACACGCTTCGATTTGGCTTTGCTTGCACAGGACTCATGCTTCTGTTGGGAAAAGATCTCCTGCACTCTTCTTGCTCGGCCCAGACGCCCTCCTGGCTGAGAAAGGATCCCAAAGCTGCACGTATGGGTGCGACAGAGTGAGTAAACGTTGCATCTTGTGCTCAGCAGGTGACGGAACATCCCACTGCCATTCTCTTGTGTGCAGGACCAACCGCCGGGCTCCGATGTCTTCGGGTGAGCTGGTCTCCTCTTCTCTTGCATCCAGTCCAGGCAGGACTGTGCTGGGAGTGATGTGATGAAATGGCCAGGGCCACAGCAGGGAGCAGGCACAACTGGACAGATTGGAGGCTGGAAAATCCAGGGGCGAGTGCGATGCTGGGACCTTTGCCAGTAAGACAAGGCGAGGAGGAAAGGGGACAGATTCCCTGCGTGGCTGGGTCGGGGAGAACCTCCTGTCCCCAGGAGGTGGCCTGGGTTTGGCTGGCTGTGATATTTAGCTAGCGGTGCCGTACCAGGCGGGGTGCACAGTCCGGGAGTCGTACACGGAGGAACTGGTGTTCCCAAATCTGCCACGAGATGGGGCGGCCGGCGTGGCAGCCCGCAGTCCCCTTGGCTCCAGGCTGGGGCTGTGAGTGTTGGCCGATTCCAGGAGGCCGGGACAGGGGTGTCCAGGTCAACGCGTGGCTGCCCAGTCCCCCTCGGCGTCCAGCCGAGCGCCTGCAGGAATTCAGGGGTGAGTTCGCCTC
Source organism: Theristicus caerulescens (assembly GCA_020745775.1). Lineage (NCBI taxonomy): Eukaryota > Metazoa > Chordata > Aves > Pelecaniformes > Threskiornithidae > Theristicus > Theristicus caerulescens. The sequence goes on along the minus strand of CM036575.1, from coordinate 2,518,100 downwards.
TGGGGCAAACCGCCAGTCTGTGCAGTGTCCCGCATCTCTTAAACTGCGGCTGTTTGGGAAGGGATCTCCTCGAGTCCCCAGCTGAGGGAAGGCATCATGGGTTTCTGGGCTCTTACTGGTGCCAGTGGCAGAGCCGCTCTGCTCAGGAGGCGTTTTGGGAGGTGGGGAGCAGCAGTTTTGGGGTTTGGCTGACTTTTCTCTTTCCCCATTTCTGTTTTAGTGATACCATCGGCCTGGTCTGGGCTGCGAGGGTCAGACAGATCTACACACAAGGAACGGCCAGCGCAGGACTCATCTGCACCCACCCCAGCGATGAGACGGGAGCGAGGGTCCAGACAGAGGTAGGAAAAGCTGCAGGGAGGGGAGACCCCCGGGCAGGAGGGGCTTTAGCAGTCTGCAGCTTGGGCACGGAAGCAGCAGATTGCTTCAGAGCTGCAAGTTGTGCCTGTAGCCATGTTCTTGCTGCTGCTGGGGAAAACAGAAGTGCTGAGTCCAGCCAGCTTCGGGGAGAAACGCAGCAACGTGCGGCTTGGGGCCCTGGCAGCTTCCTTATGCCAGTGTTGTGTCAGAGATCGGGGGTCAGCGGGCGACCACAGTAAATGCTTCTTTTTTTATGTTGCTGTAGCACTAAGCACAGATATAAAAATGTTCCTTAACTCTGTTTCTGTGTAGAGATTGCTGAGGCATAGATGATCTTCCCATGAGCACTCGTACCCCGGCTTCTGGTGCGCCCTGGACGATACGCCAGCCCTGCCAGCCATCGTTGCCTTGGCAGCCCAATGGTGAGATTGCAAAGCAATTAAACCTCCTTTCTCCAGCAGAAAGAAGCTGTGTGCTGCACCACGTGTCCAGGCTGGACTTTGTCTGCATGCTGGCTGGTTGGTTTGGTTTCTTTTCTTTTCTTTTTATTTTTAAGGGTGCCCAAAACAGCAGAGTGGAGCTGCTGTGTGTGGGAGGGATACAGGATTAAAGTGTTTGACTTTGAGGGGCTCAGCTCCCCACTTAGCATCAGTGCTGCAGATTTCCTGGGTCAGGAACACTTGCCCAGAAGCTCAAGAAGAACCACGCAGCCAGGGTATTAGAAAATATCCCAGTTTATTAAAGCATCTCCGTTTCATGTAGAGTTTTACAAAACAGTGTATGTACAGGCAAGGAGGGGGCTGTAAGAGGTCAAGGGGAGTGTGCTCTTCTCAGGGCAAGGAACAGGATGCATAGAAAAAAGCGATCAAATCAGCACATTCACAAGTCCCACTCTTGTATTTTTCTTGTCGTTGCAGGGGGCGAGCTCCAGGAACGCGTTCAGCTCCTTGCAGCGAGGAAGGGGCCGAGTGCAGCACAGCACAACTCCCCCCAGCTGGAGCTCAGCAGAAGACCCCAGCCTGGTGTTAAGCACAGCGTCTCTAAGGTGGACAACCGTCTATCTGTCTGTCTGCGCACTGTTTCCCTCTGGGTAAGCGAGAGCCTGTTTCAGCCCCACAGCCCTGGACTCGGCGTGAGACAGAGGAGACCACGGCGTGGGACACCACCAAGGGGGGGATCCTGAAGAGGATCCCCAAAACCATGGTAAGAACCTCTTCCCCCCCCCCCCCATGACTGAAGACCAGAGAAAGGGGTGCGGATGGCAGTTTGAAAACAAACGAAGGAGATAGAATATATTCTAAAAGCTTGTTTTTGAACCTGTCCAATAAAGTTTGCCTCGAAACACACAAAGTGTTTGTCTTTTTTTCTTTTTTTTTTTTTAATTTTTTTTTTTTTTTACTAAGTTTAATTTTTATATGTATCTTGAATGACTGCTCATTCAAGTTGTTCAAGCTTACCCAGAGGGGGGAAGTTTCTTATACTCCAAACCTTGATTTCCAAGTGGGAACACTAAGGGCTAAACTAAACCTGCTGTTCGGTACGGAGTCCCAGGCGCTTGCGGCGAGGTAGAGGGAGGGTCGAAGTTCACAGTAGAGGCTGTGCGCTGCCCCGAGGAAGTGACAGTACCAATGTCCTGTGACGGTGTACAAGTCCGTGCAGGGACACGCACGTCCCTAAAGGCCCGTCTGCTCTTTGATCCAGTTGCGCAGGCTGGTGAGCCGGCTGTAAACTCCAGGCTTGTTTCTCTGGGCGCAGCCGTCGCCCCAGCTCACTACGCCGGCCAGGAACATGCGATTGCTGGGCTCCACGCTGACCAGGGGCCCTCCGGAGTCTCCCTGCACAGACACAAACAGTCGCATAAGCACCAACCCAGGACATTTTCCTAATGCAAAGTGATAAACAGAGTAAATCACAACAACTCTGTAATCCTTAACTCCACTCAAAGGCCAAAGAGTCTCAAAATTAACTAAGTCAGCTGTCTGTACAATTTCCTGCCCATTCCCTGCATCAAAATTGTACAGCTATCTAAAACAAATAACTAAAGTATGGCATTAAGAGTCACAGCACGAGAATAAAGAGCTAAACAAGCGGCCTGTCTGGCTAAATAGGGCTCTAAGTAACAAACTGGAGTGTGGTCGCACTGTTCTCCTACCTGGTGAGACGGTTTTGAACCTAAGTCGTGCGTTGGTGGTGTGCAGTTTTTGAGACTAAGTCATGCGTCGACACCATTTGCCGCTCACGCCCGTTCCAGTTTGTCCGTTGTCCAAATCCAGGAGGATCCACGTAGATTTGTTGTGTGGGAATAACAGTGGACGTGCCGGCACCAAAAGGGCTGAGCGAGCGGCCTGTCTCCCTAACTAAGGCTCCTCCTCACAGCAATAAACCCGAGCGCTGGCCTACCTGGCACGCGTCCACGCCGCCCGTCAGGATCCCCACGCACATCATGCGCGGCGTCAGCTGGTCCGTCAGCAGCTGGTTGCACACCGTCTGGTTGATGAGCCGGATTTCTGCTTTCTGCAAAATGGAGGCTCCGCTGCCTGCGAGGAGGGAGGAGCAGCTTAAGTAAAAGCACGCAGCATTTTTAAGCAACATTTCCCTCCCCTGTGCCCTCGTTCGGGCTCTGAACGACCCACTAATTGTCAGCTAAGTTGCAACAACCTGCTTTTTCCTACTGTCGTTTTTCCAGCAGCACCGAGACATTAAATCTGTGCGCTCCTAAGGGAATCTCATTTGATTCCAACCTTGAGGCGAGCCAATATGTTTAAATTGTGTCCAGCCAGCCCCCCTTTTCCCTAAAACCGCGTGCAAAACCAAGGCAACGCCAGCGCTCACCTCCTTCCACGGTCGCTCCCCACCCGGTCACCCACAGGTCCTTGCCCACGGGGAAGTTGTGGGTGGCGTCGGGCAGGCAGATGGGCTGGACGACGGGGGAGAAGGTGACGGGGCTCTGCAGCTCCATCACGGCAATGTCGTAGTCGTAGGTGTAGTCGTTGAAGAAGGGGTGGGAGATGATGCGCTTGATTTTCCGTGTTTGCACGTCGGCGCCCTTGAGGTTGCCTTGGTTGGTCAGGCCCAGGTAGGCCGTCCACAGGCTGGCGTCCGAGTACCTGCGCGAGTCCCAAAAGGCAGGGCAGGGTGAGCCCCGTCTCGCAGACGTCCTAGCTCGCTCTCTTAAACAGTTTCCTAGAAATGCCTGTAAAGACTCTTTTCTCCTACTCAGGCAAATGCCTGAAAATGGAAGCGCAAGCATCGGGGCGTCCTGCCCGGCTCCCACCTACCTGATGCCCTGCAGCTGCAGGAAGCAATGCGCCGCCGACACCAGCCAGCTCTCCGAGACCAGCGAGGCCCCGCAGATGTGGCCCTGGCCCCTGACGTGGAGGCTGACCTGCCACGGCCATTCTCCCACGTCCGAGTTCTGCCCGCCGACGATCCGCGTCTTCCTCGTGAAGGAGCGGATCCCGCAGTCTGGGGCGGGGAAGGAGAAGGGGCGCTCGGTTACTCCTGGTCCCGTGCAGCACCTCCCCTCCCTCCCCTTGGGATATCTCCCACGGCACGAGTGCCCCGTTACCCGGGTCGGGGACGGCTGATGCCATCAGCACGGGAGCACAAACGCTAAATTTGCTAAAACATTTACTGGCCCAGTCAGTAAATGTGCAGACAAACCCCTGTGTTATCTCTGTAAGCCCCCTCTAACCATCTCGAACACCACAGACGCTCCGCGCGCTGCTAAAAAACACAGCTTGGCTATTTTCAGATCAAGCCATCGCACAGAAAAACCCAGGGGCTCTCTTCGCCACACTTCAGTGTTTCTCTAAGGGGCCCGGCCCAGAAACCCGCGTCCCCCCTTCCCCGGGGTACTCACTGCAGTTCTCCTCGTCAGAATTGTCTTCGCAGTCCTGCTTCCCATCGCACTCCGGGTTCTGCTTGCTGATGCAGCGCCCGCTGCGGCATTTGTAGGTGTATTCCTTGCAGGGGACTGTCGCGTGGACCGCTGCAGGCAGAAGGGAGAAGGGTTAACCCCAGTTCTTTCAGGACCCCTTTACCTCTTCTGCCCATCCCCAGGACACGGCCACCCCGTGAAAAAACTGCACGCCAGGACACCCGGCCCCGGGGAAATCTGTAAGAGGCTGCATTGGAGGGGAGGTCCCCTCCGCAGCCCACCCTCACCGCTGCTGCAGCTGCCCTCGTCGCTCCCGTCCCCGCAGTCGTCCTTGCCGTCGCACTGCTGGGCGCTGGGGATGCACTTCCCGTTGTTGCACTTGAAGCTGTCAGCTGCGCAGCCTGGGGAAGAGCAGCAATGAGAGACGGCAGGGCCCAAACCCCACAGCACCTCTGGCACACGGCTGCGTCCATCTCCCTTCACCCCAGACAAGTAAAGCCTCTGCAGCCACAAGATACAAACGCCCAGCTCCTGCGTGCCCAATCTTCTTCTCTAAACCGCTGATTTATGCAGCCCTTTCTTTCCCAAAAGCCTGCGTTTCCTACAGCCCTGCTCATCCTCCTTTCTCTCGCTCGGGGCTCCGGCGTGAGCTCGAGGACGCTGCGGCAGGCCGGCCTTTTGGGTTTCTTGCCTGCTCCTTTTCCAGCACGGCACTCGCCTCCCTCCATCGCCCCTTTCTGCCCGCGGGGTGAGTTACTCACTGCACTGCAGCTCGTCGCTGTTGTCGCCGCAGTCGTTCACGTTGTCGCAGACCCAGAACTTGGGCTTGCACCAGCCGTTCTGGCACCTGAACTGCTGGTCGGTGCAGGCTGAAAAGGGAGAGGGAGAAATCAGGGGGGAGACCTGCAAAGGTGCCTGCGGAGTCGCCGGCGACCCCTCCGCCGTCGCGTCTGCCGCAGCATCACGGGAAAACCTGGGCAGCTCTCGCAACAAGCGCACCCGAAAACAGCACGACGGCTTGGGGCCACGCACACGTATGTAAACACGCAACGCACTGAGGCTATAGCACAGTATTTCCACTGCTCTGGAGAACAAAACTGTTTGGAGGGCTGTAAAGGCTTAGGCAGTTAAGGCTGAACTCGCCTTACGCCAGCCTAACAGCAGCAGGACAGCCAGAGGCAACAGCTCGAGCAAAGCGTCGGCTACAAGCAGTGGGAAAGCACCTGAGGCACCCGGATCACGGTGCTGGCAGCCAGGCCGGCAGCACGCTCTTCCTCACACAGCCCCTTACCTGCAAAGGAGATCCCAAACCAGGGGATCCCGTCCTCTCTAATTAATTTCAGACCAATAATCCAAGAGGAAAACTTGTGGCACAAAGAAACAACTCCTACGTATCACACAGGTTCCAGATGTGCCTGCAATACCTGCCCGGTTTGGTAACGAAATACATCCCTTTATACCACCCAGCTCAGCCAAACCCACCAGAGCCTTGAGGATTAAATAGAAAAACACATTCCCAGCTGGGAGGGACGGGAAAGGGAGGGAGATCCCACTGGGAGAGGGCTAGATTAGCAGGAACCCACAGCTCCTACGCTGGGAAAGGGTCCCAAATTGATCCCCACACCGAGCGCCTCTCCCTCCAGCCTGGAGGAACGCGGCAGCGCCGGTGCTAGCGAGCGAGGCGAGCAGGGAGACCGGCCGCTGATCTGCGAAGCCTCGGCACTAAGAACGAGCCCAAAGCCAATACCCTTCCCGGAACAAGCCAAAAAGCAACAAAGGACAGACTTACTGCAGGATCTCTCGTCGCTGCCGTCTACGCAGTCCAGCCACCCGTCGCAGCGCATGCTTCTGTCGATGCAGCGGCCAGTGTTGCAGGTAAACTGGCCAGGGCAGGCTGAGGGGGAGAAAGGGATAAAATGACACGTGAGCCTTCCAGCCGTCCCCTCCACGTCCCTTCCCCAAAGCACACAACGTCCCCTGTGCCTGCTTCCAGCACCCAGCATTAAAAACACCTTTTCCTCAGAACAGAGCAGGAATACAAGGAGGTTTGCAGGAAAGAAAGACATGCTCCCATCGCCCGGAAAAGCGCGCTGCCCGATTTACAGGGCAGCCTCCGGACCTCAGGCAAATCGGTTCCCCCCACAGCCTCAGGATTTCAACTCACGATCGCTGGAGTCGTAGGACAGGTACTCGGCAGAGAAGCCAGTGTCCGTGTAGGACTGGTCTGAGTGGAACCGGACCTCGATTTTGTTGGTTGTACTGACCACCACAAACTGGGAACGCTCCCCACAGTACCTGCAGGGAGAGAGAGCAAAGGTGAAGGGAGTGCGCTGGGCAGCCCTTCTTCCATCCCTGAACTCGCTGTCAGCACAACGGGTCACTCCACGCACCCGGACAGCTAAGGGCTGCAGGACAGACTCCAGCACGAGCCGCTGGACCTCACGGTCTGCGCACGGGAGCTGAATTTTGCTGCCGTTGGCAGAAGGTTTGGGCCAGGTGCAAACCCCGCCGAGTTGTGACCTTGGAAATGACCGGGAGCGAGTTCGTCCGAATCCCTGCCTGACACAGTGATGTCTCTGATCCACCGCGTCTCTGGGTTTGTCCCGCAGGATCCCATCCCACCACAGGCTGGTAGGAATCGCTTACACAAGCACCACTGCAGGAGCGAGCCAGGGCCACAGATGCAGGTGCTGACTTTGAAACGCTCTCTCTTCAAGAAAGAGTCGGCTCCCTCGCCCCAAAAGTTGGGAAACAACATTGCTCACTTCCCCTACGCAGTACCAAGCTGTCTTTTTGGCCCAGCTTGCTTGTGTAATAGCAAACAGTAAATGTAACAGAACACAACGCAATTCCCCTAACAATGGAGATTTGCTCATTCAAGCAAAGCCACGCCAGATGTTTCTGCCTTTCTGCACGCGAGGTGTGCGATGTGATGTTCCGCAGCATCTGGGGGGACTCGGCTGCTGCACGCAACAAACCCAGGGTCTAAGCCCCAGGACCAAGTGCGCTCCCCCCCTCACCGCGGGGCATCGAGCTACGAGGGCAGGTCAGACCCAAGCACCCTCCTGCCTCATCATATCCCCAAAAGCACGAGCACGCTTGTTCCCGCAGCAAGTTTAAGGCAAGCACGAGGTGCCGTAGCACTAAACGCAGCCCCTCCGGCCGAAGGGCCGAAGCCGCGGGTCGGACAGCGCCTGACACCCACCTCGTGTTGTTGATCTGCACGTAGTCCTTGGTGCAGGAGCTGACCGGGATCCCGGGCTCCAGCACGAAGAACATGTTGAAACGCACCTTCACATTCTTTTTAGAGGGAACCTGCAAAAGGAAGCAGAGTCAGTGGCACCTTGTTTTCTGGAGCACAGAAAATGGGAATAGGTTTCATGGGAAAAGGGTTTGGGGGGAGGACAGAAGGTAACTGAAAAAGGAAAGAAGTCCAGCAGGAAAAGAAACACCTTCCTGAACAGCCACTACGGCTCACGCTGTCATTTGGACAGCTGCTTGGCTCGCTGACCCCAGAATCCCAGATCAAACAAGCACACAGAGGCGGGGCTGAAACCAGACCTCTGTCAACAGTGCCTGTTCTCCCAGGGCAAAAGGCTTCCCCCCCCACCAGTTTTACCAGCCAGTGACTGGCCTGTCCCAAAGCCCGTGTGCTCTAGTGCTTTTTGTGTAAAGCTACAGTTACTGGGGGCTACGCTAAGTGTCACGCGGGGTTCAGGCCTCTCGCAGCCTCTTCTGCCTTTGGCACCAGCTCCTAAAGCCTCCCTCCGGTCACGTCAGACTCTAAGTCTCCAGGCAGCATCTGCTGTGAGCTCGCTTGCGGGGTGTCCCGCATCACCAAGTTCATTTGACAGACTAATCAAGGCAAAGAGAGGGCCTCGTCTTACCTCTATGTTCCAGACACAGTCCATGGCTGGGGGGTAGTGTGCTGGGTAATAGGGAGTCGTGAAGGTGCCGCTCTCTCCTTTCAGAGTCCCGCTGCAGGCTAGAAGATAAGCAAGAAGATGAAAACAGGTTAGAGATGTAAAGAGACGTGGTTTTCCCAAGCCTTAGCTGGCTATCACCCGAGGCAGGAAGGGAGGCAGATGCAACAGTCTCTAACAAGGTTAAGTCGATCTCTGGAGAGAGCAGCTCTGCTCCAAGGCTTGGAGAGAACCCAGGAGATCAATTAGGTGCTTCCTGCATACATCAATCTGCATGTCTAATCCAACATAATTCTTATTTTGCCCTCCTCAGGGGATGTCATTACAGCAGCCAAGAGCACCGTGGGCAAGGCAAGCTCCAAGAGCCAAGATGTGACCTGCTTCCAGGTCTCCCGGCCCTGGAAACACCCCTGGCAAACTGACCGCAGCCACAGCTGCGCCTCCCTCTTCAGCTGCCCGCGGCAGGGAGAGGTAGGGGGGAACTGGGCCAAGGCCTCTGCTCACCCTTCATCTTCGGGAGCTGGAAGAACTCAGCCTTAAAGCCGGGGAATCTCCCCTCCTTGTTGGTAACCAACGTGACGAGCATGACGTTCTGGGAGGAGAGGAAGGTCAGGTTGTAGGAAGGGGCGTAATTCCCACAGAGCCTAGGCAGTCAAGGACAAAATCCGTTAGACACAGCTGCATAGAGAGCCTCAAGCAGCACTCATCGCCCCTGAGCTCAGTTACCAGCAGGACTTCTCAGTACCACCCTGCCACTTCATGCCAGGACTGGGTGCCGTGCACTCACCTGACCAAAGCGTGGGGCTCCACGGGGCTCAGAGAGTTGTACACCTTGACGTAGTCGCCGTCATCTCTGCACTGCTCCAGCTCCAGCGTCTTGAAGGTCAGGCTGATGATGGAGTTGGCGTCCGCCCTCAGCGTCCAGTAGCAGAGCGCGTTGTTGGGGTACGGGCTGTTGGGGAAGCCCGGCGTGGTGAAACTGGTGATCTCCCCCTCCTTGGCGTGCAGGGCAAACATGCAGCTATCTGCCCGGGAGAGCAGGGAAGAGTTAACAAGGCAAACGAGGAGGTTCTGCCCTGCCTTTCCCTGGGATGCAGAGTGCAGCACTTGTAATTCCTCATCTGCCTGCGGGTTGTCCCTGGGCAGATGCCTCTTGCAGGGAGCACCCTTGCTTATCAACCTCCACCTACAAAGTGAGGCACTGGGGAAGGGCAGCCAGGGCCATGCGCTACTGCTAGATAACAACAAGGGCTGTGCCGCAGTCTGGCTGACCCCAAACCAGCTCCGAGCAGCACGTGGAGGTCTGCCTTGCACTCAGAGCACCTCTCTTCAGGCCCTTCCCCACCCCGCAAGGGAAATCGCCACCCCAAAGAGGTCTGGGGACTCACAGAGGCTGTTACGGGACTGAAGAAGAGCTGTACTTACTGTCCCGAGCGGAGTCAGCTATGCTGGGGTCGACAGCTGCAGGAGAAAACAGAGGTGTTGTCATCCTTTGGGCTGTGGAAGTCCCTGGGTGCAAAGCTGAAGCTGTCCCTGGGACCCACATTGATTTGGCCTCGCTTGTGGGGTCTCTCCCTGTAAGGTGGCCAGCGGGAGGCTGCTCCTGCCTGGGCTCCGGGGAGCCGAGTGATCGAGCTTTTCCTCTGCAGGAGGCAGGATTCATCCCTGTCCCTCTCCAGGTGGGCTCAGAGGAGAACACAGAGTTCGAGCGAAGGGGAGCGGGTCCACGCAGCCTCCCCCAGTCCGCATGGCCCATCAAAGCAGTGCTGTGAAAGCCGGGTCCTTACACTCACCCTTAGAGCCGTCCCCGCTGCCGAAGGCCCCCAAGGGAGGGCTGTGACCGGCAGCTTACCCCTCCAGCGAAATGTCCCCCCCAGTCCCACGCAGAGGCCCAGGGGTGGCAGAGCCAGCACTCACGGAAAGCGACGACCGACTCCACCTTCAGCATGGGGTTTCGCAGGCGGGGGTTCAACCTCTGGACCAGGCTCTGCTTGTCCGCCATCGCCCTGTCCAGACTCTTCTCCCGGTACTTGGGGACAAGGAACTCTGACCAGTAGTAGGCAATGACGCTGCCTTCGCTGCAGGGGAAGGGCGATTATGGGGTGAGAGCAAGGACAGACGCGGGAAGGCTCAAGTATCAGAAGAAAAAGGGTCCAGGCTACTTGATGAGCCATTTTTGGAGGATGGCCATGGGAAAGTGAGAGTCTCAATGACAAGTTAAGCAAACTGCGCCCAACAAAGTCCCCTGCCAGCCCGGGGAGTCCCTTTCAAAGCTGCCAGGCACCACCCACTGCTGTTCATAGGGCTCTACTGCACCATACCTTAATTTTCCCGAGACACCTCCCCTCAGCACACAGTGATGAGGACTGGCAGAAAACAATACGCATTTTCAGCTCACTTTTCACTTCCCACCCTTTACTGTGTCGCTCGGGGTGGCTACTGAGGTGCCTCCATCCCCAGCAGCCTGGGAATGAGCGTACATGGCTGGGTGACATCCCAGCATCGCCCTCCGCCACTCCCAGGCAGGGCTCAGACAGCACCTAACACTCACCTGAACGCAGTTATCACTGTCTCTTTGTGGTAAGGGCCAATATCTGCATGATTCTTGTAGATCTCCTCTACCTGAAAGGTTTAAAGAAGAGCGTTCAGCACCTCTAGAAGTGAGGAGGGGGTAAAGGCTAAAGACAGACAGAGCTTCAAGCCTGCTGTGGGAAATCAGAGCACATACCCGGCATCCCTGGCAGCAGGAATCTGCAGGGGCCAAAGAGAGGAAGAGGGAGAGCTGAGAGTCCCCGAGGTACCCAGACCTGCACACCACAGCCTGCTCTGACTCACCCCCGCTCTTCCCCAGGGGAAGCGCAACAAATACCCCAGTCTGATGGGAAAGGCAACACCAGCCACGGCTTCAGCACAAAGGGCAGACTCGCTCCTGCTTCAGCTCCCAACCCTGACTCATCCACTGACCCTGGGATTTGCCCAGGCAGCCTCCCACGGTGCACGCTGGGTGGCAGAGGCAGGGAGGTACCAGGCTGGAGCCGTGACGCCGTGACGCCAAGACCCAGCTTAAAGGCAGGCTCCTTGCACCCAGCCCAGTGCGTCACAGCGAGCGGGGAGAGCTGAGAGGAGCGAGGAAGCTCCAAGCAGTCTTACATGCAGGATCCTCATGGCCACGGGGCAAGAGGAAAAAGTCCTGCTCGCAGGAGGAGGGATGCAAGAAACCTCTTACCGTGCTCTTCACCTTCTGGGCCAGCATGATGAAATCCGGCGAGCTGGAGTTCTCGTAAGCGTCAAGGAAGTCCCAGTTCAGGACCCGTAAGTGGCCATTGAAAACCTTCCGGACGGCCGCGTTCCTGTCTGGAAGGCAACGGATCAGAGGCAGGAAGGGCAGTCAGGGCTGGGAGGACAGCACAGCAGGTCCCCAGTGACAGCAATCGGGGCAGGGGGGTGGAAATGGTGTCCCCCCACTTTCTGGAGCCTTCCCAGAGCTGGAGAGGGCACACGTGAGCAACACGGGATAACGAAGCTTTTCCATGTGGATACACCCCCAGGGTATCACCCTACACGCCACCACCCACCAGACGTCGTACTCACATTTGAAGTGCCAAAACAGGAGGCCGGTGACGAGGGAGATGAGCAGGAAAACAACGATCACGACGGTGACCACCACCCGCCGCTTTGGACCGCGCTTCTCCATCTTCTTGGAGTTCATGGCAGGGAGGAACTCCACCCCTTCCTCCAGGTGGTTCATGTCCTAGGAGAGGAGAGAGGGCAGGACGGTGGAAAGGCTGTTCCCAAGCCTGGTTTGGAGAGGTCCAACCACAAAGCAGTCTAGCGCAGAGCTGCCTGTCCGCAGCAGCTCCCCACCACCGAGAGCACAAGGCATTGCCTCGGCGCCCGCGGCTCCGCAGCCACCCCACGGCAGGACAAACCCTGAAGGCTTTTTGCTTTGCTTTTCCACACACACCCAATTCCTTTTTGGGCCTAATACAAGGTCATCAGCCCAAGTACACTCAGGGGTGATTCCACTCACCCCCCCGTGACCGTGGTAGGTCACGAGCCCGCAACCTGCGAGATCTCTGCCTGCCGGCAGATGAAATTGCAGACAAAAATTCGCCCCTACGAAGCGCTCGCTATGAGGCAGGTGTGTCACCCGCAGCTCGCGGGGCACGGCACGCTATAAATAGCATTCCTGTAAAAGAAGAAACCGAGCTACTTCCTCCCTTTACATTTGCACAACTCTCTGTACGTCTCCTGGGCCAACACAGCACTCCCCTATTTCTGCTCGAGATTTCCGATTCAGCGCAAATACCGATTAAAAGAAAGAAACCAAAAACCAAAGACGAGCACACAAGACATCCCCGCAGCCCACGACCAGCCGGACTCTCAGGACAAGACGTGTTGGGTAATGAAGAGCAGGTCCTAAAGGCAGCCGCCCACGAACGAGGAATGACACCCGTAGCGCACAGCTCTCACTGCCATCACCGCCCACGCTGGGCCGGGTGACGAAGAGGAAGGTCTCTGTCGCAGTGCAAAACCCTCGGTGCCCCGCGGTTTCGCTCTCTCGCAGCTTCGGCTTACCTGCCCTCCATCCTCGCCCTGCTCGCGTACCTGCGCCTCCAGCCTGGGGGGAAATCAGGACGGCTGCAGACCCAGATGTTTTCAGAGGATGCCACGCAGCCCAGAGCATCCTCGGTACAGCAGACGTCGGGGGCCCGGACCCGCAGCCACTGCCCTAGCGCTTCCTCTCCTCCCAGAGGCGGCTAACCGCTGGGGGAGCAGACCACAGCTTCTGCTTTCTTCTTGTGCCTCCCTCAGGTAGGAAGGGCTCTCTGGTGCTGCAAACTGCCCAAACCATGAGGATGCCTCACCTTTCCTTTTTCTTCCCGTTTTCCCCTCTCCCGAGCCTTACCGGGCATCCGGCAGCTTCCTGGGCAGAGGCGCGGGGCTCCGGACGACAGCAAGGACGCCGCAAAGCAAAGTGCCGACTCGCACAAATTCGCTGCATTCAAATGCGTTCCTGCGCTCCGCAAACATGATGCCGGGTCAGATGCTGCCTGTCCTCTCTCAGCCCGGGGCTGAGACAAACATACGCTAACGGCTCAAGCTAATTTGATGCAAATGTCAGAAGCCCCTAAAAGTCAGGAAAAACAACCAGCAAAGGGCATCCTGACGACAGAGGGACCTCTGAGCCCCCTGCGCTCTCCGGCAGACCCAGGCGACGAGCCATCCTCGCTGCACTGCCCGTAGATGCAATGGCTTCACCCCCTGATCTTTCCCAAGCCTCACGTTGCGGGGAAGCCCAGCTCCCACCTGGATCATTCCCCCACTCCTTTTGCCCTTGTCTTCACCCAATCTCTGTCCTCCCCTCCCACCCTCCACACCTCACCACAGCCTCTCCTCCCTCCAGTATTCGCCTGAGGCCCTTTGCAAAAGAAAGGGACAGTGGCAGGCACCTTACCCTACATTTTTGTAAAGGACTCTAAGTTGAACCCTCTGCAAAAACACTTACCAGAAGGCCACCAAGACCAGAGCAACCTACGAGTTTTTGTACCATCTGCTCTCAGAATAATCTGCGTTTATCATTTTTACAGCTCTCCACTACAGCACGGGGAAGGCAGCCTTCGTTCGTTTGTGAGATTTACTGCCTAAGGCTGGGCAAAAAGAAACCAACGTGAAGCACACCATCTCCGAGGTGCCAGGCTGCTTCTGTCACCAACATCCAGCCACCGCCAGAAGAAACAAAAGCCCTAGCAGGGCCACAGAGGACAATCCCGCGGGGGATGCTCTGATTCCTGTTTGGCTTCCATGACCATACAGGAAAAACTTGAAAACATAACCCAAGGAAACTTCAAAACAGAAGACACGCAGAATAAAGCTTAAACACATACAGACATCCTACATCAAGAAACTCCTCAATCAAAGTCAAGATTGCCTGGAGTCTGACGCACCATCTTTGCAACAGCCATCTGGCTCCCATCGGGTTCCAAATCATGCAAGAAATCCCCCCAAACCAGGTAAAGAGAGGAAATCGGTCACAAATCTCGCAACCATCTCCCCTCTCCCACCGTGGGGCTGCTTGCAATGCCAAGTCTTCCCAGGACTTCCAATACATTGCTGCTGTTAGCAGAAAGAAAAGTATTTAATTATCTTCTAGCATCTGCAGGAGCCTGTGGCAAGAAAACAACCGGAGGGGCTTAAATGATGTATCTGTTCACACAGCAGCAGCTTTCCCAGACTTCCTGGGGTCAGCGAGGAAGAACCATCTGCCCCCAGCTCGCCGGGGAAAGACAGCATCTCTGTGTGCTCTGAGTAACAATTTTTGGGCACGAGCTGTTCGATCTTGGCCTTAATAACACGCTCCCCTGGCAGGCTGAATTCAGCTAGATGGCATTTCTTCCCTGAAAGAGGGATCGTGCACTTCTTGCACGAGAGGCGTAACGTCACAGGGGGGTAGCAGCAGCAAAATGAAATAGGGTCTCCACTGGCTACCGGGAGAGCAAAGAAAACCCTGTTTTCAAATAGCGTGCCCTTCGGCTGAGGGTGCCTTCAGCCCTCTGCAAAATTCCCCAGATTCAGTTTCACCAAACTGCCAGGAAAAAAATGGGCTCAGCTGCAAGCAGGAGATACTGCTGAACAAGGCCGGGCTGCACAACACCGTGGCTGATGCATTTAACAGCCTCTTTGAGCTAAAGGTTGTGTCTTTGCAGAGAGAAAACGCTCAGATGGGAGCAACTAATGAGTGTGATTAAATCAGAAGGAAAACACAGCTCCCCTCGGCCTCCATCCCGTACAACCACACGCACCGCTCCTGCGGCTGCAGCGCGACCAAAGGAAGTTAGGCAAGAAAACTCACCATCTGACCTTTCTTTAGACAATTTCTCTGCTCGTCTTGGAAAAACAAGGATGAAAGATCTTAACCCTGCGAGAGTTTACAGCATGCCTGTGTCAGTTTGTTCTTGCTCCAAAGGTGAGACGGCAGTGACACCCACAGCACCAAGAGAAGATAAAGGAGTGGGGGGACTCCTAGGGAGGTTATTTTTGTTATTACTCCTGTACGAGGTGCATAAGCAGCCACTGACACTCTTACTTGCCAGAAGTTACCCAGTGATTAGGGGCAGATACGGGACTGGATCCAAAGAGGTCTCCCTCCCTGCCCTCTGTTTCGTATTCCAGATCTCATCCTCTCCCATCCTCATACCTTCTGTACACCATTATATTCCTCAGCCCATTCTGACGCTTGTGTGAAGCTGCTGTCGCATGTCGCAGCCTGGGGAAGCAACAGCGATTCCTGCAAACTCTCTTCTCAACAGAAGGCAAAGGATCTGAAGCATCCCCCAAGCACTACAGGAATGCTGAATCAGGCCGTGCCGGGAAGGCTTCAGACGAGGCCCCGTGTCCTGACCTCTGAGTAAGAGGCTGAATCTTCCTTGCCCACACTCAGCACCAAAAGCACCCATTTGACCTTAGTACCAGACTGTCTGTGCCCAAACTGCGCAGCTCAGCCTCCGCTCCGCTCATGCACATCCCCTTCGCTGCCGCCACTCCTGCCCGTCGGGGAAAAATACCTCCTCTGCAGTGCCGGTCACCATCCTCTAAGCCAGGCAGAAACCAGATGGAACCAAAAGCAAGAGAGGCTCGAAAGATCATAGTCAAATCAAGCAAAAGACAACCACAGTCTTTAATCTTTAGCTAACGGTCGCTGCACATTTCCCTGGCGCGTACTGAACAGTCCATCGCAACAGCAGACGTAAACCAGAGAGGATCTGAAAGCTCGTCCTGCTCTCACCTTGTCCATGATTCTCTGAGAAACAGTCTCTAGCACAAAGTGACTCAAGGTCTGACTCTCTCGCCCTTCTCGAGGAAATTACTCCAATAAACATTATTAACAGAAAACCCTCCTTGATATTCTCTCCGCCTTAGTCACGGGCTGTTACTTCCTCGTGCTCCTCCTCGCTCAGCCCTCGCCGTCACCGCGGGGCTCCCCGACGCAGGATGGGAGGTTTCTGGTCACGGCGTCGGCACGGCTGCCGCAGCCACGCGGTGCCCTGGCAGAAAAGCCACATGCCAATCAAGTGAAAGGGTCTGAAAGACGTTGCCCCATTTCTTCCGCGCCTCAGTTTCCCCAGGAGCGCAGACTCCGTGAGGAAACCTGGAAAAGGAGTGCGCACAAATAGATTTATACAGCGCTTGGAGGTCTCCTGCATGGAACTCCTCCACGCAGAGAGCTCAGGGAGAAGTCCTGTGCGTAAGCAAACCTTCCCATTCCACCTCCGTAAGCTAGCCACACGATATATTTTTAGACAGCAACCGTACTCTGCCAGACTGGACAAACCAGATGCAGAAGTGACTAATTCTGTCAGCAGGAAATTCAGCAGGCACATGGGGATGGTGGGAACTGCCAGTCGACTCTGGACTGGAGATACTTACCGGAAAGCAGAGCTATCCTCCTGCAAAGCGGGATGGCAGAAAGGCTAGGACGTGCCACAGAGTACGGCTCTCCAGCAAGAAGGTTTCTGGCATGCATACAAAGCGGGAGGCCATCTGGGATCAGCATCTCCCATAGGGGCTGATTTCTGGCTGCTTTGGCGGTTCCAGCAAGACAGCGTGATGTGTCCCGGGCACCAAGGGCCCCCACTGCACCGCTCTCCTCCAAAATGGGTGCTCCACCTCTCACTCGGTGTCTGCCTCTGCTTCACTGGACCCTGACCCACAGGACTGGGCTGCTGGCCATTAGTTTCACCTGTCCCTTATTACCCTGGGTTCATTTGTTTGTCCAGCACAAGGCAGCTGTGAGGTTCAGCTGCTTCCCTTGAAGTTTAGCACATTCCAGCCTCAGCTGGTCTGCCACAGGACTGCCCAGGGCCAAAGCTGTACAGATCACAGAAGGTAAGAGGGATGTGCAGCCGAGGCAGCCTCACTGCAGAAGACCCGCTGTCTGGCACTAATGTACACAGCCAAGAAAAGGAACCCGTAAAATACAGACTTTGAGGTGGCCCGGGGAGGTCTCGGATGAAGCAGAGTCATCGGACTGCGCGGTTAGACTCTTGCCAGGTAATTACACCCTGCAGATCCCAGCCTGTGTATCCAAGAGGCAATTCCTACCTCCCCTTTCCCAGCCACACCTGCCTCAGGTGATGTTCAATAAAAACTAAAACAAATATCACATGAATGAAATCCATCGACTCATCAACCAGCTCAGGACACGGCCAGCAAGCCGGGCTCAGAGCTTGGGACACCCCAGCCTTTGAGATCAACGGGGTGGGCTCGTGCAGTGCAGAAAGAGCCAGGGAAGTTATATTTTCAAAACCTGAGGTTTCCCAGATCATACTGAAAGCTAACACCAGCTTTGTGGTGCTGGCATAAGGGGAAACAGCCTGTTTACCATATGAAAAAAAAAAAAGACCGAAAAGCGCACATGGTGTGCACAGCGTGCAACTCGCTTCACCCAAGTAGCTCGAGTACAGCTACACAGCTCTTGAGATCAACTCCTGCACCGACTCTTGCTGCAAACCCTGGGACTCCTCCAGGAAGAGATCTGATAAGAATAATCTTCTCGCTTCTCATCTTATTCTTGATAAGAAATACACGGAAACAGCACGCATGAGAGCCTAGTTTCCGTAAGGCATATTTGTGCTGTGCTGCTCCAACATGGGCAGTAAAGCACGGAAGAAACCTTGCCAGCCTATTATTTTTCGTCTTCAGTTCCTTATGAAGGGCAATGACACCATAAAACGATGACATCAGAACTAACGAGGGAATATGGAGCAGGAAACAGAGGACAGGGAGTCCTCCAGACTGTCTACCTTCCAGGCACAGAGGGCGAGTGCAAGAGTGAAAGATACCAGTCACACACCCCTATTTCACACACCAATTTCAGGCCTCTACAGTATTCAATCGTCTTGTGACCATCCTGAGTCATACGAGAAACCAAATTCCTTTAGGTTTATTACAGAAGAAACTAAAGTTAATGTTTGCACAGGACAGCAGAGGCTTGGCCTGCTGCCCCGCACCAGGCTTATCAGTGCAGCTGTGTCATGCGACACAGCAGCTCAAAAAGCGACCACGCTTCCGATCGTGTTTCTGTTGTAGCAGAGACTTTTACATGTAAGACTTAGCAATTCTTGGGGAGAAGTGGGAAATAAAGCCACCTTACAGGCCTGATAAACGTAGCTACGAGCCACGAAATTCCTCCCTACAACACGCTTATGTCCCAAGACCAGAAAAGAAACATGCCACAGATGCAAACAGCTTATTTAAAACACTCTCGCATCTTTCCTGGTACAGAAAGTACTGTCTGAGCAACAAAAACGCCCTCCAGCAGCCTAACAAAAACAGCTGCGCTCCAGACCTCGATGAAACACTCCCCGCTCATCATTACATTTCGCCCACGCTCTTGACTGACTCTTGTATAGCTTTGAGGTGGATCTGGCCCGCGGCATTTGAATGTTTGGAGCCGACAGCGGCGGAAACACCAGCATCTCGACCGGGCAAAGCCTCTGTCTGGCAAACCCATCCCTCTTAGCTGCTCCCTCCTCCGCCCCAGCCTATCGCCCGGGTATCGCAGCGCGTTATTTGCAAGGCTAGCCCCGGCGGCCTTTGGATGGAAATGGCTTATTTTACCCTGGGCAAGGCGAGAACCTTTGGTCCGATACCTTCCCCACAGCCAGGCCCTCAAAAACGCTCTTGCTGCTCCCTCAATGGTTTTACAAAGTGATCTTTTGTTTGCTGAGCAAAGGTCTGGCGCGCTCTCCATCGGCCTCAGCTTTTTTCTCATCGTGCCTTCCTTATCCTTGTTTGCCTTTGGCACCAACAGCAGCAAAACTGGCCTGAGCAGCAGCTCACCCACCAGCCGCTACCCGAGAGAAAAGCTCTACACCTTTCCAAGGAAAAGGAGTAGCTTCTCCTCACTGTTCCCAAGAACTGTCACAGCTCCTTCCCTGCTGCAGGAGGAGACGCAGTCATTGTAAAACAACTCACATTTGCTCTGCTGTCATATTTATAGGGAGCCAAGTCCAATGACAGTCGGTCCATGAGGGACAAACTCCTCGGGCTGTTTACTGCCAGGAAGGCAGGTACCGTCCTCGGGGAGGTCCTCCTGGATCAGATCAGCTCCTCTTGAACTGATGGAGGGGGAAAACTGATCCAGAACCAGGGGAAAGGACCTGGCACGCCGCTGCCCCGGCACGAAGGGACTCGCTCGAGCGCTCAGCCCTGCCGTAAAGACACACCAGCATGCAAACCTACCTTCTGGCAAGAGAACAAGCCGGGCCGGGAAGATCGTGCTG
Organism: Theristicus caerulescens; assembly: GCA_020745775.1. Lineage (NCBI taxonomy): Eukaryota > Metazoa > Chordata > Aves > Pelecaniformes > Threskiornithidae > Theristicus > Theristicus caerulescens. Next base: position 2,498,652 of record CM036575.1, on the reverse strand, counting down.
CACACAACAGTGTCACCCCGACCCGGCCAGGGAACAAGGAGCTCGAGCTGAACAGCATCAGCAAGAGCATCTCCTTCCCGCTCCTGGCAGTCACCGCAGCCCTGACACAGGCAGGACAGCGGGGCTGGAGGCAAGGGAAACTTTTTCTTGCTGTAGGCCAGCTTTCTGATCGGTGCTAAAACTGCCAGCTCCTTTGCCGCTGCCAGATAACAACCGCTAAAGCCAGGCCTCAGAGACCGACACCAGGCAGCCTGCAGGTGAGCTGGAAAGCGCTGCTGTCGTGCTTTCAACTGTCGTGCCCAGTGTTGAAACAGCTCTGCGGCACAGAACAGGCTCTGGAGGTGCAACCCAAACCCACCAGTCCCTGCCCGACCCTCAGCCAGGAAGACCTACACGAAAAGCCAAGACTGCAGCTTAAGCTCGCTCAAGTTTCAAAGCACACTGATAATGCATCGGTTAATTAACAAAGCCCCAAAGCCCTCAGTTAAAGTCAGACCTTCTGACGGCTTGAACAGGTTTAGTTAGATCTGTTGCTAAACAACTCGGACCCACGCGCTGCAAACAATTCACCTCCGCGTAGTTTATCTCTACTCTCATCCCCAGCGCCTAGCTTAAGCCGAAATCAAAACGGTCAGAGCGATGTTAGCGCTGACATCGAGGCGGTCCAACACCGGCACAGACCGCTGCATCGCGACGGGTGGGGATTTCCACTTTCCCAAAGCTGTTTTTCCTTTTTCTGCTCCGCTGGGCTTGGCAGCGTCCCCCAAACGGGTTCCTCTGACCTCACCCGATGGCAGAGGGGGAGCGGGAGCTCCCCCGCTTCCCGAGGGATCCGGAGCCGCCCCGGTCAGCCCTGACCCGTGAGGCTCAAAGGAACCGGAGCGAGCGGAGGACGAGGCAGCTCAGCGAAAGGCTGACTGCTTTTGGGAGAGCCCCGCCACCCCCCCGGCACCGGGTGCCGCTCTCACCTGCGGTTGGGCGCTGTACCTCATGCCGGCACCGGCGGCCGTGGGGTCCTGCAACATGGCGAGAGCGGCTGCCGCGCCGGCTCAGGCCGCCATGGCGTGGTTGCTCCTCGCCTCGGCACGGCTCGGCACGGCTCGGCACGGTGCCCAGCCCCTCCTCTCCGCGCTCCTGGCAGGTGCGGGAAGCAGGAAACACCCCGCGGGTCCCCCGACGCTCCCGTGTCCAGCTGCGGCCGCAGGGAAATTAAGGAAAACGTCGTGCCCGAAAAGCCGTGCCCAAAAGCCCCGCGCAGGCTCCGCATCATCCAAAAAGACCCTTTTGCCGTGTGCTTTGCTTTAGTAAATGAAACCAGAAAAATCTGTCTTTTACCAACACAAGCTGCCCCGCAGCCAGCAGGAGGGCTTGCTAGCACTCATGTAGACAACAGCTTGTAGGGCAAAGCTTTATGTACCCAAGGTCTTATCCCTTCTCGGCTGACGACGACTAGCAGGCTATGAAACCGCGCTGCAAAGAGGGCACAGTCCAGCACGCACGGGCACTTTTGCCCCAGGGACAAGCCCGCTGTTCCCAAAAACATTTGGTGCGCTCAGGGGCTGCCAAAGCAAAATATTCCCTCTATCCCAGCCTGAAACCTGCTCTCAGCTAGGCTACAGCACTTCAGGAATGAGCCAGCTCTTACCAAACAGAGCAGACCAGATGCAAAATGACGAGCAACGCAGCACTCCAGCAGAAACCGCACGTGTATCCAAACCTGGCACTCGGAGTGTTGCTCACATACCAGCAACAGCTCCCGGGGACTCTGTGGTCTAATATTAAACAGTGCCCCCAGAGAAGAAAAGGAGGGACCAGCGGCAAAGCCCTGGGTTTTGAGAATGCTCTAAGGCAGGTTTGGAAGAGGGCTTTTAACACTGAAACCTGCGTTCCTGTCACAGCCTTACTCCATCATTTTCCCCTTCTTGGAAAGATGACTTCCCCCCCCCTCCAATATTTAGATTTCTCACATTCAAGAGTAAGTCAAGATTAAAGATAGCGGGACCAACATCATCCTTCTTGGAAAGGATCTTCCCTTCTCTGTCTTACGTGTCTATACCAACATGTGATACGCCCGACAATCTATCTGAAGGCTGAACCGGCCATCCCACTGCTGATCTGAACCCCTTTACGCCAACTGCATCCAGCCCTGAAACTGAGTTTTTCCACATCTGAACATTCAAATGTCCCAGAAAGCTGTTTTTGGTGTAACAGGAGCTGCCCGCTGATTCACATGCCGCAGGGAGATGCTTGCTGGGTTACCTTTGCTTCCCCTTGCTCTAAAATGTCTCCTGCAGAGCGCAAGATTTGCGTCCCTTTTGCAGGTGTTTCTCTGGGGAAAAAAGAGACGGTGTCAGGTCTCTCATCCTGCTGTTTTCTCTTTAGGTGAAAAATACAACATAACTCCTGTGCTCTTACAGAAATGCTTGTGCTACCGCCTTCCCTGCTCCCTCAGCTACCAGAATCCCACTCACTCGCCGAGCACGGCACAGCAGGAAGTATCTCCGGATTGAAGGTATTCCCCTTCAAAAGCTGGCTTTGTTAGTCAACCTGCTGAAACTACCCGCCTGGCTGATGTCAGGAGCTGCTCTCAGCCCTCCCGCTGATGCCCAACCCTGCCCAGCGCTCTAGTTTTGCAGCCACTCCCTACCTGGCTGACTACGGTGCTCCAGCCTGACTTAATACCCCCATGAAACAGCATATTTTAGGTATAAAGCAGCTAAGTGCGAGCTGAACCACTGCTCTTTGTTTCTGCAAGTTTCTCCTCTTCGGCATATCAACTCATCTCCTCCAGGCAGGTGCCAGGCAAACACCCGTGCTCTGGGATGTGGTTAATGAGGGCAAGATGCAGACTCACTCTTTGAGGCCTGTGGTGTCTCACGCAAAGATCCACAGCTCTCGGCTTCACGCAGAGCTGCGAACGCCCAGTGTTTCCTGTCATTCAAGCCACCGACATTTTACAAACTAATTCATTAGCCCAACCGGCTCTTTGAACAAGGGGATGCGATCACCATGGGGAAAAAAAGAAAGCAATACACATGCTAAATATAAAATATTATACAGCTGGGAGGCAGCTGGTTTAGAGCCCTAAACGATAGGATTCCTGTTTCTCTGCTGCTGAAGCAGTGACTTAGTTTGTGGTTGTGTTTCTAAGTCACCACGGTAGATGAGGGCCCCCGCTTTCCGCGCACCGTACAGTCCCAAAACGTCAAAGCAGCAATTCCCAATAAGCGGTCTGCCACGTGCTTTTGCGGTAAGACGCTTCCATGTGTCTCTCTGGTCTGACTGAAGGATGCTGAGCCCAGCCAAGTCACCATGAAGAAAGATGTAACTGAAGCAGAAAGATCAAGCCACTTACCCACGTGCAATGGCAGCAGTCAGCAACAAACAAAGCCTCTGTTTCTTCCCCACTGGTATCAGTTCATTCAATAAAAGCTGTCACCTCCTCCTCCTCACGTTGTCTCTTCGTATCAGCGTGGCCACAACAGCATTAAGTCGAGGTTTAACACGCCTTTAGGAGGAAGAAGAGCACTCGCTTTAGGCACCGCTGAAATCTGAGAGCCAAGTCCGTCTTTGCCAGAACTGTACACAAGTTGCAAGAGCTAGACCTCCGTGAGCTCGACCCCCAGGAAAATCCCAGAGGAGCCAGGGATTAGCTGCAGGAGCAGCAAACACTGTCTCAACAGGCAGGGTACTTCCGCATCAGCTCCCAGCCCTGGGAATGCCATCCACGTGAAAGAAGGGAAAACGTAGCTGCTTACATAAGGAATGACGGCAGGCTGCCTGCAGGGAAAAAGTCTTCTGCTGGAGGCAGCTCCCAGTAATTCTACCTCCGCAAAGGAGCACCATCCATCCGCACCGCCACCCCAGCGAAGGGCCGGATTCAGTCAGTGACAAAGGGTTTTCCTCCCCGCAGTGTGTCCCAAGGAGTCTGTTCCCAGTGTGACTCCTAAATTCAAATTTCACCGACGGTGCCCTCCCACCCAGATTCCTGCCAGACAACCCCGAAACCACCCCATCTCTGTCTGCAGCTAAAACGTTCAATCCGGTCTGGCAACTTCCACAGCGATACAAAAGATTGGGAGAGAGATAAAACTCACAGGGTGTCCTGTTACTTTGCATTCCAAAGAGTAAATAAAAGGCTGATTCAGTGGGAGGAGAGGAAAACGTCATCCAGAAGCCCTGTGGTTTCCAGCTGAACCGGCAGCCCCCGGAGAGCAAAGGTGAACACTGGGGACCGCTCCACTGGACCTGCACGGGGACAGCTCTTCCTGCTTTCTGGCCCGAGGCAAGTTGTCTTGGTATGATTCAGGCTCTCCATCTGTAATGCAAGGAGAATAATTACTGACTTTGGAGAATGGGACCTGTAAAAGTGCAATGAGTTGCCCTCAATTGGCCACATGCTGCTCTGAGGCAGAGCCGAGCGGTGGTGCTGCTTTTCAGAAAGCTGTTCAAGGATTACTCTGTAATTTGGATGGGAACTTATCCTTTGATCTCAAATGTTTCTCTCAAGAGCTCTGGAGTGAGAGCCCTGCTTCCAAAACATGACTTTGGCAGGGATCACAAGTAGCTTTGCCCTCCTCAGATGATGAAAGCTGGCCAGAGCAAAGGGCACTAGTGACCAGCTCCATCCTGTGGAAGGTACGGGCGTGAGCGGCGAGCAAAGGATGTGACAGTGTACAACAAGCTTGCGATGAGAAAGTCTGCCCTCAGCCCTCCAACGCTTCCCAGACGGCTGAGACATGATTTCAAAATTAAGGCGGATCGTTTCTTGTGCCTCTGTTGCCAATGGTGCCGGCCACCCGACAGTCGTGGGACTCCAACGGGAATCCAAAGCCCTCAGAAACACACCACGGGATGTAAGCTTGCTCCAGGACTGTACTACTAGCCGGGTCTCTTTCTTGAGCTCCTCCGTGGCTCATGAAAGCAGACAGCCTCTTTTTTGTGAGCTCTGAATCAGCAACAGCAGGGTTTGCCAGCCACGCTGTAAGTGCAACAGAGTGGACAGGCTTGATTGCCTGGTTTCTGGCACTGCGTATTTTGAAACCTGGCTTCACGCGCAGTCACGCCCAAGATTCAAAGTCAGTTAAGGTCCTGTCTGCCTAACGAGCTGCAAATGCGTAAGCTGAGGCCATGACCTAGCTGGGGAGAGAGATGCAGACAATGCTTTGGAATTACCCCTTTCTCTTTGGTTTATTACAAACAAGTAGAGCTGCCCCGTGCTCACCTGCCTTGCCACCTCATTTTCCACAGAAAATAGAAGTTCAGACTTTGCGTTGGTGTTACTTCAGCTGCTTACAACCCAAACAAAAAAGACGCAGCTTTGACTTTTCACTTATTCCTCTTATTTCCCTCACTTTGTCGGTGCAGAGGCCAAAGGGATGTGGCATGGGGTTTTTTGCTGGTTTATGGTCCAGCTCCTACTGTCTTTCAGACAATTAATTGCCTGATGTTCTTCCAGCTGTCTCTCTAGCGGGGCATGGTAAGACTGAGCATGCTGTTATTACGTCCAGCCTAAAGCAGGAAAACTGGCTGCAAACTTACGCCCGGAGTTCAGTCTGTCAGAGGTGAGAAGCAATACGTGCTCTCCTAGACGATGCTAGTCCTCTCCGGGTTGAGCTGGCAGGCTGGATGAAACACCGTGCTGACTGGATCAGGCTTGCAGACCTGCTCAAGTCCATTCTCCACCCCAAAAGTAGGATCGCTATGTATAACGTTTGTCTGAAACTCCCCTCCTCCCAAGACAATCTATTCTAGCATTAAGGTGCCCCTACTTTCTGTGAGTTTTCATAACATCCAACCTAGATCTCCCTCACTGCATAAAAAATTGCTAAGCTCTGACTTATTTTCCCATGGCTCTTCTACCAGATGTCTGAAGCTCAGGCGTTTGTTGCTGGCTCACAAGTAGTGGTGGGGAAAAGGCTGTGCATGGGCTGAAGGAGAGCCCCCAGATTCCCTCCACCAGGTGTCAGGGAGATGTTGGAAAACCTGCCTCACCTTGCAACCCATCTCGACTACTGGGAGAAGAGAGCGCTCCTCTTGAAGAATCAGAGAGCTGGGAACAGTGGTTCTCAGCCAATTAGTTGTTGCTTTCTGGGATGCTTGGCTTACATCATAAAAAAAGCAGGAAAAACATAAGCAGGGATTAAATCCAGTCCTAATGCAAACTTCTTGCTGAAGTTGTTAAAATCCAGGCGCGCGGACATAGTCAATGAAAGCTTTCTTCCTACTGGAAGGAGCTCCTGGGTTTGCTGACTCTGAACAGATACAGTACCCTTCCAGCCTGCCCACATCACTTCGACTCACCTCCGCAACACAAGTTGAAAAATAAAAATAGCATAAATCCTATCAACCAGACACAAACTCCGCTTTCTAATTACAAAGGACTCACCCCTCTGGCTGGGGGCTCGCTCTCTGGGTCACAGCTATCTAAAAACCCAGACCAAGCTTTCATGTTGCCCTTCAAAGGAACAGAGTGCTATTTTTGTGACGACGAAGCGCTTCGGGCTTTTGGAGGAATCCTCAGCTTTGCACATTAACACCTTCCCACCTGCCCAGCTGTCCTAGCGCATGTTTGGAACAACAACCCAGTTAGGTTTATGATTTTTGGCAAGCTACCAGCTTCCTTCAGAGAACAGATACAACACTGCGACAATAAAACTGACGTAACAGCCTCCCTCGCTGCTTCGTACCAGCACCAGCTTTAAGACCCCTTCACAGCCATTACAGGGGCCAACCGAAGTTGGAAGTGCACTTTCAGTACAGGAACACTGTTTAAAGCAAACCTCGATACAATAGCTTACCAAGTTATTGCTTATCGTTTAAGCTACTCAGGCCACCCCAGCTATGAAACAGAACTTATTTCCTTATGTGAGCAAAGCAGTGCAAAGGGAGATCGGTAATTCATAATGTTGCAGTGACTCAAGGGCTTTGGACCATCTGCCCATACCCATAATTTCACTGTATAACTGAGAACACAGGAACAATTCTCGCCATAGGCTTACAAGCAACTTGCTTAAGCAGTTGAAAAGCCCACAATACTTTTTTTGAGTAATCAAGCATGTTTTTCTATGCATAGAAGCATATTTTTGTATGTACGTCTCGTAAATACCAAGTAGCCATTGTTTCCCCAAGCACGAACTGAAAAATTTTCCCCCGTTGCCAAAAATTCATTCAGAGTGACACATCAACGCATGAAAGCCACTTACCGAGTTTCAAACAATGCCAGCATCTTTGCAGGTCCTCGCTTCCAGGTCCTTGTTAACTCTTCAAGCAGCATCAGCACAACAGGTACAACGGCGTGACCTTCGGCAGGCTTGCTCTTCTATTTTCTGGGCCGTGATGGCCTCGCTCTGGGTCAGCACATCCACTTATTGATGCTCCCTCCTGTATCTGTTTGGCACCTTCTGCTCTTTAAGTGTTGTTGCGAAACCGTCCGATCCTGGAGCTCTTGAAGACCAGCATGTTTCTGCTTCAAGGATCTCGGTTCTGGCAGGTGAGTTGTTTTGCTCCAGGTCTTGCAAACTGGAGGACAGTGAGAAGAAGTTAACGTTAGAAGATAGGGATGTAAGGCTTACCAAATTGGTTTGGTGATTACTTCTAGAGAGAAGAAAACAAAATTGGTTCTTAAAATATTTACCTCTGATTTAGCACTTTTCAGGCCTCAACGCAGGACGCCATATACAAGATTAATCCATGCTCAAATGGATTAATCTGCATTGAATGGGTCACTTTACACAAGATGCATCATCCCCAAATTAAATCATTAAAAGTCCAAATTTGAGCTACTCATCCGGAATTATTTTTATAGTCCACAGAATGAAATGGTTATACCCAGAGAGTGATTCATCCTACAAGAAGAACTGGAGGGAGCTCAAATGAATTGCCCTCTGGAGGTATCAGTGGCTGCTAACGCAGCCTAGGGTGAGCAATTCAGATTGCTCTATCCAGAAGTTGAATGCACAAGTTAAGAAAGATGAATCCAGCCAACCACCTCTAGATACCATAATTTTCCTTTTGCAAAGTATACGGTTCTTTTACTCCTTGGTATCCTCAGCTATCCCATCACTTACTGGTACGTAGCAGGGCTGGACAGCGAGAGGCAGGGTGGGAGAAAACCATGGTTTGCAAAAACGTCCCCACATTTCAATACACATTCACAAAACTCCCATTAAATGGTGATGCTAAGCTTGTACTCAAAAATCTTCATTAGCTATAATGCTGCTACCCTGAAGCTTTTATCAAATGAGTGAACGCTATATTAGGCTACCGCTGAAAGATCCAGTGTAGCACTGAGGATCCCCTTTGATGTACAACACATCCGACCTACCCGCATGATTCAAGTAAACCTCAGATTGAGATAAATCGGTTGCTACCCAGCATCTACAGAATTAAACCCCGCTTCTGCTTGAGCCAGTTTCCACCTAGGACACAGCAGCGCATTCTCCTTTCCCCACAGCTCTGCCCAGTCTGCAACAAGTCGTTGGGTTAAGGTTGGGGGGCAAAAAGTCTTAAATTTCAGACTGCCATCCTATAGTGCTACGCGAGCCAGAAAGGGCCTGAGGTCGGGCACCGCGTACCAAACCCAGGTCAGGCAGGACCGGGTACGAGAGCCGAGTCCGTTGTGACTTTCTTCTAGTTTCTGTGGTTCAGGTTTGCCATGTGAAAAACAAGTAGCGAGGTTTCTGTATTTACCTAAAAACTATGCCAGTGACTGTAAGGCATTCGGAAAACAAAGATCAACTGTCAAAAATATGCAGGTTGATGGCCAATTAGCTATTGCTTTTGAAAAGGAACACTTGAAGTAACCCCAAGGTGAGTTCACTGGGTTATTAGGGCACCCTACTGAGGTATATAAATAGAGATTTCCCCCATGATTTAAATAAAACAGAGCAGTTGTTAAAATAAAGGTTAGAAAGTCTTTAAAAGGCCTTTGGCAGTTTGTGTAGCACGCTCAGTTCTTGTAAGCAAGGATTACATGATATTCTCTCGCTGGAAATAAACATCTGATCCACAGTTTTTAAGAAATAATCAGGGCTCTTGGATAACTCTAGTGAGCATCTCACTGTGACGGAAACCGGCTGTACTTCCATTTTTTAATTAAAAAAGGTAATGGCAAAGATGCATCAGACTGAGAGCCCCTTCGGTTTCAGGCAGGACAGATGGAAAATGGGTATTATCGGCTTAATGCTTTCTCTAGGCCTTCTTCCTCTGCACGCACGCTCCCCTGTGCAGCTCTGACTGTAGCACTCACCCGGAACAGATGTCAGTCGCCAGAGCAAGAGGACATAGGAGCAACACCACTAGGAACACCGTCTAGCTTAAATATACCCTCGCCCAGTCCCAGCATACACCAAAAACAGAACTCGAGCCCCTCTCTGCCCTGCAACCTACTGTGTAGAAGTTAAAGGTTACTTATTAAAAGCAAGGGCTCTTTAAGTGCGGTAGCTTAAGGGTTATTTTTCAACCAGAGTGGAAGCAACTCATCAGGCAGGTGGCAGCTGAACCATAGAACAGGCTGTACTTTGTTCTTGAAAGCTGGAAGTAAACATGTACTATCGCATCCAGCATGCGGTCCTTCGAAATAAGAAGCCCACATAGGGACGGATGCTCTTTCCCCGAAGATCACACACTTCAAAGGCAAGCAGAACAGGCGTCGGTGAAGCAGCAACGACTGCAAAGGTTGCTCACAGGTTAGCAACCAGTTCAGCAAAGACATGGGAGAAAGGAGATGGTGTTGACCTGAACAGCACGACTCTAAAAACTCAGGAGCAGGAACAATCTGAGACACACTAAACTCGTGGGATTAGATGCAGGTTTCTTGTTTTGTTAAACTTAATACTGTGCCAAAGCCTCCTGTGTCCAGTGACAAATTCACAGTTACTTGCAAGAGGATTCACAGAAATTTAAGGGGCTTCACACTGTAACCAGCTTTCAGTACTTGATCGTAGGTTTTGACATTGAAGAACTTTATTAATCATGAACAGAACTAACAGAGCAGGATTATCTTGATTATGTTTTGGATTTAGAGGCTCTTTCACATAAGCAACACCAGGAAGTCGTGTGTCATCTCTTTCATTTCTTATTTTAACTTCACAACTAAAAGGACTCAAGAACGTCCTCGCCTCCCTCCCAAACCACAGCCTTTCTGCTGTCTCCTCAGTCGACGGTTAAACGTACAGAAAAGGTACAAAAATTGGCAAAGTAGCACAGGAAAACTTTATCACTCCCGATTCTGTTCCCGAGGCATATAAACCATAATTCAAGTGCCTGCTTTCAAAGGGTGTACCGATGTGCCCTGCTTATTCACTACTTGCAGCCAGCCACTTCTTTTTTTACTGAAACACCCGGTTTCCTCCAGCCCACCCCTGAAGTAGTTAGCTATTGTACGGACAGACCGACACACCCAGCCTGACGCCCAGCAAAACCGCCTGCTCCGCTCAGGTGCAGTGGTTCTGAACGGCAACACACACAGCTCCAGCCACGCAGTTCAGCCAGCGCTGGAGAGCACTGAACTCTAAGACTTGGTTCTTCAAATAATTATATTCAATAACGTATAACTCGGAGCAAACCACGTATTTAAAAAAAAAAAGACTACAAGAGAAACCAGGTTAAAAAGAACCATCTTACAAAGAAGATGGACAATCTATTAGCCCTTGGCAAGCTAGACAATCATTGTACACAAAACAACGAGCTGTACAAAACCGAAAAGAGATGGCAGGGAGATTTGCAAGGCTTTCTGCCCTTTTATTCTTCTCCTGGTCCAACATGTCTTCTGATCTCATTCCGAGAAAGCTTCAAGGTCATGTCAGAACAGCCACAAATTCATCTCCGGTATGTGCAAAATTCAAACAAATTTACGTATAGAGATAAAACTGCAAAGGTAAAAACAAAACTAAAGGCCAGGACCATGGGTTAAAATATTTCTTCTGAGTCCAAGAGACTACAGTTTGGGTATATTTGAAAACATATTTCAAACTTTTAAAACAAGCTACCGTCTTTTTTGACTGATAAAAAGGTTTATTTGTTGAGGAGAACTAAAGGAGGATCCTTCTGGGGAACACTTTCTTTTTCCTTTCCGCTATATTCCCATGTGCTGACAGACTTGTTCACCCAACGACTGTCTGTACTCCTCCACTTCTCACTCTTCCCCATGGTTACCAGCTTTTTTACAGGAAAAACCTTCTTGACTCTCAACCTGCCTTTGACAGAAGTTTGACGTGGAAGCGGTTATCTGTTCAAAAGAAGTCTGAGCTCAGAGATAAGGGAGAGGTATTTAAAACACCTATAAATAGTACACTGAATGTGTCAGGGATCTACTTCCAGGCTATGTTACAAACAAACTCTGGTGTCCAAGCCACCATCCTAAATCACCTATATAAAAGTAGTGACAGCTAGACTCCAGCAAAAGGAGGCATCTTCTTCGTGACTTTAAAAAGTCTGAATTACCCCTTCCAAGCAAGTTTCCCTGGTTAAGGAAGACCCAAGATCAACTGCTTTGTCTACAACCCAAAATGCACAGAAACGGTATTCGCAAAAAGCCCTTCGGATGGGAAGAGAACAAAGAAAAGGAAGACATTTCTTAAATGATCAATGCCACAGCACGTGGCTTTACACATCTGGACCGAAACATGTTGTTTTGTAGGTACAGCATCTTTTGCTGTGGAATTTCTACCTAGACATCACAATGCTGACTCCAGACAAGCAACGTGACAGAATCCAGTCCAATCCCTAGCCATGCCTGCGGTTAGGTAGCCTTGGGTGGTCGGATGGAGGATGACCAGGGAAGTTCTTGGAAAGCGATCCATTTTCAAACCAGTGTTCATAGCTGATCCTGGGTCTGTTTTGGAGATGGAGCTGTTGTCACAACCACAGTGGAAACTGCTTTAGTAGAGCCAGACACTGTTCCCTGCTGGAGATGGGAGGCAGGTACAGTTTGAATTCGAACCTGTTTGAAATGGAAAGAAAAAAAGCTCAAATCATGTCAAGAACAACCCGGTGACACATTGCACTTGCATCGCACTCTGAAGCACCGCTAAATTATGTTTCTGCTGCCAACAAAAATTCAGTTATGTGAACAAGACCAAGCAGCAAAACACATCAAGAACAGAATCTGTCACAAGAAGATCACTCCATCCACTGTTCATGTGGGAGGGCGGCAAGAGATCTCGACATTAGAGAGGAAGAAGTAAAAACAAGTTTGAATAAAAACTGACATGTCGGCTGCTTTTACAAGTTTTCAGAAGAAGGACTTGGATCCATTGGATACTTCACTTCTACAGACTTGTTACTAGCAGCTCTCAATGCAGATTAAGGAATTACAGAACACTACGTTTCCAGACAGAAAGATGGATATGCAAAGAAGGGCTGCAATTTCTTCAATAAATGGTGACCCACAGAAGCCAAAGTACAAAACACTACAAAAAGAGCCAAGTGTACAGAAACAAACCCTTAAGCAGTTGGGAACATGTCCTGACAGGATTTTGGGGTTTACATTCATTATACTGTCAGTGCTTTAAAAATATTTTAAAACCGTATCTGGATGGAGGGAAGGTCAAGGAGATGATGCGCTGCATGTGCTTAATGCAGACGCTACAGCCGAGCTGTGTAGCTTTACTTTTTACAGAACCCCATGTATCAAGCGTGAAGTCCTCAGGAGATGTTAAATCATAAAAAAGCAAATAATATTATCATTCTAGGCGCCGTTACCTGCGTGGCCTGGCCTTGCTGCTGCAGCTGCTGCAGTTGCTGTGCAGTCAGAAAGCTCACTGGCTTGTTCCCAGCGATCAGTTTTGTCCCTGCTGGCATCGTAGTCAGGATGATATTTCTACCTAATCCACTAATGCTAAGGAGAGAGAATTGTTGAAAGGTTAGTAAACAGCACAGCAGGCTAGGTCTTTCAGACTCACAAATTGTTCTTCAGTTGCTAGGAGAGTAAAGTTATCTTATTTCCTAATGATTTTAAGTAGAGGGTTTTTTTTTTCCCCACCAAACTGGCAAACACACAAGTGACAAGTTTATGCCAACATTTATCACTATGACAGAGGATTACTTTATCACACGAATTACACTCTCTAATTCTGGACTGTGCACATCACCGGGTTAGTCTGATCAGACCTGAACACTTCTCAAGGAACGCAGAAAATAGCCGAGCACACAGTGTTCTGCCTTGAAATATTAACTACGGGAGACACGACCAGAATTCATGGAAGAATAAACAAAAAGACTTCAATATCTGCATGCCAGAGGAATTTTCAGTGAGGCAGTTAACACTTCCCTAGTTTCTTTAATGGAGAGACGGCCTCAGATTACACGTATTTTTAGGTATGTCACCAGGTTAATTCTCGATCAAACACACAGAAGCAATCTAATAGCTGGCTTCAAGGCAAATAACATTTTTTCTTCAGTGCATTTGCTAGAACCTACACCTCGGGGCACCTAAACAAAGATTATATTCTCATTGCCATACACCATATTCATTCAGTTTCTTGCAGCTAACGGACCTATTAACGGACTGCGAGTCTATTCCCCCCCTCTGCTTGCTAGGTCCCCAGGAACCTACTGAACACAGACCTCCCACAGCCTATTTCTAAAGCAAAACTACCAGATGCAAAATACTCACTTGGCCCCAAGGTTGCCCTTGATGATGGGGGCAGTCACCACACTCTTGCCTTTCACTGGCTGGCTGATCACTGACAGAGGCACTGTTATTCGTGCTGGTAGTTTACCCTAGAGAAGTTGAAGAACACATGAGGAGCCGCGGGGAGTTCAGCAGAGAAACTGCTTGACAACATGCAATTACCACTCAGCTGGCTTTTTAGGAGTCCTGGGAGTAGAAACCAACAGCAGCTTTGCTGATGAGATCTGTGCTCCATTTCAGGCTCATTAAAATTCACCTCCATCTCATTCACTTCACAGCTGCCTCAGCTCTGAAAACCCACGTCATCTGTGCACCACAATATTACTCTGGGAAGGCTCATTGCATCCATCCATGATTTTTATCCTTAGGAAGCTCTGGCAATGTCAATTAGCTTATTCAGCTTTCACAATACCGTTTGTGGTGCCTCCAGCTTTGGACATTAAAATTGTATTAAACAGGGAATTGGGTAAAGAAGTTAATACAAGTAACAAGCACTTCTAGTTCTGACACCATTCCAAGGGAAATTATTTCAGAGGCGTGGGGCAAGACGCTGAGCTGCACAAGGTAGGACTTTAGATAAGCAAAGTTTATTTCATTCACTCGCAACAGGAGGTAAGGGAAGACATATCTGACTGCCTTCTGGTCATTCAGCATTTAGCTACAATTCCAACACCATGAAATTAGTTGCAGACCCACACTCTACAGTGCTTAATTTGAGCCTCTGTGGATGTAAAGAGAAGTTTTCAGACACAACCCACCACTACGTTTCAGCATTCCCCTTTCTCACCCCCCTCCAGAAAAAATGTAGCATTACTTACTGCCTGGGATGTAGATACTACTGTGGTGCTGACGGGTACCTGCCGCACAGCAGTGGCTCCTGTGCCTATAGTTATGGGAGTCCCAGCAGCTCCCGAGGCCACAGCAACTGCTTTCGACACCGTGGCACTCATGGTTGGTAAAGAGACAGCTGAGGTATGGACTGTGCCAGGCACGCTCACTGCTGAGGAAGAGGGCACTTGCTTAGCATGAGTAGCTACCGTAATAGTCTGCCCGGCTTTGGGCGGCATCACCCCCAGCCCCTGCACGATTCTTATAGTAGCAGCCGGCTTGGCCTCAGTGGATGCCACCGTAGTTATGGCTTTGCTCTTCTGATCTGCCACAGTCATGCCCAGAGCAGGCATCAGGCGGAAAGCGGAGCTTGTTGGCTCTGCAGTCTTTAAGTCAGGAGTCACTTTAACCACTGTGCTTCCAGCTGGGCTGGAAGAGGCAGAAGTGGCCGTGCTAGTCTTGGCTGGAGAATCAGCAGTCTGGACAGGATTGGACGTCACGTGCAAAGTTGCAGAGATGCCTTTCCCACTAGCGCTGCTTCCCGCAGCTGCTGTGAAGAGGTCCTGAGTCAGTTTGACAGTAGTGACTTGAGATTTGGCCAGGGTGGCCATCATGTCCGGGGTGATCCGCAGCACAGTCTGTCCCTTCGCATCTGTGGTGATAGAGGACGGGGGCAGGCGCAACACATCCTTTCCTTGGATCCGAAAATTGGTCGCTGTGAGTGGGATGCCACTTCCAGGCTGGGTCTTCATGCCAAGTTGTCCTGTAATAGCCACCTGGAAGAGATCAGAGAAACGGCTCTATCAAACCAGGAGACAGTCCCAGTAAAACTTCCCAACAGGATCTTTCCTCCCATCAGAATTGCAGTGGCATGACGCTAGCACTCAGTACACTACTGAAAATAAGTTTTGGTTGCGTATCAGATGGCATTCCCGAAACCATATAAAACATGAAATACCGTGGAGCTGCTTTTTCAAACAAAATGAATGAAAATGAGATCAACATCTGAAGATGGTTAACCTCGGACTAACACATCTTTTACCCATATCTGAAAATGGGGCTCAAATACACCAAACCAGCAACTGCCTAAATCTGTACGGTCAGTAACTCACACAGCATTACGGCTCACTAGAGTTTTCACTATCTTTTCACATCTGCGTATCACGTCTGTCACAACACGCAGGAAACGACTGGATCGCGGAGCCCAGTTCCTTGTCTCTCCCTCTCTTCTCACCTGCTTGATGATATTCTGGCCAGCTACGTTCTGGATGACAGTGGTAGAGGAGGTGCTTGTAGCAGAACTGCCTGGGGAGCTGGTTACCGGCTTTACAGCAGGACTGGGCGCTGCAGACAGTCCTGTCACAGTGATGCCTGTCTGTCCTGCCGCGGCGCTTCCTGGTCTTTGCACCTGCACTGGGCTGGTTTGAGCTTTTACCGGCAGAGTCATCACAGCCTACAGAAAGACACAGAGGCAGCCTATGAGCGGACTAACACACTACTAACAGACTAATAATGTACTCATTTTCCCTTATAGCTTCCTAGATCTACGGACTTTTTACTGTAATGCACAATTTAATGGTGCCACGTAAATAGGCAATAGGGAGGAAAAAAGGAGCACTGAAGAGTATTATTTATGCACAACTGTTTCTATGCGCCTGCCCTGCAGTTACTGCATGTTCCAAGCGAACAAGTAACCCCTGTGCACCACACCGAAATACCAGAAGAAGTCAGATTAGAAGTCAGAGCTACTCCACCATTTCCATGCAGCCAAACTCACCTGAGGGAGCACTTTGGTTTGCGTGGCTGTAGCTGGAACGCGGATTTGAGGCACTGACGTAGGCTGCTGCTGCTGGGTTACCACGGGGGCTTGCTGAGACACCGCTGGGAGGCTGGACTGGGCCGTGACCACCCGGACCTGCGGCAGTCCCGAGGAGGTGGTGTGACTTACCACCCGGGCGGGAGGCGGCTGCGGCCCCGGCTGTGTCTGCGAACTCTGGGCTGTGGAAAGCAACGTCCCAAGCTGTGGCATGGTGGGGGATGATACCAGAAGAACACTATTAAAAAAAAAAAAAAAAGATAAAGCCAGTAGGTCAGCAAAGATGCAGATGACTGAGAAACAACCAGTAACATTCACAAGCGATGTATGAGACAGAAGTAGTACCTTTGGCTGGGTTTTGCTGGCTCTGATCCAGCACTAGATACACTCTTGCTGACCACAGACACTGGCGGGGGCGAAATAGGAGTTGCTGGTAATGCTGGTGCAGTTGGTGTCACGGGAGTCACGGGAGTTGGTGGCATGCTGGAGTCACTAAGGCTCAGCTGACTGGGCTCCGATGCGCTGCTGGGGAGGGCTTTCACAGAACTCTCCTTGCTACTAGATTTCTGCAAAGAAACCACGTCAAGCATGAAGGTCTTTACAAAAACTGGGTTTGATTGCTGCACTCTGGAGAGTGGGCTGAGCACTTTAATCTGAGTTCTGTATGGTTATGAATGATGCCCCGGTGCTAAATCCTGAAATCACAGATGACTGATGCTCTCCTCAACTGCAGCCACGAGTGGGCTGGTGCGTTTGGCTGCTCCTGTTCTCAGGGAAAAGTGCATCTCAGCAGCGACAAACATTCATAACACGCAGATTTCCACCTTGGCTAATTTGCTAACAGCAACTATTCCAGAGATATTTGATATCGAAAAAATATATTGACAGCTTCAGCACAGCAAGGGGGACAGCAGCAGACACGTTCCGCACACTCTGCTGCAGATTAACCTCAAAACTAGATCTGAAAGACCATCCCTAAGACAGGGAGTACAAATGAATTCCATTAATCTTTCTGCTGAGATCAACAAGCATAACAGTGGAAGCTGGGAGGTGTAAAAGTCCCCTCTTTCCCTCTTCATTTTGTGCACTGCTGCTAGACTAACACCGACATTCATAAACATAATGAACTGGTAACTCAAATAGGCAGGAATTTTCATCAGCCACTACGGATGCAGAATTTATGGATTAAGTTAAGTCCACACCTCCTTCCCAATCCCAAAAGCGTCTGTGCAAAGAAATTTACCATTTTAGCCGGCGGTTTTGGCTTCTGCTGAAGAGCTTTCTTGGCTTTTGCTGCAGCAGCTTGAGCCTGATGGATCCGTTCTGCAAATACAAATTAATGGTTAGAGCTCCTGAATGCAAGCAAACTGATTTAAGAAAGAGGCCAATTCAGAACTGTAAGTTCATCTTCAGGCAAGAAATCAAACACACGTTGTCATGTAACAGTGGAAAGAAATACACTGAGTAAAATTAGCCAAAAAGGCTGAAACAAAGGCACATAAGAAGTTGTGAATGTACGCATACATCTGTAGCTCTTGTACATGGGATGCTATTTTTCTAACAAATACTTCAACCTGACACACTGCTCTGCAAGACTGGATTTAAGTGCTGATGAGCTAACATTAGCAAACCGACTAGAGAAAAAAGCCAGACTGACAAATTAATGTTCATTATCCAGCTGGACTGAAGAAGCTCAAGAGATCTATGAACTTTTTCAGTTCTTAAGCTATCACCAAGCCAGGCTTACCAAACTCTTCCTCACTCCTGTCCCGGTGCAGGTAGATCCACAACTTGCGCCCAATATCGTATTTCACACAGGGATCTTTCTCATAGTGTAATCGATCCAGAGCACCACTAACAACAGTATTAACCTGGAAGTTCAGAATTCACGGAATTACAAGATGTCCCTGGTTGGGCTAGCCAATAGTCACGAATAGAAAAGTAATCCTTTTTCGCATAAAAACTGAGTAAGCTGCTAGCAATCCATTAGAGTAAGAACTGCCTGAGAGCAGATGTTGCAGCACAGGATGCTGTTTGCCACCCTGGATTAAATGGAGCTTCCACCAAAGCTGAGAGCTCTGAAAATCGACTGTTTCTGAATCTAAGATGTGAGCAGATATATGACACGGTGTTAATTCTGTGGCTTTTCTAGCTGTTTTTTCATCATCCAGAGTTCGGTGCAGATTTGCAGCAGCTCACCAGAGTAGAACATAGCTCTCATTTGCTAGTCAAAGCAGCATAAAAAATTATTGGGCCTCAGCCACTGAATACTGCCCAGGTCTGCGCAGTGTATTTTTAGGAGAATCTGTTTGAGGCTAGATGTGACATCCAACTTACTTGAGCGCTTGTGACATCGGGAGCTAGGAACTGGGAATCTTTAAGCAGCTCACAGATTTCAGCACGAGTTCCTTCTCCATTAGGAAGGCGAGCAGCAGCATCACGAACTGAAATACAAAATCAGAGCTTAAACTTCCAGCCAGAACTAGGCAGCTGTATTCAAGTACTTCAGCAGATACATTTCGGTATTGCTCTCTTATCCCCGCTCTTGTAGTGCCTACTTGCTCACTAAGATCTAGCCCCCATGATCGCTCAGAGATTATAAAGGACCATTTTAAAGTACATCAACTGTGCTGGCTTTGTGCTGGGAGTGAAGAAGTTGGGGAACAGCACTGAACCCCAGAATGACTTCGCAACGCCCCAACTTCACAACAGTGTACTGAAACCACCACTCTTTGTTTTCCAGTTATATGAGCCTTAGTTTCAGCCAGCCGCTTCGACTCTCCTATTTCCCATTTTCTCTCAGATCAACAGCAACACACAGATGCCGCCTTTCCTAATTATTCCTCCTCGCAGCATTTCATCACCTCTATTCCATATAATTTATTTCTTCTTCGCTTATGTCACCCCAGTCTGCCAACCTCCTCCCTCTATAATGCTAAAGTCATTGTTTGGGAGCCCTTTTCATTTTTTTGGCCATCACTTACCGAGGGACAAGATGGTGACATACGCTGGTCTGTCTGAGCGCAGGAGAGAATGCTCTCGGGCTTTGTTTAATGAGGTTTCCTTGTCAAACACCCCCTTCACAGGACCAACAACTGACTCAAAGCCATGCATACGGAAAGTGAAAGCTTTGTGGGGCTGGCTGTAACGGTAACGTTCCTGTATTTGGAGACACAGGACTGAATTTAGCGGGAAACATACAGTGTGAAGTCTTAAAGCCTGTGCTATGTTTATATTATAATTTATTATCATTCTCCAAAGTTTTTTTTAAATTAAAGGCTCAAATACTGCTGTACAAACTTATTTTGGATCAAGACAAGCACGAACTACTTCAAGTAGAATATAAAGCACCCCCTAACCAAAGTGTGCAGGTGCAATACATTAGGTTCATTGTTAAGCAGCTGCACAGAGCAGAGAGGTGCCAGAGATACACCTTCTGCCCAGCAGACACCCCTTCCCCCAGCAACAACAAACCCTTTCTTCCTCCTCTAATCTGGCAAAAGAGAGATTTACAAAATTTAACCTGGATATTCTACCATGCACACAGCACATGTCCCCATAGAGAAGAATCGTCATCATGTGCTTACCCTATAATACACACTTGTATCTACTACAGAGAAGATAACTAAGCGTACGGGTGCACTTATGGCCACTTGTCTTCTGCTTGTACTCTTATGTGCCCCAAAAATATAGAGACAAGTCATCCTCACATGCTGGGGGACGGCAGAGGAGATAAAAAGGTTGGCACTACCCATTTCAATTAATTTTGCCCAATACCCATTGGAAACACAGGTGCTTTTGAAGCAAGCAGCTAGGCTATATTGTTAGCAAGTTTTATGTAAGACCGAGATACCTACTTCAAGGCAGAAGAAACATACTAATTCTTTACATTAACAAAGTTTGTGTAGCGTATAAAACTGCCATCCCACACAAATTCTCTTGGTTTAGTGGCCAAATGTTTCAACACAGGCGTTTAAAATTAATTCTTACCTGCTCCTGAAACACGCGTTTCTCCTCTCCAGTGCTAGGTCGGACTACATAGTCAGTCCTTCTGAAACAAAGGTCACCATCAGGTCTGAGCAACAACAAGCCCACAACAGTCCCAAAGAACATCCCAAAGGATTAGTCACCTCCCCCTTTCTGCAAATTCTTCTGAACAAATTCTGAAAGCATTCGATAATATAAATAAGTCCTGCAGAGATCTTAAAATACGCTCTATGCACTACCTGAAGGTAAGCTAGGACTGTAAATAATCTAGGTATCATGACACAAGTTAGATTGCAGGTTTGCTCTGGTAATATATGGGAACATGAAGAAAAATCAGTTGACTTTGTGAAGTCTAATTACTGCATTTATAAAATCAGACTATCAAGTGCCCTCCTGCCCCACAATATAAGATCTTTTTATTTTAAGCAACCCGCCATTCAGATCCAGAGGCGCAAGGACCACACTCATAGCTTTAGCATGCACTGCAAAAGCTTTCAAGCAGTATTCTACACTTACACTCTGGGAACCGGTGTTGTGGCATCTGAGCTGTCTTCATTTTCCTATCGAAAAACAGAGAAATGTCAATGTTGGATATAACCCCGTCAGGTTTTGTGCTGCTAGAAGGTGTTTTTTTCTGACTCACTTTGAAAAAAGTCTGGTCTTTGGTCTCCAACCAGAGCTGAAACAGTGCTGCCAATTCCTTCTCATGATCTTGGCAAGAACCTAGTCCAAGAAATCAGGAAAAATAGAAGTCCTTTATTTGTTACGAAGCTGGTTGCTTGTACTTCCCAGTCATCTCCTACTCCCTTCCCCCCTCTATGCATCAGTCACAAGGCATCTTCCACGTTTCGCAGACGCTCCGATTTCAATACTTGAACACATCCAGGCTTAGGAAAGCGCTAAAGCCTCGTTATTCTCCTGTGTTGGTACAAAGGACGGTGCTTCAACTCCCAGCATAGTGGGCAAGATACTGTTTGAGACACAGCCACCTGACACTTGCGGACGGCTCCCACTCTCCAAAGTAATCCCCGGCACTGAGTCCATGAGCAGAAACACGTGCCTACATAACCTCCACCAAAGACTGTGGAAGGGAGCAGAGGAATAGCTTCCTGACTCCAAATCTCTGCCAGTTTAAGCCTGCAAATATGATCACTAGAATCACTATAGTTAAGGACAGAAAATTCTGCCTAGTAGCTACATGAATGAACATAAACGCAAGACATCTGTAATTCAGTCAGTATGAGCCTGGGCGCACTATTATCAATTGGCTCTTTGGTTCCCACTTTTAAAAATGGGAATAGTATCCGTTTGCTCCACAGAGAAGCTTAATTCATTTATAATTGTAATAATTAATAATTACTCTGAATAATCGGAAGGTATGCTCTACAGAAGGGAAAATATGAAGGTGTTCAGACAGATTTGAAGGGTGACATAAACATGGTTGGGTCAGCAACATCAAGAAATACAGCCCAGTGCCTTTGCTCCTTATTCTCTGTCTGCTGCTGATACTCATGTCTTGTGAAAACCTTGAATCCAAACCACATCTTTGCTCAGCTACAAGAAAAGGCAAGGCCTAACCAATGAATTAACAGCTCTGTTTGTCCTTCTCTCTGGGCTGCAGCAAGCTGAAAAGGAAAGTCCTGGAGAAAACAAGAAAAACCTTTACTATTGTAGAAATCACAGAAGAGCACAAGATACTCACCAAGCAATTTCCACTGCTGAGTTTTTTCCTTGAATTCAACAAAAGGCGAGAAGCTGGAAGGAACATCTACGATGAAAAATGTGCATGTCAGAGACATCATGCAATCGTCCAGCTCCCCAAATCCTACTGTTGGAATGCAAGCTGTTGAGTTAGACTCATGATGACAGATAAAGCATTTTAAGTGATTATGTAAGTGCATCTCTAAATTTATATTTGCCCAAAGGGAAGGTAAGCATCTCAGTGCAAGCACAAGAAAAGAACAGACCAGGATAACGAGTCCTTCATCTACAGGCTGTCAGATGAGATCCTGTTCATGCTGTGAGGCACCAGGAACTGTTACTGTACAGTGACTGCTCCTGGGCTCACGGGAGGCGAACTCGGGATTTACAGCGTTCACCAGCATTACGGAGAATATTAACTATCCATGTGGCAAAGACCACTACAATCTACGCTGTCTCTCCCTTTAAAACTTCCCACTAAGCAAATGAGAACCACAGAATAATTTACTGTAAAAGGAACATCTGAAGCTTAGCTGGTCCAGGCCCCAGGTCAAAGCTGGCCCAACTTCATGCTTCCAGGGGATGGCTCAGGGCATCACCTAGCTTATTTTTTATTATCTCCGAAGACAACCACAACGTCTTCGCACCAGGAAGAGACTAATTTCCTCCTGCTTCAAACATCCCACCCGAAGCGTGTGATCTGAACAGGAGAAACTGTCTGTCTAGAGGCAATTTCACCCACTTTTTCACGTACGTGGGAATCAAGCTGGGTCTTACCTACTATCCACATGCAAAACAAGTCTACCACAATCAAGAAGTGTAAGCCATAAAGCCTATCATAGAAATGCTGTCAACAATGCAACGATTTATTGTAGTGACGAATTAAAAGTTGATGTGAGCTATAATATAAACCAGCAATGATTAGAACCGAGGTACAAGCATCATTAGTATTCTTAACAGTCATTCTTACCTCTGCTGTCACCTGTCAAGTACTGCAAGGCGGGTAAAACCAGTTCGGACCAGTTAGGGGCAAAGGAGAACCAGTTATTTAGTGCGCTGGCAGGAGAAGATTGCCAATCTAGAACTTTATCTTCAAGCTGAAGAGGAAAAAGAAATATTCTGTTAAAGATCTCACACTTTAAACTATGGCTGTTTTAATAGAAAACAAAACAGCTAAACATATCCAGGGGACAGAAAGATTTTTATGTATACAAAAAAACCCCACCTGACTTTTTCAAGTAACCGTAATGCGGTATTTCAGACAACAGACACCAAAAAGGGGAAAAAACTTCCCCACCGTCTCTGCCCTTAATATACAGAAGGTACCTAACCATGATCTAAAGAACGGGTATGGAAAGACTTACAGATTCAACTGAATAAATTCATGAAACATGTTAAAACCAGAATGTGGTATGCGCTCCCAAAGGGTTTTATTTCTTTAATATGTAATCTACATCCTAATGTAATTTACAGCAGGACAACTCTGGAGAAAAATCACGATGACACAGCTGTAAAACCCACTATCCCCTAATTTTGCTTTCTGCAAAGATTCCTAGATAAGTGGGTGGCTCCTTACCACAGAGAGAGTAGCAGGTCCTTCCAGAAACAGTATCTCCAAAAGAAGGAAAAAGAAGCTGGAAGATATTTCATTTATTCCAAGGCATGGCTTCATCTCTTCGAGAGGTCTTCAAATGAAAGAAAACACAAGCAGAGTAAGTTCCCCGAGTAAATATTCACCTTCGTATACAAAGGCGAACACCACACATTTCACACATCCCAAGCTGCACAAAACCAAAGCCTGCAAAAGTCCCGCCAAAATCTGAGCTGCCACATCTGTTGCTCTCTCCATCCGTGCAAGGCGTTCAGGGCCCTTCGAAGCACTTACTCCTCTTTGACAGACGACAGAGGGATGGGGGAAGGATCCTGAGACATCGGTGGGATTCCATCTGCATTGCTAAGAGAGTCAGCCAAATCTTCCACCTCGGATTTAATAATCTTCAGCTTTTTTTTCTTCTTATCTTCCTTTTCCTTCACTTTTTTCTTGAGGGTTGCAAGGTCAAATAAGGCTTTAGATATGATAAAAGGTAAGAAGAACAATGAGAAAAACTTCTTACCATATTTCATTGAGAATCACTATTTATTTAAACATGCATTCAGAAATGTGGGTAGTGTGCACTCATTCACCACCAGTTCATTCCATCCTCCCAGTCATTTCCATGAATCCTTGTTTTTCCCTTCAATGCACTCTGTTTTAACAGAAAACCTCTAGTTTTTAAACCAATGAATATGAAATGAGAAAGGCAAAGGTAACTGCTTAGAGCAGAGATACAAATTAACTTTCCTCAATTAGTCAGAAGCACCTTCAGTGGAAACTGGAGTTGTCTGTGAGCCACTGAAACGGAACAAGTCACAACCCCAGAGTGGTTAGCCGGCTATGTAAAGAGCCAAAGGACACAACAATCTATCGAGACCCCGTTTGTCCCGAGCTTTTCACACACAGGGGATATCCTACATTCATGCAGCGTGCAAGTACCGCATCCAAGCCACTGACCTGCTAGGGAACCTTTCCTGCCAGCATTTACTCGAGTCATAATGTCCTCAAGAGTCAGGTCTGTTGTCACTAGATCGGGGTGGTCCTAACACAGGGCAACGGGATAGAAATTAAAATTGGGAAAGGACAAAGTGTTAAAACAGCAACAAGGGTACAGAAGATAACCCAAGTACTGAAATGCCCCAAACTTATCCGGGATCAGCTTATAAAGTTTACTGCAATACAAGTCGGGAAGTCTTCTAACCCCCAAATCCAGAATTTTGTCTCTCCAAAATACATCGCTAAAATTACAAAATCCTTCCAAACAGATAAGTATAAACAGGAGTTGCATATATACGCTGACAATTAAATACAGGTTACAATAAAGGGCTGAAGGGTGGCTGCGCACAAAAAAAGTAGCAATCATGTTGTCAGCCAGAAGCACCCTGAACTTTACAGCTAACAGACAAAAGACTAATGGATAAAACGTAGTCCCACCCCCCAGACTTTCTGACATCTTACAGGTTGACGTTTTCGTTTCTCATGGTGCTTCTTCAACATCATCTTCAAATCACTTTCCCCAAGTTCTATCTTGTCTGCAACGAAAAAACATTCAGAGATTATTTGCAGTTTTCCGTTACTGTTACTTTACGGACTCCTTAGAATGCCATTTTCTATCCATTCCCACTTTCAACAATCTCCAAATTTCAATAACTAAGTTTTCCTTATTTGAATATCATTCTTTTAATCAACCAATTTATTTCAATGCTTTCTTCCTGAGGACATCAGATCTCATTGCTGATGCAAGTATGGAAGTAAAAAGTAGTGAGAGCCAGCTGTGCTGAACGAAGGGTTTGCAGACTTGATTACAGTAACCTTTGGAGGGATTCCCTCGGCACATACACCAAAAAATTTCAAACTGGACTATGCTAATGCTTCAACCGTTAAAGGGAAAATGTAACAGAGACATCAGTAGTATTATGCAAACTGTAGACCCTGTGTTAAAATACTAGCCTTCCAAGAAGAAAAAGATTAAATAAACTGGGAGAAGAGCCAACTGTTTTGGACACCGCAAAAGGGAAGCTTTACGAGACTTCCCATCAAACAACAGATTCTCAAACTCATTTGTTGCAGGGTCTCAAAGTAATTCTCACCCCTAAATCTGTATCAACCCCTAGTTCAGTTCTCACCTGCTGTTTTCATGTCCAAGGTTGACAATGTGGGGATCACTCTCAGGGGAACCGGTGGACTTGGACAACGTGCTGGAGAACTTGGAGGCCAGGAGCTTAGATCTAAAATAAATAAATTTATTTTCGCAGGACCTAGCACCAATCTACATAATTCTATTACCCCATGTTCATTAGATCACAGCCAATAAAACTGGGGTCCAGTTTCCATTCTTCTATCAAAGACACTGTCACGACATCAAAAATTTGTCTTTCTCCATTCACACCGCAAGTCTTTAGCTCAGCCCAGGGCATTACCTTCTTCATCAGAAGACAAGGTAGTATCTCCACACTCTTCTTTCACTTCCCTCAGAATCTTCAAGTAGCGCCGATGTGTCCGTCTGTCTCGTTCTTCTGTGTCATACGTCGTCGAGAAGTGCTTTCTCCTTAGGGTCATATCAGGGCCTCCTTTCCTAGCTAAATCCAGCAAGTACTGGAAGACGAGATACGTGTGGCATTAGCTATCTCAGCTACAGCTCTGAACAGATAAGCTCAACTCACATACTTTCAGCAGGTTTAATGTTTGGAGCTGGTGCAGTAAGCACCTCGCTTCTTTATAAAGTAACCCTTACAAAGTATCAGTATCTGCCATATATACAATTTTAAACCCAGCATTTTAGACCACCATTTAAAGCGGGGAGAAAGCAAGGAGGGATCGACTAAGAAATTTCTGCACCTTCACCTCCACATAAAATACCTCACTGTCATTTTATGCGGACTGTTGAGAGGAACCTAACCATTGATCTGAGATCGATTTGTGCAGTCTCCATGCCAAATACCTAACACAAACAGGGAAATCCGTCTCTTTTGAAAAAAACATTTCACCTCTTAGAGCTATAGAGGAAATAACTTCCTACACGCTTCTGTATTCTTTTTCCCATATCACTGCAGGGCGTTTTATAACGACAGACATTCATCTTCATCCATACATCCCATATGTTTCAATGTCTAAGCTTAACGAAATGATAAGCGAGTATTTGCAACAAACACACTTCAGTTGGCAGCAATTAGCTGACGACAGTATCCAAAGAGGAAGATTTCATCGAGGATTTACAGGCATTAGAATCAGAGTTTTGTATCTATTCTATACCAGTCCCCAGTCAAGCTGGGGAATTCATACACCTACGTATTTAGCAACGTTACCTGTTTCACAATGACGGACATGGTAGAAAATGAAGGCAGAATGACTCGTTAATAGGACAGTAAGGTGTAAAGGGGCAAATGCAGGAAGCGGGCGACAAGGTGGGCATGAAAAAAGGCCACTATACACCAGTGAGAGCTACGAGAGTTTCAAAAACTGAAATTTGCAAACATAATGTTTCTAGTATTCACATATTATAGGGGCCACTGGACACCCAGAAAAGCAGCATTCATTAAAGACCTCCAAGAACTGTGAATGCACAAATACCAAAATGCTTTGTTGTAAAGACAACCTATTTGTTACAGGACACAAGGAAGTGACGACGGTGCCCCGAAGACACTCACACTGCGGGAAGCGAGGATCTGCTTGAGCAGTCGGTAGAAGTACTGCTGCTGAGAGCTCAGGTAGCGTTTGTACTGGGACTTAAAACAGAGCTGCCGGTATTTCACAACTTCAGGATTAAAGTGTCCATCTGTAAGAAAGAGGTAAAAAGCACTTCAGTTTTCATCAACTGCTAGTTGAGGACTTAACCCAGAAAATACACAGAAGTTTATTACTCTCACTGACCCCGGAAGAGTTTCTGGGCGATGTGCAGTGGATTTCCGAAACGGAAGTTTTCGCCGCTGAACAACGCAGAGATGAGTTTGTTCTGATGCTCCCGGTTGTTTTCAGGAAAGTGAGGCAGGAATTTTTTTAGGTGGTCTTGCTGCGCGTCTGTCAGCACCTCCTGCCACGTAGACAAGCTGACAACTTCAAAGAAGATCTCAGGCTAAAGAAAGCAAAAAGCAGTAGTGAAGAAAGTGCATCCGCGTCCTTGACAATTATCTAGCCCTTAAGGCTTTCTGCGGTTAAAGAACACAAGTCATGAGACAGTGTCTCATCAAATGCAGAAAATAGAGGGTAAGGAGAAAAGGTGAGGAAATTAACGATGCTATTGACGAGAAATAAATACAGAAATAAATTCAAAACTTGTAACAAACAAAACTTTCTCAAAGGTGTTTTTAAAATAAGAGAGATTGCTACCTAGAAAAAGAATGTAACAGAATGGTTATAAGATGTTTTCCTGATATCAATCAAAGCTCCTTTTGGCACCTTTTCCAGGACAGCCAGAAACATTTCCCCTCTTTTCACTTTGCTCTGTAAGCCCCGCAAAGGCAGTTAAACATAGTGTTTATCAAGGCTCTGAAGAGGTAAAGCATCTTGGCACTACTCACGTCCTCCAGCAGGTCCTCGGGCAGGCTGACCCTGGTGGTGCCCAGCATGCAGTCCTCCATGATGCGTGTGCCATTGCCGTCCCCGCAGGGTCCCAGCTCCAGGGGGTCCGTCAGCATGTGGTCCAGAGAGTCCATCCTTCGCCCTCGCCCGCTCCTGCACGACAGCGGCAAAACCCTCAACAACCGAAAAGCCCAAACCCGGGTACGTCCCCAGCTGAGGAATGAGAAGCTGAATGATGAAGTGGTTATTAATGCGAGCTACAGAATCAGGCTGTGAAATATGTAAGATATTACAGAGTTAATTTACTGTTCAATTGCAACACAGAGGAATGCTTTTCCAGACAGTGCGTACCTGATACTGGGAAGCACAGGTGACCCGTGTCACCTCGCTTCCCACCTGCAGGAGCTGCTGTCAATAGAGCTCAACACCACGAAAAACAACACCTAAATCCTGAAAGCGGTTTTAAGGTGCCAAAGCGAACCGCGGGCCTGAGGTCGGGTTCCTCTCAGGCTGAATTTGCAGCTACGAGCGGGCCTGCGGCCCTCAGCTGCGCAGCTCCGGGCCCCCCGCCTTGCTCCTGGGAGAAAAACGCACGAACCGCGCGGAACAGATTAATAAGAAATAAAAATAAATGCTTAAAACAGAGGCGGACGGTAAGAAACCATATGGAAAAAACCTGATTTCATACCCGCTACGCTGGCTCTGGGCGTGACACCGGCGTCCGGAGGGTAGAGCGCTTCCCCGCTCCGCCGAAGGCACCCCGAGACCCCCCCCACCCCCCGGCGGTCCGCCGCCGGCTGCGAGGGCCGGGGAGCCCTTCCCAGAGGCCAAGCGGAGGAGCCGCGGAGGCCCCGGGCCGCTCCTCACAGCCCCGGCGGCGGCGAGGGCTGGGCCGGGCCGGGCCGGGCCGGGGGCGGGAAGCCCCCGCACGCGGCCCGCGGCGGAAGGCGGAAGGCGGCGGCCGCTCTCCGCGCCTGCGCCTCGGCCTGCGCCGCACCGCGCCTGCGCACTGCGCGCCGTCGCCTGTCGCGACTGAGCCCGTCGCGACCAGCGACGTTTGTAACGCGAGAACGGCCAAGCGCCCCCGTGCACTCGCCACCCTCCTCCCCCTGGCCCCAGTCAACAGAGAGGTCAGCACCAGTATTTTTAAAAAAAAAAAGAAAAAGATTTATTAATTTCGGGTTTTTTTGTGTTTTTTTTTGTTGTTTTACACCTGCCAGGTTGCACAAGACTATGAACACGATAACAGGCACTGAATGTACAACAAACATACACAATTAAATAAGAGAAGGGGCAGAGCCAAACAGCCCAAGAGGTGCAAATTCAGGGTGGGTTGGTTTTTGTTTTTCTCTTTCTTTCTCTCTCCAGGAAAACACAGAATCGGACCCAAAACACCTCCCAGGAACAGCGAGGAGCCTGCAGCGATGCCCATCTTCGAGCAAAACCTGGCCCTTTTAGGCAATTTGAGGACTCCAGGGTTAAGCTGTGGGACATTACCTAAGAGACAGATCTTTGGGTTGCTCTGGTTTAATAATAAATCCTGTTATACCTTCTGCACTGCAGAAATTGGAAAAAATCCATGCAACTTGTCTTTCTTTTTTTGTCAGGCCCCTGCCATCTGTGCAATCACTGTGGTTCCTTACTGTGGAAGGAAAATTCATGATATTTCCATTTCCAGGGATGCTTTTCTAGCAATGAAGCATTTGTTAAGTTGGGACACCACGAACCATGGTGCTGCTGCGGGACAGAGTAGAAACTTTGATAAGGAAGATTTAAATTCAAAGAGGCTGTTTTAAAACTGTTTTCTGGAACACCGTGTAGTTTTCAGCTTTAACTAACTGGTACAAGCATCCTCAGTCTGTGATCCTTTCCATCAAAGGTGAACAGAGCAAAATATTTTTTTAAAACCCACATCTGCAATATCATTAAGGGGAAACAGTTTGATGTTCATCTATAAAGACTACAGACCTTTTAAGACTTCAAAATTGCTCCCGTAGGGCAGTATCCGCCTGGAATAGCCCATTTCCAAGTCTCCTATTTTCCTATTACTCATACCATTTTTTGTCTCGTTATTAAATAATCTAGCAGCCTGAAGAAAGCCAAGACAAAAATCTCCCTTCTCCCACACCAACATCATCACGACAGCCAGTGTCATAATTCAGAAGCCCTCAGCGACGCAACTTCAGGGGAATTAGGGGGAACTGCAGTTGCTGCTGAAGTCCGCAGGCTCCCAAATCCACTGAATTTAAAAACACTCCTCACTGCGCTTGACTAAATGGGAGCTCTGGTCCTCATTAACTTCACCAATCTCATTAATGCCCCAGTACAGTAGTACAGCAAGAGAAGCTAAATCCCAGGCACAAATTAATCCACTTTTTGGCAAGTCACTTCAAAGCTACCTCAAAACAGTTCTGAGCTGGCCAGTGTTTTCAATCTGATTTATTTTACCACGCACAGTCGCTATTTCCATGCCGTATTAACAGATACGTTAATTACCAAAGCAATACCTGCTGCAAGGCTTTGCCCACAAGTCACCAGACTTCCTCTTGCCCAGCCTGAGTGTGAAATTCTCTCATGTCTAAGAGCTTTAGCTGCGTAAGGCCCGATACCACAACCTGTAAACATCTGCAGCGCTTACTCACACAGGTAATCCTCATCTCAATCTGTGGGAATACTCATGGAAAAAAAAAAAGAGTCCCACATTCACACTCAGTGCAGCGCAAGAGAAAACGCATCAAAAAACCCTCTCTTCTTCAGTCTCAAGGGCCATGAAGACAAAACATCCTTCTTTGTTTTTGTTTTATAAATAAATGTGTCCTGTTATGCACAGACATTCTGGGATGAGTTTTCAAGCAGAGTGAAAGGAGGTTTAGGCATACACAGTATATCCCATCAGGAGTCAATGAGTCGTAGTCATATTCTTGCAAATACCAGAATGCATTAAATAACCAACCAACAAGACCTGCAAAGGAGAATTATGTAAGGGAAAAAAAAATTACGCTGCCTTAAAAGATAAACCTTCTCTTTCCCTTTCTCCTGGTCCCTAAACATAACATGAATTCTGTACATAGACCAGGTCTACCCCAAAGCAGGCACCCCTCACAGATGGCTTTCTGTGTCCCATAAATAGTGGTCCACTAGCATGTTTCCCGTATGTTTCCTGAGTCCAGGGCTGGTCATTTTATGGAACTGTCCAAAGGAATTACAGTGCATTGTTAACAAGGTATTTGGAAAATCAGAGTAACCAACTCTCCATCCAGTCTTCAAGGGGAAAAAAATATGTCCACTTTGAGGTGGCAACAGAGACAACCATGCTGCGTCCTCACAGAGGTGTGCTCCTGTACCCTCATTTTCTCCTGGCACAAGTCTCTTTAGGTCACAGCAGAAGCTGCTATGCAGGCTAAGCTGAGCCTTTTTCTGTTTACAGGCAAAAAGGCCATTTTTCCCTGCAAATACTGGAGGGGAAGAGAGACAACAGTGGCTCCGTACTACCCTTATGTGCTACTATGATTTCCATCAGTTTGTTCCAAACATGGGTTTAAGACTGCGCTTTTTGTTCTTTCTGGAACTGCTTGGTAAAATGGGGCAGGGCAGACAGCATGTAAACAGTTCGAGGGCTGGAAAAATAATAATTTAATGGACTGCTTCGGCACGTCTTCACAGCTTCATTGTTATATCCATCCCCGCGCACGTACGCAAGGAGCCACTGCTTTGCCGCTGCTGCTCCTTTTCTCCAGGCAGTCTGCTCGCGTTGAGCTGGCATATTCCCTTTCACCTTGGCTGCTGAAACAAAGACACAGGAAGCAGTTCTGCCATTTTCTGGCAAATTTACATGATGTCCTCCTGTTTAACGGCTCCTATTAAGAATATACATACAACATAATCTGCCAGTTAGCCTTCAGTTAGGCAAGCTTTCTCTCATACAATTGAAATAAAAAGTTGTTTACTGGAGACACTTCCAAAAAGGAGAAATAAGGGTCAGCAGACATGCCAAAAATAAAGTCCAGAGCAAGCAGAGGTTTCACTTCTCTTGTCTTTTTTTGTTAAAAGCTGCATAAAATAGCATCCCAGAAGGATTTGGAGGGTACTTCTTCATGGTCACCGGGGACTTAAACCCTCTTAAAGCATTAACAAGAGCTCCAAGATTTTAGTTGAAGTTAAGTGAGTGTATACTTTAAAACATATTGAGCTCCAGGATACCCATGCATCTGGGCTTTCAGGGGAGGTGACAAGTACAGCAAGTGACACCAGGAGGCTTCTTCATTCGTGTTCTGCTGAGAAAGTTCTTGGTTTAGTGATGTGCACTTCGCTGCCGCCGTTGCCGTTGGTGGTTGTAGTGATTATGTACTGGGTGGTTTGCTGCTGACCGCTCGTTTGCGATTCCAAGGTATCCGTGTGGGCTGGCGGCTGGGAAACGCCGACCTGCACCTCGCTGGAGAGCGAAGAGTTCTGTTTGACGTCCAGATCAGGCTGCCCTTCAGATATCACATAGTGAGTCTGTGTGGGGAATATAAACAATCAATAATTGATTCATCTTCTGTAACTTTTCTGTTCTAATTAGTTCTAATTAGTCTGTAGCTTTCCTGTTGCTGTGCTGGAAGACATTTTGGTAGGAACTAGGAATACATATTAAATGTATTTGAGAGCAATATAACCCTTGTCCTTTGTTGGACTACTTTGCATTTGGTTAACTTGCAGATGGTTAAACTAATTACAAAATTAACCCATCACTACAAATTAAAATAGCAATTTTTTTAATAGAACTAATCTGAAAGGTTTTTTTTTTCCTGTTTTCCACATGTTCCAGCAGAAGTTGCGTTTCCAGCGTCCAATATCAATGCAGTACACCACCCTGCCTCCTTAAGCTGGACTGCTTACTAGGTGAGGTAGCAACTCTTTGATAGCTTTCTGTTATCCATAGGATTACAAAGTGAGAAATGTTTCCAGAAACTGTTCCGAAATTTGGTTTAATGGATACAGCTTACTCTTCAGTATTTTTAAGACTATCGATACCACTAAATCATACCTTGCCCTGCACATGTGACTAAGCAGGCCTTGTAAATGCCTAGATGCAGAAAACTCTTTGTAATCACCAAAGAGGACTATGATGCTACTTCAGGAAAAAAAAATAGATCTTTTCCTTGAAGCTCATGCGATTCTTTCTTGCCTTCTGTAACCTGAAGTTTACAACATTACTAGGTTTGAACAGTGCACTTTTCTCCTTAGCTTATGGCACAACACATCATATCATTTCTTAGCTGTTTTGCCTATAGATTCTGCCCAGCAGGGAACTCCCCACAATTGTTAGAGAAAGCCAATGCCCTTTTGGACTATACAGTCTGATACCCCATTGTTCTCTACTCTCTGTGCCCCAGTCATCACTTTGGCACTCCTTTAACCTTCAGACTGAAGGCTTTAAGCCTGATACATTATTCTGGATTGAAAAAAAGGCCATGATTATTTTCCTTACCTGAGTAACTGCTTTCACTTGCCCTGTGTTGACAGTGGTGACGGGTGTACCTACAGCGGTCTCTGTGATCACATACTGGCCCT
The DNA here is from genome assembly GCA_020745775.1 of Theristicus caerulescens. Taxonomy (NCBI): domain Eukaryota; kingdom Metazoa; phylum Chordata; class Aves; order Pelecaniformes; family Threskiornithidae; genus Theristicus; species Theristicus caerulescens. The sequence continues at coordinate 2,465,019 of CM036575.1, read as the reverse complement.
GGGGAATGGTCATCATCTGAATCTCAGATGCTAAAAAATGGAAATTGAAGAATCAAGACCTTCAGTCAAACTCAAAGACCACCTTGAAAGATAATGCCTTATGTCAGTAAGATTTCAAGCCTGAAACAGCAGTTGTTGAATAGAAATTCAAGTACTGTAAAGCCTTGAAAAACTCTACAGGCCTCAACAGAATTATGCCAGCTAACATCAGCTGCAGATTTGGCAGTTCGTGCCTGGACAACGCATCCTGTTCTCGCCCAAGAAGTCATAGAATTACCATCCAGAGCTGCGTGGACATGAGAAATCATTTCACGTCACCCTCATCTTATGTACGATTCTTTCAAGCATCCATCCAAATTTGAACAAGCTACTACCCAACACATGGATTCTTGCTGAATCCAGGTTCTTTGGAATAAAGGAGCCCAGTCTGCCTGTCCAAGCCACGTATCAGATAATTACAGACCTACAGCAGAAAAGCTAGTACAACCATTTTCATTTGTCTAAACCCATTTATTTTCTTAGACCTCTATGAATATTAATCACAAAGCTTAATGAGCTCTGCAAATACTATCCCATTTGGTAGCTGGAGAAATGGAGCACATACTAGGCCCACACCCTAGACAGACTACTCGTGAGAGCTACTGCTGATGCTTACAATAGCTCCGAAATGAGTTCCACGTGCTGGGAAGATAGGTGTGCTGAACTGAAGACCCTTGCTGCTGCTGGAGGGCTTGGTTTGGTGTAGGTGTAGTCGTCTGCATCTGCGAGGGGCTGAGTTCCTGCTGAGATTGTTGGGAGGAGGGACTCAAAGGCTGACCCCCAACCTAGGGGGAAAAAAAAAGGTGTAAGTGTTCTCAGTGTACTAAGGATTGCATACCTCTGTACTGTTACAAACATACCCTTCTCATTAAGGGAAAACATGGGGGCAGATGGCAGGTTCTATAGCATATCGAGCACAAAAATTACAAAAGCTCTCCTCCAACTTGCTTCACTCTATGGGTAGTAAGCAGAGATCAGGACACTGAAATAGAGACGTTGCTTGCCAAAGGTTACGTAGCAAGCCTGTGGCAGAGAACTGAGATGACAGGCTAACTACTACACAACAGCATGAAGAGCTGAAATATTTGAGGAATACCAATTTCCATTTACATCTTTCAATTGGCTAACTTGACTTAAGCTGCAAATTTGTCTGTTCCCAGCCATTTAGCTCTACCTTGCATACACTGTTAGAAAAAAACCAAACAAACCAAAAAACCAAAAAACAACCCCAAACAAACCACACAACAAAAAACCCAAAACAGAACCCCCATACACCATAGGAACACCTGGGAACTACTTGATCATCTCAGAGATGTTCATGTGAGTTATTTCGTGTGTGGTCCTTTAAATGACATAGAAAAGACTATCTCCTGCACCAGTGCATGTGATATGCCAGCTGAGCAGACTGGTAGGGAAAACATCTCCTGCAAGAGAAGAGTGAAATACCTGCGATGATGACTGAGTTGCCGGCGATGGCTCTGTGACCTGGATGTGCTGCACCTGGATAGCATGCTGGGTGTATGTCTGGGGGTCGTGAAGCTGCCCAACGTCCACTGTGGAGTGCTGGGACTGGTGAGGTGAGGTAGCCTGGGCACGGGGAAAAAAAAAGTAATCAAAGCAAAGGTGTATACTTCAAATTCTTTGCAGAAGCAGCCATGTAAACCTCTTCTGTGATACAAGGTCTGGAACAATGAGGTATGAGCCTTAGTGAGGCCATGGAGCACTCCTTGTTCAAGCCTGTGTATACCCTCTTTGCACTCCTGGGAGATAGAGAAGTACACTTAACAGATGTAATGGCACCGAGGTAGTTACATCTCAGCAATATCAACAAAAAGGACTCGCCTAAGGTCATACAAGCTGTCTGCGGCAGAGCCTGGACTCAAGTCAAAGGGTCTGAAAACCAAGATTAGTGTCAACCACTGGACCATCTTTCTTTGTAAGCCTCTTTCTATAAAATGTATACCTACTCAAGATCTGCGTATCCAATACTGTAGTTTGACATAGCTCTGTATTAAGACAAGTGCTCAGAGTCTTACTGATTAAAGGCTTTTTTGAGCAATACTGGCTAATGATACCAATTGGAGTAATTTAATTACAAGTCTCAGATCTTGATAAAATTAATATTAGCCACAGGAATCAGTATTCATGTTCTTGTATCGTTAGAACAACCACAGTCACTATTAACCAGGGCTGCTGTTTAGGCCTTTATTAACCAACTTCATAACCTAATTTATAATGAGGGGCCAGAGAGAACATGGAGTTTCAGATTCCAAATACAAACACACAGTAGTTTCAGCTTCACCCAGTGGATAATGGATTTGAAGGCTACAGCGATTTCTTACAGCTGCCCGAGTTATTTTCCTCAGCTCAGTTACTCTAGTTACACTCTGGTTTTATTTTTAGGAGGCTGTTGAGCATCATAGAGAATGAATATTCTAATAGATGATACGAGGAGAAAAAGCAAGCGCTTTCTGTACTTACAAATTTTGGCTCTGGCTCACTGAGAACAAGGAAGTACAAATTAGTCTTCTCAACTGCAAAAATGGGTCACCCACTGACCCACTTTTCCAGTGGCTGGAAAACCTTCCTAGAGCAGACTCGAGCAAAGGTGCCCAGACGGGTAGAACTAAATTAGGGCTGTGTTGATATGTCTCCAGCAAGCTGATCAAGACTGGCAGGATTATTTATACCCAGTACACGATACTTACAATGGGAATCCTAAGCATTATTTATCAATTTATCCATAAAAAAATAGTCTGCACCACTTGTCATATCTATTCCTTAAACTTCCAAGCACTACAGCCCCAAGAAAAACAGGCTTGATATGGAGGGGGTCAAAAGCACATCAAGTTGCCCAACAGTTTACTCACCTGGGCCACTTGAACAACCTGCAGCTGTATGTGCTGAGGCTGCTGCAAGCCAGTTGTGGACTGAGACACAGGGATGTACTGTATTCGCTGGTAATCTCCCTGGGGAGTTCGATAGTCTGTTGTGAGGGTCTGGGATATCTCCGTCATTGCTTGTGTCAGTAAATCTGTTGTCTGAGCAGGTAGAGAAAGAGATACAGAGCATCATCACATACTGTCTACTGGATTGACTACTTTTGCAGGGCTATAGTTCTTTCATCCCACTGAATCTACGCTTACAGCATTGGGCCTAGTCATTTATTTACAAGAGCTTAATGGGTACAGAAGATGCGGTCCTAAGCAATCATCAGGGATCATGCAGTAGGATTGCTCTCTTCTGTCTAAATGTTAGTCAGGACTATTAAGGGCTACCTTAACATGTAATAATAATAAAATTACTTTACTCTTCTGACTTAACAGTATTATATATTAGACAACAAAAATCCTGCATTTGTAAAGAGCTGACTTAGCTTCCAAGTCAAAAAGTGCTTCTCGGACACATTCTACCTTTTCCCCTCACCTACCAGAGTGATACTTTTCTTGACCACTGTATTTCTAAAGTGTGTAAACACATTTAGCACCTAACTGATCAGGTTTACGAAGCCAACAGCATCCTGATTGAATCTGCCCATTTTCAAGCAAAACAGTCTTTTATCCCATTTCAGTCTTCAAACAGGAAGTTTTAAACTGTGGTTATTAAAATTTTTAAAACTATGCAGCATCCCAGCACCACTAAAAGACACAAGACTGATTTTCTAGTCTCAGCTTTCACTTCTGTAGCAGCTGATGTATTAACAGGGGAGAGATCAGCCGCTGGAGGTTCATATCGCTCAGTTCTGCACTGTCCAAAGGATTACAGAAAGATTTTTGACTCCTCTGAACAGTTTGATCCAGTGCCCAGTCATTGTTAAACATGTCCTCTTGATCCCAAGGACTGCAAGCACCTCAAGAGAACAGTCTCAGTGCAAATCCACAAGATGTGTATTCCTGAATTAATTAGGCATGTGTGAAAGTATTACGCGGAATCAGTAGCATATGGGTCTGAATGAAAGAAGGGAATGGAGTAGGGAAAAGAGACAAATGCTTAGAGCTCCAAAAAGAGATATACATAGTTGCTTGGCAGAGCAAAACTACCAACACAGATTCAGGAACAGAAGCGATCTCAAATAATGTCCTAACACATGCTTTAAAGTGATGTCTGCCAAATAAACACTAAGACTACTATACCAGAGGGCTTCTGTTCTGTTTGTTTCCCTCCATTGGCCTGATCTAACATGTCTTGAACCCTTACCACAACAGTCTCTCCGGTAGTGCTGTCGGTGGTCAGAACGGCAGGAGTGGAACTGATGACAGCTGTCGCCAGCGGGGCATGTATTGTGTTAGGGAGCTGAGCAAACTCCGGGTGCTTCTTGCGTATGTGTTGTACCATCTTCGTCTACAGAGAGGTGCAAAAGAGCATTAGAAGGATGGTCAGCAACTCCACTTCGGGCCAACTGAAATCAAACAGCCCCACAGACCGCAGCTTTTAAGTTTCCCTCAGTAAGGCAGCACCAAGATTCACACTATGGGATGCTCTGGTCAGCAAGAAGGAAACAAGGATCACAAAGTTGCTGCTGATTAGAGCTATCTGATACTGAAATATTGCACCAAACGTCACAGCCTCTAAGCTTTTTACCCCAACACAGAAAAATATTTTGGGGACCTTTTCCAGAGGTCACCTTTTTTTGCACTTTGTTTCCCTACTCCTCTCCCTCGTCACTGTCAGCGAGCACTTTCCAAGCTTTTCCGTTTGTGACCGCACTCTGATAACATTTCCATTTCTTCTTTCAAGCTCATGCCCTCAATTTAGGGAACCTTTTTGCCATAAAACAAGCAGGCTGTGCCTGTATTGTCAGCACGCAGCATGAAACCAGCACTCTGACTCAGAATAAAAGAGCTCTGCTTGCAGACTGACAGATGACAGAGACCACGGTATATAAAAAAAGCATCACCAGGGAGAGGCTGTCTTCTGAGGGTATGAGACAACCCCCGTACCTTACTGCTGTACTGCTTGGAACAGTGAGGACAGCAGACTGGAGGGGTGGCGATGGTGCCTGTCAGCTGGGTGTGGGTGCTCAGCATGGGATCTGGCTCTCCTGGGCCTGCAGGGCGCAGCTTCCGGATGCTTGGAGGTAGCTCAGCACCAGGATGGTTCTTCAGGATGTGTGCTTTGCGTTTGCTGGCACTCTTGTACACCTGCAGGGTAAAGATTTGGAATGAAAACGGTGTAATCCTGATGTCTGCGCAGGAAACAGCTACCAGTTATCTTTGTCTGGAAGGTCACTTTAGACAATATGTTTAATTAAATCCCCAAGCAATTACAACGTAATGCATGAATATACATACACCTTCCAGTGTTTAATCAACCTGTAAAAGCAACCCCTTTTTGTGTAGCATGCAGAAGCCTTTTGAGAACACATTGTCTGCCACAACAAAGCAAAGCAGGACAGGAAGGTAAGAGGAAAAAACTTTTTTTGCCTGATAATTAAAGTTCAAATGTCAGAGGAGCCATTGATCACCAAAGTTGTAATTTTTACTATGTTAATTTGTCATGAGGGTTGATGCCTCCACTCTCACACAAAGCATCCAATACTGTTAATATTCTTCAGCAATCAATGTATTTTAAAATTCTTTTAGGCACCTCAACAAACAAATATTCTGCAATATTATTTAAAACTATCCATTTTTTTTCCCTTTAAACATAAAGGGGGCATCATGGAAGAATGTACTGAGGATAAGAACAGTCACTCAAAATACACTCCCTGGTAAATAAAGGCCCACATGCATAAAAGCAAAAGCCAGGGAGTAAGAACAGGAACTCAAAGGCAGTGCAGAAGAAGCTTCAGGCTCCACTGAACACTGGGAATTACTGGCATGTGACTAAGCAAGCAGCTTAAAATAAAAGGAGTTAAAGACTAACTTTTAGAAGTGATACAGAAACCAAACTAAATTAGTGTTCAGGAATTACAGATAGGTAGGATACTTAGTCCTGGGTTGCAAAAAGTGATACAGGACTAAGACTGGGTGACTGCTTGCTGGATCACAGTATTTAAGTTTCACCAACTCCAAAGACAGCAGAAAAGGAGAACTGCAGTTTTCAATTAGCATTCAGCTGCCTTGGCCTAAGTGCATTTCATCTTAATTTCTTTTGGATAGTGCTGCAGAAACATTGCTGGCAAGCACCTCAGAAAAAGCTACAAACCCTGCCAGATGTTTCTATGCAGAGACAAATTGGTTGCATACAGGTCTAGGACTCAGCTACCCTCTGAGTGGTGACTTCCTTACATACCTTATCACAGTACTGACAGAAGTAATCTCTGTTAGGTTTGATGATGGGCAACGTGAGCTCTGGCACCTCTTCTATTTTCATGTCTGGATGTCTCTTTGATAAATGATTCACCTTAGGAGAAAGAAACAAAAGAGAACAAGAGAGCATATTACAGATGGAAGCCAAGCAATTGCTTCTTTTCTTAGAGACAGATAACAGCCAAACCGAAACTGTAACGATGCTAGCCAGCAGCACTGGAAGCATTTGCTGCTGCAAGGGTTATAGTGCATTCACAGTCAGCTGCTGAAGGTAAACATGGTCTTGCTAGATCTCATTTACAGTTTCTCTAATCCAAATAAGATGGGAAGGGGTAAAATAGCTTGCCAGAACTCTCCTGCAGCTGAGAGTGAGGTAATGTAAAGGACCTCTGCCCAGGGAGGCCTTTGCTAGCAGAGACAACCACCTTCATGAAATATTTGCAAAATACAATCTCTTGCTGCATCACGACCTTTACACAGCAGCAGTTACAGGGCATGGCCAGGAGGGGCCCCTCAAGAAGGGGGAGAAACACCAACAAAAATAGGAAAGACAGGAAAACTGAGGCAGTAAGGCTGAACTAGGCAATATATTAATCTCATGGTCCGCTAAGTACGTTACACATCAATCAGCATTAGTGTTGAGATATGGTAGTGACAACCAGACATACAACAGAGGCAATGAAATACACAGAGGCACACATTTGCTGAAGTGACAAGACAGTTGTAGAAAAAGATATATAATCTCAACTCAGTTACAAAGTTCTCCCAGCTTCATAGCCTCTTTGTGTTCCAGTCATTGGAATCCCATCTTTATTCCTTAACTTACCTTAGCTATTCATTGAGTACAGAAGTTCTAAGAGAAGCTAGAGCACACAGACACTCACCAACATCCCCCTCCGGCGGAAACCCATCATACAGAGTCGGCACTTGAACATGAAGCTTTCGTAGTCAGTGGAAGCTATCCGAGGCTTGAACGTTTTTGAGCGGCTGATTCGATCGGCTTTCTTGGCCTCCCTCTCCGGGTTGTGCATCCTCTGCATGTGCTCTCGCAGCTTGTCTTTCCTCTAGGGAAAGAGCAATCGGGGAGAAAAGTGTCAGCACCGCTTACTGCCTTACTACCTGTTACAAGGAAGAGCCACAATGTAGTGTTGTTCAGAGATCTCTTTGGCTTTTCCTCTCCAGCGCTGCTGTGAGAGTTGCAGGCTCACTGTCGGACAGCTCAGCAGGAACCCTTTGGGCTTAGGTTTATCCTTCAAACCAAGCTGAGGTTGCTCAGCCACAAAAGCAGGAGCCAAACTAATGCTAGTTCAGCAGCCTCAGTGAGAACAAACCCCTCCACTCTGTCTTTTCTTTGACGTTATCTAAAATGTTAGTGCTCAATTCTGTATGGCTGGAAACTTGCATCAAATGATGCTCTTGACAGAGGAGGACCTCAAGTCCTACAACGGTACCGAACCTAGATGCACTCCAGCCTCGCTGGACACACGCTGTCTAGAATGTGCTTCTTCACCCAAAAGTATCCAGTCCCTCGGTATCCCATAAGAAACTAAGCGACAAGGAGCAGGCTGCTGCCACCGCAGTTCACCTGGCTCACAGTCTGCTCCATCTGCACTGGAGGGATCTGGAAAGGCATCTGGTTGTCATGCGCTGACAAGATGCATCCCACAGACACAGCCACCTCGGCCAGGAATATTATTAATCCATTGATATCAGCAAGAAGTTTTCTTAACTAAACTGAGAAAAGCAATACAACCCAAGCACCTGGCAACCGAGCTGTATAATGACCCAGTCCTTAACGAGCAGATGAAGTTTCCTTTGCTATTAAATTATTGGAAATAAGGTCTCCTAGATGAGACACCCTGTTACAGCAGAGCATGCTGGGGTGGATCTTGCCCCTTGTCCATCAGAAATGAATGTCATAGCTCACACACGACAAAGCAGTGCACGCAACTTGCGGGCAAGCCTAGCACGTTTACACACGTTAGTTCCTTCCACCTTTGAGAGCATGAGCTTGTCTGCTTGAAGGAGGGTAAAGAATGGTGTTCCCCACCTGTATCAGGAATGATCCAGTCAAGAGTCATCTTACCTTGAACTGCTTGCCACATGTGGAGCACAGGAAGTCTTTGCGGTCCGAGTGTCGCAACATATGGAGTCGCAGCTTGTCGGGACGGCAGAAAGCCTTGTCACATTCTGTACACTGGTAGATCTTTTCTGAATGGAAACTGCGTACGTGTTTCTTGACCTAGAATCGCAGATCATAGAAAAACGGAATTTATTCAAAAGAGAAGAGTGTGAGGTAAAACAGTCTAGGAAACTCTTAGTGAAAAGGAAAAAGAGAGAGGAAAAAGGTTCCAAGAGTTCTCTAGTCTGCTTTGGCTTAAAAAGTATTTTATCAGAACAGCTGATATCTTAGCAATAGTTTCTATAAAGCCGTAACGTCTTTGTGATCCATCTATATGGACAATTTGATTTCCTCAAGACTGATTCTTGAAGGCATCAGCTATTGCACAGTTGAGCACTTAGTGGGCAGCAGAAGTCCAGGAGGTACCAGTTTTACTGAATCATCCTTGAGTTAACATGTTCATCTGAGGTTCGTTATCTTTACTTCATTTATAAGAAATCTAAACGCAAGGACTAATTCCTTTCAGTCAGACAGAATGAGCTTGCAGTTACAATTAGCAAAAAACAAACAAACAAAACTTAGACAGAAAAGCATTTGCATGCCATTCCTGGATGGCAGTTACTTTTGCATGGTTTGGGACTATCCTTGACCTCTTTAAGTATCTAGTGGGATCTTTTTTTCACTCCAATAAAGTAACTAATGAGGTTTGACATTTGAAATCCAAGCACTACTCAAGAAATGGATCTCTAATTAATTCTTTACCATCTTCTAATACTGATCATACACGGAACGACTTGGTATCTTTATCTGTTCCACATAAGAGTATTTAAGTAGACAGCAACCTGTGGTGACTAGACTTAATTATTCATATAGCACTAAATGAAAAAGTCATCTTTAAACTCAAAATAGAGCTGAATAGCTGGGGAAAAAAATGTGGGACCTTCTTCTGACTGGCTCAGTTTCACGGGAAAGTTTATGGGGAATTAGGTTGCAGTACAGCATTTCTGAATCATCAACATTTTTCCTTGTTCAACATTTACAGAAGATAAAGGTTTTTTGCTGGGATGGAATTATATTAGTAAATCACTTTTCCCCATCCTTTCTTCTTTAGCCTATTGGGTAGTCTATCAGTTCCTATTACTTGACATAAACTGGATTTCTACATTTCAATTTATGTCAGGCAGCTCAGCAAGACATATCAAGCTCTTTGTCCATATGAAGGATAATGAATACGTACATGGTATGTCTCAGTTTTTTCTTCCTGAACATTGAAATAGCATCCTTAAATTCTATTAACGATCTTCTCCAACAGCTCTGCACGCTGCACAAAGTAGTTACATTCCTCACTACTCCAGTGCAACCTCTCCTAAGCAGTGTGCAGAGAAGAGGAATAAAGTACCCCGCTGAAGCCCCGGGGGGAAATCAGGAAGCAGAGTATCCTGATCTGTTCTGGCATTTCTGCAAGGTGTTCAAATGAATTACCCTGACAAAAACAGTCAAGGGATTAAAAGATATTTGTATCATGTAAAACCACAATTTTTTTTGGTTCAGAGTTTTAACGACAAAGGACAAGGTGTATTCAAGTACGAGCTGCATACAGCAAAAGACCATTCCTTGTTGTGCCATGGATCTGTACAGACCAAAAGCAATCGGGACCTCTGCTTTAGGCATTTTCTGGGGATAAGGGACCACCCCTCCCACAGTACCGTGCCTTCTAATACCAGATTGAAGTACCACATCTGATGATTTAGTGGAAGGAGCACTTCAGTGGCATAAGACAACATCTAGCAATGCTTGGTCACTCTTCCTTTTTAATTTCTGACCAACATGGACCCCTTTATCTTGCGAGAATGAACTGACATGCAGCATTACATAACAGTACTGAAAATTTCATAAACAGAGTGCTTGCAAGAGACCCGGAAAGCAGTGCTTCAGATCAGTATGGCATCTCACCTGGATAAAATCTGGAAAGCGTTTTTTGCAGGTAGGGCAGGTGAAATAGCCATCATTGACATGGATGGCCACATGGTCTTTAAGCAGATCCAAGCGGTCAAAGGACTCGGGACAGAAAATGCAGGAGTATGTTTTCTGGTCCATGTGGAACTTCATGTGGCTCTCAAGAGCCCCGCTGTTGATGAAGCCCTTGTTGCAGATGTCACAAGTCAAAGGGCAGTTCCCTTCCCGTCCATGAAACCGCAAATGCTGATCCAGTTTGTCCTTTTCCCGGAAGGCCTTCCCACACTGGAGGCATTTGAACGGCCGAAAGGATTTCCGTATGAACAGGTGCTGGAGAGCTGCATTCTGAAAGAAAGAGAGACCGTTAGCTTTTGTTATTATGTATGGATTCCACACCCGAATATTTTCAAGATTAAATACACCAGATGATCAGTGAACCTAAACTTCAAAAAAATGCTTTTGCATTATAGATACTGTCTCCATTTTACAGAACCAGAGGCTGTGTCAGGCAGAACTTAAGGGATATACCTGCAGTTACACACCAAGTTTACTCTCCAGTCCCTGTTTTTTGTTCATTTAGCTAACTTTTGTCTTTAGGACAGCATTTTTTCTGTAAAGTAAAACAAAGTCCTCTCTGAAGTACAGACCTGGGCCTGAGAAAAGCTGCAATCCCAGCTGATTTTGAGGGATTGGGTCAAAAGTTCAGCCACTATACAAAGGAAGGGCAAGCTAATGCCCTGTCTTTCATGCAGGAGCAGGGCTTATGAAATTCCATAGCCCTTTACAAAAAATCAGCTTCTGCACCAAAGATCACCACAGAGATGTGCAGCAGTGGTTTAGCATTGCCTGGAAAACTTCTTGTGGAAGATACATTCAGCCTTTTTGTTATTATCAAAAAGAATAGAGTTTCAAAACATTACAGCAGGGGCAGAATGGCAGAAGCAACAGGTAAGAACTTGTGAGCAATTCGCCTATCTTTGCCATTTAGCATATATCATGTGCGAGAGCCTGAAAATGAAGGAAGATGAAAGACAAACATGCTGGTGCCAAATCAAGACGACCTCCGATAGATTCTGTTGTCTGCTCAAAGGGTAGTTGATTATACACCGTGAAACTTGAAATTGCTTTTCTTGGTTTTGCAAGAAACTAAGAAGATTGTGAATTGAGCATAACGCGGGCTGTGCGAACATTCATTTTAAAATTTAATACACTAGGCTGCTCTTCTCTGTTTTTCTCCACTCCTACTGTGCACAATTTCATTTCTCAGTCCCTGCTTTGTTTTGGTGTGTACTTTCCTTCAGTCCACCTTTTCTGTAACATTTTGTGATTGTTATCTCTTCCCTTCCTCCCCTTCAGATAAGTGTTATAGAGCCATGCCAGTCCTGATACCAGCGCTGTCTGCTGGAGGAACAGATGCTGCTGGACACGTTGCCTGTAGGAACTGGCAAGCGTGAGCTGCACCTGCATTTCAATATTGGATGAAAACTTTTATGTTGGATAGTTGCAAAGCTGGAAGTCAGTCCTACCTCTGCATGCATCAAATCCCACAGTACAACTATCACCCATACTGTACTGAAAGTACACTGCAACGTTGCTATTTCTCCGCAAGAAGTCTAAGGAATATTTACTCTTCTCCAAAATAACAGCTATACATTGGCATTTATTGATGCCTCCTCTTTTCAGATGTTACACACAGAATCTACGTCACAATAGTTAGAGAAATAGCGCTAGAACATTGCTGGCACCTGTGCTTACACATGTTCAATATTACATACTTCTCCATGAGACACATTCAAGACTTGTGCAAACAGATTTCCCCGGTTTCCTCTCTCCTTTTCTTGTGGGAATGTCTGGGCTGACATTTGCTGTGTCCCTCAAGCGTGCGCCAACAGCCGACACTGAGAAAGTAAAGTTAGGAGCTTTTCTGCTGGAATGAGGGAACAGCTTGGGAATACTGTGAACTGCTCTGCTAGAGATTAGTGAACCTGAACGATCCTTTTCACCATCTGAACTGCAGAGGGAAACCTATACTTTCATTCCAGAAAAAGGAACATGAGAGCAACTGTTTGGCTATAGAAAAGCTAAGTCTCATACAGGAGCCCCAAATGAGCCCTCCCATGAATTGTCACCATCTCCATTCTCCATTTTACAAGTGGAGAAGTGGAGACAATGGGAAATACAGGGATCTGCTGTAAATCACACCGTGAGGTGGTAAGACAGACATGTGCTGTGTAAAAATTAACATGTTGCCTGGAGTCCAAAGTATATAGTTTTCCCCTTAACTACAGGGATATGCCAATAAACCAAGTAGTTGAAGAGATGCACTTCAAGATCTTAACTCCGCTATTACTGTACTTTGCTATCTGTAACCCCCAACAATCTGACTGGTAAGATAGGAGGCCAGACTTCTACACCATGTACATCAACATAGTCCCATTACGATCTCAAAGGCTACAGAAGGATGAAACCCTTTACTGCTCTTTGGTTAGATAAACTATCAACTATAAAAACAGAAAAAGAGAACTAAGTGTTGTCTCATTAACCGATAACATTGATCCAGTGCAAACAATTGCATAAACAAATCCTCCAAAACTTTAAGATGGATATTATAGTATTTCATCCAAGCAGTTTTCTCCTATAATATTCACCTTAAATTTGCAATTAATTAGTATGAAAAGAACTAGAAGAATGCAAGTTGTTATTCAGATAACACTTAGTTCTGGACATTGGTTGCTTAAAAAAAAAAACCAGATGTGACAATTTACGATGCGGGGTCAATCAGGAGACACCAAACAGAAGTTGGACAAAACAACATGGAAGGCGATGTTGTTACGTACCATTTGATTAGATACAGCAAAAACCCAACGAAACAAAAAACCAAATCAAACCTACCTGCAGCTCCAGCTGAGCAGGCAGCATTGAGGGAGAGAAAAATACTTATGTTATGCAATGGACTTTAAAACAGAAGCCTTGACTTCTGCAATAGTCATGCTTCTGCGGGTCACTACGAGGGCCAGCTCTTCGAGCTAGAGTTTACTCTTTACTTAGGCAAAACTCCTTTGAGGTTTTTGCCCCAGGAAACACTAAGCATATCTTCAAGGTTTACCCTGTAGTTAATAACTGCCCAAGGGGAGTTAAAGGGCAAAGATAAAAACCACAGATAATCTTGAAGGTGTTTTGCGACCTTTCATGTTTTTTCAGAGTTGATTAATAATGATGTAGTGCATACTGCAGAGCCCCAGTGAGGATGAAATGCTTTTAGCAGAAAGGAATAATTAGGCCAGGATGAGAAGAGTGAAAAAGTTAGGAGTAGGGACTTCTTTTTAACCTCATCTTGCTGTTTTTACTCTTCATTATACAAGCAGTTGCATTTCTTTCAGCACGAAGGAAGTGACTGTGCTTTCCAAATCATACCCCTATCCCTGCCAGTTGTTTCCTCTGAGTAAAGCAGTCTCCTACACAAAGGACATTTTAGGATCAGGTCTGTATGTAAAAAAAAAGGCAATTTGGAAATGCAGATGTTTCTGAGATCAGCCCATAGACACTCTAGACACTGCCCAGAACTAAATTAAAAACAAATATTCATTTTGGCTGCGGACCACACATTCCCCTAATTTGTTAGAAGACTATCTTCAAGGGTAGGTGTATCTTTTCAATACTAAGGACACGACTGCCATATTTAAGGTCTGATCTCCAAGGAAACTCCACAGGCTCTAAAGCAGAGGCTGGAAAATGAACGGATCCCATCAGGACTTGAACCCTGGGGCACCAGAGATCAGTGCTTCCAGCTAGAATGAAAGCACTCTCAGAGCATCACTGCGTTAAACCTTAGAAAAGTTGAAGCAATTCACAATGAATTGTTTTTGAAAATTAAACCCTACATGAGTAATAAAGGAAGAACTAGGGCTACACAGGTCTCCAGATCATAATCAGGATTCAAGACTTTCTCCCTGTTCTTTGGAAGTGAATGATGTATTGCACATCTTAACCAAATGTTTGCTTGCTTATAATGTTAAGTGCACATTATTAAAAGAAGGTGCTGTGAATAGTTGAATTGAGTAAGTGCTCATAGGGTGCTGGAGCTTGCTGTGCTTTTTCAGTGCTTAAAAAAAAAAATGATGCTTGCTAGTTTACCCTTATCTCAAGTTCTCATTGCTCAGTCTGATGCAATATGGAAAGGTCCTACCATCTGCCATTCTGCCAGTGCCCCTATCTTGAAACATCTCCGGGACTCTGCTGAACACGAGCTGCCAGATGTATGGGAAGTTAGGGAGATTTGGCAATACAAACACATCACCAAGGACTAAACCACCACTGCACTCCTCTTAGTTGTCATCCATTTGTGATGAATTTCCAGGGAACAAAAGCTAAGTCACAAGACAAAGACATAATTTCAAAATTTCTGTCCCTTTCTTCTCACATTTACTGTTTAAGACGACCTTAGGCTCACATCTTGGGTTCAAAAGTTTGGGGAAACAGGCAACACTTTCTCTTCCCATCACACCCAGGCCTCAACTTTCCACTGAGGAAGTTGTGGGCTGTCATAAGCAGTAAATACCCATGCTCTTTACTGTCAAAACTCAGCATTTGCCTTTGTACTCTGTTATCCACCCTTCAATACATTCCGTAAAAATCCCCCAAGCTTTTAACATATGAAAATCAAATTACTGGTAGAAACTTGTCATTCAGAGAGCGCAAGCATTTTATATGGTTAAAAACTCTGCAGTCTTAATGCACCTGAGCCAAATGCTTCCTTCAAGATATGCTGCTGCATTTATGGGGTAACACCACCACTGGTCTCGCATATATATTGCTATAAACAGAGCAAAATTCAGCTCAACATCTTCCTATACCAGAACAGTTACTCAACTCTTTCTAATCCTCTGTCATCCCCTAAAAATGAAGTCTTACCCCAATTGCAGCTGTTCCTTTCTGTAATCAAGATTTTACACGTGGAAGAAAAAGATTTTAGGCTAAATAAACCAATCTCACAGTAACATGGCTTGAAGGATTATTTGCTTGAATCATTTCCCTCCCACACACAGTAGAGGAAAAAAAAAAAAACAGCTCACCCAGCTGACACAAAGCTCAGGCTCAAAGTGTTTGCTGTCGGTACACAAAGCTCTTCGCACAGGTTTTAATCTCACAAAGACTGGCAGGTTTTTCTACCCCAAGAAAGGACTTTACCACTAAACATCATCATCATCAACTAAGTGGATCTAAACTGAGGTCGTGGTTCCTCTTTGGCAACTATTTGCAAGACAAGAGTTCTGAGAGACACAGATGGTGCTGTGAACGAGTCATTACTCTGTGCCACAGTACCATGATTCAGCCGGCTGTTTGAGGCACTCCTGCTTGCCAGCTTGGAGGGACTGTGTTTCTATCAAAGAATTACTGTGCTGGAATTGAATCAGCTCCAATTGGTGACCAGCATCACTAGCATCCTATGAGATACTAGTTCTTTACATGAGATTTGTCTTCCTCTCAGTGCAAAGAAAATTCCTCAGAATGAGATGCTTTATTCAGGGTTTGGAAATGGATACAACAGTGAGAGAAAGAGACCAGCTGGTCCTGGCAGGCAGGTCTGGCTTTCTCTGGGTTACAGCAAATGGAGAGGGCGAGAGAAGACGTGAGCCTCCATCCTCTTTGCTTACCCTGATGCGCTTCGCTCGCCTCATGTCATCTGCTGTCATGGTGCTCTGCGTAGGCACCGTGCTCTCATCATGCTGCGGCTGGATTTGTAGCGGGTGGTTTTCTGACTGCTGCTCCAGTGCCGACTGCGTCTCTGATGGCACTGGAGTCTGTTCCTGCTGCTCCAACCCATTCAGTGTGGCTTGTCCGGCCTCATCAAACTGCCCCTTGCTGGAAAAATGCAGCAAGTCCTGAAATCGCAAATCATACAACCAGTGATTATTCCCCCCACCCACTGAAAAATGCTTTGATAATACTCAGCAGACAACAAGATTTCTACGTATTTAATCACAAGCTATAAACAAAATGCGCCCACACTAACACTTTCCTACTGTGTTCCATTGATGCTCTCAGTAGATCTCCTCCACCTACAGCAACAAGATTCAGAGCACTAGGGAAGAAGTGCTGCAGGGAGGCGACTCTCTTGGCCATCATATTGTCTGATCAGACACAGACAATCAAAACAACCCAGCTGTTAATAGCCAAGCAAGTTCTTCTGCACTCCTGACCCTATTACTGCTTTAACCAAAGATGACGTAGGCTGACCTGTGAGAAATTAAGGCCACAGTGACTAGCACAGGCCAGGGAGAGGAGAGAACTTCCGTCTCGTTGAAATCGTTGTCGCTTTGAAACATTATCATGTATTACTTATGCAGTGCCTTCTCCTTTCTAACAAACTAGCTGGAGTGCTGAACTGGAGAGTGACAAACGAGATCATTATACCATGCACTGTGTGTTTTGCTATCCAGTTTCTGAGCTCTGCGTACTCTCATCTACCCAGCTGCATACATCACTTATATTTATCAAAGCTATTTTCCTCCTTTTTTGCATTAGCATAAAAGAAAAGGGAGGGTGTTGGGAGCAGGAAGCACATATCAGATTTCTACATTCTTTCTGTATAAATTCCAGTAACTCCTCTGGGATGGAATCCTCTCGTAATATGAGAAAAAAAAAGCTGTAGATCCTTCCTTGACATCACTTAATGCAACTAAGGAAACTTAAAAGCACAAGCTAGGAAACAGAGCGACAAAAGTATATCAGCTCAAGGCTGGTACTGTCAAAGCACAAAAGCAGGTGTGGGAGCAGAAAAACAGGGAGGTGCCAGAAGGAGCACAGCTGTTAGAAACCATGAATGCTTAGCAGATAGAGACACTTAGAAGAGCAATATACCAGCCAAATGTCTGGCCCTGGTCTAGGTGGCAAGTTTCTACACTTGCTGGCACTAAACTGTGCCCACAGGATCCGGAGTCTCAAGTTCTCAGGCAGATGAACTCGTGCCTAGTCATTAGCGAGGCAGGCAGACCTCCAAAGGCTTGGGACACAACCACAGCCCTGCTCGACTGCACACACACACGTGAGCTCGCTCTGGGCCGTGCTCCAAGCTGGCAGGATGTGAGCCCCCTCCAGTCCAGAGGCCATTCAGACACATTAGCACGGGACTGCAAGCCCTGTCTCTCCAGAGTTAAGAATTTGGGAACAGCATTATGCTTACTTGCCTAAATGGAGCTGGCTTGGGTCACGTCAGGTTGCAAAGAGGGTGATCTTGCAACTGTCTGCACTTAATGCAACGTTTAGGGCAATTCTGCATGCTCAGAAAATGAGCGGCAGGCATTCACAGGCAACATATACGTTCCTCCCTCTGAGTCAGCACTGAACCATGACCCAGTGAGATGCCAGAGGAAAATTACTGCTCCAGATATCAGCTAAGTCATAAAACAGAGCCACTGATCCCTCACGTCACCTTTCATAAAAGGACTTGGTAGTAACCTAAGCATGGTCAGCATCAGGCAGAATTTAGCCTTTTGCTTAGATAAATGCATCGCATTAGATCCCTACAGAATATAACCAACAGTCACCAGCAAGAGAACACTGCAATAAGAATGCCTACAGGAGGCCCTTTTGTCAATATTAAAACATCATAAAGAATCATAGCTCAAACTGATTTAATTCTACCAGCAACAGAGCAGACTCTGACCTCACGTTCCAGAAAGGACAAATACGAACCTAAATTCCCATTACAGTTTTACTGTCTAAATTACTTTTGTGATGCTGCTAAACTGCCGCAATAACCTATCTCACTGCTAAGTGCTTCAGGATGAAAGTTGCCACAGAAATGCAAGTGATTTCAGAGTTTTTATAGAAGAAAAGTAGCGTGCTCTCCGGCAGAGAATCACAGCTAGAAAGCCAAGAATTACTCGGGTATAAATCCAAAGCACCCCCTCAATTTGCACCAATGCCCCAAATTCTTTTAGTCAAGAGTTCACATCCCACGTGATTTTTTTCCCCTCCTCCCCATCCCCCAAAATATACCTGCGTCCCTTCTTCACACTTCTCCCCATTTTCACTGGTTACTTCCATACGCATGAATTTGGGAGGGCGCCCTGGGCGTCTGCCTGGTCCAAACCTCCTCTTTCCTCGCCCACGACCTCGGCCTCTGGCTCTGCAAAATACATAGTGCTCCAGGTTAGAGATAAAAGAAGATGGATTTGGAATCTCCACTGATTTTATGCATTCTTTCCCAGCATCACTATTCACCCACTCAGCTCAGTAACAATGGCCTGCAGTAAATAATAAAACCTGAAGAAATTCTGGCAACAAAAAAATAGGGTACTGGCTGGTATCTATTTATTTCGTGCTCCATGAGAAATCAAAGTCCAGAACACATTAAAATTTATTTTGCTAATCATGGAACTGAGAGGACTACTGGCTTCTAGCAAGTCCTCTGCCATGGCAACTCTCCTACTTCCAACACCCCAGTGTACAGTGTGCTGGAAAGCATTTTCAGCTAGATGGAAGAAGTGCACAAGGAAACCAATTTAAAACCTGAAGCCATAACATCCCTCCCCAAAAAGGCATTTAGCCATTCACGGCAGGCAGTAAACTGAAGGGAACAATTTTCTGTGTCAAAAAAAGCCACACCAAAATGCAGCCACTTGCTAAGTTTCAGGAAAAAAAGCGGCACCAATGTCTTCTGCTCTCTGATGGATGTTTCTAGGTTCAGCTTTTCATAGGTCAGGATAAACTATCTTGCCAGCCCAATGAGAAGCCAAAGCACTAGAAGTCTTGTTCTCCAAGCTCTGTATCTGCATACCTCTGAGAAGCAACAGCATTTCAATACTCTGGTACTGAAATATTGCAATTTAAGTCATTGGCAAAAAAACCCAAAAGCAAACTGAAAAAAAAAAAATACCCTGTTGAAGCTGGTGAGATATTTCCCTCAAGCTTCTTCCGCAAAGTCTCTTACACCAGTCAGCTTCCTGGTGCCATATTTTTACCTTCTGGTGCTGAGCCATTCTCTCATGGGTACCCAAGTGGGCCAGTAAGATCTGTAGGGCAAAGACCCTCCTCTCTACAAGTCTGGGGAAGCACCACAGTGATACACAAAGCTAGAGCTTTCAGTACCTGCTGAAGAAGTCCAGCTTCTCATCGTGGGAGTTGAGGTGCTGCTGGAGTTGCTCCGAGCTCATGAAACGACGATTGCACTCGTAACACGGCCAGTTCTTCTCTTGCTCTCTGAGAACTATGTTCAATTGGAAATGTCAATAACAGCATTTCAGTCACCACCAATTAAACGCCTAACTTTTTTTTTCCAAAAAAACCCATTTCTGTCCTCTGTGGGCCCTATTTCCCCCCTGAAGGTTAGACAGCCTGCAGAATACCCAGCACTACTCCATTTAGCTTTGCTTTTATCCCCTCTGCACTGTGGCATGACTTCAGCTCATCCCAGAAAGACAAAAAGGTTGCTGGGGACAATTCATATGGGCTATATACACTGCTTGAAGTTCAGGGAGATTTTGAAGTATACCCTTGTATGAAAGAACACCTACAGGATTGTGTCTCTGGCATAAATTAGGGGAGGTCAAGAGAAATTTCTCAATCTAAAGCAGTAGCACATAGGTTTATGACACAGACTCAACATTAGACATCAAGTGCAGAAACATACCTCTTTCCAGCAGCAACCTAATGCTTCCCAGAAACTGAGGCAGAACGTTAAATTATTGTACTATTAGCATGAGAAGAGTTAGCAGAAATAAGTCCCAATAATACAATCTAGATTAGCTTTAACTCTTCTTAACCTAGCAGAAATTTGGGAGCACTGTACAGGCCATATACTTGCGACTACGAAGTACAACACCCAGCCATGACCACACTGCAAAAACTGAGAGCACAAGAGCTCAAGTTACCCTTCCTTTCCTCCTCAGATATGTCATGGATCTTCTGGTTCACGAACTCTGCGTAAGAGGCAGCGTACCACACCTGCAGCAGGGATACAAGATAACAGAACACTTTCTTAGATGGAACCAGAACTAAGGGGAATTCATTTGAAAATGGTTTTTAAGCAATACATTTACTTCACTCGCCTCAACCACTGACTCTTATTCCTCCTTCCATCCACAATAATAAAGCCTATTGAGATCAATATGCCCCCGCTGAGGAATAAAAGAGCTTCGCTCAGAAAGCATATCCATTTAATTTTAAGGTATAGCCTCCTAATACGAATGTTAATCTCACACATGGCTACCAGTAGCTCTAAAGGAAATAAGATTAATCTCTTTAGACCTGACTGTATGATTGTAAAGGATGGATGTCAGCAGAGTATTGCTACTTGTTGTATCGAGAGGAATGGAAAAGTTTTGAACTCGAGGGATTTCCCATTTCTTTCCTGCTCTCTTTACATAGAGAATAGGCAGCACAGTCCACAGAGATTCATTTAAAATGTTTCTGAACTTTTGAAGGACTGGAGCAATATGGTCCTGCTTCCCAAAACAAAGAACTGCCAGGCTGCAGCACACTGGACCCGCTGCCGTTAAACAAGGGATTTAGGAAGCCTTCAGCAGAGAGAACCACAGCAGGCAGAAAGACAAAGTTTATTAGAGCCTAAAATCAGATGCTCACGTTTCGTTGAGAATTCTTGCTTCATTTCTCATTTAATCTTACTGTTTGATTACAAGGGTTCCATTTTAGAAGAGATTTCTTAAAGAAGGCACGAATAGATTTTCGGCATGAAAAACCTGGGCAAGTTTAAACTTGTAGTGGGCCACAGGCATTTTCACATCAGTGGTGAGTGGCATTTCCAACTCCTTCAAAGACTCACTAGCAGGTGTGTGTTACTTTGCAGGCATCTCGCTGGACAAAGAAGAAAGCCTGGAGCTCCTAGACTACTCACCTGTCACGCAATACAGAAGTTCTCAGCTTTGACTGATCCTCCTAGTCCAACCTTTGGACAAAATTTATATGAATGCCCTACATCCAGTTGGGGAGGAAAACCCATTACAGAGCCTAGGTAATTAGCTTTCAATTATCAAACCCATTTTGCCCCAAAAGACATTACTAACACATGAAGGAAGAAAAATGGTGCTTCTCCAGGCAGGTTTGCACAGATTTAATTAAAGCCTGATTTCAAATTGATTTAAAAACTGTTGAGAAAATGATGTTTGGATACACTTAAAATAGAGCAACAAGGTTTCTAGTGATTCAGCTTAAACAAATTAAGGACTGACTTCAGAGAAAGCAAAAAGAATCCTACTCTTAAAAATCAGCAATAGGCATGTAAGCAGGCTTTTGCCCTGGTTTAGCTCAGTGTGTTTAAAACTGTTTTTTGTTAAATTGTTGACATTTACATGCAAGAAAATATTTGAAGAAGAACAAACAATTTCCTGATATCAAAGTTTTTTGGTTACCCCCAGTTCCCCAAGAGATGTTGAAAACGAAGGCCATCTCAGCCAGCCACGCTGCTTTCAGCTCAAAGTAATCAATACATTTTTAGAGGGAACAAAAAGTAACTCACAGGGAAGTCACAATATCCTTTATCATTTTCCACATGCAAAGTTTCAAAAGTTCCAGGAAAGCCAGGTAAAGTGAGAGACCATATTCACTTAAGGCACCAGAAAACAAGTCAAGGGCACACAGGACTAACTGGAAAGGGCAT
Source organism: Theristicus caerulescens (assembly GCA_020745775.1). Classification (NCBI taxonomy): domain Eukaryota; kingdom Metazoa; phylum Chordata; class Aves; order Pelecaniformes; family Threskiornithidae; genus Theristicus; species Theristicus caerulescens. The sequence goes on along the minus strand of CM036575.1, from coordinate 2,443,031 downwards.
CCAGAACTAAAAAGAATAAGACTGCTGCAATAAAAATTAGATTGCATCAGCAAAATATATGCAGTGTAAAGCATGACAGTGACAGACAAATCATTTACATACTCTTATTTTAAACTTCCTCGTTTTATACCCGAGCCAAAGCTCATTTAAAATCCATAAGTCGGCGGCTAACTACTTACTGACTTCAGTGACATTTGATTCAGGCCACAATGTGCTTTATCAGAGGAAAAAAGCCCTAAAACTATTTACAGCAATCATTTCTGGCACTTGGAGATGCACTTATTAGGTAGCGATTCTAAGATTTGATTTCATCGGTAGAAAAATGAGTCAGGAAACACGAGCAATGCCATACCTTGAGTTCCTGCTTGGGCTCCACGTTTTTAATGGTTGTGTAATAAATATGGTGGCCGTACTGATACGCTACCAGGTTCTGCTCCAAATGGTTTTGAGCTGGACGCACAAACATCATCCAGTTACAAAGAGCCTCGCTAGAAAGTTCAAACCACAGGTCCTCTTGCAAATCTCTGTCTTTCCTGTCACCCTTATCAAGAGACACCTGTAGCAAAATTCAATTACATATGACTGTAACTGCCTGGCAGCAGGTTCAAAAATATTTGAGTTTTTAAATAAACTACTGTGACCATGCAACTTTTACAGTAGGAGAGCAATGAAGGCATAGCTAATTTTCTCTCTTTGCTAACAGGGATCCAGAAACAGGCAGCACTTAGAAAAATACTTAAAAACAGGTAGAGATTTAACTAGGCAGACACGACAGACCCTTCCATGGCTTTCAAGGGCAAGAAGCATTTATTAAAAGGGTCAGGCAGAGTACTTGACATGTGGCTATAAATGAGGCACACAAGAAACTGTAGCTTTAGTAGGCTAGTGGGCATCAGTTGTCACATGTTTCTAACTGGCAGAGCCACTTCTCCTTTCATTCCCTGACTCAGGACGCTGCCTCAAGCTGGAAGCAGCACTTCCTTAGCTGAACTTCTGTTGGGTTACTGAATCCGCCTGTGGTCACAACTTCCTTGTCAGACACTGACCATCAGAGACCAGCCCTCCTAAGACTGTGGACCTAATCCCCAGCAAATAAAGGACCAATTCCTATAATGAAACCAGTAAGTAAATGGATAAAAGGGAGTCAAATCCACTATACCTCAACGCCAACAACTTGGCACAAGGAAGGGGAGAAAAATCTCTCTTCTCCCCTACATGTTGTGGGGGAGAGGAGGGAAAGGGGAAGAAAAATATTTTTGACTGAAGTTACAGCATAACACAAAATAATTGCTGCAAAACATCCTCATATGGGGCTGCTATTTTTACATCCAGATGCTGCTTCAGCCCATGTGAGAGTGATTCACAGCGTTTCACGTTATGCGTCCTATGTATCATAACACCACAATGCCAGAATATTCACCACAATTATTGTGTCTCCCTGAATAACAGAGCAGATTTCAAGCCAAAGCAATCTGGATATTTCCGAGTTACATTCAGAGATGGAAGTAACAAAAGAACATCTCTAGTGAAGTAACTGATCGAGGCAGAGCGACAAATTCATGAAAATCAAAGCTTAAGCACAATTGATCCCGCACACACGTGCGCACTCTTACCTTCAAATGGATATAGCAGTCTTTGAGTTCAGTCTGTCTCACCAGGGGTCCTTCCACAGGTCCAAACTGCGTGCGTTTTGGGATACGCCTTTTGGAGAACACGCCTCCCAAAAACCTGTCTATATAGAGCACCAAGGGGAGGCTGGCTCTTGCCCTGGTCAGCACAGGCCGGTTTGGGATTGGATGCAAAGGTCCGTGTTTTGGACACACGGAGGGATGTGCATTATTACACTCTTCACACCCTACAACACAAAGTCAGAGAGGACATGACCGTCAGGCAGACACTCACGCACCAGCTCAGAAGAGACAGCCTTATCTCTCTCGAAACATCTTTGGCTCAGCTGTGGGAACATTTATTCCAATAGTCTGTCTACATTTTAAAACATTAAAGAGGGCAGCCTCCTGCAAAAGGAAGAACAAAGCAGCTCAGACTCCACCTGAGACAGAACCTTGTCTTTTCAGTAAAGCAGCCCAATATGAGTCTACATTTCTGGGTATAAAGGGGCTTACTTATTACTGCTAAAATCTGAATGGTTTTCAACTCCATTTACTAGAGGGCTGATGAAGGGGAAAGAAAAGGGAGGGTAGCTAATACACTACATACTACTTCATATGCTTACACAAATCATTGGGATCAAAGGGTCGAGGTGGATCTGGGTCCCATTCATCCATGTCAGTGTCTTCCCCATCTTCATCCTCATCTTCGTCCTCATCATCTTCCTCTTTCGTCTCCATCCTTTCCATTTGATTCTGCAGAGGTGCTAAAGGGTCAGAACCATCCACTGCCTCCATAGGAGGTAACACCTGGTTATGCACCGGTAATGATGCCTGAGGAGAGAATTCACAACAATCAGAACTGATGCATGAGGAAAAAACACTCCTACAAAGACGAGCAATGAAGGTTCTTGCTAGTCTACCCTTTCTGCTTCCTTTGGTAATGGAAAGAAGGACAAGGGCAAGTGAAGTGACATGATGAACGATTGCTGAGGGATGTTTTGCATCGCTGCTGCTGACAGCCTCGCTCAGGACAGCTCTGTGTCACTCCCTAGCTCTGCCCTGTCAAGGACTGACTTCTCAGGAGAAGAAACTGAAATCAGAGAAGTTCTGGACCCTCACAGAAGGTCTGAAACAAAGTCCTGGCTCTGTGAAAATTATCTAAAGCCTAAAGCTGTATTTTAACTTCTTCTGTACAAGTGAGAATTCTGCACTTTGGCACACAATCTTTTCTCTCCTATTGTACAATCAAAGAAAAACAATCCCCAGAGCACACATGTAGAGATCAATAAGCGATGAGACAACACAGGGACTAGATATAAACTATGGGACACGGAGGACAGTTGAGGGCATTGTATTCTCTCACTAATTTTGAGGTTTATCCGTTTCTTTCCCTACAAAAAAAGGCTAAAATTAATTGAAGTGCACTGCACAGAATATTCCACCACCCACGCCAGTTTCTCAGGTAGAGAACAAGAAATACTACGCATGGTAAAGCTGTCTATACAGACTGGCAATGAGACCCAGTGGATGTTGGTCCTACGTGACAGTCAGCATTACACCTTCTGTTAACTTTGCTTTTCAAAGCTGAGAAGAGTATTTTAAGGTGGCTGCTCAAGACAGAACAATCTGTAGAACAGGTTTCTCTGTATCTCTCCCTAAAAAACCCCACACATTCCACGGTGAGACTATGAAAGACAGTACAAATCTGTGCTACGGCTTTCTCACATCTCCTCCCATATCACTCAGACACGTTTCATCACCTGAGACAATGGAGCAATGAAATCAGTGTACTCGTACATTTAAAAGAAAAGGGTGCCTGGCAACTTACTCTATCTGCTTGTGGACCCTGCTCCAGAGCCATTGGCTGGGGGGATTCGGCAACGTTGCCGAGCACGGACAGGTTGGTGGGATTCATGCTCTGAGCAGCAGCAGGCAAGAGCACAGTTACCTAAAATTATAGGCACTCATTTTAGCACTGCGTCATTTCCATCAGTCACTTACATATGGGCAGTGCCCTGCATGCAAAGCTCCCTTGAGTCCTACACTAGGTCAAAACCTGCACCATTTTAATGATTTTTTTTTTATTTTTTTAGTAGGGATGATGGACTTGGACAAAACCTGCAGATCCAGGGACAAAGGGAAAAGCTTCAAAACTCAGTCTAGATTTTGCAGCTTTTGAATTTCCTAACTCCCACTTTTGGCTTTAATTTAAAGTCCTACCCAGCTGGGGTTCAAACTGCACTAAAAACAGATGTGAGGAGCTCTTTAGCTTTTGGTAAAACCAGTGATTTAGGGTCTTTTTTTCTTCTATCTCCAAATTTACTTTTTTTTGTAAGGGAAAAGGTAGAGAAGGAAAAAGAAGCATCTCCTCTTTTTGCCTATCTTTTTCTCAAGCCAACCAAGATCCATTATAAAAACAAGATGGTGTATTGACCTCACTGGAAGATCAAGCACCCAAGTGAGAGGATTCCAACAATCATTTTTTCTTTACAGTATTTGGTCACGCTATACATTCTTGGTTGTTTTCATACTCATTTTCTTGTGTAGCAACAAGAAAATTAAGGCATATTACCATGCTGCTCCCACCCATTCAGCGACAAAACAAAGCAGAATTAAGATCCTAGGAATCACCTTTCCTGTCTTTTACTTCTTGCTTATCTACGCAGAAATTTGCACCATTATCCCGCATGATTTTTCATCCTTCTCTACAGTTAACATCATGTGGCTTCTAGTTTGTGCCTTTGACTGCTAAGCAGCTTTTACACTAAAATTACATCCCCTGCCCCTCTACAGAGTGTTTAATAAATACCAGATAAAACTGAGAACAGCGAGTTGTGCCAACAGTGAAGGAGCAGACAAGAAAATCCATAACAAGCAGATAGACAGTCTTAAAACTTCACATCTAGTTGTTTTGTTTAAAGAGGCATTAAGAGTAATTTATGAAACTGCTGAAAAACTACAGCAAAAAGACTTCAGGGAACCGTGTGACAGTGAGGAGGAAATTGCCAAGACGACAGCTGAACCAAGCTGTCTGGTATTGACATTTCTGATGCCAAGTGGCAACAGAAAAGGCATCATTATTCAATGGCACACCTCCAGGTCTGCCAGCACTGAGAGGTTCACACAAGCTTGTGTCTATTTGTACCTCATATTAGCATTTCCTACTACTAATCACACTTCAAACATATCCTTACTTTCACTTCCATGTCAGAGACTCCAAGGAACATAGGCATTATTTTTAAAAACCTTTCAATTTCTTTTTAAGATAAAGTTTCTTTTGAAAGACAAGAAGAGCTTTAATTATTATTTTAACATTTGTTGTCAGTTCAGGGATGTCCCACGTGAAATGCTGATGTAAAAACACCCGCAAAAGCAGGAGCTGCCCTAATGAGGGACGAACCATTCACAAGCAAATGACCATCTCTGCTGGGGCTGCTGCCAGACCATGTCAGAAGGGAGGACGGGCTGAGGACGCACAGACAAGTGCTCGTGCCCTTGATACTCAACATGGGATAGCAACAGCACACCACCTCTGCTGTCAAAGTGTCATTTGCACTGCACATACAGGTAATCTCTATTTTTAATTAGATCATATATTTATTTGTTAAATGAGCTTTAGGACAATTAAATAGGATTTTTGGCTCCTTAATGCAAGGAAACTGATGCAGCAAAAAATTCCAGAATGACACTCCAAATACCTCCAGCGAACAGGAAGAAAAGAGGTAACACCTTTACTGCCAGTCATATCGTTTCCTGCCTGTGCCTCAACAGTTTAGAGGGTTTTCTTTTAGCAAGAAGAAAATTTATTTTCAGTGCACATTCAACCCTTCACTCTGCCCCAAGACTGTCAATAAATATGCATTTTAATGATGGTGTTAGTCATGATTCAGATCTAACATGTCAATCCACACATGCCCTTAAAGACTTACCAAGCAGTAATGATTTTAAGTCTCCATGACAAGCAGAGAATTTGAACTAGAGCCCTAGATCCGAAAGCACCTATACCCGATTACCACAACGCAGTCCCCAAAGATACTAGCAAGAGTTAACAACAAAACTTTCCCATCCATGATGGATGAAAAAAAGAAAAATTATCAAAACTTGGCATCATCAAAACTTTATAAACACAGGCTTAATTTTATTCTGTTCCTAGCCCACTTCACACTGGCAAGCACATGAGACCTGGGATGCCCTGGTAAGGTAAGGGAGCCAGTAATTGAACTTCTTCAGGTTTTACAATTAATTTGCTGTGAAGTTTCTGGTAAATCTAGAATTTGATCCAAAATATCTATCCCTTGAGAGCCTTTTATGAACTTCAAGGCATCTGAATCAGAATCTGTAAGAGGACCCAGTCTTTCCAGAATGACATTAAAATAAAGTCAGTCACATCAGCTTGCTGACTTAAAGGGACACTGTTAAAAGATTTTTCATTATATCTGGGGCAGTAAATTAGTCTTTTTGTTGAACGTGAATTAGAAAAAAAGCTCAAACTCTCTTAACATTTTATCGTCATTCATGCACAAACTAGCCAAGATAATAGTGGCTTGTTATCATAAGCTTTTTGCCCCTGATCACTAGGATTTCTGAATTTGTCAAATGGCAGTCTTCAGAGATAGCTTATTACGCTCTAGCACCACAACAATGTCCCTTTACCTTCGGTAACAGTTTCCTTACAGTTTCAGGCCCAAGGAAAATAATGTCTCTTTCTTACCTGCTGGGTGGTGGCATCCTGTTGGACGTAAGCCACTTGGGACGGATCTGTAAACAGAGTCTAGACAAAGTGAAAAAGGCTTATCAAACCGGCCTTGGGGTTGTTCACTCTCAACTCACACAAAAGTCACCCCGCCACCAAGAAGTGATCTACATTTGATCCTTTGCTAACTTCTAATGTGCCTGTTACCACAGCAGACTAATTCAGCTTACCCATGTGAACTATGTGAATGCATAGAGATTAAACTAAAATTAGGTACTCCATAAAAAGATAATATCATATTTATGTGGCACTTTTCATCTATATACTTAAAGTCTTCACGGGATTTTCTTTTTAAATACAGAAATCACTTGGTCAATTGCTGATGTGATAAATTCTACAGAATGAAATTCAATAGCTGTATGAAAGCTAAGTAATACTTGAGGACAGGACAGAAGATGACTATTAACTTTATCCTTCTGCAAATTCACAAGAGAGTTCCTCAAAAGAAAGCATGCAGATATCAGGCATATCCTACATATGAACTTGATACGGCCAGGACGTTAGGTTTTTTCCATTTCATAGAAGACATGCCAACTCCAATATTCTTACTATAGCCTGCAAGAACAGCCCTGATGGGAGGGCTTCCGCCTAGGAAAAGCACGGCTCAGATGAAAACTAAGTATTGGCTGAGGTCAGCCTGGCTTACTTTGCCAAAACTTGAAATACCTGAGCTTGTAGCAGTCTGGCTCCAACAAAATAAAGCATAGCATAACACAAATTCCATTAGCGCTTTGAGAATTTCATCTCCGCTGCATGAGAGTGTCTTAATATTACACTTCTTTTGACAAAATGAGAGTATTCAGAGTTTTGAAGTTATGTGGTCAGTAACTTCCTGGGAGATATCCTCTCAAAACACCTTACCCACTCAGAACACCCCACCACATAGGAATTGTTTTTATGTCAGAGCCAAGAACTGCACAAAGAGAGACCACGCCGCACGAGGCTATGCCAGTGTTGCTGCAGGTGCCAAGTACGTGCACTTTGTAGCATTGCTAATCTGTCCTGTCAGCAAAGACAATATAAAACATTCTTGACAAAGCGTGCCTGTTCCTCTTTTTTTATCTGTCCACACAGAGGTACAGATGCATACTATATTAACACCATATAAACACACGCTGTCAGAGAATAAAAGCTATTTGATATAATTATGAAGAAGAAACAGAACCTAGGTCTATAAAATCATCAACTTCTCTGAAGAGAGACTAAAAAGTTAGATTGACTACACTGAGATCTTCTGCAAAAAGACATGACTCTTATTGTAACTATCAATTATGAAAACTGTACTATGTAAAACAAGGACTCTTCCAGAAGACACACAGATCGCTCTTAGCATTTTACTGAACACAACAGAGGCAGAATTTCTGGAGAGATTATCTGTGTTTTGGAAAACACCTTTGATTTAATTACAATCTCGTCCACCTTCAGTGAAATAATCAGCATTTCATAATTCATAGCCTCGACATCCTTTGATTACCACATTCACACGTCAGACAAACAGCATGAAGTTCCTGTTCAGCAATGGACAGAAAAAAGTGCTACGAGCAACTGCCTGCTATTTTCCAGTCATATCACTTGGCTGGTAGCTGGCTTTAATCTCAAACAAGATCATTTCATTTTCTAGGTGCCAAAAGAGAGTGGGCTCCAAACCACACATGCCTGCGTAGCTTCCACGGGATGGATGTAAACGAGCGTGTGCTCCGAGGTGTCCACGGAGGTGTAGGAGGTGCCATCCGCTGTGTAGACCACCTGCTGCGAGGGACGGTCCTGCTCGTCACTGTACACAATCTGTGCCACTGTCCCCCCCTCAGGGACAAAGTGCACCTGGAAGGGGAAAAAAACAGATCCTGTACTGAAAATTCTGCAGTCATACACCTTTGGGAAACAACACAAAGCACGTCGGTTGCAGAGGTGCCTTGGAAAGCAGAGAGTACCTTGTGTCCCAACTACCTAGCCAATTGTTTTGAACACACCCATTTAAAATCTCATCTGAATTATGCTAGCAACACAGAAATCTGGACATAAGAACTACCATCAGTTTCTGGGTTTACTCTGCATTTTAACTCAAGACCTAACTGGTATAAAGGGCACCTTCCCACACTTAGTTCTTGCATGATGCTTTGAAAATTCATAAGAGAAAGAAAGCTCAGACTTGAACTAGTGTATCTATGGGATTTATTGCTACATTGTTTCCCTTTATTCTCATATTCTTTTCTGGATTTATGATAATTACTTCATTCAGCTAGTTCTGTAGTTAGAGGTATTTTTTTCTGTTTGATGAATGGCTAACAGAACCTATTAACTTTGCTACTGCTCCAAGTAACAGCATTGCACCTATCATGAGGAAGCAATAGTGTATGTTAGATTGCTTCTCTGTAGTATATACATACAGCATCAGTAGAAAATTCAACTATTTAAACAGAGAAACATATAACTGAAAGCATTAAGCAATGATTCCAAGGACTACTGGAACAAGTTATGTCTAGGGCAGCAGTTTAAATCCAAACAAGTTGATTTTGACAGAACATTATGATCATAAATGATGATCAGTGGCCTACCTTAAACAAGCTAGAATACTTAACTCCAGTGGCAGTGGGAACACGTTTATCTTTTGACACCCTTTACATGCTGAAAACCCTTTTCAGCGCATGGGTGAAATAGGACAGTTAGCAGGAAACCTAGTTTTAGTATCCATATTCATGTTCACATAAAATGTTTTCACATAAAAATATGTGGAAAAAAAACCTGTGGCATCATTTTATTTACTTAGTTTCACCTTTTAACTTCTGTTTTAGAAGCCACCTGGTACTCCCCCGCAGATGCTCAGTGCTGACTCTGTACAATAAATCCTCCTGCAAACACTACGGTAAGGATGCATGCAGTGTTTCACATTTGGAGAGCACTCTGCAAATACTAATTAAGCCTTATAACTGCCATGTGCAAACAACAGTATGGTTATCCCATTGTATAGATAATGGAACACAGGCCATTGAAAAGTGCCTTTCTTTGCAAATTTCAAAGCTGGAAATTACCAGGAGAGTCAGAATTTCTCAGCTTGTGGGTCAAATGACATGCAGCACCCTCATCATAACACATTCAAAAGAATAAATCCATTTACAGCCTTCTAGAAATTCTCAGCTGCACTGTCTCAGAGACAGGACTAGCTGCATACATCAGAATCTGACCGTATTAGTCACTAACAATTAACATTTCTCCCTTCCCCACTACCCAGATGTCTGACTGGAAAAAATTATTCATATTACTTTCCCCAAGGTCCACCCACAGTTCCAACTGATTCGACTGATGCCATCAAAATGGGCTGCCACAGACCACAGATTTTGTTAATATTCATTAATCTGAATACCCTTTCCCTTTCCCACATGGTTATACATATATTTGGACACTGAAACTTCTATAGCCACTGTCTAGTTTCGTTTAGCTCGTTTCAGATGTCTGTGTATTCACTGCTGTGGTTTGCACAGCTCACTTTCTGAAGCTTCAATCCGAAATCACCACAGACACGTTTGCATTTCTCCTCAAACGAAAGCTAAGTTTCCAGACTATAAGAAACAGTCAAGTGGGACCGCCTGCTTGCTAAGCCACCGCGCCAAGCCCAATCCAGTCTGAACAGAAACCAGGAGCTCTGGAAGGCACTAGTCACCTGAGCAGTATTCTGCTCCTGCTCAGCAGAGTCAGCCCACACCTGAGGACTTTCCTCTTTTGAGTCCATCTCCTCCCTGCCGTGGTGCTCCATGAGCAGAGAGATCTACTGCAGGAATGTCTGGCTGAATAGATTCATCTGTTCACTGTGTTTCTACTCCCAGAAGACAAGGTGATCTTCAGTAACATGGCTATAAAAAAAAGATATGGAGATATTAAAACAAGCGTGACACACAGAACAGAGGTATAAGATATCATCAGCTACTGCACGACAGGAACACACTGCCAGAGTAAAGCAGGCTTGGCTGTACGAACACATGTTTTCTCATTTACCACGCTCAAGTTCTGCTGTATAATATTCTCCACGTCCTATTAAGGAGGAAACAAGTCAACCATTGCTACAATTGCACTGAAGGATTACACTGAGTGCCTCCTGCACCAAAAGATTATACTGCATTCCTCCTGCACTTCTTTCCTTGGCCACAAGCAGTCCACAAAATATTCTTCACATCATCCTTCTGGCACCTACAGGCCCAGAAATCAATGAACGATGCAGAAAATTGACCTCAAGCTTCCAACAAGAAAACGCTACGTTCAGAGAGGCATCACCAGTTTCTTGGTACGTCTGAAAGAGGTTTTCTTTGAGAACCAACTGGCTTTACATCTACAGGCAGCGTTCACCTTGTACAAAACTGCAGTCCCAGTTGGTATTCAGGCAGTGTTACAATTGACAACTTTTAGAAAAAGAACAATGAAACTTAAACGCTAATTCACATGAGCCTGGAGATCCTGACAAATTGCTTCCAAGCTACGTTTTATTCACCTCTCGCAATTTTATTGAGGCCCCTCAATCTGCCATCGGAATCTCAGAAGTGTAATTTACAGCTCTGCTGATTGGTTTAGTCAGTGGTTCAGCACCTTCCCAATCCTTCGTCTCTAATGTCATATTAAATCACAGGCCCAGGAATTAGCATAAGGCTGAGCCCATTTCATTTTTCAGCTAGTCCAATTAACTTTATTTTATACTGAGTGCCTCTCTGGGCTGATCCAATGCCAGTACCCCGTCTGTGCACCAGGAAGAAAGCAGAAGGCTCCTTGCTGACGCTTTCATTCATTTGCATTTTAAATGCAAATTATTTTAGTCATAATTTATTCCCATAAATGCTAGCAGTTGGCTTGTCATTGACAAACTAAAAAAAGATAAGGAGGGGAAAAAAAAGCAGCAGGCACTTTCTGCCTTCTACTCATTTTGCCAGCTACGGATAAGCTTTGCAGACCCGAGCACTGACTGTACCACTGGTCCTGGCCAGAACGTATAAATCAATAGTACAGAAAAGTCTCAGGCTAACGTCACTGAACTGCACGGTGGAAAAAAAAACATATTACTTCCACATATACAAGAAAAAAATGCGCAAAAGATATTTCTGGGCATCGCTAGACAGTAAGTCATGCCATTATTGGTGACTAGAGCTTAACATTTGTTTTCTCACGCCAAGCAAGACAGCACACGCGTGCCACACGATCCCCCACACAAGCGGAGACTGAGGAGCGGTGCGATGGCTGTTCCGACTTCCTATCAGACCCACACATCCTTAGGTTCTGGGATAAAGGAACAGAAATCCTAACTGCATTGATATTATTTGATGCAAAATATCCAGAAAAAGCACTGAGGAGAAAGGGAAAAAAGAAATACATGTACCTGCGTGCGATGCTTTAGCTAGGGGATCTCATTAGTATGGAAAAATGGAGTGCAGCAAACAATGATTAGGGCTGATAAACACCAGCCTTGCTCTCCAAGTGTTGAAAGCCAGAGTTGTTCACAAATAAATATTATTTATATATTATGGCACACACAAGCTCCGATATATAAATAAATATCATCCATCCCTACATAGCACCTGTCACCCAGCTCTCTCAAAGCCACTTGTTATGTTCTTATTAAGGATTAATTCAGGGATTTGCTCATACCTAATTCTACCACTTCCACTCAACTCCATCGCTCATTTTATCCAGTATACTATCACCAAGAGGCCTAGAACTGCGTGTGTGAACCGTGACAGTATTTATGTCAGTAACATAATCTGAACAACAACTTTTACATAAAATTAAATGCCTATCCTGTTGATATTCGTTGGCCGGTTTACCCCAAACAGCTCTTTTTCTGGACTGTCACTATTAATCAAGAGCCAATTGAGGTAATTGCACTAACAATAGTCAGTAGTTTAATCAATTACCTAATTGCTTAGAAAAATAAAAATAAATGCTAGAGGTTTCAAGTTTGGGTGGTTTGGGTTTTTTTAAACTATAATTATCCTGTTAGTAATCATGCAATTAAATTAACCGGTGACTGAATTAAGAGAAAGGCACTGTTCTGGCTAATTCCACATGGTGCAACAAGTAGCAGAATTTTTGGCTGACCTTCCATGCAAGCAGATATTGAAGGTCTGAAGGAAGATGCTGACTCACTCCCGCAGACTCATTTTGGCACAAATAACTCACGACTTGAGCGGAAAGGAGACCGAAGGGTTCAGACAGGTCTTTAATAGACAAAACTGGGCATTAAGATTCATATCTGCAAGAAAATAGTACCAAAAAGTTGGAGGAGAAAGCAGAAGACAGTAATTTCAAGTTTTGCCATGGTCTTAAAAGTTAAGACTAACCTCAGATCTCACGGAGAAAAGCAAGGTTGAGCCAAATTCAGTGGCTCGGTGGTGCAGTTTTTTAGAAACAGTAGTGTTATTGCTGTTCTTCACAGAAATTAAAAAAATACACTGCTCAGCCCAGCCAATTGTGTAGCAATAACAATCAGACAGTATCAGGAGCTGCAGGATTTGCCAATGCTTTCAACTTCTGTACTTCAAAATACACCCTAGGATCTGCCCCTCTGGTATGCATTCCTACCAAAGGCTGGATCTCTGAATTCTCATAAATTCTGTCATCACCAAAATACACAGAAAAGCACGTTTCCCTGGAAATGTGGATGTGCTGAACGAGAAGTCAGTGCAAGAGCAGACCGGCCACATCCCAGACAGGTCCCAAGGCCAGGCAATAAAGAGGGCCCGAGGCAGGAGCAAGCATTGAAATTTAGCTGGTAGGAAAGCCAACAGTGAAACAAGACCTGCAGTTAAGGTCAGGAACTGGAAAGTATGATCTGGTCTAAAGTCACTGACAATAAAACTGCCAGGAAACACAAACACCTGAGTAAGTTTTCTAACACTGACGGCACAAAAGACCGAAATAACTTTGCCCACTAGTCCTCCATAGGATGCTCTCCCTCATTAATCCTGCATGATCTTATTTTCTTCTTTAAATCCCCCTCTCAATATCCATTACAGCGTGACACTGACAGCCACAGTGCCTCGAGATTTTAATGATTTCCCTGTGGTCCTCTCAGCAGAGATGTCTTGCTGCACAAGGAGGCGGCAGATGTCCAGCTCAGCACACAGCCACAGTATTTTTTCAAATTAGCTGCAGAAAGATCGTGATGAGTACATCAGGGTATGTGGCATCTACACTAAGCCTGTTAGCAATACCAGTTTGGGAGATATAGGTAAAGAAAATACTTATTTTTCTCAAAGGGTCTAGCTGGAAGCTTTGTGGTTGTTTGGTTGTTTTTTTTTTTTTTTTTAAACAGAAATAAATGTGAAACTTTGGGCATAAGCATTGCCAAACAGCTGGCACACAAGGGAACATGCTCTGCTTGTCTCTGCTTGCTCTCCGCACTGTTTGCCCACAGATTATCCTTTACAATTGTTGATTTTTCTCCCCATATCTCACACACATCAGCCATTTTCAGACAAGCTAAATGCCAAGGCAAGCACCTCAAGGGGAAGTTCTGCAGCATCCAAAGGACACACACACACGTTATGGGACCTATCACCCAATATATCCACTGCAATTCTGTCACTACCCAACACTTACATACAACTTGATAAGCGGCATGCTCGTGAGCAAGAAGCAATGCCAAAATGTGAGATGCTAAACCATTTGCAGAAACTGTGAAGACACCATTTTCCTCCCCAGAATAGCAGGCATGCCTCACCCAGTCCATGCTGGGTGATGACACAAGCTGAAATGGCAATAGGTATAAATAAACCCAGTATCACTCCAGTACGTCAGTGGCACGACGCAGTGTGTCATATATAAAAAGATATAAGATATAATGTGAATCCAGAACCCACAAAACGCCCGTTACTTTACAAGAAAGGAATATCTAAATTCTATACTGATGCTGCCTTGCATGTAGCCAAATTCGGGTGCACATCCTGGCACACGAAATATAGAAATTTTTTCTCCAGTAGAAGATAAGTTCATTCTGACTTGTGTTTGCTGGAGCTCTATCTGACACAGCACCCATGGGTGCTGCCCTTGAGCTCCCTATGACGTGCCGATGGGTTTCACAGGTAGAAGCACGCCCAGAGTTAGGAAGCGACACTGGCGTGCAGCCGTGTTTATCTCTCGGCGAGGCTTATCAGTGCAGGAACAACCTGGTGCTCACGACAACTAGAAAGCACCTGATTTAGCGTTGGAGCACGGTCAGCAGACACATAGGGCAGGACGAGTATTCTCCTACGTGTCTGTGCACCCATAATATCCATCTGTCTGCCTCACCGGGTAAGTGCAAGTAAATCCACCACCTCGTCAAGACAAAACAGGTTCGTTTCAGTATGCCACTCACATTTACCTTCCTTTTCTCAGCCCCCTCTGGGGACCTGCTGGTGTCAGAGACCTATGGCCTTCCTCTTTAGTTCTTGCCTTTTACATCCAATCCAAAAATCTCATTAATGGTGAAGCTTCTCCTCTGCAGCTCCTGATGCCTGGAAAGCATCTTTGTGTCATTGTCTGAACAGTTCTTCACCTTTTTGGAAATCTCACTTTAAAACTCCTTTTGACCACCACGATACTCTCTAACCCCTCTCTCCTGTTCCTGCAGCATGTTGTTTTCTCTGAAGCTATATTATTAAATCAGCAGCTTTCCCCATTCGCTGCATTCAGCTCCGGAGGATGAAAAAGCACCGCTCAGGGGCAAAGCGCCTCATTCCCTATCCAACAGCAACGTCCTCATCAGAAGACACCCCACCCTCAGCCATCACAGCACCCATGCCGTGCCACCTTGTAGGTGCACCTATGACCCCTAGCAGCTAGGGAACGGGAGCGAATGGTGCTGTAAGAGAAAGCCTCTCATAACAGCAATGCCACTGTTATTTTGTATTTGGCATGTAAGAATTTTTTATGCAAGTTGAATACAGTGAATCCACACAGTGCTTCAAAGGGAAGCTCGGCTCTGAATTCAGAGAAAAGCACCACCCAAAAAACCCAAAAAGGATCAACAGGAACCGTATTTTCTTGGCATACCTGCTATTAAGGAATGACAATTTCTTTCAAAGCTGGGACTACACAAGAAGATACACAGACAAAAACCTCTGGGGACTTCCTCTGCAGCAACCCCTCCAAGTCTAATTAAGGACATTCTGCTGAGAAAGCACCCGAGCCGGTGGCTGCCAAACATTCCTTTTCATCCCTTCTCTGGGATGAGAAGAACAGGGGAATATTAAAGCTGGGCAAGGGGAAAAGTCCAGCTCCCTGCTCAGGGAGCCATAAAGCCACTGCAGTATCTCAAATGAGAATCCACTTTACAATAATGGTGCATAAAACAGCTAATGTGATTTACTCCCCAGTGTAAAAGAGGCTTGCATATAGATTGGGGTTCCCTGCAGCAATAATAGCAGGGGCTGTTAGCTTAATCCTTTAAGTACTGCGCTCACTGACCACTCTTTTTCACTGCCAACCATATGCAAGGACAGCAAGAATTGTTACGAAAGGGGATTTTTACGACTACGGGTCTTCCTCCAGCTTTTAATATGAAAATGATTTATTATGCTCAAAAGGAACATCACATGTGTCTGCAAAAAGCCATATCCCACACTTAAGTTAATTACCCCAGCTTGCCTAGAAGGCAGAGTCGGTGCATTTCCTGAGATCCCTTGGCAAGAACACGCTTTCATTGCAGCAAGAAGGTTTCTAACCTCATTGAGGACTGAGTCACGACTGCCGTCTCCTCCTCTGCATTCTCATCCATCAAAGGCACATATTGTTTCAAGGAACTCTGGCTATGGTGCATTTTGGCTGAATGTTAATAATCAGGTAGTATATATCCACAATATTTATGTTTTACTGGTGAGTTAGAAATGGAAATCATACATAGGGCTAGAGCAGCAGAGATTATTTATTTCCACAAAAGGAAAAACGGCTTCCATTTATTTAGTCATTTAATAAATAGGAGAGCTCAGCCAAACACAAACTCACTCTTTACTCAAATTGTGCATAATGAATCGATCTATCTATACCCTTACGGCACATCCATCATCAAAGCAACAATGAGCTGGAAGAGATCTCTTAGATCTTCAAGGCCAGTCCTCCGCTACGGTGCCACACACTCCTTCTCCTAAAGGGACAGTGCCCAAGCACTAAAGGGGAGAGCATGATCGCCTGTTACAACTATTCTCTCACAAAGTAGAAGTAACTGAAAGTCTAACTGTTTCCACCACAAAATACAGGAGATAATCAAGCACTCCAAGTGGGCCCCAAGAGGGGAGGTTAACAACCTACTAGGGGACTAGAGAGCTACTCGGAGATGCAGTTCCCTCTCCAAGGGCCTCTCTGTTTAGTCCTAATTCTTGTATAACCGAGTGTTTCTCACACTATGTGTCCTTCACCTCCAAGTGGGCTAAGAGACACGTTAATTACACTTCCGTATACACACACGCTCTTCTTGGTCACCTCTCTCCCCATTTGCTCAACATCTACATATCCACTCCAGCAGCTAATTTATTCCTCCCATCCTCAGCTTCCTGAATGCGTGGCCACATTGTTCACGTTGTCTTCTTCCAAATGTTTCATGCTGTGTGGTCCCTATGATATCACCCTCTGTTGCTATCATACACTGCAATTCTCTGGCTCCAGCTGCTTGAGGCAGTGACCCTGTCTATTTAATTGATTTGGTTTATAAATGATAGAGGGAGAAGTACGATAAAGCAAGAAAACAGGGAAAACATGTATTTTGAAGTACAACACGACAAAAAAGGAAAATAAAAGGTCTCTAGCACAACCTGTGCTACAGTCTCCAAGGTATGCAACCTTCAAGAAGGCACGCTCAGGTTTTACTGAAAGAAAACAAAACCGTACCAACACCACCACATCCCTCGGTTCCTCTCCAGCTTCCTCTTGCCATCTTTTTTGTCTCCTATCCCTTCTCCTGCTCGGACAACTGTTCCCAAAACTACTGTGAATTAGAGGAGGAGGTTGTTCCCCTTCCTGCAAGCAGATGGTGCTGCTTCTGCCCGCCCTCTCCCACCCCTCTGCATCTCTCCTCTGAATTAAATCACCCCTCTACTTCAAGCTCTTAAAATTCAAAAGATAAAACTACCTTGTTTCTGCACATAAAAAAACCTTTCCTCTTTCAGAATAGCTGCTTCTCTGAAGTACTGCAGGCCACTGAGAACAAATTAGGCTATCTGTACATTAAAACAGGCGAGGACTTAATATATACCATCAGTTAAGGGCTACAACACAACTTCTATTTCTGCACGTTTTACTAGCATGAAATAAAAGTGACAAATAGACCCGATCTCATGTTTAAGTCAAAACAAAATTCACAATACTAAAACAGCCTCTGTAATTAGCTACACTTATAAGTCAATTAAAATTCAGTTTACACAGCTGACAGCAGCTGCAGGTGGTCAGAAACACACTCGAAGTAGCTGCTGACTGCAGAGCAAATTACCATAAGAGAGCTCATCCAGGGATTTTCTTTGCAGGTTAGTAGTGGGGGAGCCAGAGGAGAGCAAGCGACAACACCTACCCATTTCTCTCTGAAAACAAATTGTCAGTTATTCCATCAGGTAATAATAATAACAGCTATATCAATATCTCATCCTATAATCAAGGTAGTAAAGCTGTCTTCATTGTAAACACCTAACACACAAGACAAGCATGCACATAGCAAAGCGCCAAAAAGCACCATCACAACTCAGGAGATAAGTTCTCCATTTAAGGACCGACTGGAGAAATACACCCTCTTACTTTTTTTTTCCTAGAAATGAAGGCATTAGAAGGCTTGAGACTGCCAGTTATTTCCACAAAAGACCCAAAGAACCCTCTTGTAAAATCAGTTGATGATTCATTAGCATTTCATCATCTAATTTAACCAACAGAAAGAGAAAAAAAATTGAATTATTAAAAATATAACAGAAGAAAGCTAAAGTTCATTAGAGTCTCTATTCCCACTGAAACTCTGAAACATTGATATGCATCTTGTAGACACCCAGCTTTATGCTTGTTCATTCATTAAAGGCCGCTAAGAACCACAAATATATCAGTAATACACCAGACAGGTTGGCATACAGATACCAAAAAGTGCATCGCAAATACTGACCGTCCATTTCACTCTCAGGACTATGAAGCTCAGTAGCCTAAACCAGGTTTTTAACTTTGATCTACGGACTCCTGGAAGACCCCTTCTGAGGATCTGCAATGAGCAGTTGAGAGGGAAGAGGTGACCCTGCATAGCTTGAAACATCTCATACAGGGAAATTAACCCTGTAAAGGGCGAGTTGTCCCTTTAGGATGAGTAGTTCTGAAAGGCAGAGCACCAGGACCTCATTTGTCCATTCCAACTTAACAATTTAACAAGCTCCCATTAACAGCTTTTTAACTCAGCTCCAAAACCTAGGTAGCAAGAGGTCCACAAGCTCCAACAGCCACATGCTATAACTGTATCTCAGACCACAAGAACAGGCGTATTTGGCAGAGGCAACCACCAGCACCAAGACCAACATTAGCACAGTGGTGGCAAACACCACGGCTTCCATTTCTGCTCACACATGGGCCTCGCCCTTTCCTTCAGGCCCTCGATGGACAGAACCACCTCACGCAGCAAGAGCCAGCAGAAGGCCCAAACCCACTGGCCTGGTCCTGCTCTGCCCTTGGATAAGCCTATCCACACCAGCCCCATCCTGGCACCTCAAGATGGTTGGGATAGGGCTGCCTTCCCTCCACACCAAGCCCCGGGGCCACCCAGACTGCTGCCTTTCCCTGCTAGGGCCCGTAATGGTGCCCAAAGGGCCCCCAAGCTCCATCCTCGGGCGGGTCGGGACCCCACGGGGGCAGCAGCTCCCTCCCGCCTCGCAGCTCCCCTCAGGCCGGACTGCCGGTCCTTCCCCACCCGCTCCCCCTTATATACCCCTCCGCCATCAAAGTCAGCCAATCCGGGGAGGGGGTGCGACGCCCCCTCCCCTAACTAGGCCAATGGGAGGCAGGGGCGCGAGGCACACGGCCAATCAGGAGGCGCAAGGTGCCCCCCCCCCCCCGCTTCCCGCCACCGCTCCCCCGTGTGAGAAACCACCGCGGGCCCCCCCCCCGCCCCGAGAAAGCCCGTGAGGGCGCCCAACGGTCAGTCAGCCCCAACCACTGCGGCCCTGGCGGGGGGGGAAAGGGGGCTGGCGGCGAGAGGACGCGGCGGGCGGGCTGAGGAGAAGGGAACGGCCCGGCAGCCGAGGGTAGGGGAGCCGGTCTAACCACGGGGCGAGGGGAGCGAGCAGCCCAGAGTAATCGGGGGGGGGGGGGGGGGGACGACGGGGGAACAAGATGGCTCCGGTACCCCCCCCCCCCGCTACTGAGGTGCCGGGGTCCGGACTGTACCATCCAGGGAGGGGGGGGAAACGGGGGTGGGGGCAGCCCCTTCTCCCTCTGTCCGGGGCGGGTGGGGGATCCCGGCTGGGGCGGGGAGGGGGGGGAAGCGGACTGTACCTCTTCCGCGGGGGGGGAAGGGGAATGACTGCGCCCTGCTCCCCCCCCCCCACTCGCGGGAGCCAACGGTTTATCCCGTCCCCAGCGCTAAGGAGCCGCCAGCTCCGGGCGCCATCTTGGGTGCGACTAAAACAACAAGTCCAAAACCCCCGGCGGGTCCCCGCGGCGCTCCCGGATCGGGCTTCCCTCCCGGACCGTCCCATCGCGTTACCTGAGGGGGTCCCGTGAGGGTGCCGCGTCCCGGCCGCCGCCGCCGGCCCCGCTGCGGCCCCAAACCCCCCCACCTGTCCTCACCTCACAATGGTAGCTGCAGAGCGGGAGGGGGGGGGGGCGGCCGCCCGGGCCTCATTACCATAATCTGCCTGGCAACAGGCGGCGACGCCGCACGCTGATTGGCTGACACGCCTCCGCCCGCCAAGATAGGGCGCAAAAGTCTTCAAGAAAAGACTCGGAGGAGGCCAGGTCAGGGGGCCGGGGAGCGGGGGGGGGCCCCGATCCGCGGGGAGGGGAGGGGAAGGGGACCCCTGCCCGGGCCTTTACTCCCCCCTTTGGGTACCGACGACCAATCAGAGCTCCGCTCTCATCCGCGCTCCTCTCCGCCGGGTGCCTTACCGCCAATCAGAGCGTGCCTCTTATCGCGGCGCTCCGCCCCCTGCTGGGGGAGGAGGTGTGCGGAGGGGGGGGACGCGAGCAGCGCCCCCTGCTGGGAGGGCGGGGCAGGGCGCCCCCTGGCGGCGGGGAGGAGCGGCGGGGGGGCGGTCTCCGAGTGACGTGCAGTGATTTTTGGGGCGGGGGGCGGGCGGACCCCCCCCTTTTACACGGCAGGGGGGGGCCGGGTCCGTCTCCCTCGCCCCCGCTGGATAAGGAGGTGAGCCCGAAATCCCCCGTGGGCTCCTGCGCCGCATCCGCCTGGCTCCCAGCCGCGATCCTCCGCAGCCCCCCGGAGCACAATTCTCCGAAATTGTGTCAAAAATAGCAGTCCAGCGGGCTTCACTGTAATTTTACTTATGTACTTATAAATTAAAAGCTGAAGCAAGAGCTATTACTATCCATCGAGGGTCAGCCCATAAGGAAATGCCCCCAAAAGGGCTCCTTCTGCCTAAAGGGACCCAGGCTGGCGCTGGCATTTCTTTTTTTTTTTCATGGTATACATGTCCGAGTCCTAAATGTCAGCTCAGAGAAGGATAATAATTACTATTGTTCAGAAATTTAACTAATTGGTCATTCCAGTTGGAGTTATTGCCGTACTTTTGTTGCTGCTCGTCTTAAAGAGGTGTTTGTATTACAGTGGCATGGAAAAATACTGCTTTTCTTATTCCTTATTTGTGATTAGCATAGGCTCAGAAAGCTATTTGATGTAGTAATTCAGTAGATATTTCTTAAATAAGACGATCTCTGTGTTTAGTACCTTTCAAGTTTATTCCAAATGGCTTCATGAACTGCGTGTGTGCACGTACATAATAAACACTGTTCCACTGAAGCGTGGGCAGCTACGGATCCTGCAATGGGCTATTGTGGCCAGCTGACCCAAAACCCAGCAACAGAGGAAGGGTAAATTTTGGTTAAAGAGGAATCACTGCTTTTACCAAAACTGGTTCTGCTCATTCTCTGCCCTAGGAGAACAGCGAGAGGGTCAGATCTTGGTGCAATTAAGTGTACTTCTCCACTAGGTCTGTCTTTCTAAAGCCTGATCTAGTCTTATAAATGGAGGCGCAGGTGTATATTGAAATCATCCCCTGTTGTACTGGCCTCTCTCTTCCCTGAGCGATCAAGATAAAAAAAAACCAAAACAGATATGAATTTTCTAACTTGTGCTTAGTAACTTAAGCTTAAATTGTTAGATAAAAAAGAATTTTAAAACTGAAGTGAGCAGAATTCGTTACCCAGTTAGAAATTTGTTAGGCTTTTTTTTCCCCTCCACAATACTGCTCGGCTCCTCTGGGCAGTTCTCTTGACTCAAATTATGAAAGTTATGGAGTCAATTTATTCCTTTGTCCTACAGAAACAGTTTTGATTTCATTATACCATGCTGAAATGTTGGCATAACAAATAGCACAAGGAAATACATAAGACCAAACAAAACTGCTTTATTTCCCATATGTCTTAACAGCATTTTGTATTCATTTAAAAAAATAATCAAAGCATTTTCAAAGTGCTGTATTTTTATTTGGGGTGTCCCAGAGTCTCCCTAACATTTGGAAGTCTTACTGACTCCCATACAAACACACTCTTGTGCCATGTTTTCATAGAAACATGTGGTTCTACAATTGGGCACAAAACAGCGCAGGACCTCAGGACAGGGCTGTCCTTTGCTGGTACATGGGTCACATTCCCAAAGTTATCCCACAGGTTATTTTTTTTTCCCCCTCTTAGCTTGGAAAGATGTCTTCAGTGCAAGTGTACAGTGGATGCAACAAGCTGCCAGATGCAGAAAAAACAGGCTGGTCTGATTCGTCATCTGCAGTATCTGGAATCTGATGTAATGCCTATTGTATTTCCCACATTTAATGTGTTGTTTCTGATGCTCCAGCACAGGCTTTGTTTTTCCAATAGCCTCATGCTGTCAGAGAGAGAGAGAAGCCTTCACATTAAGTTTATTTATTTATTTCTAATCTTCATAGTTCAAATAAGCTACATAAAATAATCTCCCCATTCACCTATATTGTCTGGAACAGTGCTGTAACCCTTTGCTGAATCCTCCTTTCCCCCCGTCATGTCCTGGGATCTGTATCTCCATCTCCGCATCATCTCATTTGTATACTGCTGTTTCAGCACTGCCTCTGCTGCCTGTGCCCAGTCTTGCCTGTTTTCTCTCTTCCCTGTGGCCACTACAAGGCTCATTTTTCCAGACCATGGCACTGTCGCCCACATCGAAGTAGTGTGTACTAACATCCTCCCGGCAAGGGCCATTTTCTCCCTCATTTCAGGTGGAAAAGCATGCTGCCACCTCACCCCATTTCATTTACTTGCAAATATCTTTTTGACCTCTTTCACTTGAACCTCTTCATCCATTCCCTTCACCCAGTAAAACCACTGCCACAAGCCTTTGCCTTAAAAACAAACCTCCCGCACCTGGGCCACAGTCCCCTAAAGCTGCTCACCAACCCTCTGTCTTTCAGACCTCCTAGAAAGCTTGTCCATTCTTTTCCTGTCTATACCTCTTTGTTTCTGGTTTTGTTGGGGTTATTTCATTTTTCTTCATGACATTATCCCATTCTGAGAAGCATGTAGATTAAACCATGACCAAGAAAAATGCTCAAGTGCTGTAAACCCATTTGAGTTATAGAAGCAGACGATGCCTCGCTGGCCCTGTTGACCTCCCGGCCCAAGTCTGTGCATGCTAAGTAGCTACTTGTGCCTAGATTTCCAAATTAAACTGTGCACGGAATTGGGCTATGCATTGTGGTACCCATCTAACTTCCCTTGTGCAAGTCAGCAGCTGGCTGTGATTTAAAACACCAATCTAGAAGATGGAAAAACTTCAGCTCTCTCCATGTTTCTGTTAGAACCTGCTAAATTATAATGCAACTGAAATGTAATTACTTTACATCCTGCACAGAGAATACAAAACATGGTGAAGGTAGTGATGTGAGTTTACTGATTTAGAGCAAGCCAGAATAAATTTAATTAAGATGACCTCATGTAAAACACATACAAATACAACAAAGTTATCCTATTTTGGTTCTCAGGGTCATTTCCCCCCCCCCAAAAAAGTTTAACTAGTTTTTTTTAAAGAAGCTGAATTAATCCCCTTATACTGCAAGGAAAGGTATGACTGGAAGAAATTTGGAGGTTAGTTCATTTTAATAGCATAGAATCATATCTAAATTTTAAAAGTGATTTTACTTAAAACTAAATGAAAAACATGCCATTAGAGAAAGCATTTCATCACATACATTCACTATTGGCTACCCTTTTGCCTCATCTGTACCCACAAATGACATTTATCCCCCAATATTTAATAATATAGGCAACAGGCACAGTAATAAGCGAGGAAACAATTCACATAGCCGCCCCCCTCAGTCTTTACTGTGCATTTTGTGAAAGGTGCATCAAGTCTTAGGAAAAGGGAGCTTTTCAGTTCACCATGAAAACCAATTTAGCAAAGCCATGCTGTGGTGTAGGGATGGGAAAAGCGAGTTCTGGCTGCAAAAAATGCCTGCAGGGAAAACACTTTGCCACTCACACACCAATATCTCCCTGGCTTCATTATAACAACATTTATTAAGGCTGCTGCTCCTGATGGAGACTTGAGATCTTTGGGTTTAGGGGAAGGTAGAAATCAACTAAGAGTTTAGTGTTTCACAAGTTTTAATGTAAACTGCCTGTTTGCAAGCTTTCCCAGGGTGAGAAAAAAATTTTCATTCTTCTTGTGCACAGCTGCTGCTGTGGAGTCCTGGCTCTTAAGCAAGGCAGCCAGGAGGCTGTGGTACTCAGAAGCGTCCAAGCTCACAGGCTGTGGCAAGTACAGGAACACCGATGCAGCAGAGCTGTTCTTTGCATTGCAAGGCTTCTTAATTACCAGAGCATTTCCCAGAAATCTGCACTGGACAGATGTGGTTCAACTTCAAATCCAGGTCAACTACTTCTTCAGCTGGGATTACTGTTTATTTAGTACATGCATTTCTTCTCCGGGAAATATCTTCAACCATGATTAGCCTTACCTTACTTACCTGAAAGTACCCAACTTTGTTGGCTGGTTTTTTCCACTCAAGTTCAGGTGTCACCACTATCCAGTTCAGGTTATGGAGAAGCATTGTCATTAGTAGGAAATAATTTGTACATCAACTGCAAAGTAAACAGAGAGGCTGCGTTTCCTCTCCATTAAGGAAGCTGGGATGACTCAGAAAACTATTAACAATGCTTTTTGATATTTCTGAGTTTGCTAGAAAGCTAAACAGAAATAAAGGCTGAATTTTCTCTATTGAAATTAGTACTGTATCTAGGCATTATAATAGAGTCCTTAAAAAAATCATCACAAAGATTTACAGGATTTAAGTTTTCTAGACAGTTTCCTTGTCTCCAGCCCTGGGAATGGACTTATTAATACACATCCTTTTGATAGCTGCTTTCAAAAAATTGAGGAGATGATAGAGTCAGTCTTACCCAGCTTCTGCTGGGAAAGAAGGGATCTTCAGAGATATTCCTCCTGCTTCTGGATATACTTAGTAGATAAAGAGAGCCAACATAGAAAGAAGTTCAGTGATAATTTACATTAGATGTTTAAACAGCAGCCACTTTTTAAAAAATCATACTTTATGATCTAATTTAGTATATGTGCCAATCATGTACTGTTTATCTGGACTTTTTATAGAACAGAAAAAACCCTAGCTGGGAAAACTCAGGATTATTTTTCAATATGTATGAAGACAAATATATTTGTATCTGTCCGATGGTCAGTCTTCCTCCTTCCCCAGAATTTAAAAATTAAGAAATCTGACCTTCTCATGGATGTAGGAGCTGGCAGGGGGGGTTTCCAAGCCACTGAGTCCTCTCCATCACAGACACCATAGTATATAATCTAAGCAGGCTTTCTCTTGGGAAAAACTAAGACTTTTGTTCTTGCAGCCTTGAACAAGAGACTAAAAATGTCACTGAAGACAAGGTTTTTTTTTTTCCCAAGGCCCATTTCTACTTATTTGTTCTAGTGCCAGCATTTTTATGTAGTTTAAATAGGGGACTTTTTTCTTCCCCCAGTGTTTACTCTCCTGATGTATTTATAGACAGCAGTCAGTCTCTCCTGAAGTTTATTTTGTTAGACTAAGCAAGCCATATTTCACAGAATGGTTGGGGTTGGAAGGGACCTCTGGAGATCTAGTCCAACCCCTCTGCTAAAGCAGGTTCACCTAGAGCAGGTTGCAGAGGATTGTGTCCAGGCAGGTTTTGAATATCTCCAGAGAAGGAAACTCTACAGGCTCTCTGGGCAGCCTGTTTCAGTGCTCTGTCACCCTCAAAATAAAGAAGTTTTTCCTCATATTCAGATGGAACTTACTGTGTTTCAGTTTGATAAGATCCCCTCTCAGTCTCCTCCAGGCTAAACAGACCCAGCTCTCTCAGCCTTTTCTTGTAAGATAGACACTCCGGTCCCCTAATCATCTTTGTAGCCCTCCACTGGACTCTCTCCAGGAGTTGCTTGTCTTTCTTGAACTGGGGAGCCCAGAACTGGACACGGTACTCCAGATGTGGCCTCACCAGGGCAGAGTAGAGGGGGAGGATGGCCTCCCTCAACCTGCTGGCCACACTCTTCCTAACGCACCCCAGGATACCATTGGCCTTCTCGGCCACAGGGGCGCATTGCTGGCTCATGGTTAACTTGTTGTCCACCAGGTCCTTCTCCACAGAGCTGCTTTCCAGCAGGTCAACCCCTAACCTGTACTGGTGCATGGGCTTACTCCTCCCTAGGTGCAGGACCCTACACTTGCCTTTGAACTTCATTAGGTTCCTCTCCATGCCCAACTCTACCCTGGTCTTGCTGAATGGCAGCACAGCCTTCTGGGGTATCAGCCAGTCCTCCCAGTTTTATATCATCAGCAAACTTGCTGAGGGTACACTCTGTCCCTTCATCCAGGTCATTGATCACTAAGTTGAACAAGACTGGACCCAGTACTGACCCCTGGAGAACACTACAAGCTACAGGCCTCCAACCAGACTCTACACTGCTGATCACAACCCTCTGAGCACTGCCGTTCAGCTAGTTCTTAATCCATCTGCCTGTCCACTCATCTAACCCACATTTCCTGAGCTTACCTATGAGGATGTTATGGGAAACCGTGTCAAAAGCTTGCTGAAGTCAAGGTAGACAACATCCACTGCTCTCCCCTCATCTACCCAGCCAGTCATGCCATCATAGAAAGCTATGGTCAAGTGTGATTTCCCCTTGGTGAATCCATGTTGACTGCTCCTGATAACCTTCTTTTCTTCCACATGCTTGGAGATGACATCCAGAATGAGCTGTTCCATAACCTTTCCAGTGACGGAGGTGAGGCTGACTGGCCTGTAGTTTCCTGGGTCTTCCTTCTTGCCCTTTTTGAAGATTGGAGTGACATTGGCTTTCTTCTAGTCCTCAGGCACCTCTACTGTTCTCCATGACCTTCCAAAGATGATGGAGAGTGGCTTAGCAATAACATCTGCCAGCTCCCTCAGCACTCATGGGTACATCCCATCAAGGTCCATAGATTTGTGGCTGTCCAGTTTGCCTAAATGATCTCTAACCCATTCCTACACAACCAAGGGAAAGTCTTCCTTACTCCAGACCTTCTCTTCTACCTCCAGGGTCTGGGATTCCTGAGGGCCAGACTTAAGAGTAAAGACTGAAGCACAGAAAGCATTTAGTAACTCCATCTCTTCTGTATCCTCTGTCACCAGGGCACCCACCTCATTCAGCAGTGGGCCCTCACTTTCTCTAGTCTTCCTTTTGCTACTGATGTACTTGAAGAAGGCAATCCCTTGCCAGATTTAATTTCAAGCAGACCTTAGCCTTCCTCACCACATCCCTACATACTCTGACAATGTTCCCATGTTCCTCCCAAGTGGCCTGTCCCTTTTTCCACATTCCATAAGCTTCCTTCTTCCATTTGAGTTTTGTCAGAAGCTCCTTTCTCATCCATGCAGGTCTCCTGCCCCCTTTCCTTGATTTCTTACTCATAGAGATGCATCAATCTTGAGCTTAGAGGAAGTGATGCTTGAATTTTAACTAGCTCTCTTGGACCCCCCCCTAGCTTCTGGAGCCCTAATCCATGGGATTCCTCCAAGCAGGTCTTTGAAGAGGCTAAAGTTAGCTCTCTTGAAGTCCAGGGTTACAATCCTACTTATTGTAGGCTGTGTTGTCTTTCCAGCAGATATCAGGGTGCTAGAAGTCCCCCATGAGAACCAGGGCCTGTGATCATAAGGCTACTTTTGGATGTGTGTAGAAGGCCTTATCAATTTCTTCTTCCTTCATCTTTCTTTGTGTAAGATGTTCTTCATTCCCTTATCTGCCACTAGCCCCTCTACTGGAATAGGGCAACAGGGCATTTCAAAAGAAGCTTTCATCTTATATGATACATTTTCCAAAGCAGCTTTTTGATTTGTAAGGGTAAAAAAAAAAAAGTCTTCCCCTGGGACATCTCTAGCTCTTATCCAAAACTCTGAATCCCCAAATTTGTAGAAGTACTCACCAGCTACAGTCTCATTCTTTGGTACCTGAATAAGATGAACAAGACTTATCTGGAAAGAGTAGTCAGGGTCATTTAAGGATGCAGGTCATCAGGCAAGTTCAAGAGGATGAGGCAGGTCTGAGATCCAGACATGAATTAAATCTGCAGGTCATGATACAGCCTAGTAAGGACAAGCAGGATTAGACAAAATCCAGTAATCACTTATCAAGTCCATAGCAATGAGGCAGACTCAAGATCACATTAGGAAGTGATGTTGGAGATCCATAACCAGGTAGCTAGACCCAACACTCCTCTAGGATCACTCAGACACAGAATGAGGTCCCAGGGCTTGGCTTAAATAGAGCTCCTGGGCCCGGGGGTGGAGGCCACAGGTGAAGCTGCTCAGGATCAGCAAGATTTATTAGTGGCCTCGGGGCCCTGGCAGAGTGTTCATCTGCTGCCTAGGTACTATAGGTAAAGCTTTGTCCCTACAGTTGTTCTACTTTTAGATGAAGTAGAATGTTGGGCTTTTTTTTCCCCATAAGTTTTGCTTTAGAGTCTGTCTTAAATGTAAAGTTTGTAGTGTTACTCTATTTGTTAAAAGCTTGTGGGTCTGGTTCAAAAAAACCCATAATTTTGGAGGAGTTTGTATGCTTTGTTTACTTTTTTTTCCTGAGGCTTAAGTCTTCACTTACTGTATTTTCAAGTTTTTCCCTAATCTTTTTTCATAACAATTATAAAGTCAGACCTTTGAAAAGAAAAATACTGCTGAAATTTTCCTAGACAGTTCTAGGATTTTGTGGCTAAGTATAAGGAAAACCAACCTTTACAACATTAGCAGAGTTGCATTGCTATTGATATCTCTGGCACAGGAGGCTGTGGTGTCCTGTTTGAGCACCTGACCCTGTAGGGAGAGCTGTGCAAACAGGCACCTGCAGCAGCGAGGGGCTGGATTGATTCAGATGTCATTCTGGATTGCATTCAAAATATTTTTGCAGAGCAGTTTTTTGCAGCTGGATGTGTCCTTCAAGAAGATAGTTGTCTGAAGAGAAATGGTTACTGACTGATTAAAGGAGGGGATGTTTTGAAACTAAACTGAGTTTGAAAAGTAAGTGTATTCCACCCACACTATAGACTGATACCTCAATGCCTTTGAAAGCAAGTGTCTTAAGAGAACAGTAGGTATCAAATGGAGTTAATGTATAGCAAGTGCCAAGATTTGTCAGTGAGTTCAATGCTGCCTTATCTCTAAAGCTGACAAAAAGAAAATGGTATCATCCGAGACAGCCATTAAGATTGAAGCTGTAGCCTCTGCTCTGGTGCAGATGTCTACAAATGAAAAACTCCTGCTGCCAGCCAGACAGGAAAAACATGAAAATTTGCTGCACAGAGGAAAAGCGCAGAGCTGCCCAGAGGAGGGAATTCTGGCAGATCCTCCGCTGTGCCTCAGACAAATGACACCGGAGGAAGGATGCAGATACAGTAGGCTGTGAAGAAATAAGGTGTCAATCTGCTTCCCCAAAATCTTTTAGTGAAAAGAACATAACCCAATTATTTTGAGCCATTCTCATTTTTTTCTTTTTTTATTTTCTTGCAGGAAATACTCCTCATTGTCAAAGCTCATGTGATGTTATCTGGGTGCACCCTAATGTTATGTATTCCAGGTGTGCCCGGGCACATGGCCAGCTTGACCTGAAACAGAGGTGTTTTCTTCAAAGCAGTGTATTTACATGGTAAGGTGAGAGCATTTTTTAAACACAGTTATGACAGTAGTTCTCATTTCTCTGTTATTACAGAATTGTTCAACTGTTGCTTTGAACTCTTGTAACCTCAGCTTGCATACAGTGGAAAAATTCAGGATTTGCTTGCCTGAGCATGAGGCTGCAGTTCACAATAAAATATTTGCTGCAGTTCCAGCTGAGAGTGCTTGTGTGTCCTGTGTCATGTTAGGTTTGCTCTGCCTTAATTTTGCAGGGACTCTTCCAGAGATTTGTTTCAAGAGTTTTGCTGTCAGAGTAGAATTGATATTTCCCAGGGCTCTAAAATCTATTTGCTTGGGAAGACTGTCTTTAAAGCTAATACACTAGAGCGGGAGCTCAGGTGGGATCTGGGCTGTACATTTTATCAAAGGATCCCAGAATTTGACCCCTGATTTTTAAAATGCTCTGAAATTTGCTGCTTAGTGAGTTTGCCTGAATAGTAGAGGACCACAGTAATAGCAAGGGCATTTCTTAAAGCAAATTTAGTCATTTTGATCAAGAGACTTGCCAGCTGCAGGCCCATCCAGTCAGTAGCCAATTTTTACACTGAAATGTCTCTTTTTGCCACTGTGGTAAGACTGTCTTGAAAATTACTGTTTTAGTTGCTGAGGTATTTAGAAGGGCAAAGGCGAGGAATATACCTAAGATGACTAGGCCATTTTCAACTTCTCAGATCAGTCTGATAAGGCTGAATTAATCTCCTGAGCAAGTTCTGTTTCATTCAAGAATACCCTAACAAGTTGAATGAGCCACGTCAAGTCCTTGTGGTCCTCCTTGAATGCAAAAGGTTGTAATGAGACTTCTCCTTCTGTGTTAATCTTTGTAATGAATTCCAGAGCCTGGCTCCCCTTCTCTGCCCTTTCTTCACTAACTCCCTGCAGAACTTCTGGGAAACCTGCTGGTGATGCCTGTTTTCATTTTTCCCTTCCCAAGTTTGGCCCTCACCTAGTTTAATTTTGACCCATTCACTTTTTCTTGTAGTGGTTGCAGAATCTGTAGAAAAAATATTTTACAAAATAATACTTCATCTAATATAGAGCAACTGCAACACAGCAGAAACACATTAAAGGAGTAATTAAGACTAAAAGACAGTTCAGTATTTCTGTAACACCTGCTGGGGGCTTATCTCCTTTCATAGTCTTTCACTAGGCTCTCTTTAACAGCTGACATGTTGGTTGATAACATAAATGCAAAATAAAAATGAATGAAAGAGCCCTCTACCGTACAGAATGCAGGCTTCTTTCATGATGAAATACTCAATAGTGAATCACGCAATTGTTGAAAAGCTATTGGCAAGCATTTGAGTCGAAGGCAGAAAGAAGACTTAACGTGTGTGGTATTTTTCCTTCCCTTACTTCTAAGAAACACTTTCACAATGCAAGAACCTTTAATGAAGAGAAAAACTTATGTAGCTGTAAAGTCTTTGATTCTGATTTTTCATTGCTGTACTTCTTGGATGCTTTTTTGGTAGATTATTTCCTGCCCTGTGCCAGATGCTGTTTTCATTCACAATGAAGTAATAGTCCTTTGTGAGTGATATCACAGTATTATACCACAGCCCTTATTGTGACTTCTCAAATTTAACATACTGAAATACATTCTTTGTTGGTTGTTTGGGGACTTTTAGATCTAGGGTTTGATTGAAGTCAGTCTGGAACAAAAAAGAGAGAGCAGAGCCTGGAGAACTTGGACAGTATGCAATTTGCAGAAAAACATGGACACAAAAGAAGGGCAAAAAGGAAAAGTTTGAATATTTGATATATTCTCTCTTCTTGTATAGACAGAGGAAAAACTTGAAACAAGACTTGTGTAATTCGTTGTTTTTCAGGTTTGGAGATGGTGTAGGTATTCAGTTGCTGACCATGCTAAGGGATCTACCCATGTGCCCGCTCTGGGCTGCTGCAGCCGATGCTGGATCAGCAGGTAGTGTTGGGCAGGGGTACCTGGGTTGGGGGCTGCTCCCATTTCACCCCACTCCATGTGCTAAAGCTACTGTATCCAAATATAAATAATTTATAGTTCTTCAATTAGATCACGGGGTTAGGCCCTTCTCAATTTAGGTTAGAAACTTTGCTGTTCCCTTTTTGACATGTGATCTGTGGGTTTCGTATCACGATGACACAGTTCCATCCTTTGCCGGTATAAGACTCGTTAAAACTGGTGTATGTGTTTGTGCCGGTGTCCATGTGCATAGAAATGAATTGTTTTGAAGGGTTATGTAAAGATATATTTTCCAGAAGACAGAACAACTACAAGGAATCCAGTTGAGTTACTTAAGGCCTGATCATGCAAGGAGTGGAGCGCTCTGAATTTTAAATGCAGCACTTTGCATCCCCCAGGTCTGTCTAAGGTTGTCAGGGTGTGTCTGTGTGTCCACATGTATATGTATGTGTTTAAGCATAAATTGATGCAAGGACATAATTATATATGCTTATTTTTTCCCCTTAGAAGTAAGCTGGTAATTATGAAAAAGAAAGTGAGATGGAAGACGTTCCTTTCGAAATTGGTAAGTAAATATTGGTTTGATGTCTTTGCTAAGAGGACACTTTTTTTGGACAGCTCTTCAGCCTTTCCAGTCAACAAAGGAACTGGCAAACAGGTCTGTCATCCAGCTCTATTTTCAGGAAGTATGGAAAAGGTCTCCTTAGACTTTTCATCAGAAAAGAGGGAGATATTTATAATACCTGATAGAATATTGATACGTTTAAATGTGCTGATATATGAGATTTCAAAAAATAGAAAACGTGGTCAAATTTTGCCCTCATTGTGGTCCACTGAGACTGCACCAGGTAATAAGTTGAGGAAAAATTTAGCCAAAAGCAGTTTTGAGGGAAACTATTAAAATGCAGATAAATGAAGATGTCTGGCTGACCAGAAGAATCTGTATTCATGTGGCGAATCTTTCATTACTCATACTGCAATGCTTTCTGAAGTATATTTTTGTATCATCATTTCCCATTTTAAATTCAGCTCTTAAATCCCAGAAGGGAATTAACTACCAGCCATTTGCATTTTAAAGGGAAAGCTCAAACCTCAATAGAATGCTCTACTTAAGACTCCTTTTATATAACTTAGCCAATGAGCTACATCTTGGTAGAGACCTTAGGGAGTCAACCAAATGACTGAGACAAGGCAGGAAAACCTAGACTTTGGAGGAGGCTTGTAATTTGTTTTGTAAAATGCAGAATATGCTGTTATCGGTGTGAAGCTCTCCTGCAAACTTGTGTTTTCATTATTGTGGGGCAAAATGCCTTTTTTGTTGGGGGAGAAAAAAGGGCCTTCAACCTTTGCAAACTGGGACAGCTAGAGCACAGGCTCCTCTTCTCGTGTGCGAGGGAAAATCATAGTAGGAAGAAGTTGTAAAATAAAAAGAGCAACTTTTAATTCAGCCTTTTGCAAGACATGGGAAATGACAACCGGAAAGTTACAGGAGAAGCGACATGGGTTTGGTTAAAACAAAGATCTCTCAGGGCTGACTCATCATCTGAGAAAAATGTGATTCAGGAGAGGGATTGAGGGGGCTGTTCTCCCCCTCCGGCCATGGGTTTGCTGGTGGAAGTTGTAGGCAGTCCCCTCCTTCCCTTGGAGACATTGGGATTCATCTTCTCAGATGCCCTACTTCCTTTCAGCTGTTTTGCTGTATGCCTTTATTGAAGTGAACCAGACTTCAAATACATGTACTTCTTTATTTCTTATAGCCAAGAGAACCTATATTCTGACTTCTTGCTGCCTTAGGAGCTTGAAAGCTGTGAAAGTACTGCTACTTCTCATGATCTTGTGGCCCTCCAAAGAACTGTACATTTCAAAGGTTATGAAAAGCCCAGTGCAGAATATGAAGCTGCTCTCTTAAATGAGTTTATAAATAAATAGTACTAGAGAGCACTGTCTGTATTTGGGGCATTTAAAAAAGAAGTAGAGTGAGGTCTGCAAATATGAATTCCCATGCCTGGGAATTCCAAAATCCCACTGATTTCCCCCTAACTGTTGAAGACTAGGCTGCTAATCTGAACAAGACCCTTCAGCTCCTTCCCAAAGTGTGGTCTGGTGACAGGCACCGGAGAGCAAAGCTGTGGGTCCTGCTCTTCCCTGTGATACCTTGTGCACAGCTCCCTTCTCTCCAGGGTGTGCATTTCAAGAAACCAAAATAAATATACCTGTGTTGACATAAGAAGAATGACTGGGAGCCATGAGGCTTCTAATGATGATTGTAACAGGAAATGTATCTTAATATTTGTTTAAATAGAATGATGCAAACTGCAGAAGTCTATGGTGATACCAAATTAAAGTGAGGAGGGGATTTTTGGTGGAGTTATTTTGCTTTTAAGTGTACCAGAAAAATAAGCACTTAAAAGTATCCTGCAGCTGATGGAGAACAATGGTTCCCAGTAATAAAGCTTTGCAGTATCAGACATGACATGTTGCCTAGACATTTTAAAATTCCTTATTGTCTGTTCCTGTGTCGTAAGTTTCTTCCTAACACACCCTGTTGCTTGCAAACTGAGTAACTGCACAAACAAGGGGCGGGGGGGGGAATAAAAGGCAACTTCTGTATGCAGTGAAAGAGCTTGTTAGCACAGGTTATTCCGTGATGCCTGATGTAACAGGCACTGAATCAGACCTGATTGCGGAGGGAGGGGTAGATTTTTTGTTGTTGAATTGCACTTATCTTCAAAGCTGCTGGAAGTGATTCTACATTTATTCAGCAGGACAAGTCCTGAGGTTTTTATATTTGATGTTGTTCATTGCCGTGCCATTTGTTAAGATGATTTGGCTTTTAATCCACCAATGAATACTGAATGAAGAATTCAATCATGAATCAGATCTCTTCTTTTGCTTGCCAGTAATACAAGCCATTTTTATTTTCAATTTCAGGTTTCTTTTACAGTACAGGACAAAAATAAATTATGAGTGGAAAGAAGTTAAAATTGTTCCTCTCGAGCAACTCTCCTGCATCAATGCTTAATCCTTCCATTATGTGTGATATCATTAATCATTCTACTGTAATACTTGACACACACATTTGTGGGACAAATTCAGATCTAATATAAAAGCTGCAATAATACTGACTTATGTGGAACTGCAGCTAATTATAACATATTTGAATTTTCATTTTTCATGAAAGACCTCTATAAAATGAACAACCTTTCACACCGTTGAAATGAGACTGTCTGAGTGAGACTAGCAAGCAGATGAGGGGAGAGGAAAGAAATGCTGTCCAAGGACAACAGGAGAAATCTCAGCATCTTAATGAGCCAATATCTATGGAAAATATGCTCAGGTGTTGGTGGATTTCTTTTAATTGTGGTTTTTTTCCCTTTAAGCTCTTATATGGTGTCTCTACTGCAAACTGCACTGCTCAGCTTATTTAAGTTGGGATGGTTTGGTTGCCTTGATATATGAATGCCTGATCCTGCCATCTTCAGAGACTAAACGACACTTCTGTCTTCACAGGTGGGCTAGAAGAGGTAAAGATGACAGGACCCCTTCAGCCCACTGTAGGAAGATATTACGATCCAAGAGGGTGAGAGTTTACTCAATATTTTCTGCAATGCAGCCTCTCCTTCCTCTCTCCCCCCAGTGTCTTGACTGTGCCTTTATTTGTAGACCTTTAGACCCCCTGCCTTTTGAGTCCCGCGTGTCAGGTTAAGTGTTTGCTACAGCCCTTTGGAGAAGCATCAGGCATCATTCTGCCTGGAAAGCCTGCCAGTGCCCAAAACCTCGCGTCCATCTGGAGAGAGAAAATGAGCAGCATAAATACTCAGTTTGTATATTCTGAAAACCGATGGTTAGCCAAAAAGGTGGCTAGGCTTTCTTCTATTTTTGCATTTGGGATCCTAAATCTGAGTGTGGGCTCATTACTCTATTGAATTATATATTAGAGGTAATTTCCTTTCCTGGATAATAAATCCTACAGATGTGCACATCTATTCCAAAAATGATTGCTGGCATCTTTCAGACACTGCATTTGTCTTGGGTAGTCTTCTTCAGAGAAACAAATTGTCCAGTTAAATTCACTGTGATCGTTGGTTTTCCCCTCCATCTAGAAAATGAGAGGAGATCGTAGACTTAGCACATTTTCCAGATGCTAAGATTCATATGCAGAGTACTGAAGGAGCAGCAGCTTCCTTGAGCAGCCTCACTCTTGTTCTTCTAACCTTAAGCATCCTTCATAGATGTATTTTTCATTTTCTAATGCATTGCTACCTTTTCTGTGCTGATGTGCTTCAGCAAAGCAGTAATATTTCTAAACCTAAGAGAAGGGGTTATTTTGAAGTTTGCAGTTATGGTAGAGTGAGTGTTAATGTTAACGATAGCTTCCTTAAGTCTGTTACATGCTGTAGGCCAGGCTTGTGCTGGTTGAGATTAACATGGCAGAAACTGCTGTTTAAATCTCCCCCTGGAAAAATCTTAGAATACCTGCATGGAGGTATGATGTGAAAGCCAGATTAATGGCACTGTTTTGGGCACAGAACAGAGCAGCAGGAAAATGGCCATCAAGAGTTAAGGATTCATTGATACAGTAAAGGGTAGACTTTTCCTCCCTTCCCTGCCAAGCCCTTTTAAAGATGTCTTTGAGTAGAAATAGAAAGGCTTGTTGTCCACCGCTATTTACTGTGTCACTCCCTTTTCACAGATTCCTCTACTGTTTTTTCCTCACGCCTGCAATTACTCCTTTTATCCCTGTTTTTAAGGTACGACTCCACTTGCAATGCATCTGTTCTTATTTATTCTCCATCCTTTCACTTTTCTAAACGTCATTGTATTCCCATATAAATCACCTTTCTTTTTTAAACTATCTGCCTTGCATTATCTTTCAAAGCCTAGAAGGTGTCTGCATCTTTTCTGTTGCCCTCTTTCTATGGAACATCTTCATCCTCTGTGTATATCTTAAACCCAGTTTGTTCAGTGGTTTCCTTCATCTCGTTGCTGCTGGGCTTTCTACCCCTTGTCTGCAATGTGTTGTCCTTTTGAGTTACAGATAGAAGACCGAGTTGCAAAACTGCAGGAACCCTAGACTTCCACAAAGAAATTTTGCAGCCAAATATAGATGTCCCATTCCAGAGCAGATTGGCAACTTTCTGATGTTATTTATGGGTTTTGGAGAAGTATTATTTCCCAAAGGCACTTACATAGCTGGATGTTGGATCAAGTTTTAGTTGGCTAATAAGTTTTGCATTGCTTTCTGCTCCTCACACAGCCTTGTTAACAGATAGAGGTCTTGTCCTAAGCGCGGTATGGCTCGTGATGAGTTGTGGCAGTTAACTGCGTATCAGTCATGCAAGTTGGGTGGTATATTTTTTTTCTAGAAGCACTGTTTAGTATTTTTTATATTGCTGAATTGTGCTGGAGTAAGGAGTTCTCTTTACTCAAGCCCACCACATGCTGTAGTAATTTTCTAAATTCAGTTTGCATTCAACCTCCTAAAACCAAAGCTGACTCAGCTCTACCGCTGCAACCTCTAACTTGCACATATCTGTCACGTAGAGCTAGTACGAATGATGTGATCTGCCATTTAAATCTTCAATCAAGTTTTTTAATTAAAAGAACCGCATAACATTACCATTCACAGGCTAGATCAATTTTGTGCTTTAATTTGTCGAGTTTAGGAGAATCGTGAGAATATTTGAAGACTTTCTCACTTCTTTGAACTCATTCTCCAGGTACCGGCAGGATCTCAGCACATCAGGTTGCTGAAGTTGCTGCTCCCAGTGACTTTAATGGTACCAAGAACGTTCCTAGCTGACTTCTGTTTGTCCTTTTCATCAAGAGTTTAACATTGCCCTTTCAGGGCACATTTTTGCAATCATTAATATGTTCTTTCTGTTTACACAGTTGTGGTCTTGCAAGTGATAATGGGCAGAGATGTTCACATGAAACACTTCCTAAAGACTAAACAGTAGCAGCCAAAGGCGAGGATGAGATTCTCGGTGCTTTGTTAGCACAGATGTACCGGGAAAAGGGCACTAAAAGCCCTGGAACCAAGCAAAGAAAATGGGATTCTTGGAAGGAAGTGAAAGCTGCCACCTACCTAACAGGGTTAACAGCAGGAAAGGTGTTCTAGGGAACGCCGCAGCCTTGCAGCATTCATTCAAACTGGTACTGTTGTCACAGGCAACAGATAACTACTGGTTCTCATCCGGAATATATCTACACGCTGAATTAACCATGACCATTGTGAGTGTCAACATACCTGCAGTAGCGTAACCTGCTGTTTGTACTCATCTGAAAGCATCCACCTCCAGAGCCTTTCTCTGCTGAAAGTGTTTGGCTTTTTTCAACTGCTAGAATTGCATTTGCATTTTCTGGAGATGCTGTCTCGATCTCCCTTCCTCCCTGCCACCCAGCAGCCACGTGAATTCAGTTGCATACAGGGCTCTTGATGACCACCAAGGAAAGAACGAGATCTCTGGTGGCTTAAACTCTTTTTTTTTTTTCTGGGGACTTTTTTTCCTGGGGAGGACGGATCTCTATATGAAGGAGAATCGATTAACATTTGAATTCATTAAGAATAATTTGTTGCTTGTTTTTTAGGTAGTGAACTGAGCACTGATGGCCTTGCTTTTGAAGCAGAATATGCTGTGTTGCAGCCTTGCGACAGGACTTCAGCTCTTACACGCTGGTGTGTCTGCAGTGTAGCACTAGGAGAAGGCTGTGTTACTGGAGGTGAGAATGAAGCTGAGGTCGTACCTCGTGCCTATCTGTGAGACTTCCTCAAAAGTTACCAGATTGAAATTGCTTTTCAGAAAAACGAGGATAACACTGTTGTAATCAAGGCTGTCTCAGTAAAAATACTCCAAAGTGAACCAAGTATCTGTTTGGTATGTCATGCCTGCGTACGGGGATGCTGCTTTCTTTTGTGTTAACAGCCACTGTCCTACCATAAATTATTATTCTGAGTATGTTGAGGCAGAGGACTAGGTGTATTCTGTTGTACTGTTGCTCTGACCTCTGACACTGGCACCACATGGCTATGGAAATTCAGACTCTTGAGGGCCCTCATACTTTGCATGCCTCTCTACTTAGACATTTGTGACTTGGCTGCAAGAGGTACTTGGTAATGTGCAGCCAATTACTTCAGTTTCTGCTGTGCCCCAAAAATAATGTCTCCACATACCCCAAATTAACAAACCCTTTTCTTTTTTCAGCTGTTTTGCCATCTTCTAAATGCGTTAGCTCACAGAGGGATTGTGAACATTAATACTCACCAAGCACTATGTAAATATTTAAGTATTAGAAGTATATTAATTTACATAGCACTTTAA
This sequence comes from Theristicus caerulescens, assembly GCA_020745775.1. Taxonomy (NCBI): domain Eukaryota; kingdom Metazoa; phylum Chordata; class Aves; order Pelecaniformes; family Threskiornithidae; genus Theristicus; species Theristicus caerulescens. The sequence continues at coordinate 2,404,046 of CM036575.1, read as the reverse complement.
ATGCTATATAAATTCAACCTCGAATGAAAGCCCCTGTCCGAAGGTTTATCAAGAGCTTGTATGTTTTGGCCTGGGGAGAAAGAAAAATACCTCCTTTCTTAAGAAAAGGGAAAAGCTTAACTTGGACTGTTCTGTTATTTACTCATGTGTTGATATTGCACAATAAAATATTTACATTAAAATGTATCAGTTTTCAAAAAGAACTTGTTAACTCCATTTTCCAGCTGAATTTGGCCAAGTTGGAAAGAAAATTATATGTGCCAGAGGACTGCAGTAAAAGAGATTTAAAGGTTTTCAGATACCATAAAAAAGAGACTATAATAAGTGACTAGTGGACCAGTCAGCTGTTTTAATTAAAACTGGGCTGCTTATTGATCTGTTGCACAGATTTACCCCCATCTGCAACATTTCAGCAATATTCCCTTCAACCATTTCAGAAAATAGCGCTTGTAAGGGACACGAAAGAATATGGAAGTTGAGAATGGAAATGTATAACTATGTGACACTTTGTACAAGGATCTATTATTATTTTTGTAAGTAATGTGGTGAAATTAAAATAGCATCAATGCAAATTTGGCGCGATTGGTTTTAAAGCCAGAAATGTGTCCTTAAATAGTGGCACCAGCTGTGGCGGAACATCTGCAGTGAAAGAAACTGGTGTTTCACACTGACAGGCACACAAACTGGAGAAAGGGGTGGTGATGATGATGTTTAATTAAAGTTGATGGAGAGCTTTGCTGTTTACAGAGGTCAGCAGCATCTCTGCTGTCATCTCTTCCAGGTAGTGGCGAGCACCTCTCCTCAGTGTTGGTGGTGGGATGGAGCAACCTGTTGTTGTTATTCAATACCTGTTTTTTAAGACAAAAAAAAATAAGAAAAACCACACCTCTTGTGGTTTTTATTGCAAAACAAGAGGGGAGCTTGCTGATAGCACCATGGGCCAAGGGTTCTAAGAAATCAGGGACTGATGTAGAGATGGTTTAGAGGGGGAAACAACATTGTTTTCTTTTTAGATGAGGAAACCGCCTCCTTTTCCTCTTATTACCCCAGGAAATCCCCTCCTCATGGCAGTGGTGGGGACAGGCAATGAGGCCGGAGGGCTTTCAGTCCCCAGACCCCCATACAGGCCATGGCCACACCACCCCGCAGCCATTTAGGCTCCTCGATGTAAGGAATTTCAGAATAACAGAAATAAGAGAGGTGAAAATTCCCCCCCGGCCGTTTCCCGCCCCGCGCCTCCTCTCAGGGCCTCCTCAGCTTCGGCCGCCATTTCCCGGCGGGGCGGGGAGGGCGGTGCTCGCCCCCGTGGGCGGGGCAGCCTGCCCCACGCCGCCTCCTATTGGCTGGTAGCGGGGCAGGGGGCGTGGCCCCCTCGCCCAGCCATCCATACTCACCCGGGGGCAGGGGCGGTTCTCCTTGGCGGCGCGGCGATTGGCCGCCAGCCGGGGGCAGCGGGACGTCACTGCTCCGCGTCTCCGCGATAGGTCAGGGCGGCGGGGCGGGGCGGGGCCTCGAGAGGCGGCTCCCGACGGGGCGCCGAGGCCGCAGTAGCGCTTGGGCGGCGGCGGAGGAAGGTGGCGGCGATGGGTTCCGCGCTGCGCTTTCCCCTCCTGCTCCTCCTGGGGCTGGCCGGCCCCGCCGCCATGCTGGCCGGCTACATCGAGGTGGGTAGGGGCTGGGGGAAGCCGGGCTTCGGCCGTTGGGGGGGGCGCCGGCGGCCGTTGGGGGCGCGCGGGCGGCCGTTGGGGGCTCCGCGCCGCTGCCCTTCTCCTTAGGCGGCTGAGGCGGCGGGTGCGGCCCCGCTCCGAGCCGGATCCCCAGGGGGGAGCCGCCCGGGGGGGCCGAGCATTGTCTGAAGGGGGAGGAAAGGCCGCGGGGGAAGCGGTCTCCGGCCAAGCCGAGGTGGGACTTTCTCGCCATCGGACCGGGGTGTTTTATCGGGGGTGGGGGGGGCTGCGTTATCGCCCGGGGTCAACCTGGTTGTGAAGGCGGCAGATAAAGCGGCGTGTTCAAGGTGTCTCCGCTTGCATGGGAGGACCTGGAGGTTGAGCAGCTTCTGCAGAGACCTTCTAGGGGTAGGCGGTGATGAGTTGGTGTTTTCCCCGTGTTTTCGGGAAAGCACTCCAGCCAAATACGGCAGGTCTCTTATCTGGGCAGAGATCGCATGGTTTAGCAGCTTCGTTTCACTGGGATGCTTGGGGGTTTTCGTTTTGTTTTTTCTTTTTTGAGAAGTGACCTCTGCATTCTTGGCACGGTAGCAAGAGCTGTGAGCTTCAGATTGGTCTAGAAGCTTAGAAGAGTATTAGAGGGCAATTTCGTAGAGAAAAGCCTCGGTGAAACGAATCCATTTGCTTGCTGTCCGCTTGAGAGATCCCGAATATAGCTTCGGGTTTGAACTCCTACCTTATCTTTCGAGGGGATGCTTCAGCCAAGTGTAAAGGGTGTGCACTTAATGTAGAAGTGGCTTAGATGCCGCAATTCGTATATATACACACACATATGTACGCACACACACGTATATATATTGATAGACGTGATATACATGTATATAAATACATCATATAGATATATGAATAGATATTACATTTGTATCTCTATATATGAAAGTAATCGGAGGGGGGAAATTCCAACTTTATCCCTAAAAACAAAAACTTTGTGAAATCTAGCAATCTAAACGACAAAATGGATAGGGAAAAAATCTTGTCGATTTAAAAACTTCACGCTATAACCTTTCTATTAGAGTGAAACGGCAAAACAAAGAGCAAAGTACGTGCCGCGCTTCAAACATGGCACATAAATAGAGTTTAATAATCTACGTCTGAATGTTGTTTGGGAATGCAAAACAGCTACCTACGTCTTGTACAGATTCTGGGTTATTTAGGGATGGGTAAAGAACAGGCTTGTGGCTACTTTGAATGGCTCGACTTGACAGTTTACAGTAAAATTTAACAAGCTTGGCTAAGCAGAACATCTACCTCGGTGCGATGCAAAAATCGGAAGCCCTAAGCTGGCGGTAATTACTAACTGGCAATAAGCGTGGTTCTTTAATATTTTTAATATGCGTCGTGTGAAATTAGTCTAGTCAGTGACTTTTGCTTATTCAGCCGCTATTGAGGAATAGTATTCCACCTACTTCGTACCAGTCCTTCTGTTAAATTTCTATGGATCAATGGAAAGTGGCAATAATTGTCTTTGGAAAAACTTGTGTGGAGGTTACCTTGCAGGAAAGATAACTGAAGGCTTGGTGGGGCTGCTCTGAGGGTGTCTAGCTAATGCCAAGGTCAGGTTACTTGGCATTGCCTTGGTGGTAGGGGACTGTCCTGGCTGCTCGACGGCGGTGGCCGTCTTAAATCTGATCTCTTCCACCTGTCTGGAAACTCCTCCAGCTGTAGGTCACTTCCTCTGTCATATCCGAGGCAAATTCGGCTGCTATGCACATCCCTTCTGGAAGCTGCTGCTTATGGATATGTGCTGCAAAACGGCAAGTTGGGAAACAAATCGAGCTGTAATTTTATTCCGAAGCCTTGCGTCCGTCTGAAGAAGCAGATCCCAGGATTCGCCAGTCACGGGACTGGCAAAGGGTTTGGCACAGAGGGGAGAGCAGCAGCGTCACACCTCGGCACCCCAGGAGGGGCTGGCAGCCCCGGAGAATGGGGGCGTTGACCTCTTTGAAAAGGATTAAAACGAAACCGTTTCTTCCTCATTCTTTTTCAGAGGATCAGGATGGGGTTGGCTTTACAGGCTGCGGGTTCGCAGTCTGGACTGGCACGAGTACTAGCGTGGGGTTATGTTAGTGCACCAGGCTGTCCTCGGCGCCTCTTCGATCTGTTCAGCCATTCCTGCAGCAGAATCTGCATCCTCTGAAGGCACGACAGCCACCTTAATCTGCTGACACAAAATGTCAACGGTGACGTTTTAATTCTGATTTTTGCTTCATCCTCTCCCATTGTCTTGTCTGTGGGGGACTGCAGCTCTCGAGTCTTTATTGCTGCCAGATTATCTCAAAGATAGTATCTTGATGCAGAGTTTAGGAAGTGAAATGGTTACTTATTTTTTACACTGTGATTGTTACTGAATGATATCGGGTAATGTGATGAAAAATATGCAAGAGATTTTTTTTTTTTTTTTTAAATAATAAAGATGACGTTTGAAAGCATACTGGAGTTAAGGAAAATGCGTACCAATGTCTGCAATTATTAGTTTAGTTGGATTGGCACGGTCCCATTAGGTGGATTTTCTTTCACTTGATTATCTTAGCTACCAGTCCCTGTCCCTAGAACACCCGGTAATCTTCTTATCGACTACAATTTGTTTTTCTTTCTTTCCTGCACAGAGGAAGGGGAGTGGCAGATTTTTTTTTTTTTTTTAAATTATTGGTATGTGAAGCTTTGAATAGGGCGTTCCCAAGGGCTTGGTGACAGTCAGTCTGCCTTTCAGATCATCCTGTGTTGATGGCAGATAACCTTTGACAATCTCTCTTCCAACTGAATTTGAATAGAAGAGCTTGGAGAAATCACTGATACCCAGCAATTAATGTTTTTCTTTCCATAGTAATATGTTGTTGGGTTGTGTCTGAATACAGAGACTGCTGTGTTTTGCTTGTGAAGTCCCCGAGAACTTCAAATAGGACACCGATGCCAACTGGAAAAAGAAAATAAATCTATTGTAATTTGATCTGTATTCCAATGATAAACTACTTCTGCTGTGCCCTCAAGGCCTTTAAAGATGCAAAGTTTCTTTTTTATCACTTGACCTTTTTGTATAATCAAATCTGAGGCGATGCAGACTCGATATTGCTTTTTTAAATCACATTTGGTTATAGCGATCTTTTTCCAAAGCTATCTTGAATGCTTATGTCTGTTACCCGTCTGTTTCAAATGACAAGGATTTGGGGTGAGAAAAAAACCAGCCTGTTTTACAGCAGAATTGTGCATTTCATGTTATTATTTTTGTATTGCATGCTTAAATTCTCACCGACAAAAATATCAGTCTTGTGCCATTTCTGCAGACCTTAGGGACTTCTAATTGCCTGCTGCATTGAACAAAGAACTCCACCTAGGGGAAATTTCCACTTCTGTGTTGAAGTCCTGAGTAGAAACAGCTCAGTAAAATTCCAGTCTTGAGCGTATGGCCTTTAGTTTGCTTTCTGTTCCTAAAACTTCGCATCCCGGTAAGTGTTAGGAAATATATTTTCATATGAAAGTGGTTATATGCAACGCCTCTTCTAAGCCTCAACAAAAGCTGCTGTGAAGCAGAGATAACGTATAAGGAAATAAAGCGAATCAGATGGACATCTGATATTGCAGGGAGGCTCTGGAATTTCTGCTGCGTTGTAGAATGCCACATGAAGGTAAGCTCTGCTCTTTGGAGAAGGCCTTCAGCTCGCCTCGTTTCACCTGTGAAATATTTATGACCTTTCTTAAATGTTATTTAGGCATTAATATCTCACCAGGGATTAAATGATTTTTTTGTTAATACGTTTGTCGCGTTGCCTGAGAGTTATTCAAAACCTATTCTGTAGGTGGCTTTAGCTGGATGTGAGCTTTATTAGTACGTACTGCTCCTCCTTCAGCACCTTACAGTGCGAGGAAGGATTAATGCACTGTGTTCTATGTACCAGTTACGCTTCTCTCTAGATGTTGCTTGTAAAATTTCTGCCTTTGCTTTTTTCCTATGTGTGCATCTTTTGGAGGCATACAGACTCAATCTTGTAAACATAAGTTATTTTGACTGCAGCATCTGCTTCTACAAATGTACTTAAACCATAACCTTGTTCTTCAGTTGAGAATAGAAGAGAAATATGCTATCCCCAGCTATGTCCTTCTTGTTAGAACAACAAAGGCTTTACCTCTGTTTCTACACTTTGGCATTTCAGACTCTTCTCATTAACTACTTAGGTTTTCCGAATTGACGTAATCCTTCAGATGCTTGCTCTCGTGCTACTTATGTGCAGTAAAACTTAGTGTCATTGATTTTTAGTTCATGCAGTCAGCACCTCTGAAACATGTTGTTAATTTAAGATGATGCTCACTCTTAATTGGAGTGCTTCAAATACTTGCAATGGCCTAGAAACCATTCTGGGAGGGCTTCTAATTTGGAACTGTACTTGAACTTGCAAGATTGCCCCTTTTTTCTCCAAAAGTGTTGTCTATACGTATAATGGGCGTGCTCTGCTTTCCCTACTAGCAGCGAGTTTGTCCCAGGCAAATGGCATGTCCTATCATATCCTATCCTAAAGTAAGTTTTACCTTACTGTTTACCTTAAATGGAGTCCTTAGGGCACTTTGACTAAATTAATTTTGTAGTTTCCATTCCGACATTGTCATTTTCAGCTTTTTGCTGTAGGCGCCAATAAGTCTCAGGTTTGTGGGGAGAGGGAGAGGAGATGGATTGACAACATCGTGCAAAGTCTCAAAGTAACTCTTCCATATATATATATATATTTATTGTATGCTTACAAGTGTGAATTATAAAGCAGTAAGAAGGAAGATGGGAGCGGAGTAAATTGTCGGGTTTCTCTTTATCGTGGGTTGACCAAAATGGCATACTTATTTCTTTCCTCTGGTTCAGCAGAGCTGATGGCTGCTCGTTGGATACAGTAGGCTAAAAGGCAACTTGAGCATGCTACTACTGTTATGTACCTAGGACAGGCTGTACTTCACTACTATAGGGGAAAGAAACAAATGAACCTTCGCTCCTGAGAGGCAGTGCACAAGGAAACGTGCATTTCAGGAGAAATAGTTTGGCTGGGGTTTTTTTAGGGTAATTTCTTAACGTTAGATTTGCACTTCTTTTAATTTCTGAATCCCTGCAACTGTAAGCAGGGATATACTCCACGTGTAGATCTTGCATGTGGATAACACTTGCTTTTTTTAAACTTGTTCAGCACAAGATTTCCTACCTTCACCCCCATCTGCCTTCTCCGTTGGAGTTATATATATATTTCTGACTGCACTTTCTCTAAGCTCTACTACTTCATGCGAGAACATGGAAATTCCACATACAAAAGAAAACAGAAGTCAAATTCACCTTCTAGCATGGCTTTTAAATGGTCAGTAAGTTCTAATGCGTATTCCACAGTCTGATTGGGTTTGTGCATTTGTAAAAGTTTAAGTTCCAACTTGAGATGAATGATCAAAACACTAATGTTCTGCAAATGGTGTTAAACTAATCTTTCCAGCAGCAAAACATAGCCTGCTTGGCTTTATGTAGTCAGGTGTCCACCTGATCAGAAACGCGTGCGGCTAAGCTGCTTACCAGCGCTTCATTTTGAAGTATTACAGTGGATGTTTTCTATATAGCCGGCGGGGAAAAGAAAGCGTTCATTATTTTTGAGAGATCGACCCATATATGTATTAAATTTAGTTATAACGCTTTGGTGTCATATTCCGTGCTGTCAGCCATGATCATGGTCGTGTATAAATTTAGACATTGCAGACCTTCCTTTTGGTTTATATCTTTAGCAGTGTGCTAGTCACTCTTAACTAGTCTGCAGAGTCAAATGTTGCTGCTCTCCATGGCATTTGATGTTTTATTTCACTTCTCATTTTCATTGGCGACAAAGGAAAGTCAAATCACATGTTCGTTCTCAGTGTTTTGTAAGGGAGAGAACTGATGGATGAGGTCCAGAAAGTCTTTTGTTTTCTGCTAGAGGCAGATCTGGTTCCTGAACATGTATGTATGTATTTTTTCATCGGTTTTAGAGATCAAGACTTGATCTCTCCCAGACAAACTGGCACAGTAGTCCGTGAGGACTGCTGCTGTTGTTGTTGGGCTACCACGATGTTGGTGTGCTGACTGCAAGGATAAGGGCTTTGCTTGAGGTGTTTTTTTCCCTGCAGATTTTTTTCTAAAGATGACTCTGTTAGGCCTTGCAGTAGCATCTTTTAGCCATGGTTTGGGGGAAGTCTTAGTTTTCAAACCTCCTGAACAGTGTGTGGCTACAGAGTGCAGGTGCCTTTCTGGGGGATTCCTCCTCTGAACCTTTGAAAATTTCACCGGTTATTTAAACTCCTAGGATTTCCTGTGCAGATGGGCAGTACGGCAGGTTGCTGTGGCTAGGCAAGCCCTTCACTTTGTGAAGCGGGGTCTGAAGTTGTCATTACATGGAGTGTCTGAGCTTCAGAGAAGATGAAATCAGTAATTGTTTGGCTCGGATGGCTTTTCTGTGTTTTGAGACTAACTGAAAATCATCGTGAAACGATGACTTTGAGTTCAAGTTTTTCAAGTCACCAGATGTGAAGGGCTTAAAAATTGCCAGCAGAATTTAGATGTAGCCTAAAAAAAAAAAAAACACAAACCAAAACCACAGAAGGTGGGAGCTGATTCTTCTTTCCCAGTTGTCTCAGTAAAGCTTCATGTGTCTTAGTTCTGGGGTAAGGCACTGAGTCATCAGTAGTGTTATGGTTCACCTCGACTATTTACGATGTGACTAATACATGGTATCGCGCAAAGGTGCAGCGTGGATGATAACTGTGCTTCAGCACTTGGATTCCAGGCTTTGGCTCAGTGACAGGGATGCATTTAAGTAATTTCATACAGTAAGCTTCTCTCTAACAAAATTACAACACTCAAAAGTGTATTTTGATTCAGGTCAAGGACAGAGAGAGACAGACACACACAAGCACACACAGATGGCTGGGGCCATGATTCCTCCTTGTTGTAACAACAGGTTGGTACGTAGTGAGGGTTCCATTTAAGAAATCTCCTTTCTGCCGACTTCATGTTTAAATAAAAGTAGTGTTTAACCTTGAAAGTTCCCTGACTCATTTCAGTCTTTTTTTCTTCCAACAAACATTTGCTGCTTAGGTTATATTTTCAAATGCCTGATATGTTCTGAGGTGTTGGTCAGTGTTTTGGGTTTTTTAATTCTTGCAGTAGAGAGTTTTTCATTATTCTGTTAACTCTCTACTGCAGCAGGGGCTTGCATTTTCTCACGCAGCTGCTATGCTTGGGTTCTTTAATCTGCCACCTCAAAGCACTAAAATAGTCAATGAGGAGACCTCAGAAATCATCGTCTGATGAGGTTGTTGCAAAGATGAAACAGTGGTTTGGTAAACTACTTGGTACTTTCCAGGAGTTGCCTTATGCTAACTTCGGTACAGAGATGCTTAAATCAAAAGCTGAACATTTGCATTTTTAATCTTTGGGCTTTTCTTTAAAGGCTCTTATGTTATTTTTAGCTCCAGCTCCCCGCCAAAAGCTTTGTCCCTTTTCTTTTGGATTTTGGGTTGATGAATCCCACTAGTTATGATGTCATTGCGTCGTGTGAAGTGACAGCAACAAAAAGAAAAATCTTGCCGATACCATCTGTTACAATAAACACGATGCACTCATGTTAGATTTCAAGCGGATTTGGATTGCATATTCACAACAGAAGCTGGTTGCTGCTTAGACGTATGGTAACCTCCAGCATAAAGCTTTTAATCACCAAATTCTCTATATGGTTTTGGACTTGGCATGACACGTTGCCAGGTCTAAGTTAAGTAGTAGGGATTTTTATCGGTGTTTAATCTTTTCCCATTCATATTGGGACTATAACTTGCCAAAAAATGGTCCTAGAGGCATCTGCATGAATTAGTATAATTCACTAATACCAAATGCTGGTTGACTTCTTACGCTGGTAGTCTTACAATAATTGTGGCCTGAAATAGAGAGGGGCAGATTTGCTTTAATCTGCTAAGTACTCCTCTCAGAAGATTAAATATAAAATGTTGATTCAAACCTGTGGTTTGAGTTCCCAGTGAGTTTATCGGCATTTGAACGTGCGTCTTTCTCTGCATAATTTATCAAAGCTCTCGCTGAAGAAATTGAATTTGGTGTCTGTGTTGTTTTACGCAGCAAGATCACCTAGGGGTTTAGAAACCCTAAAGAATGAGACGGTGTCGGGATCCAAGCTAAGCACGTTAGCCTGTGTAACGGTCTTGGTCAAAGATTAATTCTCAAGTGTAGGGTATGGCAGCGCTCATGCACGTACCTCAGTGTTGCTGCCTGTCAGGAGAAAGGGAAACTGAGAAATTGTTGAGGGTGCATGTTATCGTGGAAGCCAGTTATTGCTCTTGAATGGAGCAGGATGCTCGCAGCTCCCATCTGGACTGTTGGAATAAGATTAAGTGCCTCTAAGTAGTTTGAGTTGCAGGGTTTCAAGTAACTGCTTCATTTCCAGAGTCTTTAAGTAGAGCCTCATAGCCTCAGCACTGGAAACGTCAAGCAGCGGAGAAGTTTTTTTTTTTTCTTGGTAGCCAGCCAAAAAAGTTGGGATTTTGTGTTTGCAATGTATTGATGTATTAGAGCTCAGCCTTCGGACATGAATGTACATGGTGCTGCGGACCTGCCTGGGCGAGAGCCAGGCCCCAGAAGAGGCCGAGTGAATTCTCGATGGGGGTCACGGAACCAAGTTAGGGTGTTCTTGTGGATGTGTGAAGCTTGGGCCTGGGAGGGAGCATCATGTCGCAGCAAGAGAGAGACACTGGAGGCTTTAAAAACAGGGAAAAAAAGTGTTCCTGCCCCGTCACGCCTGATAAATGCTGTCTTGTTCAAATTGCATCAATACTTGCTCTGCAACAAAGCTAGTCAGTATGTGGAGATTCTGTTTAGGGCAACAGCCGCTTTCTCGGAAGCAATTTACCAATAACAAAGGCAGGAGATGAATGGCCTGCCAGAGTGCAGGCTTGATGCAATGTAATATTTTGTACTGCTGTATTCCCTGTGTTGTCCGCAGCTGGCTTTATGGTCTGAATCACAGCTTGTGATTTGCTTAGGTCCCTCACCTTCTGGCTACGTGCTTATGCTTTTGTTTTTATCGGTCTTTTCATTGTGCACGTGTACGAGATACGTTTGAGTTTGCAAATAAGAACTTGGACTAATCACAAGAGCCGGAATCTATTACCTACGTTTGAATCCAGAGTACTGTGCTGCATGCATAGTGTTTTAGATAAATTAATCCTTCATTTTAAATACTTGCATCTTGCTTCAGAATGTCTTCGTTTCTCAGGTTAAGAGACAAAGAAATAAACATCAACCAGCTGGTCACCTTGAAGTCCTTTTGCCTTCTCTCCCTGTGCACCAGGTCCTTCGCTCAGCAACGTGGCTCCAAGGAAGACTTAACAAGAAGAGCTGGATTCCTAATGTAGCAGGGCTGTTAAGATGGCAGGAAATCTTCTTTCAAATTTGCTTAAATGTAAAATCCGCAATACAGACAAAAGGCATTTTGAAGTTGAGGCTGAAATTCCTAGGTTTGGATGGATTTGTTGCGCTCAATTATATTGAGCAAGCTTTTGCAACTTGCTTCACGTGGGAGTTAGCGTGATGAGAAGAATACTTTTCAAAGTATAACCGTATGGGAGGTTTTCCACAGGGCATCTATAGCATGTTAATTCCCTCTTTCATTGCAGGGCACTGACTAGAATGCATCACTGTAGTCCTTTTGTGATGGATGCCGATGTATGTCAAGAGCATTACTGTTCTGAAATGGCCAGTGTCATACTTTTTAGTCGGGTGTATGCAAACAGCTAAGCTGGTTGCTCCAGAGAAGAATGTTATGAAGATACCCACAAAACTTTGGGCTGCAAGCTTCATCTATACTGTAGAAGAGAAGCGAGGAGGACTGCTTTCTGAGACTCTAAATGGTCTTCTGCTTCAGGCAAAAGCAAAGATGACTTTACTTCATTTGCCTTGCCGTCCTTGGTTTCAATTTGGCTTTTCGTGTTTCCTGTCACTATCTTTAAAGATTCTTGCAAAAAGTTAAATCGTTACTCCCCGTTATGTAAGTGGCTGAGAGCTTTACTCATACTGTTCTGTTATTTTATTTAATAGTCTCTGATTATTACATTTATTTCGATCGTATAACTGAGGGCATAACAAACATTTAGCCACAGCTGGCAGCAAACTTAACTGTCTAAGATGAGCTTAATGTGCACAGCTATTTGTAGCTAAACTTTCAGCAACTATTCCCCTGGTGTTGACTTTGACGTGCATTGCCACTTACATAGTTATTTGTTTATTTTCCTTTAAGAGGATGCTACTGACCTGCCTGTAAGCTGCTTCTTGTGCTGTCACAGCGGGCTGGTAGATTTTTACTGTTTATAGCAGCTAGCTTTAAATACTCCGGATGAAGTAAAGCAGAGATTTTTGTTTTGTAATGTTTGCCTTGGAATGACTTCTGTGCTTTGGAATATCTCTTCAAATACATCTCTGAGCAGCATCCATCTAACTATGCATCTACATCACATCTAGGATGACGTTCTTCAGTGATGAAGAGGATTAAAATAGTCATTAAGCTGCAAAATACACCACATGTCACGTAAAGCACAAAATAAAGATACAGACAGACCGAGCATGCTGGAGTGGTACAATCTGTTGGAATGCATGAGGATGTGAACATCTTTAACTCGAGCCAAATTTCAAATGCTCGTATCGCAGAAAGGTGAAACTGGGGCTGAGTTTGCATATGGAAACACTCGGCCTATTGTTGTCTGCAGACACACTTTCTGGCTTTCATTTTCTTTCCCGTGTATGACCGGATAGTTGGTCCCCTCTGCAACATCTTGGCTCCCGAGGGAAACTTAAAATCGTGTGCTTAGCAGTATTCGTTAGGGTACTTTCTGTAGTGGTGAGAATTAACTTTGGGGACAAAAGTGGCCCCAAAGCAGAGGACTGTTTGTATTACTCCTGCCTCTCTGGGCTAATATTCACATCCCTTTTATCAATAGGTATAACTATGAAGACACCGACAGCCTCTAATGGAATCGTGCAACTGGATAGTTAGTCCATTTGTCTTTGCTGTCCAGGCTTTAGAATTGCCACACAGCCTTGACAGACATGAATTCATTTTGTGCCGGTTACCCTACCCGTTTTCCTCCTCAAACTGGTATTACAATCAGATACAAAAATTCTCAGTGCAGCATTCTTGGAGTCTTCTAAATGTTCCTAGCCTCATAACACAAATTCATCTAGTACTGGTATCGCTGCTGTCTAGGCTAGCTGGGGATTGTGCAGGGAGAGGCAGCCTCAGAGATAATTAAGACGTAGTCTGTTAAGGAGCTCGTTTGGGCTCTCAATGATTTTTTTTTTTTTTAAGATGTCCAAAATAAGGATATGAGAATGAGATATGTTTCTAGCTGTCTCTTGCTATTGCATCATCAAGCTATAATTTCAACATGGCTTTCTTGGGTGCTGATCTGTTATGATGTGAGACATCTGAATATATTCTATAGGGCTAATCCACAGCAGTGACTTGCCAGAATCTGGTGAGGTTAATATTTGCAGCAGAGATGGGTACACAGCTGTGTTTCTGAATAAAAAAAAAATGCCTTAGTGGGCCACGTCTGAAGTCAACTAGTGAAAAACACAACCACCGCTCCCCAGGGTTAGAACTTTATGCAACATTTTCATCCTTTGACTTTGAGAAAGCTCTGTTGAAACTACTCAGCCTATGGCTAGGAAAATGGTGAGTGGCCTATTGCATCAATACACAAATCAATCTACCCTCTGATCACTGCCCTAGTGATGGGATTTACATGTTAAGTCAGCATTTCCATTGCTGTCCATATCTGCTTGTAGGGTCAAGGAAAGTAGAACTTGTTTGTGCTGGCTGACCATTTCTTTCTTTCTCACTCAAGTGTGTATCATGTCAGACAAGAGCATCTGAGCAGGCAGAAAAGCTTCTCCAAGGAAAAGTAAATAGTCCCCCTCTTCTCCTGCCTGATAGCCTTTACCAAACAGGAAAATAAAGAGTTGTTTGGAAACCTTGTGTTAAAAATAACACATCTTGAAGTTTTCCATTACTGTTCCTCCAGCTGGAGAATACTAAGTCTTCAGGGAAAAAAAAAAAAAAATAGTTCTGCTGCTAAGATGAACAGCCTGGACAAAGGGTTTAAAAAAAAATAAAATACTAGTAGCTTTCAGAGACCTTGAAGAGGAATTTCTGTTGAGGTGATGGAAGTTCTCGGTGTATACTGCCTCTTTAAGGCATAACTAGGTTGTCTAAAACTGTTCTGCCTGCTCTTTTTCAAAGAGCAATTTCCCTCATGGTGGCAGAACAGGCAGTTTTTGCTTCCGTGTTTGTAATAAAGCTTTCAGCTCATGATAGTTTTGTGCTTCGAAGCCCTTACTGAAGTGTCACATTTCTTAAACCTCGTCAAAGCACTGACCGTCAGGTGTATGCAGCTGCAGTGTATAACTTCTTCCCCCAATCTAATGTTCAATTGTAGTTCAACAAAGTAGACAGAAAAGAAGAAAGCGCTGCTTTCTATCCCCTACCTTGAAAATTTCCAGAACATGCTTAAGGAGACCTCAAGGAAATAGGTATCAGTGTACAGAGAGTTCATGCTTCCCACTGAAACCTGGAAGAAATTGCTAACAAGTTGAAATCTCATTTTATCAAAGATAAAAATCAGTTCTACTGTTTTTATTTCCATGCAATGCTACACCATCTCATACAGCTCCATAGATTGAAGAGCTATAAAACTCAGCGTATGAAATCAGGTGTGTTTGTACGACATACAAAGCCAGTTCAATGTTACGGGATGATAGCCCTGAAATATTTGAGGTTCTAGGCTAGCTCCTGTTGAACTGGTTTTACTTTCTGGATCAGCAAAATCAGTAAAGGGGATCTCAACCTAGCCAGCTTTAGTCTTCATTTTCTAATAGCATTAAGCAGTTATTCTAAGTAGAGATCTGTTGCTTCCCTTGAAGGAACTGTTTAATACATCCATTAGAGTTTCAGTGTGCTAGCCTAGCTAGGATATGATGCTGTGACTATTAAACCCCAGCTGGTAAATTAATGCTTCAGAAATAAAATGGTACTAAATTAGTCAGGATTGCTTTTAAAGAGTAAAAAATTGAAATCCATTAAGCCATAACTGAGGTCCTTTGCTTTCTATGACCCTGCGGCTGACGAAACTTCAGGGGTACTTCAAAAGGCTCTTTGTCATTTGTCCTCTCTCTTGTGTCAGACTGCTAGATCCAGGTGTTTGAGCTCTCGGGGACAGACAGAAGTCCACCTTTTATCCTCTGCTTCGGAAGTAAGTTGTGAGACCTGAGCTTAAACTCTGCTAATAGTACCGGGATCCTTCTGAGAGGTGTTTGGCTGTTGGGTGACTTCAGTTTAAAAATAAACAAGTAAAGTTTTTGCCATCTGACTCTTGGAAGTAAGAAGTGTTGCTCCGAGCCACCTTCCCGCCTCTTTGCTACTTAAGTAAGAAGTGCTTGTCATTCTTTAGGCTGCTCTTGTTTGCTTGCTTGCTCACCTCCAGGTTGCCAGCATTAGTGGAAGGAAACTGGCAGCCTTTCTTCAGTTTCATTGCTGTTTACTGGGATCAAAAATAGCTGCAGTCAGGAAAATGAAAGACCGTTTTTTTGGTGAGAATTTGAGCTGGTTTCGCTAAGTTAATTCTCTTGCATTTATTTTTTAGCCATAAGTGGTAGGAACTTTTCCTAATGAGCAGCTAACTGAAAACTAAACTTTTCTCAGGCAACGTTCACATTGAAGTTTTCTATTTAAGAAAAAAGAAATCATTTACTATAGCTGAATGAACTTACAATATCAGTATGGGAATCTTTAAACAGCAAATACAAAGATTTTTTTTTTTAAAGCACTGATTTCTGCGGTCCTAAACATTAAAGGTTCTTAAAAGATTTTGTTTTGTATGCAAGCCATGATGTAACGTGCTGCCTGAAAGATGCTCCGTAACAAGCCATAAGCAGTTCTCAGAATAAATAACAGGAGGAGGTGTGTGGGAAGGTGCGTGGGGAGATGTTTTTGGTTTAAAATCCCAATTTGCATTATTTCCTAAATATATTTAATAAGAGCTAGAGTTAAGTTACCCGTTCTCAGTAATATCTCCTAACTGCTGACTATTTTCATAGACCTGTAATTTATAGAATTAACCTGTGCTTTTGACAGAACGTTAAAAGTTTTAAGTATAAGCATACCCTCAGTTTGGACACTGAAAACAGCGAGGCTGTTCCATAATTTTTTTGGTAACATGTTAATTTTGGTCTGGTTCAGCATTTACTTGGCAAAGCTTCAGGAGCAGCAGCAAAGATGAAAGCAGCCCTGTATTTTAGCTGTGGGTTTCCTATTTTCAAAAGATGGTCATTAGCATGGTTTGGAAAGCCAAGACTTGAAAACCTCATGGTTTCCTCTTCCAGATTTGGAGTTTCATCTGGACTCTTTGGAGGGCAGCATTACCGATTCACTTGGGTTTTGGTGTTGGTTTTTTTTTTTTTTTTCCAGAAGATTTGGGGGTGGAAAGCGCTCAGTATGACCCACAGAGCTTCAGTGGGGTTAAAGCAATGCCTATTGAATTATTCCTGTGTGCTATAGGGACGTTCGTGTGTAGCCTAATTGCAGGACTTTAAGATACCAAATGAGTATTTTATCATGTTCCAAAACAACTGCAGTCTGTGCACATAAATAACCGAGCTGTGATACCGAACAGCGTCTATAAAAGGAGGGATACTTGAGCTCAGGAATGGTTGAAACCAAAACCAAACTGCATTGCAAACTGCATTCCCACTTATTATCTTTCCTTTATCTTGCATTTTTTTTTTCCAGGTATTTTTCTTTGCCACTTCAAATTCTCGATGCTCTGTTAAAATATGCCCTTCGTTTTCCTGCTTGCTTTTTGGCTAGTTGTCTGTTAGATGAAAGCACAATCTGTGCAGCCTTTTTATCTCGAGTCATTGGAGTGGTTAGATGCATGGTTAGACTGAGTAACCACAGGTTCCTACAGTGGTCTCCACATTGCAGGCTTTTTTGTGAAGCTCCCAGTGAGCTTTACAAGATCTCTAAAACAAATATTCATGCTGTTTTGGGGGAGGGTTTTTTTTGTATGGTTTTGTTTTGTTTTGTTCCCGCCTGGAATGCTAAATCACTTCGAATCAGTAGTAAGGGCTTGTTTTTTGCCTGCCTGATGTTAAATGATTCTCTCAGTCTCCTTTCCGCCAGTTTTGTCCACCAGGAAAGCTAATGGACAAGTTGTGTGTGTGTGAGTTGTGATGAGTTTTAGTCCAGAAGTTATTTTTGCTTCGGACAAATTGAAGCGATGAAAGGTTTGGTAAATGTACTTTCCTGTGTATTATGGAATCTCTGTATCCTGGTAACCACAGTGATTATATTCACTGACTCTTATGTAGCTAAAGTGCCTTACGATGGAAAGGACTTGCTATCGAACCGTATGGAGAAGATACGCACAAAATAGCGTATCTCAGTACTCCGCCATATGTGTGCTGTTGTCAGTGAAGCCTTTATGCTGTGAACAGTGATAGTTCATATTAACAGTCAGCTCAGTAACGGAAGTTAGATCTGAAAGGAGAGTCAAATGCTTTTCCTAAGCGGAGTGAAACGCTATTAACTCATAGCCACTTTTCCTACGTTGTGTTTTGGATCTCTCTTCCCATTGTCCAGGAAGGCAAAATTGCCCCGTGACCTTTTTCTTCAGTAGATTTTTAGTGTATGTGAAAACATTAACTTGCGCTGAAGTTTTCACTTGCTGGCTAGCTAACAAGACATCTTGAGTCTCTGTGGTTCAGATGCCCAAATAATTCATGTGGGAAAGCAGTAATTAGTCTTGCTGTGCAAGACAGAATGATGACACAGATTGGAGCGACGAGGGGTTGAGGATTAAACCGGGCTGAGCCCGCTGACGGGTGACCTTAGGCAAGTCACTTGACTTTGTGCCTTAGTTTAGCCCAGTAATAAATAGGTCTAGCCTTCATGTGCTGTAATATGACTTAGAATCGCTCCGTTAAAAAAAGGTACTTTAAATAGCACCGTTGCCGTGTTTTGCTGGAAAGGGGAAAGAAGTGGCCGTAAGTGCAGCTGTCTGATACTTTGCGTGAAAATTGTTCCTGGTGTCCTTGTGATGAGTGGAAGGCAGCCTGACTGATTAAGCAAATTTGGACCTACCTGTGCACTGAGTAAAGATTATTAATGGCACAGTAGTACTGCCTACCTCTTCTCTCGCCCTTATATTTTTAGGGTGGCTTTTGTGGTAAACTGTTCCAGTCCCAGCCATTACACACAAGCTTTAGTTTCGAAAGCTTGAGGCCTATCAATTAATCTTTTTTAAAGGACACTGTTCTGGGTACAGTAACATTTGTTCAGGGAATGTTCCAACTGAGTTGTTCTGAACTTTGTCTCTTGGGGGGTAGGAAAGAGGATGCCAAAGGCAACCATGTTACACAAACAACTTCAGGAAGCCAAGACTCTGCTGAATCGCAGCTTTACTGAATTTGATCGCTGCTCCCTGAGACCAGCTATGCACCAGTACTGCCTGCAGTGCTGCTTTCCCTGTCTGAATGTGGCAGTTCCTGAGTGCAGACGTCTGACAGGCAGATTATCTGCCCAATGACTCATGTAGGCTTGGTTTATGGAGCATGATAAACTAGAGGAGGAGGGGGAAATAACCTGCTACCTTATTAGTACAAATTCCAAGGGCAAAAAGGCTGCCCATGAGTCACAGGTACTTGGAAATCTCCCCTTTTCTCTGCAGAAAGGCAGAGGAAGGTGCAAAAGGTAAGGAATGTTTCAGGCTTCGGCAATGCTTTGCTCTTTGTAATGCTACGGTTGCTGTCGGCACATGTGAAAGTACATAGATTATCGTCACTGAACTTCCGAGTGTTCGAGGCTGCATGTTAGCCATAAACAGCGGCGGTCTAAATATAAACTGCACCCAAGCTAGCGCTGCAGCTCCTGCATTGGTTTCCAGTTTTATGCTGGTGCAGAATCCTCTACCACAAAAGTCAATAAAGGACGAGCAGATGAGAACTCCACCCCTTCCAGCAAGTTAAAGTAAGCCAAAGACTGCTTTACTGAGATTTCTGCCATTTAAATTCAAAAGCAAACACAGGCTGGTATTATCAGCTCACACCAGATCTGCCTGCAGACAATAATTCTTCCTGTCTTGGACCCCTGCCCATGTGCATTATTGTAATTATCAGCAATTTAAAAAAAAATAAAGCAATAAAGCTAGGATGAGCTGCTAGTCTGTAGATTTACTGCCTGCTGTGTCAGGCATTCATTAGCTTGCCTGGGTTCAAGCCACCTATCTGCTGAATAAAAGCAGGAAGAGAAGCTAAGGAAAACAAAGCGTGAAACACTATTTGAAGCACGAATTGAAAGCTCTGCTCGTGTTTACAAGTTATAAATCCAAAAGCAGGGGAATTTTAAGTATTCTGTTCAGAAGTTCTTGGGCATACAGTCCTTCTGCCAACTTCCCTCACTTTTTAATTGAAGTGTTGGTTTCCTGAGTGCTAGCTTGCTATAAACCAGTAATTCACAGGTGAGATTCACGGCAGTGAACATTAGGTTTAAGGGCTGTGCGGCACGTCCAGACCCGGGAAGGCTCAGCTCTGCAATTCCAACCCAGCTGTTCTCCTTCCAAAAGCTTCAGCTTAATGCTTCACATCAGATGGCAGTGGTAGAGTTTGTGACTGCAAGCATCTCTTCCTGATCTTTTATTTTTATTTTGCCCAGGGCTGGCCTCTCCTTATGGAAGGAGAAATGCCCATGAACTTCAGTTCTGTAGACAGCAGTAACGTTGGGTGTGCAGCTGGGCTTCGAAGCAGTCAAGTCCCTGCACAAACGTGCGTACCAATTTTTCAGCCGAGGAAAGGGTGAAAAGTTAGAATACTCACCCATTTAAAAGTGGCAGCCATCAAGGCTTATGCTCACAGGAAGGCTGATAAAGTAGCAAGACTCATTTTTGTATCAAAGGAACTGTTAGAATTCCTCAGTGATCTTGAAAGAGTTCGATCTATATCCTCCATATCTGTGGATATTACACTGCCATAGGAAGAGTTGCAGTGCTGACACCCCTGGGTTGTGCTCTGGATAGAACAGGAAATGTATTTTTTAAAAAAAAAGAAATCCAGAAAAGCAGCAGCTTTTTTTTTTTTTCTTTCCCCCCCCCTTTTTTTTTTCTTCTTTAATTAAGTAAAGGTGGGAAACGTAATTTATGTGGGTAAGGACTGTGCTGAGCAGCATGTTCTGAAATCCCCCAGGCTGTGGTTCATGTGCATTCTGATTTAATAAGCAGTATTACTTTCGAGGGGCTTCGCTTAATTAAAAACAAACAGCGCAGGTAATCTTTCAAAGTACTGCCTGGCATTTTTTGTCAGTGTAGCAGCAAATAGTTGTGGAATACTTGTAACTCTTCTGAGCAGGAAATGTGATCCGACCTGCAGGCAATCCTGCAAAAGGCTCTGCATTTTCTTCTGAGGCAGCGAATGCCCTCAGCAGCTATTAATCTGTGTTCTCTGGCCACCAAGTCAATGCAATTCACAATTAGAGCTTTTTTCAGCAGCTTATAAATTCTAGAGGCTGGAGTTTGTTTTAAAGCAACTTAATCTTCCATGGTTTTATCCGGCCGGGGCTGCTCATGTATTGCTGCAGAGGAAGCCTGATGCCTCACACTCACACGAGGAAGCCTCGTACTGCGGAGCAGTATGAGTTTTCCTAGCAGGCTCTCGATATTTCTCAAGCCTTGCAGCCCTTCTGCCCTGTAAGCAGGACCAGCACCTCTCGTCATGCTTGTGCAACAGGGAGTGCACGTCCCCGGTAGCTGACATGTTTGCACCAAACACGTTAGCTGGCCGGCTGTGATTTTTCTATAATGCATATTCCTAGTTCTTCTTTTGAAGCAATATGCTACGAGAAAAATGTTTTAGCATAAATGAAAAGTGAATCTAAGGTTTCCTGCTAAGCTCCCGTCCACCCTGGTTTTGCTGGAATAGACTGGAAGACTGGCTGGAAAGACTGATCTTGTGGCTACTCCGATCAGATGAGCAAGGTTACTGTAGTGTTTGACCTCATGGAAAATTCAGAAAGTAGTTAAATTTGACATTTTACAGATACCTTTGTGCTATTAAGGAAAGCTCTCAGGAACTCATTTCTGTGAAATATAATGAACAACCACTCTTCACAAAAGAGAAACTCCAGTCGCCCTTCTATCCTGAAGTCCCCAGCAGCATGCCAGAAGGCTTTCCTGAATAGCATTCGATAGGGAGCTGAATAGACAGCGTGCTCAGTAAGCTACGTTGTGATGAGCTTTAACAGATCCTGGAAGTACAAGGCAAGGAAAATGAGTGTGTTTTTCATTTTTATGCCTTTTTGAACCAGAACTGCAGTGTACTGCATACATTTTGGGGGTAGATGTGAAATATTCCTTACTTTACATAAGCTGATAGGAATTCCTATACGTTGTTGTTCCCAGCGTTGAAGTAGAGGAACACTAGAGAGCAGAAATGACTTAAATTCACAAGAATCCTCCCTAAAGAATGTTGTTGTGCTGTGCCGTGCCCATAATCTCTCTAGCCTTGCATCCCTCCTTTGAGATGGTAGATGGCTGCAGGAGGAAAAGGCATGACCCTTTTTTAGAGCATAGAGCCCAGGCTGAAGAGGCTAGTAGTAAATAAAAGATCGGATACTTGCACAGAAACACTTCCATCAGAGAAGAAGAAGATTTAGAGGTTTGAATTCCAGTGTTTCGGGACCATAAATCAGGCACTGCATGACAGGGTGAGGAATTTAACTGACGTTAACTGGCCAGAGATTTATGTGTTTATGGAATCAAATACTTCTTTGGTCTTGGAAAGCAAACCGGATTACAGAATTATACCAGAAGGCAGAGCGGAATTTATCGGGAAACATCTTGTAAATGCAAGTGCCAGTGAGGAAGGCAATGGTTTACATAACAGTCTTTTCCCAAATAACATTCATCTTGCTCTCATGTTATGGATATATATTAATAGGATAATAGCTACTAAAATAATGTTGGATGTACACAACTGGATGAACTCTCTTCCATTATGTGTATGTCGCCCCTCCCGAGCTGTCAGTCTGCTTGTTTAAGAGGTTGAATTGTTGCTCCCCAGCACTAAAAGAGGCGGCTGCTTCCATTTATGGCTGGGAAATTCCCAAAGCGAAATGTGCTGTCAGTTTGTTCATCCCTCTGCAATGTGGAATGGGTGAATTCTCTGAAGTACTGAAGAGCTTAACTAAGGACATGGCTTTATCCCAAGCTTCGTGCTGGCTTACACGTTCCCCAGCCCTCCTTTTGCAAAATGGTGCTTGAACGTAGACTAGCTAACCTCAGGCATCATCAGCTGGAGTGATCAGCTTTTATTTTTAGTGCACAGAAGGCAATTGTGGGGAGCAACAGAAACTCACTTTGTCCCAACAAACTCCTGTAGGTGACTTTTCTTCACTACTTAAGTAGCAGTGTTAAAGGTGTGGCCTCCACTGTTAGAGATGAAATTCGCTGTGCTGTGTTTTCTCACTACGGGTAGAACGAGATAAAAATGCTGAATTAAATAACTGATGCGTTTGGCGGCTGGAGTGGATTGTCAGTGGTGAAAAATTGAAGCCCATTACTCAAAAATCTTGTTTTGTGGGTCATGGGGTTAAAGATTCAACTTGTGTGTATCAAAGTTCATTAACTTACTCAACAGTGCAGTTCAAGAAAAGATTTCTTCCATTTGATTAAAAGTGATGAAATCAAGCAAGTAATTAGTCTCGTTTGTTCAGCTGTGAATTGGGGCTTAGCATGTTCTGGTAGCTACGGCAACGGCACTCGACTGATATGCAAACTATTTGAGCAATCCAGGGAGGAGGAATGGTACCTTTGCCACAGCGGCGAGGTGTCAGGCCGGGGAGACAGCAAAAATAAACACGAGCTCGCATCAGTGTGTGAAGAGGGGGTGGCCATGATTTCAGGAGGTTGGTATGTGTTTGAACAGGAGTTTTGCTCATGCAAGAGCTGTTATGAATGGATTACTGATGGGTGTTTGTGCCTCTCCGGATGGAGCCTGCACCTCTCCTGCCTATGCAGTTACCTTATTTTGCTGCATACTTGTTAAGTTTGCTTTGAAGAAAACAGATTTCAAGCAAACCGTTCATAACACGTGCATTTTATTCTCTTTTGATGCCCTGTACTCTTCTTACAAGGGTTAATGCTTTGTGCATACTTGATCTCGCATTTCTTTTTGTTCTTTTCAGAGTTCAGCTTGAATCTTGGATGTAGTTGTGGTGTTGTCATGAAGCAAAACTGTGTTGGGGATTGTTCCCTTTAACATGTCAAGTCTTGTGCTCTCTGGAAAGTGGTTGTAGGTACCAAAGCGGTGTTTGTTTGGAGAGAGATAAAAAGGCCCTCTTACAAAGTTTGCATGTGTGTGTTTACAGAGTTATGAAGGATCATTCCATGTTTGCCTTTTTCTTCTGAAACGGTATGGCAAAGAGGAAGGCAGCGCAAGAGCCTAGGTTTTGCTGAGCGGTATCAGTCGGCACTTGTTAGAAGCACATGTTTATTAAATGGTTTGATTTCTGAAAGAACAAAGTTATTGCACCCTGTTACCCAGCCTCGGGCTGTTCATCAGAAGTCCTCCTGTACCTGGAGCGCGTAACTGTCTTCTCTCTGTTAGGACAGAGAGTACAGCAAAATTTGAAACTTGGAAGCATTTTGTTACTGGGACATCAATGCTGGTATCTGTTATATACGGTTCAGTATTTATTACTTTGTGATCTGTGCTGAAACTTGCTCTTGTGAAGGTCTGTTGGGTGAAAGGGTTAGAGTAACTAGAAGCCACTTGTATAAGACTCTTAAGTGATGTGCAGTTGAATAGTTCTTAAAACTCAAGGGGGAATTTTTCTGAAGTTAAGACGTGAATTTACACTTTTGTGTTCTCAAGTTGGTCTCACCCCCCAAGCACAAGCCATGTGTTCAGCACTAAACAATCCCTGACTCTCTGAGTGTTGAGATGTCTTATCTCCAGGCAGTGGGTTTGTGTGTAAACAGGGAGGGGGACAAATGAGCCAATTATAAGGGAGTTAATTTTTTCCTAATATCCAGCAACTAGGAGCTGTACGCAGGGGTTGTCCAGTTGAATTCTTCTCTTTGCTCCTTTATTTGCTTTAAGCATACATGTATTGATATAAGTTGATGGGGATCTGCAGGCAGGAGGGAATGAACAGCGCCAACAGTAATGTAGGCATTTTTGAGTGCACGGAAAGTTAAATATGAAGGCAGGACTGGTGGCCTAGGGTAGTGCTGCCTGCCAGGAAAAAAGCAGCTTAGGGGCAGTGGTGCCCTGAAGCCTCTGTGTATTGCTGTTTGTAATCTGCCTTGTCTGAAGTAGTTGAACTGGATTTCATTCCCCTAAACACCTTAAAGAGCTTTCGATTTAGGAGTTCATCTGTTTTTTGCCTCATACCTCTTCTTCTATTTTTTTTCTTTTGCTTTTACAACAGCTAGTAGTTATGTAGGGAGAGGATGTTCGGCTCCCGGCAGCCACTCAGTCTTTTCAGAAAACCCCCAACTCTGCAATTTAATTTAATCCCCTTTTTCTTCTTTTGGTCAGCCAGCAAGATTTCAGAAAGGGAACCTGACCTTGTTTTCATTGATCGGTCTGCAGTTTGACCCAAATGTGGGTCTGGGTTGCGGGTCTTTGTCTGCTGGGGCAGGGTGGGAAGTGCACGGAATACGCATCAGAAACCAGGCAGTACAAATACCCGTAGGAGCGCACTGAATGAGAGACAGCAGGCTTTGAGGAGTTGGTTGCAACAGCTATGTTTTTCTGATTCAGCAGAAGTCATCTTTACTTGTATGTTTGGGCAAGAAGCTTAAGTGTTTCTATCACAAATATTTGAAGATTTGGGGAGAAACACGTGGCTTCAAACTCTGAGCAGGCTTCATGCAGTTGGAAGTAGTTATTTTATTAGTAGTAGCAATACCCGCTTTGTGTGTAATCTCACAGAGGTATTTCTGCCAAAAGTTATTAGTATTAGTTATTTATCTTCAAATACCAGTTTAAGTTTTTCAGATGTCCGTTTTAAGCCTTTATGGGTGCAACCTTTTAAGTGTGAATTACTCTTGGTTTTGGTTTTGGTAAGCTGTCGTTGCAATAATAAAAACAGAGTTTGGAAAAACAAACACTTTGCTGGTGAAAACTTGGTGTGGGCTCATCAGCTTTAAGGAATGTGGTTATGAAATAAGTTTGCAAGACTCTGCTGATACCCGGATTAAGCGTGAGCTCTCTGAGAAGATGCCAGAGGGTTTCTGGTTCTTTGAGTTGTTCTGCTTTCGATCAGATAAAGCAATCAGCATGTTTTGTTTTTTGTTTGTCTTCACAGGCGCTCGCAGCCAATGCTGGGACAGGGTTTGCGGTGGCAGAGCCTCAAATTGCCATGTTCTGTGGGAAGTTAAATATGCATGTGAATATCCAGACTGGGAAATGGGAACCTGACACCTCCGGGACCAAGAGCTGCTTTGGAAGAAAGGAAGAGATTCTGCAATACTGCCAGGAGGTGAGTTTTTCTGTGTGATCCTGAATCTCCACTGCTGCTAGGGAATTGGATTCCAATTTAGCCGGTCAGGAGCAAATTAACCCTGCAGGAGACTAACTTGCGTTTGACTAGCTCAGTTCCCTGAACTGCCTTGCTGTGTTACTTGCCCAAGGAGTAGGACGGGAGGACTGCAGTGGCCCAAGGAGTAGGACAGGGAGGACGCTGCAGTGGCCTGTAGGAGCTACCTCTGATTTAGATCAGCTTACACTGCCACAGAAGGTCCTTGGTCTCTAAGTCAGAGAGGTATCTGTGTCTGTCTTCGCAGGGGTTTCTTCAAATGTGCTGCCTCTGAGCCAGTTAACCAGCATCTGCTCCGTGTCTGTGCAAAATGGAACCTGACACCTATTCTAATTAGAATGTGGCTGTGTTGTTCTCGGTGACGTGTTCAGATCAGCCAGAATATTAGAAAAATATTTTCATCAAAATGTTGATGGTATTTTTAGGCTCCTCATGCTTCATTGTAAAAGACATAATCTCCTTTCAGTGTGCTCCAGATACAGTGTAGCGTATTGGCCTTGATAAGTGTCTTCAATTGCCCCTCTGAGGTGACAGGCATGTAAAATACCACAAGGAATGGTTTTTTTTAAACGGGAAGATGATAGAGCACACCATGTCTGGACTGGAAAATGTTTAGAACTGTTTTACAAGGCTGATATAACTGGGGCTACATTTGGTTCGCGTAGCGGAAGCCTAAGTATAAGTCAGTGTCTGGACTTGAGAACTCGAGCAGGACGTAGGGATCATATTAATACATCATAAATGGAGCAGGCATAAGGAAACCTGAGGAGGTAGGTGCATATTAACTTGGCAAGGGACGAGAGAGTCTGAAGATGTTACTGAACCCTATTTATTGGTGATTGCCCTCTTCCAGAGGGCATCATGCTGCACCGGACAGAACAGCACAGATAAATGCTTCTCTTCCACTACCATGCAAAGCCAAACACCTCACCTTAGTGCCGATGAAGGCTCTTGCCCCTGACCTGGCTTTCTCCTGCCACAAAGAAACGATGAGACATTCTGTTTCTGAAGCCCTGTGTGGCAAACAGCTGGGGGCTTTTTTATGTCTTCAGCTGTTGTAAGCTTGATGCGGAAGAGAATGTGTGTCCATATGCAAATTTGAACTTGTTTTTGTGTGGAGAATCAGCCTCGCTGCTTCTGGTTAGGAGCCACTTTGCACATTCTTTGTCCTCTCTGGAGAGAAACCTATCTCTGTGTCTTGTTAAACAGATGTATCCAGACCTTCAGATTACGAACGTCGTGGAAGCCAATCAACCTGTCAGCATCGACAGCTGGTGCAAGAGAGGGAAGAAGCAGTGCAAGGACCACACTCATATTGTCGTGCCCTACAAGTGCCTGGGTGAGTGCCTGGTATGACGTGTTTGTGCATTCTTGTGGGAGGAGCAAAGAATTGCATCCTGGCGTCTTACAGAGAGAACGACTGAGTTTATAAGGCTTCTCTCATATCAGGTTGCCATTTCCACATCCAGCTTCCACTTAAACGTTTTTATTTCCATAAGATGCAACTCTGCCTTTCTCGAACAGATCAACAGCTTGATAACAGCTGTGGTGGAATAATGGTGCCTGGCGTGAAAAAGAAATTCCCATTCTCTCTGCAACTGCCATGAAAACCTGAAGGCTATTGTATTTGAATATCAACAAAGACATTGGGATTTAATACTCTCATCCTATTTTTGTGGAGCTTTAATATTTTGTTGCCTTGGAGACTTAAATGCTCGGTGTGTTCAGGCTTCCTGCTTTGGTCTTGGCAAGAGATCTCCATTCTATTTCAATGACTATATTTAAACTTTGCTGTTTCAAAGAGGCCCTGCTTCTTGCAGCTGTATCCCATGTTCCCACTTTGAACTGTGAAAGAATATGAGATAAGCTGTGATGGGTTTTTCATGGTGCTTTCCAGAATCTATCCACCCACTTGAATCAGGCAACATGTTTAGCTTGTTTACCGTGCGGCTTTTGACCTGTAGGTTGTGCCTGACGCTGTGCTGCACTGCGTGTGTTCTTAGTAGTAAGCTTAGTCTCAACTGGCTGAATCTCTTCAGTTATCCACTGAAAAAGACTTGTTCTGCAAGAAGTCTTGTGCGTTCTTGGGGAGTCTGATTGTTGGGAGCATTCAGTGGGAAGCACTTTTTGTAATTCGTATCCCTATCTCGGGTTAGCTTACGGTTTGACGTAGGAGAAGACAAGCAAATCTGCAGAACTGTATGGGTACTGTTCTCCTGTATGTAATACCCTCCACTAGATGATCGTAAAGCACTTCATAAGAAACGAAATGTGGTGTGGATACATCCTGGGAGAAAGATGCATCTCTTTATAGATGTGGAAATTCAGGTTTGAGAAGCGACCATACCCAGCTGGTTATACTGAGAACTTCTAGTGGAAATAAGGATGAAAGCAAGCTCTCTGGATTTATAAGGAGTCATCTCTTTTATAAGTAATCCTCCCCCAGGCCTATTCTCCAGATGAAAAATGAGCTGATTTTAGTGACACGGCCCTAAAATTTGATAAGCGTTGAACTATCTGTTAAAGTTTTTCATTAGCGTCTTTCACAGCGTTCTTGACTTGTTCGGCCCAGCCTGCAAGGCAGCTTTGGTTTTCAGATCTGAGTTGCAAGTCAGGAGTCCATATATGTATAAAATGCCTTTTTGTTGTCTTTAGCAGTCCACAAATGGCTTGCTGTAAATGGATGGTGTGTTTCTCTGGGGTGCGTATGACTTTTTGGTTATAGTCGACCCGTGGTTTTTTTGTTCCCATTCCTGCCTGTGTCTACGTTAATGCACAGGCTATCTTGAGGTAGGATCTTGCTATCAGACCACGTTTAACCTTCTCCTGCCTCCCCCCACCAATGAAAGCTCTTTTGTATTTCAAAGGTGAAGAGGGGAGAAGAGGAGAACCATTAGCACTCTCACTGAACTGTAAAATAAAGGTAACAATAGGATGATGGGAGCAGGGCTGAGCCTGGTGAGGTGTGAAAAGACAAACTGCTGACAGCTCTAGCTAAGCTGCTAGGTGGCATGGAAATGCCTCTTATGGCTGCTCTGATCTGAAAAGGGAGAAGATTTTTCTTTTTTGACAGTGCAGTGCGTAAGGGTTTTCCGGTCCCAGGTGAACTGAGAGAACCTTCCATGTATCTTATGCAAAGGTGCTAGGATTCAGCGTTTTTCAAAATAGCTGTTTAATGGCTGCTGTTTATTACTGATTATTGTATTTGATCAGTTTGAGTCTTCTGCCTTTCAGTCCCCAGAACCAGAGTCTCTTGATGTTAAAGTTCGGTCAGTTTTAGCTTTCTTATCAGAAACATTTTAACTAACCTCTCGTGAGAGGGAAGGAGGAAGGATTATTAACTCAAAATTGTAACTGGCCTGTTTTGAGAGAAGAAAATGGGGAAAATACCATTCCTCTGTTGTGTCTACTAGTTCAAAATTTAACAAATTTAAAAGGCACGATGAATGCTAGTTGATTTCGTTATCTTGCAATTATCATCAGATAATCTCTCCCTAAACTCTGTTTGACTTGTGTGTACTGCGTAGGAGAAGTGTCCGTGAGCCTTTGGTATCAGTACAAAGGGGCAGCAAAAAAATGGGTCACGCAAAATATTAAAATTTGGTTTGAAAAGATAATGTTGAAGATCTGTTGGACAAATAATTCTGCTCCCTGGAGACTCTGTGAGAAAAGCCTTTGACTTAAAAAAAACTTTTCTCCAATTTTAACAAATGATTCCTAAAGCTGCCAGTCATGTGTGCAGGGTATGTTGCTTTGAAACACTTGGACTGAAGATCTTTTCCTGGCCTTCTCCAGAGCATCTAGATATCTCCTTCTTGTAAAATTACTGGATGTGGCATTTAAATCTGCAAGAAAGAAAGAAAAATCTCAGCTTTGAGAAAATTTCACGTTTTAGATTCCAGTGGCAGTGTTTGTTAGGACTTCTGGGCCTGGAACTGAAAGTAATGCTCATATAGTTCTGATACTTATTTCGCGTGTGTTGGTACCCAACTGAGTTGTGGTGGAAATTTAGGCTAAATAGCTTTTCAGTCCAACTAATACAGAGTCTGTAGAGCAGACTGATTCTCTATCTCGCCCCCCTCCCTGCCTTCCTCAAAAGCAAAAGTCTGGTTTTAAGATTGTGCCAAAATTTCATCATGCTGGTGAGGCTGTGGTTATCTAGTGTTGGAATGCAGTGTATTTGCTGACTCTGATTGTACTCTGGGTTTTGGGCTGTATAGTTTTTATTTTTCCAGCCCTCTGTGTCTTGGTTAGGACTGTCCGACTCAGGGAATGTGCTGCAGTTGATCCTGAATTAAACCATCTGGAAGCAAAACAAAACGAAACCAAACAAGACTTGCTCAGATATCCAGATACTGAAAACATAGATAACACTCATGGCTTACAAAAATTTCCAGGCTGGTAGAGCAGCAGACAACATGAACTAGCTTTGGTGTGATGCAGCTCATTTGGAAATTGGTGATTAAATGGTTTGAAAACTTCCGTACGCAGATGCAATCTTTTCAAAGATTTGAGTGAAATCTCTTCAGTCAATCCTGTCTGTTCCATGAACAACTATTTATTAACACGCATCGTAAACTTTGCCTTCAGTTCAGCCTAAGGGTTCGCATAATGTTTCAGCGATCAGCCCCTACTCCTGTTTTTTACCTTGGAATCTCTGACACTCTGTTCTTCTGTAAATGTGCAGAGAGCGCTGCTGATCTGACCGGTCCCTGTTAAGAATATAGCAAACCTTTAAGGCACTTGCAACGAAGTGTACTTTGGGGGAGTTCTGATGTTGGCTTTGTTTTCTGTTGGAAGTTGGACATGTGTGAACTATGGATGTTTCTTGTTTTTCAGTGGGTGAGTTTGTAAGCGATGTCCTGCTGGTTCCAGAGAAGTGCCGATTCTTCCACAAGGAGCGGATGGATGTGTGTGAAAGCCATCAGCACTGGCACACTGTGGCAAAAGAGGTAATTGAGCTGCTGTGGCAGGAATATTTATTCTGGATCTGTCCACTTGGATGCTTGTAGTATTGCAGCGTAACAGCGTTTATCTCTGGGGTCTGTTATTCCTATGTTGCAGTCTATGGACTGAGGCAGAGAGCAAAGAAAAAAAAATTTAAAAGTACTCAGGTGACTTAAAAAATCTGCGTAGCTAGTTATTCTTCACTCCTGAAAAGCTATCCTAAGTAGCTTGCCCATGATCATACTCTAGGCTGGAGCTAGGAATTGAAATCAGGTCTCTAGGATATTGCTTTAACCAATGGCTCGTCCTCCTTTCCAGGGTAGAGAGCTACAGTGGTCATAGGATGTTTCCTGTTTTTCTTGTACCTTTTGCGTTAATGTACCTGCTGCTGCTGGGGATTTGGTTGGGAGAGCTTGCTTGGGGACAATCTGAGTGTCGTTGTGACTGATTAGTGGAGGTTTTACATAAGAGATGGATTATCTTCTCAGAATAAATCTAGCCCGTGAGGTGGTTTTGTTTGTTTGTTTGTTTTATCTGAGTAGCAAAAATGTTGCAGATTCTCTGCACACCCATTTGAACTGGGAGTAATAAAAACAAAATGATGATGAAATATACCTGTTTTTCCATTCTGTAGAAACAGCAACAGAACGAATAGTTGTGATGGTGTGAGTAAAGATGAGGTTAAGGATGCACCAGTTAAACTTCCTATTTCTTTAAAATCCCGGGAGCAAAAGCCCATCTAAATAAAGCTGTGCTAGAGGAATCACCCTTTAATTGAGGATAAACTTGTTTATGTCTAGCAAATATAAAAATCACTTGCTTTCAACATAGTTGGAGAACTTTCCCGGAAATATTTGGCTCATTTTACATCAGTGCTGTAACAAAGCAAAGCACAAAAGGGTTATGATGTACATAACAAAGCCTTCCTTACTTCCTTCTTTTCTGGGGCACCACAGAGCCATGTGTTTCCTTACCTTAAGAGGAGTGTATAGACATAATGTCTAATGACAGTTTGCATTTGGCTTTTTCTTGAATTATCTGATTGATTTTCATCTACAGCATGTTAAAATGATCTTGACGCAGAGTCCATTTGAGCGATTATTCACTTACTCCAATGTAAAGTTTCATAGATAAAGTTTAATGAAATGGCCAGCCTAGAAAAGCAAACAACAGTTCTGTTTCTTTCAAGTGCTCTCTCCCTTGAGTTGGCACAAAACGTTTCTTGAACGTAGCCAGGCTGACAAATCAGCCATTGTTAGGGGCTGAGGGGTGTTTGATACGTTAACACCAGGAAGCAGTGCACGGCTCTGAATCTGGGACCTTTCTGGGGATTTTGCTTAAGCTACAGGTTGCAAATCCATTTGCCTTTGATGTTCAGACTTGGGTCGTATGTTGCTGTTGTCTTTTTGCTGTAGAATTTAGACCGTTGGTAGTATTCTTGGGATCTGTGATAGGCAAACTTTAGCTTTATCCAAAGCAAGAGCACGATGCTAAACTGAGATACTTGGGCTCCTCTTCCAGGCCTGTCTGACGGAAGGCATGATCCTGCACAGTTACGGCATGCTGCTGCCCTGCGGAGTAGACAAGTTCCACGGGACAGAATATGTGTGTTGTCCGCAGACAAAGGTTGTGGATGAGGCTCTGTCCAAAGAGGAAGAGGATGGAGACGAGGATGAAGACTATGACCTTTATAAAAGGTAGGGTTCTTAGTGGCCTAGATGTTAACAGCTCTGTATGTGAAGCTGCTGTCTGTGAATATTTCACACGGTGCCTCCCTTGTGGCGAGGATCGAGAGGAGAATTTCTGTGCTTTTGAGTTTCCCAAAGGAGTGTCCTGAGCCTGAAAAAGCCTTGCAGAAGGACAAATGACTTTGCAGTGCTCCGATTACTGGAGGAGCTAAACAGCCCCCCTCCCTTCATCCTTAGACAGTCAAAAAGACTGTCTGGTTGCTACAGTAGGTACCTCCCCCAAATACGGTAGACTTTCACTTACTGAAAAGAAGCTGATGAGAAAATGCAAGGAAACCCCACTAAGCCAGAGGCATGGGGAAGCTCTGCCTGGAATAGCAGGCGTGTCTGTAATGAGGGAAGTCCCGTTGCTGCTGTTGATGGGCTGATCAATAGTTGGTACATTTATTTTTCCCATCTCCCGTGTTGCTAGAACAGATGAAAGGAGAGTCGTTATTCTGGTACATCAAAGGTTGGCTGCAAAGTGGTTAGCCTTAACTTTCCTCCCTAACTTAACTGTATCCCTTCAGTGAGTTCCCTACAGAGGCAGGTGTAGAAGACTTCACAGGAACGGCTGTGGAGGAAGATGAGGATGAAGAAGATGAAGGGGAGGAGGAGGAGGACGTGGTGGAAGACCGCGATTACTATTATGATAGCGACAAAGTTGACGACTACAATGAAGAGACCCCCACAGAGCCTAGCAACGACAAGGCTGTTTCCGAAAAAGAAGTCAGCAGTGATATGAAATGTAAGACACATTCCAGCGTACAGGCCTCGTGCTTCCTTGAGAGTATTCTTGTTGGCTGTCAGTTGGTGATGGGTTTTTGATCAAGTCAATAAATGCCACTTGGAAGTTTTATTTGCCAGATAAGTTAGCAAACAGAGGAAAGCTGATGATGCTTATGTTTCAAGTGTTGAAATTAACTCTCTAGAGCATGGGCCATATGTTTCCAGATAAACAGCAGTTCTGCTGGCAGAAAGCCCAGTGTTTGGCACAGTGAGCGAGCACCTCCATGAAGGTGCAGCGTTGAGTCAGAAAACCCTATCTGCATAGGCTAATTTTGGAAAATATTAAAGAGGCATTTGGGGTACACTATGGATTTAAAATCCTAGTTTGAGGTGATTATCTTGGATTTGGTGTTTGATACCAGTTTATGAAAGGGAAGCTAAAAGCGGCGGGCCATACTCTGCAGAGGTGGCATAAAGGTGCCACCTGGCCATTTAAGGTCGAGGAAGACACTTGGTGCTGCCTTAATAGCCTTTGCATAGCCTTCTCTTTCATGAAAGAAAGTCAGCCAACACAATCGGCCCAATTTTATTATACGAGTAATATATACTTACTGCGGTAGTAATATATACTGTACTTGCGGTAGCTTTTGTTAAGTGGTAGGTGCCATTGCAGAGGGCATCTGCTGATTGTGTGGTGCCTCAGCGTTATACGATGTTCTATACTTTACGTGTAGAAGTGTCTGCAGAGGAGGGGAGAGGGAATGAAATTCAATTAGCTACAGATCACTGAATCATTGCCAGCAGTTCTTGCATCTTTTTGGTAAAATGCCAGCATGCTGCAGATACTTCTACTTGCTGAAACAAGACTTAGCTCATATATATACAGGACTGTTAGAGATCTGCAGGTGTTGAAGCAGAATTGGAACAATATGATTGAGGTGTCTGTTTTGGGGGTACGCAGCGTTTTTTTTTTCCCCCGAATTACCATGAACAGTTGCTAACTTATACAAGATATCTGTTCTTTTGCCTCAAAATAACCCAGCTGCTTACATTGCCCGTTTATTGTGAAGCGGTCCACATGCTGTGGCTACCTGGAGTTTCAGTATTTAGTGTATAGATGTTTCAAAACTTAAAAACCTAGCAGCTGAGATTGCCATGGCGATCGTGTTCCTTTTGCTTAGCCCGCCTTTTCACTTGCTCTTATACCTCACCTTTAAGTGTCTGTCCAGGCAGAGTGCAGCGGAATAGGACATCTTTGAATGCTTTATGCAGCCCTAATGGGTTTTCTTTCCATCATGTTGGTTTTATACAGTGGAGGCTCTACCACTGGGACACCCGAGGCATAACGCTGTGGCATCAGCAAAATAAGATCCTTGCTGTTTCAGCCTCTAGCTAAGGAGAAATCACTCTAGCAGATGAGAGCTTCATGTCGAGACAACTGCTCGGGTAGCCTACTGCTGCACGTTCGCTCCAAAGCACCACGTGCAAGCGCTTCCCTGAATAGCGCTGGCAAGCCTTGTGGTGGATGCTTTCGCAACGTTAAAAATCCCCCCAAAACTGACAAAAGCCCTTTGGTCGGGGAAGTAGCGATGCCGAGGCCAGCGCTGGTGCCCCAGAAGAAGGTGTGAACTAGAGCCACCGCTGCTTTGTCTAAGTCGCTCGGCAAGGCCTGTGCTCCTCACTAGCTCATGTTCTAACCCGTCTCCTCACAGCTGTCTGCTCCCAGGAGGCGATGACAGGGCCCTGCCGGGCTGTGATGCCTCGTTGGTACTTCGACCCTAACAAGAGAAAATGCATTCGCTTTATATATGGAGGCTGCGGAGGCAACAGGAACAATTTTGAGTCAGAGGAGTATTGTATGGCTGTGTGTAAAAAGATGAGTAAGTTCTGCCTCCCACTGGCCCTTTTGCAGCTAGCCTCTGTCTGTCTGGCGTTTGGTGTCTCCTCCTCCTCCTTGCCTAGGTCAAGAGAGGGTACGTGTGTAGCTCATCCTTTTGGTTCTGGTGTCTGCAGCAGTTCTGTCTGTCCTTTTGCAGCGGTCTCCTCTTGTCTCTGCTTCCCTAGGTCTTTAGGGTGAACTTCCCTGGGGAAAGCGGCCCTCGACGTACACTGTCTGTGCTGACCATTGGCTTGCAGCTCTTGCTAAGGGCTTAGTTGTCATCTTCCAGATCTATAGCAGGGACCAGGGTCTGTCTCTAACCTCTTGTGAAAACACATCGCTTGCCTGTTTGTGTAACTGGCTTTTTTTCCAAGTGTACGGAAGGAAGCACTTGCTTTCCCCAGTCATGTTACTGTGCATATGTTTGACCAGTCGGTCCTGAAAGGCAGGCTGCTACTCACCATTCTCCTGGTAGTAAGCGTTTTCTTGCTATTGTATTTTGGGAAAATATCAGAGAAGTAGCATAGGATTCAGGTTTCCACTTTCAGCTCGGTATGAAATATGAATCATGACTCAATCCCTGCATTTTTGAGAGCTTGAGGTTTTTGGCACCAATTTCAACTGGCTTTTATGTCAGATGATAAAACTACCAAAAACATTTTAACCTCCTTATTAATCTTATTGTTGAACTCCAGCACTTCCACTTCAGCTACCATTAAAGCCTTTTGAAAGGCTTTTTGTGTTATCTGGGGCTTGGCAGTCTGACTATACAGCCATAATCCTATTTACAAAATGGGCTTCATGCAAGTGCTTTAGATTGGGCTGATCTAACTGAAGTGGTGAAATAAAAGATGCGGATGTCAGGAGCTTTTTGTACAAAAGTTTGTCCTGTTACAGAGGGATTTGGGGCTGGAAAGAGAGTTCTCTGTGTCCAGGCTTGGTTCAGAAATGCCACGAGCAGGCGCAGAATACAGTACTGATCTGACACTGTCCCTTGCACACAACGATTCTTTCCCCTTCTTCGCTCCTTCTTCCCTACTTAGGGTAAAGGTTGGTGGATCCAGGTGCATGATGCTAAACTGCAAGGTACATTTTTTTTTTCTGAAGCGTGCTGTCTTTCAGTGATGTGTCGGAGGTTTTTTCCCCACCCAAATTACTAAAATGGTTGAAAGGTTGCCTTAACTTTCCCTTTCTGCCCTCCCTCTGCTGAAGGACAACAACGGAGTGCATCGTGTTTGCCATAGGTCCTTTCAGAAAGGGCTCTGGGGTGCGTAGTTGCTAAAACTGTAGCAGAGAAACTTTGTTCAGCGTTTCCTGAACTGCAGTAAATGGAGTACAGAGCCCCTGTTGTGGATTTTGCAGATGCTTGAAATTGTCAGTTCTGAAATTTTATTTCTGCCCTTGTCGGATTTGAATGTCTTAAAGATACAACCGTCCAGTTTATTGGACAAGTCAATTTGTCACACTGAGCCTCCTTCTGTTGCTGTCTTGTCTAATATCATTGCCTGTTAGTCCTGCATGGTGCATCTGGTAGGAAAGGTAGGTTTGAAGTGTAAAATATTGGGTAGCGTTTTGTGCAGATTTATTGTCGAGCTCCCTAATCACATTAATGATGACTGGAGCCAGCTTGTCAGCGAACAGCTAATGCACAAAATGTCATTTGAACTACCCAAAGCCAATGTGAAAGGGAAGAGAAAACAAGTTCTTTATTCTGCAATCCAAGTCATTCTGTTGCTGGAGCTGAATAATGCTCGTCTCAGAACTAATGAGAAGACCGAACAGGTGCTGGTTGCCGCAGTGCATTACTGTGTTTTTGGGATGATGTAACTAACTGATGTTGTGCAGTAAATTGGCAGCGTAAAGATACCAAAATGGACTCCTGGTAGGTGGCGGTTCAGTAAACTCAGCCTGCCAGATTGTTAATTATGCAGGCGTGGAGATTCCTCTCCCTACCTGTCCTTTGCAATCCAGGATCACGGTTTGCTGAACCTCCGCTTATCCTTACCCTCTCTTTGCAGTGCCAACCGATGATGTGGATGTCTACTTTGAAACCCCAGCTGATGACAACGAACATGCCCGCTTCCAAAAGGCAAAGGAGCAGCTGGAGGTCAGACACCACAACCGCATGGACCGGGTGAGCATTTAGCTTTAGTCTTTTGTGCTGCGCTGCATAGTTGCTGCCCATCTTTTTCTGGACAAATCGATGGTGAACTGACTTCCTTTCCAGTCGCCGGCCTTCCGTGTGTTTCTTGCAATAAGGCCACACTGTGGCAGTTAGATTTTCATTTCTTCGGAGTGTTGGGAGAGAGGAATCGCTGAGGACACTTGGCTTGCTGCTCAGAGGGCTCAAGTGCTAGGTTTAAACCCCACAGCAGCTCTGTTGTGCCTTCAAAACCCAGCCAGGCTGTACAAGAATCTGCCTGTGAAGGCAGATTGGCTCGCAAAGGTCAGACCTAAATTTGCGTCTCGTTGATGTGTTCTGTCCTTTTCTTGTCCAGGTGAAAAAGGAATGGGAGGAAGCAGAGCACCAAGCCGTAAATCTCCCCAAGGCAGAAAGGCAGACTCTCATTCAGGTAAGAGTTGACCTGAAGAGGAAAGTTACTGGTGCTTGGCCTTCGTCTTCTCGATAAACTAAATGAGAGATTGTAATATCCAAAGCCAAAAGACGACTGGGATAGAAGAACAGCTTTCCTGTTCTGTCAACAGCTGCCTTTTAGAGGAGATTTGATTCAATTGCGTGCTTTGT
The DNA here is from genome assembly GCA_020745775.1 of Theristicus caerulescens. Taxonomy (NCBI): domain Eukaryota; kingdom Metazoa; phylum Chordata; class Aves; order Pelecaniformes; family Threskiornithidae; genus Theristicus; species Theristicus caerulescens. The sequence goes on along the minus strand of CM036575.1, from coordinate 2,366,655 downwards.
TCTTAAAGCTGGAGATGATCCGATACTGTGGCAGGTCCTTTCCTAAGCCCAGTAGTAGGAAGCTATCTCATCCCTCAAGCGTAGCAACAGCAGAGCCAAATTGTAACTTCAGACCATTGGCCTGTTTTGCACTAACCAGTGGCCTCACAGCCGAGTTCAGATTGGCCCTGGCTCTCTGGACACACATTTCCTGTTCGGGCAGACTTTGTGAAAACCACTTAGGCAGCAGATAAAGCTGGTTTGCTGCCAAGATGCCAATCTTGTGCCTTATGAGGAGAGTTCAGTTAGACGATGAAGTTAATCAGGGATATTCGCAGTATGGGATTGTTAGGGGCAGGCTCTTCTGGCAGTGACAGCTATATGAAGTTCCCTCCAGCCAGCGTACAACTAAGTGACTGACTCCAGCTTTTAAGCCACTTTGGATTTTATCCTGGAACATAGTTTTCTCTCTACGTTTTTTAACGTAAGCCACTGTTTGGAAATCTGCGCGAGTCCAAAAGAGTTTTTCATCATCTCTGTTGAAACAGAACAAAGCTTAGTGGACTCTTCTGGTTCGTTTGGAGATGTGGATTATGACCTTTCTAATAGAATAGATAGAGATTTGATCTGAAGGCGTGCTGATGAAAAATCCCCTATGCGATACCTTTGTAAACTTGTGCAAATTCGTATTAACGGCTCTAGGCTGAAGAGGTCGATCCTGTTTCCATATTGCAGGGTCGAGGGAAAGAGTTAATACTGCATCATCTGTTCAGCACAATCTGGATCTCCCAATCCCAACATGATCTTTATCTGCAAGGCCGTTTGCCCTCTTCACACCTTTGAAATGGCTTGTGAAGGAAGTTGGGAAGGCAAATTGTCACTATTGAACTTGCAAAGATGAAACCTGCATCAACATTTCTCAGTGCCCTTCTCTCCTACTGTAAACGCCTCGGACATGGAGTGTGACAGGCTCCATTTGTTCGAAGGAGTTATGTGAGTGAGAATAGGTGACCCTGATGGATACAGCGCGTTTCATGTGCATCCTTTCTTTGTTCCAGCACTTCCAGGCAATGGTTAAATCTCTGGAGAAAGAGGCAGCGAGTGAGAAGCAGCAGCTTGTGGAAACTCACCTGGCTCGTGTGGAAGCCATGTTGAATGATCGCCGTCGGATTGCTCTGGAGAACTACCTGGCTGCCCTGCAGGCCGACCCGCCGCGGGTGAGTTTCTTTGCAACAAATTTTGACAGTAGGGTGGCGCTGGGTAGGGTGGAAGGTGGGAATGGCTTGGTGAGAAGACTGCACGTGGCCTGCCGGGGCAGAAGCTGGGGATAGGGTCCCGGTAAAGCTTTCTCCATCGTGGCAGTTTGTGCTGAAGACCTAGCAGTGGGTCTCCTAATTGACTTACTCTCCTTTCTGCCTGGTTAAAAAACCCTCCTCTTTGTTTGGTGTTCGTAACGCACAGTGTTCTGAGTCACGCAGACTTAATATAAAAAGAAAATATCTAAGAGGTTAGCGCAGGTGATTGATCTGTCCAGTAACAAAGCAGGCTGACATCTGAAGTGCTGTATTTCATTGAATCAAATGGATCTGAACTCTTCCCCTCCTCAAATCCTGCAGCCCCACCGCATCCTGCAAGCTCTGAAGCGCTATGTTCGTGCTGAGAACAAGGACCGTCTGCACACCATCCGCCATTACCAGCACGTCCTGGCAGTTGACCCAGAAAAGGCTGCACAGATGAAATCTCAGGTATAAGACTGTTTCTATCAAGGGGAGGCATTGTTACCCAGCCCTGGCTGTCGGAGGCTCTAGAAGCCATGCGTCGAGTCCTGACGCTAATCTGCTGGGTACTATAGCAACTTCTCGTACTTGTGCAGAGATCTCCCGTTCTGTATGCACGTTGCCTGTCACCAGATACGCTGTCTGTACGATTCTCCTCGGTACTAGACTCAGTGTTAAAAATTGGAACTCTGGTTTTAGCCATGAGCTATTGTTGGTCACAATGACAAGGCCAGGGGTTTAGAACTAGTTTGGTATCACTTTTGTGCTTTCTTTTGTCAAGCACCCGTGAAATTATTTGCTGGGGACTTGGTCATCCTTGAACAGACTTCCTCACTTCTTTCAAGACCTCGTGTCTATGTGTTCCTTTCGTTAGGCTCATTCTTCACGATGCCTGTGTTTTGGGTTTGTGGGAATTCTCTCGTGCCTCTGCAGAGTTATTGCCGTGTTTCCAAAGCGTAATATATAGCCTTTGCCAAGCACTTGATCATCATTGTTAGCTTTATTAGAAAGTCTGTTTTGATGAGTTTATTTTGCGCTGTTGCCATATATTTTACTCCTGAGCAGCCAGAGAGTCATTTTCTTTCTGCTGGGTAGCGTATGTGAATAATGCTCCTTCGAGTGGGTGTCAAACCTGGCCAACGTACTTGTAAGAGGAGTTGCAGATATTCCACAAATCCTTTGAATTATCTCCTGATACTTGCTTTTACAACCCACTTTTAAAATGGTGAAAGATGTACTGAAAGGCCAAAGATTCAAACTAAGAATGGCCTGTTAGCACTGAAAGGTCTGCTCGTAGGGGAATGTCCTTTCACAAGTTCAGAGAGAAGCGGAGAGAACTGACTGTCCAGTCACAGCTGTAGGAACGTAACCTGTGTTTTACCGGTCCCAGTTTACTGGGAAAAAAAATGCTTTATGACTTGGCTGTCTAACCAGCAGATGGAAATACCGTGGTTTAAGAGCAAGACAGGGACTGGAGTCTGTCCCTGTCACCTCTGGTGAGGTGTAGAGTAGTGTTGCAGTGATTTTCTAGAAGCAAACCTCACGCTTGGAGGGGTCTGGTCCCATGGGTTTCGTGTCGTTTCTGGGTGCTAGCGGTGGACCTTCAACTCTTGTGTCTCGGGTTGTCTGCCACCGATTCTATGATTCCTGTTAAGGTGCGCATCCTCAGAAAGCGTGGTAGCAATTGTGGTATTTACAAGCTGATGTTTGGCTTGTGATGCGGAATATGTAGTAGCATTTTCAGAGACAGCTTAGCATACCGAGCACAGTCCACCCTGACCCTTTGTTCTGATGCTGCCAAAGCCCAAGAGGGAGTGTGCGAACTGTTTTCTTAAGCTAAAACCTAAGCAGTCCTTAATTCATTCTGAAGGCTGCAGTGTCAACAAATCGACATGCGAGGGATGTGGGTGGTACAGTTCAATTTCCATTTGCTTTACTTTTCAGATGCACTTTAAGCTCCTCAATCGATTCCCTTGATTGACAAGCTGCCACGTGTAAAATTAAATTGCTTTCATCCTTGCTCTTAAAGGTCAGGTACACGTCAGATTGTAAAACAGGTCCATTCAACTCCTTAGCTTTTTCCAACATTTGGCCGTCCATATAAATGTTTTTCTTGATCTGCATGATCCCTGATTATGCAGCACCCTCTTCAGGTCAGGCTTGACTTCACCAGTGAATTGAATATGCTAGGGAAGAGCGATTTGAGGTTGCATGGAGTTTGAATTTATTTCTCAAATGAAGGGAGAATGCTGTTGCCAGTGAGTGGGTGTAAAACAAATGTAATGCCACCATTGTTCTGAAAGGCACCTTTGTTCTGAAACCAGAGCTGATAAATAATATTGTCTGCTCCCTTTGCATGTATCTTTTCTAGTAGTCAGGAATGATAATCCATTTAATAAAGCGCTTGCTTGTAACTGCTGCAGGAAATGAATTATGACCGTATCTGGCGTATGGGGAATACCGGCTTCAGTGTTCCCAGTGGAGAGCTGGTTACAGCAAGAGTCAGCTGAATCCTCTCTCTCACCCCCAGCCTTTCCCAAAATACTGAGCGCGCCATGTACAACTGGCCAGTTCCAGTGAAGCGTGACGTGTTAGAGAGCATCAGTCGGAGAACTGGACTAGACGGACCTGTGTCCCGTTCTGTTGTCTGTCATGGCAGCTCCACCAGCAGTCGATCTTTTATTTAACAAGTGAAGTATCGGTACCAATCGAGTGACTGACAGTCTTTGCCTACTCCAACACACTCTTGCACATTTGCAGGTGATGACACATCTCCATGTGATTGAGGAACGGATGAATCAAAGCTTGTCTCTGCTCTACAAGGTGCCATATGTGGCTGAAGAAATCCAGGATGAGATTGGTGAGTGTCTCTGTGTGCCAGCTCCCGTGCCACTGCGTTAGGCTATGAGCTTTTATATCAAATGAAAGACTGTTAGCTCCTTTGAGGGGATGCCGGCAACGACAAGCGCTGAGGCTTAGGCTTAGGTACCGCAGGGCAGATATTCGCTGGGTTTTGCAACACAGCCAGCCAGAATAGCTTGTTCCTAAGAACTTTCACGATCCCTTTAAAAAAAGTCAGCAACATTCAGAATAGCAAAGCTCTCTCTCCAGGGGAGATGAAAAAGATCCATAAAAATAAGGAGATGCTTTCCCGCTTTATAGGAGTTTAATCCCATCTTGCCGACACCTCTCGCCACATCAAGCCTCTTGGCCCTTATTTGTATGTATTTCTAGCCAACGCCTTTACTGAGAATTCCAGATGAGACTTCAGAGCATGCAAGATAAGATAACCTGGCAGCCCCGAACAGTGTTCCCCTGCAGCCCTGCCTCGGCTAGGTTCAAACCATCTGCCCCTTTCTGTTCCTGCCAGGCTTCATGCAGTTTGTGTAATATTTCCTCTTCTTCCTTTCAGATGAGCTGCTTCAGGAGCAACGTGCAGACATGGATCAGTTCACATCCTCCATTTCTGAATCCCAGGTGGATGTCAGAGTGAGCTCTGAGGAGAGCGAAGAAATTCCCCTGGAGGGCAAACCTTTCCGTCCGTTCCAGGTGAAAACCTTCCCAGCCTCACCCGAAAGCGAAGGTATGTGGAACTGAAAATCGGGTTCACTGGCTTTACAGAAAGTAGGCGCTTTTTCATAGCCAGTAGGCTCAGCTCGGTGGAACAGAAAGCTCCATCCCTTTGGGTGATTTAAGAGTAAAGCAGTCTCCCCAGCAGTGCCCCTCAGACTCTGTCCATTGGAAAGAGGCAGTGGTGCTAGTAATTTGCACTGAGCTACTGTCTTGATTCTCTGATTCTTCTCTTTGCAAAATCGCTTTATCTCTTTCCATTTTGCAGGGAGTGTTAAATTTTTTCTGTGTGGTTTGACTCTGGAATTAATTTTCAGTCTTTAACCAAAACACTCTCACATAATGTTAAGTCTTTGTGCCGTGACCTGCTGAAGGGCTGCAGGAATTCTCTTTATTTTTTTAAAAATATATATCTATGGTTTTTGTATCATCGGGTGTTGACAGCTGGTGTGTGCGTGTGTATTTATTTTAGAAATGCTTGAACAGAGTCCTGAGCTTAAAGAAAGCTGTAGACTAAAAGCTTTTCCCAGGGTCTGAGTCGGAAATCATGCGCAAGCCTTTTTTCCTTTCTCTCTTAATCTCCTTTCTCTGCTATTTTTGTTTTTGTTTTCCCTCCTGCTAGATCCTCAGCCGGATTTGTACCATCCAATGAAAAAAGGTTGGTTCTAAGCTGCTCCCTCACAGTGCTTTCGATCACTCTCCTACCTTCTCAGTGTGTTTGATAGCTTCACTTTAGTTTCATACTCACCTTTGTTTTCATTTCCCTGCTCTCATTTAGATCAGTAACTTCCGATTCTGCTTGCGTAGGCCTAGTATTAAAGAAACGACCTAGTCTGAGCATCTAATTGATTGTGTATGTTCCTCCCTGATGGGCTCTGAGTGCATGGAGTAGCTTCTTTGCCCTCAAGAAATGCGGGCCTAGCAGTCTGTCTGCAACCGTGGCGTACTTTGCATCTCTCCGTGTGTACTCATGTTCGACACTTCTCAAAATAAACCTGGCAGTGCTGATGGTCAATAGTCTATAGAGGCTCTTAGGCCTGATGTGGAATCTGTCCTTACTGCCCGATGACAGCGCTAAACTAGGAGTGAGAGTGCTGCAGCAGACATAGGCTGTGTTTCCCGGCTAAATGTCCTCATAGATAGTATATGAGTGCAGCTGGTCTGGGACAGAAAATCAGGAGATTCCTTCTTTGTGTTTGTGGTCTCCTTGGCATCATGTTTTCACACACAGCATCTCTCCGTACCAGCAAAATCCTGTGTGATTATCTGTTTCTCCTTTAGCTCATTATTAATTCTGCAGTAACTCAGTGCCTGGCTAAAAAGGGGCTGCCTGGGCTTTAAGAGCGGCATAGAAATACTGGCATTACATTAAGTCCTCTGTTAGTGAGGCAGTCTCAGGTAAAGATCAGGCCTGGCTGATGTGCTACCACAGGTCTAGTTCCTGAAGTAGAAACAGAGGGCTAATTCTTAAAATGCTCTTAGCAGTGCTGCCTGTTCTATGTGTGAGGACTAAAGCCAGCATTTTAATCTGCCTTTGGTTCCAAATATATTGTGCAGAATCTCCAAGGAGGGCAAAGGATTTTGCCAATAACCATTTAATATGAACACAAATAGTTTTGTCACGTGGCGAAGGCCAGATAGCTTGAAACTCTTCTCATTATCAGCGTTTCTCTACAAATGTAAGTCACCTTCATCCCTCTTGTGGAGCAGTGTACAGCTAATTCAGTGTACTGACTGCTCTGGGAAGAATTGGGACAGCCTTTAGTTTGAAAGTTTGCGGGTTTTTTTGGACAACTGCTTTGTTGACTTAAAGATGATAAGTACAGGCTGGTTCTCCCCATTTGGGTAAATGGAAAAGTTTCTGATGACTTGGGAACAAGATTATATCCTGCACTTGCCCCTTCTCTCCCTTCCATTTTCATTTCACAAGGGCTGCTAGGGAGTTTGGGGGTTTTTTTTGTGCGTGCGTGTTTTTTTCCCTGGGAAGTATATAATCTAAACTGTGCCTTTCAGCTACGTAGAACTGGGTCTGTTGTTTGGTACAGCGCTCTGTGACAAATGGCAAAGCTCAGTGCAGCAGCTGAACTCCCAGCCCTGGAGACTATGCTACGTTGGCTCCTGAGAATTGAATAAAGCAGCCATCGGCCAAAAGCTAACACGGGAGTTCTCTGAAAACTCTTTGTGGCTAGTCTCTCTAGAAAATCCCAATCATTGACTTTCACAATGACGTGACCTGCTTCGACAGCCGTGAGAAGTCAGACCGGCAGTCTTGGCCGTGCCTGGAATCTGATTACTGTCTCCAAAGAACCGTACAGGAAAAGGGGATGCACTAAAACCCGAGGTGCTTCTTTTGGGAGGAGCTGGAGTGAAATGTTAGTTTCCTTGGCATTTTCAGGCAGTAAAAGCTTGTCACTGTAAAAACTTGCCTTGGAGCCAAACTAGCCTTTCCTTGCATCTCATCAAAGAACCCGCTGCCAATTTCAGTAGCAGGTGACATAATGTCTTAGGCAACCTGCAAGCTTAGCAGCTTGCGGAGAGGTGTGTGTGATCACTGGCAAAGTGTTAAGAGCTGTAGTAATATTTCCCCCACCTCGTGCTCCTTGTTGGAGAGACCCTGCCGTAGGTTTGAGGCTTCGCTGTCCTCCCGCTTTTGCATTAGGGAGGCATAGGTGTTGTGAAGAACGTTAGGTTGTGCCTACTGATAGTGGAAAACTGGCATTCTCCTAACTTGCTGTGTTACGTGAGGTCTGAGTATCTTGCATCAGGCTCTTCTGTTATTGATCTGATCTATTTATAAACGCTTCAGATCAAAACAGTTTATGCAGAGCAGCCGCCTTCTGTTAATTGATATTCTTCTCTTGAACCTATGCTAGTTTCAGCCTAGAAATGGGTGAGCGATGTTCTGGTACAAAGACTGGTGTAGTTCTTTGCTCCTCCCTTGCCCTGGGATTTATTGTTTCTGGGCTTGTGCCAGATACGGGACAGCAGCTCATTACAGAGCCGTGCTGGGTGACCTTGAAATTCTCATTCCCGAGGCGCTCGCTGATGCGCTTGATTCCAAAAGAATGGGCGATGCTGACCGTGGGGTTGAAAGCACGCTGGCTCTCCGCAGAGAGGAGATGCGTGCTTCCGTCACGGGGGTCACGGTGAGGTGGTGGTGGCCCAGGGTGACATTAGCAGAAAGGAACTGCGCGCTCACACTTTGTGTTCCGTGTTGCCTTGGACCTTCTAACAGCAGCACTTAACGGTACGGTATTGCTGGATTTACACTGCAGCCTGGTTTTGGTGAGTCTTGTCTGCTCCTCTCATTGCCACCTCATTTCCCCTCATTAACAGAACCTCCCCAATCACTTGTCACTGTAGCATAGCTTATGAGCTCCCCTTCTGACACAACAGCATGAAGACAGATTAATAATCAGCGGTCCACGCGGTTAAACACACTAGCCATGGCAGCTCTACAGAGAGTAGGTAACCCTTCCTAAATATCACCGAGGGCTGGCTAACGGTCCTTGCCTTGCTCTTTTGGTGCAGGTTCTGGCATGACTGAGTTGGACGGGCTGATCGGCGCTGAAGAAAAAGTGATTAACAGCAAGAACAAAGTGGATGAAAATGTGGTGAGCCCTCCACCTTTATTTTGTACAGCGAAGCCTGCCGTGGACACTAATTAATAGCGGTGGCTTATTTCCATGTCTCCTTCCTGCTTACAGAATGTCAGTGTGTTCATTATCCATATGGTGTGGGGGAGTCAGTTTTCTGACTATTGTAGGCTCTTAATACTGATTAGCATCAGAAGGGTGGGAGGGTGAGGGAAGGAGAGAGATCTAGATCTTTGGCAGCCCGAGCTGGAGAAGTCTCTGATTTAGTAACTGCTTTCCCAAGCTGAGACCCTTTGATACGCCTTTATTTTAGCTAGGTAGCTTGCTGTCTGAATACACCAAATGCTGGTGCGTTCCATCTGTCTTCCCACCTATTATTCATGGCAAAAAAGGCCTTACCACCTGCTGAAGGTGAGCGACCCAGTAGGTATTAGCTCTACCTGCAGTGTAAAGAATTCACTAGGTCAGAGTGGCAGGTGACTTGCCTCGGTTCCCTGGGCTTTTTTTAAAAAAAAAAAAAAAAGTCAACTTTTGAGAGTTTCCTTTCAAAATTGTTTTAAAGCCACAGGTTAGACCTGACACGACAGAAATGCTGCGTCCAAGGCAAGTGCCTAATTTTTACATTGGGTCTTTAGTTTGAGGTAGTCTGAACATCCAAGTGGTTGCAGTACTAACTCAAGGGGCTTTAAAAGTTGGAGAACATCCCACGCTGTTGAGAGCAGGGGAAAGATGGTGGGTGGTTCTGAGCCTTTGCTAGTATTCATTAAAGATCGCTTGTCTGCCTTCATATTCCTTCTCCCACCTGTTTTGCATGGCTCCTTTCATAAAACGCTTTTGTGACTGTTTTCAGGTAATTGATGAAACCCTTGATGTGAAGGAAATGATTTTCAATGCGGAGCGCGTCGGTGGGCTGGTGGACGAGCCGGTACGTATGTGGCTACCGAGACTTGCTGAGCTATAGGTGAATTCTTAAAACTGGAATTCGGTTCCTGTGTGTTACTGAATTCCAGGGGTTTGGTGCCTTGACGCTGCTCTGGGAGGTCACGCAGAGTATAATGCCTACAGCATTCCTGCGTGAAGATGTAAAGAGTAAACGCCGCGTAGCTGCTAACCTGACTCTTTAGTTGCAGAAGTGTTTTGTGGGATAGGAAAGCGGCGTGGGTCAGTGCCTGTCCAGAATGCCTAAGTGGGGAAACAATTGTGTGTTCATTATCCTTTTGATGAAATATTTAGAGGTGAAATATTTACGCTGTCTAGTGTAATCAGGCGTGTCTTGATACCGCAGATGGTTGAAGACCTTCTCGGTGGCCACCTTTAGGTTTGCGTTGAGCAGTGCATCTCCCGCATCGCTCTTCCTCTACCCGCTCCGTTGTTTTCTTCCCCCCAGGATAATGACAACTCCCTTCGCGATGACTTCAGTTTCAGCAGCAGCGCCCTTATTGGTCTGTTGGTGATTGCTGTTGCCATAGCTACTGTTATAGTCATCAGCTTGGTGATGCTGAGGAAGAGGCAGTATGGGACCATCAGCCATGGAATTGTGGAGGTGAGAAACAACTCCTGCTCCATAACCGAGGATGAAAATAGTCAGCATTGAATCACATGTCGTGTGTAGGGGGCGAAGATGGCAGTAGCTGCCAAGCCATCAACTGCTCTGCTCCTAGCTAGATGGGATTTAACTCTGTAGGTGCCGACATCTCCATCGCTCGTTTATTAGTATGCAGGTATCAGTCATTGGCGAGCCATGCCTGGGACCTGTCACTTCCCAGTTGTATTTGCTTATCACAAGGAATTCAATTAGGCTTCCCTGTCTGGCTCAGGGTAGGATTTAACAGTAAATGAGCTTTTCAAGTGATATCTTTAGCAGGGGAGTCAGTCAGTCAATCTATAGCAATTTGTCCTCCCAGCTAATGTAACAACTATTAAGACGATCGGCCGAACGCTGAGAAGCAATTCTGTCTTCTTCCTTCTGCTCCCAACACGCCCATTTCTAATGACAACGTAATGGAGTCTGGAGAAAGCTGCTTTTCCCCTTTGCCCAACCGATGCGGGAAATTATAACGACCTCTGCAACGAGAGAAGCGGGTCCCAGATTTGTAACGTTAGATAGCTTATTAGAGATTTGTGGAGGACGTCCCCAAAGAGGTAAGGGCGGGCACGGAGGCTTTAGCACCCGAACGAGGAACTCTGTTGAGCAAATTATTTTTTGTGGCTTACCTTTTTTCCCTGTTTACTGCTGACCACGGTATTTATCCAGCGTTTGTCGGCTCTTGTTACTATGAAATAAAGGCCTGCCAGTACCTCCTTTGACCAGTAACCCTCTGGTCTTTCTAAAGGTTGACCCGATGCTTACCCCAGAAGAGCGGCATCTGAGCAAGATGCAAAACCACGGCTACGAGAACCCCACCTACAAATACCTGGAGCAGATGCAGATATAAAAGAGATGAAGATACAACAGCCCTGACCGGGATAGGAGCAGGGCGGAGGGCCAAAGCGGTCCAGCGTTTTGGATCAACTACTGACCAACAGTTGCTTCGAGAGGACTTCATCTTACATTCAGAACTCCTGGATCATTAAGACTATAATTACTACTGTAGAGTTGCAATTTCCATTCTTTTAAATGGGTGAAGAAATGATAATATAACAATATGATATATAAATCTCCTTAAATGGGAAAAATGGATCTATTGCAGATATTTGACTGAGATGTAGTTTTCTTTTTTTTTTTTAAATAATCTGAAAAATACCAGTTCCGTTGTACTGTTGTCTGATACAAGCTCTATATATATATAAAATGGGAAATGTTGATTTTTATTTCTGATAGACCACCTGTATATTGAGGGTCATTTGTACCAGCCCGCCTTGTAAAAAGGAGACAGTTGTGGCTCTTCAGTCATTTTGGCTTTTATATATAAAGCAGTATTCTTTTTTCCTTTTTTTTTTTAAGTGAATTTTGCTGGGAGTTGCAAAGAGATTAATTTAGGGATAGGAACTATGACAGCATAAGCAAGGAAGCAATTGGGAATGGTAACTAACAAAAATCCTTATAACGAGAAAAAAAGAAGAAAAAAAAAAAAAAGAAAAAACCCATCCTCATATGCCAGTGATGTGCACCCTGCTGCTTAGCAGTTTGGGCTCTAGGAATCAAGACTCCCTGGAGGCAAGGAGTTAAAAGGCTTCTAGCATCTCTGTTTATAGTTATTCTAGTGGAATGTTAGAACATGGTTTGTGCATACTGGGGTCTGCACATTCCCCTTCCAGATTCAGTTCTGCTCTAGAGTTGGAAGTTCCTGGTATCGAATTTAAATCCTCCATTCTGAACCAGTTTCCTTCAGTACTCACCTGGCATTAACAGCCCCCTCTTGCTACTACTTTCTAATTTTCCCCAGCTCTCCTGCCTCACCAACATGGTAAGTAGTTAAGAGACGCAGGGTTCTGAGCCTTGGCATCTCTTTCGGCGATGTTGGGCCATAGGCACGGCTTTGGGTGTTTGCCCAGAAGTGACAAATCACCGCAATAATCAGTACCTTGGGAGCTGACGAACGCGGAGTTCGCTTTGACTGGCGTTAAAACAGCAGCTCGCTTAACTGGGGTTGAGAGAGGGGTAAGTTGGGAAAGGGATACTGCCTGCTTTAAGGGAAATTGGATGCGTAGGCCCCGAGAAGAACAAAAGGGGTATTGTTCCACTCACCATCATGTCTTTGTAATGCTTGTATAGTTGGTGTTAATGCTCACGGCTTTTTTAAATCTGGAGGTTCTGGTAACCTGTGGTGTATTTTTTCTATTTTTCCTGTGACTTTATTTTTTCTCCCCCCTTCCGTGTCTCTTCCCACTATGCACAGATTTACCTGCAAACTCCTTAGTGTGGTCTGTGGGGAATGTACAAAGTTTAAACACATCAATAAACACTTTAACTTCCAGATCGTTTCTTCTCTTTATTCACGGGCTCGCTTCAGTTTCCCTCTCCTCCCACCGTGTCCTTGCCAAACCTGCGGAGACCTTTCCCCACCGTTTTGTCCGCCTCTGCTTCCGCGAGCATCGTTGAAGGAACGTGCCGATGTTAAGTATGTATAGCTGTGCCCAAAGTGTTTTGTGGTACTTCCAGATCCTGCTGACCTCTGCGGAGAGGAGGAGTCACGATACTAAACCAACGCCCGGGACTCCCGAATGATGGTACGTCCTCACGCTGCAGCCGTTAGACGCTGGAGCGCAGGTCAGTCGGAGCTTTGTGGCTGCTGTTTGTCATCTGGCTGGCTGCAGAAGACGTCACGAGTGGTTCTGCGGCGGTAAAAACGCCGGAACCGCTCCCCAGGTGAAGGCGGCCGCTGGCACGGCTTCTCGGAGCGAGCAGAGCCAAAGCAAGCTGTTCCTGCCGCTCGGCCATCCACCTGCACTTGCTAGCGAGCTGCAGGAGCAGAGCCAGGCGGTGGGGAAGCGGATTGGGGTAGCACGGAGCCCGTATTGCCCGCAAGCCGTAGAAACAGGGTTGGACAGAAGAAGGGGGGTGCGGGAAATCTTCCAATTCATAGATAAGAGGACGTAGGAAAAGACAGGCCTCAAACAGTGACACAGTTTCCTTGAATGCTTCCTGTCGTGGATGGCCAGATCTGAAATACTTTGAAGACGTAAAGGCCCCGGGGCAGTAATTGGCTCACTGTGGTTAGCAGTTACTGTATCACTTCGAATGTTTTCGTTTTAGGAAGGGAAATAACTTGACTGTTTGGTTTAACTTTCTCTTCCAGAACACGTAAAACTAACAGCCTGTAAAGCTCGCAGCTGTCTCTGCTCCCTTATGTCATTCCTCTTCTATTTTCCTTCTTTGAAGTGTGACCTCGAACGCAAATTCCTCCTCTCTCACGTCTCGGTGAAATGACCGAAGAGTCATTGCCATTTGAACGCGGTTTTGGGAGGCCGAGAGGCAGAATTAATCCTCCTTCGCGTTGATCTGAGCCGTTCCCAATACGTCTGAATGAAGAGGGGGAGAGGAGGTAGGAGGAAACACGAAAGCTTAGCGATTTTGCATAGGAAACAATCGTGTGTCCTGTTTCTCCTTAAACGTGGGCTCCTTGGTTCCGCTGGAACTTCCATGTTCTGGTTAAATTATTCAGACTCTGCAGGAAAGAACAGATGCTGTCCTAGAAAATGCCGTCTGTTGGCTTGTCACAACTACTTGGGAAAGAGTTTTGATTTTTAAACCGTAAATTTCGTTTAAATGACGCCGGAGCAAATCTTCAGCCCAAAGCTGTTTCTTGGACTGCACCCTCGGGTTGGGTGACCTGAAAGAGAAATTACACAGGCTGTGGATCGAATTCCAGAATTGAATTTGGGCATTAGATTTTTGCTTCGATAAATTCTATTAGTCCCACAAAATAAATACACCAGGCTGGAATCAAAGTCTATTAGTTACATGCTTTGGCACAGGCTGCCAAGTGCTCGGGATCGATTCTTTATGATGGATTGTGACTGCAGCTTCTGAAATGTTTAAAAATATTCACTCGAAGATCGGTGCTAAGACGGGTCCCAGATGTTCCTGGTGTCAGCCGTGCAAATGAAGGGCTGATGTGCCAGCAAAGAGGCCACAGGGCGGCTGGGGGAAACGTCAGAAGTTTCATCGCGAGAAAACTCTTAAAATTCAGTGATACAAAGCACAGTGGAGCAGTTGGTTGGCTAAAGACTTGCAGAGTGCCGTAGAGAGCTGCGTTTCAGAAGAAAACTGTGATTGTCAAAAAAAAGTAGGTCTCTTTACCTTTTAAGAGGAGCAGCGTAGCTCTCGGTTAAGGAAAAAGGGTGTTAGAGAGAGGGGCCTTCGGTAACGGGGACCGCTGGGTCAGGTCGTCTCCTTTCTTCTTGTAACGCTGTTCGTTAATATTGCTTCTCCAAGCGTGCAGTGGGTTGAAACCGTTCTGTGCACAGTGCTAGGTGGATGTAACGTGGGCGGATTTATTTTACCAGCCTCGCTTGTCTTTCATGTGGAAAGCAACACTTAGGGAGATGCGTGTGGAGCGTGTTTTCTACGTTCAGCTCCGGTCGGCAGAAGAGATTGAAGGTGCCTGTGAGGAGAGGAGCCCAAGGACGTGGTGATGTGGTGCCTTTCCCTCTGCTGCTCCATCAAAAGGTAACCTGATGGAGCACATAAAACCTCCTAATCCTTAGCCCTAGGGCGTTTTAGCCCTGAGCATCCACCTTTCTGCAGATCTCAAGGTGTCGTGTGGCCATTTGTCCAGCTCTAGTGCAGTGCTTAAAGTTGCGGGAATTTCTTTGGGTGGGTCTCCAGAGCAGTTGCAACTCGGTCTTTGGCATCAGCGCTTTGCTCTGGCTGTATTGCAACGGCTTTTAGATGTGCGCAGCAAGGGTCAAACAGCGGTGAGCGGGGAGAAAGCCTGCTTTATAGGACATGGTAACAGGTAACTGGCAAGCAGAGTAATAAAGAGTAAGGGAGGCAAAGCGAGGGCAAGCGGAGCGAAATGCTAACGTTGGGTAGTTTGGAAAGTGTGAAAATATCGCAGAAAAGCCTTTGAAAAACGGTGAGCTGCTGGAAATGAGCATTGATCTTAGCGTTGTAGGCATGATGGCAAACGGAGTCGGTGTAATCATCTTGTCTGTGCTGACCCAGCGTCCCACTGCCGGCGAGCACACGCTGCGTGCCGGCTCTGCAGCAGTTTCTCAGCCCCTGTAAAAAGCTGTTCGTGCTCTCGGGTCTCGGTGGGACCACGTCCAAATCACCTGGCCGCGATCCTTAGCAACAGCACGGGATGAAAGCCCTGGGGAGCTGTAAGGCAGCAGGCTTAAAAGCTGTTTCTCCAGTGCAAGAAGTCAGGGCAGCCTTAACCCGTGCCAGGTGCCTCTCCCCAAATTCCCCCGTTGATCCCAGCGGGCGCCGGCAGCTCCGCTGCAGATGCGGTGAGGAGGCTCTGCTGAGTGCAGAGGCGAGGCATTAATGCGTGTATACGTGATTCTGCAGGAACGAGCACGTTAAAAACGCAAGAGTTCTGCTGTCTTTACCAGTGACCCGTGGGGAGCCCGTGCTTTGTTGCAGGAGCACTTAACCTCTGGCCTGTAGGCTCTCCGTGCGGTCTGCCAGGACAGTTCAACGTAGGCTGTTTTATTTCAAGCAGCTCTCCTTTCCCGAGAGCAACTTGAGAGCAGGCTGCGGGCTGAACGAGTCGGTTGTTAAATAGCATCAGCCGGCCTCTGGATGGCATCTGGGAGGTTCTCCGAGCGGCCACCGAACAAACCCGGTGCTCGGGAGCATGGGACTGAAGGTGATGGGAAAGGCTGGGGCCTGAGGGAAGCGGGTTGATCTCCCCAAAAAGTTGCCATGGGGCAAGTGGGAGGGGGTAAAGACCCTGCAATGGCAGAGGTAAGAGGAGGAGGTGATGGAGCACGGTCTGCGAAGCTTAATATCCTCTTCCAAAATTGCTGGCTCCAACCGGAACAACTTGGGGATATTCCTGTTTTCTGGAGGCTTCCTCATCCTCCCTCCTTACAGCTCCGTGGAGCTGTGGGTGTTGTGGGAAGGTCCGTGACTTCGCAGATTTTCGGTTTGCCGTGCCTTAGACTCCCCCAGCTGGTCCCTTTGATCTCCGGGTGGGAGAGCAGAAGCGGCAGTTTTACCTGTGAGTTTTCCACCTAGCATCCTCTAAATCCCTGCGGTCTCCATGGCAACGCGAGCCGGTCCAGATCCTTCCTCTGAGCCTGGGCTCGAGGCCGCTCCGAAGGCAGAAGCCTCTCGAAGGCTGGCTGCCCAGGACCCGGGAGCTTCTCGCCGTGCTTTCGGGCGCGGATTCCCCCGGAAGGCACCCTCAGCCCTTCCGCCTCCTCACCTGCCCCCTGCAAACGCTGCGTGGCAGGGAGTCTGCCTGTTCTCCAGCATGGATGTGCAAACAGCCGGTGGGGCAGCCCCACGGACCGCCTCCGAGTCCGTGCCCGCACAACTGCGGCTTTTCTCCGCCCGGCTGCGTAGCCATAAGTGAAGCACCTGAGGCTTTGAAACTTCTGCTCACGCTGGCTGTGTGCATTGCTGCTCCTTCCAGGTATCTGTGCTCGGAGAGAGGAGAAGGATGCAATGTTCCCCTGCACCGCCGAGACCGCAGCGTGCCATCGGTTCTGCCGGGAGCTGCGGGGTTTCTTCGGTCTGAAGAAGTGGAAGATGCATTTCCTGCGAGAGAGGAAGCTGTTCATCACGAGGATGAAAGGTACTTGATGTAGCCTATAAGCCACAGTGATTCTACCAGTCTGCGTATAGCTATAAAGCTGATGGCAGGCGTCTCTGGTGCCGTGGCCTTGAGAGGGTCCTGTTCTTACAGCACCCGTGCAGCCCCGACTTCGCGCTGCTGCCTGCTGCGATGCCACCCATGCCTCAGAGGCGTGCTTGGCATCGCTGCTGCTCACGTTAGCAAACCCCACGGGCGACAGGGACTCTTCTGACTGCCTTTTCCCCAGCGGGCTGAGTTCTGTATCCTAAATTTTTGGGGAGGCGATGCCACGAAGGAGACTGGGTGTCCTCAGTACGCGTTTGTTTGCAAGATCCCGCGGGCTGTGTGCCTTAGGTTCTTCTACTGGCAGAAACCAGTATGGGCTTAAATTGTTTTGGAATTCTCTCCTTGTAAAACTTAGCGCTCTGATGTCTAAGAGGCTGAGGGTGCTTTTTTGTTCTGCTGCTCACGCTGGACAATGTAGCTGAGGGGTAAGGAAGATGCAGTTGTGACTGAGCGGGATTGAATATCCCTTCTGGGTTGTATCATAGCAGCTGTTCAGCACGTTCTCCGAGATGAAGGGCTTGTAGCAATGGCAAGCTCAAAATATAGGAAAATTCTGGTCTGTTGGATGGTGCCAGGGTGGATTTTTTTTTTTAGCTGAAAGCACAGCTGCTTCAGAGAAAATACCTGCAGGGAGAAAGTGGTGTAAAGGCTTTCTGAGCGGAGGGAGGGAGGGATTGATTCCCTTGCCTGCTCCCTGGGTGGCTGCTTTGTGTTTGTGCTCCCCGAGGAGCTGCCGGGAAAGGTACCCGGTGTCGACCTGCAATTCCGACTTCGTTATCTGGAGCTGGGCTTGGTGCCCCCAGGATGTGCTTTTGAACGTATAGCAAAGCGAGGCAGTCCTAAAGGCAATCTAGTTGAAAAGAGGCGTTACAGGGTGAGCTTTTTGTGTTGCTGCCCGGGTTTGTGGGGTACGTTTGGGAAGGGGGGGGGGTGTTTTTCTGCGTTTACCAGGGCCTCTGGTTTCTGCAGCACAGACTGGCACAAGAACAGAGCGGAGCCGACACCACGTAATCAAATGCAAGGTGAGTAATAATCGTTTTCTCCAGTGTGTGACGGTTTGGCAGGGAATAATCCTGCAGCTGGTGCAGGCTCATGGAGAAACGTAGCTTGGAAGGGACTTCTGGAGGGCATCTCGCCTAACTCCCGCTCTGAAGTCAGATCAGGTCGCATAGAACGCTGCCTTTTTCTGCAGCAGCTCCCCTTCCCCTGTCCGTGGATTTTGGGGCACGAAAAGCTATGTGAATTCACATAATAATTATTATATGAGGTCAGTAAAGTCTAAAGGTGAATTCCTACTTCATCCTAGCAGCGAGCCACAGGAAAAATGCATCCTTTTTTCCTCCACTGGGCAAACGTACTTATTTGTGTGCAGCTCTTTTTCTGGAGATGCAGTCCTTGCGATGCTAAACCTTCTGTGCGGAGGGAAGGGTCCAGGGTGTCACTTTTTAGTATCGGTTCTTTGGATGTAATGGGATTATCTTCTTTACAGGCTTCGAGATTTTGCCTTATCCTGTGAAAATGCGGTTGTGGACGTGAGTTTTCAGCAGCATCTTTGGAGAACAGCTCGTTGCCACGTGAGTACTTGCATGCTGGAAAAGAAATAAACTGCAGGCCAAGCGATGGTCTGGCTGTTCTCAGCCGGGATGCCTTTATGGTTTTTCTGGGCTGAATTTTGGTTTTGATGCTTGCTGGCAACACAAGCTTGGAGCAAGTCACCGGAGCTCAGTCCAGCTACTGAGAATCGGAGCCAGGCTGGGACTATCCCAGTTGCTTAATGCAATAATCTCGTTTGTAAACATGATGTGTATTTTGTGCCCTCCTCTGTGAGTTGTTTTTTCTTAGTACTGTCTCCTTGTTTTGAAGGGTGAATACCAAGAACATCACAGAGGATGTTACTGCACTACGTGATGAGGCATCCTTCATTTTTCAGGATGATGCATCAAGAACTACAAGCTGCGGATGAGAAAAAAACTGAGACATCCTTGCATTTTACTTAAGTTTATTTTTAAAAAATAGAGAACACTTGAATTTCCTATGACCCCAAATCATTAGTGGGGTTGAATCTTCCCCAGAAAGCAGTTTTAGTACCCAGCAGTGTGCTCTGAGTCGGGTATTGCACGCTCTTGGTTTAGACGGTGCCTTTTTTTCCAAGGGACTTAGTCCTTGGCTTATGTTGAGATGTTCAAGTGCTCTCTACAGACTACATAGGGGATGTGGGACTGGATTGAGTCCATCCAGCAACGCAACACTTCACTGGGGAGCAGGTCCCCCACGGGTATGTTTGGAACACCTTTATGAAGGAAGAGACAATCTTCAGCCCAGAAATTATGATTTTATTTTTCCCCACGAAGGACTTAGAATTTGGCTCACTTTAAAGAGATGTTCATATTCTGCGTTGTGGTTTTTTTACAGATGTCTCTGGCTAATACAGAATGGGGGACAGGACCTAGCCGAGGTCCAGTCTTCTCTTTCCACTGTTGGAGAATTATTTTTGCTTGTGCTGAAATTCCAGGAGCGAGTCCTCTTCAATATGTACTTTGTTTATAGATGATGCTGGGCTGTATGTGCTGCTTGTTTTTTACTGTGTAGAGCTGAATAAAAACGCAGGACTTGGTCTCTTTGTTTGGTGGGGTGTTTTTTTTTTTTTTCCCCTTGTATAAACCCCAGGGGAGGGGGGGCTGCAATTTTCATTTCTACAATAGTAAACGTCAGGCCGGAACCTATCTCGTGCGTTTGGGGGTTTGGGCTGTGGCGGTGACTGGTTGTGGGGTTTGGGCTGGTTTTAAGTTTATTTTTTAATTATTTTGAATTTATTTAGATTTAATTACTTTATATTTTAATTATTTTTAACTTTATTTTTAATTAAATTTTATTTCAGATAATTAGAATTATAAGTTTAATAAATTTTTATTTTAAAAATATTTTAATTTTTTAAATTTTTTTTTAAATTATTTTTTGTTTTACTTGAACAGACTTAGAGCAGATGATTCCTTGCAGAGAGGTGGATGCCTTCATCTGCAGCCATACATAGTTCTTTACCTGAGCTGTACCGAGTTAAAAGAGATCAGGCAATTGGTATCAGTCATCTTTTATTTTGAAGCTTCTCCGCTTACACCTGGTACCCGTTGAATCACAGCAACAAGAGAGAGCATACAGCACTTAGAATAAAGCATAAAACACAGAATAAAAGCTTTCTGTCAAAACAAGACCAGACATGGATTTCTCCTCTCTACCCCTGGAGAGCTAACCAAACAGCTTTACAGGCATGTTTATACATCCATTGCTGCCTGAGAGACAGAGCGGGCTCCAGCACTGCACTTAAGCCTGGCCTAAAATCCAGACTAGTTTCTACATGAGATGAATAGATGAATCGAGCAATACATAAGCTCACAAAAGTCTCAGCCCCGAGCTCAACTGATAATTAATCAATGAGTTAATTAAGCAAACCACTGCAGCAGCGGCTCCAGGAACTAAGCTGTGAAGTACATCTTCAGTCCTTTTGCCGTTGCAATCTAAAATTTACCTGTGCTTCGCTACAGAACAACATCAGCTAGCTTTAACCGTGGATGCACACATGATAACTTAGGTTTCCTGCAGTCCATAAGAAAAACCAGCAGCTGAGGTTTTCCATTCTTCTCTATTGGATCCTCTCGGAAAGACAGATGCACAATTTTAGGCCGACTCCTCTTCTCTGGTTGCGTCTTGCAAAGGCTTCTGTAACAAAGAGTTTTGTTGCCGTGTTAATTCAAACCAGAACTACAGCGCAATGGCAGCATAGAGCAAAAACTTACTCTAACAACCCCAAAACCACTCTAACAACCCCAAAACCCCCACTTTACTTAAACAACTACTGGTCAGACACAGAAGAATACAAGATCAGTTGGTCAAAGACAAATACTTTGAATTTAAAGCTAGGCTAAATCAGTTTCATTGTAATAAGAGTTTAAGAATAAAACTCTATTTATGTGACACTGCTGGGGCCCGAGCTGTAGTTAAGACCCAGACATCTCCTCCAAGCTGTTCACTTAAGCCATGCTGCAGCTTGTCCAGGGCAGTCTTTCAGACAAATTCCTAGCCCACAGGGGAAAAAAGAAGAAGGAGAAGGAGAAGAAGAGAAAGAAAGAAGAAAGAAGAAAGAAGAAAGAAGAAAGAAGAAAGAAGAAAGAAGAAAGAAGAAAGAAGAAAGAAGAAAGAAGAAAGAAGAAAGAAGAAAGAAGAAAGAAGAAAGAAGAAAGAAGAAAGAAGAAAGAAGAAGAGGAAGAAGAAAGAAAGAAGAAGAGGAAGAAGAAAGAAAGAAGAAGAGGAAGAAGAAAGAAAGAAGAAGAGGAAGAAGAGGAAGAAGAAAGAAAGAAGAAGAGGAAGAAGAGGAAGAAGAAAGAAAGAAGAAGAGGAAGAAGAAGAAGAAGAAAAGAAGAGGAAAAAGCACCAAACCCAACAAACCAGACATTTTTTTCCACCCTCATATCTCAGTGACAGTACTCACCAGGTGATGGAGCGGTTGGTTGAAGTGACACGGGGAGCGGTGGCAGCACATCGTAGGCAGTCAGGTCAGCAAAAGAGGTGTATCACAAATGCTGCAAATCAAATGAGAGGTTATCTAATAAATTCACAAATAAACCGTCTTTCTACTAAGCTCACGCATCAAAGCGGGCACTACAGACGTTCCATTTTCCCACAGTATCACCCTCAGCCTGGAGAAATGGGGGGCAATTACAGCCCCCAGGGGAGGAAAGCGAGGAGGTGAGTAAGAGGCAACTGCTATTCTTTCATCATCGCAGCAGCACCAGTTGTGGAGAACAGCTAATAAAAGCTATTCCAGTTTTTGATACAATATTAATGGCTCGAGCTGCATTTCCAAGCAGTGCTGGCAGCTCATCGTTTAATCCAGGTATTTCACGCTCGTGCCCTCCACCACACAGTTATTTCTACCCAGCGCACACAATCAAACCAGATTCTGGAGAAGGAAAGCCCTGACAACAACATTAAGCATTAGAAAAACCTTTCTTTATATTGATACCCAACCTCTTAGACTGCAGTAAGCCAGAAGCACCCCGTGCAGGAGCCACAGAGATAAGCCTGACTGCTGTTGCAGCTGGGGATGCGGAGGACGACCTCAGCTTTGCTAAGGCATACTGAGGACAAAAGGTTTACCAGATTTTAGCAGTTGCACGCAAGATGTTTTCAAACTTCTTCAAGGGAAACAGTAGGACAGGTAATTACAAACTCATTGGACTCCACTTTGCTATATGGAAATGTCAAAAGCACTCAGCGCTTACCACGACTATTGGTGCATGCATCTGTTCCCTGGCTGCCTACTGTGTTTCATTGCCTTGATCTTCACAGCGTCAACGCACCAACTGCTGAGCGGTAGCTGGGGAAAGCTGGCGGGGCTCCGTCTCCCCGACGTTCCTCCTACGCCTGTCCGCGTGCAGCTGAGCTCTACCCAGAGCGGCAAGGGCATGGACTTACCTGAAGCCACCAAGGACAATGACCGTCTCTCAGCAAGATGTTGACCTGGGAACTTCTCGGGTGGCCAACACGGTGCTGTACTGGGCCAACGGTGCTTCCCGCGAGGAGAAGGATGCTCTTGGTGAGCTTCAAAATGCCCCACGGAACCGGCACAAGCTGGGCATCCAGCGCAACGAGGTAGCCCAAGACCAGTCTTGGCAGGTAGACGCAACGCACGAACCTTACTGTGTCCTGTAAGGCAAATAGATATTCTTAATCTTAAGTATAAAATACAGATTGTAATAGTTTGGCCTTTTTTTAAGTATGTTTTGAAATACCTGTGCTATACCCAGAGTTTTTGCCTCACCTGAAGCTGCCAACATGTTTTTATGTTCTACAAAGCAGCTGCTCTTATCTGAAGTAACAAGCACGTTACACCTTGCCTGTTTGCTGAACATCCATAAATCTACAGTGCTGCTGTTGGATACCGAAGGATGCCCTACGAACACGGCAATTTGGTTTGTGAAACACATAGGCACACCTGGGGTTTTTTTAATTTCAATTTTTTTTTCCCCTGACAGTCGCTCCTATCTATTTTCAAAGCAATGCTGGAAAAACTCCCTGCCAGGAATTCATAGCCTGACATGCGGACAGGTAAAGACACGCGTGATCTGAGCAGTACGAGACAGGTTAGATCCCCCAGACAGTGTATCGAGGGGGAAACTGAACATTATTTCAATAATGCCACTCTAACACGAGCATCACCGAGACTCCTAAAATGCATGATTTCTGAGCATCACGTTATGTACACGTGCATCCAGCAAAGCATTCGCTTGTCTGGGGTCCCTTGAATTTTAGTACAACTATGTTAACAAATAACAATTAGTTTATCATCTCTATCACATCATATAATTCCTGATGAAATTGAGAACGACACAACAGCAGAACAGCCAGAGCATCACGCAGCAAGAGCGGCCTCCTCACCGAACGCTTCACGACCGCCATCCAGCCACAGCCCCGGGTACCGGACTGTGCCGATGAACGTGCCAGTGGGAATTCAATCCACCAAAGTGCTAAGTAAGCACCGCAGCCTGACGCAGGGTAATGCTAAAAGCACACGCCCAGTTTTAAGATCAAAATTGCGGCTTCTCCAGCAGCATCGCATGATGACACGCTTAGCTGGATGGGGACAGAGCCCTGGGCAGAAAGGGAACCTGCATTTATCACAACAGATATCCCAACACCTCTGCAAGCAAGTGCTCAGCAATAAACGTTCAGCGACCAAACTCATCAGGCACCCAGCCCTCAAATCAGTGCCAACATCAGCACGGGACCCTTTCGCCAAGTTTCACCAGCGCCTGCGCCGTCTGGTGGCAAATACAGCATCGGTAGATGAACGCCCCAGCAGGCCCACCAGAAAAAACTACCCCAGCCAAAGGCGGAAAACTTTCCCCTCCTTGGCAGCACTTATCTGCATGCTTTGATTTCCCGTGAAAACTTGCAGCCTTTTTGCAGCCATGTACTCAGTTTGTAAGTTAACAGAGAGCAGGATTTACACTTGATCTGAACAGCCCTAATACAATTAACATAGCAGGCCTCCCACATCTTGACCCTCTGCTTATCTTAGGACAGATATCAGGCTTCCCTCACAGAGGCATCAGCTCTACAGACTCACTAAAACCTATCCCCAAATTGCTTCTTTTAAAAATACCTCTTACTTGGCAGGAGATACAGCCAGCAGCAGAGACACACCGTGCACATCGTTCGCGGGAGGCAGCGGGGAGGCCGGGGTGGGTGCATGCGTCTGGCTTCGGCTTTTCAATCTTGATCTGTCCCCTCTCGGGTTCCTCTTCCATCTCTTCAGGCAGCTGCAATGAAAAGCTTAATGCGGGCGCTGTTTCGAACAACGCTGCGAGGCACAGCTCACCAGGCACCCTTCTTCAGCTGGGATGGACCTTCCCTCAGCCAACATTTATTTCTCTGCTGCACCCAGCTGGCATGGACAAGGTGACAGCTAGCACGCATCCAGCATTTCACCAGATAAAATGGCCAAGTAGCGCTGTACGGCTCGCCACGAGTCTTACCGACTGCTCTGTCCTTGCCCCTCCGGGATGGTTTGCAACTGAGGTCCACGAGCACCCCCCTGCCCACGCTCCCATCAGTGGGTGATGGCTCCTCTAGTTGTGCCACGCACAAGCCGCCAGCATAGGTAGGACCCCTGCATTACTAAAACTGTTAAACTGTTCGTCACAGGCTGCTGGTATCATACGTAGCCTACCCGTGAGTTTTAGATGAGATTCGAGTTCTGCATGCTTATAGAGGATATGTAAGCATGTACTGCTTACTGTTGCTATTTAAATCACTTGAGTTAACAGGCAAGAAAAGTATTAAGTTTTATTTTTAAAATATTATAAGTTCTGGAAGAGAAAAGTGACCTAGAAAATCCATTTGTCCTCTGACCAGCAATTGCACTACGTTTGGAAACTAAGTGCACTAATTAAACCAAAACAGTAGATTTTAGTGGTGCTTAAAGTGCTCATTTCAATTCTTCTTTAGACCGTGAATCTCCAACAAGTCTCTCAGTAATAACAATAAAAAGTTTTGCATAAAGATTCCAGGTACCGAGAGTCTGCAAAGCATTTCAGCTCTTCTAGCAGCACCTTGGAGCTTCTCCTCCCTCCAGCTGCAGCAAGAGGGGACCCTAAATCACGCCTTGCATTCACCAGCCGTTCTACCGAAGGCTTTCACGGCCAGTCCCTCCAGGCTGAAAGCCCGTCCCTGACATCTGCCAGCAGCAGAGGATTTGTAGAAAGGGGAAAACTTTCATCTCCCCCTTTCAGTGGTCTTCTCACAGCCCTTAACCACTTGCTCACTGAAATCTGGAAGCACAAGGGTCTCTATTCCTCCCAAACACTTGGGCACGCGTGCGCTCTGGGTAGCTCAATCAATTCCCTAGTCTAGTTGCGCAGCAGAGAATATTTGCCATTAAAAACACCGCTCTTAGTGTTTCTGTATGCTAACAGAGAGGAAACAAAGATAAAATGCAGATAAGTATTACCTTAGCTTCTGGCTCCTGCAGTACCAGTTAGTTAAACATTAGCAACTTGCTAACGTGTGGATCAGCATCGCTTTCTGGCCAAGGTACTTCCAGGAGTAGATCACAGCCCACCAGACGTCCAGAACCATGGAAAGAGAAAAATGACCGCTGGAGTGGCACATCCGCATCGCTGCCATCTCCCTGGGGACCGACAGCAGAGACAGACCGTAAAAGCTTCACAAGGGATCAAATGTTCTTTCACAAAATAACACTACATCAGCAAGGGAACAGCATCGGTTGGGTCTGTGTGTAATAACAAGGTCCCCGGTGATTAAACCCACCCAGGCACACATCGTAACCCACCTTGGCGAGGCAGGGATTGCAACGGAGCGGGGTGTCACGGCTCCATTTCAGGGTCACCCACGTCTGGCCGTAGCGCGCTACCAGCATGGGCAGCAATGGTTTTGGGTGGACAGCGCGGGCTTTCCCGATCAATAACACATCGTCTAGTCGATGAGTTTTATTGCCTTCCAGCTTCAATGGGAAAGAGCGCTTTGGGTTACAGGCTTGTTACAGAGGATATCAATTCCACGCGCAGGCTAGCTAGGCTCTACAAACGCAATTACAGCCACAACAATCTCATTTCTTCTTTCTACTCTATTGACTCAACGAACGTTAATCATATCTCAAATATGGGGCACCTCTATCACCCAACTAGATGACAGGTAATTTTGCGTGCCCTGTTCAAAGAAACCCTCGTGCGTCAGCTTTAGGCTCAGCGTGTGATCCCGCTAAGCTTGTTAAAACACCCAGCTAAATGATCAGTAAGTATTTGCTCTTATTTGCATTTATTCAAGGAAAGAAGGAACGTCCCCACTACAGACCTGCATTTTAAGTATCAAAAACCTCAGTAAGAGAGGGATTCAGCACTACCTAGATGACACGAGGGCAAGAAAAAACAGGAAAAAAGTATCCTTAGTTGATCAAAAGGGAAAGAGATTTTTTTTTCCCTTTCTTGTCAATCAAAGTGCAGTACATAGGGTTATAACCTATGCACTAAGCTTCCCGTTAATGGCAGCTAGTCTATAACAAGTTGACCGAACGACCCTGCTTCTAGTCCCATGGGGATTATTAATAACCAGAGCACATCACCTCCACGGAGCACGTTTGAGGCTCTTACTCTGGCACAGGAGATCCACATCAGCCCCAGTTAAAGGCAACCCTCCCCACCAGAGCCTGGAGAAACCATTGCTCGTGAATGCCAGCCTGCTTTACAACCCCAAATAACAGTCCTCTGTATGGGGGTGCCAAACGTGGGAGCCCAAAATGCTGTGCTCACCTTGGTTTCTTTGCTCCTCAAGGTCCTTTTCTTGACAGCTGCCAGCAGCACGAAGCATCGGGCTCCTTCCAGCCCTGCTCCAAAAGGAGAAAATAAAATAAAAATATAAAGCGTTTGCTCTTCCAGGGACCTCCTGTGGGGCTGGGAATTGCAACTGCCTTGAGCCAGGGAGGATTTTTCTTTCCTCCCGATGCTTGCTTGAGTTTTTGGAGCTGTGCAGACCAACAGCGAAGTGTTTAGACTAAGCTGTCTTCTGCACATCTTCGGGGAGGAATACAGCAAAGGTATTAAAACATCATAATAATAATAATAATAATAATAATGCTTGTGCTCCCCTGTTCACCTAGCCCAGCCCTTAGTGAAGGACATGGCACAGACATTTTAAATGTTGATGATGAACTTTCTGATGAACTTGCCGTTCTTTCACTAATCCTGCTTAATGATGTCTTTTAAATTCGGTTTTGATCTTGATCTCCCTGTACTATTCTGCTGCAAGCCAGACGAAGGACCTAAGGGAAAAAAAAAAACCACATACCCCTGGACACCAAGTGCAAAGCAGACACTGAGAAGTGAAAGGTTCTGTTTGGAAGTGACCAGCTCCAGGGAGGGAATAAAGCTGTTGCTTGAGAAGAAAAGCCATCCCCAAACTGAGATTGCTGCACAGCCCGGCTCTCAGAGACTCACCAGGAGTATCTGTACGCCCAACCCAGGCCTGCTGGAGCCATCGTCTTGCTTCAAGCGTCCAAACCCTGCCCAGCAAACACCCCATCTCCCAGGCACGCCAAAATCCATTGCGACCAGGCTGCCTCACCTACCTAACTCGTCCTCTCAGCTTCCGATTAAAAACATGGAAGAGAGCAGCTACGCGACAGTGCTAACAGGGAAACCTCCATCCCTTCCATCCACTGCCGCCCACCCCTTTCTGCAGGCAGATTTGGCCATGTTAAGTCACATGCCATCCCATCCCTCTGACATTTCATCCATCCCCCAAACCATTTTCAAGCTGGACATTGCCTTAACCATAGCTTCAATCTCAAGGCATTCAAGAGATCCATCGAGGTGGTGCATTAAAGTACTTTATTGGTGATCACGTATACTCTGTGCACGTCAAGCTTTGTACAAAAACCCCTCCATTAACACCAGAGTGAGCGACAGCCACCAGGAGCTTTGAATGCTGGTTTGGCTCCCTTCTGCAGAAGCAGAAGCGAAAGCAATGTTAAAAAAATAGCTAAATCGGCCACACCAGCAGGACTGCACCAGCAAACCAGTTCTGCAGCTCACAGCCCGAGCTGCAGCACGGAAAATTAAAAACTCCCTCCCAGACGAGCCTGGTTTGCTCTTGCTACCGCCAAAGGGATGCACGGGAAAGGCTTCGCATCTCCTGCCACGCTCTGCCTTCGGGGTCCTGCCTCCCACTTCTGATGCTCTGCCATCAAGTGCCGGTGTAGTTTATAAACACTAATTAAAAACCTCATCTCAAGAGCTCTAAGCCACAGCGGGAAGAAGTTTCCATGCCCGCCACGGCCTCATTTGTCGTCCGAGGTGCTTTCCGGCAGCAGGGCACCACTGGAGCTCTTGTTGCCTTTGCGGATGCACATGCCGCAGTCCAGCTCCACGTCGATGTCCTCGAACTTCAGATGGCAGGACTCGTTGCAGCTGTGGGAGGGACAGTGACACCGGTCAGGTATTCCCAGGCAGCAAGAGCCATCGTTTCACCACAGCCCACTCCGAAAAGCTGCTAAGGACTATCTGCTCTGCGGTTGCACCAAGCCAATCCTTTCCAGCCAAGCCACGGACTAGTCCGTGCTTGGACACCCACTTTTCTTATCCCGTGATACACTGGCAGCTGGATTTCCCAGGGTAGCATTGAGTCTAGGTATTGCTCTTGGCCATCCCAGCTTGTGCACGGTGTCAGGACCCCCCGGGACCCCTCATCCCCACATACCAGCGAGATGCAGCAGAGTTTGCTGCCAAGACGGCGAGAGCGCCCGCGTAGTGCCAGCAGAAGCACATGGTGAGGAACGTGAAGTTGCTGCGGTCGGTCTGATCCCAGCCCGGTCCTCCCCACGGAGGGGACAGCACAAACCCAATCTGGTCACAGATGGAAGAGATGTTAGGCATCAGCACACATCCCTCCTTGCTTTTCCTCCTGTTTTTAGGCAAGCTGCTGCAGCTGACTATGGACTAGGGGCACAATAATCCCAAGTAACACCTGGACCACTGCCCTGAGCATCCCCAGGCATCCTTGTCTCCCCAGACTGACACAGGGGGGCAGTTCAGGAGGAGCGGGATGTTCTGCAGACAGGCCTTAGGGCTCACGGTGCAGCTCAGCATCCCCAGAGAAAGCTGACAAGACAAAGGCGACATGGCCAGGCTGTGCATTTCTCCTTAGACCTAAGGCTGGGTGATTATGTGAGAGGTTTCCAGGTATTTCCAGTTACTTTGAACAAATAGAGGAAGAAATTTGACCTAATAAAAAGAACAAAACCTCATGATCGTGGTTTCCTGTTCTTGTGGGGTCTAATTCCCATTTAGCATGCAGGTTTGTCCATGCTGCATATATTACACGTACATATCTCTACAACGACAGTTCTTGCACTAAGCCTAATTTCTTCCTAACATATTCCAGCCAGCCTACAAGTTTAACCCCAACAGATGTGCCGTAAAGGGCAGAGCAGCCCCCCACCGCTTGCCTTCCTGGGTACGAAGCCCACTGCCCGGAGGAGAGCGCTGGTTGCGCACTGACCTGCCAAAGCCAAGAGCCCTGGAGAAGGAAGGAGCTGGTCCTGAAGGTCTCCAGGATGATGTGGTCTCGGAGGAACACCTCTAGGAGGGCACAGAGGGCTCCAGCAAAGATAGCCATGGCCAGCAGGGAATGGAGGTGGTGGTCCAGCGCAGCATCGCTGTAGTCACGGAAACAGAAGAGCAAACCTGCCAAGATTCACACTGCATTAGAAAAGGATGCTCTGGGATTTTTTTTTTTTTTAAAAAAAAAAAAAAACATCTGAAAACTGAGACTATGCTCCAGGTCTTGCTATGCTCTGCCTGGTGGGAAGAGCCAGACAGCAAACAGCCTGCTGTCATCACCTTCGCTCTGCGAGGACCACGCAGCCCCCAGCGCCGGGGTCTGCCCTGCCCACAGAGTAGCCCCCGGAGCTGCGGGGATCCCCGTGCCCCAGCCAGGGCCATAGGGCTGTCAGAAGGAGCCAGCCTCAAAACAGCCCAGAGATTTTTGGTGACCCTCCCAGCGCTTCCCCTAACCCGTACTCCATACTCTCCCAGGCACCATGTGTGATTCACCTTCGATGAACAGGGCCATGGACAGCAAGAGCCGATCTAAGCCAAGCGGCAGCTTGAGCGGGGAGTGTGAGACGACGTCCACGATGCCGGAGAGGAGGAAGAAGAGGTACATGGTGGTGTAGTGCCAGTGGGTGAGGTCTGCCCAGCTGTGCGTCTTGGGACTGTAGAGCTGCAGGTGGGGACCAGCGGGAACAAACTGCTCGACCAATATCCCTAGGCAGAGAGCGGAAAGGTCACGCTTTTCCTTTTACACGGGGGAAAGGACAAGCTTGCAGGAAAGCTTTCTTTGCAATGGCAAAGTTGTAGTGGTATTTGCCCAGAGGAATGATAGCAAAGTCCCATCACTGTGATGCCACAAGCATGTCCCCGAGCCCTCCCACACCAGGCACAGCCGTTTCCCACTACGAAAAGCCCCAGCCTCATGGCAGAGAGTGGCTGCAGTACCAGTCGATATTGGGGCAGAGACCCATCATCATCTCTTACCTGCTAGAGCAACAAAAGCTTTGACTGCCCCTTCAAAGACTTCCACACGCTGGACCCCATAGCTTGGCTGGCTCTCGGCATTGCCTTTCCGCCTGAGATACTTCAGAGGGTATCGCACAGACCACCAGAGCCCAAAAGTGAAGAAGAAGGTGCCCCGGAGGGCACTGCCGAGGAAACTCGTTGGCATCGGGCTCGCTTGCTGGACCTGCAATGACAAACAGTGCCTGGGGACCGACTCAAATTATTCCCAAGAGAGGTGTGGGGCCGCTCACTTGCTCAGCGTCCTCAGGGAGCCGCATCCCAACAGAGCAGGTCTGCACGGCCCCATCATCAGCTCCAACAGGTAGTACCAGAGATGCGACATCACCTTGGAGAAGCTGCCACCATGTGCCACTGTATATATGTGTATACGTATAGAAGGATGCGGATGCAATCATCAGGACTTCATCGTGCCAGAGAAAAATACATTAGCGCCCAAGAGAGCGTAACAGCCACATGCTATTAGAAGAGGAACCATAACAAAGTTTTTGCTAATAAAAAGCTACACGGCAATTATTTCCTCGGAACATAAACTCCCTCCAAACTAGATAATTACCAGGGCGTGAATCCAGCCAGCGTGTTCAGCAGCTCCAGCCAGCCAAGGCTTTGCTGAGCCCTACCAGCTGCGCAACAGGAGGAGGAGGCAACCCAGGAACCATTCCCATTTCCAAAAGGAGTCTCGTGCATATTCCACACAACCTTCGTGTCGCGCATGAGCGGTGATTTGACACAAGGGAAAGAGATTTCATCTCCAGAAGGAAGAGCTTGAAGACTAAAGGCATGAAAATTGCCTTCGTGCTAAGCTGGACTAACGCCACCGAGTACCAGCAGGGATGGAGAGGAGCAGAGGTACGGCAGCGTGACCGGCTGCCATGGGCAAGGTTATATCCTGCAAAGTATTTAAGCCCATACTCAAACTGTTGAAAAAAATCCCAGAGCAGCAAGCACAGAAAGGAATAAGTAGTGATCTAAATGCTTATAGCAGTGAGCTTTTGATGTTACCTTGGGTTGGTCTTGTTTCCTCCAGCAAGACCTCTCTCCGTGCTCTCTGTATGCATCTATCACCCAAGGAGGTCCCACTCTTTCCCTCCTCACGGGCTTTCTGGTCCCTTTCTACCGCTCAGATGTGCACGGAAGAAGGCATTACTCATCCTGAAGCTACCACACCGACTTGCCCTTGCATCACAAATCACATCCTCGCTGTGTTTATAAATACCAAAGTAAATTGCAGAGGCTGGATGAACAACTCCAGCACGTTCTCCAAGTCCTCCCACACTAGAAAGTAATTAGGTACTGCAAAATAAGGGTAGGAAGTGGCGTGGCATTGCCTTAGGTGAGGGAGAGCTCTGCGAGATGTCCCCTGTCGGGTTTTGGCTGCAGAGCCGGAGTCGGTCAAACTGGCTCAGCCCTGCGTGGGCAAGCGCGGCGTTTGGGTTTAGAGACTGTCGTCATCCTTTGCATCTCCGGGACACAGGTAAGCTGGGGAAGGCTCAAAACTGTTTACTCCGTGTTAAGGTTTCCTTTCAGGAGGGAAGTTACTAAAGAACCCTTCAGGCAGATGAGAAACGCCCCACCCCAGGAGCTGGTTCAGGGATCAACGATGGCTTTCTGCTCTATTTTGGATGCCTACATTAGGGTGAGACGGCTCATGCCCCAGGAGTACCCATGACTTCCCTCACATAGCCTGGACAGCCAGTCCAGGGCACGTATCTACCTTGCACAGACATCTACATGCTGAAGGGACTAAGAATAAATGTTATTAAAGCACATTTAAGCAGGACACATTTAAGCAGGACACAATCACACGATATATAACCAAATTTTACCATTGTCCTACAGGGACTGTGACTACAGCCTGGAGCTGGAGTCAGGAGCATACCCTGATCAAGATACGTAGCAGGAGCGTTAATTTGACATGCTTAATTAGAGGAGAGGAGGAAAGCAGAGACATCCCAGTGCCGAGGCATCAGCAATGACAACTGACACATCCCACCTGCAACTCCAGAGGCTGAGCCGTGCCAGCATCCAGCTGTAACCCAGGGATTTATCACCCCACATCCACCGGGCATCCCTCCTTTCCCTTAGTTACCAGCAGCCCCCAAACCACTCTGCTTCCCTGGCATCTCCTACCCCAACCATCCCTCTCCCCAGCAGAGTAGCCCCACTCTTCTTTTTGGTGCTGGGAACCCTTTTGCTTTGTAACCTCTCAGCAGCCCAATTCAGCAAGGCTTTTGGTAGCTGTCACAAGTCCCCTTTGCTTCCCAGCACCCCGACACAGCTCTTCAGCAGCCACCACATATCCCAGGACATCTATCACTTAGCAGAGATGTCCCAAACCCACCCTTGGATCAAGCAGAAGCTTGGATATAACCCACTCAAAAAAACCCACCTTCTTTTACAAAACAGCCACTATTTTGCAGAGAAACCAGACATGTTTCCAAGCAACAGTCCTCTTGCACAGCTCACGTATTCAAGGCACAGCAAAAGAACCCCTCCACATCCACACGGCCCCTCGACCAGCTCCCCGAGCCCAAACCCCATACCTCTCACCCGCCAGCTTCCCCCAGCCCCAGCTTTTGAGTCCACTCTCACATAAAAGCTGATTAAGCTCCAAGTGAGCCGCAGCCGGGGAAGAAAGCACTGGTTGAGGAGAGGCACCCAGGTTATTTATTTTTCCTGCAAGCTAGTTTGTCTGTCAGAGGACTTGAAATATGGCTGCAGTCAGAAGTTATTACCTGAGCCGCCCTTCTCCCTCCGCAGCTTCCAGGCTGCGATGCTTTTGCTTAATAGCCGTACGGGAGCTGCCTGCTCTCCTTACGGTGCCTCGCACTGACTGCTCGCAGCCTCCCCGGGCTCGGCTCGGGAAGGACGGCATTTCTGCCCAATTTCCAGGCTCTCCCCCCGGAGCCGTCGCAGCTCCAGGTCCGTCACCATCGATGATTTTTGGCTCCGTGTGGGGACTTGTTCCCGCTGATGCAGGGAGATCGATGCTGGCGGGAGGATGCTGTCCATGTGGACGCATGGGTAGTCCCTACAAACACCCGTGGGGGCAACCATCAGCCTGGCAGGCAGCATCGTAGGACAGGCAGCATGCAGAGGGCAAGCTCAGCGCCTGGCCACGGGCATTTGGAGGGTCTTCTCTTTGTGGATCCTCCTCCAGCCTTGCTACCCAGGCACATCTCTCTTGTGCCAACAGCCCTCACCCAACAGAAGAGGCCCAAGCTCCCTCTCCTGCCAATCCTCTGCCATGATGCAGCTCCAAAACACGATAAACCCCCCAAAAAAGAGTTAAAGCTACAGATTGCTGGCAGACTGCCTCCATCCGCACTTCCACTAGCTTCACCAGTAGCCACCATCACACTAAACCTTTGCCTCGCAGAGGTGGACTCTCCCCACATCCCTTCTTCCCAAGCTGAAGCAGCCACATCCATCCCATGGCACAGCTGCTCGCTAACACGTTTCTCTCTATGGGTAGGAGAGTTTACCTGCAACTCCTGCCTGTCCTTCTCCCAGCTCCAGATGTGGCAGCAAGGAGAGGTTATTACTCAGAAGAGGCAGATAAAGGGACGAGCCTCCATGGGAGGTGGCCCTCAGACAGGATGTTTAGAGCCGAACGGCCTGCGGGCCAGTTCAAAGCGTACTGAGTCAACCGGCTTTCACAACCTAGGACATCTCCTGTCTGCTATTTAAAAAAAAAAAAGTCTCCCAGAGTTTGCCACAAAAATCAGGACGAGCAGCCAATTCCCATTCCCATGGCAACCACGTGTATTCAATTATTATGTTGGTTTTTTTGGATGACTGGGGAAGGAGCCAAGAAAAGACAAGGCTGCGGCATCGCCCGGCGTGGCCAGGCTCTGCTGGAAGGGCTCTGAAGTCTCTGACCTGGGCCACCAGGATAACCCTTTTAGGGGGGTGTCTGGCCTTACAAAAAGTGCCTGTAGACAGGAGATTTTGGGCCAGGAGCTCCCAAACCAGAGCAGAGCCCTTCTGAGATCCATCTCCCAGCCCACAGCAGCCAAGAGGAGGAGGACGATGGCCCTCTCTCCCCCAAAAGATGGGCTGGCAGGACACAGGAGCCTGTTTCCACTCCTTTTCACCTATCCAATACTCGACGCTGCCCAATGCCAAGAATCCACAGACACAAGCCACTACCGATCTGCCGCACATCACATCGCCAATGGCTGCATGCCCAGCACCTCCCTGGCTGCACAGACAAGCAATGCAAGTGCCTCAAGGCAAATAAATACCATGGGCTACCCCAGCGTCCCCATCTCCCTCCGAAGCACTGAGTTGATGGTGCAAAAACACTCGGTGCTGCTCAGGAGTGCTGCCCGAGCCTCTGACCACTAACAACCCCTCAGCGCATTCCCAACCCAGTATTTCTCCAGGTTGCAACCACACGCACATAACTCCTCCTGCAACCAAAAAAACCCAGGAGGGCTGCAGGATAAGCCATGCCCGGCCCTGCCAGGAGTCACACACGTGAGCCAGCGCCCCAGGGAAGCCCCGAGGCTGGAATAGCATGGAAGCAAACCAGCCTGCACAAGCCTCCCCAGGGTGATGGGCTGTTCTCCAGCACAGCCATAAAAGCCACCAAGCCATAGCCAGGAGCTCTTTTATACTCATTATCTCCATATCAGCAGTAGCAAGTAGGAGGAAAGAAAGAAAACAAGAAGCTGGTGGTGGTGCTGGCATGCAGCCGTGCTGCACGCCCGTCGCTGCTCACCTCCAACGGTGCTCAGGGAGCAAGACACGTGGCAGAGGACTGAGCACACATGCAAAAGGGTCCTGTAACATCAGGGAAGCCCACAGCAGCAGAGGGGCTTCCATAAACACAGGCAGCTTCAGCCAAGCTAAAGCTTCAGGAGCTTGCTACCACGTTAAGTCCAAGCACAGAGAGAAATGCAACTCCCATAGGAGCTCTTCCTTACAGACCTACCCCTAAAAATAATACAACAAAAAAAAAAATCATACCTTTCTTGCTGGAAAAAAAGCAGCAGCACTGTCAGGGAGCTCTTTGCAGCTCAGTTTTCCTTTCTGCAACCAGCCAACTCTACAAACCACTACCCCAAAATGCAGCTTAGCATGAAGCTGCTTCCCAAGCAGGACGAGCCAAGTCCTCGGAGAAAGTGGGAAAACACAAGCTGGGAGGGCAGCAGCTGGAGGGAGAGGAGGGAAACGAGGCCCAGGTGAAAGGTGTCTGCTCAGAGGCTGAAGGTGCCTTTTTCCATGGAGTTTAAAGGGCCAGCAAAGAGCAAAGCCCACAGAGAAAGGTTTCTATGAAAAGGGCAACTTGTATTAAAGTACCTGCCAGTCAGGGAAAAAAGTTGTAGGTGCATGAAATGGTTGAGGAAAGGGGGTTTCCAGCCTTTTAAACCATCCCCGTGATAAAAACGAGGACGAAACTGGGACAAGTGGTTGGGAACAAGAGCCCGATGAGGGGATGGCAAACCCCCCCCAGATCCCAGAGCGGCTCACTCGCACACCGTGCGTGCCAAAATCACTGCAGGCACAAATGAGTGCACCTCCATTACAGCTCCTTAGCTGCGAACCTCTGAGGCGTGGAGGAGTATTATGGGATTGCACCAGCGCACGCCTGCCCTCCTCTTCCTCCCAGGGAGAGACCAGGGGAGGCAGATCCCTGTCCGACCCACTCCAGCCCCTCTAATATTCTCAAGCTAAACCCCAACTGAATTTAAGTCTTTTTTTTCTTCTTTTTCCTTTTTCTCAGCTGTAACTGCAACATCCTCTCCCTCAAGGTTCATCATCAGCCTCGGTGCTAATGAAAAAATGTGATAATGTTTGCCTACTTCCTGGGGGTGGTGGGAGGCACAATCTAATTAAAGGTTTGCCAGCAGCTCGAGCACTGCAGATGGATGCTTGTTCGGGAAGTGCAAAGTATTATTATTATTATTATGATGACGAATACTAACACCGGCTTTCATAAACAGGCAACAGAGGAGGTGAAGCAGGTGGTATAAGCATAGGCAGGGCTTGTTCTGCTGCCTACACCATTGTTTCAGCCTTGCATAAACGTGGCCGTGAAGGGTGGCAGCGGTAGATCCTATCTCTGCCTGAGAAATGAGTGGCTCGTGGTCGGGCTGCGCTAGGGCTCTTGATGAAGGGCTTGCCTTTCTAGCTGGAGGAAGAGGCAGCTGCCATGATATCTGGCTGCTTTGGGGTGTGTTGCCTGGGTTCCTTCATAAGAGGAGGTTAGATATTACCGTTGGGAGGATCAGCAGCTCCTTCCTGCCTCGGATGAGCAGGTCACTTATTTCAGGAACACCGGCAGCCCCCGCGCTTGATGGACACCGTTCAACAACATCAGGCTGCAGTTACACGAGACAAAAACCACCCCTGAGACATCACCCAGGGCATTACAGTGCTTTTAAAGCCAGCTGTGGATATGGCTACGAATACAGCCCAGGTCCACTCCAGCTGCATGGCCAGTACAAAGTTTCAAGCCACTAGCTGAGAATTCAATTTATATGGTGAAAAACAGAATCCAGGCCTACTGGTTGATATTAAGGTTGTGTAAAAAGCAATACTCTGTGTAGGACTGTCCTGGTATACCTCTCACCTAAGAAATAAACGTGAGGATGGCTTGTGACTGCATCTCGCTATATGATAAACCATCTCTGGACCACTCACCGTGCATCCAACAATCTTCATGCCCTTGTTTGGGTACCTAAGGTATTTACAAAGGTGGTTTTTAGGTTAAACAAAAATCCTTAATTCTCATCCAGAACTGAACACCACCTGTATTTTCTTATTTAATCACAGGCTCTCTCTCTCCTCCTTCGCTGACCTTCATACCTCGGGAAAGAATGTGCTCCAGAGCTGGAAAACAAATTAGCGAGCGCTATACTGACAGTCCTGGGATGTTTGTAGGAGCGGGGAGTTAATGAGGCAGACAGAAACTATTCCAGCCACCGGCTGCTGCAGAGGGGAAAAGTGTTTTGTAGCCGTGTAGTGACAAGGGACAAAGAAAACCTCGTGGTGAAAGGAGATGGGGACTTGATTAAGAGCAGCAAAGAGAGCCGTGAAGAATTAAATCAAGCCTCTCCCACCTTCAAAAGCAAGGAGTGCTTTTAAAAACCAAGGTCAGCTTTAACCTGTGTGCCCTCAGATGGAAATAACCTCTGACTTTTGGGGGTAGGAAGGAGGAGGGTGGCTGCAAGGTGACTGCAACCTCAGCCAGCTTGGAGTGTGTTCCTGCACGCCCAACGCCAGCTTTGCCACCTGGTGCTGCCCTCATGTGGCTATTTAATGGGAAATAGGGATGGTTCATCCGTTTTCTAAAAGAAAATAATTCAGAGCAGACCAGAAATAATTCAGAGCACCACGCAAGGCCTTTTTGCTGTTCAATTAAGCTGATTTCTGTCCTGCAGCACTCTAGGTAATGCGGTTTGTCACCTTGAAAATCGGGTTTTCTCTGTGCGTTAGGAGGCGGCAGCCTGCAAAATGCTCTCCCCGGGTTGTGTCTCATCGTAGCAGCAAGAGGAATGCGTGCAGGTTAGAAAAACTATTCCACTTGGCAGAAAAAAAGTATCTGCAAAATGCTCAGTGTGTTCAGCAGTTACAACTCAGGAGACTTAATTGCACGGCATTTATCAGATGGATTTACGGAGATGTATTGCTCCGCTGCTTAATTCTCTTCACGCCAAGCCTGTTTGCAGCTCCTGATGTCCAGCCCTGCAAAATAAACCGGCTCAGTGGTGGAAATACAGGAAAGCTGGCATTCAGGGAAAGCTAGTTAGTCTTTATAGCACTGTTAATAAGCAATAGAATCCAGGCTGTAGCTCCCTTAGTCTGCGACAAGCTCTTTGCGCAAGGGGAAAGGGTGTTAACAGATGAGCCTTGCCTCCCCTGGGCAGACGCTGGGACCTGCCAGTAGCTGGTTTTTCGTTCGGTCACGAGCACGATCACACAAATCAGCAGCCATCCATCCCCTCCGTTACGTGGCAGTCAGAAGGCTTCAGTGCAGAGCATCCTTCCAGCCCCAGGGTTCGAGACATGAACAGTTGCAATTCAGCTTGCACTGCTGTTTATTTTTTATACGTATATTTTTTTTAATCCCCGCACTCACTACTGGCACATTTTCCTCCTATCGAGGAGGTGACATTTCCAGTCACTTCTTGCAAGCAATTAGCTGGCAAAGGCAGGCTAAAAACAAAACGTGTGCCTGCTTCATCTCGCTTTCCAAGCTGAGGGGTTTATTTTCAATGGAAAACTGGGATGTTTTATGAATCCCTGCTGCTTAGCCATGTATCTTACAGCCCTTCAGGCTTTACGGGTCTAAGGGATGGATTTGTCTAAGCTATTATTACACACTCTATAATTTATCAGACTTAAATTTAAGGATATCAGCTCAGTGAGGATTTTTAATTCACATTTATTCTCTCTTTCAGCCTTTAAGTGAACATGAAAACTATTAACAAAACCCCTCTTTAGTTCAAAGCTTTGGTAATAAAAGTGGTATTGTGCACAATTAAGCCACGATGTTGCCAATTTGACATTATCTCACATTCAGCACTCTTTTACTCTTCCTCCTTGGATGATGCCTTGGTCCGGAGGTACACAACCTCAAGCCTGGAGGTTTCCCTGACTTCAATCACGGCAGGTCAAAGCCCGAGCGCTTGGAAAAGTCAACTGGCCAAAGGATGCCATCCATCATTATGGAAACACACGTGGGAACCCACGGGACGAAGCGATCTCATCATGTTGAATTTCTGCACTTAATTTTGTTGCTAAAAATCACTGCAAACAGTGCTCATTTCAGAGATGGCGATATTTGGGTATGGACGGAGGGCAGATACCACCCAGGCGCTCAACATGCTTCCCAGCAGCAGAACGGTGGCACCCCTCTTTGCTCTTCCAAAACATAAATATTTAATTAGATTTAATTTTTTTTTTCTTCTAGAAAACAGATTCTTCACATATTTGGAGAAGGAGATTGCACCCTCTTCACTCTTCATCAGATCCATTTAAGAAGGCGGCTTGGGAGCTCGTGTCATGCTTTTGCTGCCGGACTCCGAGGCTGATGTAGGGCTCTCCGCTGCCTCTCCCGCACCTCTGGATGCAGCTGGAACACACGGGAAATCAATCACCGTTAGCAAAACCCCCAAACTGGAGTCACTCACCAGATTGCTCAGGGGAGCGAAGTGCATTTGTAATGAAGACATTATTACAAATGTCCTAAAATGCTGGGTTTGGGGTTTTTTTTATTCTGTATAAAGTCCATTTGCTTGCATAGACTGGACTATCCTTTCTGTAGCCCATGTCTCGGCAAGCCATGCAGCATCTCTTAGAGGCTCATAGGCTGTAGGAGCATCCCTGAAAGTGGGATAACGTCCCCTTCCCGCTCCCTTGGAAAAGCCATGCCAGGGGCTGGCGATGCCTTAGCGATCAGACAGTGCTGTTGTACCTCAGTGACTGTCAACCGCTTCGAAATCCTTGCAAGGGAGAGGACAAAGTGTCAGGAGGTCCTGGTAACGCTTTGATTTCTCTATTGAATTAAAGTTTGACTTCCAGCACTCGGTGCAGAGGAAAAAAATTGGCATGAGTTCCAGGAGCAGCTCTGGGGGCTCAGTTATTTGACTTCTCCGCATTTAATGCCCGTGCCTCTTGCTGACACTCTTTTGCATTCTGTGCACTTGACAAATAACCCGCACGTTTGTCGCCGTGCCCTAAAACTTGCAGCAGTCAGGGGCTGCTTATTCAGCTGTGACTTTGTACTCCAGGATCAGCTGGAGTACATCTGCATCTCACTCCAGACATCCCCATCCCTGCCTGCCCGCCCCGCTCCTGCCCAAATTCGTGCCCCAGCCGTACCAGCAAGCGAGAGTGTAGTTTATAGCCAGGATGGCCACAGCGGCTGCCCAGTGCCAGAAGAAGCACATGGTGAGGAACATGATGTTGTTGTGGTCCTTCTCATCCCACATCGGACCTCCCCATGGCTGGAACAGCACGATCCCGATCTGGATGGACCAAACAATTTATTACCTTGGGGGAAAAAAATCAATATACTCGAGCCTTCCAGCACCCCTCTCTCCATCTCAGTTATCACCACGATCCACGTGGTGACCGAGGGACTTGAGCCCTGGCCAGGACAGTGGTTTTTGCTGAGGCAGCGCTGGCCTCATTGCAGTCCAGCCTTGCAATGAGAGGCCACACAAAGCAAGTCTGCGCCTGCGGTCTCTCTTTTTCTGTACAATATCCAGACACAGTTGTCCCTCTGCATTGCAGACTCCTAGCCATCCTTTAAAAACTCCAAATTTAGTATTTTACAAGCTCAGCTCAGTTTTTAATCCCTGAATAAACTGTTGGAGTTAGCGCAGCAGACCTGGGGCTGAGAAAGAGGAGGAGAACTCACATTTCTTTTTGGCAGCCTAGTTTTGGAAGTGGTTATCTCCACTGATTTCTTTGCTTCTCCAACTACTACCCAAGCAATCAGCTGGCCGTATTTTTACTCAGCCATTTCATTGCTTGGTGGGGTTTGCATCCTTCCACTAAACCAGAGGGAGTGCTGCAGGGTGCATTAGACACATTAAGCAATTAGTACTTGGTTGTTAGATACTGTAAAATGTTGCTCGCTCACTGCGAGCGCTCGCTTTTGCTGTTCCCCCCAGAGAAGCAATAAGCCAAGACAAACAGCTATTTCAGCAGGAGCAGTCATCAGAGATGACCTGTGATAAGTAAATTTTCGTTCTGGGTTATGATCTATTTATGAAGCCAGCCTGGCAAAATTATCCTTCAGAGACGTGCGATTGATACGTGATGTACGGCTTCTTTTCCTCTTTTCCCATTGCTCTCCTACCTCGGTGCTCTGCTCCACAAGAGAAGGCAGAACTGACCTGCCAGAACCACGTTCCCTGGACGATGGTGACACCGGCTCTGAACATCTCCAGGACAATGTTGTCACGGAGGAAGACCTCCAGCATGACGCTGCAGGCCCCTGAAAAGATGGCGATGAGCAGCAGGGAGTGGATATGCTGATCCAGCATGGGACGGTGAAGGACGTGGTAATAAAAGAGACAACCTGCCAAAATACGAACCACACTTAGAGTAGCATTAGCAATACCAACCGTGACCACAGAGCCCTGGTAGAGTAAATCACCTGCCCCATTGGCAAACTGGGAGAGGTCACCACGAAAACAAGGGACTCCACATAGCAGCATCCCTCTGGGTCTCCTGGCATCCTACCGTCCTGGAGGGATGAGATGCCCAACCTTGGGGCAGGAGGATCTGAGCACCATGGGGACCAAAGATGGAGGACAACAGAAAGGTCATTTTCTTCCCGTGTCAGTGCCATCACCTCTTCAGATCACTCTCCCCTCGTAGCCAGGTTCCTGCTGTGTCTTTCTGTTGCTAAACTTCACCTTTTTCTTGGGAGCTAGAAATGATAGATTTCCTTTGTTCACACACCAAACTGTGCCTGTTGAGCTGCCCCTGCTGCTGCTTCAAAAACCACTGGGATCAGGGAAGGGAAAATAACAAGAGATGTGCCTTCATTAAGGGGTTTTCTATATAAGCAAGACCTTCATTTCCTAGCGGCTTTTCCCTATGTGATCCAAGAGGGGTCTGAAATCCTGGCTCACGACTTGCAAGACAGCCTGAAGACAAAATGATATTCATGATGTGCTGAAGCCAGAATAAGTCACTTGAATTTGCCACATGCAATGCAAGCAGATGAGGGTGACGACGCCTGCAGTGCAATTAATGGCTCTCGGGGGGGAACGCGGGGCACGCAAACTAGCTCCGTAGATGTAAGATAAATGCAGCATCCACCAGCCATTTATCATAACAAGGGAACTCAGCCTGCTGCTTTGTACCGCTGTCACCCCAGAAATCCCAAACCAGGCAAAGCCAGGACCTATTGATGCCTGCATTTCCCATCTTGCTACAGACTGCCCTTCGATAATATATCACCTCCAACGTGTCCTATCTTCAGGGGCATTCAGAGCAATATCTCAGTCTGGCAAATTTTGGTCCCTCTCTGACTCACTCTCCAACATCCCCCCCCGAATTAAGCGTCACCTTCTACCGACCTTCAACGAACACAGCCACGGACAGCATGAGGCGATCCAGACCCCGCGGCACCGCCTGGGAGATGTAGGTGAAGACGTCCACCACCCCGGAGAGGCCGTAGAAGAGGTACATGGTGGTGTGCTGCCAGTTCATCAGCTTCACCCAGTCGCGGTTCTCCCCACTGTAGATGTACAAGTGTGGACCGTCCGGGACAAACTGCTCTGCCAGCATCCCTGCACGGACACACAAGAGCATGCGTGAAGGTTTATTTGCAGTGATGGTTGATGCTACTCGTTGCTGCGAGGGGTTTCTGAAGCAAGAGCTGGTGGGTTTGTGTTAGGGAGAAAGGAC
Organism: Theristicus caerulescens; assembly: GCA_020745775.1. Taxonomy (NCBI): domain Eukaryota; kingdom Metazoa; phylum Chordata; class Aves; order Pelecaniformes; family Threskiornithidae; genus Theristicus; species Theristicus caerulescens. The sequence goes on along the minus strand of CM036575.1, from coordinate 2,323,948 downwards.
TGGATAGAAAAATCAGGCCTGCTTGTATTAATGGTAGCTCAGCTTTGGGAAAGGGTACGAGACTTGGTGTTTTCACATCAAACTCTAATAGAGATCAAGACAAGATGAACATCAAGGACTTATCCTTCCATGTCTGGACCGGTTTCTCTGGAGTAAGGGCTCCAGTACAGTCATCACTACAGGCTGGGAAGTTACCAGCATAGCTAGTAAAATATAACCCTTACCTATTACAGCAAAGATGATTTTGATTCCCCCTTCGATGGCATCCACACGCTGGAAACAATAAATCCTGTGGGATTTCTTATTTACTTTCTGGCTGAGATACTGCAGCGGGTATTTCACAGACCACCAGAGCCCAAAGAGCAGGAAGAAACTGCCTGGAAGCGCGTGACCCTTGAAGTTCGCCATCCTGACAACCTCCTTTGACTACAAGGCAAAGAAAAACAATGTCGTTATACAACTTACACCAGTTATTTGATATAACGCTGGAAAAAATGGGATTTCCCTTTCAGGGAGGACTGGAAAAGGCTTGACCAGGCACATGGGAATAGGAAGGAGCACTGAGGAACCAAGGGTGAGAGGTGGGGACATCAGGGACATCTCTGAGGTCCTTGCCCCAAGATTAGGAAATACCCGAAAAAGCCAGAGCCCAGACTAGCTTAGCAGAGGCCCCATATCTGCTGCAATCTCTGATATATCCCAGCCTGAACTTTGCATCCCCCAGGATCCCTCCCAGCAGTAGCTCCTGCTTTTCCTACCCTTCTGCAGGTACAAGCGGGAGCATCCGCTGAAGGCCAGGGCACGGTGGGCTTTTCGGGACCAAGCAGGAGAGAAAACACCCAGGGAAAACAGTAAGGTCTAGGGGTAAACATCAGTGGGTTTCTTTAGCTCCTTGAAGAGGCGCAGAAGTGGTATGCTATGTCCAAAAATTTTTTAAATTCCTGGAATTTTTTCAGCCCATGGAGGGGGAAGAAAAACCACCCCACATCTATTTCACAAAGCCAAGGCGTTTTCCTAAAAATATAGCTTCAAAAATATCCCAAAGGCTGCTGGAAACAAAACATTTTGGTTCTGGGCAAAGAAACCAACTCGCTCCCTGCATCACCCCCTCCTCCCACCCCTTCTTCTCTCTCCAGAGCATCACTAAGCCGGGATTTGCACCACGCAGAGCCCGGGGATCCCAGCCGAGCTGCTCGAGCCTCCGCGCCCCTTCGTGCCGGAGCTCACGCGTGCACGGTTCATAGGAGAGCCGGGGGACCTGTTTCCTAGGAGAATTACAGCAATTAAAAGCCAGCCGGCTCCTGTTTGCCATTTGCTGGTTTGCTTAATTAGGTGGAGAAACGATTAGCTCTTTCATGTGGGCTCGAGCATATGTTCGGGGGCCTGCCTTGGCGCAATTGCAGGTCAGTTGTGTCAGGCTGGTCAATTAGGATTTTTTTAATTGATAGCAAAGGCTGTGCTGCCAGCACCCAGGACTTCCTTCTCTGTTTAGTAAAGCTCCTCTCCATGCTAAGCTGTGCTTAAGGCTGGGCAGAAACCAGCTCTCTCATGGCGTGGATGCCATCCATCCAGGTAGCAAGGGGCTGCGGAGTTTGGTGCTGGATCTGACCTCCCCATCGCAGACGCCCACGAACCGGTTATCCTTAAACCACCCTCCCCGGCTGCGTTTTGACCTTCAGTCCCCACTCACTGGAAATATAAACCAAAAAATGCTCTTATTCTGCTGCTGCCAAAGGATAATTTGGGTATGAGGTTGAACACGGCTTGCTGCTGCCAGCCTTTGAGAGGGGAGAGCAGTTGCTTTGGCTTTATTAATATCTGATTTCAGGTCAGTTTGTCCCAGGGACGCCTTGTTTCGCCCCATGAAGTCCATGCCCCTGGAGCTCGGCTGTGTGCAGATACCATCTCCCAGAGGCGGCTGTCCCCGGGCAGCAAAATCCACCGAGTTAGATCAGAGCTGCTAAAGCCCTGTAGCTGACCTGCCCGATTTGAACTGGTTTAACCAAACCAGCTAATCCAACACCTCGAGGTAAGCAAACATTGCCTCCTCCAGCAAACACCTCCCAGGTGCATGCAGCTACATGCAGCAGCAGACACGGCTTATGTCCTTGCAGCCTGGCCCCGCAGTCCTGCCTTCACCAAATACCTATGAGCTATGGTGGTGGGTTTCATGCAAACAAATTTAGGGGGGGATTTAATCCGAGGGTGGAAAAGCTGTGCATGGAAATATTCTTTTCTTCCGTACTGGCTAGCAGCTTTGCAGGCAGCTGTTAGCAGCACTGTAAGGCTCTGCCTTATTTCATGACTTAAAAGGAGAGATTTATTGACAGTGGGTGCATTGGGTAATTAAACACAAAATCAAAGCAAGGCGCCGTTTAGCAGCGATGCTAGCACAGCCCGGTGGGTTAATACAATAGCCTCTTTAGTCCTTTGAAAGAGACAGCCGGGGAATCAGAGCATCCACCTGTGTCCCTGTGATTGAGGGAGCAGCATACGTGAGCCAGGGAGATGGCTGAAAAATCTGTGTTTTCTGGGTGAGCGGGGAATCCCATCACTTACATGCAATGCTATAAAATCAGGATAATGACCGAAAGCAGAACTAAACCGATCCCAGAATACCACAAGAAGTACTGCAGCCGTATCATGCCATATTAATGCTATAATTATAACACTACCACAGCAATATATAGTCAAATATATAACTCCATGACCTAGCTCCAGCAGTTACATTTTAAAGGCAGATATTTAATGGGTCCTGATGGCTTCCCACATGAGATCAATGCAGTCAAAACAGGATGACCTAAAGGATACACTGATCAATCACAGCGGGGAAACTTAAAGGTCATTTAAATGGAGCACGCACAACCTGGCTGGCCAGCACGTCCCCCTTGCAGTGCTTACGTGAGACGGGGCGAGCTCGGCAGGGCGATGGGGGCTGTTTCAGGGTTGCTGCCGTCTGTACCAGCCCGATTGCTCACTAGCAGGAAGCAGGGAGGCTTATCTGGGACGCGTGACCAGCAAAAATATTTCTTCTGCTTCTCTTCCTCCTCTGAAAACACGCAAAAGGTGAGCGCAGGGGGAAAAGAAAAAAAACCAATTATGTTTCCAACTGTGAGCACCCTGAGCAAACAGCTCTCGTTTATCCCTACGGCTCCAAATGCAGCGAGACTTTGCCTGCAATCAGCCACATCAGGGAAAAGAAAAAGCTGAAGGTCCAGCTGATGCTGGGGTTGGTAGCAACAACCACCATTACAGGGCATCCCAGCAGAGTGTGACTTTGCCCCATTCCCTCGTCATCTAACCTGTGCGTTCGATAACGCACCCGCGTCCCTGTTGGCTTGTAATTAATGCACTTTGCCCCCTGTTTATTACAAAGCTGTGCACTGCGCCGGCTTAATGATTCACTGTTTCATCTGCTCTTATCACCTCCCAAAGGAGCTGGTTTCTTCTTGGTTTATAGCTAATGCACCCAATGACCCAGCGAAGCGTCCGGAGCAGCAGGGAGGATGGCGAGGAGCCTGAGTAAGCTTTCGCCTCCTCCTCTCGCCCTACTGTGGTAGCCACAGATAGTCTCTTTTCAGCCAAACCCTGGGCCCTTTGAGTTTTCCAAAGGTCTCGTTCACTTTACTGAGTTTTTTTTTCTAAAGGTTTTATTAGCGCATCGATAATGTCTCGGTCAGGCCATCACTTCCATTTTCCCCAGCTTGGAAATTACAGTCTAAAGTTCGCCACTGGCAACAGCTCCCAGCCATCACCCCTGCGATTAACTTTGCCCTTTGACCTCTGCAAATCAGGCAGTTCAGACACACCAGAGCTGGTCTGCTCGCCGTGGGACCTGCTGCCTGGCTCTCGGAGCGTCTGCGGGTGACAGGGACGGTCCCCGGGGAAAGGCTGACTCAGTGAAGAAGAGAAATGTCTTGGCTTGCAAAAAAAAAAAAAAAAGGCTGAGCTCAGGCTGAGCTGAGGAATGCCACTGGGGTGCATATCTGGAAATAAAGAAGCTATTTCCAACCTCCTTGAGGTGGTTTGGGTCTCCTCGTGCTGAATCTGAGACTGCGGGAGAGCATCACACCCAGACCGACAGACTGACAGCAGCTGAGGTGCTTCGGCCAAACCCGCGTCCTCCATCAGCCCATTTCCTACCCCGTACGCCCAACACAACCAACCCCCCAGCCCAAACACTCCACCGGTGATTCAACAAGGCTGGGAGGGAAGGCAGTGGTCCAGCAATGGGGTGACTGGAGGAGAAGACATGGAAGCGAGATAACTGCGCCTCTGTGGACAGAAAGATGGCAGAGGAGACACCCAAGAGATGTCAGCAGAGGCATCATCTACAAGTACAAGCTCTCCTGTTGCCCGCTGCCTGCCTGCGCTGCCTCACTCCATTACCAGCACTGTCTTATTTGTCTGCAGAGGCACTTCTAATCATAGCAGCACTTCCATTAACTCCCCTAGGAGTTGGATCCCTAATGCATTAATGTCAGACTAAAACCCCACTCTGAACCATTTCATCCCATTATCGTCGGTTTTTCTTCTATCCCTGCCTCCATCTGCACCGGGGAGCGTTAACGGTGACACCGAGCAATCATGTTATTGTTACTAATACTCGCGAGCCCAGCCACATCTGTAAAACCAGGAAAGCAACTTTTCTGCCTCTAAAGGATCCTTAGGGGTTTTATTCTTACGTTGAAAATTATCATCATCATTGGAACCTATTAGCCTCAATTGCTGGGGAGTATCTGAAGGGCCATCAGGTACTGCAGGAGCTTGTACAGTGGCTGCTGATAGACACATGAGATAGAGCGAGCTAATCCTAAAAAAAAGGCCCACTGCGATGGGAAAATTCAGCATGGAAGTTCAAATTGGGATGAAAGCTTCAAATTCGGGATGCTGGACCTGAGGTCTATTTGATAGACACAATGGACCCACCTGAAAAGAGACACAGGGGGAGAGAGAGACTGAAAAACTGGTGACGGAGAGGTTATATTGCTCTCTGCCTGCCTCCACTCTTCCTTACGCTGCCTCTTTTTGCCTTCTGTTTTACAGGTCCCTGCTCTGGGCTCTCCATCCCGACCCCTGCGCTGAGCCCTGCCACCAGGGAAGCAGCAAGAAGCAGCTCTGAGTTATAGCCCAGCGGAGAAAGCTGAGAAATAAAACAAATTAGCCAAAGCCATCTTAATTACAGGGGCTCGGAGCGGGCGCTTCATCATCCTTTTGCTTCTCTTTACGACCTGCATTTGTTTATTTGTGGTTTTAAGGCAATGAGGTCTGACTTCAAAAATGATCTGTTTTGGGAAATGCACGTTACCATCTTAAAAGCCATTTTTCTTCGCCTCTGCGTGATGCCTAAGAGATTAAAGTGCTTTCTAAAGGTGGTGGTTGCCACGGGACTCGGTGAGCCAAGCTCTGTGCACCGCACTGCCTCTCCAGCTCCGCGACGTGCGATGATGGAAACCCCTGACTCCACAACCCCTACTACCTCACAAGGACCGGCAGAAAACGGTGACTCAAACCCAGCACTACCGCCACCAGCAATGCCACAAAAATCGCTATTTTCCAAAGACGTGATGATTGCACATCCTAAAATTGTCCCGATTGCCCCTCAATGCAACACGGGCTAAGTGCTCCTCCCACCTGCCTTTGACATTCCTCAAAGAAAACCGTCCAAGACAAGCTACTAAAGAAATCATTTCCATTGCAAAATATCCCAGACAAATCTAGTTATTCACCTTAAACACATCCACCTAAGCTTGTTGAGCAATGCAAACGCACCTCGATTTATTAAATAGCTGTGGCTGCCTGACACAAACCTCTACAAATGCCCTGTGCCTTGGCGATCGCACCCTGTGCTGCAAAAGTGAGATGTTATTAGTTTTTTAACGACAAGCTGGTAGGAAGAAGGAGGAAACCCTTCCCCAGCAGTCCCCAGCTAAGGGAGGCACACCATCCTCGAGCACGGCAGTCCCCTGGGCTCTGGTTTTCCTCCTAATCTTCACATTTTTAGGCACTAAAAGAGACTTTTCTGGGTAATTCTGCAGGGAGAGGAGGGTGGGGAGAGGGTTTCTGGTTCGGTGCACGCAGCAGCGATTTCGGGCTCGCTGTTAGACAGAGATTTTGCATTTAATTTGGCTGGGAGTGGAGCAGGGAGCCAGTGAGTGCTTCCCACAGGCAGCCCCGCAAGGGGCTCAGGGGGTTTGGGGGGGACCGCTTGCCCCCAGGCTGCCCCACTCTCTCCTCTGCCTGCTTTGGGGCCCCACATATCGTGTTTATTTTTCAACTTCCTCCTTGGACAATGTTGCTGCCCGTTTGCCAGGCTGCCCCATGGCGTCCCACCGCCGCAGCCCAGCCTGGCAGGGGCAGCAGCAAACCCTCCCCTGCCCCATCGCGCCGGGACCCCGGGCCGGTGGGACACCCCGGTGGGTCGAGGAGGGCAGAGCCCACCCCCCCCCGTGTCCCCCCACTTTGCTTTCCCAAGAGGAGGGTATCCAAACTCGCCACCCTGACCCCTCTCCTCCCTCCCTATGGGGCTGGTTTGGATGCCAAATTTAGGGGTCCCCCCATCCCTACCCACCCAAAGGGCGGGCAGGTGGGGTCCCTTCCCCTCCCAGCTATGGGGGGTGAGTCCCACAGCTCGGGGGGACTTTCCACCCTCCTGCCCAGCCCCTTCCCGACACGAAGCCCCCTCCTCACGCCAGCCCCGGCCAACGGAGCCTTACCTGTCCCGGTGATCCCGCTGCCGCACCTGCGCCCAGGTGAGCCGTGCTCCTCCCCTGCCTGCGGCACCTGCCTCCTCCCTGCCAGCCCCAGGTGCTCCCAGCCTCCCCAAAACCCCGCCGGGGAGGAGAGATGACCCAGGACACATAAAAAAAACCCCACCCCTGGGCACACCAGGTCCTTTAATTTGCAGTTTTCCCCCCCAAAACTCATCTGTGACTTCTTGACTTGAAAAACTGGCTGTCTCAAGGCTTTCCCCCCAAATCTTCATTTTATATAATCATTACAATGATTAAATTCCTTCCTATCGGACTCCCCCATCACCCACCTCATGCGGGGACGGGGGGGCTGCCTGGGGCATTACCCCCACCCCAGGTCCCCGCACCCCTCGGCGCAGCCCCGGCCATGCAACACTGCAGAACGGATTAATTTCTTTGAAGCACTTCATTTTCTGTGCTTCCCAGGTCGTGATGGATGCTCCTCCGGGGATCCCCGCTCATAACCCATATTTCAGCTCCGAACGCAATTTTCTGACCAGGCCTCCTATAAAATGTAGTTTATTCTTAATAATACTTTCCACTTTCATCTCCAGCCCTGCAAGTGCTTTACAAATGTTAAATAATTAACCCCCACGACGCCCTTGGGAGAGAGGTAAGCATTATTATCGCTATTTGTAAGAGAAGCACTGACAGAGCCTTCTGTGCAATAGCCCTGGGTTTAACTCACTTTTATAGAGCAGCGCAGGTACTTACATCACGGGATGTAAATACACCTGCCGCAGGGAATTTGTAGTAAGAAAGCTGAATTTTAATGTTTTAAATATATTCACCCTGTTTTATAAATGACTTCATGGTTAGAAGCGCTGTCTGGTAATCCCCTGTCTTCTTTCTTTATTAGTATTTTGATTTATTAAAATCAAATCTATTCCCTCACCCTGTCCTGCAATGTTGTTTAAACAGGTGACTTGTAAAAATAATTATCCATTAATTCATCCTTTCTCACCGCTCGGAGAGGTGGGCGCTGCTGGAAGGGAGGAAGCATCCCGCAGGCATCCTCTCGCCACTGATTTTATCGGCGGTGGGGTTGGATGCCCAAACCGTGTGTGTTTTTTCAGGTGAGGCGATTCAGATTTTCCAGAGGCAAAAGCCAAGCTGCAGGCATTTCTTTTCTCTAGTCAGGCAGCTCCTCCATTAAATTGTTTCATGAATGTCCTAGGAGCCTGCTGCCATTTTAACGCGTGTCCTGCCAGCCCTGGAATAAATCAGAATAAATCGGGGTGCTGCAGGCACATGGGATGCTTTACCCCAGAAAAACCCTACACCTGGAACTAAGGCTGAGAAATAAATGGGAGGAAAACAAGTGGTGAGATGGAGGGCCTGGAAACATGAAGAATTATTTACCTGGGGAGTTGCTGCCTCTCTGTGCAAGCGCATGAAAAAAAATACAGGGGATGTCCAAAAATGCAAATGAGACACCAAAAATGCCGTGCAAAAATCTTGCTCATTAGTGATGAAGTTGCTCGACCTGGTACATAAATCCCATAGCTCCTCTCATCTTGAAAGGCTGAGTTTCGCTAAAAACTAAACCTTTCGCTAAACCTGCTTCTGAAATGGAAATTCGCCCCTACCGAACGCTCTGCTGCGTCACGCTGGTGTTTCTTTGCTACCAGGAAATGTGCACCGTCAAATATTTGCAGAACAAAATCACGGGGTGTGTGTGGGGGTGGATCTTACTATAAGGAAACAAATAACTTCTCCATGTGTATTCATGGTAGTAAAGACCATCCCTGAGCTGGAGGTTAAACAGAATCCGACCTCAGCAAGACTTCTCATTTCCACGTGGTCCGGAGCAACCACTTCCCAACAAAACACATCAAAAAAAAAGAGTCATCCCTAATTTATAACTATATTTTCACTGGGGCTCAGCCACCTCTTAAAACCCTCATAGTTCCCTAAACAGCCTTGAAATCACACGTAAAGACTATAACTCATCTGACATACTGACAGATTTTGGCCTCTCGCTAGCCACGGGCACTGGGCTACCACTGGAGGTGGGAGCCCTGGTCACCACGTTGCACCAGCCAAAAAAAATCCAGGGCTCAAGTCCTGATTAGCAGCTTTTCCAAAGCTTGTTGCCTTCGCGTGAAATCAGTCCTGGAAAAAAATCACAATTCCTTTTCTAGGTATTTTTGAGGCGTCGGGAATCTGTTTGTGTCCTGCTCATCTCTCATTTTCCACCTCCTTATGTCTATTTTCTCCCTGCCTGCATCCCACGCAGAATTGCAGCCCCTAAGCATATCCTTAGGATCCCTGACAGCAAACAGCAGCCTCTTTACACCGACACGCAAATCTGCAGGGAGTGGCCGGGAAAGCAGGGTTCGCTGGTGTCAGAAACATCTCAGGATGCCCTCTGGGAAGATGATATGCTCCTTGGCACCTGCAGTCTCCAAGGATGCAGTGTTAGATACAGGCTGGAGCATGCGGTAGGAAGAGGAGGGAGAGATGTATAAATTTGCTTGGGAAGAGCTCAGAATTAATTGCTCGGAGAAATGGGGGAAATGATGGAGTGCAGAGCCAGGAAATGCGTTCCCTCGTTTTCGTGTGCTGGCAGAGGGGACGGGTGAAAGAGTCGTCTGCCGCGTAGACACGCATCCGGAGAGATGAGCTGCCCAGGTTGCCTGCAATTTTAGGATGCAGGAAAATTGGAAAGCAAGCTGGAGAGCTGCCCGGCACACTTGCCCAGACACAGATATTTATGTGGTCCCTCACTGGGATATCGATGTGTTTTCCAACCGAGATAATTAAACCTTGTTTTCCTTTCGCCCCTCCTGCGCCCATGCACTGGCGCATATGAAACCTGCCTAAATGAGCGGGTGCTGTGCAACGTAGCACCCGCCGCGGGCAATACAGCGGCGGGAAAATGGTGGCATACCTTCATCCTCCCATTTTTCTATGTGCCACCTCCTACAGATGGACCAGCGAGCAGCTCTGCCCCGTCAGCTCTGCACCCAGGGAAGTATCCCTTCAAAGCATCCGCCCAGCTCGGCGATGTTCGTCAGCTGAGCACTTACCCATCGCACGCAACCCGGATTTGCAGTGATGCTGTAGGACCTTGCAAGAGGGGAAGGGGCAGAGACCTGCAGCTGCCTCCGAACTACCATGGGCACAATTTACTCCTCACCGTGGGCAGCTTTAGACCTCACGGAGGGTGCGATGGGGAGTGCAAAGAGCCCCGGGGAGGTGCAAACTGGGAATTAGTAAAGGAGATGGCGAGGGTCTCTGTTGAACTCTGCTCGAAACGTGACCTAATTCTTGCAAACGCCCTGTTCCCTTGCAAAGACATCTAGGAAGGATTTTGCCAGATGGCAAAAGGAGAAGATGAATAAATCCGATATGGCACATCTGCAGCTGCGGAGAGAGAACAGCATCCGTGCACGGCCGGACTGAAAAGGGATCGCTTTGGGGCAGAGCTTGGCAAAGAAAGCAGACACAAGCAAAGAAAAAACCCAAAGGTTTCTATTACAGCCCCGCCGTGAACAGATCTGAGACCCCGGCTGGGTAAAAAGAGGCGAGAGGGACTGGAATTGAATAAAAGCAGGGAGAGCTCAGCCACGATGTGATTCAAACTGCATCAGTCCCAGCTGGATGCCAGCACTGCAGCGTGCTTGGACAAGGCAAAAGCGTTAATAAGGGACAGAAGATCATTAAAAAGAAAATTGTGTAGCCAGATAAAAGAAATGTAAGAGAAAGCGAAGGCAGAAAGCAAGAAAACAGTGAAAGGCAACAGAAAGGGGGACACAGGGAGAGGCGGTGAAGGCTAAAGGTTAAAGCAATTGCACCCAAAAGGGAGCACAAAGTGAGTGAAACTCCATGGGAAATTTTAACAGGGACAAGCAGGGTGAAAAAATAACTCACGGCTGATGCAGAGCAAAAAAAGCAGGCAGGCAACAAAATGCTCGATGAAACCACCTCCGTCCCCGCATCGGAGAGGGGGTGACACCCGCGCGCCCCGGCCGGGAGAGGTACAGGCAGCCGGCGGGGAGCTGGGCAGCCCCTGCCCGCGGGGGCTGTGCCGTTCATATTGCCCCCCTGGCAGCCAGGCAAAATTAAATCTTCAGATCCCGGGAGCTGCCCTTTTTTATTTCTGCAGTGGTCATTCTTTGCACAACTGCAGCGCTTCTCAGCTAAATAAATTGCCATTTTTTTCCCAGGCCCTTTTAAAGGGAGCTGGTGCAGGCAGAGAAAAGGCACAAAAAACCCCAAAAAACCCAACAAACCCCAACACTTTGCAGAGGTTTGATTTTTGGTGGTTTTTTTCCCCTCTCCTTCAAGCTGCCATTCAGCAGTGAGTGGAGCAAGGGCACATCTCGGTGGCAGAGGGAGGAATGTCACCTCCCCAGCCCCGCGGCTGGGCTCGCCCTTGCTCTTCATCCCCATGTCACCTATTAAAGCCAGTGGCGTTTATTTGGGGATTCGTTGATCTTCAACACCTGGAGCTGGAAAAACCGTCTCTGACTGATGGTGAGGTTACTGGGGACATGAAGCTGCGAGGGACGGGCAGGAGCAGACGTGGTGGGTAGTTTCATCTGAAAAGACAGAGGGAAAATGAGTTTGTCATCTTGACATGTTAACACTGAGCTCTTCCCTTTTTAATTTAGGTTTGAGAAATGTCATTGTTAATGCTGATATTTACTTTTTCTTATTATTTATTATATCTATCATCAGTTTTTCCCCACAGTTACCCTCCTCTCCAGCACTCCAGCTCCAATTCTCTTTCCTGAGCAAATATTTACAATTTCTGCTGATATTCAGCATCCCGATCAATCCTAAAAGTTGCGTTTCACCAAAATCCTGGGGACAAGAGCAAATTAAAAACCTGATACTTATTGACCTTTAGCAACAGAAATACAGCCCCGATGTGCTACAAACCAGCACCTCCCCAAGCTCTGCAGAAGTGACCTTGGATGGCAAAGCATTTCAGCCTGCCGTGTAAATCCATGCCCATGAAGGAGGATGCTTTGGGAGGGCTGCGGGAAGCGGGTGCTGCGTTTTTGGGGAGCAGCCTTCACACCTGAGAGCTTGCACAAGGGAATTGTGTAGTTAAATGGGAGAAGAGAGGCAGCAATTAGGGAGAATCCTTCTGGATGCAGGGACAAGGGCTGCAGGATGCTGCTGCTGTGCTCGTCTTGGGGACCAGCCGCCACGCGGCGTGGCCAGACATGTCTCTGGTGTGCCCAGACATGTCTCTGGTGTGCCCAGACATGTCTCTGGTGTGCCCAGACATGTCTCTGGTGTGCCCAGACATGTCTCTGGTGTGCCCAGACATGTCTCTGGTGTGCCCAGACATGTCTCTGGTGTGCAGAAATGAACCCCAGAAAAAAATTTGGGAACACTAGGTGGTGCTGAGGGCTCACAGAAAGGCTCCCGCGCCACCGCCAAGGGATGCTCAGGGGTGCGAGGGTGCAGGCCTGGGGGACCAGGGGCTGCATCCCCATTTTGGGGTTGGCTTTCCACTAGTGGAGTCCAGCTCCCAGCCAGCCCCATGCTCCTTGTGTCACTTGTCACAGCCTGCTAAAGGCACTTTGCAGCAGCTGGGCTGCGGCACTGGTTTTAGGAAGACCAGCTCTAACCTGGTCCTTTCCCCTCCTTTTCTAGGGTTGTACTGGACATCACATCCCTATTTTACCAATGGGGAAACTGAGGCACAAGGCCAGGCATTAGCCGGGGCAGTTTCCATCCCCACCCACTGTCCCAACCCACCTAGCAGCATCGCTTTTCCAGCGAGGAGGTAGCATTGCCTTTGGGTGAGCCCTAAAACAAATACCAAGGGGTTCAAACCATCCTTAAAAAACTGAGGATTGCAGCAAAGTGCCTGTTTTCAGCCACCGATCTCTTTGGTGCTGCAGCTTTTGCATGCGTACACGAGTTTTCCAGCACCCTTAGCCACCCTTCTGAGAAACGAGGGGGCTGCTAATTAGGGTGAAACCCACTCAGGGCTGCCCCCCCTTCTCCCCCAGCCCCTTTCGCCCACCACCTCCCATTCCTCCCCGCCGCCCGCGGGCTCCGGTTACGCCGCGGGTCCGTAAACAGCGTCTAAAATAATTGCGCAGTTGTCACCGTTGGGCAGGGAAAGGGAGGGGGGACTATTTTAAAATGCCTGGCTTAGCCCAAAGGGCCGAGGGGATTGTGGCACGGCCCAGCTGTCCCCGCCGAGCGCAGGCGGGTGCTTCAAAGTACCAGGCGGGATGCCTCAGCGCCAGCCTGTCCTCGCCGTTTCGGCTGGGGAAGGGAGCCAGGCTGGCCGGGGACGAGCTAATGGTGTTTTGACGTGTTGTTTCAAAAGCAATTGCTGAGGCTTGGGAGATGCGGGGAGCAGCTGGAAGGGACCTGGGGGTGATGGAGGGAGGATGGGGGGGATAAGAGTGAGGTTGGGAGAGGGATGCAGCCATGGGGAGGCTGCACATCCTATTCGACTTTAGAAATAGGGGGAAAACCCCAAAGCAGAGGGATGCTGCAGGCCCCGGACAGGGGGCACAGAGACACGAGCCCAAAGAGAATCGCATCTCACTGTAGCTTTTCTCCTTGTCCTGTACCACTTCTGACAGCAACGCAGCCCGTATCTCCTCTCACCAGGGCAAAACTCAGAGTCTGGAAGAAAAGGGAAACCCATCTCCTAATCCCACGGGACTACCAAGCTTTGACCATGCCTTGGTCATCAAGACAGGGCTTCTCTGTAGCTCCAGGCCAAAAGACAATAATTTTTATGCTGCCTATATTGTAAGAGCTGGTGATTAAAGTGTTATCGGTGCTTGTCAGCCCAAAGCAAAACCCAACCAGTCATTCCCTTTGGTTAGCGTGAGGCTGGATGGCCAGGAGAAGACAAGGATGCTGTCTTCATCTTGGCCTCTTGCTCGTACTCTTTCTCTGCCTGCAAGCGAGCAGGATTGCCCACCCTCCTGATGGTCACCTATTGCTAAGCCTGGTGAAACGGGGATGCTCAGCTGGGGTGACTCTTCCAGGCTCTCCACTTTATTTTGCATCATTTCTCTGCAAGCCACACTGCCTGCAAGCTTCCCACATTTAGATTTCCAGGGATTGTGTATCCATCCCGGTGACCTTCCTGTCCCCTATACAGTCCTGCTGCCTTGGCCATCGGGGTGAATTTACCCCCTGGGTCAACCACCCCAGGAGATCAACAGCCTGATAAATAATAGACTCGTTTGTCCGTATGCTTCTTGTTCCTCCAAATAACCCTTCCTTCCCTTTCCCAGAAATACTGGGCACTAGCTGGCCACAAACTTTGATTTTTGGGGAAAAAAACCCCATAATTAGCATGCTGATCAATTGGGCATTGTCACTTTTCATGGTGCTCATTCATCGCTCGCCTCTTGCTTGCGCAAGGCAGGGGTTACGCATAAGGACCGAGGCTGTTCCTCCACCGCCACATGAATTAACGAAAGCGTGATTAAGGAAAGTGGTATTTCATCGCACCCACTCTTGCAGTGCAGACGCCCATCCATCTCACACCTCGGCTCTGTCAGATATACCTACCCAGCTGGGCCAAGCCATGCACGGGCAGACATGCAGGATGCTTTCAGCCTTGCACCCAGTAGGAATGACTTCCCGAAAGCCATTTCTCCCCCTTCCATGAATAATCAACTATTTAAGGTCTCATGTAAAGACCGTCAAGGGTTTTCCCGCATGTCCTGTACAACAGGCATATCCGGATAACGATGGTATGTTATCCTGACCTTGTGGTTAAATGGGGGGAGGTTTGGGAAACCAAAACAGGGCTTTACCTGAAGCCAGGACAAACCATTTAGGAACTGCATGCCTGTCTTGGAGAGGCCGAAGGCTCGGACCCCTCGCAAGGTGAACCCAGAGCAATTCCCAGCGCCAGGCAAGAGCTGTCTTTCAGCAGCTGCGAGCCATTTATTAGATGGGTTTGAAGGCTTCTGCAAAAGCCGAGCCTGGGGGACGGAGGCGGAGGGGGCAGACAAATGTGGAAAAAAAAAAAATTGTGTTAATTACCGGTCCATTTGTATGACGTGAAGCTGCCCTGGTCCGTCATCTCGTCCCCCTGAGCCGTGGTTTGTCAGGTCTTAGGCTTTCATGCAGGGGTCCCAGGGGGACCCGTGTTTCTCCACATTGCCATAGGGACGGCAGCTGCAGCTGACTTCTCCTGTTAGAAGGGACCGCCGGCGCTCCAGAAACCATTTCAGGAGCATTTGTCGCAACAGCTTCTGCTAATCTCTCTTTCATTTGTAATTATTTTCTCGCCCAGGCACTCCGACACCGGAGCCGCCCTCCCAGCCCGCCCCTGCAGCCGCACGGGAGCATCGTCGGCCGCGCTTGGGGATGTTGTGGTGAGATAAAAAAGGATGCGGAGGCGGAGACGGTCTTGCGAGGAGGATGGTGAGCTTCAAACAGGCTGGGGCTCCTCCGAAGGCGATTGAAGTGGGCCGAGGGATGGAGCCGGCAGCCTTTGAGGCAGCCCGCGCCATCTCGGCCAAGAATAATTGAACAAATAGTTTATCTGGTGAACCAACAGCTGTAGGGAACAGGCGATTTCCAGAGGATTAGGGGAGAGCTGTGAAAGGGAGCTCCCACGGGAAGCCTAAAACCCTCATCTTGAATTCAACCGGCCAAGAACACATGTTGGAGCCTTTGACTTACTTTTTAAGCAACTTTTTCTCCCCTCACCCCCTTTTTTCCAAACTGCTCCACAAACCAAAAAGTTTTAGCTGTTGAAGCACAAGGCAGGAAAATAGGGTCCATGGGAGAGAGAGGAATTATTTAGTGGCAGTTGATTTCTAAATGGGGTTTTCCTATTTTATTTTGATCTAATCCTGGCAGTATTATTGTAACTTTTTCCCCAGCGTTTCCTTTATTGGGTTTTATGTGCCTAGCAGTCACCAGCAAGGCAAGGAAGCAAGAGGGATGACTTGTCAAGCAAAGCTGAGCCACCACGTGAAGCTGGGATGTGCTTTACCTTGCGGCCACTTTACGTTGCAGCCTTTTCTTCCTCTGCCATGGCACAAACACCCAAAACAAACACTCTACATCCAGCTGCTGTTTTGCCCCGGAGTAACGTCAAAGCAGATCTAATCCCAAACCCCTCGTCTTTTGATTGCATGTGAATGGATACAATTAGAGATGAAGATAAGGCGCCTCAGAACGGGTTGCAGCTCAGCTATGGAAACTGCTTCTATGTATTGTCCCATGGAGTGCTCCAACCTTGACCTGAAGGATCATGTCTGGGATGATCATCCAGCTGTGCCCTGCACTTCCCCTCCCCAAAGACAGATGCTGCACCGCCTCTGAACCAGTCCCTCCTAAAACCTTTCTGCAAAACCATTGGCTCTTGCTTGGACACAGATTACAGCTTTTTCTGGCATTGTTTGCAAGGTCAGGAGCCTTCAGTAGCCACGGCTCACATCTCTTAAAAGTCAAGTGGCACAGATGTGGCACGGTGGAGTCGGAGATGCTCAGGGAAAGGCCCCAGCACCCATCATATCCCCTCTCAAAACACCTGCAGACCACCTCAAAACCACCTCAATCCACCTGCAGACACTCACAGAGGAGTGAAACCCAGTGAGCATCACCAAGGATGAGCTCACTCTGGCCAGAGAGACGTGTCTATTAGAGTTAGGATGAGCTGCTGGCTTGACCTCCCTCTCTCTCCCTTCGTTGCAGAGTCAAGACACCAGCTTTGATTAAACATCTCATTTTCAAACAGCCACATGAGATAAAACCCTTTTTCCCAGCCAGAGGTGGACTCTGGTCACCCATGTGGCCAGGCACAGCAGACCCTGCAAACCCAACGCCAAAATCATGTACAAGTATTCACCCCAAAACAGCCCAAGTTTGAGGTTCTCCCCATTTTCCCCCAGCATGAAACAGTGCCTTGGCCTAAACCACACCATATTTAAAGATGGGGATCTGCTGGTGTCCACACACTGGTCATCGCAGTCTTCCTCCTAGCCCTGGTCTGCAGGAGGTGAGAGGACAGAGCTGGTGGGAAGCGCTAAGCTCAGTGGCACCCCTCTTCCCTTGACACCAGCTCCAGATCTGTCTTCAGACTTAATTTGGATCATGAGAGAGACAGAGTTAACGATCTAATCACTATTTTTAGAAAACTAGTCCTCTGTTGAATATGTATTTGGCAATCTCTACAGCTGCATCACCAGCAATGAAACCTTTGGGGATGGGTTTTGCCTAACTCCAGTCACTCAAAGAGAAAATAAACTTTTAAGCCCTTCCCTTGCTGGTACAAAACTATTCTTTACTGCCTTTTCACCAGAGCATTATCCAGGCTAGTTTTAAATGCATAGGCAGTGAGAGCTCCCTGTAAAATTATGGCAGTTTCTAATTTTTTTTATTGTAGAGGGAAAAAATGTGAAAATTTCTGGAGGAGAGATTTGCTGGAGGTTATTAACCCAGTAGTCTGGGGGCAGGTTTCAGTTTAGGGAGGTTATAAACCACTGACTGCTGAAAGCTGCACAATTTACTAGGAAAAAAAGAAAAAGCTTGTTCTGTGCCATATTTCTCAAGGATGCACAGCTCAAAATTGTGCTTTTCTTGCTCTCCTTCCCCGGCGTTCAGTGAATCTGTGGTTTCTGCTGGGTCCCAGCTTGTAGGTAGAAGGGGTGAGTGTGGAGAGGCTAAAGGTCCTCAAAGCCTTAGATGAGGCTCACTCAGCATCTAAAAGCATTGTCAACTTCTAGATTTGGTGGACTGAGGGGCGATTTCTGGAGAAAGCCAAGTTCAAGGCAGTTCTAGCAGACTTCAGTACATAAACCACAGTTCAATGGAAAAAAGGGGAAAAGAAAAAAACGCTTTTAAATTATGGGCTGATGAGAGCTTAACAAAAGGAGTCTCATTTGTTGGTTTTTGGTTGGGTTTTGTTTTTTTTTTTAAGTACCATTCAATCATTCCACTCACTGGAGAGGCCTTAAATTGAATCTCAGCCCTAGAAAATGCATTAGTTACTGCTGAATTGATGTCACTGCCAAAGAATTTTCTCTCGGCTTAAGCTGTCTGCAGCAACACGCCAGTGGCACGTTCGAGACGTTTCCCTCTTTGTGGAGTGAAATTCCTTGTGTTGGTTCTTCACTTTTCCCCTTTCGCCCCATTTATATTTAATTCCTTTTCAGGGGTGGGATGCGCTGCTGGAGCTGAGTGGACTGAATGAAGCAGCAGTTCGCTGCAGATTTCTGCGGTCAATGGGAAACGCTTGCACATCCCACCCCGGTTTTGCCCACAGCATCAAGGATTCACCTCCAGAGCCACCACGGGCACTGTTATGTCTCACCTCTAACCTACCACCCATTGCACGAGCTGGATTTAGACAAGCATGAAAATCACGATGAAGATTCAACATCTACCAGGGGTTTGACCCAGAGCCTCTGCAACGCAGGACCTGTTTGTCTCTTCAGTTTCGAGGCGGGTGTATTGGTGACAAACACATTATCAGTGATGGATCCTATCACTACGGCTGGCACGGAGGCGCACACCTTGTTTGCATTGCCACGCTGCAGTTCCCAGGACACGCTGGCCATAGGACGCAATCGCTGGAGCTCCTCTGCAAAGGTGGCTGCTCCAGGTCACCGCTTAGGCACGCTGGCATGACATCATGCATTGCAATATCATCGTCTGCAGTATATTACAGGGCCGTTAGGTGTCTCTGTGTGCTGCAATAGGAGCTGGGATGGAATCACACCTGGTAACAAACAGAGACAAAGTTGGGACTCAAGCACAGCAGGAGTCCAGCTGGCTGCATCCCCAACTCTTTTCTGGTCCAGAAAGACATAAGCTCACTTAAAACATAACATGGTGGGGCCAACAAGTCTGCAATAAATAAAACATATAAATAAAACAACATGCCAGCTCTTTGGGCAGACTGAGGTTCTTTAAAGGCTTCAGTTTAAAGCACCCTCAGCTTTGCTTGGGCTTCAGTAGAAATCAAGCATCCTCATTATTTAACAAGCCCAAATCTTAATTTCTTTGTTTCTCACTGCAGATTTTTCCCACCTTCCCATTCTGGTACCCAAACCACAGTAGTGTCCCTTGCTTTTACCTTCCCCCTTCATTTTCTGCCAAAAGGCAGGCAAAAAAGCAGCCAGGACTCTCCTCACTACTAGATTTTCCTTAGCCATTGGGACTCATTACCTGCTTTTCTTCTTGACAGAGCTCTCACATCAGGACTTTTCCACATGGGTTATTTGTTTCTGTGGCTGTAAAGGCTTTGCTTTTCCCCTTTTTGCACAAAGTGAGCAGAGAACAGCTTCTTACTATTTGAATGCAAAACCATCTCGACCTCTTGGGCAACAGCTTCATCCAGGTTCCATTAAAAAACTACTAATGAGCAGGTGCTTATTTGGAACTTTGTGTTGCCAAAATTACCAGATAGAAAAAATTGCCACAAGCCTACAATTTGCATACTGGGGATGAGGGACCTATATGAATCCAGCGTGGGAACCAGAACCTTTCTGATTATTAAAATTAATTCATTAACTTCAACTTAAGGAAAAAATGACATTGAGAAACATTTACTCCAAGAGACCCCACAAAGCAGTTCAGAGCCACTGAATTACCTTTCAGCTTAAAGGCTGAAAACACAAACTCGCAGCAAGTGCAGGCACAGAGGTGGGGAAAGGAGCTGCATCCCTGCAAACTGGGGTTCCCCTTCCAGCCCCTGGCTCCCCAGATGTCTTCTCCATCACCTCACTGGGCAGTTTTCACCCAGGACAGGGACACAACCAGCTGCCTACCAGGTTTCTCAGCTCCTTTCTCAGTTCAGCTTTTCCTAGCAGTAGAGCTGACCCCTTTAGTAGGAAACACAGGCTGTGGCTGGCACATTTTATTAGGTGCTGCTACAGAGGGGTTTCACCTGAAGGTACTTGGGAACACCAAGGCCCATTGGCCACACTCAGGTCTCTTCCCCAGTCAGGCATCTCCCATCCCCTCCAAGCCACACTGCTCTGGCTCATAGAAAACCCCTGAGATCTGCTAAAACAGCTGATATCCTGGGATTATTTCATACGTTTCCATCCGGATAGGAGGCAGGGGGTTCACTCGTAACACTGTCTTGTTTTTATAACACCTCTCTTGCCCACCCCTGCTTGACCTTTACCAGAACCCATCAAATCTGTCTTCACTCGGGTCATTTTCCAAATCTCCCGAGCCCCAAACCCTTGTAGTTCGTGGCCATTAAACAGGCTCAGCATGGACGTACCCGCACAAGGGCCGAGGGAGAAGCTCTGAAGAGCAAATACACAAAAAACCATAAAGGAAACTACATCCTAGTGAAATCAGGATTTACGATCGCACTGGCATGTAAGCACCTGATATCTGGCCCTGAATACATATTTTAAGTATCACACTAAATATAGGAAATGTGCTGAGCCATTTCTATAGTGCCCTGGGCTCTTTTTATGGGTTCATTGCCTGAAACCCGATCAATAAAACTGTGCAGTAAGGGGCTCTCAACCTACTTTTGGGAACGCTGCTTGAAGCCAGGGATTCTCAAACCTTTCTTACCGTCTCTAAGGAGGACAAATGCAGCTAGCCAGCATTTTTGCCAACGCTTTCATTCCAATCTTATTTCACAACCCCTCTGTCTCCCTCCTATCATCCTCCCTCCCTGCACGTACAATTGCTGATGTCTTCCCAGCCAGATGCACACCTGCAGGAAAAGTTGGCATCTTCTCATTCCAAGCTGTCATGGAGTCAAATAGTTTATGAGTCTATTGATGACAGATAAATTAATTGCAGAAAATATGAATGACTTAATATTTTGTGTGCTAATATCTTTTTTTCTTCTTTTAAATCCACGTCATGGTATATCTCAGGCTATTTGCGTCGTGTTCAGATTCCCATGTCTCTCCATCTGCTTAAGGTGGCAGAAGATACCCTGTGGCTTGTGAGCTCCTGGATTTGATGTTTTAAGCATGCAACACAACTTTTCTGGAAAGGTGCTTAATGAACTTAACTCAGCCTGGACTAAGGATGGAAGTAGCAGGGACTTCTGGGGAAGATTTTTGCTGGGTGTGAAAGCATGCCCAAATCCCATGGCACTCACCAGTACCCAGAATCATCCCACCCTGCTTAATCTCAGGGTTTAGGCTCTCTTTGTGGACATCAGACAGAGAGGAGGTAATTCAAACTACCCTGATCATCTTTGGTAACAGCAGTTTTTCTTCAGTGGCTGCATGGAGGGGCAAATAAAGTTTCTAAAGGCTGAGCCCTATATAAAACATTGGAGAATCCACAGCTTCTATGGCTCATGCCCCTGTGACAGTCTCCCATGATGGATGACATGAGTGTGTAATTGCTCCACAACTGGGTCTCTAGTTCAAGCCATGGAGAGTTGCGGGGATTTGTCAGGTTTTGGTTCATTCCCCATCATTGGGCAAGTGCTTGCAGACTCAGAGGGAGCCCAAATTACGTATGTAGATGACCTGAATGTGGATGTTGTAAGCCCAGGTTGAATCTGGCCACAAATGCCCTGTCATTTATGCACGTATCGATGACTAACCCATTACTACTCAGATAGAGATCACTAGTCAATATATTAGATCATCATCTGATATCGATCCAACAAGATTCAATTACCTGCTTAGATTTAAATGAATTTCAGTTTGTGGATTGAGGACAAGCATCTGTCTGTTTTATGCAACAGAGTAAGCAGCAGGATTGATGAGCAGTCTAGAAAACATGACATCTCAAGGAAGACTGGGTAAGACAGGGTTGCTCAGTTGAGAAAAGGAGGGTTGGAGAGGGAGGAGTAATTAAAATGCAAAAATATTTAAGTGAGGTAGTGAAATAACCTCTGCTCACTCTCAACAGGATGAGTAAGAAATGAAGTGGAACTGGAACAAAGGGGTTCAGGCTGACCTTTAGGAAACATCTAAATATAAAGAAAAACCAGAAGGGATTCCTTACAGAAGTATGGAATTTGAGTCACTGATGGTTTTTAAGGACAGGCTAGACAAAAGGGTCAAACACGGATTAGGCAGAGTTGCCTCTGCCTTTGCACCTTGAGGGTGCAGGTAGGTTA
Organism: Theristicus caerulescens; assembly: GCA_020745775.1. Lineage (NCBI taxonomy): Eukaryota > Metazoa > Chordata > Aves > Pelecaniformes > Threskiornithidae > Theristicus > Theristicus caerulescens. The sequence goes on along the minus strand of CM036575.1, from coordinate 2,302,174 downwards.
GATGGTGTTTCAAGGTTGCTCTCCGTCCCTGCTTTCTAGACTTGCTAGAAAACATTTGGGCACAACACTGTCAATATTGGGACTGAAGTGGATGTTTATAGCTAGGCATGTACTTAACTGGCCTGCAGATCTTGCACTGCTAAAGTCAATGGCAGATATTGTAAGAGCAGCCCTCCTCTTTCTTTTAATCAGTCATTAAAGTAGGATAAGGCAGTAGGAGTGCTGCCTAGAAGTAAGAGCTAGGATTAAGACTGGTTACATTGACTCTGCCCCCAAATCTTTACTTGACTTCAGAAGTTCTGAAACCGAACGACCTAAATAACAGACACACAGCGATGTGTTTGGTCTGTAAACTTGATTCCTTATTTGAGATGAATGAGGTCACCCTGCCATTTGCATCGCACTCATTAGGGATGGGATGCTTTATGAGCAGCCAGAAGATGAGATTGCTGCTCCCACACACCAAGACAAGATCGTTGAGTCTGCGGTGCTGCCCAAAGGTGGACTCTGCTGTCTGAGATCATTGACAACTCTGTTATTGGTGGGTTTCCCCCAAATTCTGCCACTGATTCCTATGGCCCTTGTTAAACCACTTCACTTCTCCCACTTTCCAGATTGGAGTCGCATTATAAAGCACAGCACGACCGGCTCCTGGGCTGGGCAGCACTTTAGCAACACTGTCTGGGCTGAAAGTAATGCCATTGCTCTGCATTTGCAATAAATTTTTGCTCAGTGTGGTAATGCACCACGGGTGAATTCCACGATTTTGTTGCAACGACTGTTAATCGGGTCTGCGCTTTTCCAGCGGAATAATTATTTAAACGAGAAGGAGCAGGTTTTTCCTCACCTGCTATTTAGCCTCTAGGATGTCAACAGAAAACAAGTCCCAAGTGGCAGAGGCCATAGCGCAAGCCAAACAAGGTCTCTGCCCCGCTTCCAGGGGGGACAATTTGTTCTGGTAGAAACGTACGGACCTTAGGGGTGTTTGTTTTCATTTATGCTGGGGTGATCTGGAGGAAAATATGAGTTTCTGACTCTAGAGCCATTCCACCTTAATGTAAAATAAATAAAGAAATCGTCGAGATCGGATGAGAACGAAGCCAATGGAAGCGAATCTGGAGAACTGTGCTGTAGAAGACACTCTCACTATAAAAAGTGACTTTTGATAATTGCTGGAAAAGTGCCGGAGTGTATTTTGGGAGAGAAGGGGAAAAAAAAAAAAAAATCTATGACCTAATGTTTCTGGAACCCATCCACCAACCTGGGTGCCCTGTGGCTGTTTAATTTTTTTATCTGCCTTTCCAACAGGCATTTCACAATCTGGATTGTTTTGTGTGCAAGGCAGAAAGAGCGAGCCTGCGCCCTTTCAAGGGCCCTCTCTGGTCTCTGCCTTGAATGGCTCTTATTCAGGTGAAGAGCAGATAACACCTCTACAGCCAGTTCATCATCATCTGTAACAACCTGAAGACCTCATTAGAACGGAACCGTGAAGAAGGGCGATAATTAAATTGAGATGTAATTAGACGGATGCTCTGTAGTTTTACTGCTACTACTCTAACTGCTATTGCTACTATTGTCAAACAGCAATAAAAGAAGAAAAATTCCAAAGGCAAAGTATGAGTAATGAGTAAATGCAGTTATTTATGCTAGCATATGTCATTTCTGCTATGTTTTAATATATAAATATAGCCGGGACGATTCTATGAAGTCTGTGTCTAGGTGAAGTTTCTTAGACCTGTTTTCCCATGGGGAATGATGCTGTGATCTCTCGGCTCCTACCGGGAAATGCTGCTGTCTCTGTGCAGTACGCAGTGCAGGATCATGATCCGAGTCTCTTGAGGACACAAAATGAAGCAGGATTAGCGGTAAGATGTAAGTGATAAGAGATAAAGTAATTAACCACTGGATCAAGAGTTCATGTAGCACAAGGGGGTTTTGCCAGTTTTCCAGACAAGTCTTCTCTTCAAATGTGGTATTATAAATGAACCTAAAGCTATTTGCTTAATGTAGAAATTAATATGTTTTCTTGCTGGACTGGGCTTAGCAAGAAGCTGGTCTAGATGTTGATTACATTTGCTTCTGGCTGTAAAATCAATGTGACTATATTAACCACTTACTGCACGCTGGATTGCAATGTCATCTGCAGTTTGAGGAGGTTGATGAACTTAGAAAAAAAATAATCTGTGCACTTTTGCTTTCAAAACTTTAAGCTTGTTTGACTTCTATTGGCCAAGAAATATCTATAAACTGGTGGTCCAGGTAACTACCTTGTTTATAACCTACCAGTCCAAATGCCTGCTTCTACCCTGTTTGTAGGAGGGAGAGTGGCCCATCCTCCTCTCACCCTCTTTACCCTGGAAAAGAGCATGCATCTCCCTAACACACTCCTGCTATAGCATGAGGACTGTGCTTGAATTCATCCTATGTGATAGATGTTTCTACCATCACATCTGTGCTCTGAACCAGCCTCAGGCCCTCCTGATTTCACTTTGCAGAGATCCCTCAAGGTGACACGAAGCATCTTTAATGCCTGGTGCCGGGGCTGCACTGCTCTGGGATTCCCGTGGGGCTGGAGAACACTGGGACCATCCAGCTGAATTTGTGGCAAGCCTCTCAGGCGTGCTGGGCTTCGGGACCTGATCTCTAGACTTCTGTGAGAGTTCGGTCCGGACATGTGCGGCGATAGTTTGGAGCATGAATCTTTACCTTGTAACCTCCCGGCCTCCCCCGTCACACCCTTTCGGCTCAGACTTTAGCTGTGCCATGTGAGACCACATTTTCCATTTGATTTTACAGCCTGTAGGGCTGTTTGTACAAGATTGGCTGGTAGGGATGTTAGCAGATTACGAATCAAAGGGAAGGAATTTGCTCCAGAAAATGCAATGGCAGTGATGGCTCCCACTGAAGCCTTCATCAGATGTAATTAAACAAAGCTTCATATTAGGAAAATGCTTGTACTTGCTAGCTCCCCTAGGCTGAACTGGCTCTTGTTTCCCCATCAGTTAACTCTTTCGGGCACAATCTGTGCACGAACAACCATTGAATCCCCCCAGCAAAGCAAAGTAAGCTGGTGTCCTCAGACCAGCCAAGGCAGCAAGCTCGCCCCTCCGGTCTCCCGCACAAAATGGGAGCAATAGCACCAGTTAACATAAGATCACAGAAGCCTGAAATAGCAGCTTTCATGCCACTTTTCAGCTCCATGACACCAGTAAAGCAACAGCAGCCATGACCATTTCGGCCACCACCAGTGGCTAAGACCAGAGGAGACACTAGAGCCCAAAAGCCTAACTCTCTGCAGTCCATTGAAAGCAGCCAGGACATATTAGGTGCAGAAGTGACATTTTCCAGCTTATCGGCTATTGCAGTTTCTCTCTGCAGTTCCACATTTTTCCCTGGTAAATGGGGGCAGTAGCTCATTGCTACAGCAAGCTGTTCTCCTCAACCATGCGCTCAAGGGGAAGGCAGAAGCTTTAGGCAAAGCATTGCTGTTGTGAGAGAGGTGGGAGCGCTTGGGGATGATTTATGAATGCCGTGTGCTCTCCTGGTGAACGGGATGCTCAGCATCTGCACACGACTGAGAAGAAAAATAAGCTGGGAGAAAACACCATGTTTTAAAGTCACCCTGCAGCAAACACTTGAGGGTTGTCAGAGATGCTGCTGAGAAGCTTTAAGAGCTTCCCATTTCCCTCACCAACCTGCAAAGTTTGGGGCTGAAAGAGTGAAGGTTGGAGGATACAGAAGATCAAAAGGACGATAGCATTTATGAAAGAAGAGCAGGGACCAGAGATGCTTTGGGGAGCAGGCTGGGATCAGGGTAGCCCTGGAGCATCGAAAGAAGTTGACAGGCAGTGAGAGCAGGTCCTTTTTCCTCCTGTAAATTACCCTTTTCTCTAAACATTTATCTTAAATGTGCTTATTGTTAAGTAAATTTTACTTTCCTGCCAGTGTTCCTCGCTGGTGATGGATCTGGTAGCACCAGGGCATGCACAGGGTTGCTGTGATATAGGACCAGGGCTAAGAGTTGGAGAATTAAGCAGCAATGGGCTGCAAATGTGAAGCACAAATAGGCCCCAGGTTCAAGCTGGGGCTTGCGAGGGGGATTAGGTTATGTGACAAGAGCAGAGTGTCCCTGACAACCCCTGGGAGGGGGGTCTGCTCCTGCGTTGAGCTCCATGTCCCTCGTTGTGTCCCCACTGAAGGAGAGGCAGGTTGTGGGTCAGGTCACTGGTGCATGACCAGCCAACAGAGCAGAAGCGAGCCCTTAATTCACTGCAGGCTTGCCTAGGACCTCTGAGTTATTTTGCCTTATCCCCCTCCACAATTCAGCTACTCTTTGTAAGCTGGTGGCATAAAAGCATTTTCGATCTAAGAACCATGTTGCCTTTTGCCCGAGCCTGCATGTAGCGTTTCTGAGATTTTTCTGTTTAATACTCACCAGGTGCTTGGAGTCGGTGGATGAACTACAGCCCCTTTCGCCTTCATTGCTGAATTTTTAGCACGTCTCAGAGGCGACACGGCCTCCCAGCCGCACAGAAAATGGGGAAATCTTCCCTTTTCGGCGACGCCACTGACTTACTGTGTGGTCTGGGGCAAACCGTGTAACCTCTCTGTGACTCTATTTACCACTCTACACACCAACAAGCACAGCATTTACCTCATCAGGGGTTGAGAGGCTTAATTATTCCCAGACGGATGGATGCTGCATAAGCGCAAAGTGTTACGATGACTAAATCTTCCTGGAGGTGCCTCTAATATCTCTGATTAGTTTGTTTATCCCCCAGATTCTGTACCATGGGCATGACAAAGATTACAAGGAGCGTGTTTAAGCAGGGGCATGAACGCCGTGCCAGATACCTCCAGGTCAGAGGGAAATAGATGATGGAAAACCAATTAATTTTTTACAGCAAGAGAAATAGCTACAGGATTAAGAAACATTAATTATTTATTGAACTGCTGCCTTTGCAGAAAAGAAGAGTTTATACATATCTATATCTATAAAATAATCACTCATTGTACACAACAGGATAATAACTTCGGTAGTCTGAGCTCCTGTTTTGATACTGCTCTTTTCTCAGAGGTCAATTAAAATAATAAGAGCAAAAATACTTAGGAGTCTCAGGAAGAAAAAACTGTCATAGTAATGACAGGGGTTTGAGTTATTGACTATTTAGCCCATGGTGCATGGAGGTATGGCTCTGGTCTCCCTGGTATGAATTGCTGTACTTCTGTGCGTCTGAGGAAAGTGCATTTATTTCAGCTGTGGATCTGCCCTGAGATGCAGGCGAGCTCCAGCATCAGTGATGGGGAAGAGCTCAAGAGCCGTTGAGCTACAGCAGCTTAGCAAGCTCCCATCAGTCAGCTGCAACGCCACACGCACCTCCAGCCCAGGGCAACTGCAGGATTAAATATCTTTGCTGAAGCCACCTTCCTGCTGGTAATGCTCTAAACCTCAGTAACTCAACACTGCAAAAACCTGTTCACCTCTGGTTACCTGCCTGGATGTACCTTGAGATACCGCTGGTGTCTTCTACAGACCTGTGCTGCTGACCTTGTGCTGGGGTAACTCTGCTCTGGTTCATGGCGCATGCAAGGTCTGCGAGGTCTTCTCATCGCTGGGCAAGAACTTGCATTTTTCATGGGCTTTGATCGTGGGAAACTTGTATTTGGCTTCAATGTTCTTGAGAGATGCACCTCATTTCCTTCACATGCTCACATGGACACACACACACTTCACTGGCGTTCAAAACAAGGACACTCAGACAAAACAACTCTTTCCTGTTTTGCCTGGAAATCAGAAAAAAACAGTAAACGATTTTAAACAAGCAGAGAGGCTGGAAACTGAGTGCTGTAACTGAATGAGTCTTTAGCTGGACTTGTGGAGGACACCAAGGCTCTTGCTGTGGGAGCAGTGGGATCTCCTGGTCCCCTGTGCAATGCTTTGCAGATCCTGAGCTTACAGCCCTTGCCTCTCGTTCCCCTGGGGAAAAGGCCCAGGGACGCTGGATGAGCCCTGCCTAAGTAGCTGGGACAGGATTAGCTGTGCACGGCAGATCCTTTGGGATCCTGCTGGTGTCCTTGCCTGGTATATCTAGGTACAATCCTCAAAATGCAAACTCAGAGGGACACGAGGAGAAGCAGAATATATTTTAATGCAGCTTCAGACTGGAGTTTGTGTGCATGCCCAGGGACGAGGGGACCTCCAAGCTCCATCACTGGTGGAGCATTTCCCATGAATGGCCCCGTCCAGAGGAGACGGAGCAGCGGAGCCAAGCCGGGGCCGTCACAGCAGCAACTGGGAACAAGACAGAGGCGAAGAGCAAGCCCATACAGGCCTCCAGCGAGCGCACCCAAGCACGTTTCATCTGCAGAGGGGCCCTCACCCATTAGGGCCTCTCAGGCTATGTGGCAAGATTTCTTTTATCCAGGTGGCTGGTGGATTCGGAGGCTCTTCCCCACTGGAGCTATTCCCTGTGCAGGGAAGGGATGGAAATGATGCCCTGATGAGAAATCACAGCTGTGTCCCTTAAAGCTGGGCCTGAAATTAACCCTTGGGTCGAAACAGCTACTGAACTTCTGGGAAGTGAAAAGGGATGTCTTGCAACATGTGCAGCCTGGGAGATTGATTGGCACTGGTATTTCACAGCTGGCTCCATCCACCGCTCAACTAGATTCCCCAGTCCCAACACCCTCCGGCTTCGCACGGCCGGCGCGGCTCTGGGTTTTACCCCCAGCCCTCAGGCCAGGCTTCATTATTTCTTGCTGCAAGTTCCTCCTTGGATTAGGAGGTTTTTGGAGCACAGCCTGATCTCAAATGTTTGCTGAGCCCCAGCGTGTTGCGTACGCAGCCTGCATACTTAGCCAGACTAAGGTTACCTCTTTGGCCCAAACAGAGAGTCAACAGGTGGGACTTCGCATGATCGCATCCCATGAGAGAGTAGTACATCAACCAGATTCAATGTCCAGGGCTGACCTGTTTACAGATAAATAATTTAGTTGCAGAAAACTGTTTTTTTCTAATGCAAGAGAGGAAAAATTTCAGATTTCCTTGTCTGGGCACCCAATGGGGCCACTTCAGCAAGCTCAGTGCTCAAAAGAGTTCAGGTCTCTGCTGAGACCTGTTTGCTATGCTTTCAACCCAAGATCCCAACCTCTGCTTCCTCCCTCACTTGCCAACCTCACCATCCTCAGCCCTGCCCACACCCCCCCCCGCCATGGGCAGGAGGCTTCTCTCTCCACTGCTCTTTTACTGCTTGAAAGGGCTTAACCGATCCTCCCATTGACCCTGATTATTTTTGGCACATCAGTAGTTTTAGCAGGGTCATTTAACCCAAAAGCAACGCAATCATTTGTGCAGTCATGCCAGTAATTATCGATAGAGAACTGCAGTAATTATGAACCAGGCACAATAATTATGCACTTTCCCCTCGTGATTTGAAATGGCAAAGAACAACTGGGTTTGCTTGTTCAAGCTGAAGCCCACAGCATCTTCAGTTGTTGATACTGAGGATGAAGGTTTGGCAATTGAAGCAAAGCCAAACACTTCAGCTAACTTGGGAGCAAACTTGGCTCCTGAATTTTATTCCTCATTCTGCTACTCACATTGGAAATCAGGCCCACGTTTTGGCATGGCATCACTGACCATAGGAGTTTAGCGTTTCTTTCCTCTCCAATCAAGATGTGCAAGAACCAAGGAAATGCCCTGAAACTCTTAATCGGGTTTTGCAGAGCCACACAGAGATGGTTTGATTTGAACTCAGTTCAAGTTTGCGGCAAAGTTGCCAGGAGGGGCGGAGGGGGGGAAGATAAAACAGGAGGAATTTCCTATGGCTCTTCTCCACGAGTCTTCCTATCTCTGTCCTCATTTCCCTAGCAATTATGCAGCAACAGAGGTTTTCGTCTGAGGTTTTTTTAATCCCAGCAAGCCTCAGCCACTGCCAGGAGTGGGGCTGCCCTGAGCGTGCAAGTCCTTGAGGCCACCTGCCTGTCACCATCTCTTGCACCCTGTCTTTGCAATTCATAGCACAAAGTCTTCCAGCAAGGGATGATGTGACCAATGTATTTTCAAATGCAGTCACTACGAGGCAGGGAACCCACCCATCTCCGAACCAATTGACCACGCCAAGCTCCAAACATCTCCTGCTAATGGGGTCTGGGCAAAGTCCACCCCACACAGCTTGCCATGGCCAACAAAAAAGCCAATGAGAAGTTTTTTTATCATCATGAGGCTGTTCTGGGTTACCCCAACATCCACATAGGGCAGTCAGAAGACTGCCATTGGACTTTTTGGGGGTAAAGGGAAGAGACCAGGATGGCTGTGTCCCATGAGAACAAGCAGGTAAATGTCAAATTATTTCTTCTCCCTACCAAGAAGGATTAATTTCCTAGGTTTCCCCTGCAGGGAGAAGCTCGTCAGTCAGAGCAGCCCTGGTCTTGATACAGTGGCACAATCCTGGGGCTTCCAAGAAAAAAGCAAAAGACAAAAGTTTGATTCATAAAAGATTGGGGGAGGAGCGGGGGGGGTGGGAGGAGATGATAATAATAATAATAATAATAAAAATGCCTGGGGGTGATTTCATAACATTAATAGGTAATGTAGTCAATTATGTAGGCTTATTTTATTTCAGCAAAGTGCAGGTGGTGAGCTACATCTCATCGCAGGTGCTTTTCCAATTAGCTGTATGTATTCTAGGTGAATAAATGGCCGAGCGCCAAACCTCCGTGCCACTAGCAACAGACTAATCCAAACTAATCCAGAGGACTCATCTTGCTTCATGTTAAAGCAACTAGAGTCTATTTTATTTATTATCTCCTGAAAGATCTCTCCTCGTCTTGGAAAAACAAGGAGGACTATTTCACATCGGAGGCCATAAATACACTTCACTCGGCATTCAGTAAGGGCTGGAAGACTGTATCGCTGCTTAAATTCAATTGCTTATTACCATTATGTAATAGCAGATGAATATCCTGTTCTGCATTTGCTAAATGTTTTCTTTTAATAATCAACTCATATCCACATAATGGGCCAGCTTATGCAATCGGTTGCCTTATGAGCTCTTCAGGGAGACATCTGTTTTTCAGCATTGTTAATTACCAGCATCGGATCATTAAAATGTATTTATTTACTTTTGTTTTTACAACTGGGCGAGCCCTATTGCTTAGGAAAATGGCAGGCTGATAAGACTGCCTAGTGTAGGCATGGTGTAGGCAGGAATTATATGAGATAGCCCCACACACACATACCTGCATCTACCAGGCACTTTGGTTTTAACGTGAAGCCTGGCTCCTCCTAAACCGCCTGCTGATGATGTAGGTATGGAGCAGATGGGCAGGAGAAATGGAGGACTACCATCCCTGGTGACATAGTTGCTCATTTTAAGTTCAACCCGAGCGAAATCCAAGACCTCATTTCCAGAAACACGTATGTTCAGCCCTGTAGGATGGATTTCATGGGGCATCAGCAGCAATCTTGTGACTGCTGGGGGTCAGGCACTGGGCATCCTCGCAACGGCAGAGCAATGCTGAGGGCTCGGCAGCTCCCTGGTAGCTTGACCTGAGTAAAGGGCCAAAAGTGCTCAGTTTTCACCTGATTTAAGGAACTTTACAAACCACCCACATCTTTGGATATGCTTTGCCAGATCTGTGGTGTTTCTTAGCAAATCTTTGGGGAAAGGAATTTTTTCTTTCCAGTTTTCCAAAGGGACTGACTTACCCTATGATGAAGAAAGATGCCGACAGAGGCTCTCGGAGGTCCCTAATTCCCATTAATTTCACTGACAGCTCAGCCCCTTACACTGCAGACTTGTGCAATGTTGCTCACCAAAACCCCTTAAGTCCCCTTTCTTTTGGGGTTTACTCAAGCAGATCCCCAGTGACTCCACCCAGCTGCACCCAACTTGCTTTGGACACTGCTGGAAGCTCCATCACTTCTTGGAGAACCCTTTAAAAAAAACTCCAAAACACAACCACCTCTTCAGGCTTTCGAAATGATGACCCCAGGAGCTCGCTGGGGTTGGGTGGAAGGGGAGCCTGCCAGGATGAGAGCTGCCTGACATCATCCGGATCCGGTCCAGGACCATCAGACACCTGCTGAGCCTCCCAGTGTAATTCCACGGCAGCTGCTGCCCTAACCCACAAGTGCACAAGCGGGAACATGAGCTGTTTGGATCGCTTGCCTCCAACATTGTTCTCCGGAGTGTTTGAAAAAGGCCTAATGAAATGTGACTCAGAAATAACTGACAAGTGCCAGCCTCACCTTCTTATTGTTTCATCAAAATGGGAAAGACAGTGAAGGAGAAGAGTCAACCTTCTCCATAAGATCTGCTGTCCCAACTTGCCTGCAACTTGCAGGCTGAGTGAAATGTTGACACAGGGTTGACATCTCTGCTTGATTTATGGAGAGCTTGAACGGGGGGGGAGAAGAATTAAACATTATAAATCAATGAGTAACATCCATAACCCTGAAGTGCTTGTTGTAAACAATACAAAACACCGGCCTAATTTTTATATGCGTAATTTACGACAAGCAATTCCTTCCAAATGAGAAAATTTAAAAGGAAAAAACCGTCACTTGTTAGAATATCATTAATTCAATCAGATGAGAACTAAGCCAGCCATTGTACCTAATGGTGGAAAGTTTCATGGGAGCTAATTGCTCCTGTGTGGTGCCTCTTAGCCTGTTTTCATTCAGCCAAGCGGAGACCTGTTAGTGCTGGAGGAGAACCACGGCTGGAGGTGAGAGTGGGTGACGGGCACGGCCGGACCCTCAGCCCTGCCAAGTCCTCGGGGCAGCCCTCGGTACCACCCTGCCCCGACTGGAAACCCGCATCCAGGTGTGAAGCTGGCTTTATCCCAGCATCTCCCAGCTCGCTCTTCTCTCCAGGGACTTATTTAGAGCCTGGAGCAGAGAAATTTGGCCGGCTAATGATCCAATCTCTTGGGCAGTGGGCAGCAAAGGTCTCAGGGCAATACCAGGTCGGCTACCTCCCAGCAAAACCCCATTACTGTGGGTAAGCAAAGGGTGCTAACCATGTTCCCAAAGTCAGGAGTGATGCCCAGACTGATAGACGGGGTATTTTGTAGCTGGAGTTGCAGCTACACCGTGCAGCTCACCAAACCCTGCTCCTGCCTGCTGACATAGGTATTAAAACTCCCATGGTCAGGAGATGCCATGAAGTCAACCCAAAAATCCTCCCGTTATTTCTGCCTGGCTTGTTGCTCACCAACAGCCAAAAATTCTCCCGCTAGTATTCCCCACCTCCAGTGCTCAAAGCTGGTAGATTAAAGCTGCGAACGGCACCAGGGAGAAACCAAACCAAACCTATTTTCCATGTTGTGCAAGCACAGAATAAGGAATGGCCCCTTCCCATCCCAAAGACCTTGCAGTGCAAATAGGAAAGTGAGAGATAGAGAAAAGGGATATTTTGGGATGACACTGACCGTCATGCCAAGGCTAAGCCAGAGGCGGATGCCCAGGCAGTTACTCTCCCGGCCATGGTTTAAACTAATCTGTTTTAATTTGTGCCAAAGCAGATTAGGAGTGCATGCCGCAGCGCCGCGGACAGCAGATGGGCCAGAGCACCTTCATCCTCTACACCTAGCTCCGAAAAACCATGCCCGCTTACACTACGGCCAGGTTCAAGTGACCTGGTTTGCAGAAACGTGTGGCAGAAGCAGGAATCAAATCCCGATTGAAATTGCAACCCAGAGCCTTGCTCACAAGAGCCTCTTTGTGTTTATCCCCAGCATTTTCGCAGCAGCTCTCGTCTCTCTGGGCACGCTGTTTGCCTTTAGGTGATTAACAGATTCCAGAGCGCTTGGGGATGGAAAGTTCTTCATAAATAAATAAATGGATCTAACAGAGACGTAATGAGACTGTAATTAATTAACGTTTGCAGAACGCCGTGAGAGGCACAACGAAATGTGCTAGCAAAATGCGCGGTATTACTGCAGAAAATGTATTATTGTTGGCACACCGGGGAACATTAGCGAAGCTCTTTGCTTGCTATCTGCTTACCTTCCGTGCTGTTTCACAATTGTTATTCCTCCTGAAGGGAAGTGGGGTGCTTAACCTGATGATTTGCATGCCAGCAAACTGCTCTTTCATTAAGGGAGGTAATGACTGAGCTCTGCGAGGGCACGGAGCAGGGAGGGCGGTGCTGGGGCATGGAGCTTGCATGTCGCGCTGGGTGTGCAAAGCTCGGCCTGGATGGAGATGCAGCGTGTGCAAGAGGGGAGACCTACGAGCTCGGATGCGTGGCAGGGTCTGGCCTTGACTGCAGGATAAATCCGCTGTCAGACCAGGGCTCTTCCACTTTCAAATTTGTGCTCAGGAGAGCAAAAAATGCCTTACCAGGGAGGGCTTGGGCATTACTACTCTTTGCTAGAGATGTCTTCACCTCCAAATCTTGCAAATGGTCTTCAAGCAGCAAATTCAGCATCAAGTTTTAGGGGTTTGGCCCTGCTGTCCCCGAATCGCTGTTTAATGCTTGCAAGCTGCAAGCATTTCAAGTCTTTTACATAGGTCTCTACAGTTTTGACAGCCCCACAATTAGACGTGAGGTCTAACGATTCTCAAATATAGGGCAGAAGATTGTATAGATTGGGGGTTACCTAAGCTGTTCCCACACATTTGCATGTTAAAGTGCAAATGATCAGGATTCAGCTAATTATGACTGAATACCGAGGTGGGGAAAAATATGCTCTACGGCCCGCTGTTCAGCTGCACTGAGCATTTACCCCTTCACTGTCAGAGAATCTGTCCTTGTGCAATTCATAGAAGCACATATATTGCAAAGTTAAGATTAAAGATTTGCTACGAATGACTACAACTAAATATTTCTTTCACCAGGAATACTTGGAGAGTGGATGAAAGCACCCTTAACTACACAGGCAAGTCGTAGGCTATCACTTTACACACGTACACAAATACACGTATATGCATCAACACTGAACGGGAGACAACTGTAAGCTTTGGAGAGTCTGAAAAGCGAAACAAATCTGTTTCCACTGTATCTCAGAGGGAAGGAACTGAGACAGCAAGTTGCATTTTAGACACTTCGCAGATTGAGCAATGACATTTGTTTTTCTGGTAAGCTCTTAAATGCTTTGACAGAAGTGAAACACGATCCATCTACAACATAAGCTAAGAGTCATTGACTCTAAAGCCACCCTCTCAATGACACTTACAAACAGCATTTTCCTGTACAGAATTAGGAGGAATCCCCATAATCCCTTGCCCATTGTAGTGCAGCGATGATACACCACACGCCCATGCCCCCGCGGGCTGCCAGCGCAGCAAGTCTCAAGCATGCAGGGTGGGGGACTGCTCGGACGAGGGGACCAAAAGGAAACAACCCGAGATGGCACCAGAAATGCTGTAGCACGAGTGGGCAAAAGAGGGAAAACTCTGCTGCAAGAGATGCCATGGACCATGGAGCCTGATCACATCTCCTTGCTGGATATCGGGGAGCTCCACGTGCCAGCCTGATCACACTCTGCTGACCCTCACCCCTGCTCTGCAAAGCGTGCCTATATTTGGGAGGGATAAAGTAGGAAGGCAAGGAGGAACCCACCTAGCTAAACTAAAGCATGGTCGGCTGCTAAAGCCTTTACCAAGTTGCAAAGCCTTCAGTTCGTCTTTCCAGCACTGGCAAGATGGGAAGCAGGCAGATGCACTGGGGAGGGACCAGAGGAGCTCAAGAGAAATGGTCAGAGGACCAGGGAACATGAACTACACAAAGAAATAGAAGAAACTCATTTCCACTCATTCTCAGATTCAGACCTTGAAGCTGTAACAAACCCAGCACCACAACCTGCTGGGGGATGGCTGCAAAACCAGATCTCTCTCATTCTGGCTGCCACGGCAAAGATTGAAAAGGGAACCGCAAAACCTAAGAGCTGCAACAGCTTTGTGGCCTCCATGGCTCCAAGGATGGATTAGGATGTGACTGGTGGGGCTCACCTGCTGCATCTGGCCAGCCTGTCTGCTGGGACAGCAAACCAACCCCCAAGTCAGCATCTGAACCAGCTTCATGGAGACCTGCATGGCCATGTATATCTTTTAGCCATGAACAGTCTCTTGTCTAAGTTTCTCCTTGCAAGGCAGCTTCCCACATGGGTCTCGTGTCTCACCTACCCAAACAAGACTGTTTTTGGCAGGCTAGCCCCAGGAGGGAGAGTGGAAGACAGCTTGATTGCCAATACCTAATCATAATTGGGGATCCAGAAAACTACTTATCTTAGGAATTGCTTAATAATGCGCTTAGTGTGTGAAGGATTATCATTGCATATAATTAAATACAGAGAGTTACGCGGAGGGAGATAAGGATCCTGTGCAAACGGACGAGAAGGAAGGTAATTGAGATTTAAGCTTCTGCTCTGCCAGCTTCTCACCTAGATCATTGCGAACTGTCTCAACATGCGTGCCTGGACAGAGAAGAGCTTGGAAAGTGGGAAGGGAGAGGGGGGAAGCCAGCCATGGGCACGTCACTCACTCCTGCCCTATTTGTCCCCACTCCTCTGTTTCCACGGGCCGTGCCCACAAAATCCGCAGGAAGCCCTGGAGTGCAACCGGGGAATCAGTGCAAAGGAACAATTAAGCCCTGGGGTGTAAATTACTTAGCGTTGTGGAAGAACAATTAAGCTCTGTGAGCTATTTCATCCAACCCCATAGCAGAGTGAAGTGGGAAAGCGCAGGCGAGGTGTGACACATGCAATGGGGACGAGTCGCGCCCGACCGGGGAGGGCACCTCAGGTTGCTGCCTCCAACAGCCTTGCTTTGGCTCAAGGGACAAAAGTCTCTGGTGCAACATTGAAAACATGCAGAGGATTTGCACAGGAGGTTATTGCCAGCTTCTTGCTGAGCATTTCAAGGGTTGCTAACTGTTAAGGGGGGGTGACATGCAACACCCCAACTCCTGCCTGCTCCTGCTGCCTTTGAGCAGAGCTGCCAGGTTGCAGGAGGTTTAGCATCACTTCTGCTTGCTAAGGAGAGGGGAAAGCCACCGAGACTGGATCTGATTTATTTTGCTGCTCTGCTGGCAGGGGACACAGAGCAAACAAGAAAAAGGGAAGGGAAAAGAGCAGGAAAATGGAGGAGAATACAAATGAGAGTAGAGGTCCCAGCGTGACATTTCTGCCACAAAATTCCCTACATTTCAGCAGCGGTGCTGCCAGCACTCGTGCTAGCACTGCTCAGCTCGTGGCAGAAAGGGGTTTTCTTCATGCCCCACTTCCCAGGGTTACACGAGCTTTAGCAGCGCTATTATTTATTGTGTTTAGCATGGAACCCATAAAGCCTCACTCACAGGCTCTCTTGGGCCAAGCACTGAAAAAACACAAACCCAGTGTCCTCGTTTCAGCTGGGATAGAGTTAATCTTCTGCCTAGTAGCTGGTATAGAGTTAGTTTTCTTCCTAGTAGCTGGTATAGTGCTGTGTTTCGGATTTAATGTGAGAATAATGCTGCTAACACACTGATGTTTTAGTTGTTGCTGAGTAGTGCTTACACTAAGCCAAGGACTTTTCAGCTTCCCATGCTCTGCCCGGTGCACAAGAAGCTGGGAGGGGGCACAGCCAGGACAGCTGATGCAGACTGGCCCAAGGGCTATTCCATACCATATGACATCATGCCCAGTATAGAAACTGGGGGGAGCTGGCTGGGGGGCAGGGACCACTGCTCAGGGACAGGCTGGGCATCAGTTGGCAGGTGGTGAGCGGTTGCATCTCTTGTTTTTCCTGCGTTTTGTTTCTCTCTCTTGTTGTTTTCCTTTTCATTACATTTTTTAAAAATTATTATTATTTAAATTATTAAACTGCTCTTATCTCAACCCACAAGTTTTCTTACTTTTGCTCTTCAGATTCTCTCCCCCATCCCACCGGGGGGATGTGAGCGAGAGGCCGTGTGGTACTTGGTTGCCAGCTGGGGCTAAACCACGACACCCAAACAAGCAACCCTCTCTTCAGAGAGCGAGCACGTACAGAGCGGACAGCCTTTGCATACACGAGAGGGACAGAGGCTGCAAACAGATGCGAGGAGAAAGGCAGCTATTGCTCACAGTTATTTTCCAGTCCTTTGTGCCCATGAAAAAAAAAAATTGAGAAAATGTGTCTGGAATAGCACAGGGAGCAGCAGGAATCCAGGAAAGAACCTGAAACTCATTTCTCCCAAGCCCTATATTGTCTGCACCTACTGAGTCTCAGTCGAGGCATCCTAATTACAGCATCCAGCTCCTGCATCATAAATCAAGGTGGGCAGCAAACCCGAGAGGCAAGCTCCATTCAAACATAAGATGCTCTTGGCCAGCCTCCCCACCCCGAGCGTCTCAAAAGCCAGAGGATTGTTCACCTTTTCCTCACCCAAGGATACTAAAAGAATCAGGAAATAAAAAATTAAAGGGAAGAGGAAAATGGTTCAAGCTCTCTTGGCAAGACAAGCCGTAAGCAAGCACCAGGCTTTGTGCTAACCAACACATCAAGAAGCAAAACAAAGGTGTAACAGAGGAGGGAGAAAATATTTATTTGCCTATTATTTTTTTTTTCTGGAGTCCTTTTCCCTTTCACCAAATAATATTTATCTCATGGGGCTTTTACAGTCATCTAGAAACCACACAAAGCCTATTTGTTCCCATTCTCCTCCCGGGCAGGAGGACCGGTGGAGCAGCTCTGAAGAAGAGGGTGAAAACAAACGCCCCAGCTCCACTATTTAAAAGGGAGAAGAGGAAAAGCAGCGCGGAGCAGGGCAGAGGGGCCAAATCCCTGCAAGGGAAGAAATAGGAGAGTTTCAGAGCCAGGAATTAGGAGAAGAGCCCAGAGTTTGTGCCCTAGGAATAGGATTAAAGGAGCGGTTTCTCCCTCTGTGCTCACTTTGGGAAGGCAAGGAGTTTCCATCTCAGCTCCCCGGAACTGGCTAGACACACCTCTGCCGGGAACAGCTCTAATTCTGCCTTTGGGCAAGGAGATGATGCTCCACGTCCCTTCCGCGCCAGTCCCCTATAATTCGGTCCAGCATAGCATCCCTCCTGACCAAAAGGACCCCCATCACCCTCAAAACCCACTCCTGAGCCACCAACTAAAATTTGGCTGTAAACATCACGGAGACACAATTTCACTTGCACAACAAATTCCCAGCTCTTTTTAACGCTGGACTTTAAGCCCTGCTAAATTGCAAAGATCTGCAAGAAATCTTGAGTGACGATGTTGGCTCCTTCCAACCATGCATTTAGGACACGATAAATTTGGTCTGAATTTAAACTTCCTCCCACGGGGAGCTCTGTGAGCCAAAAAGCACTTTTAAGACAAATTCACAGTGGTGTAATGGATATGTGACTAAAGTGGTGGGTTTTAGGTCAACCTTAATCCTTAATAAATTACAGATCATTTGTACGTAAATGGGTTATAAAGACTATCTGGATACTTTTAATAACTAAATGGCTGAGAGAAGAGAAAAGAAGGGACAAGACAACCAATTAGATATAAATTTAAATAGGAGACCAGCTTAGCAACCCCTAGAAATGCTCATTTTATTTTGGGAAACACTGGCCTAATGGAATTGAAATGCTCCGTGGGAAGAGGACAGTTTTTTAAAGCATGGGAGAGTTTGGAGGTGGACAGAAGGAAATGAGGAACCAGCTTAGAGTGGAAGTTTTTTCCTTTTGTGTGTGTGTGTGGGAAATCATGATATGAAAGTTGAGCATTTTCAAATGCTCCGGATTGATCCTTTTTCAAAATTTGAGGCTTTTTCTATTTCAATGGCTTTAAAAAAGTTATAGCTAGCAGCTTTATCAGCAAAATATTGATTCACCAACAAGAATTTCTGCTTGAAAAAGGAATCTTTTGGTGAAAACCAAAAAAGGGTTGCTAACATTGAGCATTATTTTTTCAAAAAAGGACATTTTCTCTTTTTTTTTTCCCCAATTAAATTGCTCAATAGTTCTCAAATGCAACATATTTCGATTATCCCAGACTCTCAGCCTTCCTGTACCGTGTGGGATGTCTAGAGCATAAACGGTTGTGGGTTGTTTGCCCCAGCAAACACCCATGTGAGCAAGCAAAGGTTTTCCACTCATTAATCCACCCCAAAGTCCCTCTGCACAGCAGGGGATTTACTGTAACCTGGGCAGAACCCCACGAAGGGGTTTGCAGGATTTGGGATGTGTCACTCAACGCTGGACACCGGTCCAGTTCTGCGAAGGCTTTGCTTGGCTCGCTGCAACCGAAACCTCAAGTATCGCCAATGCTGTGTATCAACTAGGTTGGTCACCCCATCTTTCTGCAATGGAAACATTGCTCAGAGCCATTTGCATCTACCCATCCAAGACCGGTAGGAAAATAAACACAGGATTTGCAAAAGCACCAGAATTTCCCCTTTTTGAACACTATCGCACTCCTGAATACTGCTTTAAAATCTGACCCTTTCTGTGTGTCTTGTAAATCACTTTTTCTCTAACAGGCTGCCCCTCCTGCCACTGCCAGGGGTGCAAACAAAACCGGGGGGGAGCCTGCAACCAACACGGGCATCGAAGCCACGAGGAAGGGCAGAATCAGGCCCCCCAAGTCTAATCTTTCATGACCCGCTGGTACATTTTAGCAGGTGATGAATCCGGGGGCAGATAATACTGCTTGCTGGTTAATTAATCCAGCGTTACAAGAGCAACGAGAGTCTAATGACCATTCTTAATCCCCCTGCAACAACATTGCATACCGCGTTTCAAAGCGGGCCACCTGTTGGGGTGCAACGGGGTATTTAGGATCGCAGTGGCTACTGGTTATGAGTGCCATATCCACTGCTGATATTTTATTAGCCATAATTTGATACATTATCCGCCTTGTACACTCGATCTAAGCCTGAAATATTGTTTTACAACATTAATTAAAAGCATCGACACTGAATGCTTGGTTCACATGCTCTGATATGATTTATGGGTTGCATTTAATTACCTGACAACTGTGATTTACCACATCTACCTGGTAGGTACCATGTGTATTTAAATCAATTAATGTTTGGTGGCCTTAGTATATCTTACTGGGGAAGGAGGGAGAGTTTCTCATGAACAATTAAACTCCAGACGCACAAAAAAAAAAAGAGAAGGCAGATATTTCAGGCATCTAAACTGCAAACAAGATAATGTGACCTGGGCAGAGTCACACAACAGCTGTTTGTAGATCATTGCTTTATTAAGGATCCTAGTGACTTTTCGTGGAAGATTTAACTAATTAGTTGAGCAGGCCCTCAATAAACTAGACACTAAGTTATGTTTAGCTTTAATTACACAGGAGTCCTGTCAGCCCATTCAGTTGCTGAAAGTTAGACATGTGCTTAAGTGTTTTGCTGAATTAGGATCAATATAAATACACATCTCTTGTAAGCATCTAGGAAGCTGCACTGATATTAAATTAATGAACTCAGTGGTTCAGAGAGATTTGCAGCTGGGGGAAAAAAAAAACAGAAAAATAATGAGGACAAGTAAGAGGAGGAAAGAAAACAGCTGGAGCCTCGGCTCAGCAGCGGCACTGCGACAGGCACCTCCTGTTGTTGCTCCTATTCACTTTAACAGGATAACATGCACGTTTGGGTTGAGGGCAGCTTGTTCTGGCACTTTGCCCTGGTGCAGTAAGATTTCCTGCTCCAGGGAGGGAAGGCTATCGCAGAGGGCCCTCAAGGATGGAGAATTTTGCCAGATGTCCTCGTACCCATCACATCTGCATCATAACATCCTCCTTGTCCCTCTCCTTCCTCTTTCCCACCTTGTCCCCACCACAGGCTCCATGTTCTCCCAGTCACTTTCTCTCCCCATCACTGCTGCCGGCTCCTCTTACCATCTCCAGTCCAGCCCTCTTCTTCCACCATGGCAATTTTAAGTGCAGAGCTCCCTCTCCCACCCCAAACCCCAACTACTCTTTCCAGTCCAGCCTCCTCCATCTCACACCCCATTTGCAATTTACTCCATCTAATTTGCACCTTTTTCCTTCCCTGGAAGCCTCAGGAGCTCCTCGGAGCAAGTGGGTCACAGCCAGATTCGTAACTCTCTCCTTTCCACCCCCAGCTGTAGGAATACCCTGGATCCTTCTCTTTTTCAGAGGTGGTGTGTCCTAAATCCAGCCAGGACAGAAGTACTGGGTTCCCCTTACCACTGCAGATACATCTCCTCTTCCTTGTCACTCCTCCACTTACGGTCTCCAAAGGACCCCCTCCAGCACAAAATCCCAGAATACCTCACATTTCTTTTCATTTTCCTTTCTTCAGACCCAAATCTCTCCCAGTTTGCCCTACACCAGATGACCTTCCCAGCAGTTCCTCCCCTTAACCTTCAGCTGCTCTCAGGCTCACACTTACCTCCTCTCCTTGATTTTCCCCAATTATTTTCCCCATCAGCACAAGCATGCCCTAATTTATACTGCTTGCCCTTCCCACCTCCCACCCATCCTCAGTTGCTTCTCATCAAAAAACTCATCGAATATGCTTTTGGCAATTGCTGCCCCAGCTCCTCTTCTCCCCTCCTCTGTCCAGTTTGTCTTCTGCCATTTGCCCTCCTCTTCTCCTTACACAGAGTATTTCAATTAAATCAACATTTCCCAAAACAAAGAGGGCTGGTATGCAGGTGGAAAATGTCTTTAAAAAATAGATGTCTTCTACTCTTGAGACGAATACGCATTACCGAATTGTTTCCCAGCTACTCTGTTTATGTAACCTTGAAGCTATTTTGTACAATCCTTTAGTTTTGACAGCTTAAGATTTGTTATGAACTAATATTTTAAAATCAAAATAACTCAGAGGTACAAGAGATTGTTAAAGATCGCCCAGACAATCTGTGCAGGGAGTAACACTGAGAAGCAAAATTTATTTGTTTTTTTTTTTTAAAGGAAAGGCTTTTCCTGGGTTACCTTGTCTTCAACCCAGGAGATGTTTGAGTAAAGTAAACCCACTCCCTTTCCAATTTGATGGCCTTTAGGAAGTTGAAAATATACACATAGATACACACTTATTGTCTTTCTACCTGGCATTTCTATGTGAATAAAGGGCTTTCAGCCAAAACCAACCAGATAAAATCTTTCAGGAACTTTTACAATGTCACATACTTGTGCAAATTGCCAGCGTGTTTATAGCAACAGGCACCACAACAGACCTCTATGCTCTCAATTAGGCCAGGCAGATCAAGCAACCTCCTCCGTCTGTTTATGTGCGCGTGTTTGCATGTGGCATCGCGCGAGAGATTACCCCGCCAAAGCACGTAGGTGCTCGGGAGGGGTGGGGAAATCACTGCTCTCCACTGACCCTCCTCCCCTTCTACCCCAATGGACCATGGTCTGCAGGAACCCACCAGTCTGTGCAAGGGGATGGAGCCCGGCACGGTGGTCAAAACAAATCAAATGTGATGATTTCGAGTCCTTTTGTAGCAAGACCCTGAGCTGCTTCACCAATTCCTGCCTATCTATATGAAAGAGATTAAACAATAATTAATCACCTGGCTGAAGGTGCTGTGAACTGTCAAAGATCTGGAAATCCTGGAACATAAGATCCATTGCGAGAAGGAAATATTATTATATATGCATGATGGTGTGTAAACATCTTGGTGAGAAGTTGCCTAACGCTGGATATGGAGAAATTAGCTTCCAGGCTGCATCAAGGTAAAGGGGAAAAAGACACTCTTATTCTGGAACACAAATGTTCCTACCAAAATAATTATTCCAGAATCGCTAATCTGATAAATATCCAAAAGCAGACAACTTCTGTGTACTGGAAGGAAGGAGTTTAATGATTTTTAGGGATTATTTCTAGGCATGTTGTTGGCTGTTTTGCCAGACAGTGCCTAAAATGGTGGGCTTCCATCTACCTGAGCCAGACGGAAATATAAATAACATCTTGAGGATAAGATGGAGGTGATTAATTTCAGTTCTCATTCACAGAAAAATGGGCTGGAGGGATAAGGCCAAGACATCTTTAACCGTAAAAACCTTCCCACCAACAGTGGGATTTTTACCCAATATATTGATTTCTGCAAGGAATAAATTACCTGCTTTAACGTTTCCATTTCTCAGTGGAAATTATTTTCCAAGAAGCTGAGTAGAGTCTAGTTTCTTCTCAATGGACAAATCCTTTCCCCTTTGCACCTTTCGGCAAGGCAGGAGGTGCAACCTTCACCGGCCGGGGGTGAGCGCTGCAGATGCAGATA
Source organism: Theristicus caerulescens (assembly GCA_020745775.1). Lineage (NCBI taxonomy): Eukaryota > Metazoa > Chordata > Aves > Pelecaniformes > Threskiornithidae > Theristicus > Theristicus caerulescens. Next base: position 2,280,007 of record CM036575.1, on the reverse strand, counting down.
GATGTCTATCGACAGGTAAAATTGAGTCCCCGGGCAGTGCAGGGTGATGGAGAGCTCAGTGCCATGCTTTAAAATGGGACGGGAAAGTGTCCGGACTGCTGCACAGGGGAGCCTGGGAAAGACGAGCTTGATTTATTGCGCTAAATCACACAAATAAAAATAAGTAAGTGACTCAAGCATGTGCTTGCCTTAGCAGGGGTCAGCGCAGCAGCGAGACACATCCCTCTTCCCACCTGGTGGAAAACCGCCCCGGGGGATCCTCCCAGGATCCAGTTACTGATCTGGGGAACATCACTTAAGCCAATGTATTTCATTTCCAGTCCCTTGGGATTCCAGATGAACAATCAAAGGGGTGAAAAGGGAAGCTCCACCCAAGTTTGTATTTCACAGGATAAGAGGTGCATTATCAAGTGACAGTGAAACGAGCCCGAGGCGCAGCGAGTGCCGATAGAGTGCCTACGTAGCCCTGAGTTTTGATTAATTACCGTGGTATAGTTTTATCTCTCTCTCCAGTGATCATTGAATTAACTGCATGCACCGGGAGGAGGAGATGCTCGTGGCAGAGAGGGAAGGTGACAAGGAGCCCCCAGCCTGCAAACTCCTCTCTTGCTGAAAAGCCCTTTGCAAATAGAGATAATTTTTGAAGGGCTATGCTAAACGGGTGTTAAACAATAATTAAGTGAGGATGGGCTATGCGCGTGCAGCTCAGCCAGAACTGCCATTAAAAGAAGAAGAAATGATTCACTCCATCACCTTTTGAAGCGACACTGTCTCGTTGTGGGAGGCTAGGAGAAAGCACCAACTGCCCACTCGCCAAACCCCGCTCTCCTTACTCAGAGGAAATTTTTATATTGCCACCCACACACATTCAAAAACCCATGACTCATCTCCACGGATAATGAGATCAGCTTTAAAGCAACGAGATTTTGAATACAATAAAGGTTGCCTCCTAAGTAAGTTCTTCACTCGTAGAAGGCACTTCTTCCAGCTTTTCCCACCTACTCCAAGAAGGTGAAAATGTCCTGATTTATTTCCATCTCCACCTCTCCTGGGAACAGGGGCTTTCAGGGGATCCCATGACTCCTAGAGCCAGGGTTTTTTGGACAAATACCACCTATCCTCGACCTACAGCACAAAAATCACAGGAGCTGGCAAAGCCCTTGCGTTGGTGGGAGCGCTGCCCGAGCGGGAACCGAGAGGTCTGGCCTGTGATCAGCTCCATCTCGAGATGTTTCATTCATTCCTGGCTCTCCTCCTGCTGCTCCATTCCCAGCTCAAACCTGGCGGTGGAGGACAGAGAGAGGATTTAACACCTGAATACGCCTCCTGTCCTCTGCAGCTGCCGTTGCAGGGCAGGATCGGGCTATGAATCATGGACCCCTCTGGATTTCGGACAAGAAAATCATTCCCAGAGGGATTTTGAGTCTCAGCTTCAAGTTTAGGGTCTCTCACCCACTCTGTGGTCGGGTTGTGGGTTTTTTTTACATTACCCCTTTGGGCTCAGGGTTCCAATTACTCCTTTTCATTCCTTTTTTCTTTAATGATTTGGAAATATTTGAGTGACAGATCTTTTATTAAAACATTGTTATCAGAAAGCATCCAAGAACGGGCAGGGCTAGCGCTCCACTCAGGGTTTCCATGCCTCAGGGAGAGCGAAGCTCTTCCTAGCTCTCGCCTGGCCTCTGATGAGCAAAGGTTTGGTATGCAGGCTTGGGTAAAGAAGACAGAAGAACGTGATTGTCCCAAAAGGCGGGTAGGAAAATGAATGTCCATCACACCAGAGTGGCAAGCGGTGAGGTAAAGGAGACACCCTTCGAGAGCTTCTTCCCATCCCACTCCTGGAAGGAGAGCCATGATCCAGAAGGACATGGCGTGGGCAGCTGATGCCGTTACTCACCTCGTTCCTTGTCCGCTCGTTGACCATCCATGCAGCAAGGAGAGCCGAGCAGGGGCTGTGTCCTCTCCTCTTGCACTAATGCTTGAGGCACCCAATCTAAACCCAGTGGCGGTCGTGTCTTAGACCCTTCCTTTGGAGCACAGCTTTGCCTAAGTCATTTTTTCTTGCTTCACCTTCTCTCCTCCCGTGAGCTTGTGTCTGCTTTGCCCACTGAGACTGCAGGTTTCCTGGGACAAGAAGCCTGTAATGATCCATCACTTGCTGGTACAATAGTTAGTGCCATGATCGCATCTTCTGCGATGGGCACTGCACATTAAGGTCTATGGATTATATTCTGCAGGAGGTCAAATTAATTGCTAATGGATTTGATGGAAAATGAAGTTTTACCCATCCATTCTTTTTTTTTCCCCCCACTAAGGGCACATTCTTTTCATTTTTCTTCAAAGATCATTCTAAAATGAGATTTGGAGCACTGGGGCCAGAACCCAACATATTTCTGTTTAAAAGGGCCTCACCGGGGGTTGCTATTGGGTTGCTGCGTCTCTCCTCAAAGCTATCCCGTCTTCCACAACACGTTCTGTCTGCAGTTTCCAAGGAACTGAGCAAGAAGAGTTCAGCCGCTGTCCCCAGCTTGCCTCGCCCAGGGGATTTTGGGTTTTGGGATCGAGTGCCAAACACCAACTGCTCTTTGTCAGAGCACACACTTGACACGGCACCGCTTTCCAGTCCTCCCAAGCTGACGTGGTTTCTGCCCAGCTAAGTCAACATCACACCCAACGGTTGTGGAAAAAAAAGAAGCCCAATTTGCTCTCTCTTGCCTATCCATGAAGCAATTCCAATTATATAATGGACTAAATGAGCCTAAAAGCCACAAGAAGCACCTGCAGTGAGAGGAAACGAGTATTTCACAGCTGGATGCAGTTGGTGGGTCACTCGCAGGTTTTGGCACAGAGGAGCATCGCCGGCATCCGGGGCTTGGCTGCGCCGTCCCTCTGTTGCTTCCGAGAGGGAGGAGATTGGGAATTTCTGATTTTCTAATTATGCTTGCTGAAAATTTCACTCTTCCTGAAATTGGATGGATGTTGGGCAGGTTTGCTCGAGGCACGGGGCTAAGCCCCTTTTCCTAGAGGCCACCTATCTTTCAGGAGATGAGGTTTTTGGGAATCCAACATGTGTCTTCACCGATGAAAGATATGAGCAGAAAAATTCCACCTGACGTGCAGGGACAGACCTCACCGGTGGCCTGGGGCTACGCACGCCCCCATCACCGTGCCAGGGGGTGCCAAGCGTTAGCACAGCTCCATCTCGCTTACATGCTCCCGAATGCATGTTCTCAAATCCTTTTTTCCAAAACAAAAATGATTATCAGGGCTTTCGCCTCCTTTGTTTTGCTTGGCTGGGTCACCTCTGTTTATTGTTTATCGCCATGCTCGTCTCTGCTCCCCAGCGGCTGGATACGGGCTATGCCAGCGGGGAGGTGCGGGAGCGAGGAGAAGGGTCTGGACATGCAGGATGCGGCACTGCCTGCTTGAGGCTCTGCTTGCGACCCAAAATGATGGGAAAAATTCAGCCAAAACTTTGTTTTGACAGAGGACTCAGTTTCCCATGCAGCCCCAGCAACTGTTGTGTAATTTTTATTCTTATTCTTATTCTTCTTATTATTATTACTTCTATTACTATTATTATCTTGTACTGAAATATCCAGCAACAAACACGTTAGGATTTTGCTTTTGCCTCACCTCGTTTTCCCAACAGAAAAATGTGTATTTATTTTTGAGGGGAACTCATGAACTAAGCAAGCAACGGGGCAAAAACCACCTAGAACTTTCATGTCGGGTGAAGCGAGCTGGATGGGAAGGAGCCTAGGAAGGGGCTGGGAGCAAGGTGGTAGCAAAAGTGCTCAGGCTGGAGGCTTTGAACCCAAGCAAGAGACATTAGAGGAGAAATACAAATAGAGAGGGGCAGAAATTAATGAGAAGCGCCTTTCCTGCACCCCTGCTTGCCCATAAAACTGGAGGAGCAAAGCAATGTACACCACACATGTCAAGGGAAAGGGGAGGAGAGGAAAACCGACGGCATCACCAGCTCGGCGAGATCTTCAGGGAAAAAACAAATGACCTTTTGTGCTGTCTGGGGAGACACTCTTCCATCATCTTTATGGATTTCCACCTTCGGCAATAGCTAAATAGCCTTGCATATCTACCATCAAGACACTAACAGCCATGCCGTAAATCTTAACCCTAAACTATCATTATTCGCCAGAGAAAATGAATGGTTTGCTTGAAAAAAGAGCACAGCTTCTGAAAGAGGAGACCCCTCTCGGGCTGGGCATCCTCCCCGGCTGCATTTTGGGCTCGCTCCTACTTGTCGGTGGGACGAGTGCTTCTTCCAGATTTGGCTTTCAGAAACATCCATGAAAATATTCTATTTCTCGAAACCGATATTAGCTTGATGTTATCTGTTGCTTGCAAGAGTGACTCAGGTTGGGAAATGATGTTATGTGGTCGAGTCTCAGTCGCTCATCTACAAAATGGACTTAGATCAACTCACTTGGAACAAACATTAAAGATTATTGGGGCCCTGGAAATGATAATAATTGGGGTTAAAGCTCAGAAAAAGCGTCCAGAGCTTGTTTTTCCTGCCTCCTGTCCCCCACGAAGGACACACAGCCCAGGTATGGGCTGGAGCCAGCCCCTCGTGTTGGCTCTGGGGCAGCTGCGATGCGATTTAATTCCTCCCCTCTCATTACCGCTTCCTTAGCCGAGGTGCCCGCGAGCCCTAAGGGAGAGCAGGGGATGAGGGGAAACATTAGTTTCTTAACAAATTCTTGTGTCATCTTTTCGACAGCACCTTTAAGCGCTGAATGACACTCAGGAATGATGTGGCTTAACCTCAAGAGTTCAAGCGAGGGAGCATTTCCCCCGCCAAGGAGCAGCAGTAATCGCTGGAGAAGAAATCCATTCCAGCCCTCCCTGCCAGCAGCCACCGATCGCTTTTAATCCACGTGGCAGGGACACGTCGAAGAGCCCTGCTGTGCCATGATGCGAGTGGAAACAGCTGGGTACGATTGCATTCTGGAGGAGTGCTAGGATAGTTGTGAATAAAGGGGATATAACATCATGCAAAATTACCACCTTTCAGCAGAGGTGGTGTGGCTGACCTTATACACGCTCTTCATCTACTGCAAATGGAAAATTAAAGGGGTTAATGTAAAGCACGGGGAAGGTGAGTGCAAGCGGGGTGAATTTCGGCAGCATCTGCATTCCTGCGGGATGCAGGCTGTGCACGAAGGATGCCTGGCTCGCTGCGCTGGCCCGGCGCGTGAAGGCTTGGATGCGAAGGCTTTCCCGCAGCACTTCCATTCCAAATTTATTACCTGGAGACCAAGAAAAAGCCACGGTCTTAAATCCCAGGGATTAAAAGTTTAACATGACCAAGAAGAAGAATCCTGGATGGCATTAATTAATGTTTATATGTAGTTTCTGCCTTCTCTTCCCTTTTTCTTCACCCTTTGTCTCCTTCAAAAGATAATAGGTGGGAAGAGCTTTTTCTGCCAATGCCAGGCTTCACTGGCTACGACTCTTCTTTCTCCTCTCCAAAACGTATGTAACAATTTAACGCACAGGCTCATGATTCGTGTGGCTTTCACGGTGTTTGTCAGCAATTAAGGCTCCCATGGTTCCCCAGCACTGGCCTTGTCTTGTAGGTTATATTCTCCATGTGATGATCCCCATCCCAGTCCTGCAGCCCCAGCCCGGGAACGCTCGGCATGGCTGCCTCCACCGCCGGAGCTCACACTTCTCCCTCCTCTCCAAAACGGAGAGACAAATAGCTTCCCATCGATGTGGCATTAAGAGCAGACACTGCTGCAAATTCCCACCCTCGCTGACTTCTCGGGAGCTGGTGTGTGTAACCCTGACCTTTCTTTCTAACTTCTTTGGGTCAAAGCTATTCCTTGTTCGTGGGGTGAGCCTCTGGCAGGGAGGAGAGAAGATGAAATACCTAATCCCCAGCCAGATACTCAGAGGGTATAAATGGCTCCCCGCTGATTTATGTCAGCTGAAAATATGACTCGACTATGTCTCTAGGTTTCTATATAGCATTGCACTATGCTGCACTTGAACCCAGTAATTTTTAGCTAAGCAAAAATTTCAAGCTACTGCAACAGGTGAAAAGAATGAGGGGCTGTTCTCTTCTCCTGCCTCAATAGAATACATATTACCCTCTTCTTTAAAAAAAAGAAAAACAAAAAAAACCAGAAAGAAATCCCCCATCAGCTCTTTGTCTAAGTTCCTGCAGTTTTTCATACTGTATTATGCTTTTATTTCTCATGTTCAGCCAGCAGAGAGGATGCATTGCACGGACAATGCTGCGTACAGGGGAGAGCAGGGTGGCGGTGGCTGGGGTGCAGCATCCCTGCAATGCATCACACAGAGATGCCTTTGCAGTGGAGCGAAGAGACTTGGATACACCATCCATGTTTGCACGAAGAAACTTCAAAAAACCTTTGGTATTTTAGTTGCGAACTCCAGGCCTTGGAAGCTGGGAATGCTGGCGATTGGGTGTTGCAAGAAATGGTAAATTAAGCTCTGTTTTTTCAGGAAACCCCTATAGAAGTAGACTGGGTGAGGTATGAAACCCTACGCAACAACAGATGCCCTCTTCGGTTAACGGTTGGACTTAGATGATCCTAAAGGTCTTTTCCAACCTAAACAATTCCGTGATTCTTCTCCACATTTTCTGTCGTTCCAGCCTACGCTCCCTACAGATGTCTGTCCCTCCCCTCTTTTCCTCCTGTCAGTCATCTGCTTCTCCAAAGCCCGTTTGGAGCTGCCTGCTGACCGGGATGGGAGGCTAAAGCTGAGAGGAGAAAGCGCAGCACTGGGCTTCTGGCAAGGCAGAGCCTGCAGCTCCGTGTCATCCATTCCTTATCCGCTGCAGATTCACATACGATGACACCACGTCATGGGCCCTAAATGCTCCTCGCTTGTAATTCTTGCATTCTGCTCCCTCTATTTATAAAGCAGGATTGCCAGGCGAGGCACGCCGGGTAAACGCGCGATGCCAAGGCCGGATTAAGCCTAACTGCATTGCAGCAATTCCAGGCGCTGCCAAGCGAGCGCTTCTGCATGAAAGAGCAGCAGGGCAGCCGGAGGCTCGGTACCGACCCACAGACACAGCGGAGAGCATCCATCAGCTCCCGGGGGTTTATTCAGTCCTTGTCCTAAAGCGTCGCAGTGGTCCCAACAGCGCCAGGCTGGGAGGTAATACAACACGGTGAGGGGGGACCAGCGTGATCCCCCCTTTTCATCTCCCTTATAATACAGGCACAGAATTAATTTTAATTAGAGGAAGTTTCTTAAGAAGAGAAATTTACTCTGGATATCAATATTTCCACTAATGGAAAATCCACCATAACCTAGGCACGCTGCTCCATGGTCAATTAGCCTCGCTGTTAAAACATCTTTCCTGCCGTCTCCATCATCCATTCTGTCCATTAGGGAAAATCCAGTAGATTTAAAAGTGAGATGCGTGTCATTTCAACCTCTATATCATTTTTTAATGCAAAAAAAAAAAGTATAATTCATTAAAAAAACCCTTCCCCACAAGGTATTATTTTCCAGAAGCTGCAATTACAGCTCTTATGCTTCTGACTCTAGACCAAGAGCTAATGAACTCATTGACAATATAACTAGCATGCAAAGAAAGGGACTTGGCACAGCACAATGCCGAGCCCTATGAATAGAAGTTTTCGTACAGCCTCAGCCACGTTAATGCTGTCTCCATTCAAAAACATTGTGCCTGAGCACGGGGGAATATTTCCACGTTTGCCAAATGGAATAACCGTAACAGCGAGTTATTATTACTCCATTAAGCAACCGCAGATATTTCTCTCCTCTTTCCCCCAGTTAAAAAACAAAGGCTGAACAGAACATAACTATTCACAGCCTGTTTAGCAAGACCACCTATTTTTAATGCGACATCTGTTATTACGCCAAAGTACCCATAGCTCCTGAAAAAAAAAAGCTGGATAAAAATAGAACTTTATTAATTATAAATCACAAGCAATTCGAGAGAGGATGGGCCCGATTCTGCTCTCACCTACAGCCACCACAAGGGCACAACGCCAGGTGAGGGAGGGGAGGCAGGTCGGTGAACCCAAAGGCGCATGAGGGGGTGCCCAGGGCATGTCCACGCATCCATCCTTGACGAGCAAGAAGCGGATGGCCCAGAAGCGAGAAGGAAGGGCGTACTTGAGAGCTTAATGAGGCTGCAGGACTCCCTGCCACACGATGCTTCTGAAACCCAAGAGCCAAAGTGTAATTTATGTGGATAATAATACCTAGGGTCATTATAGCCAGAAGTAAGAAGCATTTGGAAGGCATATACAATGTCATGAACCGGGGTTAAGCCAGCTGTTAGAGGTCGGGAAAAGGGCCATTGTGGAAGAAAGATTGCTCTGCATCTGTCTGCTACTGTTCCTTGTACTTCCCTCCGAGCCCTTGGTACCCAGCGCCGACACAGGCTGCACAGATTTGAGTCTACTGTTTGGACACCTCTTTTTCTGAATTACTCAGCGCTCTCCACTTCCACTCTGTGTTGCGAGTAGCGTTCAGCTAAGTAGAATGCGGTAGCCAAACTTTAAGACATCTGCTTTTGCTAAAGGTACCAGGGGATCATTCATTTCCATGCAAATCAAGGTCTAGTGGCTTCAGATCTTATCTAGACATCAGCAATCTAAGCTAAGGAAACCAACTTAACCTCTGTGTACAGTAAGAGGCACCTCCAGAGGGCAATTCACCTCTGCAGGAGACAGGATGAATTGTCTTTTTCTCTTCGATGGCCGTAGATAGAAAGGAGACAGTCAGCTCAGACTAAACAGCAAACTTTTAGATGGTCAAAGTCAGGTGAGATGAAGCCCACCCAAAGGGAGGAGTGTTTCAAGCCACTGTTGTGTAGCGTTGCCGGACGGATTCTCAAAATGACCATAAAAATTCCTACCATAATTTAAAAAAAATGAAGGTAGTATAAAGTTTATTTCCTCACCTCTTAATTGTCAGTCCTGAAAGGGCTGATTTTTTGCATACCATAAAAGCAACAAAAATATGATAAGGTGATCCACCTACCAACAGAAAGTGGAGGAGAGTGTTGTGTAAATCACAGCAACTTCCACCGAGAGATCGTGACAGCATTTCTATTAAATCCAGGTGAAATTTTAGCTCATTTGGCTTGAGAACATGCATGAATATGGCAATCTGGATATGGGAGTTACATTACAGCAAAACAGTAATGGGACCTGCGATACCTGAAGTGGCTTGGACCCCAAACTAGACAGTAAGGCTGATTGTGGCTTCACCAGAGATGGGTGTGAAGATTCAATTTCGGACATGAAGGGCTGGTGGCTTCAACCTGAACCTCTCTAAAGCTGATGAACAGCCCACAGGAGCACTTACGTGATTTGCACACTGAGTTTATTGACTGCCAGCTCTGGGTGCCTTCACAAATTCACCCCCAACAGCACGCTCCACCATGACTGTGGGTTTTCATAATCCAGCTCCAGACCTGAATGCTACAGCTTGCTCCCGTCCCTGCCTCTCACATCCTTCTGCACCTGCTGACTTGGGCTAGAATTGCAGGGGATAAAATACTACCAGAAAGTCTGTTATAATATTTCCCCATGCAGCAAAAGCACAGGAATTTGGGAGAATTTACGAGAAACTCTGGCAAGATTTACACCCCGGGTCCCAAGCCAAAGCCTTTCAAAGGAATTAAAATATATTTCTTATGAGCAGCTGAACTCGTGTCCACGCTCTTATTGCTATCAGACAGGATCCCTGGGTTTTGCACTCTTGCCACTCTTGTCTTTGTTATTTGGAGAATCGTGCTTCACCTCTTTGTGCCTTTAGTTTCCATATCTGTAAAATGGGCACTTCACCTCACCTAGAAGTTGTGCATCAACTAATGCTGCTAAAGCTTTTAAAATCATGGCCATGGACGACTTGTTTTCTTGATTTCACCCTATAAGGAGAGTAAAATTAGAGCTGATTGCTACAGAAAAGAAACCTTTGTGTCTCATCTTCCTCCACCAGATTAAGTTTCTAAGGTATGTTAAGAAATGAGACCCCATAGGGGTTAGTGGTGTCCATTTAAATCTCTCGAATACCTACACGCAAATACACCGAGTACACGAGGATTAACTCTAAATCTGAGTGGATTAGTCAAGAAGCCTTGCATGGCAATGCAGAATTGCTGGAGAAAAATATATAAAATTGTCATTTTTGTCAACTTTACAATACAACTTGATCCCCCATGGATAATGAGCTGTAAGCCTGGCAATATCGCAGGATCAGGTGAAGAGAAAACTTTCACTTGGGAAAAAAACAGTGGAATTCGCAGGGTCAGAGCATCAGAGACGAGAGATGGGAAACCTGAGGCCACCTAGCTCCCTCACTCAACACCCGCCAGGCCCCACCGGCTGCGCTCCTGGAGCTCGTCCAGTCCTCCTCAAACCTATGGTCAGACACATATATATACAAATATATATTTACACGCTCCCAAGTAATTAAAGACAACTATGAGAGATTTGGATGTGAAGGACATGATTAAACAGACAAACTAACGTGAGCTAACGACAGCCTTGATCCGTCTTTTGAAGACTATATACATTATAATACTAAAAAAAGGGAGACCATTTCCTTTCAAGAAGAACATCTAAAATAAAGCAAGCACAGTTTCCTACAGGATTTCCCTTGCTTATGAGATGTTTCAGCTGAAGGCGAGCAGAGATAACCTCTTGTGCTAACCTCACTGGTCTATGCACTGATCCATACAAGTTGCTACCACGCTACACGGGTGGAAGAAGCGACCGAGGGGAAAGTCCGGCTCTGGCATCTGGCCTGAGAAGTTTGTAGCTCCGTGAACCTATTGCTAGAAAGATGGACGCACCACTCTGCCCTTCTGCCAGTATGGGGCAGAAATGTAAAAAGATGGTAAGATTTTATTCGAGGCTATCGAGGGAAAAAAGTCAGAACTGCTCCCAGGCTCCCATACCGGATTGCATTCGATCCGCAAAACTCCCCTCGCTTTTGTCCTAAAAATTTCCCTGCCTGGAACTGGTTGTCAGCGGCTGCATGACTGGTCACAGCTTATTCATAGCCTTAATTAGCAGGTGTGTGACTGCCTGTTTAGCCACATTTTTAGATCTCCGGGCTCTCGCAAGCTGTCAGAAAGAAAGGCATTATTTTAGGTAAAATACCACTGCAAAACAGAGTGACATTCAGTTTGACGCGTGAGGATAAATTAAGGATGAGGATACATTAAAGAAAACTCTGAGCGCCTTCGTCACATTCCTATATTCAGGGAGAAATGCAGCTGAGTTTCAGTTGATCTTGGCTTCTTCATTGACCTGTAGCAGTAAATTTTCCCCCCCTTTTAGTGTTTAAATACTTTGTCAGTGAATGATCCCATTCATAAAGCGCTGGTGATGACAGTTCTGCAGAGCTAAATGGCACTTAACTGTGCACCTAATAAATCTGCAACAAAAATAAACAGAGCGGATGAGGAAAAAAAAGATTAACAATGCCAAAGAGCTAAAAAAAAAAAAAAAATAAAACAAAATCACTGGCAGGTATGAAAGGATATTGTCATTCAAAGTGTTTGAAATGGTATTGAGCAGGATGGCTCCCATTTCCTGCCCCTCTTTGGCTGACCTTTGAGTTCTCAGAAGAAAACGGCCTTGGCTGATACCTGGGAACTCTCTATTCCGTCAGATGAATCCGTTGCAGACAGCGCAGATCCATCTCTCCGTGGCTCTGTGCAGGTACCTGCTTCCACTGGGACCTCCTGATTTAGCAAAAGGGCATCTCCACTCTCGTGGAAAGCAAAATTTGCCTTTGTGAAACGGTAACCCCGATTCCATATAGGAAAAATGAATGCAAATACTCCAATTGCTGAAAGCAGGAGTCAGATTGGGGCTGAAATTTGGGCAGAAAAGCTGAAACTACAACAATCCAGTAAGAAACAAATCTCAGAGAGCTTATAGCTCTTGTGTTGCAAACAAGATGCTTATCACATCCCCCAGCTCCAAGAGCGAAAGTTTTAATAAATCAAACTAGCCGAAGGTGGCACTGGAGAAATGTCACAGATATTTAAGAACTGGAAAGAAAATTTGAAATAAGCAAACGGACTGAACACTGACTTTAATAGCTTGGGGAAAAAGGCACCCCTAAATGTGAAGGAGATTCAGGGAAATGGGATAATGTGGAAAGAAGTTTGCTACGCCTAATCTCCCTCTTCAACAAGATAATGGATTTTCTAGACAAAGGAGATGCAGTACACTGGTAATTCGTATGGGCTGTATAATTCCGTATAGGGAATTAATAATTGCACTGACAAAAGCGGGGTTGTGTATGAGAGGGTACAGAGGCGGCTTGGGATCAAAGGAAAATGTGTTCAGAGGGAGACAAGTGGGCTCAAGGAAGTTTATTCCCAGAGCTGTTCAGGATTCAGACTGAGACTAATTTTATGTAAGTCTTTAATTAAAACCCTAGGCAGAAAAAAGCAGAGTTGAGCCATCAAAGTTTGCTGATGACAAAAAGCTGAGTCAGATTGCCGTTACCGAAAAGGATTGTACAACCTGCAGGAAAACCAGGAGATGGAGGACTGCAACAGAGGAACCAGACACGGGAAGAGCAAACCATGAGTGTGGTAATCAGTGCATGGTGAACCCAGGTTTCTGGCTACCAAAATCAGGTGGCCAAATTTGGGGGGGTTGGGAAAAAAAAGCAATTGTAACTCCAAAATGAGCCAGATAAGGTTTTGTGCTGGAGATAGCACTGCTGGGAGACCTCCTCTGGAGCAACGTGTACAGCTTTCATCACCTATGTTCAAGAAAGATAAATTCAGCCTGGACCAGAAGCAGCAAAAGGATACGAGAGTGACTGGGGGAAGGAGTTTATCTCATGAGACAAGCCTCCGAGAGCCTAGCAGGATGAAGGCTGCACCGAGATATGATCCCGAGCTATAAATACCCCGGGAGAGAAGTAGCAGAGAGGGAGAAGGACTGTTTGCGCTAGTGAACAATGCTAGTAAAAAAAAAAACCAAACAGCTAAATGGGACATACATAAGTATAGTTAGAAAATGTAATGAAGGACTGCCACAGGAGTTAGCTTCTGAAACAGCTTTCCAAGAGGAGCAGAAATGTACAAACCCCCTCGATTTGTTTTTTAAACGGAGACTGAAATATTTATGAAAGGGAAAGCATGAACAAACACATGCAATTGCAACAACCTGCTCTTCGTAACCCAAACAGACGCTGCTAATCCCGACTTTTATCTCCTGCCATCATATAGGATCCCATCTTGAGAAAGCCCCCCCAGCACTAACAGCGGAGAATCCTGTTGCACGGGGAAAAAGGGAATATTTGTATTACGTTTCACAAGCATCCATTTCCCGGTCTGTTGTTATTGTAACTACACTGAGTTTAATCAAACTAAGCTGTTAGGAAGAGCAAGCAGGAAATGAAACCGATAAAAATAGGATCCTCCGAAGAGGACAGCACAGCTCGTAGAAGCACTGGGGGAACATCACCAAACTGGCAACACTCCCCTGTTTACCTGCTCCAGATTTATTGTCCAAAACCGAGCTTAGTTTCTTTGCTGACAGCAGATCTTTAAAAAGAGCTATTAGAAAAGGGTCAAAAATGTAGAAAGCTTTCCTTTTCCGAGAGAAAAAAAAAATAACATCCTGCCTTTGCAATCCAGTTGCTGGATTTGCAGTAAGTAACCCGATTTAGGAGAACCACTGCTGCGGGAGACCGTGCGTGACACCCTCAGAGGAGCTCCATCTTCAGAGGCAGGATTATCTGCTGCTTGAAAATCAGGATCTCTCTCAGGCATCTTAAATTCAGACTTTGAAGACTTATCTTGGCCCTTCTTCCCGGGCCTGCGTCCCACACAAACTGCACACAGCGCCGAGTAAATAAGGCTAAAATCCCACTCTCTGCTACCTCGGGCTCTCCACAAATTACTGCTTGTACAGATGGGCTCCATACTGCGTCCAAAAGGTCAACGCATTTGGCCTAATGCAGACCAGGGCTGGGAGCCAGGGAGCGGAGCATTCCTCAGGAAGGGGTTCAGAGATGGCTCCACAGCTTTCAAACAGCTTTTGTGAAGGGGAGGATCACGTTCACGGGCTTTTGCTTATCCCTAGGTGGCAACATGGCAGGAGGAGAGAGGCAGGTCCTTGGGAAGGGGAATTATGAGCTCAGATTTAGCGGGGAAACGTCTGGCTGACGCTTCTCGAATGAGTTATCCCATCTCTCCTGGCAAGAGCTTAGAACAAACGTCAAGCCATCCTCTGCTCTTTGACATCTTCATCTTACTGCTCATGATGGGTGACTTTTTCACTGCACAAATGGATTAATTATTACCTGAGGGGTAAATATTCACTCAGGCACACAGAGAATAAGGCAGGCAGGTAACTCCCAGTCTGGGCTTCTAATCCCATTATCAGACACCTCCTCAGCATCATTATCCTAAATAACACAAAATGAAACACGGGGGAAAAAATACCATTGTATTTCCTGCAATGAGAAGCAGGGACAAGAGAGGAAATAATTTCTCTGAGTCATGCTCCCCACCCAAATAATAGAAATACCACCGCGTGGAGAAGCAGATGACGTTATGGATTAGCTGCACTTAATTTTTATCATGAAAAAGTTCCTATGTGCAAATCCCAGCACAGAAAGGCAGCTCTCCCTACTTAGGCGGCCTGGAGTCCAGCTATTTGCTGTCTTTGAGGGCTGCAGGGAGCTGATGCTGTACATCCCTTGTCTGCAAGGGATCGGTCCGCTCCAGACTGCGGCCGTGCTCCTCCGATGATCCCACATCAATCCAGGGATGGGCACAGCCGCAGAATAAAGGGAGCAATTGTTCTGGATGCGGAAAGCAGTTCTGATGTGGCAGCCTGTGGTTTGGGAGCAGACTCAGGCGTCTGCTGCTCAAGAGCTGGCAGCATGGGTGGATCACAGCTTCTGCCTCTGGGAATCCTAGAAGGTGCAATCGCTCAGCCCCAGGGAGCTCCGGCGGGAGCAAAGCTGCCTGCGAAGGGGCAGATGCAGGAAGGTTTGGAAGAGGAGCCGGAATTACGGGTAATCCAAGCTTCCAGTAAGAAGAGGGGAAATTCCCATCTCTCCTGGCAGGACCTTGGATGCCCAGAGCACCAAGGCTTGTACGTGCATGTATACGCTAAGGACAGGGACGGGTGATGGAGGAAAAGTTTCTCTCTCCTGAGCGAGCTGGTGCCATAATCTCCCAGCAGAGCAGCTGTGAGCAAGAAACCCCCAGCGTGACCTGTTTGTGTATTTATCACTTTAATCCACCACTTTCAGCTTGTTCCCGTCTCATTTAGCTACCAGACGTCTAGGAGAGTCTGTATTCTCCAGAGGCACCAGCAAAGCTCCACAGAGAGCAGCTGTGTGATCTGGCTTTAAAAATAATCTTTTCCCCTGAATGTTAGCCTGCTAAAAAGTACTCGAGAGCCACAAAAATCCGCAGGGTTTGTATCCAGCAGTCTCAAGGAAGAAGCCCTGCTGTTTTCATGACAGTTTATACCTCTTTTTTTCCTTTTCCACTATTTTTATTTTTTTTTCCCCCACTACTTTTGCAAAAAGCTCTACTATAATATCATAATTATGAGGTGACACTGCTGGAACAGCCACCCAAGCCGCCTAGCTGTGACAGGAGAGGATGCTGCTGAAAACTTTCTCCCAGTGGTTTGCTTCTTGGATATACAGGACCCGACTGACGAAGCAGCTCTCAGCTTTAACTTAATTCACTCACTGCAATAGCCCCTCTGACACCTTGCAGGGTGCAGGGTCTCTTGCACGTACCTTAGCCAAACCCTCCCTAGCTCATTGGAGGGCTGTAAGAATCTGCACAGCTTCAGAATTGGGTATTACAGCTCTGATATAACTAAGAAAGGCTTTGCTTTAGCTTAAATAAGAGCTGGGCTTTGAGCGTGGTGAGAACGGTGAAGTTTTAAGTGTCCAGGAACTTGTAACGTTCACCACCTGACAACGATGCTAGCTCCTGTTTGGCAAAGACATTAATGGCCCTCGCATGGGAAACATGAGGCCTGAAATATTTTACTATTGTTTTATCTACAAGGGTTTGGTTCCTCTGTTTTTATGCAAATATTAGAAGCATTTGCCCAAGGGGTAACCATTGCTTCCTCTGCTTTTGTTAGTGCTCTGGCATGCTCAGCAGCCTTCTTCCCCAGGAAATTTTGGCTTACGACATTTCTTTTGGGTAAATTTGTTTCTCGCTAATCTCTGGGGGAAAAAAAACCCTCCTCCCAGTTGCATGCAGGAAGGTAGGCTGTCCAGGACCGGGATGATTTCAGGAATGTCTCTTAGTCAGTAACTCACTCTATTACTCTGAATTGTTTGACAAAACAAGAGCTTCAGTGTTTCCAGCAGTTAACTGACATGTCGGAACAGCCTAGAGGGGTTAACTCTCTCCATTGGCAACCGCCTAGCACTACACCTCTCCCTTTTGGCACCTACGGATCCCAGCGGTGATAAGAGGCTTCCTTCCTAGCAGCTACTGCCATGCTAAGGCATAATTATTCCACTGCGCTGGGACAGCACGTTCAAGGGGATTAACAATAAGGGAAGGGACTAGAATTGGGGGGAAAGCATAGAAATTACAGGGTATCTGGTTATGAAAAAGAAAAAAAATTGAGGGGAAAAAAAACCACCCAGAAAACAGAAAAAAATTAGCTAGAGAAAAATATATTTAGATTTTAGGGTTCAAATCCCTGCACTGAAAATCATCCTCATGAACCTTATCTCCACGACTTCAAAGTCTAAACCTATATCTGGTTATGGATTCCTAGAGCACAAGACAAGCAACAAGGGTGTGTGCGCGTAGGTTTTTTGGTTGTCATTTTAACCAAACATCACTAATTTAAGAGATATGAATTGCAACTACTATGTTTGCAATGTGCCGCTCTTGTAAAAAAAGGAAAGCTGCTGTGCTCCAAAGATTTATGCCCCTAAAGCACCTGTTCTTCAGCTTACAGTAAACCCTGGTAAATCCTACCTGGCAGTACCAGACCTTGGGAAGAAAGAGGAGCGAGTTTCTTACACGATGTTCATGCCCAACATCTAAGATTCCATGGGATCCGGGCTTCACCAAACCTGTGCCTTTGCCAAGTCGCATATTTGGGCCCAAATCCTGCATTGTAGCCTAAGTCTAATCCAACTGTTCTTTACTCAGCTGTTTTAACTTACGTAGCATAAAAGGAAACCTATGAAAAACTTGTCATTCGCCATCCTTGCATGTATAGTTAAACTCCAGAAAAGTGTCTTTACACAACCAGAGCTTGCTTTATCTGTCAAAATTTACCAAAAAAAAAAAAGTTGACTTTTCAACATGATTATTTTCCCCCCCTAGTTTTCATTTTTCATGTACGTTGATACAGTTAAGCTTTTCAGCTTTGGCTTTTTCTTTCACCTCATCTTTCTCCCCTCTTTTTTCACTCATTCCTTTCTTATTGCCCTTCTTCATTTTGCTTCTGAAGAAAGATGATGGAGAGAAGGGGGAACTGAAAACCCACCCAAACACCGTATTTCTTTGTACTGGCCTGAAGTTAAACAAATACATACTTTTTTTTTCCCTTGCAAAACAGGACGAAAGCCCATTCATCCTTGCTGGGACCTGGGGGAACTTACCGTCCTGCAGGGTGAGCTCAGTGCTTTGCAAAATTACCTAAGCAGTGGGTACAAAGGTGGGGCCCAGCCAGAACTCCGGATATGAGCACTTTCCATCCCTGTAGGGGAGTTTGGATTTCGACATCGGGGCTTGTGCCTCGCTGTTAGAACTGGAAGCCGAACACCCCTGAACATCAGCAAGGTTCAACCCCAAGGGCATGTGTCTCCCATCAGCGACAAGCAGTCCTGTGACAGGGGGTCTTGGTGCCTGGGAGACAGAACAATCTTAAAAATTCTTAAAAAATCTTAAAAAATAAAACTATCTTCAGGAAGGCACTTGGCAAGCCCTTTGCTGTCACTCTGCTGATAAAGATGAAGCCTTTTTGTGCAGGTGACTGCAGGCAGCGGTCCACGTTGGCTACACTTCTGAACAAGCGTGCCTGAAGTGAGCCTTGAAATGTTATTTCTGGGTCTCAGGAGCATGAAGCAAATCCAACTCACATCCACAAGAGCAGGGCGTCACCGCAGAACACACCACAGCCCCCTTTAAAGGCTAAACGCAAACAGCCAGGCTTTCTCCGTCCCAGCCTTGAAGCCTACCTCAGCCCAAAGCAAAGGGGAAGAGTGGCTCAATTCTTTGCATTTCAGTGACAAGACCAAAAATAAGCCCAACAGAGGAAAAATCTTAAAACAAGAGGAAAAGGAGCACTTGCCTACCAACAATGGCTGGGATCAGTATGTTCAATTCTGCTAGAATTTGTAGATGCTTTTCTCCAGCTGCAGATGTAACACAGAAAGACAACGAGGATGAAAAGATTTAGCCAAGAAATAATTAAATGGTTTTACCATTTCTCCCCTGCTGTTTTCCTTCCATCCAAACACACGCATTCTGAACGTGCTTCCCATGAACATTCAAGAGATTATCAGGAAAGTCAGTGAAAGTAATTCAGTGTGAGCCAGTATCAGACAGCATTTCAAGAGCTAATTTTGCACTTAAATAATCACATTGAAAAATAAGATGCTAAGATTGCTACTTATCCAAAAGAGGAACAAAAACATCTTCAGTCTCTTATGGACTCGTTAAAAACTAGCCCAGGCAGCTAGAGTATTGCATTTTGCATTTTTACCCAGATTGACTCATAAGTGATTAGAATGGGATTAACAAAAAAAAAACAACAAAAAAAACCCAAACCAAAAAAACCACTGGAACTGTTCCCACTGTAAAGTGGGGTTGAGTCAGTAACAATTATTTTCATCTGGGAAGCGGGAAATGTCATTTTGCAAAACTTATTTTACTCTTTGTTGGAAAATGACCAGCTTTGCTTTGCTTGCGATTTAGAAATGTATCTTTCATATTTTTTGAAATTTTGTATTTTCATATTTATTTTATTGGATAGCACAGAAACACCACACACCACTTCCTATTTCAGGGCAAGAAAGTAATTTTTTTTCCCCGTTTCTACTTTTCTCCCCCCAAAAGTAAATGTATCAAAATTCCTCAAATTAGACAAATCCACTGGATACCAAATGCAAAAAAAAAATAAATACACAAACCCCCATGCATTACCTATTTTATGGAACACATTTTGGTTGAAAGGCTATATACTGAAATTTCCAAATGCTATGTTTAAAATACACCTCCGATTTTTTTTTTTTTTTAAATTCACTAGAAGATATTTCCGCTTTGAACTCAGAAGTTAAAATATCTTTGACGCCTTCCCTGACAGTCAGCTTTTTGTGTTTCTGGAATGATCTGCACAGAAAATTTGATTTAGTGAGCTCCTCAGGCTTCCAAATAAACTAGTAGAGACTCTTGCAGACTTTTTTTGCAATCTGATGATGAAACTCATTAGACAAATTATTTCCAGTAAATTGCTCCCTTCACCCTCACCGAGTACTACCGCATTTAAGACTTGTGGAAACATTTTATTTGGAGATAACAGTGCTGATGCTACTGTCCAAGAACAATAGAGGACGATTATAGATTTCATAGACCATCTAATCTAATTCCTGTATAAACAGGCCATAGGCCTTTTTTTAAATTAAATGCCATTTCAAGTCCAATAGATATGGTTGAACTAAAGCACAGTTCTGAAAAGAAAAAAAAGAGAGACATCCACAGATAAAGAACGTGCAGCAACATACTGTATCATAACTGCAGGCAAGCGCCACGATCCTGCCCTGCCACCCCTGCCTCTCACCGTGCCTGTCATGAGTACATCAGGGCTCTGCGGAAAGAGCAAGCGTTCAAAGACAAACAAATTTTGACACACTTGAATGGCAAAGACTTTGCAGCTCACAGCCTGCATTTGCAACACAACAGGCAAGAGGGAAATCTTTTATCCCATTTCCATCTCTCTGTGCCATTAAAAAAAAAAAAGAGCTAAATGGCATCAAATGCCTGGGATTTTCGAAGTTTCTTGCAAACGAGCATTGCCCACCCTTCGGTGAATTTTTTTTTTATGTTTTGGTGCAAACCTGTAGATGCCTTTTCGAAGTTGATTACTGTGTAGTAAGTGCTCAGCAACACACAGCGAGCGGAGCAGTGTCCCACCCTGGCTGCCCTGAAGTCAGCTGGAGTTTTGCCGTTAACTATTACCTGATGCAGATGTGCGTGCCATTGCAGAGCTAATGAGGAGGTGGAATTGAAGTCTTTCGAACACCATTGAGCAAGAAATGGGAGAAAAAGAAATCCTTTCTCCCCACTCCACACTCCTTGGATAAGTCACTTAAGATCTATGTGTGTGAATCATTACCACCACCCCAAAAAACGGATCTTAAGAAATCATCGTCACAGGGTCACAAAGACCCATTTATTGGATGTCCAGATGTAACTGCAGGGGGGGGAGTGACAGAAAATAGCTAGAACACCAGTGCTCTCTATTCTGACACATCCATCTGCACCCAGTGACAAGGTGGCATTAACAACACCCCTCACCTACCTTAGCAGGGTGCTACACGGAAGTTTGCACAGTGCTTGCTGCACAGTCGTGTTACGGAAAGTCTGATGACTCCCATTTTCTCCAGGGTTTGTTAGAATAGAAAAACCTAGCCCAGAAAAGTCTCTGTCTAGCATTCTGAAAGAGAAACAACAACAACTGTTTTATTTATATAT
Source organism: Theristicus caerulescens (assembly GCA_020745775.1). Classification (NCBI taxonomy): domain Eukaryota; kingdom Metazoa; phylum Chordata; class Aves; order Pelecaniformes; family Threskiornithidae; genus Theristicus; species Theristicus caerulescens. The sequence goes on along the minus strand of CM036575.1, from coordinate 2,259,279 downwards.
TTAATTTTTAATTAAAAAATAAAGGTTATCTTAATACATCTCTTGCAGCCTTTGGGCAAAATGCACCCTTAACAAGACTTTATGAAACATGATGCACATCTATTCTTGGCACACATCTTAAACAAACGCGAACTTTCTGCAGCAACTTCTTAAATCCATCATTCTCCCCAAACCCTGAAAACATTTAAATGTTCTTTAAAAAACCCTACAAAAATTAGAAGTGGGCCCAAAGCAAAAGTCCCAGACCCAAGCACCCCAAAGCTTTTGGAGCAGACTCAAATCCAAACCCTCATCTCATCCGGAGTTTTATCCTGGATAACTGCAAATTCACAGACACGGCACCCAAACAACCAAGAGAGATGAAATCTGAATGCTGACCCGGGTATGAATCTCGCCTCAGAAGCTTTGATCTTTAGACTGGGCCAAAGCAAACCTATGGGTCTGAACTCCTTCCTAAAACTGTTTAAGTTGGGCCCATCCCTAACAGAAATAAGTGCTGGTTACACGATGAAACGGTGCTATCGGAGCTCCCCATTTCTTAGCTGTCCCTGATCTGAGGCCAGACCAAGTACTCCGTCCGTTTGCACTACTTTAAAAGGCAAGGATAAAGTCAAGCGAACACACTGAACCCCCTAACACAGTCGCATCACTACACATTTGCCTCCCGCAGCACGAAAGGAGCCCTGGACCTCTCCTTTACTTGCCAGGAGCCGTCTCAGGTTTCTAGACGTGGTTCTCTCTGGAAACACGTTCAGGCCTCCGTCACTACCTGTGGGAAGGCTTACGCACACCGCCGGAGGGACGGGTCGTCACCACTCACACGGGATGTCTTTGTTCCACCGTGGCCCATGATGGCTGATTCCCAAAGGCACAAAGTGACCAATCTTTAGACTTTTACACAGGGTCTACATATATATATATATATTTATATATATATGTACACACACACAATTACATACATATTTAAATATATATATATACATATATATATTTGGTTTTGGTTTTTCTCTTTTATCTTTTTTTTGCTTTTCTTTTTTCCCCTTTCCCTCCTTGCTTTCCCTTCTAACTTAATGGCGTAGTCTCCTCTGAGGAGGGCTCTGGTATATGTTCTGCAGACTTCTCTGTCTCCAAAGAGACTTCTGGCTTCTCCTCTGTCAATTTAGGCTCCTCGACGGCTTGAGATCCCTCCAGCTCCTGACTCTGAGCCTGGCTGTTCATTTTCTCTTCTGCTTCGATTTCCTCTGAAGTGGGAATGGAGTTTTTCTTTGGACGGCCTTTGGGCTTCGTTGGAGCCTCCTGTCCACCCTTCAGCACCTGGGGCAAAGAGATGAACCATCAGGATCAATCTGAACTTCACCGCAGTGAGACATCCTTTAGAGAAGGATGAAATTCGGCTTTGACCTCAAAGTTAATCCATGACCTGGTCACCATTTCAGCCTCATTCATGGAGTGAGCTCACCCATTATCTCATATAAATAAAATGAAATGCAAACATTACCGGCAAGGACACCTAAAACTCCAGAGGTGTCTAAGTCAGTTCCTATGGGAGGCCCAAAAGCAACCTATGCACACAGTGCTCAACACTACAGACAGAGAAGATTTTATGCAGAATTCGGCTCCTTTCCCGAGTGTTTGCTTTATTCAAAGCCCAAGTAAGAACAGTCACAAACCTGAGCCAGGATTTCCTCTGACTGCCTTTCCTCCAGCCTCTTTGGCTTCTGAAATAGCCTTTTTTTTTTGTAACACCTGCATTAAAATACCTGAGACCCCTCTCATCTATGTAAAAGGTGGGAGTCAGCAAAACAGGTCTGTGCCTTTGTTTAATTCCCTGTCTCTTCACACCATCACTGCAGCAACAAGACACTTCCAACCAAAGATCTGTATCCAAGCTAATCCCAAATTTGTTTTAAGTGGCAGTAACTTCTGCAGCTGTCACACACATTCAAAGACACAGTCCAGAACTGCATCTCCTCTCCCAGACCAGAATACATAAACATCTCCACTGGAGAATGTCACAGCATCGTGGTTCCCACCAGGATTTATCGGACAGTTGTCCTTTCTAAAAGGATTTTAACTGGAAAAGGGCCATGAAGCTGAGACTAAGTTGAAGAGGTGAAAGGAAGATACGAAAAGCAAGAATTAATGATATTAGCTCTCAAAACTGCATTGGTTTCCATGGAGCAATACAATCTTTTTTGTCTATGCGCATAGCCGATCCCACAAGCACTGAGATCACAGGAATGCCAAAACTGCAGAGGGAGATATTTTGGTTCTTCCCTCTGTTCTGTTCTAATTTCTTTCATCCCTTTGCCTGGTGTACTTCCTACTGCCTATGGTCCCTCTAGCCCACCACATATGTTGCAGTATGTTTCTAAGAAAAGTGATCAAGAGTAAAGCAAAATTTGGTATAAATAGACACAGGTCACTGACACTATGCTCAACTTCCAAATCTGTTCTTTTGAAATCAGTTTTTAAGGACCATGGACGAATGGTAACGAACCACTTACCATTTTCTTCCACTTCATCCTACGGTTCTGGTACCATGTCTTCACCTGGAGCTGAGTCAGCCCCAACGACTGGGCTAAGTCAAGCCTGGGAGACAAGACAGACATTGAAATGAGTTCACGGAGGAGGAGAAGAGCTCAGATGCCAGGCACAGCCAATCCAACACTGTAAGAGCATACAACAGTGGGATCACCAGAAAAGGTGGCTATTTGTCTCTCTCATCTGTTGTTTTGAGAAAAGGTCAGACAAAAGTGGTAAACCACTGTGAATTTAGGATGTAAAGATAGATGCTCTTATGGGAAAAGCAAGAATCTTTAGGTGTTTGCAGGCTATCTGTTCTCTTTTTTCCTCTGTGACTGCTGGACAAATGAACAAGCCTACAAGTTGCAGAAGTTTGCCTGCCCTCTTTGAAACACAAGCCTGCTGAACTCCGACTGCTGACACTCCACGTTTGCATATGAAGCAGGGAGCTACTGGTACACTGCGTCCCTGAAAAACACGTCTATGGTGTCTGAAGCAAACATGTAAGAACCAAGACACCCAGCATCAGTCTGCCTTTGAAAGCGCTGCTCTTTGTATCATATTTCTTCTTCACTACCTACATAATGGGGATAATAATACTTCCTCATTTCTCACAGAGTAGTAGCACATCTAAATCTATTAATTTCTTATGCATTCTACTATTATAGGCAATTGAAGCTTATAAATGAATTTATTATTTGCGTGTTTAGCTTAAGGGTATATGTGGCAGACAGCACATAATCCCGATTCATCCTCCACAAATCTCCAACCTGTGCAAGTTCCTCTGAAACCATTCATTATTTCTATATTAAAACCGAGGATATGAAGCAAATGCAGCTCAGAGTAACTCTTTATCCTTCCCCACAGGTGACAGCACCATGCATCTGGCAGTGTTGTAATGGAGTTGCACAACGGACGGAGTTGGAAATCCTCAACAACGCTGGGCAAGTGCCCCACAGAGTCACGCAAGTCCTGCAGGTGGGACAGCTCAAACGCAGAGTCACATTCCAAGGTGTTCTGGATCATGTGAACTTTTTGGAAGATATTTCCTCTCCATTGGATGGGGAAACACATTTGTCAAGGCCAAGTTTTTCATAATAAAACTTTTGTTTCAGCTGGGCTCCTAGGGCAGTCAGACTCACTCTTACATTTACAAATGACTCCATGCCCCATGCCAGCTCTCCGTGCTCAAATGTGCACTCATAGATTCATGTTTTTCCCCCACTTCGGATTCGCTCTAGACCTACAGGCTTGGTCTGCCTGCTGCCTATGCCACTACATAATGTCTGTGAGATATCCCATTGACTTAAAGATACTAACCACTGTTATTTGAGAAGCAGAATCTAGCAGAGGCATTATCCTGTTGTACTGCCCGCCCTTACTAGTAATAAACCGAGTGCTTCAGCTGCCCACCAAGCAGCACAATCTTGTGTCCAGGCCAAGAGCTGCAGGAGCGAATGCAGATCGCAACCCACTGCTTCACCATCACGTTTCCAGCCATGAGCTGACAGAGAGAAACACTGCTTGACTAACTCTTGCCTTAGTGCACATGTCTTATCACACTTTGATTACCTGCAACCAGTTACCGTCTCTTGCCACGCACATTAGCATAACCAGCATTGCCTAGAAACCTGAGGAAACAAACAGAGGGGAAGTGGTACACGGACAGGAATTGCTCATCAGCCTCAAACATGTACAAAGCCAAGGAACAGTCATACCACAAAATTAACAGCCTCAAGTGCTTCATCAATGGTGTCAACCATCTGTTGATGTGAAGCTGCGAGGAGTCAGTACAGAAGCATTAGGAACTCTGAAACTGCATGAGACAGCCTGGCTGTGCCCATGAAATTTGGTCTAGCTGCGATCCTTGGCTTTGGTGACAGGCAGTATGAGCGAAGAATACCGATCTTCAAAACCAATTTAAATATTGGGACACTGCCATCTGTGGAGTTCAAGGTGTGGTGTACCTTTCAAACCTTCTCTAAGTTTACAGACTTAACAGGAATTGGACAGGTCTTTTTCCTGTAATTTAAATTTGCAGAGTAGGATTCAAAGCCTTTAAAAAAGATAAAACCTCTCCTTAGTTTAGTTTGTCCATTTGGCACCAAATAGTCCCTAAGAACTTGCCTTTTCCTTCACAAAGACAAGGTACTTGCCTGTGCCTTCACAGGGACAAGGTAGCCTTCAACCCTACGTACCCCTCTGTTTTCAAGCTGATGGACAGGCCACCGCCTTCTCACTGAATTGCTACCCAAGTTTGCTAGATGAAAGCTAGTTCTGCAGCCAGTTGAAGCGACAGCCAACCTCTCAGCTGCCATGGAGACACAGCCATCCACCACCAGATCCCAGGAGAGGACAGGCTCCACCTTTTTTCAAGTGTACAGCAGGAATGGGAAAGACAGAGAGCCTTCTGCTCTGTACCTCGCCTATCTCTGAGCCTGGATGCCTGCTAGAAAGCACATGTATCACCATGTGGCATTCCCATTGATATAATCTATTTGTGTCACCTTTGATCCCAGGAAAAGTTAGCCTTGAAATTAAATCTGGTCATCTGCCCATGTCCTTGGCCTATGGCAGAGGCATGTCTGCGCAGCTAGAAGGCAGCACAGTATAGCCAGGGAGCGTTCGGTATAGGAACAGCTGAGCAGGGCTAGAGCAGCTCTTTCGCTCATTCTTTCTCCTACTGTAAGAGACTGACCTACCTGTCAGGGGTAGACAGATACTTCTGCTTCTGGAATTTCTTCTCCAAGCCCATCAGCTGGAGCTCCGTGAAGATGGTCCTACTCCGGCGTGGCTTTTTTAACCGAGGCGTGGGCTGCTCTGCCTCCGACTCGCTGCTGGCATGGGTCTCGCTGGCAGGTGTCTCTGAGCTCGAAGTCCCCGAGGAGGGCTGGGCTGGCAGCACGCGGGAGCTGGTGGCAGCTGGGACGAGATGAGGGACCACGGAGGGCTGCCTGGTGATGACGGAGATGAGGGGATATGCCCTCAGAGAAGGGGACCCTGGCAGGGAAGGAAGCAGAGGTGGATAAAGGCCGGTTCAGTGGCAATATGGTTAAGTAGAGGGAGCACTGGAGAGAGTAAGGAGAGAGGAAGACCTTCCCCGGCTCTGCCATTCACTTGTTAAATGACCAGAAGCAAGTCAATTCCCCTCTTTGGACCTGTTCCTTCTCCCAAATTGCATGTGTTTAGCTTTCCTTGGGCTGGGAGTCTTGATGTGCGTTTCCCTAGCACAGGGAAAGGAGAGCCTGCATTTCCATTGTCTTTTGGGGATTTTTGTTGGTTTTTTTTTTAAGGAGTTATTATAATACACACCATTGAAGTCATCTGTCTAATTACCACGAGAGATTAAACTCAGCAAACGATGAAATCTGTCCCCATTCATGCAACTTTGCTTCTCTACGGACGCTAGGACAGAGTGCACTTGAGACAGTTACCTGATCTCCCTTTACAGGCGACAGACAACAGACTTCAAGTCACAATTCATCTCATCCTCTCGTAGGTAACCGAAAGAGTCAGATGAATCATGCTTTCCTCTTCTGCTGTCTATACTGATCCCATTGACTATACAGGGAGATGAGGATGAATAGATGGGAAGCAGATTTCTTCACCGACTCTTAACTCTACAGCTTATAGCAACCAGTTGATACCAGCCCTAAATCCCCCCCCCCCAGTTCTGCTCCAATCCTTTCAGGTCAGGGCCAGTCTGGGATGACAAATCTAAACATTCCCAAACAGTAGAGGAAGTTCTGATTCACATCAGATCGTCTGAATTTATAGCTATAGACAGATTTCTGCTCAGCCTTAGCCCCAGGAAATCAAATGTTCCTTTAAAATTCGGGCAGGGAAACAGGGCCACGTATGGGAAATGCACACTCGTTGCAAGATAGCACTGTATACAACTTTGCAAGCAACCTGCATGGGCTTAGGCAGGTCTCTTTCTTGCTCCATACCTCAGTTTACCTCATTTGCAAAATGGAAACAATTCTCCTTGCCTGCTTCACTGGTGGTAAAACATGGATTAAAGTTTAATGTACATAAAGTATTCTGAGATCTTTCGATAAATGGTACTGTGGAAAGGAACATATTACACCAGCAGGCCTGACTGTGAAACTCTTAATATGAATCACCGCTAATGAAAATAATGATCTGTAGACCTCAACGAGTCTATTTCAGCGAGTAACTCGTCACAGTGGAAGAAAGGAGTTGCCAGCCTGGCCTGCTCATGACCTGTATTCCTTACCCTCCTCCCCTCAGTGAAGGGTTGTGATCGCATAAATCAGGTCCCAGGTAAGCTGCAGTGCACAGGGTACATCGAAGAACCGTCACTTCTCTCCACAACCACTGCAAGTTGTACAAAATCCAGCCGCTTACAAAGAAAGCTTGGAAAACTATTGCCAAAACACTAAATCCCAACAGACTGGGATTTAAGCAAGACTCACTACAGACTGGGGTTTAGGCAGACTGGGACTTAAGCCTTGCTTTCTCCTCCACATCTCTGCAACACTAAAAAAATCAAAATTTTTCCATTACATGTAAATTATTCCACTTAAACCACCAAGGAAGTACTTGAGAGACGAGATCAGAATTGCCAAGCCAACCTTCAGCTTGTATAAAGCATTATCTACCTTTTCTTTCTGGGGATTTTTTTCAGCTGAAGACCGTGCTGATCTACGGCATCACCAAGTAACCTGGCAGAAATTCTGCCTTGATTTACAGCCTCAGTGGCTGTTCAAAGATCATAAATTAGGATAGAGCACGCTGTCCTTTGCTTTACACTACTAATTCTGCCCTCACTGATATTTATGCACCCACTGGCATCAGCCAGCTACACCGAAGGTAAAACAGATCCTGCTCCCATAGTCTATATCCTCCTCGCCAGTACCCACTACGGTTAGTTTCTGCCATCGCAGGATAGCAAAAGCAATGCCAACCCACCAATGGAACAGACTACTTCCTCCATTTCAGCCAAATTTGCCGAAAAGAATCAGCCCCTCTTCCCTTCTCGGAGGGCACCTTCATTGCAAGAGTCCTATGCAGCAACCCTGAAGCCACCTCCACCGTAAGAGAAGTTCCTGGGTGAGGATGTGTTGATGGTCTGCATCTGGCAGCAGTGCTGGGACTGAGCCCTTCTGCATTACCGCTCTTCTGCATTACTGCTCTCCTTCACAGAGGCTGTAAGAGAAGGGACTTCACGGATCCCAGTCCCAACCTGCTCTGAAGGAGGAGACTGAAAGCCGATGCCCTAGCTTACGCGCCATAAAGGAGTGGATCCAGCCGTATTGTGTACCCTCATCCTGCCGTGAGGGGGTCCTGGTTCAAACCTTCCCGTCACACAGCTCCTGCTCCCCTGCAGGTTCATTTGCCAAGCCTTATCTCACAGCCTGAAACCCTAGTCCTGTCCTTGCACATGGGTGGCTTTTGGCACCAGATCACTGGTTAATTGATACTTTTACCCTTGTACCCCTGTATATTTCCAGCAGGGCTCTCCATAAACCACAAGATTACTAAGGAGTAATAAATCACCAGAGCTCAGAAACCCCTGCGAGGCTCCGAGTGACTGAAACCTCTGGACAAAAGCATTTTTACAAGAAACTCTCTTCAAGCGAGGTCAGCAAAAGGTATTTGATATCAGAGCAATCAGGGATATTTGCTTTCCCATATGGCATGGCAGCAGCACGTGGGACTGCTTGGAGCGGGGGGAGGCTCGCTACAATGGTCCCAGAGCTTAAGATCTGCCTCCTTCAAACAGAAGGAAGTCTCTTCAGGCTATTTTTGTAATAATCAGGTAGGATCAGGAACAAAAGAACTGCTTTCCTCTTTCCAAGATCAGCAGCGAGAACGTGGCTATTTTTGCAGGGTAAAACAGTGGTTGGTTATTAGAGAAGCAGATGACATTGGAGTTGTTCAACTCCACGTTTTCAAGTGCTGAGCACCTGAATGAGGGGATACATTTTCCAAAATGTTCAGCAGCCAGCAGCTGTGACCTGGCCAAATGCTCAGAAAAGCTCAGCACATGCTTATTTTTGGTGCCCACGTCAGGGCGCGTATTTACTTACGGCACTTCTGAAACCGCTGTTTTACTTCCGTGCAAGTAGTGCTTTGCAACTGCTGAGTTGCTTCGAGCTCCAGGTGGTGAACAGATTTGTGAGGCTGTTGACACCAAGTGTCTTATATTTGTTTATCATTTGTGCTCCTAAGAGAAGCCTTTGCTTATGGTTTGACACCAACAGTTGTGACAGCGCTTTTAGAAACCATCACAAATAATGAAAGCATCTGTTGATGTTCAGCCCAGCCGTATACAAGACTTCTCAGCTTTCGGCCCTCAGCCTGACGAGGACACAAGATGGTCAGGGCATAGAGTAAGGGCAGCATCTAGAGAAAGACGTGGGGTTCAAGGCTGCAGATATTTTCTGGAGGGAAAGTTGCTGGCCAGAAAGGGGGCAATGCTTCAGCAGCCAACTCTCTTTACAGATAGAGTAAACCAGAAATAGCTAGCCTCTACATGGCACTAGCTAGCTTCTAGATCACAAAGAAGAAAGCCTAAGTTCAGTGTCCTGTTCTGGATCTAGTTATCCCAAAGTTCAAAGGTAGCTGAAGTTGAGCCAGTCCATTGTCTCTAGGTACACTATTAACATGACTCCCCTCAAACCATCCGTACAGTTCTTACCCTGATAAAGCCTTGGCTTCCGAACAGAATGAAATCTGAGGCTAGATCTAAACTTCACATCCCCCAGAGTTCAAAGGTATTTCTAGACTGACATGGTATTGTAAGAATGGAATCATTTCCTAATCTTCAACAAATTAAATGCTGGCAAGCCGCTCTTGTCTGCTCAGCACTGTTGTGACATGCTCCGTCTCCCAAAATGGGAAGGAATGGAAATGAAGCGCTCTTCCTTTCCGTACCTGCCTTTCAGAACAGTCTCAGCTGAACGCACACTTTCCTGCATTGTAGTCCGAGCACCTTTTCCGATCCTGACCCGCTGTTTTTTTGCACTTGAAAACCAAAAAAGCAGCCTACATAAGCCAGAAAATGAGGAATTAGTTTGCTACCCTAGCAACACATGTCAAAGGTTTTATTGTCTCCATCTAAAACAATCAAGAGGCAGCACAGTCCAATGGTGAAGCCACCAGTGGTTTAGGACTCCGGAGGTCTCAGTGCTTTTCATAAGGACAGTGGTCTCTTACTATGTGGTTTTATACAGAAAAGCCCCAGTTTTATCTGTTAGAATAGTTTTAATCACCCCAAAGTCTACAGTAGCCTCGGGCTCCCTTTGCTGCTGAATACTTCTCAAATACTTGGGAAGTATTAGTATAATCCACACTTCATACCATGCACGTCTGAGGGAGCAGTGCTTCAGCAACAGAAGTTTTCCTGTAGTTATTTTTTAAGCATTTGAATAGTCTCAATTTCAAGCAGCAAGAAAGCTCTGATTTCTGTCCATCTCCATAAAGCTAACATCTGGCCACTCAGTTGCTAAAACCAACCAAGAGCTAAAAATAAAAAGGACATTGGATCTGCAGTGTGTTTTCTAAGGATCTGAAAACATTTTGCTTTGCTATTTAAATCAGGCCATGTTGGCAGCCGCTGTACAGGGAATAACAGACCTGCCCCTTGCACAACGCACTGACCACACCACCTGAAAAGAATTGGCTTACTCAAGCCACGCAGGCCTAGAAGAGTCCCAGACTCCTGTTTCCTAATTACATGTAAAATATTTGTCCTAGAAATGTATCATGATCTAACGTATGCGAAGATACTTTTTTCTCACTTGTTATGCTTTTCAGCAGTAACACCAAGAAGAATTACAGAGAATTCATCCCATTTTCTCCAGAAGGTTTCCGTCAGGCATGTCAATTCGTACTAGCCAGAACAAGCCGATATCCCACGCATAAATCTGCAGCGTGTCGGCCTTTTACTCCCTCTTACCCCTGGTGTGAACACAAGAGGGAAAGCAGCAAAGACTCGGGCCTCACCACCCTGGCTGCAGCGACATGAGCAGGAACTGGGAACGCTTGCTTTTCATCAGACCAACCTGAAGTCAGCTCCACTCATCTGCTGGGGCATTTCCATTAAACTTCTTGTAACCACTAGGTATGACGGAATAGGTGCATCACCACTACAACAGATCGCATTGCAAAAGTTTTAATTAAAAATAAATACTTCAAACAAATCTTTTCCCCTTCTTTTTCCCCCTCCCCCTCCTCCCTGGCTTACTTTCAACCCCAGCAGACACAGACTAGAAGGAAGAGAAAAGGGAAAGCACTAATTAATTGCACTGTTTGACTGCCGGCAATGGCAGAACAGTTTTCCTCCTAGGCAAACTCAGCTAATTCTGTTTTGGAAAGAAAGAAAAAGGAAGGAAAGATTTATGGATCAGCTCCTCTTGGCAGGTCAGCCCTGCTCAGAGGCAAAATGAAATCTCACTCAGAATGGGCTGCAGTGAAAGGTAAATAATAAAAGAAAATGAACTTACGACTCAGGAAGGTCTATAAATCTGCCGTCTCCTGAGTGTCAAAACAAAAGGGAACCAAGAAGGAGTTGAGTTCATTTAGGAAAGAACTTCATTTTGCCAAAGGAGTGGGCAGCCTACTGAAAGGAAGAAGCCAGCCCTGAGTGAAGAAAAGAAGGCGAAAGCAGCAAGGGAACGTTGAGAATAAGTTGAACCATACACAGTTTGTTTAGTGGGCAGGGCGTTACATCTACTTTTTCCACCACAGATCCCCAAAAGCTGAGATTTGCCAGCCATGCCATTCCCACGGATCTTGGCTGGACTTTACCACCAGAGCCAGAGCTGAGCGTGGACCTGGTACAACTCAGAAACTCAACGTGGCCCAGGAGCCAACTGGTTCAAGGCAACAGCCAAACGCCCACCGTGTACTCCAGGCTGTCCTCTCAGGTCAGTGTGGGCTCCTTTGCCTTGTGCTTGCTAAAGCTAGCCAAAGGCTGACCAGGGACCTAACACAACTCTTATGCAAGGACTGTGCTCCTTCTGCTTCGCTTTCTCAGCCAGTGTGCACCACGTGGACCTGCAGCATCTCTCTTGTCCACCAGAAACCCCACTGAGGGTAGTAAAGCGATTCTCGCTCTCAGGTTAGACCTTACTCCATCTGGTTTTGCTGACATTGGATTTAAGCCTTCTCCGCTCCATCTATACCAGGCTCAGACATGGGAGCCTCTTCCTGCATGTCCTTGCCTCCCCTTTGCTGCCCCCCAGCACCCCGAGCATTGGCAAGCATGGGATCAGCATCTCCCCGGGCACTGCTGCTTGTCTTTCCTGGAAAGGCGACCTTCCCTCACCTGGCAGGGCTTGTCTCAGCCTACGTTCAGCACTGCATCGTTGCATAGCCACGCTGTCGGCTCGCTTGCTGAGTGCACCTGTCATGAAAGCAATCACGCGGTCGGGCAAGGCAAGGCAGCAGGCAAGAGGCGGCGGGACGAGGAGCACGCACACAGACTGCCCCTCTGCCTGCGCCCTTGCCAGATAGAGCTGTACCTTCGAGCTGCCAAGTTTACCACAGATTAAGCGCCTCCCCAGCGAGATGTCTTCTCGTCTCTTCCCCGTGCTTACGTTGTGCTTTTACAGGCACTGCCAAACCAAGATACCTCGCTTATTTGCAATTGCATTATATTATCCAGTACCACACAAAAAACTTAAGCCACTGTGTAAGTAAAAAAACTGCACTCATCTACTCTTAATGTCCTCCTTAAGCCCCGCTTTATGATTATTAACTATTAGAAGGCAGCTTTGATCACGTTCTTTCTGAGATCAATGCTGTGCTCCACCAAGCGCCCTGATAAGGACATAAAGGCAAAAGGAAAGAGAAGAACAGCAATGGGCTGTGCACATACCAGGCAAATTCATTTCCCCTTAGGAACAAGCGCTTAGGAGAGGGCTGAAGGGAAATAACCAGCCTCCTTGCAAATAGCCCAAGATCCAGTCCTTTCCTAGATGCCCTGCCCACTGGAGTGCTGTCATTAACAAACACTTGAATCCCAAGTTTAAAAAAATGACCTGGGTGATGTTTACGCTATGCAGCATGGTGCTGTGCACAGATCCCTCAGCTATCTCTAGAATGGGAAGCAGCATAGCCATGCCAGGGTACGATTGCACCTGAGCTAACTATGGCCTGAAGAGAGGTGGGCTAATTAGGTTGTGAACACTGTGTTGACAGCTTGACAGTTTCCAAGACATGAGTCGGTGTATTTGCACGGTGCAGCCCTTGCAATGTGTTGACACACATGGTCTTTCAGAGCTAGCTACCCCTCTTGTATCCTCTCCTAATGGGCTGGGAGTCCAGGCACAGCCACAAAGTCTTCCTGAAGCTGTCCCCTGCACAAGTCAGCTAAGCCTCAAGCCCAGAGGTGGTACCTAAGTATGGACTTAAATGTTTTTAGCAACCCTGTCAAACAAAGCTTGGCCAGAGAGCTGCTGACAGATAATTTGTCAGGAATCCTTTGCAACAAACAGTTCAGACACTGATTCTCTTCTCATTCTTTCCAGTCGTACTGTAAGACAAATCTACAGAGCCTATCCCTCTTTGAATACTGAAATAGCTGGAAAACCTGCATGCAATCCTCAGACCCTTTAAAAGTGCCATATCTCAACACTGCAATCAGATCTTTCTGTGGCTGGTACATATTAAATAGGAATTCTGGAACTGGGAATGCTTGAGAATGCTCTTTATTGCTGTTCCTCTTCTCCAGCATCTCAGCACCTAAGAGCTCGGCCACTTAACTGACAGCACGGTTTTGGGAGAGGAGATTTTTCTTTATTTGTTTTTGTTGCTTCTTTTTCTACTGGCTCTCTTTTTCTTTGGTTAGATGTGGAAACCAGTTGTAGCTAAGCAAGAGCCAAAGTCTCTGCACATAAGCAGAGGTGAAGGGCACTTCTGGAACATTTTGAAAGCTTCCAGAAATAGTCCCAAGACTCAGCCCAAATGCACAGAGCCAAGATTTCCATGGGAATCATGAGTGTCACAGAGGCTACAGGAAAGCAGAGCAGTCAACCCTGAAAATCAACCCTGAAAACTAAGTGCAGAACTGGAGCATGAAGAGACACTGGTGGTGCTCCAAAATAGCATTCAGCAAGGTTCCTTGGAGCAAAGTCTACCTGTTCATCACCAAAGGCTGCAGGTACAGTTCACACCATATTCTATTTCCATTTCAATTCAATGAATCCTATTAGCCTGACAAGGACCACGGGTCTTGCAAAAATTAAATGCAACTCAGCTACACAGCAAAAGCCTGCAAATGGCTTCTCTCCTTTGTGGAAGAATCCAGACCCAACTGATGTCCACAACAAAATGCCCATCAGCTTCAGTGGAGCCAGGATTTCACCTGCCTGTGTCCACCAAAGGACAAGAAAAAAGAAATTAAAGTTAGTGCAGCTAAAATGATCCTTTTCAGGGCATTCTGACTGAAGGCCGATTCTTCAGGAGTCTATACCTTCTGTGATGAGCCAAGTGTAAGTGGGGGAAAAAAGCAGCACCTTATCAAATGGTAATTTTTGACAACAGCTTCTTAGGTGGGGGAAAATTAGGGCTCATCCAGGAGTCCTCTTTTACCTTCCCTAGGCACATTAGAGAACAATCACTTTTCTGTTCAATCACGTTTTTTTGAGGGAGTGGGTTTTCAGCTAAGTCAGTTGCGAACAAAAACCCCGATGTCTGTAAACATTAACATATATGTTTTTTAATAATAATGAATATAACATATTGCAGCTAAAAGATGCTCTTCCTCAAAGCATCTCTCATCATGCAAGTACGTGTCCAGCTATCCAGAGGTGAGTGGAGCTGGACACAAGCTTCAGCTGCTGTTCCCCAAGCTGTGGGACACTCGGATCTGTGGTTAAGTTTAGCCCAATTTCAAAGCCACAAGTGAAATTCCCTCAGCACTTGGAGCTACGAGATCCAGGTTTTCTGTTTCAAGCCCATCCCCATTAGCAATTTATCAACATCACGTTTCCATATAACTTCTACATAATAACAGTAATTAATAAGTTTGAATGCATCTGAGGCATGCATGCCGGAGGCCTTCACAAAAACTAAACTGAAAGATAATTAATCCTTACTTAATAATGACATTTGATATTTATATTGTGCTTTTTTACATGTTTAAGGCACCGTACACACAGTAAGTAATTGGCCTTGAACAAATGACGAGCCTGAGAGCCTCCCTGAACAAGAATCGTCTCCCTCCCTGCTGCCACGGGCAGATGTATTAGACAGGACTGGATGTGGGGCAATTACCTCTCTCATAAACACAATCCAAAAATTCACCTACAGCATCAGTGTCTCCAGGGACGCCAGATCCCTGAAGGATGGCACCAGGGTTCTGCTGGCAGGGTTGGCGATAACCATTAATAACAAGCTGGCTTTGTTCGAGGGCCGTACTGTTCGAGGGGGAGGAGATAGGAATGCATGTTGAATCTGGAGTCGGAAGACCTGCCTTTTGGAAGGGAGCTCCCCTTGACTCAAATCCACACTCTTCAGGCAAAATGAGCGTGGCTCCGAGAGGTCCTGCTCTTTGTCTGAGGCTACAGAAAAGTGATTCTGTCTGGGATTCCTCATCTTTAGCAGATGATCCCTTTAAATCCTACTCAGTGGGAAAGGAGGTCCTCTGAACCCAAGCAGATGAGTCCTAATATCTCCTATTAGGATATATGGGCCCAAGGCCATCACGACTGGAAACAGCTCCAAATGGAGGGTGGGTTTGGACATGAACCTCCATTCCAGGCCCTTACTGTTTGGACTCCGAGGGAGTTTTAAGACCAGGCCACATTAGTCCCAGAGAAATAAACACGAGCACATCTCCATAAACGACAGCGCAGGAAAGTTGCTGGGATACAAGCCACCAGCTCATTTACCATATCTGTATCAAGGGACACTTTGGCTCCATTAAGCCAACTTCAATTTGAAGCTCTTTCTTTTGAACTAAGTCATGTTAAATACTTCAGCCAAGTGTTCCCTCCATTACCGAGGATAAGGCTCAACTCTAGAGCTCATCACCCCTTGGACCCAGATTTATCAAGCAAAGTATCCAACAGATTACAGAATCAAATAGCTAGAAGGAAGGGATTTACAGGCAGTCTCTGGTCTTGTCTATTGGGGGTGGAGGAGAAACACTGCACCAAGACAACACAACTCTCAGGGTGTCTAAGCTTAAGCTGCAACAAGTTTCTGTCTTTATTGATGACAGCCAGATGACTAGACATCTTGGGACACTGGGGAGAAATGCTGGAGGCCAAATCCAACCCTCTGTCCAGATGGTGTCACCGGTCAAGGAGCAAGATTTGGACTTAGATCTAGAAACAGATCGTCAGAGCTGAAAGGGTACAGTTTAATGGAAGGATAAGTCACGTTCTGTTCTTTAAACTGCTCCCTAAGTATCTCTTACTGGCCACCATCCAAGATACGAGTCTATAACGACTCTGGACTGACACATTATGACCATTCTTATATCCTTACACATTTGATAAATAAATCTGCCTTCTCTCAGGATTTCACAGTTTCTGTCCGAGTTCAAATGCATAACGCCATGCATGCATAAATCAATCAATCCTTTACTTCCTGCTCTGTTAATTATTATCACAACATCCATAAGCAAACACTAGCCTTGGACAGCTGACTAGCCGTGCACACAAAAGCACTCTTCAGGTTTCTCAAGCCCACCCTTGTGTGAGCTCCAGCAAAAAGCTTGCCATAAATATCGCTACCTCTTCCTGCTTCGAGCCTCTAAAACACTCTGGTGAGTGACACACGGGGGGAGAGAGAGAGTGCAATTGTTTCTAAACACCAGACTGTATAAATTTTGCCTGATGGATCCTTTGGAAAATGCTTTTTTCTTCTCGGGAGAATAGTAGAGCAGTGTTTCAAATACACAGACACCCCGCTCTTTTCCTCCACGCTGAAATGAAAGGGGGACTTCAGCAAGTACCAGTGTTAACCTGAAAGAGACCTGTCACATCTTGGCAAAGCCTTTGCCTCTTCTAATTGTGGCTTATCATCTCAAGGGTTGCTTTATTAATAATCTTGCCCCCATCAGGACATGTTTAGCAGAGAGGTCGGTCTCTCTGAGCTGCATATACGATTCTTTGATCTTGCATCTGCCCTAACAGAGAGAAAACTCATCTCTGTTTCCTCTATGGACAAAAATAAACTCTGCGGACGATTTGGCTGAACAGCTGCACAAACAATGCAATTTAGAAGGATGCAAATGATACACGAGCAGGTTTTGTTCACAGCCTGTCTATCCTTTGTGTTTGCCAATTAGAGCAGCGATCTTAACCCAGCTCTTGTGGCTGGGGTAAGGAGGAGAGACATATACAGGGAATGAAGCTAAGCATAATGCACATCACAGTATGATTCCAGGAAGCTGAAACCCAATTAACAGAATCTAGAGCACCTTGGCAAAAGGATTTCCTCCAAACCTGATCTTTTTGGTTGAATAAGCTGACAAAGGCTATGTCACAGCTTCCACCAGCACAGGGCATGGCTATTTTTATTCCCTCTACATCAAATAACAGCACACCCATGTCACCCCATGGACTGAATCTTAACCCAAACAGAATGAATCAAGCACAGCTAAGCTTTCACTTTTTGGACAGGGAAAAAAAAAATACAGTTGAATTTCCAGTTTATAGAAACCTTTCATTGCAAACCATTCTGCAACACTGCTAAAAATCAGTGCTGGCAACTTCATTCCCAAAGCAGCTTCCTTGATTTCAGGACTGTCTACATGATATAAAGTTAGTCATGAGCTGAAGATGTTGCAAGAACCCTCAGTCATGCGGCTTCATCTCTGCCTCTACCTGCAGCCGTGACTATCCAGTACGGACACGGGGAGGCGGGATGCTCACATCGGTTACACCCCTGGTCTCCAGGCAAACTGATCTTCCACTCACTTCAACATCTGCACTTAATTAGCCTGCCCCGTGGCCCAGGAGTGAGCGAGGACAAGGAAAGCTGCATTCACTCCTACAGACATCATGGAAAGAGCATGTCAGACCGCAGCATTACACATGTATTTTCACTGCAGAGTCCAGCTGGTGGATGAAAACACAAGCAGAGCAGACAAGGCAGCTATGGGGTTGGTCTGCAGCAGGGAAACGGAGGTAAGCAACAAGCAGAAGAGCCAGTTGCTCGGCGGAGAAGGACCTAGAGGACTCCAAACAACAGTTCAGCCCACCCTATGCCAGGGTGTACTGTTTGCACCAGATCTTCAGCCTGTGCAAACCTGCATAGCCCCCAACATCAAAACCAGTCTGATTTATAGTAGCTGAGACCCAGCCCGTTCATTCCAGGGTGGGTGGTGGTTTGGGTTTTTTCAGCTGAAGCACAAAACAAGTTTCGCTCCTATTGAAATTCATCTAATCTCAAAAAGAAAACTGAAACACATCTCAAGGATAGGCAGTCTCAAAATGGACGCACCCAGAATAAGTAGCTCCATGAGAAAAATGTCAACCTTGGAGTTGCAAAGCACTTTGGAGGCATGCAACCACTTACGTGTCAGAAAAGCGATGACAAGGTTTTCCCAGCTACCAGGCTGCCTGTACCACACAGCGCTGGTAGAAGGATAAGCCAGAAATTCCAGTTGGTGAGCTCTAGCTGTCCCGATCTCCAAAGAATACGAGCCCTCACTCACGTCAGACATTAGTGTGCTGGGTTTTTTTTCTGTTCTGATAGGAAGTCAGCCAAGGAGACACTGTTTTTACATCTCCAGACAAACACAGATTAGACTTAGGGTGGAGATAGGCCCTAATTAATCATAAGGGATTGACTTAGGTTTCTACAGCGCTCAAATTCTGCTAGCTTTCATTGTGAATTAATGCCATTATGGACAGAAATGTTAAAAGGACACCTGTTTCCGACAGCTCCGATCTAGAACTACAAACATGCCCCTAAAAATGCTCTGATTTAGGGGTCCAGATGGGAGACCCTCCCTCACCCTAAGGTTTGGAGGGCTCTGAGTCAAAGCTTTGGTTATCACCCATCTCTGGTTTTCATCAGCACATCTGTTTACCTCCGATTCTCCTACGGCACCTGTCACTGAGGAATGCAGCATCGCCGTGTTCCACAGGTACGTCTGTGACTCGATAATCTCATTCAAATACCAATCATAAAAGTCAATGTGCAAAAAACAATGCAGCCCTTTCTTCCCTCCACACGTGTGTGGGTGCACAGTTCCCGCTAGCATTAGAAACAACTCCAGGCTGACAGGAATATTGTCTCATTCCCACCGACTTTATTTACTCTCACCTGCCCCATAAAGGACCAAAAGAACAAAGTTCTGTTCACTTAGGTGTGGATTTTGGGGAAAGAGGACATTAGGCGTAGTGTTTCCAACCCTGCCCCTGCCTTCATGTACTATCTCAGCCAAGTCCCTGAATCTCACGGCACTTCTGTTTTCCCCACATGCAAAATGAGGATGATAATACCTACCACACAAGGTTGTTGCATGGTCTGGAAAGTACTCAAACGGAAGGCGCAAGGGGAGGCAGAGGTGGTGTTATCTCACAGCTTGCTGAAGACATTTCCCATTAATAGACTGCATGAGCACTGCATTGAGAACTCTCTTTTGTGTCATACGATTACGAAACTCCTTAATGTGCCATTAATATATATGTTAATACTGAAGCAATGCGTGTATCCTGTTATTGTGCAACCGGCAATGTTTCCACGGGAACTCCTCCAATAACAGGCACATATGCAGTGTGTGGTTTTTCAAACCAAAATAACTTTTTTCAGCTTTTTTTTTTTTTAAAAAAAGTTCTTCTACACCAGGAAAGATATTCTGCCAAAGATCAGCCGTGGCTGCTAATTTTCACATAATAGTGATGTAAAGAAGTAAGTCTACAGGGAATATTTTTGATATTTCTCAAATACCATCATTACCAGGCTCCTTCATGTGGCAGTGCTGGGACGAAAGTCATCTTAGATTTGGCATTTCCACACTCTCCCTACAGACACTATGACGGACTCTCTACACACCAGTGTTTTCCTTAAGCTTTGAAACAGGGGCCATATCCCACCTGGAATGTTATCAGATAATCTGTCCAGAGAACTTCGGCAATTATTGGCATTTACTGCTATATGATGAAAAGCAACCAACGCTACCAATCCATCGAGCTGAATTGGTTTGCTCAGCCATGGTATAATAGTTAGGAGGGGTCTTTTAAATTCCACGTGCTAAATGAGCCTTTAATATATGTTTGGCGAACCACATATGAAAAAGTGCTTCAATTCTAACATTTAAAAAAAATCCTACTCATCTTCTTTTCTCTCTTGAAGTATCGATGTCATGCCTACAGCTGTCTCTGTTTCCACCCCATCTGCTGGGAAGCCAGATCCAAGGTCTTTCAGTTTATGCAGAGCTTTAGAAAGACTTGCTTGGACACTGCAACCAATTTCACTGTCTTGAAATAGATTTTCTCCAATTAATTCAAGAGTGCTTTTTAAAGTCTTTTTCCTCCTTCCTTTATTAGATGATTCTATAGAAATGAAAATCTTCAAGTTAGATGGATGCAGCGTTGAATGCATACAGATATAGACATATAGCTGGTTTAACACAAAGATGATTTCTGTGTCTAGCCTGTGAATTCAGACCACCACAAACACTCCACCTCCACCACAAAATGACACAGCGGGGAAAAAAGTGCAACTGAAACTAAAGCAAAATCAGAAATATATAATCCAATACAAGAATTGGCTCAAAATAACTAAAGATTTCAAATTGGTTTAGTCATTTATTAAAAATAAATTAATAAAACAAAGACAGACTGAGTTTAAGGCATTTGAATAGCTTGCTCCTTCCAAATTTATAAAGTTTCAGACTGACAACACATTCCTACTCCTTTCCAACTTGGAGGGAACAAAATAAGAATCTCTAAAGAAAAAGAAAAATCTCATATTAAAACAAAAATCCATGTGAGTTTTCTTTGCACACATTATGAAAAGGCAAAAAAAAGGCATCATTTTAATGATTTTCTCCTCTTTGTGGGTCACCTTTCATTAAATTGTTGAGAATAAAACATACTCCCACCAATACTTAACATCTCATTTCCAGTACTGCTTGGGTGAGGAGACCAAATAAAAATAAATGGCTTCTACAATAAGACACATCATCCATCACCAGCATGTAAAACGCAGTCATTAATCACAGAAGCAACCTACTTATTATGGATATTCAAGCACTGGCAATACAAATGCTTATAAAACAGGGGCTCCTTTCATAATTCCCTGCCCTTGTCTCTCAATAGTTTAGAGGATTAACCCTTTTACAACGAGGGATGGGCAAACTGGTTTTGCCTAATTCCAAACCAACTTGACGTCATGGGTTCGAAAGTTCGACTTGAACTCAAACATTATCAGATGCATTTGTGCAGAGGGGAGACAGCAGGAAGGAGCTCAGGGAGAGAAAAAGGAAGGAAGACGGTGAAAGAGCAAATTGAAAAACTCAGCAGGGCATGGACAGAATGAAAAAAGTCCAGTAAAGGGTCAAAGGATGGATAAAAATCGCTAATGAATGAGTTGAAACCCCCCCAAAGTAATAAACGCAGCTCTGTCTTAATACCTATCTTAATGTGATTTGTGGGGAAGTCTCTTCCCTCCTACAGACTTCTCGCTGGTGGGAAAAAAAGACAGATTTCAGTTGTACTTAATTAATCCTCATGAAGAGCACAGTTAAACATATGCAATCCCCACTGACCATATTACTTTGGGCTTCTCTTGCATTTCTTAGGAAAGGATTTTACAGTACTTTGCACCAGTGTGTAAGGAACTGCTGTTTTTCTTTAACTGATGGGAAAGGTGAGGCATGCAGCAAGCATACAACTGGCTCCACATCATATAGCGAGTCAAGGACAAAGCCAAGTAGAGATGCCCAAACCACTGAGTGTCCACTGCACAGTTCCCAGCCATTCCATGGGCTCTGCAAAATCACAGACTCCATTCAGTTATCCCTGTTCCCAACAGCAGCATGTCTCAAGCTGCCAGCTAAATGAATGCTCAGCAGAAAACGTTCGTGTATTTGCAGTCTGATGCAATTCCTTTTCTTTTTCTACACACCCAGAACTTCTATTGACTTCAAGGAGCAAATCAATAGTGGGGACGGGGGAAATCAAGAGGTACTGAGAAAAGCAATAACTGGACATAATCTGTAGCATGCAAAGGGTTAAATTACCATTTAAAATACATAAACCTCACTATTTACTGATCATTGTAACAATGAGACATCTGAATGAAGAAAATTCTTGTGGAGAGAAACTAGATGAGGTATGTATTTGAATTCTCTCACAATGTGCAACTGGCCCCAGTCTAACCAGCGACAATAACTTTTCAAACACTTAAATTAACTTTGTCATCAACTGGACAAATATTTCCAATGTCGGCATCAATTACTGGAGGCAAATGACCCATGATTGGCTTTGGGGAAAACAAACATCTTGAGAAGACAAATTGAAAGAGTCCACTACATTTTAAGCCACATTGAAGCTACGCACTGGGTACTGGAAGCGAACACTTGAGTTTCTTCTGGGTGGATTTTACAGTTAATTAACAAAGCAGCAATAGGCAGCAGCAGCTATTCCACTGTGATTTTCTTCATATGTAAGAAATAACTCAGTGAATACCTTGTAGGCGTGACTGGTTTCAGGGTAAAGCGGGCTACGTCCTAGAAACTCATCAGCAAGAAGTTCAAATCATCGCAGAGGTACTCAAATTCAGCACTACCTCTGCTTCTTAAGAAATATTGGGAGTTTTCCCAAGATATTTCCCCTAAAGGAAATGTTTTTCTTCAACCGAAGTTGCCGTCAAGGCACTGTGATGAATGAAAAGCTTTTTTGGTATCCTTCAGTGTCCAAAAGGATTTTCTATCTCATAATTTACTACAGGAAAGTACCATTTTTATTTTGCAGGCGTATACTCGGAGATAGAGAAATACAATCAGCGCGTAAAAACATTATCGCTGGTTTTGTTTTTTGAAAGGTAATGCCAAAGTGAAGATCACTGGTGAGTTAAGATGAGTCAAACAAATCACACCTAGGCTGTACTAAGCAGTCAATATCTGTGAATAGATACTAGTAATGCTCAGTTTATAAATAGCTGTCAACTGATTTTAATGCATTTTTACAAGTCGTAACATGACTAATCGTGCTAATATTAAGGAGGGAGAAATAAGGCATGGGTCACAGAAATCACTTTTTTCAAACATATTAAAGCCACAGATCATCAACTATAGATAGCAAGTTGTCTGCATCGCTTTCACGGTAGCATCTGTGTTTACTGATGGGGAAGAAAACAGGCAGTATTTTTTCCTAAGCTGAGTCTGTGCCATAGAAGTCCTATATCAATGTTTATCACGGTTTTATCCCTTTTTCCTGATTAACACTGCTGGATGGGTATCACTTTTACGCCTCTCTGAAGGACAGAAATTTCTATTTCATAGTTGCAAGCTCTTTAGAAAGTGTTAGTGGAAGCTATTAGTTGATCCTGCTATTAATAGAAACACATAGAAAACAGAAAAGGATCTAAAAAAGGCAAACAACCATGAAAATTGCGACAGCACAAAAGAAAAGGCAATAATTTGCCAAACTGAGTTTGCCAGACTAAAAAGCAAGTCCATTTAGCCAGCTGAACAGCTCTGAAGACGCTCCAACACTCCTGTGCGCATGCAGTCAAATCGATCTTTTTCGTTTCCACCCACGTCCCATTTGCTGTCCTGTCACTGCTCTGCAAACATCCCGCATCGCCATCCACCACAAAGACGTTTCACAGAGCCCGAGCGATGTCATGTCCTTAGTTAGGACAAGGATCAGGCCCCATCTTTCATTTTAAACACAGCTGCCTACAAAGACAGAAAACAAACCAGACCGACTTCAAACCCTGCAGAAGTCCTTTCAGCGCTTGGCATTGACTGGGAGATCGTCTGTCTGTGGGGACGAATTTAGTTCACTTCGAGAGACAGCGATGACCCCAGTTAACAGCTATTCCCCGTTGTATACACAGCTCGCCATGTCCCAAGCTTCTGACAGATCTTCAGGGATGGCACTTCGGATGCGGTGCTAAAACCTCCTGAGACAGCCTTCCCTGTCAGACAAATGCAAGCTAGAAAACCCTATACCTGCCAATTTTGAGCTGCTCCGAACAGCAGGAGATGCCTTGGCCCTGCTGGAAAAGGGACGGTGAGGAGAAATTCTGAGGACAGAACAAAAAGGATCAATCCTGAATTTATAAAAAAAAAAAAAAAATACATAAGTTGTCTTAAAGCAGGCTTGTGAATCACAATATAAAAGATAATATCCCTGATTTTCTGAAAACAACACCATATGTTGTTAAACTTGAACATATTTATAAATCCATCTTTTTATCATGTAGGTTGTTTCTTTTTAAATAATATTTTGGATGCTGTACTTTGTTCAGCTGAGACAAAGATGAATATCCATCACCATTACAGTTTTGAGATTAGCTTATGCAAAAATTTCAGCAGTTTATGAGCTGATACTTACACAAGTAAGCTCTCTAAATCCTGACAACTAGATGAAACACCAGCGGGATTTCTACAATCTCGTTTCAGTCATCTTTGCTGTCTCTTCTCATGCGATCGCTAGCCAGCTAGTCTCTGATGGACAAAAATACATCTACAGTATCAATTGCTGTGACATCTCTTCACAACAGACAGGTGCTATAGGGGTTAGGCACCAGTCTAAGAGTTCTCCGTCTCTCAGCCGCAACAAAAAGGGTTTCATTAGAGCTGTACAAATAAAATACTATCAGTCTGGGATTTCATAAATGCTTTGTTTTAATGTAATTTAAGTGCTAAACTACCTTATAATAATGTGCTTTTAAATGTTTACAGTTAAGGCATAATTGAATTTGACTCATTTTGGCCCTGACCCAACTACAATTTAATTGACTTCAGTGGGAGTTGGATTGGGCTCTAAGTAATTTTAACTAAAATAATCCATCAATTGTTTTGTCACCCACTTCATCAAACTTCTTCCCGTCATTTGTGATTGCTCTGTAATTTACTGCAACAAGGTGAAATCAACCCTTCTGACTTCTGGCATGGCTTCCTGTCCCTCGGCGGAGAATTTCACTACTATCCAGCAACCTAAAACAAATCTGCTGAAAGGAAAGCGAAGAGCACAACCAAGAGCAGACGGCAGAGATCCAAACTGCCTAGTACTGGCCTCTGCCGCTACAGAAACCTTCAAATATCAGCTCCTCCACTATTTAGTCACCACAGGAACAAAATGAACTGTTAGCAAAGCTGGCAAGAGGAGGTTGTGAACAAAACAGACAGAACGGTGAAGCGAAATGTATTCACAAACTCACGCAAACGTTTTGTGGCCAAAAAAACCTGTTTGCTTCAGACTTCTCATCGTTATATTGTATCAATGATTACGTTACTTGTTTCTATTTCAGGGGGACTTTTCATATTTTTCCTCTTTGAGCCACATGAATAAATGCAAGCGAGAGCACTAGGCCCTCCTAAAGACGTATAGTGTTATGCAATTATACATACAGCGTGCAAGTGGATACTTTCCATGAGAAAGTACCACCACTGCTAATTTTACTTCAAAGATGACAGGTTAATCTGTCACAGAGTACCCTATTTAAGTAACCACAAACATATCACACATGTTTCTCTGTCTTGTAAAAGAAAAGGAGATACTTTTATTAAGGCTTCAAGCCATCTCTGCTTACACAACAGTGTTTTGTTTTTTCATGTATAAACCTAGGCAGCTGTACACTAGATGTGGCAATAAGTACCTGTACACTCGAAGCTACAGGGACCTGTTCTTGCTTCAACATTCGTTCTGAAGATGTCTATTAAAATTTAATTCAGATGAAATCCAACCTCTGTAAGCTGAAATCCCAGTTAAAAAAAAAAAAAAAGAAAGAATTTGCATCATCAGGAAAACTAGCCATTAACTATCCTGTAACTTGCAAGACAATCATTAATAGAAATACCCAAAGCCAAGTGTTTAAAGATGACTTTATGACTACATTGAAAACTCTTATTTTGAAGAAAACCCACAAAATGAATAGCGAGATTATCTGAGTTACAGGGCAAATACGAAAGCATCCAATTCAAATCCTTCTTTGCATGAGTAGTCCTGTTGAAGTTAGCCAACTAACTACATGAATAAAAACCACTGGCATGTTAAAGAATTTACAAGATAAGACCTGAATACGCACATCCAAACACATTTTAAGGTCATTGTGAGGTTGTGCTCCGAATCTCACAGAAAAAAAAAAAAGCATATGTATTTGCAAATTTTCTGTCATTACATTTTCAAAGGGAATTTTATTTTTGTTATATAGGAAGTTCTGGAAAACTGTTTTTCTCCTCCCTTCAAAAAAAAGTGATTTTTTTACAGAAAAATGAAAAAACAAAGCAGAGATTTTGTCTGGGAGCTGTTAAGTGTGGCATTCTTTCAGGTTTTGTGTTTTAGATAGAGCTCAAATATTCTGGAAATAAATACCGCCAAAAGCATAGTTTTGTACAGAAAAAGGACTGTCTTTTCCCATTCATCATATATGCCAGGATATTCTTCTAGAAAACGTCTTGTTGTTTTTACTGGAAGCCATTTCTTCTTAATAAACTATAGATATTTATGCTCTGCAAAAGTGCCAACTATAAAGATGTATGCACAGGCCAGTCAAAAAAAGGAAATTAATTGTGGGGGTTTCATGTGGGTTTTTTTTGGGTTTTTTTGTTTTGTTTTGTTTTTTTAATAAGGAAGAGATTCTGTACCGCCTTTCCGTGTGGCACACTTCAGAGAGAGATTTACACAGACAACTAACTGCTGTTGACCCCAAGAACGCTACGACCCTCGTGAATTCTCATCAGCTAGCTAGGAGCAGAATCAAACCTTTAGCATCCTCATGGCTCTACCATGCGTCACCCAGGCGCCGCTGGACCTGTCCCCTCTGGAGGCCAGGATATATTCGGAGGACATGTAAGAAGCAGCAAATATATAACTTCGTTTGTGACACTGGGATGTGCTAACTGCAGTCAGAAGAGATCTGAATACCAGTGTCGGGATCCACCTTCAGGAGGATGAAGGATTATTTTCGGAAAGGCAGTTCTTCACTTTTCCCTTTAGTTACTTAAATGGGTCTCGGCGCCGAGCACCCAAACACCTGTCTGAAATATCGGCAACTGGTAACTTGGTGTTCTTCTGAGCTGTGTTCTGGCCAAGAGAAATGAGGGAGAAGATGCCAAGAATCCGTCAAAATGTAAAGTTACATGAGAGGAAGATGGAAAATATTAAGTATTTACTGTGCTAGCCAGGTCCTAACACCAAATCTCTCTGTATTTTTAAAGATGTCATTAAAATGTAGGTTTGGAAATTTCACATCACTCAACAAGGGCTAGAAGCTTCTCGGCTAGATTCTCCCAGAGTGCTAGGAACACAGGAAATAACAGATAACCTGAGGGGGAGAAATCCATCTCCAATATTTCCCTCGATGGTAATATTAGTATCACCTCACGATTTATTGCCTACTTTGAAACTCAGCTACTTTGAAACTCTCATTCGTCTTACCCATGCAATCCATGGTGGGAGCTATCAGACACACCATGGCACAGAAACTCTTCCCAGCAGAGCGAGAAGCATGAGCAATGCAAAGAGGGGACACTTCCCTGTGTAAGTCAGTGTGAGCGGACGCTGCCGTGCCCAAAAGCAGGAGGCAGAACTCTGTCTGTCTCACCTGAGCGGTGCAACGCTGCGCTCCGCTCCCCACCGAGCAAAAGTGTACATAGGACATCTACCGCCCAGCTCCCATTAGCCTGCTCTTGTGATCCTGTTCTGTTGTGGACTCTGTCTTGACTTAGGCAAACACAGCTGAGATCACAAACCAGGTCCTAAACTTTCCAAGGAACTATTATTTCCGCACAGATGAAGCTCGTGTTAACGTGTTCTGGCTTCTGCAGTCCAGTTGGAGCAGTTCTTAAATAGAACTGCCTGAAAACATTCGGTTGTAACTTCCTTTCATCAAAAAAGAAAAATAAAAGAAAAAAAAAGAAAGAAAATTTTGCAATACAGAAGGTAACTTCACTGCTTTGCCAAATGTCTCATATAAACAAGTAAAATGTTAGAAAGTTTCATGTCAGCCTTTAGAAGATATGTTTTCAATATTTTATTCCAGATCAAGTATTTTCTCTGACCGGATTCCCCCCTATACTTTTTAAACTTTTAACTTGCCAAAATAAATCTAAAACATTTTGTTTCACTCTGAACTGAAAAGAACAAGTGATTATTATTTCTTCTATCTACCAACAAACCAAAATATCCATTTTTCTGACTACTTCTAGTATTTCCACTTTGATGCGACGGGATTTTGTACACGGTCTGCAAATGCAAAGCCCAGGTTTCCAGTTCCTCCAAGCAGGGCTGCACAGTCACCTCAAACTGGACAAGGTATCAAGGGAACGCGCAAAAGAAAGAAATCATCAGAATCAAGAAGTCATCTGAGCAACAGTGAGCAAGAGCAGAGCCTCTCTCTAACCCAGTAAATGCCAGCAGTGGATTAAGAAACAACTCTAGCGAGTGCATTGAGCAAGTCGCCTGCAGAGCTCAGTTCCTGATGTGAAGATCAATTCCAGATGATCAGCTCTGCCATCTATCGCGTACAGTTGCATGTAAATCTTCCTTCCTCACAAGCTTGCACTGAGGGCACGGAAATGACTTAAAAGTCAGAAAGGCAGAGATTTCTTTCAATCACCCAAACCTGCTTACAACACTCCGATGAGCACTAAATCCTTTCTGAAGGCGGATCAACGCTCCGATCAACACACTGCCAGGATTAAGATACTGCGAGCTGTCCTTCACCATACTCTTAGCTGGAAAATAAATGTAATGCTCAACACAAGTAAACAGAAGAAAAAACAAAAAAGTCTCCTTAGCTACTGCTCTGTTCCCCGGAGCCTGGCGAGCTGACTGGGAGCTTCACACAACTCGCTGGCTCAAAACAGTCTCACTTCTTTTTCCCCAGCTTCCCCAGTGACAATTCTTGCCCTTGCTCACACCCAGCCAGTACTGAAGGCAGCAGTGCTGGGGGACATTTATTCTACTAGACAAGTCTTTCTTTTCCTGCATTTTACAGCAGCAAGTTGAATAGAAGTAATAAAAAATAATAATCACAACAACTTGAGAGCTGTGGCACTAGGTCTGTATTGCGCAGTCTCCACGAGCAGTGTCCAAATTGAGAATACTTTATACAAACCTACAGCATTTAAACCTAAACCAGCGTGTAGATAGATTTAAACTGCGCTTCAGTGCAAGCCGTGAGGCTTTAGAAAATAAGGTGTAGGTGTCAATTTTCCCAGTGGAATCCCATATTCATTAATACCTCCTATTATAGCATTCCTCCACAATGCTTATTCATGCTTAACCACAACCACAATGTTGATTATTTTCCACAGCAGGTTTTATTGCAATCACTGGGGTGTGATTTTCTGTTTTGTTCCACGTAGTTTTGCCTTTCATTTATTTCTTTTACTCGCTGTTAACAGTACTGAGATCCAGACAGCAAAATGCAGTCTTGATTCCAAATGTTTAAATACCTAGCATTGAACCTTCTTTAGAGCCAGATTCCCCTGCTCAGTCTAAGTGAGACCTGTTTTCAAATTCAGACTCTGATCTGGCTTTGCTTCTGAAATACTACTTCTAATATTGGATGTAATCTGACAGAGAAAATTGACAGATACTTCTCTGAGTATGTAGTTATTATTAGCCAGCCCATTATTATCCCTCATATGCCACTTTTTGGCATTTCTGAACTATATTTTCTGCTAAAGATATCAAAACATGTAAAAACCAAGGCAGACATCCTGAAAAACGTCAAGCGCTCCAAAATTAAATTTTGTGCCCAATCTTCAGCAGATGAATCCACTTTCAGAGTCTGTAGCGTTTGTTCAGTTTACTTCGGCTGATAAACTGGTCTTCAGCATGATTGCTACAGACAGACTTCTTCTTGTGAGGCTGAAATGGACAGGGAGTTATTTGGCTGAGAGTTTTGAGAAAACTCAGACTTTCCTGAGGTTGCAGCTGAATAAATCACGCTATGGGAGGAGGGAGACAGTCCCAAGGGCGAATTCTGACTTTTCTAGGTTTTCAGAGAGCTCTGAGACATCAGCGTAAATGTGACTGCATCTTCTAGAATCTGTATGCAGTAAGGTCGTCTCTGAATTCTCTTACATTTATTTGGAATACTTGATAGCTTCCCTAATACTGGATCAGAGGCACCTACAGAAGCAACACATTGTATTTTTCAAGATTAACAGATGTCCTTTATCATTTTGCCTTTACTTTTTGCTATTAAACTATAGAATTATACTGATCTTTGCAAGCTAAATCCAATAAATGTTGGCAGTTTTCAAAAGATTTTTTTCTTCATACGTTTGCACAAATAATCAGAAAAAATCCTAAACAGCATTGCAGCAATGTAGATTTCCACACAGAGAGACTTACAGCTTTGCAATTTAAGTTGGCACCTATGACTCTCCGCTGCCATATAAACAAGCATATTCCTTTTGGCCTGCTTCCCTCAACAAATACATTTTGGGACACAGGTCTTTAATGGACCTCGTGAGTCATCGAGTCCCAGCTCCTGCCACCGCAGGCACACGTTTAGGACACCTAGGTCTCCTGAGCACCCACTTCGCACACCACAAGACCAAAACTCCTTCCAACACCTCATAATAATGACTGGGATGCCGCAGCAAGCCCTTACATCTGCGGTGTCCTGGGGGTGGCAATTCAACGCCAGCTGAAGACGCAGGGCTCACGGGAGGCTGGGCACACTCAGGTTCAAGTTAGCCTGGTAGAAGATATACCCACAACTAAAAATTAGCTTTATTTAAGGGGATTAATCCAGCTGTTATGTTTCAGATAACGCGCTTTGAATGGATGGCATCTCATTTTTCCTCACGCTGGGACATACGCTACATGGATTCCCTTTTCCTTTCCCACAGTGCCCTGCTTTCCCCCAGGAACTCCGTAACAGTATCCGTGCAATTTAAAGGGAAAAGGTTCAGCAAGTATTTGAGCAAAAGAAATGGCTTCCCCAATTTTGGATAATGTCCCAGAGCAAATTCAAACCTTGCCCATATCAAGGCCTTTTTGAACAGAATCACAAGGAATCTTGTTGTAAGGTCACACATAAAAACTGAGCTGTTTTAAGACGCAATAAATCTACTTTCTCACTGTGGTTTCCTAAAAAGGCTGACAAGACTGACTGAGGACCAGGAATATCAAAGCTCACACGTTATTGCACAAGCAATGATTCCCCGCCAGCCCCAGTGGTTGCAGGTATCGCTTAGTTTAATCCAGAAAATATCAAATATACTAGGAAAATGACAGCTCAAAAAAACTTTGGGAATAAGCAGTTCCCAATTTCATCCTAAGATAAAACAACAGAAGACAGACAAAAGAACTGGAAAAGAAGAATTTAAGTCTTGAACACTTCTGTACTACCTACTTAGATTAAAAACCCGATTGCACAAATACCGAACAAGGAGTCATTCTCCTCCTCCAAAAAAAACCAACTCAAAAATCCAAAACAATAATTTCAAGGAAGCAAATCATAATTATTAGTGTTCTTTAAGGCAACTTGGTCCACAGACTAGCAAGCAGAGTAGTAAACTTTCAAAAAGATGTAAACAAGCTGAGAAAG
This sequence comes from Theristicus caerulescens, assembly GCA_020745775.1. NCBI lineage: Eukaryota > Metazoa > Chordata > Aves > Pelecaniformes > Threskiornithidae > Theristicus > Theristicus caerulescens. The sequence goes on along the minus strand of CM036575.1, from coordinate 2,228,070 downwards.
TTAAGGTTATGTCCACTGCCAGAAGTTGTGGCACTTTTAAATACACACCTATATATATTTTATATACACATATATGTATTTTAAATATACACATATATACATAAATATATACAATCCCCTTTAACACAACTCCCCTTACAACAGTGTAAATATTTGATATGGAAGTAGCTAATTCTCTCAGAAGACAAGTAAAACCACATCAATATAAGGCATCTTTGTACCTGCAAAACTACGTCCATGCGAGGCGTTGTTCTAGTATAGCTACTGTAGCAGAAAAAAGAGAAAGCAGCGCAGTCCTACCCGAGATGCGTACCAGTAAAAAACCTTGGTGTAGAATGGGAATAAATTACGCTGATGCTCATTGGAATTTAAGTTATAAATCGCTAAGATAATTCAAATTTGAGGTATTTTGATGAGCTCCAGAATGGGTCCGGGTAGAAATGAATACATAGCACAGGTAACAAATAATTTGCACTACGAACTTTGCTAAAATAAACTGAACTCTCATAAAAAGCTCCCTCTTGAGAGAGGGCAATGCAATTCTTTTCAATTCAGCCATCTGAATTTAATTGGGATAGTTTAGAAAGGACATGCAAGCCCAGTATTGTCCATTATCAATACACAATGTCACGAATTCCACTATCACCAGTGATAGCACACAACTTCCCCCCCAAACCCTGGCCATGCCCACCCTGGTGTTTATTTTTCAAGCTATTTTAGTTACTTTGATAAATATGAAACATTTCCAGTTTGACCTCATAACATCACACACTGACAATGCCCTTTGATTCCTTATCATGCCCATAACGACAAATATGGCATTTAGATTTTGAATGTATCGCTAAACTAAGATTTTAAAAAATCCAGGAAATGAACCAGAATCAGTAGAGACTCACCTACAAGTATTTTTAAATGTAAAATTGAAAAAATATATAAAGACAGCTTGAGAAGTGATTCCTATAGGACTCTGCTCAGTCGAAAAGCAACCTTCAGAAATCACTATAGCAAACCAAGCACAGTGTACATTAACGCTGTAATCATTACTTATACAAATTAATTTGATATGACATAATATGAAAAGCCAATAAAAATATAAATATCATGAAACAAAATAAATAATGTTTTCACTAAGTCATCACAATCCAAAAAGTCATAAATCAAAGAGGTACTAACCACCATCCGAAAATATTTCTGTTTAAATGGGGGGTTTTTTGTTATCATAATGGCTCTGAACCTGGGCATTTTGTTACAGATTCAGTACGAGTAGAGTCTTGTTTATTTGGCTCAATAAATGCCACAATACATGTTCACACACCAAATTTTAAACTAATGATGGATCGTTTTCACAGGGAATTGCATTTTTCTTTTCAAAGAAAAATGTTAGTTCGGGCTCGTTCCAAGCTCTTCGCAATGGGAATCTCCCCAGTGAGATCGGGGAGCTTTGCATTAGACCTCCTGAATGCTCCTCACAACTGAAACGTCAGTCTTCGCCTTCACGATGCACAGGGAAAAGTCCCGAACGCTCCTGCCGCCCCCATCCCCCTCTACTTAACAATTTTGTTTTGTCCCAATTCAGCTGCACATGCTTAAATATTTAGTGTTTGATCACAGCCAAAGGAAAAAATATTTTCCATTGGGTTACCAGTGTTTTTTTCTCTTCACTTAACAAAGGATGTTGTTAAACGCACATGCTGCACAACTACAACATCTTTCAGCTCCAAATAAATTATAAAGGCATATGAGACTTCTCTGCCTTCACCCAAGATGAAAGAACTAGTAACTCTTTAGCCCATGAAAACGCCTACCAAATTTGACTCCCGACTGGAGAAAAAGCCATGCTGCTGAAGTTCAGCTGAAGTAACTAATCACTCATTACTGTTTCAAACGCTCCCAAGTCCCAGCTATGACTGTACTGGCAAGGTAAATTTCTGCGATTTAGATTAAGATTCATTTCTTTTGGACCGCAGAGAGACCGAGTGCTCACTCCCTTCCCAATTAACTCAAGAGACAAAAGAAACGCAGGCAGTAAGTTAAATACCATAGTGCTGTATTTCTGCAGTCTTTAGTCCCTAAGTGGTTTGGGGTTTTTTTGATTTTTATTTTTTTTAAAAACAGATTTGTGTTGGGTATTTTTCAAATTCTTTCGTATTTAGTTTTCTTTTGTGGTATTGTCCATTTCTTAGACAATGACAGAATTTCCTCTCTTTTACAATAAAAAAAAATTCCCATTACCTAATACATATAGGACTTCAATTGTGCCTATAAACTTAAAAGGCTTACAGTTTGGAAGCGTGGACTTTTGTAGCAGTTTCTTTTATGGTTTTAATCCTGCAAGCAAATCTCTCTCCGTACTTCACTTCTAAAGCAACTCCATACAGCTTATTCCATTAGAAGCAGATATTCACAATCCACCCTGACACAGGGACAGGCCAGAGCTTGGGCTAGAAACATAATCTTGAGGGCAAATTCATTAAAGATCCCAAGCACAAAGAGAAATAAGGCTTTAGTTGAACAGTAACCACAAGAGTCATGCTAGCATCACTCAGAATCCACTGCTGAATCATTTGAGGATTATGAATTATTATTTAATGACTATATATTCATCTTGCAAAGAAAATGTTTGCTATACTTGACACAGAACTACATATTAAAAAAAAAAAAATCCTCTTTTTTTTTCCCATGGGGGTGGTGAGACTCAAAACAGCTGCTGGGAAACGCCCCACTCATCAAAAATGCTAAGGATCCCTTAGCCTAAACGTGACATTCAAATCATGTTTTTTGATGCCGAGTTAGTCGCAGATGCTTCTGGATGCTGGTAAACATTCAGGTTAACGTTCCTTTTGGGTGCTAAAGGGAGCTTGCTTTTCCAATGCTTCCTCTTCCCGTACAGAAGGGGACAGAAATCTCTTTCCTCTTCCTGGCAGGCTGAGGTCTGTGGAAGTCACGCCATTGACTCCGATGCGAGCAGAATCGGGCCCTCTCTGCCTAACTGCAAGCTGCCACACACTGAAACCATTTGGGACTTTCATGCCTATTTCTGCCAAGCACAGAATTTCACTGTCTACGCAGTAGTGAGGGATCAGCTCTGAAAAATTCCCTTGTCAGCAATATCTTGATTAACAACCAGATCTTCTTGTATAAAAATATGTCAGCGATTAGTTAGAGAGGGCAAGGAACGTCACGCACAAATCGATTGGAAGAAATAAATGTTGAATGAGGACCACACTATTCACGTAACCTCTTCCAAAAAGTTGGTCATCATGGGTCTTAGTTCCGATCCGGCCTCCTAATCACTTCTGGATCTTTAATTATTACTATTTTCAAAATGAATATTGAGGTTGGAGGAAGACTTGTGCTTGGACCAAGGGTTTACTCTGCTGATCAAACTCTTAGGTTACCTAACAGCAAATTTTATATTAGCACAGCTCCACTAAGACCTGAAAAGTTCCTTCTTATTTATATTTAGCTAAGCATTAAAAACAAAACACCAAACCTAAGCCAAAGTGCAGGCCTTGAATTTTTAAACATAACTTACTACAAATGCAAAATGAACATTCCCAGGAAAGAGAAAGGAAAGATAGAATTTTATGACCTTGAAATATATATTATTTTACCGGGAATTAGTCCTTTACAAATATTTTTCAATAGTTAAGCTTTCTGAAGAATGTATTTTTAAGTTTCAGATTCATCACCTGATTCTCTTAAGACATTAGGTGTCACCATTGGAAGCGTGGCCTTATGGGAAGAATATAAATGTGGAAAACTGCCTACTTCACCCAAAAAAAGAAGGATTTTTTTCTTTTTTTAAATCTGGAATGCATTATAAAATGATATTTTTACTTTTAACATGGATTTTTAAAAGCTCACATTACACCAATCTGTTTGTGAAATTTAATAATGCCCATGGGCAAGATCCAATCGCTCATTTTGTTGCATTAAAATCAGTAGTATCTCTCCAGGACAGAGATGCATTTGTTTGTATTTATTTGCGGTGTCTATGTCTGCAAAATCAACACAAATATTTTCACATCATCTCTGTTAGAAATAGCCTAAGTTGTTTCAAAGGAAAAGAGAATCTGGGGTAGCAACTAATTATGTCTCAATAGCAGTTTTCCTCCTTTTTCAAATCTTCTATTAATTTCTTTGCACTCCCACAGACAGCAAAGAAAAAAACACCAATGGTTTCAACAGGCACAAGATCAAGGCCTCCTTATACTAGAGGACCCCTTAACTCCTTACCATTTGCACTGGTTATTTCTTTGCGAACCCCCCCGAGGAAGACTGAGGCTGAACCCCACCGCTGCACGCTGAGATTAGCAATGCGGCCCTGAAGATTTATCAAATGACATCCCCCCCTTCCCTGGAAGAGACAGGGAGCAGGAGCAAACGCAAACCCTTCCGTTGGGGATGGGGCGCAAAAAGCCGGGTTCACGGCAGGGACCGGGTTTTGGGGGAGCCTCCTTCGCTTCGGAGGAGCGGGAGGCGCAGGAGGTTGCTCGCCCACCGAGGTAAGAGGGGCTTGGCTCGCAAACGGTGCCTGTGCCCCGCGACTCCCCACCCCGATGCATCCTCCGAGCCCCTGGCAGGGGGCTGCTTCGCTCCCCTTGCCCTCGGGGGAGCCCCTCGGGGGAGCCCCGCGGCTCCGCCCGCCGCCGGGCCGGGCAGGGAGCAGGCTTACCGGCGCAGGAGTGCAGCGGCTTTGGCCGGACCAGGAGAGACGGGCAGACGGAATAGAGGGAAAGTTTCTCGAAGTAATCGCAGGTCTCCTTGGAGAGGATCTCGTCGATCATGAAGGTCTTGTAGCGCCTCCTGCCTGCCTTGGGGCGGCCGGGCGCGGCGAGCCGCGGCTGGGGCTGGCAGTGCATGGCGGGGCCGCCCGCCGGCCCCGGGGCTGCGGGGCTGCGCCGGGCTGCCAGAGCCGCGGCCGGCCGCGCATGGGCCCCTGCCTGCTCCGCTGCCTGCTCCCCGCTGCCTGCTCCGCTGCCTGCGCCGGGCTCCCCCGCTATATAAACCTGCCGATAAGCATCTCGCCGCGTCCTTTTTAGGAGGCTCCGGCTGTCAATCAGGGCGCCCGCTGCTCCCCGGCGAGCACCATTGTTACCCTGCGCCGGGCTGGGAGGATCCCGCCGATCCTCTCCCCTCCCTGCTCTCTATTTTAAGATACTGGGGTGTGTGTCTGCCTTTCTTCCTTTCTTTTTTTTTTTTCTGCAAAAACTGGAAAGGGTCCAGATTGGGGCTGGCTTTTTTTTTTTTTTCCCCTTCCTTTATTCTCCTTCTCCCCCCCCCCAGCCTGTAATTAGTTTAAAAAATTAAAAGTGCATATCCCGCGAATGCAGGCTGCTCTTCCCGAGCCCCTACAGCTTTCTCCGATCGGCATCAAACCTATTCCCCAGCCGCAAAGTGCTGGAGAGCGGCAGGGGAAAAAAAGAATTACTATTTATAGGTGCTTTGCTGAAGCAAACGCTGCCTTCTCCGGAGCAGCATTACTCTGGCAGCCTGGGATGATTTACTGGCAGATTGCTGCTTATCTCAGCTGGATTTTTGCAAAGATGAGCCCCTTCTGCTGAGGACAGACCCCATGCAGCCCACCAGCAGCGTGCGGGGTGCCGAGGTTTCCCCGCTCCGCCAAAGCTGTTTTTCCTCGCAGGCTGAGCCCTGAGTTTTATTCCTCTGCTCTGGGGCCTCTCTGCAGCAGCTCCCCTGATTTGCAGGGAGGGCTGCTCCCAAATGGGGATTTGAGCCCGCTGGGAAATTACACCGCACCCCGTTTGGAGTCAGTGTGGTTTAGCACAGGCATCACCGGGACACCTTCTCCAGGGAAGGGCGTATCAGGAGTCCTCCCGATTGCAACCCGTTGCTGCATGGTTTTCCAGAAACCGCAGCAGCTCGCAATTACTCATGGCCGCAAACTTTAAGCAGGTAAAGAGAGGCTCATTATGGAAATGTGCCACCCCCCCAAAAAAAAATTATTTGCAGGCTTCATACAAGGATTTAAGTACAATCTGCGAAACGTTGTCAGCCACCGTTCAGTTTTCATGCTTTGGTGATCCAAATGGCAGCAAACTCTTATTTTCTATTAGAAAACTCAATCTGGTTTTGCAGAAGGAAACAACTGTCTCAAACTCTCATAAACGATTTGAGCAACTTCTATTTTATTGATCTATATTTTTTAAAGCCCTCAAAAATCCATAAACTATCTTTAATCTCTTTTGTATAAGCACTATTTCTTTTTCAATTAAAAGTATCATTTGGCTTTAAACTTCAGAGATACATTTGCCGATTTGGAGAGCCCTAAAACCAAAATAAAGTTACTCGCGTTGTCTGCACACTGTCAAAACTGGAAGGCAGATACAAGGAAATAGAATACTTTTGATATCTCTTTTGAACTTTTTTCTTAAAAACTTGTTACGTGGTTTATAAAAAACACGGTGCAGCAAATTATATCAGAACGAAGATAAAACAAAGCTTTTTGCTCACTGAGCCATTGGAACGGCGTTCTCATTTAAAATAAATTGGTTGGAAATGGTTTTACTTCTTTTTATTTTGAGAAACTAAAGCATTCTTACAAACAAGAATGTAACTAGAATGACAACAACCACTAAGGAGTTCAAGGACTTTTTTCCCCCCCGATGATATAACTGTTTTTAAACTACTTAAACTGTTGCTAAACAAACTAAAAATATTTAAGGAGATTTGCTGACTTCATTATGAATGCAGCTTTGTACTCACTTCTTAATTCAGACATAAAACATTTTAGGAGCATACTTTCTTTGCTACTTTTTCAGACTTTTTTTTTCCCCCACGAAAACAAAATAATTACCAGTAACATTAACTTAAGCAATTGCTGCTTGCTGATAATTATTGGAAAGAATATTTCTGAAGCAATCTCCTGAGCAAGCTACTGATTTAAATCTTGGAACAGCAGAAACCAGCCGCAAACAGCATTTTGCCCCACCGTGCTTCCTCGGTGTCTGGGCAGTAGCTGCAGCCCCCCTACCCCCACTCCAAATTCATTTTGCATTTACTGGCTTCACAAAACCTAACAGGACGCAGCAGAGGAATGTTTCCTAAATCGAGAGCGCAACACAAGCGCTGGAAATCAAAGAGGCTTCCATGAGCCCCACTAGATCCAGCCCAGAAATCAAGAGGGGAAGAAAACCATCGGCTCACCTAACTCGCACAGAACTGACCGCAAGACAAGAGCCTCCGCTTGTCTTTAAAACATTTCTTTCTCGCATCTGAAGGGCTGGATATCCAGAGAGGTGGGGCTGGCACCTCTGCCTGTGCTCTAGAAACACCGATGCCCTCACCGGAGCCCAGGGAGATGAGCTGGCAGGTGGGATTAGCATACCCCAGCATGTCTCTAGAAACTTTAATTTTTAATGATTTTTTTTTTTTAAAGTGGCCAGAGCAATACGGTGGGTTATGTCGTATGAAACACACGCTGGCTGTCAATCAAAAAGGGGGTGCTTTGGTCAGGAATAATCAGGGGTTTTGTTTCCAACATTAATGAAGTGGCTGGAATAGCAAACATCTGCCAAGGGGACTCAAACCCCGAGCAGCTGTTGGAGCCCCCAGTCCTCTTCGCATGTAGGACAGCCTTGCTGATAAGTACTTCTCCCTAAGGTTTCTCTAACGGTTGAGAAATGGGGCCGTACGGGAGGGTGGGAGGCAAAAGGCACGTTCGGAAAGGTTTGGAGGGCGGAAGACTTGACGCGGTTTGCGTGCGTGAGCCCAGCACCTGCACTCCACAAATGGCAGCGTGACAGCAAGTTACCAGGATTTCTGCACAGGCCCTTTTCCAAGAGGGAAGGGGAATAATCCAAGGGACACGATCCTGTAGTTCACTGACTGAAGTGATTTTTTTTTTTGTGTATAAAACCAGTATCAGAACTGAGGAGGAAAATAGCAGTGCTCTGAGCTTGTCAGTCAGCAATGGGTTGTTAATGACGAAGAGCAGGGAGTTCAGCCCTCCACCAGAGAACTGAAAGTAGATCCTCCAGGAGGGCAGTCATGTTCAATCAGAAAAGAGATGGCAGGAGACCTTCTGAACTAGGGCTTCTGGAGACAATTTGTTTTAATTTGCAGACAATTTGTGCTCCCAGGCACTTCTCATGCAGTACTGAAACCCCACTGGTGCTGTGCGCCTCGGGAAAGTGATTAAGCACCTTAGAGCAGATTTGTTTAGTCCCAGCACAAACATTATCGTAAGATGGTGATTAAGGCCATAGGAATTAAGCTGCTGCTATATTACTAAATTTGTTATTTAGGTAGTACCCAACTACCCGGCTCTGCTGAGACAAGGGTTAGCTGGTTGTGATTACTTGCTTCTGCATTTGTACATTGCCTAGCACACTGGGATCATTTGCCCAAGGAGAGGAATTCTGTTTGATGGGTTTTCGGCTCACTAGTTTTCACATTCTAAGAAGAATTTAAACTGCAAAATACCTATTTTTTTCCTGCCCATTCCATCAAAAAAAGCGCCAAAGCCTTAAAGTGCATTGGTTCTTGTTCTGAATTCCTTTTTCCTTAACAAAAGGGCAAAGATACCTTTCGCAAGCCCCTGACATTACCATGTTTAATCGCTAGAAAAGTCTCTTTTCCAGTGAAATCCAACCACCTTTGAAAATAGCTTCATACAGACATAACCAATCCTGTTAAACACCACCACTCTGATCTTAAGTGTATGCCTTTTTCAGCATGATATTGGGCTTGATACCTGATCCAGAACAGAAAAATCAAATGTGTGGCTAAAAACAGGGAGGCACAATTTGGGCCAGTGTTTTGCTCAAGGGAAGCATATCCAGAGGCTTTGTCCTCTCAGCATGAAAGGTCTCGGTGCATGAAAGTCCCTTTGAGTAAAAGATCTCAGCATCCACCTCACATAAGTAAAGAGGGTTTCTAGTATCTGCCTGATGCCAGAGAAAACAGCATTGCCCAGGAAGCTTTTTTTTTTTTTTAAAACCAGGAAAAGAGCGTAAAAAATCTCCCCACACTTGCACACATAAGGTAAACCCAATGAGCCCCTTAGCCTTCTATGTTCCCCTGATAGAAATGCTTTTTGAGAGAGACAGTCAGACACCTCTGAGCAGGGTCTCTCTGCCCCTGTCTCCTGGAAGGCCTCTGTAAAAGCAGGATCCCATCATAGAAGAGAAAAGAAACTGAAGTGTTTGTTGACTCTGAACTTTACCTTGGCCCCTTTGCAGATGGCAAGATGACGCCACTGGGCACCGAAGTGTGCAATGTAATAGAAATCACAGAGCGGAGAAGGTAATTGCACATGCTCACGCACTCCATTGGCTTCAGGGAGGCTGTTGCTTCCAGCTTATCTTTACGAGCAATTTTCACTCCTGGCCTAAGTGACTGCGGAATAGGACTGCTCCAAGTCCAGCGGTTTCATTGGAATTTTTTTTTCCATCTCCCAAAGCTATGGAGTCTGTCTCAAACCCTCACAATTACATTACTTCCCCTGTCACCTTTAAATCTGTCTGCAGCCTCTTTGAGTGTCAACAGACCTCACTCTGAGCCCGACTGATTCTCCTCCCGTTCCCCCTGCCCCACTGTGATCCTGCAGCATTTGTGCGGTCCAAACCAGGCCTGGCTTTGCTAGCAGGTTTTGTCCCTTAATGGACGGACCTGGGCTTATGGCAGCAACACTACAAAGTAGCCCCCTTGACGTGGTCAGAATAAGTCGAGGCTTGAGTTACTTCCTTCAATAAAATGATAGTGAAAGCTGAACTATCAATTGGGACACCTTTGTTGCTCTGCCACAAGCCCTAAACCTAGTCTGCCTTGGTTAGAGCCAACTTTGAACCATCTAGAAATAGAGTATACTGGTACTTATGTGAGTGAAGCCAGTGACTAGTCCCCAAATTAGTTGAGATGCTCTACTTTAAAGTACTAGTACAGCTAATATTAATTGTTTTTATCAGTGCTGGTAGCAGGCTCAGAATGCACAAGCCAGAAAGAACTCGTCACACGGATGGTAAAGTCCCTTAGAAAGGAGATATAGATGTGGTTTCAGATCTACACGGAGAGAAACTGAGGCAGAGGCTCCCTCTGTTAACCCTCAGGACAGACGCCAGACCTCACTCAACATCCTGCATTCTCCAGGTGGAGAGCATCATCTAAATCCCAGTGTTTTCCTCCTGTGACCTCATGTTTTCTTTCCCCACAATGGCCCTGGGGGCTGTGAGACAGTGTCTTGCTATTTTTTCCAGTTACCTCTTTGCAGGGATGCACAACACATGAACAGCTTCTCCTTTCCTAGGCTCTATTGCTACCAAAATCGAACCAGATCCTGCCATTGGTGGTGGTGGTTGGAGCGGTTTCCATGAGCTCACCGGGGGCGTTGCCTTGCCACTATGCAGGGCAGCAAACATACCAAACCGGATAGAATAAATCATTATGAATCTTGAGACAGACTCACTGGCAGAACTGAAGGCATTTAGAGAGATATTTATGGGGTGGCTTTCATTTTCTGGGTGTTGTATAGATACCACGTACACCTGAGTTTACGCCAAGAAACATATACCATCTTTCAGCAAGTGGGGATTTGTTTTTTCATGCTATAGCTAAGAGGCTAGAATCCGGGCTTGTAAACTAGGGCTAAGGAGTTTGGGAGCGGCAACCAGGAATGCAAAGGAGCATTCTGTGTCATCCTGAGCCATAAAACACACCGATGGGACTTACTGCAAAGCAAAGGTAGCAGATCGTACCGGTTACGGACAGGCCCACTGCTGAGGAAGAAAAAAATCCTGGAGAATATCACAGAAGGCAGCTGTTCCTGCAACTGTCCTAAGCACAACACCTGAGAGTCCAGTTTGGGCAAGACAGATGTGCCTGGTCCCCTACTATTCATCCCAGCTATTAATGGGACAATAAATAGTGGTTTTCTGCATGCATCCATTTCTCCGGGGAACTCCATGCTGCAAAACTGTCTCCCTCATCATCCTACCCACGTTGCTGTCCTCTCCAGGATGCCAACGAAAACAGACACCCCTATTTTAATATGGCCAAGGTAACAAACATCTCATTTAAACCACTTTCCTAGAGGGACTGGAGCCAACAGTAAGGGGAAGCATCTCATCTCATGAGAATGAGTATGTTTGGGATTGGAACATCTTAAAAAACTCCCCTGATTTTTTGGCATGGTAGGCTTCCCAAATCTAACACCACGTCACTCTTTAATCCATACTCCAGCCTAATTTGGATGAGGATTCACATGCGAATGCTCACTGCTTCATCCAGCTTTGCCTAAGGCCAATTATTTTTTGCACAAGGCTTGCTAAATCTCTGCCAAGCTGGATGGTAGCATGTTAAAAAAGGAAAAATCAAAATATTTCCAACTCCTTCTATAAGAGGGGCCAGGATGTTTTCATCTGCTGTGACTGATGCTTTATTCCTTATTCATGACGATTATGTCTGTTTGTTTTCTTTTTTCCTACAAGACAATTTACCTGAAAGCAGAGAAGAAAAAAGATCCCAAACCAATAGACCAGAAGAATGTCTCCAGTCTCCATAGAGACACCAGAAAAACACCACGATCATGTGAGTTGTACACAAGAAGCCTATTCATACTGGAATGGGTGGTGTTCCAGGACGTTAAGTAATTTTGACAATCTGCCACTATCTCAGCCTGCAAGAAGCCCAGAGGGAGTTATTGATGCCATCAAGTACTGATCTTTATAAATGGTTTCTAGACAGCCTTCATCATTCTGGGCTCTGCAGGACCCCAAATCCAAACCTGCAGATGGATCTTAGCACAACCATTCGAAAGAAACCAAGACCGCCATCCCCAGAGAGAACCCAGATGCTGTGTGTCCTACACGAACCGCTCAGGCTTCCCCTCCCAAGCAGGCTGCAGAGAGTCGGGAATTGCCTGCAAGAAGCCCAGCTATCACAGTACACTACAAGAGAAGAGCCCAGGTCACGCTCTTCACTTACCCAGGCGCCGCGCTGCTGCAGTTCACTGGTGTAGATAGACTCGCACTTAATTACTACAAGGACAAACAAGGAGAGACAGGGGCTCTGGGAGTCAATAAATAACAGAGCATACCAGAATTTACTGTAGCACTGCTGGGTCCCTAGGGTTCACAGGTAAGGCTGAGACTTTCATTGCCTAATGCTAACAGAAGGGCAGAGAGATTTCCAAGAAGCAGAGCCTGATCATGCCTATAAATAGATTCATTCCTTCTAAACAAGGAAAGAGCAAAACCTCAGCTACAGTGAAAAAACCCTTTCAGAGGGTTCTGGCCAAATTTACTCTTCTGAGGTAGCCTGCTCACAGGCCAAGGGCTAGCTGTATCCATGGAAGCCAGGCGAGGCAGGGTTAGGTGCCTGAAACACAGAAGAGAGTCTCCCTCCTATTAAAAGTGCCTAATTTGGCTACCTGTGATGTTCAGTGTCCTTCCTCGACCTGCCACAAAGTCTGCATAAAGTCCCTACCTGTGGAACAGCTCAGGAATCAATGTCATGGCCAGAGCTGAAGAACAATGCCATTCCCAGAAGGACTGGTTGCCTGGGTTGCAGCAGTTGGGTATTTCAACATCAGCTAGGAACCAGCATACAGCTCCAAGGGTCCAGGAGCACTGTATTTGGGGGACTCTGCACAGACAGCTGGGCTGCCTGCAGTACACTCAGATTCATCAGCCCCAGCTCAGTCAAAACTACTTGTAACACTGAATTCCTCAGAGTAGTCTTGGGCTAAAAGATTTGGCCCTGAAGAATGACCTGTCTGCGCCAGTGCTGTTCTGGAAGCAAATCTGTCACACTCAGGATTGCTTAACAGCAGCCAAGGCACCCATGGGAATCTGCAATCAATCAGGTTGTGCCACTGCTCACCTCCGCAATAACTGCCTCTGCCTCACTTCCCTTCTGTTCGCTGCAACGTGTTTTCAGACAGAGCTTTTTGGATGATCCTGGCTCTGTGTGGGGACAAGCCCTGCCCCCAGCCTAGGGTTCAGATGAAACAGCCAGTGCCCATGAGGAGCATGGAGAAATCACCTATAATTCAATTGCCATTCAGCATAATTAGGACATTAAAATACACATAGCTGCTAAGACCCTGGTGCCAATGGTTAAGCCACAGAGCTTTTACTGTGTTATCAGTCTAAGTGTGGGAGTAGGACATCAAACAACTGGTACACATGTCCAATCCCCTTGCATTTGAGGAGCACCTCCAAGTTCCTTGACTCAGATGTCCCATTTTTCTGCCCATAATCTCAGCTTTATGCTTGACCCTGAGCTGTTTGTCTTCTCACCGTTACCTGTTTCCTCACCTGCTCTCAGAAGTCCTTTTCCAATGACATTCTGAAAGGCCTTAATTCCTACTGCCAGGGACCTTACCACTTCTGGGAGCCTCAAGCCTGGTATTAGCTGCAAACTGATCATAGTGCAGTGTCTTTCATTCAGGGCTTAGCTCAGACTGCACAGTTCTTGATCACATCTGTTTGCAAATAAGAACTGTTGTCATCTCCCTTTCACATATTTCAAAGATTTCCTACAGTAGGTAAAGTTCCAGTCTCCAGCTTGCTGTAGACAGCAACAGCAGCCATTAAAAAGCATCTTTAACGCAGAAAAGAAAACTCTCTAGACTCTGCCTGAAAGCTTGTTGCTGCTACCTGTCTACCACTTTGCCACTAATCTGCCATGAACATTTCTTCCTACTCCAGAGGCATTCCTGCTTGCTACACTAATATTTTACATTTAAAATTCTTCATAGCTTAGCTCCATTTTATTCTCTCATTTCCTATTCTTTTCTTCTTATTACCTTACCAGAGCTGAGGCAGTACCTTCCTTCCTATTTAGCATCTCATGTTTTACTCTGAAAGCCTCCCTGCTTTCAGAAGAGTAGGAAGAGAAGGAAAAGAGAACCCCAGCTAAAAAAACAGAAGGGAAGCTCATCTTCCCCCTTTTATAAGAAAGGAAGGGTGCCCACGCCCCTGCATTTCCACCTGCAAGTACTAATTAGGGGTCATTGTGCTAAGTGCCTTCTGCACTATAAAAAGGGGACAGGACAGTCTTAGGGAGACCTGTAATAGTTGTGGTTGCTGGTTATAGTGTGGTAATAACTCAATATTAATCTCAGAAATTGAAAACAAAATGTTCTAGCTATTAAGATAGGCAAGGTCAATATCAAATGAATCTATATAGACTATAATTGCACAATATTGGCCTAAAAGGATACCATGAAGAAAAAAAAGTCTGAGACCTTATAGTAAGAACACCTTACTATAGGCTGTGCTTTATTTTATAGAGCTCTCTGTTTCTTTTTTTCCCTCAATTCTGAACTTCAAACAAATGTATTTTTTAGCACTGAAAGAAGAATGTTCTAAGATTTAGTTTCTGAAGCTAATTCACATGAAACTTTACTTTCATTAGCTGTGGATCCCTGTTGTAGGTAAGAAAACTCCTTATGAGCTACAAGGGGATGGGGAGCACACTGAGACTCCTTAGTCTTAATTCTTCTCTGCATCCTATTCTGTGCTTTTTATATTAAAGAAAATAATGATTTACCACGGTTCTAGCTCTAAAGTCTAGAAGAATACTAAATGCCTAGGAAAATAGAAGCATTAAAGTAGGTATGTACATGGGCACGTGGAAGAAGAGTCAAGGCTTATAGAAAGTCTTCTATTAAGTGAGCAGAAAGAAATGATTCAGCTGCAGCTAGAGAATAAACCAAGATACAAAATTTCTCAAAATAAGCTTTTTTTTTCAACTCATTACTACCACTTCATAGCCTGTTAATGACTATTAGTAATAAACAGCTTGCTTCTGCCTGTTCTTTTACAGCGAGATGTCTGTTCCTAGAACGATAGGCTTTCTTCCTTCTATAATAGAGTAGAATAACAACATAGAAAGGAAACATACAGCATCTCTGCTACAATTCTTTCAGAAAAAAATTCTGGGCAGACATGGATGGGCAGCTGGGGTGAGAAGGATGGGGCTGACAATAAATGGTAATAGCATCACTGGCTGGAAAGCTTGACAGTAAAATAGCAGGTGTTTCTGTCTTGGTGTAATGCCTGAACATGGACATTTGATGTGCAACTAATTCCAAACTCAAGGGTGTGCTTTAGACACCAATAAGCAGAGCTAATTTTGCTGATCTGGGTAGAAGAAAGCAAGTTATCAACTTGATGTACATCACCCAGCTTACAGCAGCCCTTGGTCCATTGCAGCATGACAGTCTCCTGTCTTAGCTTTGCCCATGATCAAAGCAGCTCGTGGATGCTGTAACAGAAAGCAAGATGGGGGAGCTGAGGGCACTTGGGCATTGGAAGCATGAAAGGAGGTGTGAGAGCTAAGAAGAAAATAGAGCTCTTGGCAGAAAGGAGAGCAGGTTTGAGCGACATTGCATGGAGGGGGCTGGCTGGGGAAGATGGGGCAGGAGGCAGAGGGATAACTCCAGTAGCTGGTCTGTGTCCATCTTTTTAGTGCTGCTTCTTTGACCTGCATTGGCCAATCAGCATCATCTCTGGCATTCTACCTTCACTTCGAACTTTCACTGAACACTTGCTGATAGCTGCTATGTTTCTGCACACATGAGTGGAAAAACTCCCAGGGTCTTCCAGAATACTAGGACTGTGAACAGATCCAGTTTAACAGATTAATCCTGTTCCATTGCTGGCCATGGGACTAAACTGATACTAGATAAAGATCTGTCTTGTGATCCAGATGAGGCAAAGCTTGAGAATAATTACCAGCTAATTAGGTCTCCATGGTCCAACCGTTCTCTTGGTTGAATCAGGATAAGTAACTGGTTAACAATAAAGACCTACTCTGAGCTTATAGCAGCATCCTTGTGAAAAGTTGCTCCTTTAAACTTCCAGTGTGATTTTTATTTTTATATATACACACACACACACGCGCATAGTAAAGGCATGACAACGACAGCCTCAATCAGGCAAAGGATGGTGACTTAAGATTTATTGGTAAGCTGCAAATGATGGTTGGGAAAGGCAAAGAGCAGGTTAAAGGGTTTTCTGTTCCTAATTGTTTTAAGCAGAACTGGTATGGCCACATTGCTACAAGATGCTCCTGTGTACAGGAGTACAAACAAGTCTTCCATCTTCCAAAGGGCTCTCTTGATAGGAGGCACTACTTCAAGCAGAGAGCAGTTTTGCTCACTTAGTGCCCAGTTGTCACTTTGTACACATAAGTAACAGTAGATATGCAGCCCGGATCGTGGGCTGGGATAAATCAGGCTGGTTCTGTTTGCTTCCGCAGGGCTTAGCGAACTTATATTAGGAGATACAGGTCTCTTGGGCAAAGGTACGCGTTGTCAGCTGCTGCTTTCTGTCTCCCTGCAGGGGATTTTTGAGGACTTGGCGACTGGCACCCCAGCAATCTGCAGAGTGGGTAAAGGTGGAGCGTTCCTGGGCTGGTGGTATTTGTGAACGTTACCCCATTACGCTTTACAAACAAATAAATGCTCTCAGCTCTAAAATGAGTACTTATAACTGTTCTAAATGTGTGCAAATAGAAGAGGATGACAATGTTATCAAAAGACAGACTGATTAGAGGTCCTGGACTCTTTCTGACCTTTTCACACTACACTGCAAACTTGAAGAGCAGCTTGCAGGTCAGAGCAGCAGCAATCTGTCTTCCGTGACAGACTTCAGTGGGATCTCCAGAGCCTTGCTTCCCATTGGATATGGAGTCACTGCCTTAGTGGTAGGCAGTGGTAGGTCAGCACAGCTTCACTAATTTTTCAATAAAGTTATCAATATCCATCAGCTGAGGATCCCTGTTCTGCATATCCTGCTGCTAAAGCTGGCTACTATTGTAGTGGTAGGTGCTGACAGTCAGTCTGAGGCACTAATGAACCGGTCATTAAAATGCTAAGTTTGAGAAGACTGTTTGTCAAACACAGGGTGGTGTGTGTGTGGTTAGAATAGATAGCACCATAGAAACCCAGATGCTGGCTAAAGAGGCAAGAAAACAAATGTGCCTTTGGTCTGCTTCAGCCTCAGATGCCACCCAACCCATGTTCAAACATCCAGACAGGGCTGCTGTGTTCTCATAACCAATTGACTCTCCCTTTTGCAAGTGTTGGGTCACAGACGTGCGGGTTATTCATGTTAAAAGACAGGCAACACAACTCTTCCATAAAAGTCCAACAGACAGACACATTAACCCCTGTAATCCCTTCCTGTGGTGTATATGACGCCACCTAGATTTATTAATTAAACCCTGTTATCCGGTGGCCACTGTCAATTAAGTGTTTCCTTGTAATGTGTATAACGAGGGCTCATTCATTAGCAAATGTTTCCATTACATTTAAGGCTGTGAGTCTCTCTGAAGACTTCTCTTCCCCAAAAAGAGGGTCAGAACTTGTTGTGGTTTGAGATTCTGGGTGAAGGGAGGGGATGGAGAAGTAAAAAACAGGCGAGACAGATAATGGATCTGTTGCTAAACTGAACAATTAATAAATGATCATTGCTGTGCCCTGGGAAGGCACGGTGCTATCTGCAAACAACTTGGACAACTCAGTTTCAGGAGATGGATGCAATTCCTGGCTCTGCCGCTTGCCAGCCCTGTGACCCCAGAAAAGTTGCAACACACGCCTACCTTTTTTGTTGCTGTTCTCTGCTCAGACAGCAATTTGGAGAACTGCATGTACAACTGAAAAGAAGCAGCCTTACATGTGGGGCCTGCATCTTGATAAATGCCTCTGAAATGTAGCCTCACCCGATAGTCTCTTCAGGTCACCAACAGTGTTGAGGTCTGAAGTGTTTCTGACTCAATAACTCATTGCAAGGTTTGTAGTGCTGACACTCTTCTCAAAGTACCAGCTTCCTGAGTTGTGTTACTAGAAATATAATCACGTCCCTGTCAGATAAACTCTGACTGCTGAGAAACTAAACCACCAAAAGACTGAACAAAAAAGCACATGATGCTTCTTTCGAGCAGCATCTGTAATAATAAAAACTTCATGATTCTAAAGAGTCCCTTCAGACCTGATGTGATTTTTAGATCATTTGGTTTTGGTAAAACTGATCTATTAGAATAATTAATCCACTCTGAATGTTACCGAGAGTTCTTTCCAGCAACTGCCTCAAGAGAAAGAGGGAAAGGGCTAACCGAATCCAAAGCTTTTAGTAAGTACGTGCCTGCCAGTTGTGCTAGAGCAGCTGTCGGGAAATGGAGCTACAGTTCCCCCCTTCTGGCAAAATTTGCAGTTGCAAGTCCTTTTTAAAAAAAGGATTTACATTTTTTAAAAATTATATATTCAGTTAATGCAAGGCTGGGTCAGGACTCCTTATGAATAAAGCTCAAAGCTAAGCATGTCAGACAAATCACAAAGCCTGCACGTCAGGGAAAAATAATCAAAGCCTATCTGGAGATAAGTGACAAATAGCTGAAGGAACTAAACTCAGCCAGTAACTTGTTGGCTAACTTAACCCTAGTAATGATATTATTAGTGCTGCAGCGGTGTTATGACTTTGTTCAATGATCTCAAAGCTTTAAATTTATCACACTGGCAAGAGAAAGGGAAGCTTCTTGTAGAGATTCTTTAGTCGCCAGAGGCCAGTTGCAGAGCCTGGAAATAGCTGGGAGTGGACCTTTGGATATCAGGCTGAAAAGTTACTGGGTAGTGTCCCTGTGTCATTCCCTGCTTGTTGGAGCGCCGCAGCAGGCTGTTGCATGCCAGCGCTGGGGAATGGGGTTGGCAGGAAATCCTGAAAGAATCCCACAGAAAAGATTTGAGTCAGATGTTCCCCCTCTCCCAGGTCCTCTGCAGCCAGGCTGAGCTGTTACCGTTGAGCACATGGAAAAGACGACCTTATCGAATCAAAATCACTGGGAAAAAAAGACAATACCATCTGGCCACTTCTGAGAGAGCTAGAGACCATGCTGGCACTATCTAAGGCAGACTGTACACTCATCCTTCCCCATGCATTCCTGGGACATTTCTAATCATAACTGTGAATGGCATCCCGCAGTGCCTTTCTGGGATCAGGTTCCCCTCTATAAATGCCCAGTCCTGTGTTTGGAGGCAGCAGAGCTTCAACTGAAGTCCGTTGAAACACAGCCTGACTCACTACTGTCAGAGCTGGTATTTCACAGAGGGCCCATTAATAAAGGTTTTAATGGAATGTAATTTACACTTTCAGAGTATGGTTGCATCTATACAAAGTTGCATTTTTTTTTAAGGAAGCCAGCAAAAGACAGGCAAGGATAAAATGATGTGTTCCTTGTCCTTTCTTCTGAATCGTTCTACAATAACATATGTATATAATCAATTACAGAGAGCAAAAAAAAGGATTATTTTTAAGAAGCCCACTTTACTTTTTTCCCTTTTTAGTGTCGGCATGTTCACACAATTCAAAATGGATTGAAGTGATAACGAGTAACTCAGCACATGGCCCTGTCTGCTCAGTTTATTATCATGCATTCCTATCTGGCTATCTAATCTAAGATGCTTTTAAAGGACCCATCATCAAAATATCTAAGTGCTGCCACAGGATCTAATTACTAATCTTCAGGAAGAAACACTGGCTTTGCTACAAAGTTGGAATAACCCCCCCTTAAATCTTTATGAAGCAGAGGGGCAGAAGGCTGCAAAGCATACGTGTATAAAACATAAAACTGTCTTTCTTGTGCATAAGTCTGTGAGCACTTGATGCATGACGCAATATAAAACTATTGTTCTATCAGAAACGATGGTGTTATTTTACACTGCACGAGACCATGAGTCATTAAAACTGTGTTGTACCACATCCAAGGAATGGTTTATATTGGCCTGTGTTATTCATCACTTTCTTTATTGGTTGGCTTTTCTTTGAGCATGTTACCACAGAATTTGAGTGCCCTACAAGTACTAGTGGATTCACTCTCACAGCATCCACACATCACGCAATGCTATCATTTTCTTTACATGTGGGGAATTGGAGGCAAAGATGAGGGATGAGATTTGTCTAGGGAAATAAGAGTGATTTTCAGGGCAGCACTCCAAATGCAACCAGATGTCTTGTGTCACAGTCCTTCCCTGCAGGATCTCTACTCCTCGAAATACAGCATTTTCCCTTGTCTCCTGACAAGCCAAGGACAGGTTCACCAGCTGGACCAAATAAAATCATAGCCAACGGCTGCATCCTTCTGCTCGAAGAAGTTATTAAAACTCTTAAGGTGCAATAGGCTCACAGTAACACAGTGTTAGATCCAGACTTTGTTGCTTGCCATATAAAATGGGGGAAGAGAAGACTAGGGAATGAGCCTGGGATGAGTCTTTCATGCTTTTATAGAAACCATCTTGCCTAATTCTAGGTCACTCCTTTCTTCTGTTCCTGTCTAAGTCACTACCAGCCTTACATTTGGTTCCTGCCTATCAGGAATATCAGGAATATCTTGCATATCCATATTCCCAGATAGTTCCTCATCACAGACAAGAATAGGCTCATGAATCACATCCATGTGTCCCAGACAGAGAACACAGAAGTCTTCACTCCAACTCAGTCCACACAATGTTCCTCAGCTTTAAGGCAAAGTATGATTTTCCTAAAACCACTGTAAAACTGTGGGTGGGCACTGTCTGATTTATGACTTGTGTGGACCGAGTCAGTTTGTAGCACTACATTTGCAGCTAAAAACTAAACCATTACAGCCAACTTTACTGTAACAGATACTGTATTCTCATGTTGTACCAGTATAATTATGTTTCTGAACAAATGTATATAGACAGGGCTACCCAGTCTTATCTTAATGATTGCTACCCACTTTCTCCCATGGACAGAAGTATAACCCACGTAATCTGAACCCCAGTCCAGCGTTCTCTTCCCATTATTCAAGTCACCCTCCCTATTAAGCAATAGCAACGCGTTCATAGAGTTAAAGCACATACCATAAAGTTATCCAGACGGCTCAATGCAGATGTCCTTGAGCTGCTCTGGTTAGTAATTTTGGGGTGAAACAGCATCTTCAGAGAAGCATACCCAAAGCCTTCATTTGCTGGCATCCTGAAACAGAGAATTCACCCGTCTGCTGAGATGCACCACTACAAAATGAAAGTTTTACATCTAATTTGAATGCATTCACCGCTAGGACCCACGTGCTGATTTAATAACACCGTTTGGCATTTGATTTCTAATGTTGCAACTTCTACTAATTATTTTGCTTTTTAGTGCATTTATAAAAGTGTGTTAAAAAAAAAACCCACAATTTTGCAAACTCTTACACAGAGCGGGATTAATCATCTGTAAAAAAAGTACTCATCACTGGAAAGCCATTTTAAAACGTCCAGCTTTGCTCCCTAGTCTGGCTGGCCTGGAGTTAGCAAAGGTGCTTCTGCCCTGCCAGGGTTCACACCAGCTCATGGACCAGAGGGAACACGGATGAGCCAAGCCGCAGAGGTAAATGGAGGGCTGCAATATGCCAGTTCACCACTCCCTATAGCCATGCCTTTCCGAGAGAAGACCAGCAGATGGCAATCCTCCAGAGCAGAGCCTCAGAGCCAGCACACGAGCATAACCTCTTACTGCTGCAACCTCAGTCAACAGCACTATCTCAAGCCAAGGAAACCTGAGAAAATGAGAGACCAAAATGTCCCTGAGCTTTGCTGAAGAATTCAGGCTGAACTTCTGTACCATAATGGGCAAAATCATCACTGCATGCCCTCTTCTACCTTCCATTTGTCTGTCTGTCCCACTCTACTCTTATTATTATAGCTATTTTTATTTTGGAAAGCAATAGTTACTTTTAATAGGTTGGCACGCAGCTGGGACAAGCACCCTTTGTGCTGGATGCTGAATCACCATGCAACAAAAACCATCCCTTTCACCAAGATTTTACAATTTAATGTTATTTTGTTTCTCTAGAGGCACCCCCCACAGACAATATAACGCCTTTCCTGCCCTAGCAGCTCCTGTGCAGAAGTCAGAGGGAATACTGTTAGTCTCCACATACCTTGGTAAAACTGCCTGCCTGTTTCATACCAGATGATTTGCATAGTACAGTGAAGGGGCTTGAATGAGCATGAATAACACTTCTTCTGTTATTCTTGTTCCTTTCTGTATTCTCCCATAATGATATATTTACACTTGTTACTTTAAAAACACCAAAATATAAACCACTCTCAGTCTGGAAGTGCTCATACTGGGAAGGGCAAAAGAAGGCCTAAACTATAAACTATCATTTTAAAAACCAAATCAAACATGCAAAGCAATCTCTTACAACCCAGCCCTGGGAGGTAGATGGAGAGGTGGCGTTATCCTACAGACGGGCAAACTGAGAGAAGTGCCTGCAGTCAGTACCAGAAGGGCCTTCTTGCTCTCGAGGTCGGGGTTCGCAGGGCTGAACCCCTCTGCCTTCCGAGTGCTTCCCCACGCAGAGAGCTCATCCAGGATGCCAAGCCCACGATCTCCATTTCAGGTCATCCTCCTGGCTGTGGAGTCTTACTACTGTAAAGCCACTATCCCACCTCTGCTCTCTTGCCACCTGCATCGTGCAAAGGTCTGACCTCAGCTCTGGAGTTATAAAATATTCAGCAGGAGTGAACGAGAGCTGGGATGGAGCGGGATGCTGAGTGCCAAACAGGCGAGGAACAGCAGGGGGAGGTATCAGGCCAGAGATGAGAATAACCAGAAATTCCCTGCCCTGTGCTGTTAGACAAGATAATCACAATGGTCCCTTTGGGTCTGCATGTCTCCCACTCCCATCTTCCACTGTGGGAGACAGTGAGCCCTGAAAGTAATTGTGCATAAAGAAGAAAATGGTTTTACAAGCAATATACAGAGATAATCCTTTGTGCCCTGGTCAACTGCACAGCTGTGCACATCTGTGAGCTCTTGAAAGGACACAGTTACTGGAGGAACATGTAAAAGGCTTTGCCCTTTGGGTGTACTTTTGAATGCTGCTGTTATCATCCCCACCACACAAGTCTAAAAGAAAAAGACAGTGATGCCACATGCATCCCTGGAAGAGGATGTAGCTCTCACCCTCCCAATACATGGATGCTCTCAACAACCAGAGGGTCTGAAGAACACATCTGGAATCACTTACAGCAGCATCTGGAAGCTGTCATGAGCTGCAATGAGACACAGTTGCTTAATTATTCTGGGTCCATATCCTTTGCCACTGTGAAGCTGTCAGTGGCCATTCAGCCTCCTCGGCACAGATCCCAGCACATCATCCCTGCATGCTACTCGTCACATATGACACTTGTGATGGTACAGGAAGCATCACCTTTATCTTCAGCCCTGCCCTGATGGCGTCCAGCACAAACAACTATGGGAAGTTCACTGTTACAGCAAGAGGAATGAAATAAAAAGTCTTAAATACTCGAAGAGCCTAGAACAATAGCCCTATAATATTCATAGTTTGTCTCACCACCAGACACAAATGAAAATTTCATTCCACAGCATCAATCCGTTCTTTCACGAGAAGTCCATCAAGAAATCTATTTGCAGCAGCTATATGGTTAACATTATCTTATGAGATATCCTGGAAGAGGAAAGGAGTATGAAAATACCCAGGACAGACTTCTGCTTTACCATTATATTCTCAGTACCTCACGCTCTCTTAACAGTATAGAATAGATGGTCTTTTCATGGAAGGTGCTCCTTTTTGTTTCCTTATCTCTTTAACAGCATCTTTTCTTGCTCCTGGAAGTGAAGGAGTTAAGCAGACTGTACCGTGCCTTTTACTCATAGCACAAAGGGAGAGAAGCTAAGGATTCTTGCTCATTATCCTAGTGCTGAACTTCAAGGCTGAACTTCCTCTGGAATCGTTTGCATCTTCCCTTTCCGCCTCCAGCAATGGCTCTGAGGTCAGTGTCTTGACCCAGGATGGATGGGATTAGAGCAGGAGGGAGGCTGATGCCTATGCTCAGTCAACTGCTTCAGAGTGGGATGGTGCTCCCTGTGCTAACAGGAAGCAGAGGAACGTGAGAAAAAATGGAATAAAAATAATAGAAACCAAACAGGAATGTTGAGAAGTTCTGGGGAGAAGGGGAAACATGAAAGTACATGGCATACAAAAGGACAGAGTGCACTCACGCAACAGTGGCTCCAGGGGCGCAAATGGGACGTATAGAAAATGCAAAGGAATGATAGAGAAATCATTAAACCAGGACCAAATTCCAAAGGATACATCTAAGAGTTCACCTCATGCTGCAATAAACAGCCAGATGGCTGCGTATCCCAGAGAGATGCTGCTGGGAAAGGAAATGGAGAGGGAAAGAGGGGGAGAGCAGGGTCACTTACACATGACTCTCCCATTCCCAGTGAAAGAGGAAAAGGAAATGTAGATTAAGAGAGGTCTTCATGGCCCCAGCACTGGCTGAGCCAGCACAGGCACAGGAGGCAGAAGAAGCCAAGGAATGTCTTTGAACCTCTCGTGCTCACATATTTTTCTTGCCCTCTTCCCTTCTCATTCTCTCCCACCATTTCAGCCCCCTCTTTTTTTACTTGCACACTACCCCTCTCTCCATTTCTGACAGTCTCTCTGCACTTTTTCAGAGGCCCAGAGCAAGGACTGGTTTATAGCACCCTAAGCCATGTGTCACGGTCTCATATCCTCTCTTCTTTTGGTGCTCCAGAGCAGAGTCCTTCACAAGTCACAGTCAAACAAAGGGGAAGCATGAGACAAGCCTTTACTGTTACAAAAAGTGCTCTCTGGCATCTCCAAAGGTCCACAAGATCTCCCGGATTCATCTTCCCTGTGAAAAAGGGAAAAATCAAACACTCTACTAATAAAGTCACACAGGCTGGACTTCCCACACCAGGACAGTTATGGGAAATACTGTGAATTTAGGATTGCATCAACTGGCTAAAAATTGGGACATTCTCTTACAGTCCTTGACACTCTCAGCACTCATTATGTGATCTTGAATAAGTCATTTACCCTTTCTGTGTCTCAGTTTCCTCAGCTCTGAAACAGGGAAGAATGCTGACCTTGCTTTGTGTAGGACCCCCAAGATTTTTGTGTTGAAAACATGAAACCAGTTTAAAGAAACATTATTGGATGAATCAGCTTCTATTAGTGACTTCTCTAAGATTTTAAAAGCTTCGGTCCTTCAAGCAACTGTGAAAGTAAGAAACATCAGTGAATTTCAAAGCAGGAGGGTTTTGTTGTTGTTTGTTTTCTTACTGGGCTCTTTTTCTGGCTTGAGCTGTAGGTGTTATGCACCGAATATGGATTCTCTTACCCTATTCAGCTAGGATGAACCAAAGACAAGCTCACACTGAAGGCAAGAGAGATGAGAGGGTCCTCTTTCCACGTCGGTTAGCCGTTCACAGACAGCCCTGACCCTGCAGGGTGAAGGGCAGCAGCAGGAAAAGCAAAATCAGAACTACCTGGTGCCTCAGCCAGCTGGCAAAACAAAAGCAAATCCAAGAAAAAAAACCCACAACATTGTTCTGTTTTGCTTTGATAAGCTCCTTTTCATTGAATAGTATTCTATTACCTGTATAGAGACCCTGAGTCTTCAATTAAAATTAAATGACTATGGGAAATGGGGGAGCTGTGTTATATATAAAGAAAGTGGCTGTCTAAAAGGCACAGAAAGTTTGGACATTAAATCAGCATTAGCCAAGTCCTTTTGCTTTTTTCTACTTTTTACAACTATAGAGTTGGCAAGATTCTCACGTGGATAAATCAACAGAGGCTGAGTGTCCCACATACAGCTACAGACACTAACCAATACTGGGAAGCCAGTTCATGGGCGTGCAGCATTAGGTCTCCTCTCCGCTCCTGGACACACCGCTGACCTGCGTGACATTATTCTGCCAGACTGCAGGGAGCTCAGACAAAGGGGACTGGAGAAGCTAACGGAAAGTAAAATAGTAAGAGCAGTATGGTATTATCACTGGGAATGCCAATGGGATTCCTGGAGAAAACAGTACCAGAAGCTGTTACTCAGGACATATTCCCAGTCTGGCTGTAAAGGGCTGACGAAGTTTGTCCTGCCCAGGAATAATAAAACCATAAGAGATATTACCTATGAGCAAAGGGAGATGGCTCTCTAACAGAGGGAGACACAAGAAGCAAGTTGCAGATTACACTCCCACCATCACCCTGAGTGGTTAATATACCAGGCTGATTTATCCAAGCTTTTAAAAAATATGTTATATTCAGGAAAGGGGAAAAAAAGACTGTTTTTCCTTTTTTCCTCTTTGTTCTCTATGCTGCCTGCTTTAGGATGAATAAGGTATTCTTTCTTCTAAGCTTTTTATTTTTAGCATCACTGTTTGTAAATTATTTTCCCTTTTACACGTGTCTACCTTTAGAAGGAGATTAAAGTCTGCTGTTAGGAAGATGTTGGTTGTACTTCTGTCCCTGGGTGCTTGAATGACAGGGTGCAGTACTTGGAGAAGTCAACATTTTTAGGGCTGCTTGCTTTCATCCTCGCTTTGAATCTGTTTTAGAACCTGCTGACTAAGCAGGGAAAATAAAGAGACCAGGTAGGGGGTAGCTGAAGCAGGAGGAAGACAACAGACTACCATGACACCTTGTTAAAGGATCTCTTTTTTCCTGAGACTGCTAATAACTTTGCAAATGGTTTTACCATCACTTCAATCCCATAAGCTGGAGCTGAATATCAGGAGAAAGAATAGTTCTCGTGGATAAGACAGTAAACCAGATACTGCAAAGTATAAACCAGATACTGCAAATTTTATATATCATCTTTAGTAAGAAACTATGTGATAATTCATCCGTAGAAAAACAAATTTGCTTTTCTGTCTTGCCTTTTGAAGATGCTTGCTCTTTTGGTGTCTCACATGACCCACACAGCATCTACCCAGTGGGATTGCCGTGTCTCTAACCACCACCACAATGGGAAAATCAATGGCGTGGGCTGAATCCTGGAACACAAAACTTGGCCACGACTGTATCATTTCCACTCAGCAGACAGGCAGATCGCTTCTGGCACCTCTAAGAGCAGGAGGCCTGTTTTACTGACTGGCTCAGATTCCAGATCCCCTAGAGCAATAGAAATTGAAACGCACTGTCCAGAAAGATTTAATAAAATAGTCTTTCGCCCACAAAGATGGGCATCAAGCCATTCTTACTTTGCTTCTGCCTAGCAGCATACCTTGGCTGACAGGTGATCAGAGCCCAGGAAAGCCAGAACACAGAAAGAATAATAATTCTTCTGAGTCAAAACAATTGCAGCATAGGAAACATTTGCATTTCTGGGCTGTAGCAGTAACTGAGACAAATGTACTTCTCTCTGTCTGCCATAGCATTTGCAATATTTCATACTACAGAACAGCTCAAGGTATGCAGGCTTTTCAATGGGATTTGCCCTAACTTCCCCCCCAGGCCTGCTTTTGTAGTCAGAAATCCCTACCTCCTTGCCAATAATTATTATAGATCTAGACTGCATCATCAGAATATAAAAAGTTTTAACTGCATCCTTGTTGGATTTTTCCTTGACTTGCTTAATGAGGTGCGGGGTATTTTTATTATCATCATCTGTTTTGCAGAAGCATCTAGGATTCCCAGTCGTAGCCCTGCAGTACCAGCTGCTGTACACAAACAGGAAAATGGCAACAGACTTTCCCCAAGGAAGCTTATCTGGTCAGACTTGCTGCATCCTACTCATGACCCGTACGTGGCTAGGTCCTACACATTCAGAAAGTGATTTCTGCTTACAGTTATCTTCATTCTCTGGAAATAAAGCCAGTTCATACAACATTAAGCTCCCTCAAACCATCAAGCTGGAAGACAGACCTAGATCTCTTCTCATTGCAAACAGGAAAAGGTTTAGGTCCACTACAACTGGTGGAAATTTCCCAGGGGATAATCATAGAATCATAATGCCAGTTAATTGGGAGGAACCTTTCAGACGACCTGTCATGCTTCTTAAAATTGTGTCATTTGGATGTCACACTTCAGTCCTAAACTGGACACTGCACAGCACAGTCACGCAAAAAAAAATCCAACAAAACCAAACACATACCCCAAAGCAACTTGCTAAATTCTATGCTTTTATCTAGGGCTCTCAGATATATCGATTCCCTAGCCAGATTTTTTTTCTTCCTTCCAGGAAATTTTATCCAAGCAGAACTGAAGAACACATCCACTTTCCTGGGTTTCTGGATGTCCAGCAGCAGCTTTGATCAGGTAGTTCTGTGTCCAGGACTCCTGAACATATCCCCTGGGTATGTAAAGTTCATCCCTACAGCACCTGCAGAGCAAGACTAACGCTTCCAGGAAACTTTGGAGCTATTAAGCACGCAGCTCACAGACAATCTGCATATGCAGAGTGAATCCACAGTGTTCATGATGTACTATACAGAACGCCTGAACAGAAACACGGCAGTCCTTAACCTCTCTGGCAAGACAAACACTTTCGTTGTGAGAGTTTGATAAAAGGCTATACACATAGGAACCAAGCACATCAGCTGTGCAGCAGCTAGCAGCCGTGTTATTCTAGGGCTGGGATCCTCCAGCTCTGTCTATAGGGTGGCTGATATTGTTCTATGCTGGGACAAGCCCCAACAATTTAGAAGTATGCTGCATGGGTTTCAGTCCACCCTTTGGCAGCTGCTTTGGTTCTCTCCTAGATCCAACAGTCCTCAGTCTGAGCAGCGAGTCAGCAGGAGCTGTGGACATTCACCACCTCGCAGAACATCACACGCTGCCCCTGCCAGCCCTGCTGTCCAGCGTCTCCATTTCAGGAGAGGGTTTACAGCAGCTGTAGTCACACCTTGCTTCTGTAGACATGTCCAATCCCCAACTTTGTGATGGGTTAACACCCTGAAGAGCTGCTACAGTTATCCATTTCAATAATCATTTTCGAGAAAGAGAAAGGGTCAGTCTTTTCAGCTGATTTTAGTGGTGTTAGTTGTCTTTGGCTTGCCACAGGGTTCAGAGAGCTTTCTTTGTGTTTCCCCCCTTCCACTTTCAGGCATTGCAGAACCTTCACACAAACTCCCACAGTAAGTGGGCTCACCTCTAGGATGGAGACAAATACTGACCATCCAGGTATTGAAACAAGCCTTATAAGGGACTTTGCGCTTCTTCATGGGAAGCAAGAAGAGGACAAAAGTCTCTCTCTCTCTCTTCCTCCTCTCTCATCAATAAATATGTTTCTTCCTCAATACAAGAAAGAATAAGTGTGGCAAGAAGGAGCAAAGGGAACAGAGATCTCTCTGAAATGAGTAAAGAAATTTCAGTAATTGAACAGCTCATATTTTGACACACTGAGTTATTAAGTTTTAAGAACTGATGAAATATCTCTCTAGACATAGCACTGCTTCCCGAGTGCCAGGATAAATACCAGAGCTTAGGCAGTCTGATTTTCAACACAGATACATTGTCCATGTCCACAGGCAAGACTACAGTTGCTGCTGACACAGAAAACGTTTAGGAAAAAGCCTAAAAGGGAGAAGGTGGCTCTGAAGGTAATGGAAGCACAATTGCTGCACACATGAGGATGGATGCTGTTCAATAACCATGGCTTAAAGATCATGAAATTAGAGCCTGTAACCTCAATATTCCTGTGAGCTCTTCCATTTCCTACTGATTTTACTGAAAGCTGAGGAACCTCCTCCCACGCAATCCCCTCCTCCAGTTTCTATAACCTGCTGCATTTCTAGCTCTTCTCTGTTCCAACGGAAACTGATGGGACCACTCCCACAAGCCACATTTGGCACTATGCATCACTACCTAAGTATATACACTCGGATTTTGGCTTGCAACCTGAAATATGCCATGGATCCGACTAGGCCACAAAGTTAATATTTCACAAGGAAACTAAATTGATTTTACCCTGCAAATAGCTGGGAGCATCACTGTTAATAACCAATAACCATCCTTTGCACATATGTAGCATCTTTCATTCAAGACTCTCAAAGCATTTAATAAGCAACAATTAATTAACCCCGTAACATCTCACTGCTGTAATTAAAGCATCTATATAAGGAGTAATTGCACCACCAGCGATTCCGGTTCCAGTAATTTCATCAAAATGCAGCAGATATGTCACAGCAGTTTGTAGTGCAATGTGAGAAACAGCAGCAGCCTTAGAAAGATCCTGAAAAGTTCCGTATTAGACTCTGGAGAGGAATTCAGGAAAGCAGAATAGGTAATTCATCAATGTTACAGAATTTCTGGACAACACACTTCAATACTTCTCTTTTATAGATATATTAATCACCAGCATAATTTTGTTCATCACATTCACATTAGGTTAAAAGTACCCTGTAGACTCCCCAAAGAAGCCTTGATCTACAATTCCCACAGAAACACTCAAGTCAAGTAAATGCTTAGTTCTCAACTTCCAAGCACAAAGTTTATGGATCAGTTAGGCAAGACTGCCCAAAGAAGGCAAATGAGTTTGGGTGTCTAACCTGATGCCTTTAAAATACCTTTGAGACTTTCCGGTTAAAAAAGAAATAGCATCAATGAGGATGTAAAGTGCTATTATCTCAGGCTCCTGGGTATTACATTTGCATTCCAGAGCCCAGGGCATTAAGCGAACAACAGCCATTGTCTCACAGCCATAAAGGCCCCTTAGTGTCAAAGCGCTTATTAGACCCTCTCAACTGGTTTTGGGATACTTCATGTTTCATTATCAGTTTGGATGAAGAGCTGTCTCCCATCTCTTCTTTTTCTAGTGCTGCATTAGCTTCTTTCCTACCCTTTTAATACCTCCTTTTCAGCAATAGCTGTCCTGTCTTCCCATACAATTATGACATTTTATTCCAAGATGAAGGAAAAGGGAATTTATTCCTTTAGAGAGCTTTCCTCTGCACACAATGCTTTAAGGCATCTGCCTAGATTTATATAATCTGACAGCTTAAAGATGGAACAATAATAATAATGACAAGACTTGCCATTTTTTTGCAGCAGCAGCTCTCAAACCAATGTAGTGTTCTTCATCAACATTAAGTCTTAAACCGTTCCCAGTGTTTTTGTAAATGGGAAATCTTAAGCACACGTGGTTAAAAGGACTTGCAAGAAGTCACAGGAGTCAGTAACACATTTAGGAACAGAGTCCAAATATCCAGACAATTATGTTAAGACCTAATTTTTCCTAATTCCTTTCCACTACGTAATTAAAGTGCGTTTCTAGTGTGCTGATTTATATGAAGCAGCTGTACCTCATGCCTTGCTGCTCTTTCTCTCTTTCCAAGCCTACATACCATCAGACTGGATCAATACCCAACACTACAAGGATACTCTAAAGCAGTGCTTGAAATGCTAAACCTTGCCGTGTCACACCCAAGATTGTCAGAGGATGCTGGGACCACAGCAATAGAAGACTACTGATATTGAGTTACCTTGTATTGTTAGGCAAAAACACACACAGCAATAAGAGACCGAAATCTTACCAGGTATAATTTAGCATAGTTTTATTGAACCCAGGAACTCTAGACCAACTTAAACCAGTCAAAGCTGTGGTAGCAAGACTCAAAGGAAGTATTTCACATGCATAAAACCATCAAGATCTGGAGTTTCATCAAAATAGATAAGTATCTTGCTTCAACATTCAAGCCAATCTTTGGAAAAGGTCCAAAACAAGGCTGGGGGTGAGATTTCCCCCCCCACACTCACTCTATTGCCTAAACAAAGGCGAGCCAGGTTATTTCCATCAAAGCTCTGCCTTGTGCTGTACAAAGAGCAGAGTGAGTTCTGGCAGTGCTAGGACCTGAAAGGCAACATTGTTAGAGTGACAATGTGACAGCCAGTCAGCAATAAAAGCGTTAACCCAAGTCTGGGTTTGTATTGCCCCGGATCGCTGCAAAGGCAGCAGAAAAGAATCGTGACTTCTCAGCTTGGAAGGCTGAGAACGCACCAGCTGTAACTTCAGCTGTATGGGTAACTACTACTTTAAAGTTTTAGCATGCTTCATACACCAATTCCTCCTGAATAGGAAACTAATGAGTGGCATAAAATGTGCTGTTAATTAAAAGCTTCTAAAACGCCAAACCTTCTACATGCTTCGGCTCAAGTCAGCAGTTCTGCAGGGCTTGGTTTAGGCTGCAAACCAGCCCGCAGCCTCTGGCAGCAGTGTTCAGCTATTTAGAAAGATGTTCAGCCAGTATTTAACCCACTGTTAAGAGACATCCACATCTTGTTTAAATTTATCAGACAGCTCGCTCCTGCTAAGAAACATTTGACATGGCAGAACTCTGTCAAACAGCTCAGAGGTTGTGGTTTCTGTCTAGAGGACCCAAGCCAATGTTAAAAACATATAAGAAGCACTCTAGCTCGGTGTGAAGTCAAAGAAAAATGCAGCTAATCTACCTCAACAAAAGATGCCTGCAGTGCTGTGCAGAAACAGGCCCCAAATTTTCAGGTCATAACAGAATTCATCAGCACAGGGTCTGTCTTACAAAAGGATGTGCGCCTCTTGCAAATCAGGAGGCATTGCCTATGTTTACCATTAAGGTCCATTGTTCGGTACATCAAAAAAACCCATGCTGGAGGAGAAGAATGTTGTTCTGTTTTACAGAGCTAAAGCGTTCAGTATTCGTTTCTGCCTTGATGCAAATGAAGCAAGCAAACCCCATCCAAATCAAAATCAATTTCCTTGCTGTTATGGCACGTGGGACAAAGAAGCTAGTCAAAACTAGAAAGGGGGAGAAAAGGAGACTGAGTAAGTCACAGCATGCTGGTCAAATCTCCCAGACCTCTAGTTGCCCAAAAGTTAAGAAAAGCAACAGAATCTACTTGCCATTGCAAAGTTTCTTCACGTCCTCAGATGAAATAACTTCACACTTATAAATTGCCTTTTCTGTAAAATCTTTGAGATAAAAATCTCCTTATTTTATGTAAAGCACCTAATGTGCTGAAGAAGTAATTGATTGACTGCTGTCAGCAAGCACTACTATTACACACTGGGTGCATTCTTCACCTAGAGACCTAACTGGATAATTATAGCTTTAAAAATGAAAAAATCTAAAAGAACTCAAGCAAGGAACGGTGGGTACAGTTTCTGCAGCATTTGTTCCTCATAACAATTAAAAAAGGTTTCTTCAAGAATTCATGGATTAATATACAGAAGTCTAGATATTAAATTAAATAGATAGCATGGGACATTCTCCTCTCATTTTGCTCCAAATTGGTGTACGGTATGGAGAACTTGCCTTGCAAGGAATGCTCTTGTTTAAATGGCTTGATAAATTGGATTCCTTTGATGCTGTTTGCTCTTGCCTTCCTTAATCTCTCTTAATCATAATAATGATTTTTTTTTGTCTGCAATGCATCTGACCTACTTCCACATTCCCCCTATCCTGCTGTTCTTTTCTGTCTATATTCTCTGTGAAGTATCTGTATTCCCCCCCTCTTTTTCCATTAAATTTCTTAAAAAAAAAAAAATTAAGATCCTCAGGCAAATCAGGAGATGTTTTGATTCTCACCACCCAGTGAATGCTGGAAACCACATGCTAGGATTCTTCTCCTTTAACCAGTCCAGGCATCAACCTTTATCAGTCCCGAGATACTGTTAGTCTACATGGAATTTGTTGAAGTATTTGAACCACAAGACTCTGACAGAGACCTAGAAAATGCAAGCAATTCAATTTTTGATCACTCCTGCAAAATAAGAATTTGGCAATTTAAAAAAAAAAAAAAGGAAAAAAGAAAAAAGCAACTTTGACACAGGGACAGAAGGAAAATAACTAGCTTTAAATAGTGGCAGGTGCATCACTTCAGACGAATTATACACCATCCATCCCGAACTCTGTCTGAAGCAGAAGGATGGCCCAGGGATTAGGGTTTTAATAGAGAATTTAGAATTAGGGATTACAGTCCCTGCTCCACTACAGCCAGTCTATGCGGCTTTGGCCATTTACAAAACAGGGCTAACAATTTTTCTCCTTTCTCACCAATATTAAGAGAACAGTGACACTGCATATGGTCAGGCTATTAAGGCTAAATACAATCTAAACCAAATAATTTTTGGATGGGATCTCGAGGACCTAACATGGGAGCTTCATGGGCATTTAAACTGAAAGCCACAATCCCTCTGTCCAGTACCCATGTATTGCTGGAAGCGTGCTAATTCAAGACTCTCTTATTAACCTAGAAGTGTCCTGGATAGCTGTAGTTTTGCACAGACCTAAACAGGCCCTGATCCGAGCAGGGAAACACTTCAACTCATGTGTAAACTCTGGTATAATCTAGGAGAGAAGAGCAATGCCTTTTTACATCTCAAGTGCAGCAGTCGCCTTAGTTTCTGCTGTAGCTACCTCTCTTTTTTTGTTTTGTTTTGTTTTTTAAGTCTGAGACTGAGATACTGGTGCAATAGCTGCCATAAAAACAAGGAAAGAGCAGCTGGTTGCATGCAAACCACTTCCAAACACAGGTAGGTGCTGACGTGGACCAGAGTGCTACAGCACAGAGGAACTGAAAACAGCAGCACAGGGAAGTTCAGACCATATCTCAGTTTGTACCTCTTGACACAGCACACAGCAATAAGATGGGAGAAGGACTGAGTGTGAAGAAAGTCAGCTGTGACAGAATAACACTGAAGACCTTGGGACAGTTACTATTTCTGCTCAGACCTTAATTATTTTCCATTTTTTACCAACTCCACTCTTCCCTGGAGATCAAGAGAGGTAATAGAAAAACAGCTTTTGCATCAAGAAAGTAATTTCTTCCCTCATTTCTGGCACACTCCACTAGGAAACCATCAGCAGAGGTCTCGCCTGCAGATTCTCATTTGAGAGTCAGCACTCCTGCAGACTTTGCACCATTCTGCATTAGCGACACTCCAGTCTTCACCTGATGTTTGGAGTGCCTTGTGACCAAATAAGTGAGTTTGCTATCTGCCTTGAGAATACGACTGTCTGGACATGCCTGGCTTTTGAGATATCCATCCAGCTGAGTTAGGCAGGAGTCAGGCAACTGCACACACAAACTCCCTTGGTGGTGTAGCTTGTGCTGCGACTACAAAGCAGCAAAGGAGAATCAGGTAACTGGAAATATGGTGTGGATTACCACCAAGGCAAAGTGTAGTCACTCAGTCTTGGAACTGGTCTGCACATTGGAACTAATACTGGAAGATTAGGGGAGAGCAGTACAGAATCCTTGACAGAACTTGGAAAAAAAAAATCAACATTTCTAATTCCCCTCGTGTATGTCAATGCTTCTTAACTAATTGCTTCAGAAGCAGTATTCCTGATTTGCTGCAGCATGGGGGAGAGGAGAACCTGGGCCCATGTTCAGGGAACAAAATGTTTAGAGCCAAGCAAGCAAAGACAAAAGGACAACAGGAATCAAAGGGTGTTGTATCTGATCCAAGAACACAAGGCAGTTAGAAAAACAGTTGCAGAAGTAAACTGCAGTAAATGGCAGGTACTATAATAGCTAGAGAGCTAAGAAACAAAGATATTTCCTGTGCAATAAACCAAGTAGCATTACATAAAAGAAGAACTTAATTTAAAGGGACAACCATCCTCACGCTGCGCTTTCCACCGCTTTTAACACTTTTGTGTCAAAACAACAAGACACCCTCATATTGCAGCATCCAAGGGGGTCTCACTTTACCACAAAATCTCTGAAGTTATTTTTATGGATGCCAAGCCAAAGTACAATGAGGATACACGACCAAATCCATACAGTTTGTCTCTGGCAATGCAAGAGCTGAATCTGGACCTCCCACAGTTCAGGCCAATGCTCTCAATGCTGGACTCCCTTTTAACACCACTCCCCTCTCAACACACGCACACCTACAAGAAGGGGTGGGAAACTGGACTCAAGCTTACTTTATTTTCTTTATTAGACATCCAGTGAATCAGCTCTTGATGAGAAAGTGCAGAATCATGCACATGTGACTTCAAAATTCAGGGGAATGCTGAAAGACATCATTTTCTCCCTCCTGTCCTCAATATTTTACATTAAATAAATTTGCTGGGTTCCATTCCTAGCACCAACATCACTAAAACCACCATTCTAACAGCATTTGCCATCTTGTCAGATACCTTACAAGAGACTGAAGAGCTTCTTCATCCAAGAGCCGATCTTCTGCTTGTACTCTGCATTCAGTGGATTAATTACAGGTCTCATTCCCACTGGCTATCTTGTACTTGTCAGAAGAACTGTGCAAAACTCCCCTATAAACGAGAAAAGAAAGACTCCTAGAATAAGCAGGCTTAAAAAAAAAAAAAAAAGGCAGCTCTTGACTGGAGTATATATGTCTAATGCCAATTATGATGCTAAGTCATGGAATCTGATGGTAAAAAAAAATTAGCTATCCCCAGAAGACACACAATCTAATAAATGTTCATAGCAAATCTAGCTCCTAAATCTGCTGCCCGCTGAGATAATGAAGAATGATTCAGTCAGACCCAGGAATCTTTTTAATTTCAGATGCAAATCCGCTCAGTGTTGTGCGCGGCTGCTACAGACAGCAGCAAGGTAACTGGGGGGGACAACCAGCGCAAAACAGGCTGATACAGCCCAGACTGCCAGGCAGGAGGAGCTCCCTGTCCAATTCCTTGGGAGCTGGAAGATGAGGAAAGAAATAGGGCCATAATGAAGGCTCGGGGGCAACAATCGCCAGTAGGATTCCTGGCTTAACTTTTGGTTTGATATCGGTGTAGGGATGCATGTGTGTTTACGTACAGCCCATTTATGGAACAGAGATAGATTCTGCTCTGAAGACTTTGCTCCTTCTTAGCTACTCTTCTTCTATCACAGCAATCCTCACACGTAACCTGATTCCCTGGCAGGTATTTTTATTTATTAATGTCACTGAAAAACCTGCACCTGCCCTTTGGGCAGCAATACCTGGTGACCCTCCTTAATCTCTGAGCTGAGAACAAAGCTATTATTATATTACCTTCAAAAAATGATCAGCAGCCCCAGTGATATAACATTAGGCAACAAAACTCTCATCTATTAAATAAATTGGGATATGCTTTCTCTTTTCTGACCTACATATTTAATCAACTTGTATTTTCAAAGGGCTGATAGCACATGGCTCTGCTCCAAGGACAGCCTGAGAGTTCCCATAAGTGAGCTCCAAAAAAGTGCGACAACTGATGATGCAGCATTTTTAAACATATTTCCAGATGCGAGGAGGTGCACTTCCTATCCACCTCCTGACAGAGGAGCCCAGCGGGTAAAACCGACCTACAGCTCCTGAATTGGCATGTAAAGCATGTATCAGGGAACTGTCCTTGTAAGGGACATTTCTTATGCCTTTCTTGTTTACTTGCCCACAGGCCAAAACGCTTGGCCCAACTGTCATTCTAGGATGCTCAGAGGGAGACCAATTGCATAAAAGCATTGCAGACTTGACCTAAGGCCAATTTCCCTCCAGTGTAAGTTAAATCAACCAGCAAAGGAACCTTTTAGCTAAATTCCCTGCTTATTTCTCACACTTTCTCTTTCCTACCATTGCCTAAAGCCACCCTCAACCTTTCCCTTCCTTCCAGTGTTTTTTTTCCTCCAGCTTGTCCCTACTCCCACAGCCCCATAAGCTATCTGGCTTTCTCCACGATGCTGCCTCCCCTTATCTGGGATTCTCGTCCAGTGCCCAAGGGCCAGAGTAGCCTCTGCTGGCTGCGGCCCAAGTCTGGAACAATCAAGTTAATCTGCTGGTTCACAGGGTGAGCTCAGCATCAGCTTGGTTCCTGCAGACATATTCTATAAGAGAACTTGCCTCACCCCTTTATTGCCATGCCCCGTAGGTACAAAAGCTGGAACAGTATCTCACATCTGCTGTTGAACTTGCCGCAGCTCTTGTGCACAGTTCTTACCACCTTTTCTACTAACTCACATGAGATTTAACCTGGCTTGATGCACAGGACTTCTTCCAGCGAGGACTTCTCCCTCTCCTGTTCCAGACTTTTGGGGTGGCTAATGCCAATAGCCAGGAGTCTGACATGTGCCAGCAATAATCACCTTTGACTTCCAGTAAAAGGCATTGCAGTCCTGGTATGGCAGTAGTATTGTAGTGCTGGTATCTGCACAGCTCTGCAGCTAGATACCAACCCTGAACTGCACTGCTAAGTTCAGTGTTCATATCCTGAGCTTGCTTTCTGCCTGCTGTCTTCTATCCCGTTCAGGTTAAACTTTGCAGTTTTAACCTGTTTTTTAATCTACAGATTAAGCTTTTTATACAGTACTTTAAGTGAAATAATGTCTATACAAGCCTAAAAGAGTTATGTGGCGAAGCCCAGCCCGCCCTTCAAAATTACTGCGATTTCTGTTTTTACTACAGCAATATTAGAAATTGACCCTCGGTACAGCAAAAGTCAGGGTGAAGTTTTAGATGATTACTAAGTAGTTTAGTAAGTTTCAACCATAAATTCTGTGAAAGTAAGTACTGAGTTTTGAGCTGTTCTAAAGTCTCCAGCTTTATAGTTCTGTAGCTGGTGTTAAAATTTGGGTGGCTCAAAGCTAGCTACAGGTAATCTGTGAGGGCTTAAAGTAGGCGATACTCACTTTAAGAGAGTCTTACGTTTATTTGTAAGATCATTAAATTCCTACAGAATCATTTATTTGCTTAAACAAAGCACTTTGGGTTAACAAAAGAAGTTTTACTAAAAAAAATATGCAAATAACCATTGGTTGAGTGCTAGATTAGTTAATTATTCTTACTAAAGAATGTGCCCTAAAACATAAAAAGCCTTCCGGAGCTTTTCTGTCATTTTTTAAAGTGTGCACAACACAGGCAAGTTTCCACAAATATTTACACTTGTGAAATAACTTTTGCAAAAGATCAGATGAGTGGTTGAGCTTAGCTGCTCATGAAAATTGACCTAAAGCAGCAAAACCTATGATGAAACATTACCAAATAACTCATTTGCAAGAGGAGGTTTCCCTTACTTCCATCAGTTTATATCTGGGACACCCAACCACTAGAAGATTTAAATACCTCTTCTAATAATAACTGAACATATTTATAGATATTTATAGATATTTTCATCCTCCAGGTAAATACACAACACTAATTCCTGTTTAGCACTGAGCATCAGTAGCTTATGGCAACAACTGCTGCTGATTGTAATTACATAGTTCTCAGAAGTCAGTATCAACTTTGGCTTCCCCCAGCTCCGAGACGCGCGTAGGAAAATAAAAATTCTGCTCTTAGGTGTAAGTCTATAAAGACAGAGGAATTTTTAGCCTGTGTATTTGATGTAAATAACTTTGGAGAGTTCACAGCCAAGTAAAAGAACTTGGTTCAGTCTTGGTTCCTGTTACAGCCAGCTGCTGGAAAGATTTACCCATCCCTGAATTTCATGGTATGTTTGTTAACAAGGAAGAAATTTAATTTAACAAAAAGCTTGAAAAATAAACTGCCCTCTATCCTTAGATGTGGGATCAATTCCCTGGAACAACAGAACAGCAAAAAAGCTGCCTCAGCCCTCAAGTTCTAAGGTAGATGAAGATTTCACCAAAAATTTCACTGATTCTCCCCATGCTGATTAACCCAAGCAAAACACAGCAGGGTCATCAACGCAGGGGGTGAACACCAGATATTGGAATTACACAACAATCAGATGAAGCACTCCAGTTCAAGAAAGGAATAAATGGAGGATTAACATGGGACACAGCAAAATAATGAGGTCTTGCTCTGTCCTGCTTGGTCTCGAGCCCTCTTGACAGCACAGCCTTTACCTTTATTATACATTTTACTCTTACTTCCCCAAAATACAACTTTCTTGTATTTGGCCATGTCTAGAGTGCACACAGGGGGGAAAAAAGGTCCACAGCTTCCCATAAGCCACAGCCTGCCAAGCATCTGCATTGCATGTGACATGTTCACACTTGACGGCTCCG
This sequence comes from Theristicus caerulescens, assembly GCA_020745775.1. Taxonomy (NCBI): domain Eukaryota; kingdom Metazoa; phylum Chordata; class Aves; order Pelecaniformes; family Threskiornithidae; genus Theristicus; species Theristicus caerulescens. The sequence continues at coordinate 2,188,380 of CM036575.1, read as the reverse complement.
TCAGGCTCTCCTGGAGGCTCCCTGAAATGCCGTATGTCCATCCCAGCTCCAGAAAGCAGCTCTGCTTCTGCTAGCAGGGACCAGAGGCCATTTCTAGCACCTGCACTGTGCAGCCCCTCACTTTCCCTCCTTTCACTTGCTCTTCTTGCAGGATTGCAATTCAGTGGGTGCGACTGGAAAGGCAGAGCTCAGATCTCATCCCAGTTTTCACCCTGACAGCCCGTCACTTTGTTTTAAGCTCTCCCCAGCTCATCAGTCCACCTCCGGATTCCTTGCCTTGGTGTTTTCAGGCACCCATCTAGCAGTCATCCTTCAACTTCTTATCCTTTTTCCAAACTACAGAGCTTCTAGACTTCATTCCACCTGCTCAGGGTTACAGCAGCCCAAGTCTATGCTAACCCATGTCCAACATTTGGATATTAGGAATTGCCACAGTTGTCATCATTAAAACTGGATGTTATAGCTCATGTATCAGGGGTTAAGCCACTCTCTCACAGAGATGGGAAAAAATCTAAGATTAAAAATGCAAGATACTGTGCAATTTTTAACGCTTGATACTTGTCCAGCTTGTGCAGCTAGACCTCAGGCCTGATCCAATCTGCTATGTTCACTCACTTCAGGCAACGGAGGGACATGAATAGAAACAGGCAGCTCTGGCCACACACAGTCATAAATATACAAATTATTACACAACATAATTTGCATTAAATATGACGGGGAGCAGCACTAAATCAGTCACTGTGAAAATAAGGCAGGGTCTGGTCTACCCAGCATGTGTGATGTCCATCACAGAGTGCATCAGGTACTCTTTCCCAGCTAAGGAACAGTGCTGGATTCCAGGACACTGCCAGGTTTCCCTCAGCCCAGCATCTTTACTCACTCAGTGGCGTGCTACAATGTTTTAAGTTCATATTCTTTCTCAGCTTTCCTCACGGGGTGGGTATAATGCTAGCATGTCCTAATTCACACCAACTTCCCAAACCCAGGGTCATTTCTCCACAGGAAAAATATCCAAGTGTCAAGTTATTAAACAGAGATCTTGAGCAGTTGCTTAGTAAGTCACAAAAGTGCACAGCAAGTTTCCTCAGTCTTGCAGGACCTCTGCTTACATGCTTTCTTGGCTCATCTCAATCTCTGGTCTCATTACCAAAGCAAGCCAAGGCAGTTCTCCACCCACGCCAGTGCCTGTAACTGCTTGGAAAACTGATGGTGCAATGCCTGTCCGACAGCTGGGGTATCTGTCTCAGATTATACCAAAAAATTGCAAGCCTGCGAACTTCAAGAAAATTGGGCACACGTGGTCTAAAAAGAGAAATAGTGTGAACAGGCAAGCAGTTGCAATGCAGTCCCACTTCCCTTCTCACCAAGGTCACAGCAGCTGGAATGCGCTTGCCTGAAGTTTGCTCTCAGAGAACAGCCATGTGATTGACCCAGCTAGTCACTTGATTTCACAGATGCTTCGTGGCAGTATAGCTCCAGGAACATTTATGAGACTATAAAGGAGCAGTTACAAGCAGTCAAAAGAGCAATTTTAGTCTATCCCAAGTACAGCATCACATTTGCACGCAAGGAGAAATAAGCCAAATAACTGGAAGAATTCCATTCAGCAGCCTGTGCACTCATCTGGGCGGATTTGACCATCAAAGAGACAGGCTGGAATAGAAAGTTGTATTCTGCTCTGCTTGTATTTATACATACATGAACTTTACATATGTGTGTACATTAAGAATATTTTGTAAACAATAAGAGGTTCAGGGCTTTAAAAATCAATTTATTCAGTTACACTTCTAATCTTCCCCATTGCCTCATATAACCAAACACACTGTTCTCCACAGGGGTGACAGAATAGTAATGATTTAAAGGGGTGGAAAAACGTCCAATTCTTTGGGTAAAGGCTACAGAATATTGCAAATTTATACTGTTGTTTGCAAGCATTTTGACTATTCAATGACTATTTCAGCCAAATCATTTCAGAGGATGGTAATTTTTTTGCTAAATAGTCTAAATACAAAGCTCATTAAAAATCTGATCTCAGTTTTTCTGAATGCACATCTTTGTGAGTCTAGAATTCACTTGGATTTACAGTGTTGTGCATGTGTACAGAAATGTGCCCAACTAAAGGACCCGTATCAACTATGCTTTGGTATCTGGGGGCTGTTTTACCTTGGGGATAGTGGGGTTTATCCCCACCAGAACTTTTTAACCCTCAATAAAATCTTTGAATTACTTACCTCTTATGCTAACCATGCACAACGCATACACCAGCATCGCACCTGACATGACCACATTATTTAGCTATCTTCCTGTTTATCACTTCTACTACAAAACATCATGCAACAGCAACAAGTTATGGCATCATCAGTGGCAACTGCTCAACAGCTAAGGCTGTGTTCCTGGGCGTATGCAGTATAGTAAGCAGCCATGGAGTCACAGAATGGTACCGCTTCCATTTTGCGTACACCACGCCCGTTCCTCTTCCGAGGATGAGCAGCTTTAAAAACATAGATATGTTTTTGGTTTTGTCCTACATGAGTCAGGGGGATCCTGATACGGAAAGATAATAAACAAAAATAAATCTAGCCATAAAATACTGTAGGAAAAAAAATCTCTCTTATCTCTGATGAATAGGAGCAGAGATGTCTGAATACAAAACATTCAGGAATGGAGCACAGCATGTCACAGAGTGACCAGTTGAGCAATCAGCCAGACAGAGTTAATATATCCATTGCCAGGAAAAGATATATTTATTCTCGTAAAACATGAGCAGGAATATTGGTAAAGGCAGTGTCTTTGGCTCTTCTCCCCCAGCGCCCTCTCAAACATGCCAAATTTGCTACTGAAGTTACTTGGATGAAGTCTCTTGCTCTCATCACTAACATCTACTTTTGGGAAAAAAGCCTGGCTTCAATTGTTAATAGCAATGCTCCTTTTGGCTTCAACAGAGGCAAGATTTCACACTTGATATCTCAATCCTAACTGAATTACAAGCTCTACCAACTGAAATGAAGATTAGCTTAAAACTGAAGTTAATGAAACTAGTTGCATTTTTATGCTGATGCTTTTTTCTTGATGGCAAAACACTTGCTGGTTTAGCTTCATAAGGATTCTGATAAATTAGATAATCTCTCTCTGGAGTAATTATCCAGAAGCCTCAGTCCAAATTCAGAACCCCTATAAAACAAGCTCTCTAAACATACAGTAGTGACCTGTCTGGCTCCCACAAGCAGAAAGGATTCGCCTTTCTCCCTGGGTTATATATATCCAGGAGACTTATTCTCTAAATGGTGGCAGGAATTGCCTCACTCACCTCCCAATTCTAGCATGAGGCATGACTAATGCTTGTGATGTGCCCTGAAATACTGGGAGGAAAGGTGCTATAGAAATGCAAAGCGGCTTTCAGGAACAGAAATACATTGTCTCTCACTCTTCCTTTCCCCCACCTTTTTCTCTTTCACACTTCTTTGTTGTGGTCCCAGTTTATTTTGTAAACAGAGTCTAGTACTGTTTGGCAATGGCATCAGCATCTTTTCAAAACAAACATATAAAGCTCAGAAGAAATCTCCAAATGCAGCCGATTGTCTGAAATATTTATCATATCACTCCAAGAAAAATATTTAAGAGAAGCAGAACATGAAGTAAAGGAAGGAAAGATACAGTGTTATCTCACATAAACATCTTCTCAAAGCACAGCCAGGCCAGCTTATATAAAACAAAACAGAACTTTGAACTAGCTATCAACATAGCTGCTCTCTACAGCCTCTCTCAGCAGAGGCTGAGGCATCTTTCCATTGGCATTCCTGGATAAAAAGCCCCCCCCCCCAAACCCCAACAGTTCCAAGCCAGGAAAAATCCCCTTCTTCAGTTTCCCTAATCCTGTACCTCAAGTGGAAAAAAAAAGCATAGTGGGAAAACAGTACATATGTAACAAGCCACGTGCCTCTAAAAAGTCCTCAGTCAGGAGAAAAAAATTCATATTCCTGATAACAAATAAATATGCACCAGTTTTTAAAAGCTGAAACTAAAAATTCAGATCTGGAGGAACTGACACCTGGCCACGTTCCTCCCTCTCATCCTTTGGATAAGTTTTTTTTCCTGAAAGCACTGGCTAACTTGGTGATGAGGTGATCAGGGCCGAGTGACCTTCAGATCCGGCATGAAAAGGGCAGACAAGCCCTGTGGACACACAACAGCAACCTATAACTGGCAAGGGCTGAAGCAGTTCAGATCAGTCCTTTCCTGTTTGGGTGAACTGGATACAAGGGCTCTGTACTTTTCATTCAAGTTGAAGCATTTCCTGGCATCGTGAAGAGCCATTAAATTTTCCAGAAAATTAGCAAGACCGAGGGCTGACAAACAAGAAGCAGAGAAAGTTTGAGATGGGAAAACATTCTCCCTTTATTTTTTTTTTAAAAGCAAAGCTGTTCAGACAAAAAGTAAAGGCAGCGAGCTTCAAATCACAAGCCACAAGCTTGGTGGGAGGCAGTTAAAGGGGAAATGCAGCAGGGATCCTCAGCACTGAGTCAAGACCTTTCTTTGATCTCCAGTTTTCTCAAGCTGCATTCCCATATGCAGCCCACCATTTGTTTTTAGTTAGACAGACGTAATGAAAAATACTCTGCTTGGGAAGAGCAACAAACAAGCCTTGCAAAAATCACACAGTGACAGCCAGTCAAAATAAGGAAGAACTAAAACCGCAGAAGAGATGATGGCATCTAATAAAGAGGGAAAGGCTCAACTACTTGGGGATGCTCTGGGTATCTTTCATCCAGGAATTTCAAAGTCACTCAAATCAGTGATGGATAGATAGGGATCACCTCCTCACACATTACTAAAACTGTGATCTCCCATATACGGAATGAACAAACCCGCTTCCGCTGCCCCAAGGTTTTATCAGCAGCGAGCCATGTGGGTACGGTCCTGGCTCATCCCAATTAACTTGTCAGGTCTGACAGGATCAGAGTTGTAGGTTGTAGAACACGCGAGCACAATAAATCACATGATTTTGCCTTGTCATCAATGTAATTTATGTATTTTCTGCATCCTCTTTTGTTTATTAGCCCACATAATTACACTCTTACGCGTTTCGAGGGATACTGTGCAATATCTTCATGATTTGCTGTCTCCTTACACATGGAGCCCAAAACCCACCAACGTTCTTAACTACAGTTTTGTTTGTTGGCATCTGGCACAGCATATGCTGACACGAAGCAGTTCACATGTCTCAGAGCTATTGTTCCAGACTCCGCACATTTACAGTTATCATCAGCTACTCACGACAGGCTTTGGAAATTTTTGTCACAACAACTAAAAATTCTTCAAATCTTTTAAATTAAAGCTCACAACTCAGAACTTCTGCACGCTTACGGCTTGCTTTTCTTAGTCGCCCAATACATTAACAAACAGCGGTATCATTTATCCAAACACTCTGGATAGCTGGTATCACCAGAGTATTCTTAATGTAGATTACATACTATATTTACAGCGTTTCACAGATGGAAGTGAAAACCAAAAAGCGTCAAATCCAGCTTGTGGAATAGTTTCGACTATGCCTCTCATTTAAAACATTTCTGAAAGCGTTTCAAGTGGGCCATTTCATATTTGCTTTTGCAATGCAAATGTAGCTGTCACCCTGTGGTTAAGACAAAGTACATACCACAGCTCTCATGTGAACTGCCAGGGGCACGGCAACATGCGTGATCCACAGCACAACTCCGAATTACTCACAACTGCGCCTCTGGGCCCAGGGAAAAAGGCAGAGCGCTTTCAGAGTAACCGCTTTGCAATGCCACTACTGAAGGAATAAATATACACCAGCAAGCAGATTTCTAACCTCTGCGGTCACCAAATGGCATAATTATCAGGAAGGATTTTCCACGTTGCCTGCTACTAGCAAAATCAAGTCGTGTGGTTCTGAAAATGCTAATGATACAATAAAGCATCTATAAAGCATGTTATGAAGTGCTTGGGGTTAGCTATTGAAACACAACACAGGGGTAATGTCTCTATCAAAAAGATCCTCTACTGAAGCACTGCAGGTCCTTTCATTCAACAAGGCACTTCACTCATTTGGAGAACAGAGTTTGTGGTTCAACCTCACTTTTGCATTAGCTTTTTTTGATAAAACAACCCTGTCTCAAGACTAAATTGAATACATTTGAAGCTTAACCAGAGGGGAAGGCTTTGCATTGCGAACAGGGCGTGCAAGTAGCCTGCCCACAGGTAAAGAAGTCTTGTGACTGAGTTAAAGCACCTTTCTTGCACAAACACAGTGGAGGTGGAAGGGCCCTGCTGCAGGCAGGCACCTGGTTCACATCCCTCCTGCCTGGGACCCGCCCCTCAAAACACCAAACCAAACAAACTTCAGGACCTCTTTGGCAACACTTTGAGCACGCTCCCTCCGACACAACTGCTCCAACGACAGCAGCAGCCCCAGCCGCAGCCCCAGCACGCATGGAGGCCGCTGCCCGCCCCGCCGAGCTCCGTCCCTGCCGCTGCCCCTGCGGGGCGGCCGCAGCAGCTGCCCCAGCCCCGAGCGACGCCGCTGCGCTCCCGCTCAGCCCCCACACGGACGCAAACCCTTCCCCGCCCCAGCCTGACCTCAGGCGCACCTGGAAGCAGTTCCCCATACAGAGAAGCCCCGCGCCCCTCCAGCACCCAGGCCCACAGCTTTACCGCTGCCCGCAAGCCCAGGTGCGGTGGCTTTGCTCCCACCCCACCCCGCCACCGCCTCCTCTTCCACGCAACCCGCACCGCCACCACCCTGCTCCGTGCACCCCTCCGCTTGCACGGCCCCTCCTTGCAGCCCCCCCGCTCCACACAACGCCCCGGCCCCGGGCAGCCCTCCCAGCCGCCGCCCGCCCCCCGCCGCGGCCCCGCCAGCGGCCCGCCCTTTCCCGGCGGCAGGGGCGGAGCCGGCGAGCGGCGGCGGCAACGCGCATGGGCCCCGCAGCCTTTCTCTGAGCCGCGGAGCGTGTGTGAGGGGGGCGTGTGCCGGACGCGGCTCCCCCTCAGCCCGGGCTCTTCCCCGCGCTTCGTTCCCCGTCGGCTCCTCACCTGCAGCGGCGGCGGCGGCCATGTCGGCGGGAGACGGCTGGTAGGCGGCGGGTAGGGGAACCCGGGCTCGGCCCCCGCTGTGGCGGAGCGAGGTGAGTACGGAGAGGGAAAGGGCTGAGGGGAGAGGTTGGGGGGGAGGAAAGGGGGGATTCCTGTCGCGATAGCACCCTGCACGTCGCGAAGGCGGCGCCGGCGGGGGCTGAGGGGAGGGGGCGCGCGCGGCCGCCTGCCCAACGGTCGCGGCCGTTACCGCCAAGGGACGCGGCCGGTGCCTCTGGGGGGTCTCAGCCTGGCCGTGAGGGGAAAAGAAGAAAATAATAAAATAAAATAAGTCGCGGCTCTCTCGTGGTGGCTTTCTTTTGATTGTTTCGTGGTTTTTTCCCCCCTTCCTCTCTTTTCACTCATGATTAATAGCACGCGTTCGGTCGCCGTCCTCCAGGGAAGGTTTCTGAGGTGAATAAATTCGCCCATCGCCAAGAAATAATTTACTGGGAAATGAAGGGATAATTGGGATTTCAGCCTGCGTGTGCCGTTCCTCTGCTTTTCAGGCGTGGGGAAAAACCGGCCTTGTGCTCCCCGGCTAGCGTGCAGCTGCTGTCCGGCTTTGTGCTTGGCCCTCTTCTCCATTGTGTAGGCTGTCCTTTGTGGTATGTTTAATGGAGCCCTTTTAATGCCTTATTAGACCTTTTCAGGTGCAGTGAACGTCCAAGGGTCTGCTTGGGTCACCGAGGGCGCTCTGCGAGCGACATCTGTGTGCTAGGAAACTGAAATGGAGGAGCGCCCAACAGGCGTTCTGTGTGTGTATGTGGAGGTGGTTTTATCTGGAAGATCTTGATTAGCTTTCCCACCAAATTGCAATGGGGAGGTGAGCAAAGGATAGCAGTGTGGGGTCCTGTAAGGAAACATAACATGTTTGGACTCTGAGCACTGGCTTCAACTTGAGAAAAAGGTATGTGTGCACCTGCGTACGTCACTGGTTTTTTTTTTTCCACAAACTATGTGTCCCGTCTCTTTCTCCCTTGAGAACCTGTCTCGTATCGCACACGGCTGCTCCAGACCAGGCTGATGGCTGTTGAATTGTAAGGAGGTGATGGGAATGAGTCATTTCTTGTTCCACCTCTGGACTTTCCACATGAGATAGTGCAGAAAACAGCACTTTGGACAGAGGCTCGGACAGCCTCCGCTGCGGATGGGCGTCCAATTTATTGTGTTGGTTGATACTGTCATTGGTAAGAATGCAATGTAGAGGAATAGGTGAAAAGGCAAGAAGGTAGAAGCTTAAAATATGCTATTTCATTTCAAGAAAGAGCTACAACCCTAAAGTGTTATCCTGAGGTGACCGGACACTCCTCTTTGACGTGGAACAGAATGAGCAAGTTTCCAAGACTCTTAAAAGAATATCTGTTTCAAGTGTTTGAGGTTTGAGCATGGGGTAGATACCTTTTTCTTCAGAACAGGGACAAATATCCTGCACGTGCTTATTTAGAACTGTGCAATTTCTTTCCCACTGCACGGATGTCTTTTCATTCTGGTTTTGCACAATTAGGTTAGCCTTGAGTGAACAATTTATTTTGACTGGTAAGTAAAATATTACGTATTCTTCATGATAAAAGAGCAAGCAAATAGTTCTTGTGCTTGGACTGATTTGTTTTCATGAAACTTATCGGAGGTTGCTTGTGCCGTACCAGGGTGTGTGCCCTGGTATATCTGATGGTTTTGTAATGTTTGAACATATTGGAGCCATCTGGAAGAATCAAAATTTTATTCCTTTGAGGGCATATAGTGATTGGGATGACAAAGGCAGGAAAAATGGGCTGAGAACCTGGCAAATATGCATTTTGTAAAACCTATTATTTGGGGAAACAACAGAACTGAAAGTGTTAATGTAAGATTAATACCATGTATAATGTACAGAAGTATTAGTCCATTGCCAGAAGCAAATTATTGGTTAATCTTTCAGCTTGTGGTCTTAACCTGGGATTTGTTTGTTTAAAATACATCTGTCAAGTTTTTGAGGAAACAAAGAGCATCTGAGGCAGGTCAGCAGAACTATCATTGGGGAATTGTTTTACTTTTTAAATTTTATGTATGTTTGTAGGTGGATGTTGCAGTGTTTTTATATCACTTGCTGATGGATTGTGAAATATCAGTATCCCAGCTCTTAATAGTCTATTTTTCTGTAATGCCAAGTGAGGGAAACGGTGATGGCATTGAATTTATGGGGTAAGGATTGCAGTGGTGACTTACTGGCTGGGGAGAAGATCCCAGAGGGAGTGGAGGAAATCTAACAAAAAGGGGAATAGTGCTACTTTGGGCCTTTTCCCCTGGGCTTCTGTTTCTTTTGTGAACTTTTTAAAAGGAAATGTCATTTTGCTGTTTGAATGCATTGTTTTGCATGAAGTGTCAGACCACATTATGGGGATTATCCAGTCAACTTCCCCCATTTCGAAACAAGCAAGTCAAACACTGTAATATGTTTATACAAAAGTTCAGTGTGTTTTTCAGGAACCCAATATACATATTTCCAAAAATAAATGATGTTTTTCATACTTTATTATGGCTAGAAGAGTTTGTATAGGAGAAAAAAATTGAAATGGGTTCCCTTGGCCTTTGTGTCCTTCTTTCCACAAATAAGAGGAAGATGTTGGCCTCTTCATGAACTGGGGGATTATTTTCATTCACGTTTCCTCTCAAAATATTCTTATCCGTGTAGTAGCTCCTATCTGATTCCAGTGGCGGTGACTGTGGCAGGAGCTATTGTCTCACAGTTGTTGGCTCGATACCATTTTGGCTGATGCCAGGGTAAGGGCAGAAAGGGAAGAAGATGTAAAGAGGTGTAGGTAAATTTGTAAATTTTACTTGCAAAAACCTGGACTAATTGCTCTCGTGGGACTGTAAGCGTGGGTGGCGTCTGTCAGGTGTAGCGTGCGCACGTGCAGGGCCAGTTCCCTCTCCCAGCTGTGCTCTGGAACTGCAGCTCCCGTATCTGGTTTCAGCCTTTAGCGGACTGCAGCAACATCTTGTACCAGCGGAGCCTGTGAGCTTGCCCACGAGGGGATTTTATGATGAACATGGTAGGTCCGAGCTGCCAAGGGTCCTGATGGACCCATTCTCCACCACCAGACTTATGCAAGAATTTGAACTTGAAGGTGAGCGCATGTGATGTCTGTGCCTACAACAGTGAAAGTTGTTCAGGTTCACTGTTTGGGTCTGGCAGCTGCTCTCTGATACCTGAATATGAAAGAAACAAATTGAAGTGTTTATCAGCTTTTGAAGTCAACAACTGTTTTCCTTTGAAAAATAAGTCAATTTGGTATTGGGGGTGAAGCAGGTCAACAAGTCTGGCCAGTCGGAGCATGTGGATTTTCACAGTGATTTCTATTCTTATGCTAATCCTTTGAACAGTCTGGCTGTGCACTGCTAGCCAATGCGAGGGAAGGGATGTGCATACTGAGGACACTAAAGGGAAGCCATTTTTTAGAGTTATTGTTATGCAGATTAGGTCTTCCAGCCAATCAGAATTTGGAGAATCGCGTAACCTGAGGTTATAATGCTGCGGGTCAGCAGTCATTTGAGTAATCTGAACCGGTTTGGTTGAAACTGTTTCTTTACAGTATTAATTTTGTGGGGTGTTGTTTGTTTTTTTTTTTTTTTAAATCCATGTTGTAGCTGAAAACAATTTGTTAATCTTTGGCGCTGAACAATTAAAGTTGGAAAACTTAAATTTTCAATTTTTAATTATTGTGTTGGGTAAGAAGTGTAGGAAGGCAGCAAAGCTATCACTCTCCATTGATACAGCTATGAGTTGCTCGTTTGAATTCTACTTCTGTTGGTGATTTGCTGTGCTTCTCCCACACTTTTTTTCTGCGTTGCCTCAATTTCTGCTGTGTAAAACACTTTATATATCTAGACTGTTGAGTACTCTGTGTGTGTATGTTCCTAGGCGTGCGTCCGCCAGTGGAAACCAGTTAAAATATGTAAATCTTACTGAGAGGAGTTTATTCATTTGCTGTATAGTTGTTTCCTAGAGATTGTTTTAGATACAGGAGATAATGAAGTAATGGAAAAGTCTGAAAGAAATGCACCTAGTTAGTATTTTGTTGCATATTATACATGCTGCAACTGTATGTGGTTTCCCTCCTGTAAAGATTGCTGCTGGCATCCATAGGGGCTTCTGCCATACAAGTTACTGGACTGGGACTGTTAAGCATGTAAAGAAGGCTTTGTGTATTTTATTTAAGTGGCGCTTTGTGTTGCTGGAATCTGTATATTCTTGAGCAGACCGACTTATATTTGTATGTATGTAGCGTTAGATTCTTTGGAAGTGTGTGAAATAATTAAAAACTGCCCTTTAAACTATTTAGTAAATTGGATTTGCTTTACCAGCAGTGGGACAGGAAGTTAATCGTGTTTAAGCTGATGTTGACTTTTCCAATCTGATTTTCCCTGGGAAGAAACTTTATTACCTAGTTGTTAAATGCACAGTTAATTAGCTGCTGATTGTTTAAGCTGATAAACCAGTGCTACTAGGTTTACTGTAATCAGTTTGGTAAATGTGTCATGTATATGCTTCCTTATGTTATTGTCTTGCTTTTTGGTTAAACACAATATTAACTATCATCATACGGACGATTTGAATGTCGTTGGTATTGTCAAGTGATGATTGTGACATTTAACTGTTACCATTCACTGGATGTTCTTTTGCTCTTAGTTACACATGTGTAGTTCTGGAGTTCCTAGTGTCGTCTATGAATCTTACAACAGAGGAGAATATGGCTCAGCAGCTCCTGTCTTTTAACCCATAGTTTAGAAAATAAAATTCCCCCAAATCTCCACTTTTAAAAATCATTGTTTTAGGAACCTGCATTTTCTTTTAGTCTTGTTTCTGTAGCTAAGTTGCAACGTTTTGAGGATATCCTGCTGACGTGGCTTGAAGTCACTAGTTGAAGCAATACTTCAGCATAAACTATTGATCAGCAAATCATTCATCCTCTTGTCATCTCAATCGCTTTTGCTGATGAAGAAGCTGCAATTGCTGCCCCTCCATTCCCTTCCTGCTGTGCCCAGCGCTTGTGCCTGTCCACATCTCAGCCTTTAATGTTTGTGGGTAGAAAGCGTTGATTTAGGAATCAGAGAAAGTGGAGTTTCTCCCATTTCCGCCATTAATTCATTAAACCAGGACCACAAGAAGTTTGGAGCCTAGCTTCCTACGGATTTCAGGGTAAAATCAAATGCTTAAATATCCCTGAGGTTATTTCTTGGATGGAGGGACGCTTGGTCAGCCACAGCCTGAGTTATGGCCTTAGTTCTCCTGGTAGTGGATCTATAACATCAGGGTCACATGATGCAAAGCACTGTTCTTGGAGAAACTCACTGTGACCATTCAAATTTAGCTTGTGAGTGTTGGTTTACTTTTTAAGCAACTTTATGCTAGTTGAGCAAGTTGTCAGTCCTGTGTTACTTTTAATTTGGTCTTGCTCCATCTTTTCTATCTTACAGCAAGCATAAAGTCATAAAGCAGGTGAAAACTTTTTACAGCAAAAGTTTGCTCGTGTGACATCACATGCTGTGATTCAAACTCGTGTCAGTAGGTAGTTCAGCAGTACATGGACATAGTAGTGGTCCCGCAGCCATGGCCCCAGAATCCAGTTGTAGAGAAGGATGTCAGTGATTTAATTACTACTGGTAAGTTGCTTTTAAGATACAAGGATGAAAGGTGGTATTCTAAAAGCTGTGTCATCACTCACTGGCAGATTGAGATAATCAGTTTTGCTAAAAATAACTTTGATGGCAAGGTGTTAGGTTCTTATAAGTGGTTTGAAAATTCTTGCTTCTTAAAGAAAACCGTGTTTAATCCTCTGTGTATTTTGCTATCAGAGATATATTTATCACTGACTAAACAAATGTCTATTAAAATGTTAAAGTGAAGTTGCTGTTTGGTTTTTTTTTTTTTTTTAATTTCAGGAACAATGTTTCCTGGCATTTGGGAGGTGAACTTTTTGGTCTCAATACTCAGAATGCTCAAGGTGCATGTGAGTGCTCTGGGGGAAAAGAAAAGATACAGTGCTTTGTGTTTTGAAAGCAGTTTGATGTTCTTTTGGTGCCAGGGTAAAAACTAAAGCTTTCCAAATCCAAATGTTACAATTTGGACATATTCTTACTGAGTTCACTAGGGGCACAAGCGTGGCTATTATGAAGAAGAATGTAGCCGGACAACCCCTGTTTAAGCATGATTTTAATTGTTGCAAGAGCCTTTGAATATTAGCTGGGATTTACCCTTTTACTCCTTGTTACCCTTTACTCCTCGTTAGGATTCATGAATGTCTTCATTAGATTTCATAATAGCCAGCCTATGTGCTCTGGCTTGAAGGCACAATTTATTAAAAAAAAAAAAAAGGGCAAAAAAACCTCTTTGATATCTTGTGTTGTGTGTTTTACAAGAAGCATCTCTAGAGAGTCAACTCTCACCTGCTAGGAACAATCAATCTTTTAAAAGGGTAATTTCGGTATATTTTTTTTAATTATTTTTGTTTCAAAAAGCCTGTTCAATAATGCACCTTGCTTGTTTTTTCCCCAACATTTACATAGCAGCTGATAGAATCTGATAGAATCTTTACAAATTTTATCAACAGTTTCCATATCAGCTTTTCATGGAATGTGAATATATTTCAGTAGCTGCTTTCTATAGCTTGCTCTTATGATCATCATCTCACTCTGACTGGGATATAAACAATAAAAATTGCTGTTTGGGTATAATTGTTTCTAGTGCGTGTGTGTGTGTATTATTTTAAAAATTGCTGACAGATACCACTTTTGCGCTAAAATGTAAAATGTGTAGAATTTTATTACAAATCTCTCAAATGAATGAGCGATAGCTATAAATATGTTCAGATAAAACAAAAAAAATTCTTTTATACAATCTGTAAACCATAGTGTGTGAATCCTTCCTATATACTTCCATGTATATGCAGAAGTGTAATGCGTTTGCTGGAGGTTGATTCAGTAAGCAGTAGCTGATTTTTATTTCAGAAACAGTTCTGATAATTTATTCTTGAAGTGTAAATGAGATTCCATAGTCCTTCAGTTGAATGATGCACAAGGCAAGCTTCAGATGTAAAGTTCAATCATTGGTAACTGCTGCAGCTTATTTCATTGAAGAAACAGGAACAAAAGTTTGTTTGTAACTACTCTGGAACTGAGAACAAAGGCTGCGGGGACCTTTGAACCTTTGTGGCTGTGCATCTGAAGGAGGAATTGTTCAAGAATGGGAAAAACTGCCAGAAGACCAGAGATCTGCTTTTCCCTATGTCTTTCTACAGCAGTGTTCAACGACCACATTTAAAGCAAAAAAGTAGTTAGTTAATTGGAAGACTTTCTTACTTGTTCTTCCCACCAAGCTCTGATTTGATAATCAAGTATGCAGGAATGGTTATTCTTTTATTTCACTGAGGCAAGCTTTAAACAAATGATTGTGTGTGCTTTTTTTCTTTTTTCTTTTGGAAGAAATCTTAATGATTGATTGCATCCTTAAACATTTTGTTCTCTCTCAAATGTTCTGTGCAAATAATTCTGGCCTATGAAGCAATTTGTTTCCCCTGCTTCCTGGTGGTGTTCTCATTTCACAATTATTTTTCATTCTGCGGTAGCTGTCTCCTCAAGGAAGACGGGAGGGAATAATCAGTGTTCTGAAGAAACAGCTACTTCTCTGCAAAATGTGTTGACTGGCACATTGAGGGTTACAGTCTCCAGTGGGTTGTCCGGCATGAAGGTTCTGCTTCAGGCAGCAATTTGTGCCATATCATTCACCTTCATGAATTTTACAAGGCTTAAAGGTAGGATGGGCTGTACTGAAAGAACATATTCCCTAAATTGCTTCGTGCAGAGGGAGAGAAACCACAGTATTGAGTGTTTATTATTTTTCTTTGAGTAATGAACACAACACACCAGCTGGAAAAAACATGGTTGTTCATTTATATTTCTCAGCCTCTACATGCAGCTCATAAGTGTGCTCAGGCATGCATGTAATGTTCATGTCTGTCCCTCATTCTCTTGCTGAAGAGATACTCAGTGCTGCTCTGGAATTGTTCGGACAGAAGAGAAAGGCTGGGGTTGCCCCACATAGTCTCTCAGGGATTGAATCGGGTCTGCCCTGCAACCTGTGACTGGTAAGAAAGCTGGCAGGAGGTCAGCGCCATCCAAGTGGAAGCACAGTGTGAGTTCTGGCGTCTGGTGTTCTTCTGCCTGGCTTCGCTCAGGCATCGTTGGAGCGGGCGCTCTCCACGTCAGTTTGCAGGGGAGTGATGTTCAGGTGGCTGCAGCCAGCTTGGCCTGCGAGAGCATCGCTTGGGGTGTTCTCTGGGTCCCTGGTGCCCAGAAAAGCACAGAAAGAATTGGAGAAGCTCTAGATACCAGAAAGAGGAGAAGCAACCAGGCATGATTTAGTTGACAGATACACAGTGATTCTTTTTACTGCTAGAGAGGAAAACAATCCATTTCTTTTTTGGAGTGTTAAATTGTTAGGAGTCTTCAGTCTCTTCTTTTCCCCATGATGGGTTGCAGGCAGGGTGAAGTTTATGTAGATCTTCATGTTGTACTTTCAGCCTGCCTTTTCAGCTGTCCCAAATGACAGCGTCTCTCAAATGTCGTCTCTTGCTTCTTAAAACCCTTGTCTTCTTTCTAACCTTTGGCTGCAGTTTTTATAAAATTGGGCTGTGCTATAGGGAAATTCAGCTTTCTGTCTTCCAGGCAGTGTGTAAACCTGGCTCCCAGGAGCATGGGAAAACTCTGGTGGTTGCCCTTGTATCTTTGAAGTTCTTTACAGTATACTAGTTGGTTGTTACTGTGCTTTTTGCTTCCTCCTCTGTTAAGACGTACAGCAGCTTGAAATACACAAGTAAGCTATCATTTTTTTAAAGATTTCTCTATAGCGAGTATTCTTTAGCTAATACTTTCAGTCATCCATACACAGAACAATTGCAAATTGCATAAGGAAGCCAATACATCCTTGGCTATTTAGTTATGTAGCCATATTGTAGTAATTTAGGGAGAATTTAGCTGTCTACAATACAACTTAGTAGCTTTCTGAATATTTTCACCTAGATTACAAGAAAACTTTTTCTTGATTGCATCATTCGCCATAGGTACCCCTTGCATTTCCTGTTTGTCAAATCCTCAGTTTAATAATTAAACCACAGTTAACTTCTAAGATTAAAATTGGAAATGAAAACATATAGATCAGTGTTTTAGAAAACTTAATTTGTCAGTTCTTATCGCTGGAAAACATGTGTGTGGAGGAGGGATGCCATATGGCTGCTAAATATAACACAACTTTCTCCTCAAAGCAGTCTAAAAAGTACAGAAGTTCACAATCTGGTATCTGTGTTTTTAATAAGGATGTGGTGCAGATTTTAAGAATCTTATGAGTGCAAACTAAGGTAATGGGAATAGAGCCAAAAGGTAATCCAATAAAATTTAAGTATTTCCTGTGAAGAGGTGATATTGGCTGACACACTGGAGAGATGTTCAGCATCTTGCGGGTACTGGACGCTTTGTTAGCAATTTCATTAAAGTGTAGGGGTGGTAGTAGCTGTCCAGGTTACGTCAGTTTTCAGTGCTCCCTACCCTCTAGGTCCAACAGCTTGTATTCTTGTTTTATTTAAATATTTGCACTGTTACATCCCAGTGCTGGGGTGCTGGAGAACTTGATCTCCTGCTGTAGCTGTTTGAGTAAGATCAGGAAAACATGGTTGTGGTGGCAAGACTTGTGAGCAGTTATTCTGGATTTTTTCTTTTTTTTTTTTTAAATTTGTGTAATACTACTCGCCTTTCATGTTTTTGTGGAGATGCTGCCAAAATACAGATGAGTCCATGTTTTAAGGGTACAAATGTAATTGAGATATGGCAGCATTTCTAGTAAATGATTTAGAAGTTGTATGTGTGTATGCATTTGAAGGGAGTGAAAATTAGTGATACACTGTGCAACATAGTAGTTCTACGTAGATTTCAGTAGCGGGCATTTTTGTGAAATACTTTGCTGTGTAGTTTAGTCACTTTCTGATGGGAAAGCCTGTGAAGAAAACAGAGCTCCAAAATAATTGTGATTATTTCCCTCCTTCCCCGCCAAAAAAATTACCCACCACCCCATGCTGTCACTTTGTCTCCTCTTTTTCAATGGAAACATCCAAAATAGGTATTGAATTTCTGATTTAGCAAAGCACTTCAGATTATGTCTAATGTTAGCATATGAGTAATCCTAGGGCTCTGTATAGGATAAAAGGCATTGCTGAACTGAGGCAGACATATCTGATAGGAAAAGCTTATCCTGGAAAAGAATCAGAAGAGAAACTATATTGGTTATATTCCTTAAGGCCTTTAAAATATTTCAAAGGGATGAGTATAGATTTACTGATGGGGTTTTGGCGACTAAAAATGCAGTTATGCAAATCACAGCTTGTCGGGGCAGGGAGAATTAATTTATGCACTCGAGCACATGTGCTCTTTCACTGTTTTCTCTATGAAGTTGAATTACAGACAACAAGAATGCACTTTGTTGTTCTTTAATAATAAATAACAGCATAGCAGTTTTGATCTTCAAAGCACTGCTCAGACCTTAATTAATCTTCGTAATAGTTCCTTGAAAGGCTTAAAAATACTCCCTACCCTTTTGGACAAGGAACTCTTACTGTGAAGATGTTGGAGGATTTGCGAAGGGCCATATTGTCAGTGATTGCTGGGACAGTTGCTCAGAAGTTCCTGGCACTGGGTGCTTTGGCTAGTTCTTGAGGCTGTGTTGCTTCTCTCATTTATGCGTTAAAATTTCCAAAAATTTGAATACATAAAGAAATGTAGTTTTGGATTTCCATCTGAGTGTTAACTTATGCATATGCATGTTGGAATTTCCCTTTTGCATATTCCTGTAGGCACAAAGTGCTAAAGGTTTGTGTGTGTGTGTGCGTGTGCGCGCCACTGAGAGCAGCGTGTGGGAGCAGGTATGCAAAATTGCACTTCAGAAAACCTGGGTCACAACTGTTGTATTACAGGAGTGGCAAATAAAAGGATATACGGCTTTAGAGTCTGTAGGACACATAATAAATAGATAGAAAGTGTCTCTCAGTCTCCCTTCTCTAATCTTCCTTATTCTTTATAAGGTTTAAAATAAGGAGAAGAAGAGGAATTAATGTAGATGCTTGATTTTCAAGGTTTTTCTCAGCTAATTGTTGATTTGCATTCTAAAACAGATTTAGGGACTACATTCCTGTCTGAAAACCTGTAGCCTGCATTTGGAGAATAAAATAAGAACAGCAAAATAAAGCTGAGACTGTTCAACTCATCTGGAGAAACAGTTGAGCAGGAATTATAATCTAAAGGTGGCGATCTCTCTAAATAACCCCGTGTGACCAGAGTCTGGAGAAGAGCAAAGCTTTGTTAAACGTGCATTTTTCTCGCAAACAATAGGAGAGAGTATTCATTAATAAATGTAACTGTGTCAATTTGTTTCTGCTGAAGATAAAGGACTCAAAATGCTGGCTAGCATGAGAAATGCATAGATATATTACAGTATTCACATCTGTGTTAGATTCTGACATAACAGACCCAAGGTCAAAATGTTTTAACGCTCTTTGTAAACTCTAAATAGTTTTTCATAAACTGGGATACATCAAAATAATGAGTAGCCCCCGACTGGTGTTTTTATAATGAACTCCAGCTTTGGCGTAAGGCATTGTAATTTCTGCTGGAGATTGCACCAATTTGCATGAGGAATGAACATGGAACTAGCTTGCGAAGAAGAAAGTTGACAACCCGCTAAACAGGTTTGAAGAATTCTTCAGTATGAACAGCTAAGTCAGCAGAATCCTGTAGCTAATGCCAGAAAACCCTGTTATACTTAACCTGGTGACCTTGTCATCTCGGAAAAACGCGCTGACAGCGTGATGCTTCCAGCTTTGTTTGGGTGAAGGTCTTTCCAGCATTCCCTGTGGTGGTTGAAGTGCTCCTAATTATTTGGTACATGCATTCTGAGGAGGAATCTGTGAAGTGATTTAAATGTCTTTTTTTAATTTGTTAGAAATGCAGTGACTTAGGCTGACTCAAGGGTCACTATGAATACTGTGATTTGTTTTGAAGACAAAACACAAATGTCCATTTGGGAAAGTTGTTAAAAGCTTTTGGAGTTCTGAACTGTGTAGTCTAGTCTTATACTCTAAATACTGTAGAGATTTTTATTAGCAAAATTTTGCAAATAACATGTTTTCCTATGTTTGGCTTAGGAATTCTGTTCTCCGTCATTTTTGATACATGAGAGTAGCAAATCTGGATTTGATAGAGGGCATAAAATGTCAAAGTTAGGAAACTGCAGCCCCACAATCTCTGCGATGCGTGAAGTGTAAAATGTTCTATGGGTCTTCCTTCTACGAAATGTGTTACTAGGTTTCTGGAACCTACTCAAGTGTTCAGAGGGATTAAACTGGACATCAACAAACAGGTCATTTGTGTGTTGTAGTTTGTCAGGTACTGTGACAATAAGGAAAGGTATCAGTAATTGAATAACCACATGATTCCGGACCATCTGTGTCTGATAACCGATACGTGAAATCCGATGGGATAAGCTTTCAGAGAGGCAGAGATCTGATGCCTTTCTGAAGAATACACTGCAAAAATGCTCCTCATTAAAAATAACGTGGGGGGTATGAACTTGAATACCTTTCACAAGTTTTTAAAGCTATTTTTCCAAATATATCAGCTTCAGTGAGTTGACAGTAACATACAGGAGTGGTTTGTTGTGTTGGTTTTATGCCTGGAATTAATTTCTGGGCCTCAGTGTATGCATACGCATGTAGTGCTCCTGCATACCCTGACAAATGTGTCTCTATTTCCCCCCCCCCCCCCGCCTTTTTTTTTCCTTCCTGGAAGGCATTCTTCATACTGCATCACAGCAAACTTCTTTGAGAGTGGAGAGACTATGGTATCTTCTTAAAATAAAGTAAAATCTCATTCCTGGCTAGCATTATGAGCCTTACTGATAGTTTACCTACCTGTAAGGACTTTTAGAAATTAAGATGGAGGTGTTTGAAATGTTAATGCATGGGCATGTATAGATGAGTTAAAGTATTACCTCTTAAGGCTTCTATGTCTTGCCTGAAATTTGCTAGCAAGTTGTTAGACCAAGTGCTGCATGAGGGGCTAGACAGTAACTGTGTAAGAAGGAGACATTTGAAAGATCTTGCTGTTATATTTAATGTTCCAAAATATCATCATAGGCAACTTCTTCTCTTTCCAAGAGCGCCATATTCTAAATCCAACTAATCTATGTGGTGGTCAAAGGCTAACGGGTCCTTATGGAACAACAGACCTTGTAAAACACGTGGAAGTGATGCATGGATTTTTTTCAGTTGATTTGGAAGGTCTGAGTTCAGCAAGTCTAACAAATCAATAACTCCTAAGGTTGTTCTTGTCACTTAAGACAGTGGCAAAAATAATCTTTGTTTTTAAGTGGGTAGCATGTGGGTTCAGTAACTGCGCGGTCTTAGCTCTCCATGTGTCAATGGCACCAGTTTCTTTGCAGGATACATTGACGCCTTCTAGCCACTGAACTTGTACGTTGTGGGCTGACTTGCCTGATGTTTGAAAGGATTAACGTTTGAACAGCGCGTGAATTTTCTTGCAGCGCTGCTTAAAGTAAGATAGTTCCTGTTTGTGTGGGGAAATCTGGATAACATGTAGCTTTAGAGAATGCTTTTTGAAAGATGATTTGTTAAGGTTGTTTGCTGACTGACATATGGTATGACATACGGTGCTATTTACCACCTCGGTGTCTGAACTTACAGGGAAATGATTTTCTTTTTTAAACATTTAACTCTATTAAGTACTTGTCGACATCTTCCAACATTGTCCTGGCCAAATCGATTTACACTTTCCTTTTCTTCTGTTTGTCCCATCTGTTTTTGACTGTTTGTTTGTTTTCTTCTTTTTTTTATGTTATAAATAGATTTTAGTGTTTCAAGGGCTGAGGGTCTCAGTAGCAACTAGCACTTGCAAATCTCTCTTAACTTTTTACCTGCAGCCTTCAAGGTGTTAGGCTTCTTGTACCCCCCTATGAGATGGAAATGCCTGCCAGGCCAACTGGAAAAATTGCTCTCTAGTAAAGTCTAGTGTAACATCTTCTTTCAAAGTCATCCTTGTTCTCCCCAGGAATAACAAACTTTTGAAACAGAGTAATTGGTGAGAATGAAAAAATGATGTCGGAGGTGGCATTGTTTTGTAGAAAATCTGGTCTGTAGTGGAAGAGGGAAAATACAACGCAGAACAAACTTATCTTAAAAGCTGGGCAAAAGGAGCTTTTTAAAACAGTGGAGTTTCTGGAAGAATACCTCACACCTTTCAGCACCGGTGGAAGATGTTGAAATGAAAAGGCTTGGGAGGGAGAAAAAATTCACAGGACTTTTCCAGGTGTGACTCCTGGTACCATGGCAGTTGCTGTCAGGTTTGATGTCTTCCAGCTGGACCCGTGTAGGGATTGCAATGAGGATGCTATTTATTTGTTTTTATATTACGACTTTTTCAACACACACTTTAAGTATTCCCCTTAAGCATATGCATAACTGCAAGTCTTAAAAACGTGAAGATAAGTGAAACAAATGTTTAAGTGTAGATTTACATAAAAGAGAAATGAAAAAAGGACTTGAAATATACAGGGGGGAATGTAGAACGGCTTGTGTTTTCTAAGCTTGTTTGCATCTTTCTAGCTTATATTAGTCTCATTTTTCTACCAGATGCTGCAATTTTACAGAAAGAAAAATTGTGAATGTATACAAACAGTTTGAGAATTTTTCTTCTGCTCTGATTCTGCTTTTGTCTTCTCCAGTCTCACTGGGAGCAGTCTGATTGAAATGTGGATGTACATCTCCATTAACACAGTGCGTCAGAATTTCTTGCTGTCTGTCCCACTTCTCTCTGAGTAATCAGTCACCTTGTGAACATTCATGTAGAGAGAAAGCAATAGATGTTTCTCCTCCCCCATTCCTCTGCTCTGCTATACTGCCTTTTCCCTCCCCCCCCCTTTTTTTTTCAAGTCACGAAGGAAATGCTGTTAAAAGTTTTAAGCAATAAACTTGTATAGACTACTACAGTTGCTACGTAAATGTATAGGTGGTAGAAACATTTGAAGTGAATAGGTGAAAGTCCAGCCTCCACTGGTTTCCTGTATTTCCACTCTATTCCAGATATATGGCTAGATAATCTCATTCCAGGATGCTAAATATTGGTACTTGTAGTGTATTTAATGCAAATAGTAAGAAGCATGTAAAGGAAAGGGGTTTTTACTTAGGTTTTAAAGCTCTTCATGGTGTAAGGCACATTCACACAACAAAGAAAAATATTCTCTACTTATGTGAAGCTTTGTGAAGATTAAGAGATTCAAAACTGAAAAATCTGCATGGATTTGTCATTTATAAGTTTGTTTCTTAAAATCAGTTTTTTAGAACAGAGAAGTGGTTGGGTAAGTATGTCAGAACTGAAGGATAATGCAAGATAGGGAAGCAATCTGGCTGACTAGTCTGATGCTTAAAACACAGAGGAAGACTTTAAGAGGCTTTCTTAACTATATACAACGTCTTTGTGAAAGTGTTTCAGTGAGCGCTGGTTTTGCTTACAGAGGCCATACATTTAAATAAGCTTAAAATGTAAACACAACTGCATGCCTTCTGGGGGAGACATAAAACAAGACACTTTTTTCTTCCTTCCCCCCCCCCCCCCTCCTCTCCCACTAGAACTTTGTGCTATCCTAAGTTTGCCAAATGACACCTGTTTGATCATATGCAGGAGAATTGTTAGTGTTTTGAAGTAAATTTTATTGCGTCTAACCATGCACATTGAATGTTACGTGATTAAAAACCTGGTGCCATAGTACAATAAACTGTGTATGGTATCAAAGTGTTTACTGCCTGGAGGACTATTACAAAATCATCAATCTGGTAGTCTCTTCCTTTTCCTATATGTGGTAGGATAAAAGATGTTCTTTACAGGATCTTAGAACTTAGTGGAGGTGGAAAACAACACGCCAAGTGGGAGAGAGACTTCATGTAAGTGCCTTGTGATCGCAGCTCAACCATTCTAAAAGAGGGATAGCACAGGAAGCGAAACCTAGCCATCTGCCAGCGGCCATAAGGTCTGTGTGAATGCTGCTGAAAGTTTGTTGAAACAACTCCTTTGTGATGTAAATGTCATTTGGACACCGCTAACCCTCTGCAGTGAGTTACACCCACAGGATGCTTTCTCTGGAGGCCAGCAACATGGTCATTAAATCACCTGGGTCCAGGTCTGCAACTGCCTAACACCCCGTGGCTTTCAGCTGGGGGTGTGTGCTCATTAAGAGGAGGTGATTCCATCAAGGCTCCAGCTGTCCTCAAACAAATGGACAAGCCAATTTAAGGTGTCCCTCTCATAAAGCAGACGAGTCAGCAGGAAGGAAATGTATTTGACCATCATCAGATCCAGTTCCAGTTGGTACTTTCTTGCAGACCCAAATTTACTTCAAGTTTCAGTCTACTGTG
This sequence comes from Theristicus caerulescens, assembly GCA_020745775.1. Taxonomy (NCBI): domain Eukaryota; kingdom Metazoa; phylum Chordata; class Aves; order Pelecaniformes; family Threskiornithidae; genus Theristicus; species Theristicus caerulescens. Next base: position 2,164,780 of record CM036575.1, on the reverse strand, counting down.
CTGGACTGAACTGGGCATCCGAGGTACAGGTGCTCCTCTGATTTGGCGGTTTCTGTTACCCGAATACTGTACCAGTGGGACACTTGTATTCCCAGTGGTTGTGGTGAGACTTGATATTGCAGCCCTGAACCTCTCTGGTGTTCTCTTTCATTCATTGCTGTTTTATTTTTCAGAAGTATTTATCAGATCTCTGTGTTTTACTAATGTGTGGCAGAGGTGTCTCATTAATTTCACTCAAGATATTTCTTTATCAAACTGCAAAGAGTATACCTCAGAGTATGCCAATTTGCATTAGCAGAGCCTGAAGGCTGAATTTGAACTTTTTTAATGTTCTGAAAAATAAACCTTTTTTAAAGTTAAAAAATGGTTGTCAAACTAAATATTTTTTTTAAATTTTTAAATAATTTATTTATTTAGCCCATGTTATTAGAAGCTTTTTAGGTTGCTTTTTTTTTCCTTCCTAATGTAGAAGTGGGAGGTTAAATGGCCATGTTTTGGAAATGGGGATAAATCTCTCTGAAGTGGCTTTAATAAACCTTGCTTCATTGTTGATGTCCATCCTTTGGAGGAAGTGTTGACAGAGCAGTTGAAGTTTTCACCTCCTTTGATGTATGAGGGTTTGAGATCTCTTCAAAATCACCGTTGCTTTAAATAGCTCCAAATATTACTTTGAAGCAAGACGAGCAGGAAAAATGAATGACTGACGAGACAAATTTGCTTAAGAACTTCCCATTTAGCCAAAAGATAAAACTGTTTTTCATCTAGCATTCCTAATTTATAGTAAGACTGATCCACAGAAGACCCGCATAAGTGTTTCTGTACCCATGCTCCAAATCAGCTTCTGATCTATCAAATAAATCCCATGCCTGTGGCTGTGTTTTTTTAATAAAGTTACAGATGCAGATTTCTAAAGCACTTGTTTTGAAGCAATTTTATTTTATAACAATTAAAAATATAGGGCTGTTACTTTATAATGTCAGCTTTTGGGGGGGACATATCTACAGCGCAGAAGGGGATGTTTGCTGTTTTATTTTTCTAACTGTGCTCAGACAGCTTGAAGATAGGACAGTATTGTCACCTGGTCTCTTGGTATTTCTGTGAGTGCATGACATTATCTTGCGTTTCAAGCTAGCCATGGTTATAGTTCAGTTCTGGGAAATGACCTATAGGTTGCTGGTTTCTTTCTCATGACCTAAGTATAATCTAGGTGGCATCTGTATGTGTATATAAATAAAAAGTACATGTACCTTTCAGTAACTTGAGTAATCAACTGAAAACAGTGTGAAACACATCCTTGATTCCTTATATGCTTTGGATATACCTTACTTGATGTGGCAATAATTGTGAAAAAACTTGCATATTAATTTGCCTCCTGCTACTTACTTTAAGTGAGCGTATGCCTTGCATTTTTGAAGAATAGTTTCCTAGGTCACTGACGACTTTCCTGAATTACCAGAACCTCAGTCTGGGGAATGGACCCAAATACTTGAAAAACCTGGGAGTATGATGTATTTTTTTCTGATTGAGAGCAAAAATGTGGTGATCCTTCCACTGTAAGGAAGAAATCTAGAATACCTAGTTGAGCTTTAGTGATACTCAACCCAGTGAACAGAACTTGTCACCTGCCTCCTTTGGCTCTGCTGGAATTGGCATCTAAATGTAAGAAAAAAAGTAACTCCAATATGTTTGCTTTTTAAAAAAGTGTCATTTATCCTTGAGATTTCCTTTTTATTGAAGTGCTAAAGATTATAAAAAATGGAAGAAAAAGTTACCTGTGTGGTTGTTTTTTTTTTTTTTTTTTTAATTTGGCATTTGCTTTTCTTTTCCTTTTTTACCTCTTTTTTTCTTTTTTTGTTCCTCCTTTATTCCATTGTAGAATTGAAGCAACTGTTTGGGTTTTGCTTTTTTTTCTTGTGGAAATCTCTGAAGCTCTTGGTTAAACTGCCATTGAGCTGTCTTGTTGCTGCAGTCCTTTCAAGAATTGTCCAGTGTGCTTTTCATAGGTGATTGAAATGGGAGTGCGTACTTTGGGTGCAGCAGTCCCGGACGGTGCCTGGCACGCTTGAAGCCTGGTCTGTAGCATGACATCTGTGTGGTATAGAATCCAGTATTTTAAGTATGAAATGTGTTAAAGAATTTCTGTTGCTGAGAAGTCACCTACCAAGGTGAGTGGCATTTAACTTTAAACGTGATTTGCCAATAGAGGGTATCTGTAACCTTAATTTTGTCAACAATATTTCTGAATTACATAGTTTTAGGGATAGGGGAGAGGGTTGAATCTTTGACGGAGTCATTTTTGTCCCTGCTGTTTCTGACAGTTGAAATGTTATTGACCAAAAACATATTTATGTTTGTTCAGCACAAATATATTCTTCTGTAAGAGTAACCATCTGTTTCATTTCTTCTGCATCTGTGGAAACTGTTTTGGTTATCCTTTTTTCCTCTGGGTAGACTTACTCTTATTTTTAAAATTTGTAGTAGATGATTAGTAGTTTGGTGGCTGGTTTTTTTCTGTGTGTGTGTTTTGTTTTGTTTGGGTTTTTTTTTTGTTGTTGTTTTTTTCCCTAAAAAAAAAAAAAGCCTATTGTCATTTCATTACTTAACATAATATCACTGATACATTCCATGCAGGTCCAATTTAAAAGCAACTTATGATTATGAGACCTTCTCTTGCATTTCTGTTTTTGACAAACATATTGAGTATTTGACTCACATAGCTTTTTTGCAGGAGAGGGAATTTTTAACCTGTTCTTCCAGTGGGTTTGATACAATATACAATTGTAACTGCGCTCTGGCATAGCTGATGCTCAGCTCTGTTGTCGCGGAGCAAACTCCTTCTCTCTCATAGTGTTTGGTTATTGTATTAAGCTGTGATCCATCAAGCTATTTCAGCTGCAACTGAGCTGCAGCAAGAGGTTATCATCTTCGGACTGCCTCTTGCTGTCCCCTCAGGTCTTCCAGTCTCTTTGTGTTAACTCCTTAACCCAATTCTGCCCAAGTGCTCTAGGTTGGAAATACAACCAGACCACTTTGAGAAGGCCAGGGGTGAAGTCGCAGGTACTACTGTAACTGTGGACCAGCAGTAATACCAGGAGCATTAGTATTAACTTCAGTGAGGATTGCATTTAATTTCTGGGTGTATCTTCCCACAGCAGTGGCAGTTGTGCTCCTGCTGACTTAAAATGGATTTGAAATTGTTCAGCATTTAGGAAGAAGGAGGCATCGTCTTGTAGAACCAACGCTGAAGTCAGCAAGAGTGTAGTGGTTATAAGGTGTCCCAAGTGCTGCAATAGAGGTCAACATGGGAAAACTTTTAGAGGGAATTCCAGTCCCTGGAGTCTCAGAGAAAAACACTCCCAGTATAAGTGGAGATTTGCTAACAGCTAAAATCTTTGGTATGTTAACCAAGGCACTGCAAATAGTTTAATGTATTTATTTATTTAGTTTCCCCCAGGGGGGTTTATAGTTATCTACCTTTTGGAGATTGTTCTTAAAAAGAAATTTTCGTTTTTCATGGGTGTTGATGATAGTTGATTGTCTTTCTTTTTAGAACTGGTAAAGCACCACTCCTGCACACTGCTTTTAAATTTACTTTTTCCTTTGAGAAAAAAGTGTTCATTATATGGCTTGTGATGTGAGGTTTGCAGAACTTAGTGAACTTGTAGTGAACATGACAGGGCTTGAAATGATACGGTGGAAAAAAACCTCCCTGGCTCAAGGTATTTTTAAAAACAAATGAATTAATTTTCTGTGCCTCTGACTGACATTAATGTGGTGCGTTGTTTTTTTTTTGGTGTGTGGGTTTTGGTTTTTTTTTTTTCCTTTTATTACTCTCTTGAAAGCTTCAAGGAACTACCAGCTAACCTGTGGCCTTAGAAACACAGTGCCTTCATTTGTAGTTGAAATGTCCTAAATAATATCTTTTTCCGCTTTAAAAAAAAAGAGAGAAGGATCAGGCAGTTGTCGATAGTGGACTGTTTTAGTCACTGAATGGATCGGTTTTATGGCTCCTGTGTAAGTAAATAACGATAACAGGTGACAGGAGGACTTGGCTACATGCTGTAGAATATTATTTGAGATGATGAACCTGAATCAATGAAGGATTTTTTTAATGCACTGGCTGAATGAATAATTTTGTGACTGTGAGGATGTTTGAGCAATATGTAGCCACTTGAAACCACCATGTGTGCTAGCTATTTGTGATTCACTTGTATTTTGTGACAGGTTACTTAGAATTCCTTCAGCCTTCGTTAATGATCATTGTGAATCCTTTTAATTGAGCTTTTTCACATAATTTGTACATTCACTAACTTTAAAAATGCACCTCTGGGAGGGAACCACGTATTTAACGGCACTTCAGAAAAAAATAATATAATCCCTGTCATCGAAATCTTGCATTCGAGTCTAACAGGACTTTAAGAGCGGTAATCTTCCTGACATGGTTTTGTTTAAAGAGTTTTTTTTGTTTGCTCTGTTTTCTTTTCTTTGCTAATAAACTGGTTTGTGTTTAAACCAAATTATTTGAGCATCTTGTTTTTTTAAAATACATTTTTAAAAATCCTTTGCATAATTTATCTGCAATAGAAGAGAAGCTAGCCAGCCACAGTGTGTGCTTACAGGCTCAGAGACTTGCAGTTGCCAGCTGTGAGGATGGATTCTGCTGAGCTACAATGACTACATGGGAAAGTGAATGCTCCAAAGTGTAGGTTTTGCTACAGTTATCTTTACAAGCCTTCACACTTCTGGAGGTGCAGAAAACCAAACATTTCAGCAACAATTTTAAACACTGTTCATTGAAGTTGCAGATGCACTTGATTTAGGACAGAGCTCCAACGGTTGCTGAACCTTCAACACAAGCTTCCCCATTGATGCCAAGGGAACTAATGTATTTAACTTCAAGCATACACTGAGCTGAAATGAGATGTAAAACAGAATATGATTGGATTTTGTGAATTCTAACCTGTTCCTCTGTACTTCTAGGAGTAAAAGGGCACTTTCTTCAGAGTAAAAGGGCACTTTCTCCATGCTTGTTTTGCAGCTTGATTATTCCTTTTTGTTAGCCTTTTAAAATTAGATTTTTTTTTTTTCCCTGAAAAAGAAATCTGGTAGTTCTTCCCTATCTCTGTCTGTAGTTGAACTACATAAAAAACACTTTACCAAGATAAACATATTAAAAAAAAAAAAAGTTTGAGAAGCAATCTGAGCAGGCAAGACATCTCGCAGAAGAGCATCCATACCTCCTGTGCTAAGTTAAGAGACGATTTAGGTTAGAAACATGCCATGTTTGAGTGACTGTGCTGTGCTGACCTTTTGCTACTTTCTGTGCCCCTCGCTCTTTGCCTGCAAACTGAAGATGACTCTCTCCTCCCATCTTTTGCGGTAGCAGGCACTCAAGTTTATTCCCTCTTACCACCCATATTCTTGGACTTTATTCTCTCATCTGCAAACTTTCCCCTTCCTAACCAGGTCAAAGCTCATGCTTTCCTCCCCAGGAAAGTTGTGATCTGCGTTGCCTCATCATGTTATGACCCCTTTAGTGGACAGTGCTTGAATCTTGTATTGTGCTGCTCAGACACTGACTGTGAAGCTCTTTGCATAGGTGGCAAATATAATTAGTCCCATTTTACAGATAGGCAGGATGATCTTCTGTAAAATCGCGTGTAATCAGTGTTAGATCTGGGGAAATACTTTTGATCTGAGATGCTATTCCAGCTATTCAAGAATGCAACTGGGAGTACATATGGCCACTGTCCTGATACATTGCTGTGCAGCATTATGCATGTGAGTGCATTCATCAATAGATGCTGAAAATCTGTTTGAGTTTCTGAGCCTCAGACATTGGTCTGTCCTTGTTCTTCAGTTGCACCAAAGTTTAGACCACAGCACTAGTTCCTTTTTTTTCCTTTCTTTTTTTTTTTTTTTTTTTCATTTATATGAACAAAATTTGGAAGCTTTCATTGTCCGGTCATGCCTCTTTAAATGTAGATTATTTTATCTGACAAACCCTGGATTTTGGCTGCACCTTCTCTTCAGCGACTTGTGTATTTAAGAGGAGGTCACCACTTGAGCGTGAGAAAAAGTGGTTTATTGAATTGCAAAAGAGCATACTTGTCTCTTTGAATTCCTTTGAGAACAGCCGTACATTATGTGTATTGCTGTTTTGAATTGGCCTCATGCATTTGGCAAGCACAAATGGAAGTGGGTAGTAGAGCCAGAATATTGTACTTGCTCTTCTTAGTGCTAGATCCTGAAGGCTGGTGTGTCTTTAGATTTCATTGAAGTTACCATATCATTAAATTAGTCAAATGTGTGTTTGTGTGTATTGGAAGTAGCTTTTAATAGTCCATTTTATTTCAGTGTTTTTGGTGATTCAGAACTTTTCACCCTAAATCATAGCATTAAAATGCTTCTGGTAGGATAGAATAATTTATGCCCTGAAGCAAATATATTAGAAATACGAAATTTTTTTTTGTGATTAACTTTGGAGACATATCTCTGTTCAGCACATTGTATTTGTGATCCATGTTCCTTAAATGTTGCAATGGGGATCTTAAACTGCCACCACTGTTTCGGTCTATGGTATGCCAGTGCAAAATGATGTCCTCAATTACAGAAAAAAAATACAAGATGACTATGTGTTGAGGAGAGAGTTCTCAATACTGTTAAAAAATTTAGCATTCATTTTGGCTTCCACTGAAAGTTTTAGGAAAACTTAGTTTCAAAGACCACAAAGAAGCACTGGGCACACAGAACTATAGAAAATAATTTCAAATTATTGCTTGGAAAAAGAAAATCTGTACATTTCCTTCCTTTCCTGGCTCTCCTCCCGCTGCTGTTGGTGACATCAAAATAAACTCTGCCTTTTGGGCAGAGAGGGGATTGTGAGTTTGATCACATGCTTATTCCAGCTGCAAATATTTGTTTATTCTGGGACTTGCCATCATTTTTGTTTATTGCATGAAATTCCTTTTCCCTCATTAATCTCCAGCACTCAGTATAAAGGAGGTCTTCACACATTCTATTTCTCTGCCTTTTTCGTGTGTGTGTGCGTTCACAGACGTGCGTATATGAAAGCCCTTCTCTGCGTTGGATTGAATCAGTGATGCATTGAAGTATACAGACTCTCATCTGCTCATAAAAGCAAGTGTGCCTTGGTAAATGGGGCCTGGAAGCTTAGAAATAAAATGTTTCTCTGCTTTAGTTCAAATATAAAAATCTGAGCAGCTCATCTTTTATGATTTCTGTATGGCACACTTTCTGTTTTTAAAAGCTACAGCGAATCTGAAAGCGTTGTCATTATTGGCAAACTAATCATGCCAAATTTATCTGGCCTTTCAAAGGCTTTCTCTAATTGAGCTGTTAAAGAAATTGGTTAGAAAATATGCAACAGGAAATAATAAAACCAATTTTCTTTGGGGAGTATTTTTAATTCATATGTTGTATATTTGATACTTAGAATTAAATAATGGGGAGACTAGTAACTGCAGACTGTTCCAAAGGGAAGTATAAACAAAGGATAGGAATTTCCCTCCTGAAAAATAAATTTCTGGGCTGGCAAATCAGTCCTCTCTTTATTCCCAGATTGATATTTAAAATTTATTGAACTTTGCAGCATCATCCTTGTTTTGAGGCATTGTCAGCCAAGTGTTGTCCAGGAGTTAATTTATCCTGGCATTGGCTTTTATCTAAAACGTAGATATTTAATTGAAGTCAAGTACTCAAAATTACATAGACATGTTTCAGTGAAATTTTGCCAATGAAAGGTTAGAGAATTGCTCCCCAGCATAAAATAGTTGACGGTCTCTTTCTCAGCTCCTTGTTCTTTGGTTTAAATACTAGTCTTTCATACTAGGCTCAAGGAAAAACTACTTAATTGTAAGATAGATTTAAATCATTTGAATGCTGCTTAACAGGGTGATGCAGCTTCAAATTTTAAGGTGATTTAACAACAACAAGAAGAAAAATCTCTGTTGGTTAAGCTGCAGAAGATGCATGTATCTAATTTTTTCCAAAGTCTTTTTCTCATATTTGTTTTTAAATTGTTTCTTTCCTAGTGTTTGAGATTCTGACTTTTCATCTATGTCTTATCTTGTTCTTTTGCAAAGTACATACAAAAATATATAAAACTCAGCAGTTACGGCTTTAGTGCTGGAGCAGGAATTGGAACACGTTCCTGTCTTTCACAGAAAGGTTCTCCCTAGTGAAGTCTCGATCCATTGCCCTCTGTTGACTCAGACTCCTGAAAGTAACCACCTTGTGTGTGATGGCTGGAAAAATAAGTAGAGTAAGTAGGATAATCAGAAATTTGGGATGGGGGTCAGGGTAGAAAGGTTTGTAGCCAGTGTGGCTTGTGTTCCCCATTTTGTTTAAATTGTCTGTGACAGCGAATCCCTGTGTTTTGTGGATGGTACAGTCCTGAACATGCTGTTAAACTTTAGTAAATACTAATAAAGGGTAACAGCCCAAGGCACTTTTGTATGCAAGATGGGTATTCCTTTCACTAAGACCATCTGCTTTTAAACATCGAAACAAATGACAGTGCTTTGTGCCTCAGAAACTTAATCTACAAAATATACCAACAAGAGTTAGTCTCAAAAATGGATACTTCTTTCAATGGAAACTCAGGGCTGGAGGTCAGATATGGGTTATAGTCCTGAACTTACTGTTGAATTGCTTCATGATTTTGGGCAGCTTACTGTGAGTTGATGTCTTCATCTGTAACATGGATGGGGTAATGGGGGAATGGCAAAAATAAAAAAAAAAAAAATAGAGAAAAGGAATTGTAAGGGTCTGTTGTGCAAAGTCTGTAAAATACTTGAAAGATCTTTAGATAGAAATATAATGCTCAGATTCTGAAAACTGAGCATTTCAAAATGACTTTCACATATGGCTTTGAGGCCTGCATATAATTTGTAGGGTTGAAGATGCCATTCGTAACTGATAGTTGAAGCTACCTCTCTTTTTGATAATCGTTGCTAAGTACATTGATAAAAAGATGTTGGCAGTGTCACACAAAGTCTCTGCACTTGTTGATGATTTGCCACTTTGTTTCATTCAAATGATGTTTCCTTGTATTTCCTTACCTTTTTGTCATTACAAATATAATATGCAATCTACATATCTCTTTGCTTTGGGAAGCAGTGTAGTTATGCAATAGGAGAGATGTAGGTTGCATTGAGAATAATCAGCACTTATTGTACCATGTTTCAAGAAGTATGACATATTCACCATGTTGATGCAGTTTGTTCCCAGCTTTCTGGCAGCTGCAGCTCTGTGTTTGCGGGAGGAACTCTGTAGAGTCAGGCTGCAAGCAGGCTGGCACGTTTCATAAAGATACAGCTATTACCTGAGCACATTTTTTATCTAGAGTCCAGGTTGACTGTTTTTTTTTCTGTAACTGAGAGGTTAGCTTAATTTTTCTTCCTTTATTGCTTCCCAGCAATTAAGTTCCATCTTCCCACTAAAGGGCGGCATAGTAAGAGTGGGATGCAGTGTGATAAAAGGTAGTAATAGGAGTGGAAGGATGACATGGAATTTAGTTGAGCCTGGTGCTGTCTCATTTTCCTCATTTTACATTGAACAACAGCAGAGTGGAACAGACACCCAAAGGAAACAGATGCTTTCAAACGATAGCATTGTGAATTAGTACCTCCCAGTCACTGCACTGGAGGCACCGTGTCTCTTTCTGATGAGGCATCAGTCCAAAAAGCACAGCTAGGTTATTATTTAATGTAAACTAAGTGTGTCTGAAGGTCTGGTCCTCCTCCCAGTCTATAAAGATGATCGAACCAGTGAATTTCACGGGCCAGTCAGCTTAAACTGTTGCATCTGTATGGATTTTTAGTGGAGCTAAAACCAGTTGAGGACTTAGTCCTTTGTGTTTTTGGAAAAATTGTGCACGATAGCGGACTGTATGTATATGTTTATATGTGTATAGTAATCTATGAAGAACCACAAACCACGTGCTATGAATACATTTACATTAAGCATTGTTAAATGTTCTGCTCCGATTTCTGTTAAATGTTCTGCTCTGATTTTTATAGTGTTGATGAATTTATAAATTGTTTAATATATCAAGTTCTAAAAATGACTAAATTAAAGGCAGCATAAGATCTTTCTACTGAGTAGAGGTTTCATCTTAGGGGGCCGTTATGCCTTGAAAGCACTAGGATTTCTTCTTTTGGCATTAAATTTCAAGCTTTGCTCTTGGAAAATAGTGCAGATGCTTTGGAGTTGTTTGTGAGATACCACATCTTTTAGACCTGGGAGGCAATGAGTTGGAAGTTACCTGAAACATATGTTGATAGAACTTGCTTCCAAATTCTGTGTTTAGCCCAGCTGGATGTGGCAAAATGAAGAGAACTGTTTTCTAGCTGAGTTTACTGAGGTTAATATATATATACATCTTTGCAAATTATTGTGAGAGAGGTCAAATTTGCTTTTTTAGTGGTAAATGCTACTGGCCCAGTTCTGTTTGTTAAGTAAGAGTAATAGGATGGGAGGGATGAAACCAGCATTTTTTTGGTTTAGCCTCAGAAGATGATACACCTGTTCAAAAACCTATCAGGGCCCTGAGGGCACTAATAAGCCTTAATGGGCCTGACCAGCCTCACCTGGGGCCTCCACCCACACCCATAAAGCCCAGGAAGGCACGCCCTTAGGCCCTCCTCAGTCTGAGCTGTGCTGGGCTTCTGCTTGGACTGACTTCCCAGCTTGACCTCAGACCTGCCTCAACACTGTGGTACCTCCTTATGATCCGGACTCCTGGTTGGACCTGGCCACCATCTCTGGGTCAGTGCTTGCCTTGCCGGGGCACGATGGGGCTGCTCCCTGACAAGACCAGAGGCACCTAAGCCAGGATATAATTTATTTTGACTGTTTGTCTCTCAGAATCTGTAAGCAAGCTTCTTTTACACAAGTAGTTCTTACAGGAATTCAACAATTTAACCGCTGAATTCAGCTTCTGTATGTAACCAGCATATCGGAAAGAGGTATGTTTCAAAAGGCTTTACTTTTTAAGAGTCTTTCTCTAGTTAGCTTGCTTTCCCTTTTTCTTAGCTTTTTTTATTAAATGTAAATGCTTGGAATTAGGTATTTTTCACAGTTCAGCCTCTCACTGGTTTCTGTTGAAAAAAGTGAAAAGCTTTCTGGAGAGCGATACTCAAGCAGTGTATGTGTTAAGCTGCTTGCTCCCCGCCCCAGCTTTAATTCCAAATCAGCATCCTATCCAGATCTGCTACTGCTTTTTCTTAATCCTAAGAAGTTCAGGATTTTTTTTTTTTCCCTCCAGAGGAATTTTAATTATTTTTGGTAACACATGTGTGGAAGAAAATGCATTAAAAAAACCAAACCCCTTTCCTGTAGTGTGAATGTGAAGTCATCGCTATTGTCAACTCTCAGTGGGTTACTTGCATATAAATAAATTAAAGGGGGGGAAAAAGTAATCTTTTGTTAACGTTGCATTCTGTTACTTGTGGCTGCTATGGTAACAGATGAGGGAGAGACAGTGCTTGCATGGTAAAGCTTAATGGCAAAGCAGCAGAATGTAGTGATGAATTTAGCGGGAGGAAGAAGGGAAGAGAGCACAAATCCTTTAGCAATGCTGTGAAATGAGTCACTAATTAAGCCACAGATGGGGAAGGGCTTCCACACTTATTTACAAATGATTTAAATCAGATTTTCTTGATTATATTTAGAGCAGGAAGAGTGACAGACTGGAAGTTTGGGGAGCAGTAAATTAGACTGCATCTTTTTCAGATGATTCTTTTTTCCCCACCTTGAATTGGCTCCTTTGTGTAGCTTGTAAAGGTGGTATTGCTGTCGTGATTATTTCTTAAGTGGAGTCCCGAATGACTTTCCCGACTCTGGACCTTGCCAAGAAAAGTCAGTGGGCAATTTTTTCCCTCTTCAAGATTTAGGTCTGTAGAGGTGCATTTTCCTGTTTCATCCTGTTAAGCTGAAAATAAAGGGTTTTAACCCTCTTTTTCTTAAGAGGATAAATGGTGACTGTTTTGACTTTGCTTTTTTCTTTCACCCTTCATTAGTATAAAGCACCTCTCGCACACTTCAAAGCTTTGCTGGAATAGCAGGCCGTGTCATAAATCAGGATTGAGTTATGAAGGGAGGGTTTTATAGGAAAGACTGCAGAATGTCATCTTGTGCCATGCCTGGCTTTAGGTAATACTTTGAACTTGATAAATGTGATGAGCCCAGTTCCGTACTCAGCTGGTTAGTGGCCACTAGTTTTTAAACTCACAAACTCTTGTTGGGTGGTGGGATTTCCCCTCCCCGCCATATTCTGGCCTGACTTCTATTATGCTGAGCTCTTGGGGAGAGTATTTGTCATCTCAAGTTCTTCTTGGTGAAACATCAAGAGATAATTATAATTACTGCTTCAGTGGGAGTGTTTGTGTTAAGTAGAAAGTTCTAGAGCACGGAATCTTTTCTGCAGAAACTTCACCTGAAGCTTTAGCGTTGTGGATGTCATGCAATGGAAATGGTTCCAGAAATTAGTAAACAGGTTATTTACTGTCAGTAAATAGTGCCAGACAGTGTAAATTTCACAGGTGTGGGGTTTTTTTGCGATGCAGGTTTTCAGAAGTGCTGGAGGGAAGGAATGGGATGGGAAAGGCAAAGGGAGGGGTTTGCAAGAACAAGTGAAATGAGAGATGAAAAGCTGAAGTGAAACTGCTTGGAGTGGAGGATGTCGGAGGAAGGGATAGAGGAGTGACAACAGAGTTATTTGTTATTATTTTTTATTTTAGTGGAGAGATGAGAACACAAGAGGAAGATTTTTTTGCTAGAAAAGTTAGAGGCGGATGAAGGATCTTGTGTGAAGAGCATTTTGGGCAGACTAAAGAACAAAAAAAGTAGCGTACCTCAGCTGCACTAGTAAGAGGGAAAATCGTTGATGCTGTGAGTGGTGCTTCCTTCTTTAAAACTGAAGTGCTAGAGGAAGAAGTGAACAAGCTACAGAAGGCGGAAAAATGCCTTCTTTACTGCAGATACAAATTGTAGAGAAGAAAGTGTCTTTGTGTACCCTGAAAGGATATCCTGCTCTGATGTGCTTCTGGAGATGGCATCGGCACTTCTAAAAGCTTGCATCTATATTGTCTGTCTTCAGATTTCAATTTCATTAATTAAGAAGATGGAAATATATGGCATGGCTCTGTCAGAGCTGGGTATGGGGTTTTCTGCATTGCTTTGTGTTTTGGTATTTCTCTTTCTGCCTGTAACTGGAAGCACAGCACCTGAGGGTGCTTCATGAGGGTCAAAATAGATGCTGATTGGGACAGGGTGGGAGAAGAACTAACTGCGATGAAAAAAACAATTTTTATGTATTCTCCAAAACGGAGCAAAGTTGTAAATACTGGGAAGTTACATTTGGGCTTCTGGTATGTGCCGTGAGCTTGTTAAAATGAGCACTCTGTCGCTGCTGGGCAGGGAATGTCTCCTTGCCATCCTCAGAGTTTGCGGAAGAAGTCTGCTTTTACAAAGTGAGAGGCTTTGTGGGACCTTGCCTGTCCTGTTTGATTATCACACCCTCTGGGGAGAGATGGAGCAGGTCTATAAAGGCCTGTTGATTTCCATTTCAGGACAGGCCTTGCAATAGGACGTGGGAGGGAAATACTCTTGGGTCCTTTGCAGCCTAATTCTGGTTGAGGGAATAGCCTTGTTTTGCAAGCTTCTGTGGTTTGAGATGTGCCCTGAAGGATAAGGCTGAAAGACTTCATTGTAGGATTAGTCCTGCCTGAGCTGAGGAAGGCAAGCCATCATCTTGCCTGCAACATCTTTGTTAGTCTTGGATATAAATTTCTGTCATTGTTTAAAGGAAAGTCCTATTAAATGATTTATTTCAGACAGTGATGCTGTGCAAATGATTAATAGTAACACCTTAGGTTATTACAACTGGCTTACTGTTTCCTTTCTCAGTTTCACTTGTATGAAGAATATTTCATCCCTAGACACTTTTTTTTTTTTAATTCTCTGCTCCATAAACCAGCATAGTGCTGAATAGGTGATTTGAGCAAGAAGCACCTTGTTAAAGGTGATGGTAAACGGAAGGTAAAGTCAGGGTAATTTCCTTGCCTCTGACAAAGTGATCCCTTTTCTTGAGGTCATTATACCATTCCTGCTGAGGCTGGCTTTATTCCCTGATAATTGTGAAGCAAAATTATTTCTGAGGAGTTGGGATTTTTGCCTCAGAAATAATTTAAACCAAACCAAACTGCAGATAAGAATTTTAAAATGAAATCTTTTTTTCAACACCCACTTTTATTACAGACGATGACTACCCAGCCTTCATGTGCAGTGGATGCGGGATGCGCTGAATTCTTGCTGTTTTCTTAGTGGACCACAGCCACGTGCCAATTTTGGCTGCCAGGGGAAGGAGTAAAACCATGTATTGAGAGAGTTGAAGTGTTACAGGAAGATCACAGTTACTTACAGTGCGTGTATGTTTTATTCGTTGAACTCAGTGTTTTATAATTACTGAGCTGCTAACAGTGCTCTGAAATAATAAGGGAGCCGTCTCCATTCTGGATGTGGAAAGGCAAAAGCATAGAGGAGAAAAACTGTAAGCTTTTGAAGTCATTGGGAAATAAAGACACTCAGCAAAGCCTTTCCTGTGTCAAACAAAAAAATGAGTCTAGAGCTTGAAATAGAACAGGGATGCTTGACTTGCAGACTGCTCTGCTGTGAAGTTACTCTCATTTTCTAGCAAGAATCCTGTTGGTGTCATTATAGTGTTGGTAATAAATGGAACCAGAAAATGTTCATTTCCTGCTTTGCAGTGGTTTCCACAGTTTTCTCAGTTCTGAGTAACTACTCCAAACAAAACATGCTGTTTTCTTTAATCTGGCTCTGTGGGGAAGTTCAGATTTTGACCCTTCATACAACACTTCAGGATTCTGGTTTTTGGCTGGGTTTGTTTGGTTTTGGTTGTTTTTTTTCTTTTTTTCCATGAGTGGAGTGAAGGGACAGTGCATTAGAGGTTGTTGTTTTGAATTTTGTTCATTTTCACAGCTAACTTAAAACGCTTCTGACTAAGAGAAGTCTTCAGCCTTAGTTCTGCTTGTACTTGGATCTGTCGTAGTACTGATGTTTGTCTGATTGCTGCATGCTTAGCCTCTCCAGCCTGTATTTCCAGTGGGGTTTACCTCTATCAGCTCTCTGCTTGGGACTGAAAGGCAGTGTGTGCAGGGTGAAGTCAGATCACAGCTGAGGAGATGGGTGTGGGTAGGATCAGGAGAGAAAGAGGCAAATGAAATGAATCAGACATTTGAAGCCGGGAGGGGTGGGTATGTTGAGGAGAGGCAGGCCTGTTGTCCTAATGATTAGGAGGAAATGCAACTTGTAAAGCAAAATGAGGCAGTGTACGGCAGAACTGGGAAAAGGATTGCCTGCTGGTTCTTACTGAAGGTGCTGAGTCCCTCTGGACCCTGGGGCGTTACCTGGAGTTCAGGGTGCTCGGCACTCCTGGAGATCTGGCCCCAGAGACAGACAGACGGCTGCCGTTTCCTGACAGCTCCGAAGAGGTTTGACAAGATCAGCACAAAGTAATACTCTAAATCTTTTCAAACTGCCTGAAATGTGGGTGGACAACTCGGTGCCTTTAATAGCCATTTGTTTTCTGTGGAAGGGGAACAGCTATTTTTGGCTCCTTGCTGTCATTGACCTTTAATACTATGAGGGAAAAAGCTATAGAAAAACCAATTTTGAACACCAGCGCGTAAGGGTTGCTCACTACAAAGAAAATTCCCTTTTACCTGGCGATTGCTTAATATACAGGTATAGCAGCACACTTGGAAGGCCTTAAAAAGTTAGGCAAGATGAAACATGGCAAAAGCCATTTTGCCTGAACATGTTTCAAATTCCCTACTAAAGAGAAGGTGTATATATGGTGCTCTCAAACTGTAGCTGTTCCTGCGTCCTTTAACAGCACCGGTCAGGCTGTGTTTCCAGTGCTCAGCTGGGCTTTGTAGGCTCTCAAGAATATTTTGTTACCAGTAAGAATGCGTTATCTTTATTCCATATGTTTTCAGTGCCAGACAGTGTCTGCAGGTAGTGACCTCAGGTTGTGATACTGAGGTGCATGTGATAAGTGAGGCACAAGGTTTCTGTATTTTTCTTAGCAAACCTTGTGTTTGTTAGTCAAGCTTATTTGTGTGGTTAGAGTGGGCTTATGGTTGTGATGCCTTCAAAATTTGACATTACTCCTGGCAATTAACTAGAGGCTTCTAGAGAGTCACGAACTATCTTAAAGTGCTGTCAAATATGAAGATATAGGAGACAAAACTTCTCTTTCTTCCTGACTATAGGTTTAAAGCACATCCTTTTAAAAAAGAAAAAAAAGATACAAAGATCAAATATCCAAAAAACCCCCCTCACCCCTGCAAATCCTGAAAGGCCTTGGACCAGCCAACCAATGTATGTCTAGCTTTTGCTAGCTATAAGAGATGAAGTTATAAGATTATTATGGTAACTGCTTTGCACTGTGGTTTTTCGTGTAACTTTAGCTGTGAGAATCCTTTGCTGAAATTCTAAAATACCATATATCGCATTATGTAAAGCATTAATCTTTAAATCTAAAATTGTTGGGATTATTAGGCTTTTCTGGTAGCACATGTACTCACGTAGATCTGGTGCTTTCTCAGTCACCAGGCCTTAAGGGGTGTCTCCGATAGTATTGACTCTTTATTTTTGGTAGGAGAAAGTTTCTAGCCAAAGTAGTTCTCAAGCTCTGAACCTTTAAAACAGAAAAGAGACCGGTGCTAATTGTTGGTTTCTTCCAAGCATGGCTTTCCTGCAGTGCAGTTGCTTGGGGGTGTTTAGGAAAAATTCTGGAGATTGTGA
Organism: Theristicus caerulescens; assembly: GCA_020745775.1. NCBI lineage: Eukaryota > Metazoa > Chordata > Aves > Pelecaniformes > Threskiornithidae > Theristicus > Theristicus caerulescens. Next base: position 2,147,926 of record CM036575.1, on the reverse strand, counting down.
CAGGACTCCAGAATGCTACAGGAAGCTTTTTTTATGTTTTTGGACAGGTTTTCAGAATGCCTGAATGACCTAGCCTACTTTTAAAATGGCAATTTCATTATTTAATGTAAATTTTATGCATTTTTTTAGAGAAAACACATTCACCAGTACCTTATTATACTTCTAATGAGGGCCAGATGCGCTTCTCTGCTACAAAACCAAGACCATAATGCAAAAAGGGACTCTATGGTAGAGTCCTTTGGAACACAAGAGAAGTGTCTTGCCCAGAGAGAAGAGCAGAAGATCTTTCAAGGTTAAGATATTAACTCTATTAATAATTGGGGGGGGGGGAGCGTGGGGATTGGTGAGAGATCATGGGTAACGTTGATTTGTACAGTACCAATGAGGCAGCTGCAGAGTCCCTTATAATTAGCAGAAATGACAGTGCAACTGTCTAAACACAATTACATTGCAAATAAACAATCTATGTCATCTAAGTGGTGTTTATTGTCATAATGGAAATTAATTTCAAAAGCTTCAGGCAAAATGAACATAATGCTGCTGAGCGGTACATAGCACACCGAGGCATTCCTTCTCCTGCAATTCCCAGACCACGTAGCTCGGTTTGTTCTCAGGGAAATGAGTGAGTGGCGTGCTTTTTCTCTGTCAGTTAGGTGACACGCTAACAGGTACTTTCGATCCATTAATCTTTACGCTGTTGTGCTTTGTTCAGTGGCATGTTAAAAATATGCCCAAGGAGACAGACAAATATTTTTTAATTACAAGCTCTGTGCTGCCATAAGGGGACATGGACTGGGAGAGTGCCCCCTGCTCTTCAGATAAACGAGGCTTTAATTTTCAACCTAGTGTGTTCCATTGCCCAACTTATCTTTGATGCCAAGATAAGAAACTACACTTCTACGGACATTTCTGTAGCGCAGGGATGATAATGTATAGTTGCCTGACTGGGATAAACGCGTTTAAAAGGCTGCGATGCTCCCACGCAGTCTGGCGATATGGGCTATAATGGGAATTGTCAGATTTCTCTCTCTCACTTTTATTGTTCCCATTGACTGTTTACACACAGTTGTATGTGGGCTATTTGCCTGCCACTTGTACTCCTAGCATGCATGTTTTTAGTTCTGCTACTGTGTTTTTTGAGATACTGTAGTATCTGTATAAAACACGGTATACTGCGCTTTTTGAGATACTGTAGTTACGGAAAAGTTACCCAGGTTGCACGGATGAGACTGAAGACTCGTGATTACAGGGAGCATCTCTGCATTAGTGCAAGATCAGCATAAGTTTAATACAGAACGTAAATCCTCTAAGATCTGCCTTTGAGAGTGTTGCGGACTTCCTAGCGTACTTGGCAGTTGTGAAGAAGTCAAAGTTGTCTTTTGAATGAGATTTATCTTAAGCGATCGTGGGTTTGATTTAACGTTGCTGAAATTAGCAGAAACTGTTCAAAAAGCCTGATCTGGTGTATGACTGTCTATAAGCCCTGTAATAGCAGATGAAATTCTCTCTGCAAAGAGAGAGCTTTCTGCTTCCTCAGGGGTCCGGCTTGATAGATCACATCTGGGGATCAAAAGGTCACTCTGATGCTTTCTGCAGAGGGCCGTACAATGACTATATATTTCAGCTGTACGTTAAGCTTATTTTAGTTTTTTTTTGTAAAATCAAGGGAGAAACAGAATACGAGAATAGGCATGATGTTTTATTAAAATACTGTGAGTGAGTAGGAGTTGCTCCCTTTTCTTCTTGCGATGCAGAGGATTTTCAATTTGGAAACAGTTTGAACTGTAGCAAAGTTTAGTAGCTGGGTCAGGATGTATGTGGATAACAGCGTATCCTTTCAGAGAGAAGCAAACATGTTAAAGCAAAAATAAAAATAAAAAAAATTAAAAACCCCACCTTTCCTCTGCATTAGCTGGCATTAGAAGAGGAGAAGCCTCCTGGGGGAGTCGGAGGGGAAGCCTACAGAAGTAAAGTTTTACTACGGAGAGAGGCACTCGGGAAGTTCAGAGGTGTCCTGTTGCAGAAATAGCTCCTGTGATGGATTGACTGTTTCCTTGTTGTGTTTTCAGCAGGTTTTGAATTTTATATGAGCCTTTTTTGAGAAGTGTTTCTTTAAGCGTCATCTTGCCTAGACTTCCCTCCATCCCCCGTAAATTGTTTGTTTTTGAATGAATACCTTTATATGTAAGACTGTGGAGCACTGAGGCATCAATACTGTCATAGTAACTAGAACTGCAGCGCTGGCTTTCAGCCAGAAAATATGGTGATTCATGGCTTGAATGTGGGCGTCTGGAAATGAAGTAAGTTCTGATTCTCAGGTGAATCAATGAAGTAGTATTTGTGTTTGTATTTTTTTTTTTTCCCCAGAAGGTATTTTGAACATCTTACTTCCCCACATATCCCTTTTTATTTCTACCATTTTAAAAAGAAGGATGTTCTCTAACTACATGCTCAACATCTGAGCAGTAAATACAGCTCTATGTTGAATACTTACTGTTTCTTTTTTTTTCATTTTGGCTTAGCTTTAAATTCAAAAAGTATGAAACCTGTAAGCTGGAATTTTGAAATACAGCAATTTGATTTAATTACGGATGAGTTCGAGAACAGGTTTGTGTACCGTATGTGTGAATGTGGTCTCTGTGTAGGACACGAGAATGTGATAATTGCAGATCAGGGTTTTCCAAATGCAACTTCAGTTTCTATAAATGTTGTTTGTGCCCACACCGAATCCTACGTTTTGTTTATATTTGTATATATAAAGACAGTAATTGCAGCGCACACACGAATGTAGATGTGAACAGCAAGGCTACATTATGGGCACACATACTTTCGGACTCTGCTCTTGCTGAGAATGAGTGCCTCATCTTTGAGAAGTGCCAGAAGAATGGCTCCTCTTCTTTAAGTGATGGATCCCTTCAGTGTGTTTATCTGTGATACACTTCAAGAGCCTCATCGAATCCCTTAGTTGTATTTAATTGTACAGGAATTAAGTATGAGTTTGCAATGAGAGGCTAAAATCACACTGAAGGACCTGTCTTCAGGGGTCTCTGAAAAATGAAAGCAATTTATGAATGAAGATATTTTTATGTTGTGTTCATCAGGAAGAGAATCTGTTGCTTATCTGCTTTGTTTTATTTATTTGGTTTTGAAGTGCTGCTACTGTGGCCAAAGAATTGCGTTTCTCTTATCTGGCCTTCGTGGGTTTGTGGGAGTGGATGGGTATAAGATGCATTTACTTAAGCTTTGGGAAAAACCTTGTGTATCAAAATTTTTCACCGCTGTCTTTGAGTTAGGGTGCTTTATCACTTAATAAGGAATCACCCCTGTCAGTAATTTAAGACCACAGTGAACTAATTTAATAGGTTTTACAAATTTGAGTGCTATATATTCTTAATGATTGCTTTTCTCTTTAAATCTTCTGTTATAACAAGTAATATGCAGGATGACCTTTTCCTCCATTTCTTCCTACTCTCTTGCTTTTGCCATCAACTTTGTGGTTTAGGCGATCAATTTTTCTTCAATCATTTTTGTTTTAGTGGGCTGTGCTAGTCTCTGGATATCTCTTTCCTATGATAAAAAAAGACCATTTTGTTGCTAGAGCTGTGGTTTTTCCTCTGTCAGGAACGATACAAATTCACATCTCTCGGAGTAGTTCTTCCACCGAGTGTTTGTCAGTCAACAGGCTTTGATGTCTGGCATTTTGGGTTAGTTGCTGCTGAGATCATTTATCCTGTGGAAGTTTGTAACAGGTTTTTTAGCGCTGCTGTGAGTTCCACGCCCGTGGTGTAATGCTACTCTTGAAGTTTTTAAGTCCTTTCTCCAGCTGTGCATAAATGGGAACGTTGACATCACAGGTTCAGCGGGGCAAAAGATTCAGCATGGGTGTATCTTCTACCCAGCTGCGTGGCGGTACTGGGAATGTGTGGAGAAACAAGAAATTGGTTACACACTGCAGCAAAAACGTGCTATCGGGATGACTTGTTGGGACCAAATATTGGTTTGCTTTCCTATCTCAGAATCTGTTTCAAACCCTCCCCCTTCTGCCTTTTTTTATTTTAATAAAGCAAAAGAACAAATTTGTTCCTTAACACAATTGTTTCATTATACTCTGAGGCTTGTATGTTTGCAGCATGTACAGCTGAGAGAGATTAGGTGTGGGGGAGAAGGGAAGAGGAAACCTCTGTGGCCCCTGTGTGCTTTAAAAAGCATCTCTCTCTATTTCTAAGGTGCCCTAAAATGCTTTTTCTCTAATATGAGTTGTTCTGTGTGGGGTTTTTCCACCTTCTATTAAATTAGCGGGGCTATTTTTGTTTGGTTTTTTTTGGTTGTGTTTTTCTTAATATATTGCTCTAGCATAGATGCTCTTCAACAGGGGGAGAAAGCTGTGTCGGGGTGTTGCCTTGAAAAAGTAGGGAGAGATCCCTCTGTCTCCCTGCTTTCCCTGTGCTGTGTGCATATTGGCACTTCATTTGCCTGTTGTCTTTTATGAATAGTGTGGATTTTATATCATCATTCCAATTGGGAATGAATGTGGAGGAGGAGGAGAATGAGGTAATGCTTTCTCAAAGGCATCTGTTGCTGCTAAATAACTTACTGCTGTGCTTCCTACCTCACCTGGTGAAACTGCTGTCTCATAGCTGCTGTGATAAATGTCTACCTCTCAGCAATGGCAAGGATTTTAGATTTTTTTCAGAGTTGTCATCGAATGCTGTTTTGTGGCTTTATTGTGTTACTCACATTCACAAGGACGTTTGTCCCATCTAGAAAATGTTTAAGAAGCCTATGTATAAATAGGTCTCACAGCGCATCCGACAGCAGCTAGAGAAGATGTTTCTAGAGGATGGCAGCACACTATTTTGACTCTTGAGAAAAGTGGCAGAGTAGCAAGCATTTGTGTACTTTTATTATTTGCCCTGTAGTCAGATGGGAGCAAAACTAATCAATATTTTTACTGTGAAAGTAAATATTGGACTACAAAGTAAACAAGAGACACAAATTATGGCAATTACTGGTTCTTTCCTGAAAACTTTGGAGATATTTGATTAACATGTCTTGTTAAATGCAAACAGAACACATCATTGGTTAGGAGAAGAGAGCACTTTGATTTCACAATTAGGATAAAGGACAGTATTTCAAGGCAAAGAATGAGCTGTTTTTTGTCCCTTGATAACCAAATTTGACAGCATAGCAGCTGTGCTGGAAATAACTTTATGCAGACAAGTTCTTCTGCAAAGCTTTGTTTTTCTTTATCTCTAAGGCCACTGTGTTTGGAATCCACCTGATCCAGCTGTTCAGAGCCTAAATGTGAAGCTTTTTATACTTTTATAAAGCCAAAACAACAACAACAAAAAACCCTGAAATGTAGGTTAGAGATGGTTGTGACCTGTTGGTACTATTTAAAATTAGGACTGTTGGGTTGGTTTCTCCCCCCCCCCCCCCCCCGGTTAAATTGCCATCTTCATTTCAGCTAGATCTGCATAAGGAACTTAATTGACCTTTTTTCTTGTATTAAGTCCTGAAGTTTTTCCTAATAGTGTTCCAGTCACTGCACCAGATCAATGGGGTTAGAAACCACCTCCTTTGGTAGGATTCATCTGCCCCAACTTGTGCATTTAAAAATTGGATGGCTGTGTCTGGGCTTCCTCCGCAGCTGATGCAGGCAAATAAGCACCTCCCAAGGGTGATAAAGCTTGACCTGTCTTTAATGCTTGCCTTAGGATAAGATTAATTCCCCCGTGAGCAGTGGTGTCAGGTTTTTTTTCCATGGACTATAAATGTAATCTAGGGTTGAACAGATTGCACTTAGATTTCTGACACAAATAGTAATAAATGTGTAGCTGAAAAAAAAGCATCCCTATATCTCTGAACACTGCTTGCAGGTGAAATATACTTTTTTAAACTCTATGCACAAAAAAAATCGAGTTCTGGAAAGGCTGCAGGATTTCATAGCTAATCAATGCTTAATTTTCTCCCCTGCCTCTCAGAGGAGATCTCTTACCTCATATTGAGCTCTGAAAGTCTCTTTTTGCCCCCTTGAAGAATTGGTGAGACTACAGAGACTGCGATGTGATTGAAATTGTTGGTGTAATTGCTGTCATGTAAACTGAGGTTGTGTTTATAGTCCCAATTTACATAGGTGCAGCATGGCAACAAAAGCAAACTAGCAAGCAGAGACGCTGTTTTCCTTCCCTTTCACGACCTTCGGTGTTGTGTACCTGTGGGGTAGTCAGCATCTCTGAGCATCCTTTGGCTGCAGTGTGCTGCAGGGGAGAGCAGAAGGTGGTGGTGAGCGTAAGTCATCCTGCAGCCTTTCCGCAGGAGCAGCAGCAGCTCAGCAGGCAGGCTTTGCCATGCTCGAGACAGTGTGGCAAAATTGGCCATCTCTTGCTGAAACAGATTAAATGCTTTTAAAATGGCTGTGCTTGGTTCTTTTCACTTCTTTGAATCCCAGATACTCACAAAGAAGCCATCACAGAGAAATGTAGTTGAGGTTTCTCCGAATGTGCTAGGCCTGTTGGGGCAAGAAGTTGTTTTGCCTTGAAACCTAATCCAAAGCTTAGCTAGAGCTGAAGATTAAAGGCAGTTAGTGAATTATGAGTGCTCAATAATTTCTAATGGATATTACTTTATCTGAGGGGCCAAAGTTCAGTGAAGGTGACTTTTTAACTATCTTGCAGTTCAGTGGTCAGTACTGGGCAGGTATAAGATTAATCACAGGATTGAACATTTCTTGGTATTAATTTTCTGTGCTGGGGTGGGATGCATTTGTAGTATCAGTGGTTTGTTTTGGTTTTTTTTTCCCCTTAAAATTCAAGATAAGGTTGGACTTTTGGGAGAGGGGGCTGGTTTTATTTATTAGTATTTTATGTTGGAGCAGCTGAATTCTCTAGGAGGACTGAAGTGATACGTACCCTTGCTGCTGTCAAGCAATATATCTCTGCTGTGTTTGGCTCCATTGCTTTTACAATGTCTGTTCTAGAATTGGAAAGCTGCGTATTTTCCTGTGGGTGTGCAGCCTCCATCTAAACAGCTTCTTTTGTTCAAAGGACCAAGTACATCAGAGTGCTTCAGCCATTTCAGTTATCAGGAAGGCATGGGTACTGAAAACAGGGGATCGGTGTGTAATTACTGAGAGTTCAGCTGATCTATTTCATTAAGAAAGAAACTCTTTAAGTTGTGACAAGTCAAAACAGTTCTGAACAGTGCAATGTTGTTGTTTATGACTCTGGGTGTTTAATGGATGATTATTTCCTGTGAGTACATTCATGAAGGTGAATGTTTTCCATTTTCCAGCCACAATTTCAGTTATGCGGTCAGCGTGGCTTGCGTTTTGGTTGGGCAAAATATGAAGCATGATGCTTGTTGGAAACCACATGATCAGTTTGGAAGAGCATACTATTTTTCTGTGATGTTCCAAGAGGCAGCCTTGCTGGTGACCTGCCTTATGTTTAAGAATTAATGGCACCTGTTCTTTTGCACGTCTGTTGCCCGAGTTCTGCAACGCTGCTGCATGACGTGTAAATCTCTATAGCATAGAAAAATAGCTGAAAACTTGATTTGACTTCAGTGAAAGGGCGGTTATGTGTGTATCAGTTGAGACTTTCTAAGGGTTGGCAAGATAAAAATCTTAGTTGAGACAAGGGGGTAGCTGTAATTCAGAACGGCACTAGTTTGGTCAACTGTCAGAAAGGCAAAACTGCCTGGTGATGCAAGCTGGGCATCTGAATGCTAAGAGTGTTTTTTTTTTTAATAGCTGCTATCTTTATTAGAAGCCTTTAAGCTGATGTGGATGCTACTAGAAGGCCAAAATCCCCAGTCTGTTCTCAGTGGTAGTCCTTTTCAAATGTCATTATTCTTTACTAAACAAACCCTGTGACAAGCCCTGTGTTTGGGGGTGCTGGGTGGAAGTGCACAAATAAGAAAACAGTCAGAAACAAGAGTAATGCTTATCATTTAGGGGTGCTAGTGGTCAGGAATAGCTGCTACCACAGCAGTGAAAATTGAAGCCAAAGAGGAGCAGTAGGAAATGGTGATGACAGTGATTGCTGCTTCTACTGCTGGTGCAAACAATTAACACTTTTCTTTTTGGATAAAGCCCAATCAGTAGCATTTTCCAGAAAAGGGATGATTCTGACCTACCACCCCTTAGATTAAATGCTTCTACAAGCAAGCATACAAAGTAGGTTATGATGCACTTGCTTAGAGTGAGCAAGCAGGGAACTACCCTTCTGCCATTATTATTAACTTTTTAAATCCTTGGTTCCTATCTTTGTATCCTGTTTTCTTTCCTTGAGGTTTTTCCTTGTTCCAGTGTTGTATTTCTGTATTTCTAATCTTTTTGTGTTACCACTCTCTGCTTCTCATATGTCCGCACATTCTTATTTCTTTGGGGTGATGCTTTTGAGAGAAGTAGATGTTTCGGTGACAGCATTCAGCCAGACAACGTTTACTGCGGTGTCTAAGTGGGGTGATATGGAAGCAAAGAGCAGGAATGGAACCAGATGGCAAACTGCTGCAAGAGCTCTCGCCACTGTAGGGAAGATCAGCTCTCGCAGTCTGGCTGTGTTACAAGTTGCTGCAGGGGGCAAAGAAGTTGTCGACTGAGAAACGGGCACATCTGGGGTCATGCAGCTGTTCCTGCCCTGCGTTCTCTCTCACCTGAATCTTCTCTTTCGGCTTGTCTGCACTTGCAGTGTGTTGGAAGTTAGCTTATTCTGTAAATTAACAGAGCTTTCTGCCTTTTTGTGCACATCCTCTGGCGTTTTACGGCACATCCTAGTAGTTTTGCTGGCATGCGGTTCAGCCCAGAGCTAAGTAGGTGTGGACGCTTTGGAGCCCAAACCTCTTGTTCCAGTTCTGCAGTGCTCTTCTGCTGATATCTTATACTTCACTGATGGCTACCTGGACTGTGTTTCTGTGCTTGGGTGTTCTCCTTAGCTTCACGATTATTTCGACTGGATGTTGCCTTTTTTTGTTGAAATGCTAGAATGACTTCAAAGCCTTTCTTTTAAACACGCTGCAAGCTGCATGTGCCTTTGCTGTATTTATTCATTCACTGCTAGGAACTTGCTTTCCTTTGAAAAAGACTATTCTATTGAATTAGAACAAAATTTTCTTGGAAACCAAATGCAAAACAGGTGCAATTTAAATTGCACGGAGGCAAAAAAGTTCTGTCTGGGCTGTAGCAATGACAACAACCTAGGAAAGTTAATACTTCCAAGTACTCCAAACTCTGTTTTTACATCATCAGCCACTATTTCTGCTCTGTCAACTTGAAGTTACTTTATCTGAAGTTTGTCAAGTCAGAATGGTGTCTTACTGCTTTTATTGTATCTCGTCTACTTGAATGTCGCTTCATCTACTACTTATTAATTCCAGCACTCTTTCCATCCCTCATCTCTTCTTCTGGCTTGCCAGACAGCACTGCAAAATTATCAGACTTGCTTTCCATTTGAAGTCATTGCAGCTCAGTTCACAGCCAGGCTTTGCAGTATTAGTCAGGAAAAGTTTTGGCAAAAGTCTGACGCTGAATTTTGAAGCAGATGTGGCTATCTTCTTGGAGTGAAATCCAGCGGGTGGTTTTGGGCAGGTGCTGATACAGATAAGGGCACTGGGAGCATTTTTTGCTTTCCTTCCCTACAAAAGATTTCATGGGCTTATTCTTCCGTGCTCTGCAAACTGCTATTTCAAAAGTTACCAGAGAAATAAAAATTTCAAACAAAGGAGGGATACAAAGCACAGAAATGTCATTTAAGTAACAAATTGGAGGTGTAGGGCAGAAAGATTTATCCATTTGGAAATGTTCAGTGTGCCAAGTTCTAATTAAAATCCTTGTTGGTTTCTTCTGTTTTTCTTTGTCATGTTGACCATAAAAGGGATTTTGTGATAACTCACCTTCATGGACAGAGAAAATTTTGTAGCATAGATAAGAGAGTCTGATAGAGAAAAAGGAAGGCCTGGATATAAATGAGTAAGGAGTTATTCTTGGTTGGTTGGTTTTTGTTTGGTGTTTTTTTTTCCCCCTCGGGGAATGTCTACATGAGTTTCTGAAACAGAATTTTCTTCTCTTTGTCTTCACTCATGGGATTTGGTGTGACACTGGGGGTGGCAGTGGAAGGGGAGGCTGGAAATGGCCGTGTTTTCTTGAGTAAGGAAACAGGAGAGAAGAGAAGGGAGATTGAAAATAAGTACGTCTCACCAAGGGTGGGGATCTCATCTGCACCTAAACAAACTTGTGTTTTATATAACAGCAAAATTCTGGTTTTAGTCATGTGTTCTTTAATCAAAGATTCCCAAGGTAAGTGAGTAAAGTAGGGAAGTCATAATAGCCCTCTTTGTAGATGAAATGGGGACAGAGGAAAAAAGTGACATGCTTAATTTCATATGAAGGTTTAATGGCAGAATCTTCTGTCTCTGTCCAAGAGATAAGCTTGAGCTCTACCCTCAGTTAATGTCATTCTTTTTCTCTGTAGGTGTCACGGTCACGTGGAGCTAGTGGCCATGAGAACGCTGCTGTACTCAGAATCACTCATTCAGCCCATAGCTCACTTTTTTTTCCTCCGTTACCAAGCACCCCATAAGGGAATATTGCTGGGGAAGACCCACAGGTTAGCTGAATAACCTGGGGAGCCTTGTGCCGAATTACAGGCTGGAGGTCAAGTCTTTTTTTCTCTCAAGCATTGGGGTGTAGGCAAAGGGGGGCTATAGGAGACACTGTTTTGAGGGGAGTAGTGTGCAGGGAGCTTATGGAGATGAAGCTTAGAAGAGCAATGAAGTGTGTAGCCATGTGGGGTTTTGGCAATTGAATGTTTATTTTGTTTCGTTCCAGTTTCTTCTTTATAACCCTCTTCCTTAGGTAACTCAATGCATCTGTTCTTGTAATGTTGTCTGCAAAAAGTTTTTAAGGATGTGTTACAAAGCAGGAACAAATTCTGAAATATAACACTCAATTGGCACAAAGAAAACAAATTTTAAAATGTGTGTTTTTATTGAAGGGGAAATAGAGTTTTTCAGACTATGAAATCACACTTTGTCCTCGTGCAAGTGTTTGAGACAGCAAAAAAGCCTCTTTAAAATGTTTACCTTGGAGTTTTGTTGGAGAGAATAATATAGACTTGATATACAGTGTATTTTTGTTTTATGTTTTAACATAAAAAATGGGTTTCTGACTTTTTTAACTTTAGAAATTGCCCTGCTTTTTTTTTTAAGCAAGCCAGTTCATGTATTAGATTGAAATCTGTACAAATTACAGTTAATTATAGTCAACTCAGTGAGGCCTAAAATAGGTCACATGCAGTTTGGAGTAAGATGCACTGAAATTATTAAATCTGTTTGGTTTGGCCTGAGATACATTCTGAGGTGTTTCATCCTCCCCTGGCTGCTGTTCTTCCATTTTGTTCTTGTGTGCCATTACCTGAGTACCAAAGGGGAAGACATGCTATTTACTCTCATAGAAAACAGTTAGCATTAAACTTACTTCATTCCTTTATTTTTTCCCCTGGAGTTGCAGTGTGGGTCCTGACTTTGAAGGGACATTTCTTCCCCATCCTGTTTGGAGGGGATAATGACTGAGCTGCCTTGGTGAGTCAGCAGCATCTGGTTAATCCTCTCACAGCATGGCTAACGCCAGCTAGGGGTGTAGTGTTTTTTTTGTTTGTAGGTGATGCACAGGTCTTGGCTTCTTTTTGTGCTTCATAGGAATTACTGCTTTATGCCAGGTTCTTTTAAATGATTCTAAATGCTATTGAATTAATTACATTAAAACAACTTCACCGGTGACCTTGAGCAAAAGTTATTTCCAGCAGCGCATCTTCTGCATTTATGTGCTGACTTAATTAATGCCTTCACGCTTCCTCAGGTTCAGCTATTCTGCATCAACTATTGTTTCACATACCTGCATGTATGTCCTTTATGGGAACTAGTTATTATTTTAATTGTATACAAGAATATGTATGCATCTACATTTTTTTTGAGCATTATTGCAGTAGGTACTTGTAAAATTGCCAATAAAAATACAAGATCTAAAAAGCTACATGCAATGTAGAGGCTTACCTGCAGATATATCTAAGAAGTTGTTTTGAAAGCAGCTGCACTTTGAAAATAGCTATGTGGACTTGGATTTATTCATTCTGTTTCCTGACCAAGTATATCTGCAGCATAAGTAGAAGGGCTTTTATTTTTTTTCCTTGCACAAACCTGAGAGCTCTGTAAACCGGACTGTCTCTTCCTCCTGTTCTCTCCTCGGTCACTAACCCCAATTTCTGCATAATCACTGGTAACAGAGAGTCATCGAGCCAACTTGCATGTTCAGGTAAGCCTGAGACTTTAAAATCTGTCCTCAGTGAGTACTGCAGCCCTCGTATTGCTCCCAGTGGATTAGCTGTTGGTAAGTAATTGAAGTAAGTAGGCAGTTCTGTTGACCTGGTTTTGTCACTAAAGCAAGGAGGCATATCTGACCTTGTACAGCTTTCAGGAGCTACGCTGTTGAGCAGAAGGCTGTTTATGTTGAGTTATTTTTAAGGATAAAGCTGCGGTTCAAAAATTGTTCTTTCCTAAGAAGTACTTTTTAATACAGTTCAAGATGCACATGCAGGAACCTGAAGAAGGTGCCCCGTGTAGCAGTCAGGCTTTAACTTGCCACTCACATGAACCTGATATGGTGCATGAGGCCTTGAGCATCCTGACTGTAGAGGGCTGAATTTCTCCCAGTTATGATCACCTTAAGGATGTTGTTACTGTTCTTTAGGTTTGCACATTCATGGCTAGCAGTACGTAGCAGTTTTTGATCCGTATGTCAAGTCACAGAAGAGGTTAGGTTGTGAGTTAAATTAAGAGCGCTGTCTACCTTTTAAATGATTTTGGGAAATCTACATCATGAAAGGTAAAACACTGGAGCTTTGAGGTTATTTTACTTCAAATTTTATTGAAAACTCACCAACTACAAAGGGCGTTTGTTTTCCCTTGGCTGACATCACTGAAAATGGAGCACCTTTACATACTCGACTATGGAGCATCAGTTCCTAAATAGTGCTGTCTTACGCTTTAATGACCTCTGCTGATTGGGCTTCTATTGTTGTTTGCCTTGTCTTTCCAGTAGGGCTATTATGTTTCCTAATTGATCATAACTTAACAAGCTAAACTTGGAGGGGAAAAAAAAGAAGGCTTGAGCAGTTGAATTCTCCTTGCCATAGGAACCAGTTCACATAATGAGATGGTTGATGATGTCATTCTGTAAAAGCTTCATCAAAGATTGATAATGAATCCTTGAATAGTTCAGTCTGGGGCCTTTTTATTTTCAACTTGTGTATTTTGCAGCTGTGGTTTAGTAGGATCTCTGAGGAAACGAAAGCAATTAGAACATTTTAGATTTGAATTTCTAGCAGTGTTAAGCCTGTTAAGGTTCAGCCAAACAGGACTGTGCAAGCGTGCGGTTGAGCTTTGCAAGGGCTGCTTGCACATGCCTCACTGGAAACCCACGAGCCATTCTTGGTGACTTTGGTAAGGGGCTACGTTATGGTTACAGTTAGCCACATGCCCACATTTTTGCAAGAGGAGAGCAAAAATTTATAGTCTGTTTACTTAATGGTAGGTCAAGAGGCCAGTCCTGCAAATCATTTCTCACTGTAGCCACTTCTGTATGGAAAAAATTTGTAGGATGTTGTGTCCAGCTTTTTCTTCTCTTCATCTCTTCTGTTTCCTTATGCTGTTCTTTGAACTTCTAACGCTGTGGACCACAGAGACATTTTTTGGAGAATATACTCTTAGAAAAGAACACTTCATGGAAGCAACTTGTGCGAGAGAAATACTCTCTGTAAAAGGAAATCATTCATGGCTTTTAGCTCTTTAAAAACCCATCTTAACACTCCTGCTGGGTTCCTTTCACTGTAAAGTAATGCGGAGGATTAGTCAGCATCATCTAATTAGGCAGCAGCAAAGCAAAAATTTTGTTTAACCGACTCTGCCCTGATTCAGTTTCCATTCATAGGACTTGCCCATTGAAACCAAATGCAATAAGGACATCTTATTGATGGCATTTGAAATGTCAGAGCGAGTGTGAGGTGAGGCATACTTAAATGAGTTTTGCACCTGAGGAGGAAATTCAAGGTCATCCTGTGCAGTTTCTATAGCAAAACAGTCTTCCTGTGTTCTGTGTGAGTCTGCAGGCAGCCGGAGTACCTCCTGGTTTCTTAACAGCGCTGGTGATTTGAGAGCTTTAATTCCACTCCATCCTTCTGAACAGGATGGGAATGTAAGAGTTGCTGGAGAGCCTTTCCTTCCCATTCCTGTAAGTCTGTGCTGCCCACTTAGCAATGGTACCTGGCAGGCCTGAAACAGGAGAGCACATCTTGGATTCTTCTAGGGCAGGCTGATGGTGGAGTCTCAGGATCCAAGAAAACTATATTTTACAATATACACACAGGGACCAGGAGAAATGGCTTCTGTTTAGGAGGTTTGTCTTGGCCCTTCACTTCATAGAAGCACTTCAGCACATACTTAACTGCACGTAGACCTGTGTGTTATGTGCTCAACAGCCTTCTCTGACTTTGGACCTCACTGAGGAATGCTGACACTTCAGTTCATGTCTGCATATGAGGACAAGCTGGCTTTTACTTCTCTCACAGTGGTTCACATAAGATTACTTGCAGCTGACGAATTTCGGAAGAACAACTCAGCCTTTTCTGGGTAGAGATTATTACTATTAAGTTTTGCCAATTGGGGCATTAGGTCTGCATAAAGGAAGAAATTGCTTTTTTTTTTTTGTATTGAGCTTTAAAATGAACAAAAAAGCAAAACATTGTTTCTTAGTAGAGCAAGGGATTTTTACGAGCATGCAGTTGACACTATATAACTTTAAACAAAGGACATTGCTGTGGATGATGTATCATCTGCAATTGACTGAAATAGCTGGGACATGATAGAGGACAGAATAAGAGAGTTTTCTGCTTCATTCTGTCAGAACTGCTTACTGCTTTCTAGTGGGAAGTGATGTTGTTTATCAAATCAGTCTTCTTGCTGGCATCGGTAATGACTCAGTAAATTGTTCCTAAGCCATTATGACTTTTTGCGACTCCCAGTTTCGATGTAGGTCCTTGAAACTGAGCCCACAAGCAATCCTCTGGGGAAGGAAGGACATGTACCCAAGAAGCACTGACTGCTTTAATTGGAACGTCCATTTTGGTGGCTGTGAGTCTGCCTGGCTGTTCCGACCCCATTACACAGATGAGAAAAGGGATAAAATCCCTTCCTTGTTGTACAGTTGAGGAGCTCTTATGAGGAAGGAGCTGCTGGGAAGTGAAGACTGGGTGACTTTGGTGACGAGGTGGCCGCAGCCTTGGAACAGGGTTGCCTAGCTGAAGGGGATGAGATGTAGTGGAGAGGAAGCATGTGGACGGGGTTCCAGGGAACTGAGAGAAGGGAGCAGCCAGGAGTGAGCTAAATAATTAAAAAAAAAAAATAGAATTTGAAGAAGTGAGAGAAATCTGATCCCTTTTTACCTTTAGGCATTGTAGAAAGACTGAATCTGGAGAAGTTATTTTTCCCTGCCTCCCACACCCCCTCAGGAACACCATCTGCAAAATATTTCTCTTTTACAGTCTATGGAGTACCAGAGTAGATTAGAGCCTGTTTTTCCCAGACTTTAGAGGAGAGATCTCTAGGGACATGTCTTACCTAACTTTCTAGCCAAGCTTCAATGCTTTCTTCCTTATTTTTTCTTAAAGGAATGTCCTCAATATAACAATAAAAGCAACATAACAATTCACTTAAGGGACTACAGTAAAAAAAGAACTGTTTAACTTGTTTGACCATTGAAGATCCCTTTGAAATTATGTTCTGCATGCAGATGAGGTCTTGGATCTTCTTATTCCTGATGCTGTTGCGGCGCTGGGCATATGGCAGTGTCATGTGGAATCAGGGTGACAGTTTCTGGTCTAGCGGTTCCCCTCTGCTCACCCGAGACCCCCACGTCGCTTTTGAGCATTCTGAACCTTGAATATCATGTTACCTTGAATATCATGTTGCCTTTACAGTCTTTGTCAGTGTTTTGGGATGAACTTTAGAAAGAGATCTTATTTTCACAATATTTTTCCTTTGTTATTGTTTTTATTTTTTTAAGAGAAAGTGGAAGAGGTACATTGTCTGAGGCAGTCCTAAGGTGAGTCACGTCTATATAAATAGAACTGCTGAGCACATAGGATAAGCTGCAGTATGCAGAGGACAAAAATGTTTTGGAGGAAGGAAAGCTGCCTTGTTAAAATGATCACATAATTGTAAATGCCTGTCCTTTAAGACTGCTGCCAAGGGTACCTGCCACATTTTTTCTTCCCCCTCCGCCCCTCCTTCAAGTTCATTTTAAATTGTAATTAATGCATTTGTTAGCCCACTGAAGTTTCAGCAGAAAGCATAAGGGGTGGAGACAGCCGCAACACAGATGTGAGTGCTGTACATGTGCTTTTCTGTACCGTGAGTGAAAGCGTGTCCTTGCTTCGTCAGAACTGATGGAGGGATTGTAACCTCATGTATCCCCTGTTCCTTCACTTGTGATAAATTTGAGAGTCCATGTTTTTATTTTCTCCTATTTCCAATGATTTTCAGTATAGGTAGAACACGATGACAGTGCTTGACTTCATTGGGAATACTGTCTGCAAAACAGACACCTGGAAGTGTTTGGTGCCAGTTCAGTTAGGGGCTATTTGAGAAGAGAGAGCGCCTCTCCTCTTGCACTGAAGTGTAGGATACTGGGGAGAGCTCAGCAAATGAGCTCTCCGGAGGCCTCAGTTTGGACTCTTCCACAGAGGAAGCCTCTAGTTGTCATTGTGAAACCAAGTTGGCCCAAAAATTAGGATGCAGACTGCTTTATATGCATAGTTGGTTCCTAATGCAGTGTAGTTGAGTCCACTATGGTATCTAGCCAGGTGAAATCCCGTGATGATGGAACCTATATAATTCTTGATGTAATGCTTAAGCTTTTGTGCTCTCTTTTAATTTGTCCCTCAGTCTTTATTTCAGTCATCTTGGACATACATTGGCATAAAGCAAGCTAGTTCTTATGGAAAAAGTAAGGAAGGCTGAGGACAGTGGAAATCTAGGCCAGAGTTAGATCTTAGCTTATTTCCTAGGGCAGGTTTTGCAGAAATCCCCAATGTGCACTGACAATGCATATACAGTTCCTTTTCTCAAAGGCTTTACTTGCTCAAAGTCAGCTGCCTCCATGTGATCCGTCAAGGTTTTGTTATCAGCCGTTCATCCTTGGTCACTGGAAAAATTGATTGGTGTGATGTGAGTAGTGAAGGGCTCTGAAAAATCCCACTCTTGCCTTTGCAAATTGCTGTTTATGGACTTACTGAATGAAGCAGGGGAATCTGACAGATTCAGGAAGTCACAGATAAAGAATTTAACTGAATCCAATGAAACTGAATTGGGCAGAAGGAGTCCAGAAGTTGAGTCAAAAGAAAGGTGTCCCACCACCACTACCCCGCAGCGCCACAGCTATACATGTGGTTTGATGTTCCATCAAATCTATTCTAGCTGCAGGTCGCCTCTTTTTTCCCCAGCTGCTTTCCTTCCATACATTGTACCAGGCCGGGTGAATTGTTAACAGCTCCTGAGAGTCTGTAAGCCTGTTTGCCTCAATAATCTGATCAAGGGAGGAACAGAGGTATTGTTTCCTTCTACTTGTTTTCAAAAAAAAGAGAAGCATGTCTTACTATTGCTGGGTTCCCTTTGTTTTTTTAAGTAGGCCAGCACTAAAAATGGAAGTTAAGATCCCAGAAATTTCTCTTGATTAGCTGCAAGTTTGAAGAACTATGTGCAAAGGAGAAAGTGGGGGAATACACGCTACCGAGGACGCTGCAAAATACTGAAATAATATGTCTGTATACTCAGATGCCACATAATGTAAGAACTCGCGACTCCAAGGCAAATATGAAAATGAAATTATAGTCTCTCTGTAATACACAAGAGTGTTTTTTTTCTGTGTAACTTTATTGGATTTTTCATTTTTTGCTTGGCTTATGTTAAAAAGGAATTTCAAGCTTCTGTTTGAATGCATGGGTTGTATATATTTCTTAATTTCATCAGCCTTTCTGTAAAGAAGCATTGGGAGAAGAGCGATGTTTTCTCCTTTTTGCAAGTTCTCGAAGATTATGTTTTGAAGCAACAGTGTTCCTCTCCCCCTTCCTTCTTCCTCTGTTTTGTTTTTTTTGTTGGAGTGTTATGATACTCAACAATGATAATATATGGAATTTTACAGAAACTAATTTGAAAATTTGTATCTTTTTTTTTAAAACCCTTGCATCTTTTATGTTTATCCTAAATGGATCAAGTCACAAGAAAAAGTTGAACCCTTCCAACATCAAATATAGGTTTCGCTTTTGTTGCCAACATGAGTAAGTTTGGCATGAAAACCAAGTTTATATGGTAGCAATATAGGGCCTAGTTTATGTGGTAGCAATATGTTCTGGAGGAGGGGAGCAGGAATTCAATCTATTTGATTATGACCAGAAAGGTGATAGAAAAAAACTCTCCAGTGTTACTGAGTCTTGTAATATTCTCATATATAGCCCACCTTAAAAAGGGCCAAATTAAGCACTGAATCACTTGGCAGGAAATCCTTAAAGGTTTTTAATATGAGAATGAATCCTTGGATAAATCAGTGATTATTCTGTGTTCTGGGCACAGAAATCCAGTCACATCAAGGATAACATTTGCATTGGTCTGCTTTAAAAGCTTTAGTTAAGATAAAAGAAAAATCCCGTGTTAGTGGCATGGGATGTAACATGAATGAAACCAACGAGGCTGATTCATGGTTTTAGCTTGGTGTACAACATTTTGTGCATTTCTTTGTGCATCTTCTTCCTGAAGAAAAATGCTGCCTGGCACAAGTTGAGTGAAAAAGGTTTTCTTGGCAGCTCCAAGAATGCGGTGCTTTCATTGTGATCTGAAATGCGCTTTTGTGCATTGTTCTAGCAGGCGTATAGTTCAGCTTCTGCACTGAAGCCAAAACTTGAATAAAAGTCTTGTAGTGGCTTTGAAGTAAAAGAACTATCTTTCCATCTCTGAAGTGGTGTCAAACATTATTTTTGTTGCCCTGGGAATGTTCTTGGAGTTGACATTGTTACAGACAGGTTATATTACTGAAAGCATCAAATCTGTCAGGTTTTTCTGTTGTATGGTAACTTCGATCAGGAATATTTGTAGCCATTTTCCTTAACTTTTCTTCCTCCTGTCTATGATAGTAAAATTATGCCAAGTGATTTTTATTTGACCTTCTCTGCATTAAATATTTTTGTGCTTTCTCTGCTTTGGAAGCAATATATTGGGAAATCATTTGGTATCAGGCATTGGGATTGAGATTACTGAGGAACATAGCTGTTACTTGTTTGAAACTTCTGCCTAAAGATTTATTTGGAAACATTATTTTTGTCCCTGGTTTGCCCAGTGGATCTTTTAATTGATCTCACCTTTTCAAAAGTTTATTCTAAGCTTGAACTGTAAGTTCTGTTACTGCATGATATTTCAGTTTGCTAGCAGGCTGTTTGTTTAGAATTAACATGGTAATATTAGATCTTGTGCTGCGTTGCCATGCTGCAACAAAGCAGGGGCCTGGTCACTCAGGGATGCTGAAATCATTCCTACTGGCCTTATTGCTACAGACTCTGAGAGGTTCGAAGGCTTTATTCAGTTAGATTTGTTTATGAAAAGAAGGCTTCTGGCTGAATGAAGCATGAAAGTATCACTGGGTTTACAGTTCTGTTACACTGGGAGGCACCATTTAAATGCAGCAATTCGGTAGCTGTAACAAAAGGTCAATATGTTGGTCAATATATGCTCTGGGAGAGGTAAGTTACCGCAGAAGGCGTGAGGAAGGAAAAGGCATTTGCTGAGCTGGTTCATAAAACTGTGTGGGTTTTGCACTAAGTGAACCTGCCCAGTTGCATTTTTCCACAAATTACGGTGTTTCAGCAGCCCAAACTTTTCTTTTTAAGGAGTCTGCTCCCTACTTAGAGACAATTTTTTTCTGATGTCTCTAACTTCCACTACAGTTTGGTTTTTTTTTGGGGGTTGGGGTTTTTTTTTGGTAGTTTTTTTGTGGGTGTTTTTGTTTGTTTGTTTGTTCCCCCCCCGCCCCGTGCTACCTGTCTTAGTACCTGGAGAGTTATGTAGCCAGTTGTTTATAGAGCCTGTCAGCAGACCTGTCCAAACAGGGTTTCTCAAGACGACATTAATATTGTGGCTTGCTGTGCTCCGGTCCGTGTGAATGTGAAGGAATGATGGGAGGTCCAGCAGCTGAGGACGCAGCTGCTGTGCCCAAACACAAAGCCATTCTTATTAAAAATCCGTGTTTCTCAGTGTTTGGCATTTTCATGTTTTTGAGTATTGTAGGTTACCTTGTCACGGGGGGGCGGCAGGCAGCAAGAACAAAACTTGGCAATAACATCCTTTAAATCTTTATTAAAACCGCTCATAGTAAAACTATTAATATTTTTAGAAGCACCTTCCCTGAGCAATTGTCACTTTGAACACTCATTTTTCTAGTCAAAAAGGCATTTCAAGTTCATTTCATTTTCATAATCTTCATTTAAATGCAGTCCCTTGAACTATGTAAGTGATAATTGGATGGACAATTTACTAGTTCTGGAATGCTGGGTGTTTGGCACTAACAGAATTTGAATTAAATCAGCTATGAGTTCTCCTATTTGATCTGTAAAGACATGTCTGCGAGCTTTTCTTTAGTGATTTAAAATTATGGGGATGGTCTTGATTTAATTTGCAAATATCAAGCCTTCTCATAGGTAAGCCTAGGTTATATATTTAAAGCAAATCCATAAACAAAAGCTTATCTGGAGAGCTTGTAGTGAGTATTAGAAGCCTGAAAACTAGTTATTTAACTGTGGTACAGTGCATCAGTAGAGCTTAAATGTTCTTATTTTTTAATATCTTGATTTCTAGAAAGTTTATTGTAAAAACTATTTTAAAAAAATCCCTTTTGTAAAATTACTCTGTTTTCCAAATAATAAAACATAGGGTGCACAGAAAATGACATTACTGCTGTTGCAAAGTTGAGACCCTTTGCAGAGGCACCAGCTTTGGCACCAGCTCTGGTTTACTATCACAGCCGTTAAAGCATGAAATTGTCAGAAACATCCAAGCAATAAACTTGTGTGCTTGAAATCTATCTGGTGCTTCCCAGAGATTCATCCCTTCGGAGTTCTTCACAGTGTTTGTTTTCACGCTGGAATTATGAACATATTTAATAGTTGCATAATAGTGCAGTACGTGTTTCAAAGATACTTCCAAACAAGTTTCATAATGCTTCCCTGATGGAGTGGTCACCTCTTGCTTACGACGGGTGACAGTGGTTATGTTCTAGCGATTGCTTTTGATACTCAGCGTTCTGCACCAGAGGCTGTCTTTGTGTTGGTACAGCACTTTGCACAGCAGGAGCTTCTGGCCAGTTCTGTAGTAGTATTGTAAAATAATTGCACTTGGTTCTCCAACTTTGTTTCTTCAGTTTGTCCTATAACAAACACAAGAGGAGCATGTGACTCCTCCACTCTGAGTTTTTGTTGCCCAGCCTTTCAATTTTATACAATAAATGTCAATCTGCGTGTTCAGGTTTCAAGATATATTTATTTTTGAGGGGGGGGGACATGACATTTTTCATCTGGAACTTTTATTTATATTCGAAGAGCAGTCTCCAAATCCTTATTGTGGCAAATGTACACTCTTTTTTGTAAAAATACTCATCTGTAAATACTGATTATGATAACTTCTTTGCACCAAATTACAGCCTGCCTGTGCCAGGGCATGGTTCACCTCCCACTGCATGGCAGTTGTCACCCAGGAGTCTGGCACTCATGTTTCTTTTTATAGATTTGACTTGAACATAGTGATTCCCCCCCCCCCCCCCCCCCCCCTTCATGCCTCTTACAGAAATTGTGAGTCTCAGGACATCTTAAAAACCACATGTGGATTGTTGAGACTTAAAAATGACAGCCTGTTCCTCCTTGAAAGAAATCAAAGGTGTCGTATCTGAACGTTCAGCTGAGTGATTGGACAAATAGGCACAACAAGTGACTCCAAATTATCGGTGCCTGTTGTATTCCCCGGGGAACACATCTGGGTTCACGTGGTCATGGCCTTAGCCTGCCATGCTGTGACCCTGTGCAGGCACTGTTGGAAACCCGGTCCTGCTCACAGAGCAAGTGCTGCTGTTTGGCATGGGAGCCCTGCAGTGGGGGCTCCTGTTCTTCCCCCCCCCCCAAGCTATTTTGTAATACAGCTACCTCATTTCCCAAGCAAAATTCCTAGTCCTTAGTGTTGCACTGGAATAGTCCCCTTTAAAATGGAATTAGAGGCAAGCCAAGTCTGTTTCATGCAACTGTGGTTGATGTCAGTACAAGTATCTGCTGCTGGAGGTCTGCTCTTCAGCTGCCCTGTGGTTTACTGCAGAAGGCTACATGTTTCTCTGATGATGCATAATGTGCTATCCTGCTAGACTATTTAAAGTTATGTTATATTTGGTATGAGTTAGACACCCTTCTCCTTTCATAGTCTATGAAAAAATTTACTTGTTACTTGTTTGGTTTATGTTAATTCTTAGAGGTGAGCTTAAAGGGTTTATTTTGACTTAACAAAATGTGCAGGAGATTACAAAGTCTGCCTTCCTTTCTGGCCCCACATGATGGTGTTTTTTTTTTTTTTCTTGCTGCTTTATTGAGAGAGAAAGAGAAATCTGTATTGGTGAACCAGCATGGACTGTGAGAGATGGGGAAACAGAACTGGGACTTGGGAGACCTGGACTGTAATCCCTCAGTAATTCATTGTGTGTGCTCAGACAAGTCATTTAATGCCCTATGCCTTTGTTTTTCCTCTGGCTTTTCTGTGCACTCTCTTCTGTTTTGTGAATGTTTCTGCTGGCACTATGGAGTTTGATCTCTGCTGGGACTCCTAGACATTATTGGAACTGACTTTCATTGAATGAAAAAAAAGCGGGTTTATTTGTTTTTCTTTTCAAGTGGTCTTTAATGATGGTAAGAACTCAAGCATTAGAATCTTCTTTTCTGACTTACTAACACATCAGCTGTAGTACCCCTGAAGTTTTGTCGCTGTTGAGCACTCATGTCCATGGAGTAGATGCTGGAAGACTGGAGCTCTGTTTAAAAGAACTTGCAATGAATGTCTAAGAAATCCTGTCCTTGTCACCCCCCCAAAAGACTAGGGTGTAAGCCTGGAGCCAAGTTTGCACAGGTAGAGCGCTTTTCAGGAAAGCGGTGTGTTCGGCAGGTTATGCTGGGTTCCTTCTCTTTAATTTGTGAAGAATTTGATTTATGCCACCAGCAGTTCTTTACAAAACAATGAAAGCAAGTTTGTGAACCAAAAGAGAGGTCAGCCTAACCAGTGAGCTGGCTTAAGGGAGAATGCTGCTTGCCCATATGTAGAATGTTGCAAAGGATATAAACAACAGGGTTGTCCTCTTTTTGTTCTTTCAGCTGAATTTGTCTGAAGTCTAATACTTCCCCCCCAGTAGTGGCATCCTTTCAGGCTCTGTTCACAAGCCTATAATCTCAAACAGTGAATGAGATGTGTTTTTAAAAAGCTGTGCAGGACCACTTTCTCTTAAGCTGGAGCAAGGCAGGCAACAGGGATAGTAGGCAACAGTGAAGCATCCTTGTGCACTCTTCATCTCGTAACTGTACGAGGGTCTGGTCTTGAAAAATCACTTGTGAACTTCAGGTTGTTGAACCTAGCTCCAGTGGTTTAAGCAGTTACCCATTAAATTCGCAATAATAAACATTTGGGGGGGAAGGAGTAATAATAATTGTAAACAACCCACCTTTTGGTGAGTGAAATAAGTCTGGTATATGTTAAAAAGAATATTAAGCATGGCATGTGTGTAAAATACTGGTTTTACCCATAACCAAATAATCAACTGCTATGTTGTGTGAATACGTACTACAGAAGGCTCTACTTAGTAAAAAACAGCCCTGTTGCAGAAGTTTGAGCATGAAGACAAAAAGCACATGAAATCCCCATTTTGTTCCCATTACTGAGAAAATGCTTTAAATCTATTTTCCAGTTTGTGTTTAATTTTAGTTACCTCTGGATTTGTGGATGTTTATAAATGGTACCTTGTGGAGATGGGAGAGGCTGGGTCTGTTTGCTCTTTAACTGCTGGTTTTTACACCTTGTGTGCTCATTAAATCCTTGAAACTTAGGGAGGGAGCAACTTTTTAGCCTAGTGGGGGCAATTTCCAGTTTGTCTGCTTAAATCTTTACCATTGTGTTTTCAGCGATGGTGGTTCAGAGGCCCGGTGGCCAGGGGTGTTGAAGTCTTGAAGTGCAAAACATCCGTGGCTGTGCTTCAGAACCCACTGGGATAAATTACCACTGAACTACTTCCAAGGCACTTTTTTTTTTTTTCCAGGGAAATTTTCGGTACATCTTACAGCTCATTTTTCTAGCACATGTGTTTAACAACTTCTCATATTCCCTTTCCCACCAAACCAATACCCTGGTGCATTAGGTGTTCTGGATGTCGGGCCTGGAAAGCAGGGTGGTAATATCCTTTTCTGTGCGTCCTTTTCCCCCCAACCATAGCGCTTTTATGTTTTCTTGCTGTAACATGCACTCAGGCTTCTTGGATGTTGTTCTCCATGCAAAACTAATGAAAAATTTGCTAAAAGATTCCCCAAGCTCTTTCTCAATCTTCTTTTATTTTCTTGTGGTGCTTCATAGGTTTATTATAGTTTTAAACGTTTAGATTATACCCATAAGGAAAGCAATTAACAAAAATCTGTGCATCAATGGATTGTAATGAGAGAAAATTAGATTTGTCTTTCATCTTCTTTTCTTTGTTTGAGAAAAAGGAAAAAAGTGTAATCTCTTCTTCATGTTCAAAACGGCCATTTTATTCTCATTTAACTCTGTTCTATGTTAAAAAGCTTTCAGTGGTATTTAAAAAAAAAATCCCACAAGCTGTGCTTTGAGAAAATACAGAATGTATTTTTTAACAGAAAACATTTATGTCCATTTTTTTACTAAATCAGTGATTTTTCATGAAAAGACTAGCATTAAAATGTATACTGGGTTTTGTTTGTATATTCTTCTATCAATGGTAGCCAGAATTAATCCTTACCTTCGATCGTCAGAAGAGTAGCTAAAGCTTTAGAGATACAGTGGCTTTCCTTGGGGGTAGGAGTTAGGAGTAGCATTTCTTGCTTTGCAACATTTGTATTTTGTAATGTGTGTAAGATACGTTTCCATGCATTATGTTTAAAATAACATGCAATGTTTAAAAAACAAACAAACCCCAGTAACAGCAGAAAGTTTCTCTGCTGCTGGGATCTCAGTGATGTCTTTCTAGATGTAGAATCAATGTAGTTAATGAAAGACATCGAGTGACAGTTTCCACAAATATTACTTTAAGCCTTGCAAAACGGAGTATTCATGTGTTTATAATGTGGGAATGTAGGAGAATTTGCAGATATAGAACTGGGACTGATCAAATAATCTCCCTGCAGGCAAAGATAAGACACTGCCCCCGTGCAATGAGAAGTTTCAGCCTTATTTTGAAAGATTATGCATATTCCGTTTCTTTCATGTTGTTTGTTTATTTGTGTCCTTTCTGTTGAGCACGCACCTTTTGCAAAGCACAGGCTGAAGTGTGGCCTCAGCCCTTGTTTATCCAGCCCTTACTATCACAGCTGGTACCACACCTAATTTATTTGGAGTGTTCCAGCTAGTTACATTTGCAAGTAATTGAGTCCTGGCAGTGCTGGGAGCAGTGCACAGCCTCTTCCAGGAGACTCTGAATGTTCCTGTCCATACTGCTGTGTTTTCCCACCACTTTTCGTAGCTGCTTGACTTTTCTTTGCAACTCCAGCCCTTTACAAGGCTATGATAGTGACATCCTAGGTGTCAGCAGGCTCCCTAGCTGTTCCAAGTCATTCTTGAGCTTCTAGCATAGCTCCTTTATTGCTTTCATTTTTTTTACCTGTCAAAAGCCCTGTTAACTTTAAGCAGTTAGTAAAGGCCAATATAAAGGTGAGTGCCCTGTTTGAGATGACCTGCTTGATGCTGGTTAACCCACGAGCTTTAAATACAGGTTTAATACCAACACTATTGCAGTGTTTCCCCTCCCAGTCCTCACTCCTACCCTGTGTGCAGAACTGTCTGGCGTTTGTGTCAGACCTTCAGCTGACTCCTTCCTCCTGTAGCCAGGCTTGTTTCTCGCGCTGCGACAGCACCATGCTTTGTCTGCCGTTCAGCAGTCCCCGTTGATGTAACTGGATCTCTTTCACCGCTTAAGCTTCCAAACTTGCTGCAGAGCAGGGGAGAGACGGTGGCCTGTGTTGTAGCTGGAGAAGGAATGCAGAGCATAGCCATTTTTTCCAGAGAAAAAAATGTGATCTGACACATGGTATTTGCTGTGTCTTGTTAACTTTGGCTGTTGCACAGGTGCAAAAGTGAGTTTGCAGGATTCTTGTGATAAATGCTTACTGGTGGTGGTGGTGGATCAAGTCTCTTGTAAGCAGCAAGCCTGGTGGGTGATCAAGTCCTGTACTTTTTCAAGCATTCTGGGTGAGGTTCTGGTATCAAGGAAGAAAGGCTTGTGTTAAGACCACTGGATACTTGATTTAACTTTGGCTAGATTTTGTTAGCGTTTCATTTGTCCGTAAAAGCTATTGGCATAAAATGTCAATTTAGGACATTGCTAAAAACTAAAACCAAAAAGCAATCCTCAACTTTCTCCAACCCCTTTCCATAAGTTTTCAAGTGAGTCTTGCAGTTGTTAAAGAAGAAACTGGTTTTTTTTTTATTGTAGGAGTTTCTTACAAAGCAACATTTGGGAAAGGGGGAACAGGAGGTTTTCTGATAATGAAGGAATGAAAGAATGGAAAGACGAATATGGATAAGGGGTTGTGGAAGGACTGAAATATAACAGCAGGACAGTGAAAGATGTGAGTGGGAAAGCAGGGGGTAATAAGGTGGAGAGCAGGACATATGAAAGGATGTGAACTTGAAAAAGAGAATGCAGTTGAGTAAGAACCGGGTAAAGGAAAGCAATGAAGAGAGATGTGAATAGCAGGGTAAAGTGAAAGTTAGGTGAGCTTCATGGTTTGGCTCATTTGATGTGGCTTAAGACAGACTTTTAACTCTAGTGGAGGAGGAACAATTCTGAAAATCTCTTTTTACAGTATGAGAGCAATGGAGAGGTCATGAAGAGTCACTTAGATACCTTCACGCTGCAGTAGTGTCCATGCAGAATCCAGCTTCAGCCAGTGAAGCTTCATGCAGGCTTCACTGAGGCTCACCAGCTGAGATGTGGTGGCCTGGCTTCCCTATCCCTTAATCACTCATCTCTAAAGAAGTAGCACACGTTGTTTTCTGGGTAAATGTGAAGAACCTGGCATGACAGTTAGTGCAAGCTCTGAGAGATTACACAGACATCTTTGGTAATTTTTGAGTAATAATTCATCTTATGTCTTTTCCAGTTCCCTACTTTTCACAATGAGGACGTCAGCAATATCCTTTACTAGTGAGGTGCTTGGGTGAAGTACTTGAATATTGAGTGTGGAAAACATAGGTGTAGCTGCCTTCACATGATTAGAAAGAATAGAACTGAGAGAACGTACAGGTGGGGATACCTAAACCACAGTATTTGCAAACTTTAATGTCTGAACAAGCAAAACTATAGGCTGGTTTCAGAGAGGGTCGGTCACAAAGAAAGGAGAATTATGACTGAGATAAGAACAGGCAGTGAGAGAGAAGACAAAAATTCTCCTCTCTTTCTCTTTCCTTGCAAATGTCTTGGGGTATATTTTAATTGAACGCTTTTGTCCAAGCGCGTACTGAGGTGAGACAGAGGCAGAATTATTACAGTGTATTCCTGTGAGTCAAATCATGGTTGGCTAATATAAGAAACAGAGCAGCATATTGCTAGCTTTATGCCTGGGGAAAAAAGAAAACTGGAGTCCTTTTGTATGATTGTGTATTTAGATACTGGGTGCATGACAGCTACATGATAGGTGCTTAATGGAATTCCCACCTCTCCGAGGTGGGAAACTTGCTGGTATGCAAGCATGGAGCTAGGTCACTCCTGCTGCAGAGGACGGAGTGGGCAATCCCATTACATATCTTTATGCAGCCTCTAGGTGAACTGGTCCTACCACCAACTGTGCTAACAGTTGACATGAGTTTTTCAGCTCAAACGACAAAAGAGAGGATCATCTTGTACGTGAAGAGCAGCTGGTTGAAAAGGGATTTGAGGAAATGTGGAATGATGCTCAGAAATGAGAGGGATGGACGGATGGGGGAAGCATTTGAAATTTTTCAACTACTGTGCAGTCTCTTCTGGTTATGGATACACGGATGTTCAATTCACTTTCAGGATGTTTTGGTTTTTTTTTTTTTCCGTGTTACTGCTAACCTCTTGCACTGGAGAAAAAGTTGCTCCCTTAGGTGCTGCCCTTCAGGGGCCAAAAGCTGTTATCTTTGAGGACTTTGACCTGGCTGCAGCGAAATGTGCCTGTGCCGACTGCCATTTGATCTGTTCCCCTGTTACTCAAACCCTTTGATTCCAGACTTGGCCACCTTCCACCACAGACCGTCTCAAACTGTGGCTCTCCTTCACAGGCTAGGCAGTCCAGTTGCATCATCAAACTCTGATGACAGAGTTGCTCTCTTCCCCCAGGAGTTTTAAAGGTGATGAAGTTCTTTACAATAGTGTTGGGTGCCTGACCACCTCCTCTCTTCCCTGAGCCTGCCTCTGCTTCTCTCTGCTGCTGAACCTGCTTCTGTTTTCTCCGAGTCTGGAGAAACCCAAAACCTGTGTGTGGTAATTACTGTGCTTGCTTTCCTCTCTCATGTCTCTGTTCTCCATCCCTCAGGACTTTTTCTTGTCCTAGTACCTTTATCTTGCATTTTCTCTAGGCTCGGGAGAAACAGGTTTCCAAGTCCTGATCCAAAAATGAAGTGGACACAAGTCTATGACATGAATTACTCCTGAGCAGCTGTGAGGCTGATCTATTTCTACATAGTTAACTTCTGAAGATGTAAATATTTAGCAAAGCTTGCTGTTTCTTTGGTAATACAGAGTTCTCTTTTTCCATGTCCGAGACACATTTGAGGGGAATACGTGTCAAGTACATGCTCCCTCTCCTGCCGTGTTCCACATTCCTTAGAGGGCCGGTGGCTGAGGTATTCACAGTGCTGAATACGAGCAGGTGGATTGCACAGACAAACCTTGGACACAGCATCGCAAAGCATCCGGACAAGCATAAACTTGTACTGAGCGGCAGCCTGCTCAGACTGTTTGATGGAGGAAGAAAAGCAGTGTGGGAATACTGAAATTAGTCATCTAGTTTAGCGTCTGCTTCATGAGGCTGGTTCCTCTTTACTTTGGAGTAAGGTTTCACTAAGAAGAAGTTGCAGGGAGTACCTGTTTCTTCTGCTCCTGGCAGGGATTCCACCAGTAAAGATTGTGGTCTGTGACTTAAACACATGCCACGTGTCCCGTGCAGGATTTAGGGCTAGGTAGCTGCTCCTTAGCTTCCTCTTCACATGTTGTTTCTAGTCACGCTGAAGTGTAAACATCCTGTTGGAGTTTTGCACTTGTACTTTTTATATTACAAAATTCAGATAAGAAAGGATTTGAAAGTTTTCAGTGTGGGTTCGACTGTGGATGTGTCAAAGTCTTTACTGCATTAGTGTTGTGCAAAAGTGTCGTGGAACATGCCATGCTGTGTGGATGCTGCTGGTCTTTGCACAGGTACGGCACCTGCGCTGTGACTGGTGGCTCAGCCTGGTCTCAGACTTAGGAGGGTGAGGTGGAAGGACACTGTCCATTCTACGTGCTTGCTTGGCATCTCTAGCAATAGCTGTGCAGATCAATGTTCCTTTCATGCCTGGGTTGTAAGAAAAAAGGTGTTAGACGCCTTTGAAAAAAAGGCTTGGTTGGGAGCTGGGGATGTTCCATGTTATGTACCCAATGTGAGAGGAGGTTTTCCTCTACATCTCAATCATAGAATCATAGAATGCTTTGTGATGGAAGGGACCTTTAAAAGTCATCTAGCCCATTCCTCCTGCAATGGGCAGGGACATCTACAACCAGATCGGGTTGCTCAGAGCCCCATCCAGGCTGGCCTTGAATGTTTCCAAGGATGGGGCATCTACCACCTCTCTGGGCAACCTGTGCCAGTGTTTCACCACCCTCACTGTAAAAAATTTCTTCCTTATATCCAGTCCAAATCTACCCTCTTTTAGTTTAAAACCATGACCTCTTGTCTTATCACTACTGGCCCTGCTAAAAAGTCTGTCCCCATCTTTCTTAGAAGCCCCCTTTAAGTACTGAAAGGCTGCAATAAGGTCTCCCCACAGCCTTCTCTTCTCCAGGCTGAACACCCCCAGCTCTTTCAGCCTTTCCTCATAGCAGAGGTGCTCTCATCCATCACCCTCTTGCACTCCTGATCTGAGGTATTTGCAGGGCTGCGTTTTTCATTGAGATCCTAAATTGTTTCCCCCCCTTCTCCTTCCCCTCGTACCACATACACATATAGTCTGCAGTTTATTTATAGAGAAATAAGTAATATAACTGCAGTAGATTAGTTGGTCATCAAAAGAACAAGGTCTATACCAAGGAATTCAGCATGGCAATAACTGTCATGGAGATGTAATAATACTTAGCTGTATAAATGGCCTTTGAAGATGATTAATTGTGGAGGTGTGCCGTAGTGGCAATAGTCTTGTATTTTTAAATAGAGCCTTGGGCATAGTTCTTGTGCGGGAGAATGTGCAGGAATGCAAACTCCCTTTTGGGCAGGGATTGGAAGGTGTCTGCTGCAGCCCGCTCAGCGTTTGTGTTGTCGTCTTGGGGAAGGCATGGCTTAAACCAGCCCTTCAGAAATTCATTTAACTTTAACCATACCAAAGCAGCGTCTGATGTGGTGAGGGGTTGAAAGGCTTTTACATATGTTTTGTCAGTCAGAAATTGCAGTCTGGTTTTCTCTTTCTTGTGTTGTGATTCACCGAGTCCTTCCGGTATAAAAAACCATTTTTCATCTAAGATGAGATGGAACAGGCTATGAATGACTGTGCTCTGTGGCTCAGAGAAGGCAAATGTCCTGTCATATGCTTCAGTAGAGAGCCGTCCGTGACCTCTGTCATCAATTAGCAATGAAATAGTTCTCGTCTTGGCCTAGCAGCAAGATTTTGTTTTAAATATTTTAGTTTCTTGGTTCCAGCTGTCCAGTTGGTCTTCATGTTTCCTGAACTCGCTTCAGTGCCTATCGAGCAATGCCTTAGCTAAAACTGTGGCTGTAATATACAGTCTGAGAATGGTGTTGCTTCATGTCGTTTATTCAAAAATGCATATGTCTCAACATTGAAATATTTTCCCATTAAATTCATTTGCTTTTGGAATCAAAAGCAGCCCTACATTATCTTGCCATGCATACATTATTAATTGCAATCCATTTTTAATTTAATGAAAAATTATCTTAAGAGCAAGGGAGGAAGCTGTCTTGCAGCATCCTTGCTCCTTCTTTGCCTAGATAACCTCAAGCGATCAAAGAGGTTAAATTTAAAATCCGCTCCTGCTCAGCATTTTTATCTTTTTAAATGGAACGGTGTTTAAACTCAGGGAAACTATCAAAGGAGGAATGAATATATTGGCAGAGGTGACAAGTGGTATTCAAGCTGGATAATCTTATTCTTTAAGTGGTTGGCAGAAGTTTCTGTTAGGAGAGAATTGTCTGAAAGAGGAGTTCTTGTTGCAGTTTCCCAAAGTTTATTTATGGAGTAGAAAGCTGAACCATTATGTAAATCCAATTATCATTCTTGTGAGCTGTATCAACCTGGAAGTTAGTGCAACTATGTCATAAAGAAGCTTTCCAGATTGGAGATTTGTTCTTAAATTTGATTCTGCACTACCCTCTGTTACCCCAAGGATTAAGAGATAAAATGTTTCCAAGCCCATTGCTAATTTAACAGCAAATTGGAGCTTGCAGTTAGTGATATCATTCTGCTGTTCTCTTAATTAAAAAAAAAAAAAAAACCAAACCCACACCACAATTTGGGTCAAAATTTTAATTTTGTTTTGCTATTATTATGATAATTTAAGCCCTAAATAGGGATAAAATATAGCTAACTGGAGACCAGATCTTGTCTGCATTAGAAAAAGGATCCATTACTGTCAAAACTTGTCTGCAGCAGAAACAATCAAGCTCATGTGCAGTAAAGCTGTGTTAGTTTACAACAAACCGTAGCACAGTTTTGAGCCTGGTCTTCTCAGAGATGTTTTAAAGACCTTTTTAAAATGTGACACTTAAATGTGCACAGCAGTGTTTCTTAATAACTGAATTTTTGTTAGCTGTGAAACAAAATACTTACTATTGTTTAACTATAGCATCCAGAGCCCTGGTCTTGAATAAAGGCTGAAAAATGGACAAATAAAAAGCAAGAGAGAGTCTCTGCCCTTGGTGAATCTCCAGGCAAAGTGCAAGACAACAGGTAGTACGGGATGAAGACAGCAGCAGAGTATAATCTGCTGTGCCCCAGACACCTGGATGCTGTTGGTAGTAGATATGCTAAACCTCTGCGCACTAGTAAATGTATCTTCTCCCTAACAGTAATTGGTTCCAGTTAGTTGGCAAGCGTCTCTTTTGGAGCTGTACACTAAATATGTTTGCTTAAATTTTTCCTCACAGCTACTTCTACTCTGCTGTTAAGCACAATAGTAGACCTTAAGCTATAACAGATGCAGTGTGGACAGTATCTGTTGAGTTTTTATGCTTTTAGCACTTTATGAAATGACAGCTTTGTTTTTGCTTTGTTTGTTACTGTTTCATTCAGCTTGGATTGAACACTGATCACTTGGACTAGCAGCTACGGAGGTGGGTTTTAGCTTCACTCTTTCAAGTAGTGGGTTATCCTCTATCTGTGGTGACTTTGGGGTGGAGCAGTCTCTTATTGTAGTCATTCCCACAGGTTTTCTCACCCTGTGTTCTCATTAATGTCAGCGCTTTGGGGTCCTGGACCACCGCGGAGTTCTGTTCCTGGCTCTGTCTCCATCACCTTGTGCAAACACCTTCGCTCTTGCAGCGTCCTTCTGTTTTCTCCTGTCATGAAGTTTGACTTTAGTTGAATTAACTTATCCGCTCAAGTCAGAGAGGTCAAAACCACAAGTTGAAGGATATAGTCCCCGAGATGAAGCCATCCAGTGTACTTTGGTCTCTGCCACAGGGGACTGCAGGTGGGGATGGTCGAGGGGGAAGGAAGGTCCTGAAGCCCAGCAGCTACTGAGGCAAAGTCAGAATAGTCTTGTTTGTTTTTTGTTTTGTTTTTTTTTCTCTAAATGGGCAAGTTGTTTCCTATTCAGTTCTTCTGTCTTTGGCTTGTCCCATTCCTGCATGTCTGTTTTTGTGAAACAAAGAAAAATTAGCATTGGGAGAAAGGGATTTAGAAACAATCATTAGGCTTTCTAGGCACAGAACGGGTATAACCTGTTTGACTTTGCTCACACTTTGCCAAGCTTGCATCTTCCCCCTCTCCTGTAACTGCTGAACTAATGGTTGGCATGGCTGTGTCCTTATACATTAGGTCTAATTAACAAGGGTACTGTCACTCAGTTATACAGCACTTAGCAAACAATGTTTATCCAACTATTCAAAACTTTAAAAAAAAAAAAAGAGTTGTACCAACTGGTTTGCATAATTTGGTATTGTGTAGCCTCTTCTGTTAAATTTTAAACAAAAGAAAGTGTTTTTATTTAGTAAATGTTTGGTTTTTCTACACTTGGTATCTCACGGAGTCCAAAGAGTGTACAGTATTTCACACACCTGCAACCTGCACTTGCAGTTGATAACCAAGAGCACTCTCAGCAACCCTACTGAGTTGAAATGTGCAAAATCAGGTACCTTTAGGCTATGTGTTGAGTTTCCATGGGCTGTGTCCAGACAGTATCTAATATTGTTAGTTACAAATTACAGCTTGCATGTTTGAGCTAGCGCTTCAGCAAATGGTAGCAGTAATAATTATTAAAAAACCAAACTCGGGCCATTCTACAGAGGTGAGAATAGCTCTATGTTTTGTTCCGATACAGAAAGATTAAAACGACTTGGTCAAGGTCACGCAGCAAGCTAATGGCAAAGCCAGGACTGAAAGCCAGTCATCCATCATCCAAGCTTTCCTCTTTATTTGCTAGACCTCACTGCCTCTTATGGATATCTGATCATCTAGCCTGCTGCAGTGGTGGTCTGATGAAAGATTTCAGACCTTTAATGGGATTTGGAAGTCGGGTAATAATACTTAATTCCTATTTATGGTTTAGTGTATCAACTAGAAAATGTAATATCAGTTTTTACACAGCTCCTTTTAAAACTGGCTGCATAAACACAGAAATAAATTAAGCCTTACAAGTCTCCTCTGGGAACCCAGTGAATATTATCCCGTTTTCAAAAAGGGAGGAAGCAGAACGGCACATACATTAATGTGATATATCCAAGGTTATACAGTTGGCAGAACTGGGAATAGGCTCCTGCTCTGTGACTCTTAACTGGTCACTTGCATCAGAGTCGCTGAAGTTTTATTTAGGGGTAAAACCATCCAGAGCAGGTCAGAGCATCCCTGCATGGATCCGAGGGCCAGGGTAGGAGGTGCACAGGACAAAGAAATGCCTCTTCCTCCCTCCGCTTCCTCCAGCTGGGAAAGGGTTACAGCTGAAATGCCTGTAACAGCCTCAGGAAAACATGAATCAGTGCTAGTGAGGGAAGGCAGAACGGGAACCCAGAATTGCAAGCTGTTTTGTGCTTTTCGTTT
The DNA here is from genome assembly GCA_020745775.1 of Theristicus caerulescens. NCBI lineage: Eukaryota > Metazoa > Chordata > Aves > Pelecaniformes > Threskiornithidae > Theristicus > Theristicus caerulescens. Next base: position 2,113,108 of record CM036575.1, on the reverse strand, counting down.
ATACATACCTTTATTTTGCGGGTGGGGGGAGGTTTAAATCCAGTGTTTCAGACGATCTCGGCACAGCTGGCCTGTGAGCCAGCCTGTGCTAGAAAAGCAGATCGCGTTAATGTACCGTGTCATTAAATAGGAGGCTGGGTGGGGAAGGCTGGAGAGGGGGGGAACGACCTCAGCCCTTTCTCCTTGCTCCCCTCCGGCAGCCTGCAGCCGGCTGCTCCTGCAGAGCGTGTGTGAGTGTGTGCGAGTGTGAGTGCTCACGCAACATGGAGGGAGGGACTGGAGCTGCTGCCGCCTTCGCCAGTATCTATACGGCAGCTTTCACTGCGGGAACGATAGGAACTGGAGGCAATCTTGATGAATCTGAAAGGTCAGTACTATCAATAAATCACCCACAGGTAAATGCTCCTCGGAGATGCTTCCCCCCCCCCCCCCCCCTTTAAACCCTGCTTTCTCATAAACAGAATACTAAAATGATCCCGTATCTCTGAGGAATGTAATTGTTTCACAATTGGTCATAGCCAGCAATGTCTAATAAAAATGTAGAGTACGATTTAAAAAGGCAAGTGTGTCATTTTCACTTAGCAAATGCAGCTTCATTTTAATTTTTAGCGTATTTTTAAGCATATGTATATGACTGTATCTTTTAAGTGGTTGACTATTTGAATGGAGAAAGGTTAATTACCTCCTTCAATCAGATTACACTATCTAGGGTACACTAGCATGTAGGAAGCAGACAAAGTATAATTTTCGCATCCCATTCTTCATGTGACAGTGGTCCTTGAGGCATTTTCGGGTAAAGTGTGTAGAATGTGGTTATTAGCATGACGGAAACTTGCATTTTTAAAATGAAAAATGTAATATATCCTGTCCGTAGCAGAGTAGAGCACATACTCTGTACTTTGGCTGCGTGAAAACAGCAGTAGTCACAAGGGTTCTGCGCTGCGCGTATTTTTTTTCCTTTCTAATGGATAACTAAGTGCTGTTGATAATGCCAGGGTTTAGGAGCAATGGTTCTGGAGGGCCAGGTTATCGTGTAGTTAAAATTCTTGTGGAATGAGACAGCGCTGATTATCTTCATGGCAAATCGTCTCCTTCACCCTAGGCTTGGATTTGCACTGTGGCTGATATGAAATAAGCCTATTGCTGTTGCAGTTGAATTGGGATTTTCTGCTTCAGGGCTGAGAGTGCATAAATGTTTACTGGTGAAAAAAAGGAGGGAGTTGGGGAACCGGTATAATTTAAAACTTGCTGTCTTGGGCATGCTGTTACCACCTACCTGGTTTACAGATCAAGGCTGTTTCTGCCAACCTAAAAGTTGTTTATGCACATAGCTGCTGGAAGCTGAAGACCACGGGTTCTTATTTCACTGTATAATACATTATCAACAAAGTATTGGTAATTTATGCTAACTCCACCCACTTCAGCTTACACTGCCAGAAACCAAGGAGAGTAGCTTCTACTAGCACTGCAAAATTTCTCTGAAATTGTCTGCATTTTTCTTTCTTTCTTGAAGTATTTTGCCTTAGGAAAGCTGCTACTAAATATCTTCTCATTGTTTGTACTACCCAGTGATTCAGGTACTGTGAGAAAGCTAGTCAGGTTATTTTGGGTCTCCTTACTTACAAACAAAACTGTATTTAAAAATTAAATGTGTGTAGTGTGTTAATGCTGGAGCCCTTGCACTCCCCAGCGTCCTCTGTGACAGAAAAAGCACAATACACCTATATATTAGCATCCATGTATGCACACACATGCCGTAGAGGATTTTGTAAATAGCAACACCGTAGGATTTTTGTTTGGTGTGAATTCCCTTGGGAGTGTGCGGAGCTCACTCCGAATGAAAACTCTGACATTTGTAAGTAGCTGGCAATGTCAGCGTGTGCAGTACCAGGTCTGTGGCTAAAGAAGGACAAAGTTTAGCAATGATTTGATACGACCTATGCAGTTTTCTTCCCAAAGGGTCTTGTATTTCAGGGAAGTCTGCAGATTAAATACGTTTTAGTTCTGGCAGTGACAGTCCCCCTTTTTTTGCCGATAGTCCAGAGCATGACAGAACTTTGTATTACCTTATTACGGTTGACTCTCCAAAGGGGAGACCTCTTACCTGTGTTCCCTCAGTGCCCTGCTTTTTAGCGTAGAGATAAATATTTGTATTGTTTCTTACAAGCAAGACTTGCATTTAATAGGATTATAGCAGTATTTTTAACTTTATACTCTCAGTCCGGTGCTCCTGACTGATACTTGGGAGTGTGGGGAGTTTTCTGATTATTGATGGAAAAGTAAATCTAGTCAGAACGAACTGTGCTGATGCATATTTTCTTCAGGAAAACAAAAAATCATTTTCTGAGCAGTACCCCTACGGGTTGCAGAATCCTTGCCCTACCTGTAGCGGTAGCTTTTTGGCTGGAGGGGAAGAGGGACAGAAAACAGCAACTCTGTGAGCTTGTGAAAGAGCAGTCATTCCAAGGGACAGCCGGATCAGGCACAAACAGCAGAGCTATGCTACTTTGGATAGATAGCATCTTCTTCCAGGCCAGTCTTTGGTGATTTATGTTATACATAACCACTTCTGGGTGACCTGGCCTGTTGTGAAGTTACCTCTGCCCAGGGACTGCTGAACTGCCTTCACTCCTCACCCCTGCTAGCTCCCCTTGCACAGCTTTCCCAGGCTCAGCAGCCAGGACCGCGCTCTCTCCAGCCCCCCCAGCATCCTTTCCGTGGAAGAAATCCCTGCATTTTGTCTTACAGGAGGGGGCAATTTTATCAGAGCGTTAGTGAGCACATCCTTCGCAACCCCAGTTCTTTTTACAACAACCAGCATATTAAATAGACTGTGTGGCATATATTTGGTATCTATACCAAGAACACAAAAAAATCATTTAATCCTCCTTTACCAAGCTTTTTGGTTTAATCTTTCTTTGAACCATGTTTCTTCCTGTTGTTTGGTACTTTCGGAAAACTTCAGACCCTGGTATGGGGGACCAGAATGTAATATTGTGATATTCTGCTCCCAACAGTAGTCAGTAAAGGAAAAGAAATCCCCCATTTTTCACCAGTGGTCCTATGCCATAAAAAGAAATGTTCTTCCCAGCTTCCATTCAGTCGTCAGCCTAGAGAAAAGGGAAAAAACCCCAAAACAACCCACAGAAGAGGTGGTGGAAGGGAGGAGTAAGGTGACTTTGAAGTGTGGGTGTGATGGACAGAAAGCAGAGGAATTGGGGTGGGATCTGAGCTTTCCAATCATGAGTATAAGACAAAAGCAGGTGGCTATTTAACTGCTGAGTCAGAACAGGGTAGATTTCAATGCATATTCATGTAAAAAGAAAAAAAGGCAGATGTACACCTTTTGTGTATTCCTTTGAGGTTACTGCATGTTGGAAATAGTAACAGGATGCAGTGGCAAGGGCTGAGAACTCGAGTGGGCATCTCGGTTTCATTTGGTTCCTTAGCATGTCAAACTTAACTGTTTGTTCTTATTTGTTTGTTTGTTGAAGGAGCTTTCTGTCTACTCTTTCTGGACAAGAGCTTGCAAACATGTTTGGAGTGTATATCCGGAAAGCAAATTAAAACATAAACCTCAGCACTTAATGTGCATTTCACGCTCAGGCCTGCTGCTTTGTTCTGGCCTAATGGTGGGGACCAGAGCATGATTTAGGGTGGGGATGATGGGAGGAAAAGGAGGAGGAATTTGAACTTGGTACCTTTGCTTTGACGCACCATTTATATTCTAACTTCTCTTATGTCTTGTGTCCATTCCTTCTGAAGCTGTGAATGTGAAATTTGTTATCCCAGCACCTCTGGAGACACTTCGGAGGTGACGTAATACCTGTTTTTCTATCTGTTGCCTTTTCTTACGCAACCCATAATCTAATCTTGTTTTCTTCCTCCTTTGTGTAGAACAGCAGTAAAACCGCAATACTTGCTAAAACATCTGTTACAGTTTTCTTTCAAAGCTGATAGCAACCAGTGTCTGGTCCGAGATGCTTTGTGGTGGCAAAGACCACCCTCAATTACAAGAGGTGGTGGTTGTAATTGGGAGCACGACGTTCGGCAGAGCCAAGCGTGACCTCCATCAGCTTCCCGGCCTGGGAATGGTGTGTATGCGTTGGATCATCTGCATTAGATTATCATCGTGGCCTCTGCTTTAATTTATAAAGGGTTGCCCGGCCTTGCGTTCCCTTTCAGTAAGTCCCATGGCTGAATAAACTTCTGAAGCACCCCGAAGACGACAGTGCATTACTGCTCGGTGGGTTACATATTTACAATTACTCCAGGTTCACTTTGAAGCTCCTCGGAGGTCTGAAGTCTCTGGTTAATCAAACTTGGGGAAGGACTTTTAACCTGACACTTCTCATAATGTTAGAGACTAGAAAGCCCTTGTTACATTAGCGCGCCAAGAGTTTAACACAGCTCTTTGTTTTTTAATTCAGACAGTTCAAGCTGGGGGCAATTTTAGCGGGGTGATCACAAGCATCCTATTGCTTTTGCTGAAAGAAGATGACGGCTTTGTTGGACGTGGAGCTGATACATAGGCGGTGGTAATGGTTTGCTTTCTCTTGGCAAATGAACTTAATGCGGTGTGTAGTCCTGATGGGATTTAACCACTCTTGGAGGGGGCAGTTGTGTTGTTACGACTCTCCGCTTGATCGGAGTCTCTGGCTGCAGCTCACTGTTGTAAACCAAACATGACACACTAATGAACTCCAGCAATGTGTGCTTTCTTCTTTTCGTTATGTATCATACAGCAGTTTTCCTATTCGTAGCGCTATTCAACAGTCAAGGATTTCTCAACATTTTTTCCCCAGGGTTTACAAATTAGTGCTCCAAACCTTGTTCAGGATTGGAATGTGGCAGATGAGATTTCAGCCCTTAAGGAGTGTTTTAACCATGCAAACATGCCTTAGTTTCTGCCCATGTTTCTTCATTTGTGTATTTCGGAAGGTTTTGTAGTTTTTAAAAGTGAAATGTAACAAGATATTACAGAAACTTTTCTCCGAAAGATAAATACAAAATTTCCAAGCCTTTTCAATCTGTTGTTCTCTGTACATTTTCTCTTACTGATACTTTAATGAAATAGCTTTACTTACTGTATTAGATAAATGTAATTTGTAAACATACATTGTATCTCTTTGCAGCTTGTTCAGTGTCACTGTGCTGAGTCCTATTTTAGGAGTAAGTGTGCTGGACCAATGCATGTCATGCTTTTAAAAAAAATATTTACATAAAATATCCAACTATTTTAAGTGCATATGCCTACGGCGACCGTGTGAAAATCTATTTGTTTTTCAAATAAAGATGTGCTGGGAGAAGAATTTTGAGAACTGTATCAATATATACCATGAAATCAAGAGTCAAAAGGTAAATAAAAAGAGCACTAAAGTACTTACTACTTTTTTTTTTTCATGGTTTCTGAGCAAATCTCGTAATTCGGAGTGATGGGAAGAGGGGCCATGACACAATATTTTCATGTTTTCCATTAGTGATATAACAGTAAGGCTAGAACTTTGTATGGCATCAAACACACAGCAAGCTCCTTGCTACACTTGAAATAAGAGTGAGTTTTGACCCTCGGGCACGTGGCCGAACACATTTGTTCATGTGTTTGAAACTTAGACCTTCTCCTTGGAAAATAACGCCAGTAAACCCATCCCAGCTCTTGAAGGCTACCTTTAACATGCATGAGCAAAACGGACTTTGAAACCAGCTCTTGGTAGTGTTAGTCTAGGGGAACATGCAAAGGGTAGGAGCAGATTTGAAGAATTTTCTGAAGTTAAATTGATCTCATATGGTACACCAAAAGAAAAGCAGACTAGCTGGAGTACTTTCCTAGCCAGAAACAAGGCATGGGTTGCGAAAAATAAAACAAGAAGAGGAAACTACAATGATGTCTTAATTTTGCACAGTTTCATCTGATGGACGGTGTTGACAGCTTCCCTTTAAAAGGGGACTTTCCCAGCTTCTTACGCTACCAAGGGAGCTGCTTATGAGCACACATGAAAATACTTAGATTTTCATAGACTGAAAATCTCCGTTCCTGATTAATGAGTGAGGAAAACAAGGCCAATGTAAGATATCAATTTCAGAAGACGGTTGTTCTTAAGTCCTAGTATTTGTGGTTGCAGAGAGCCATTAAATTCATGCCCAGAAGGTTAACCAAAGCTGTGTTGACTTTTTTCATCTACAAACTATTTTGTTTAATACTGCCACGGTTGCTCACAGCTTTTTCGCAGGAGCAATATAATGAGATTAACAAGCCTCTGATCGCTTCCATATCTGATACTTAAATCCCCATGGGAAGCTGTGAAAGTGTCAGAGCTCTGTTGCTCTTGTATGGGGGCTGCGCTGGCGAAGCTAAGAGTTGTTCTTTATGTAAGATGTTGTAGATTTGGTTGCTGGGCTGATGGAGTAGCTAAGCTTCAGTCTGTAGCCTTGGAGCCAGCGTGATTTTAAGAAAGAGAGAAGAGATGCTGAGGCTGCCAGCCCCGGGGTTCATTATTGGAAAGAAAAGACAAACACCCCCCTCCTTCCCCCCGCGATACTCTGAAGAGGGAAGCAAGTTTCATAGGGAGATAATTATGCTACTGGAAAAACTGCTGTGACAGCTTACAGCACCACAAGCGGAGTTCTTGTGGGGAAAAGGCCATGTTAGACATACCAATTTCTTCCTTTTTTCTCCCAGTTAGGTATGGTCTGTATCCATAGTGTTGTCCTGAAGCACGTGGTACTGACCTCCTTGCCTTTGCTTTCTTTGCCTGCTTCAGGCTCCTAGGCAGCAAGTTTGTTGTTTTCAAGTGACATAGCCCACAGTCTGATTTGGGAGTCTGAAGTATGTTTTCCCCTGCTTATAAAAGCATCCATGATTGATTGATTATAAGTGCAAAATTAGAAGCTTTTTTCTTAAAAACAAAACTGAAATGAGGGAGAACTGTGCATAGTTTTATTTAAAAAACAAACAAAAAAACCCACCAAAACAAAACCTACAACTCCGTATTAATTTTGAAGCAGTGTTGTGTTCCTGTGCTTTCTTTACCCAGTGCCTTTAGTATTGTTGAGGTGTTAACAGTTGCAGTACGTATTCTGTGGAAATCTCCGCCAGTCTCCATGTTAGATCTCTCCGTGCACCTCCATAGCATCCAGCCCCTTCTGTTTAAGGTCCATGTCTGATTTTGAATTAGTTCCCCCCAGTTTCCCAGTGGTGTCTCTCCAGTTGACAAAAATGGATTCCCTCCAGCTCTTGCGCAGTAGTTAGCTTGGTGGAGATACTGCTTTTTGGCTTGTGTGTAGGACTGATTACTTGAAGGAATAATACATCTTTTCTCCACGCTTCAGTGTATGTTAACAAACATTGGAGACACCCGAATCACACAAAAACCTTTTCTCCAGCAAATGCCTCTGGTTTTGAATACATTCTCCCTTTCAAGGGCTTGACCACACATGGAACTTCTCAGGAACAGCTGCTCACAAATAATTCCAGATGCGGACAGATCCTGAATACAATGTTATGTTCTGTATTGGGCCTATTTATGCTGACCTTTTCCAATCCCTTTTATTGCTTTTTAAGCTCAGGATTACCTCTTTGCTCATTTAAAATATAAATTCTAGATACTTCTAAATCTCAAAATTCACACACAAAAGCTACAACCACTTTTATTCATTGCTCCATTCTTTCTTCCATTTGGGGTTGGCAAATTGAAGGCGCTTTGCTGCTACTGCAACTGTCCCTCTAACAAGAGCCATAGGATTTGAAGGTCTGCAGAGCCCTTGGGTGCACAAGCAGTGAATACTGGTCTTTGCTTTGCTGCTTATGAACTTCAGGAGAGAACCTCAGCCCCCTGAGAACTAGTTACTCAGTTACAGGCTCAGGTCAGAAATGCTAGGATGATATGGCAAGGGAAAATCTGAACTTCTTGGCCACAAGACTTTGTGAAGATAAAGATTTCCCTTCAAGGAATATTGAATTCAGTTTCTTGATTATGATTTTCCTTATTTCTTGTTTCTTTTTCTTTTTTGGTGAGCAAATATCAGAGCAAAGATAATTATGAATCCTCTAAATTATTTTCAGATGAGTCAATGTGCAGTCAGTTGAACAATGGAATGAATACTTGACTGCATTTACACATAAAACAGCCAAGAAAGCCACCAGAAAGAGTAGGGCTGGAATCGCTTGAACCTTCTTGGCTGCTCACTGTACAAGGAAGAGCATGTGTAGCTATGCCAGCTGGAATGCAGCTGCTCCTTAAATCTGGCACCTAATGTTGAGTCCTGTCAAAGTACATAATGTTGAAGAATCCCGATCGGTTTGTTTGCAGACAGAAAAGTATCAGTGAAGACTTGACTTGCAAGGGTGGAGGGAATCGCTGGTATGTCTCTCCATGCAAGTCTTTCAGACGTGCTGTTTTGAAGATGAAACTTGTGTGGGTTCAAAAAGCCATGATGGGTTAATCTAGGGCCAAAAAAAAAAAGTAAAAGTGTTTATTCATGTAGACGTCTAGTGGTTCCACAGATTATCGGTGGCTCTCCTCCCCTTCAAGCCTGTGCTCCATCAGCAGTCTGCAGCTCTCCAAAATGACTCATACTGTCTGGAGTACAGTCCTTTAAGAGAATTTGATACCACTTAGTGATTTTGCCGTGCACTTTTTCTCTGGATTCTGTGGAGATAGGTTTAGTGACACATGTGAAAAGTGCTATATAAATGCAAATTTCAATGTCATTGAGAACGATAGTGTAAGCACATAATGCTAGTTCGTGGGGCAGAAACCTCCTTTGAGGCCTTTTCAGTACTTTCTGCTCCTTTGATCAGTATTAAAGATGTCAGAGAATGCTTGATGTATTTGGGTGCTAACACAACATAGCCGTGATGTTAAATTTCTGAAAAACATTACTAAAAGGAAAAAAGTTAAAGCTGATTTGGTAAACTTTTTCTGGTATTTATTTGACTCTTTTCATACCTTGTAAATTATCATGGCAGAAATTAACAACAGAAAATGTCAGTTTATTTTCAGTTATGTGTTTCCTTTTGTGTTCAGTCCTTGGAGCTACGTACGATGGGGTCAATACATTTATTCTACTGGCAAACAGCACAAGCAGGCGTCCATCACGGATTAAATGAGAAGGGGAAAAGTATCTGTAATATCATGGGGTAAATAATTACATATTTTCTATTTTTCTTCCTTCACAACTGCTTTACTGGCAGATCTGACTCGCTTTTTATGAGCAAACATTAGGTCAAGGAATGAGATCAAGTTGTGTGAAAGAGGCGGCCTTTCTTAAAAACTGTCGTGCAGCTGTGTTAGGAGCATCTGTCTACCTTTGGGAGATACTAATGTTATTAAATCATGCGTGTACAGCGTAGTAGAGTAAAAAGGTAACATGCACTAGCCTGTTATACCTTTTCTTTCCTGTTGTCTCTCTGAAGAGAATGAAAAATAAGTTAATTAGTGGAAATAGTATGGATATCTTTTTATGTTTGTTGCATTGTTTGGTGTCCTAATGCAGTAGACTGATGTTTTATAAGTTTGCAACTGAGTTTGAAATTTGTTTGGTTAAAACACCTCTGTTGTCACATGGAGAGGGTTTTGCCTTTTTCTCTGCCTGTTGATGTTAGGTTTCTTCTGCCTGTGCTTGAGGCTGGCCGGGGCACGCGGCGATCTCATGTGTGACGCGCTTCAATTTATGAGTGAGAGAAGCGAAGGGTAACGTATGGTCCAGTGCTGACTCATAGTCCTGTGCTTGAACAGAGTGACTGTAACACTTAATTTAGAGAGAGCGGAATAAAATTACCAGGGCTCCCAAAAGGGTTTCTCTATCTTTTTAATTTTGGACTCTCTTATAGCTTCTTCCAGCCATTCATCTCTTCCATTATACAATAATGCCTTATCCTAGTGCCTGGCCTGTGCCATCTCATACCAAAGGTGGTGGGTTTTGCAATTCTGTGTTTTCTTACGGGCATCCCTACCTAAATTAGGCTGCATACATGCAGTCACACCTTAGACCGAAAGACTCATTTTAAAGAAATGCTGATCTACTAGAGTGTCTTTTCATCTACAGTATGACTGACTCCTCAAGCATTTAAAAAACAGCAGTCAAGTTTCTGAAAAAATCACAAGATTGACTTTAAAAATTAAGGTGCGCTTTGATTATTATTTTTTTTCAATTTGCCCTCTAGTTTGCCTTTTTAAGTGCAAGATGGGTCATGTTGTTCATCTTTCCGCTGCAAGATGATTTAATAATTATAGTGAAAGCTGAGAATACTTCTTCGCTGTTTGACTCTGTGACTGGAGCTTTGAAAATATGAAACGCTGAGAGACTTGCAATGAAATGACAAGAAATTCTAACGCTGAGTCTTGCACGTTGTATTCTGATGTGCTTATAATTCAAGGTTATGGCTGGTCCTAACGACATTTATGCAGGTCATGTAGGTCCTAGTGGTTGGTCTGGCAACAAAAAATATTTCCCTGTTTCTCCTCAGCTCCTTGAAAAACAGCAGGAAAGATATTTTTTCCTGCATGTGTGCGTATAAATACGCACAGGCTTTTTGTTCCCTCTGAAGGGAATGTTAAGTACAGCTTCGCATAGAATTGTGTTGTACTGTGGCAGCATCTCCAGCTCTGTGCGGGGCTTTCTAAATGTATGCAGAAGGTAGGCAGCTAACTTCATCTGCCCTTCTCGCTGGGTAAAGGCGGAGTTTCAGGTACTGGAAGAGGCTCTCAGGTAACGCTGTCTGCCTTGTGGCGTTGTTCTGTGTCTCCTACAGGGAAATGACAGCAATGTGTATATATATTTTTTAATTATTTTTGTATATCGTGTTGAAGTACAGTGAAATACAGCTTTGACTTCAGAGTAGGAGATGCATTTCATGAACTCCAGTTCCACAGCAGCAAGGGGAAGGCAAGGCGTTGGTCTCGCTGGTGCAGCAGCCTTTGCAAATGAGATTTTGTATCTGATTACAGCTAACAATATATCGACATAGGATATGGCATTGGTAATAAATACCCATTGAGATGTAAAAATGGTGTTGAACACCAGCTGATGCCCACACAGCCTTTTTAATTAGTACCTGGCCTCTTTTTCAATCAAGATGTGCCTCTGTATAGGGAAAATTTTTGACAAATCCCCAGTGGCTCATAAAAGAACAGAAGGTAACTTTTTTTGCCTATTCTCTCTTGTGCATACACAAAGTTTTATTGGTGCCTGCTAAGGAAAAAATATTAGCAGGGAGTCTGGATGCACAGAAATCGAAAGACTCATAGGAAAGAACTTCAGACTGCTACTTACTGGAAGAAAGGACTTGTGCAATTACAGATAAAATGTATGATGTGGCATTGCGTGGAGTTTTGAGGACAATATGGCTCTGGCAACTTACCCGGGTGTTACGTGCTGGGAAAAAAACTGCTTGTTGTTTGGCTGTTTGGCCTAAAAGAGACAACAAACGTTTCATACTCAGAGATGCTGTTGTCTGGGCCTGCCCATTTAAAAACACTGGGACCTGTATGAAACAATAGTATGTAGTAAAACTGCAAACACAAGCATGCAGTAAAACTGCAGGATACATGGTGTTCCAGTACACATTTTTCTAAAATGAGTCCAAAAGTTGAAGAAAACAGGCTAGTTCCTAAATAATACTGACTCAGAGCTGCGGTGTAGTCAGGGGGCCCCAGGTTAACGCACCAGATGTGACTTTCTGGAGAATAGATTTATTTAGACCCTGTCACGTTAATGAAAGGCGAGAGGTTGCAGTAATCCCGTGCTTCTCGCATGGCTCGCTGCACTAGGCGGAGGAGCGAGAGGAAAAAAGGTACTGGCAGGGTCACGGCATTGAAAGCCCCTGGGCAGCGGGTGAGTGCGACTGCCGTGCGCCGCACCGGTGCCCAGCGCGACGGCGAGCTGGTGTCGCTGCCCTCCGCAGCGCGCTGATGAGCTCTCAGCTGATGTTCCAGTCGCTTTGGCTACCAAGTCATGCGTGGGGAGCTCCAGCCAGAGAGCTGAGGCTCCTGGCAGCACAGCGCGCTGAGAACTGCCTTTGTTTGGGGTTTTAAAGGTGTTTTATTATCACTCATCAGGTTATGGAAATGCTGATCGGTAGGGAGTACAGTCATGTGTGCAGCACAGGTAGCAAACAAGAAATACTGGTTTTGGAAATAACTTTCATCATCTTCAGCGCTGTTTAAACAGGGGAAATATTGAAATAGAAACTGCAGGTACTTCTTATTACTTGTTATATGCTCGCTCTGATAATGAATTTACCTTTGCACGTGTATTTCATAAAAATTGTGATGGAACTGTCTTTGAAAAAATATTTATTAGGAACTCAAAGAAAGCCGATAGCCAATGAGTTTAATACATAGCACATTAGAATATGCACAGATGTAACCTCTGACTAGGTAAAATATACTTGCTTTTGCTGATTCCATAAATCTGTTATTTGTGTGCCTGCTGATAGCACGCTTTGTCTCTCGAGCATCCTTTCCAAACCTGGCCCAAACATTCTCCTTTCCCAGCTCTCCTAGAACACTCTTTAAGTTAGTTAAATCAGAGAATCAGTACTCATTAGTGCTTGACGTTTTCTGCTGCTATGTACAGACAAAACGGGAAGGGAAAAGAGTGCACATCAAGGAATACCTTTTGCTACTATCATGAACCTCAAAACTTAATAAAAATGGTACTTTTTACTACCTCTTATTACTTTGTAGGCATCCTGAGTATGCTAAAAGAAAGTAATTGAACCTGGCCAGCTATCTGTGCAATAGCAAGTGTGTGGCAGCATGCTGGTGGAAAATAAGACATCAAATCTGAGAAAGGGGTTGATTCAATGTTTTCTGTCACCATTTCTGACTGCGTTGCTTTGTGTGTAAACGATTGGTGCTAACTGTTTACGGCAACCGCAAAAGTGGGAAGTGTTGTCATGGTGTTAGTGTGGCCTAGCAGAAAGTTTTAAGTGCAAACACATTTTGTGTGGTAGGAAATCTTTTTCTAGATCTGTTTGCACGTGCTGGAAAAACAGAATGACGTCATTTTTAGAGAACGTATTTAGTTACTGCTGCATTTACAATAAAACAAGAGCATGTTGAGAGCCTTAATTATATAATGGGAATACAAGAGGATGTCCATCTCCATCCAAGAACAGAAAAGGTTGTCATTTTTTACTAACTGTGCTCCCTCCTGTAGGTTTTCTAAAAGCGAAGGGCAGGCATCAGGTCTGGATGGTATTGCCTATTGATTTACTATGTGAAAAATAAAGCATAGCAAACTAGAAGAGGACACTAATATAGTTTAGAGATCATTTTGATTTTGCTTGAAAGGCTTCTATAGTTAACTATGAGGATCTTAGGAAACTCATGGAAATAAGTGCTAAGCTTTTTCTTGCAAAACGCGTTGCTAAGTCTTACATTAAATGTAAATATCTGTGGCTAATTACCTGATTACTTTGATGTATTTCAGAGATAAGAACAGAACAGCTGATTCTTCTTTTATGCCCTGTTTGACATCAAGAACAACTTGGGTAGCTATCGCAAATGTTTTTCCAAACAAGGAAAGAATATTTAAAAAAAAAAAATTCTGAACAAAGTTTGCAAAAAGCATTTCTGTGAGCTCGTTTGTCTCTGGGAAGGAAAAACCTACAGAGGAGGGAAGGAGCTGTGGCTTGGGCTGTCACACGGGATAGCGTCTCACTGTGCACTGCCCGTGAGCGTCAGGCTGGGGATGGAATCGGAGTCGAGGGAGCTGCAGATACCCAAGTTGTAACCCTGTGGGATGCCACCAGCCTCCTTCTGCGTGAGAGCAGGGAGAGGAGCCTGGCTTGGAAATGAACTTTCTCATGAAACGAGAGAGATTCAGCTCCTCTATCAGACAGAACGATTTCTAAAGCACAAAAAGTGGCGATAGGAAATCCACGTCCATGTCCCGCTTAAAAACGTGGCTCTGAAGCCTAATTCCAGTGTACTCGTGGTTCAGGTCAGGCTGTTCGTTGCCAAAGTTGCCATGAAAATGTGACGCAGGGCCTGGGGGTGAGGGGGTGCCTTGGCCTGCAGAGAGATGGAGGGTGCCTGGGCTGGGCCACCCGAGGAGTCTGGACTGGTGCACGTCCTCCCCTGCGAGCCACGGCCCGAGAGCTCACTCGCACGGCTTGGCTGAGGAAGGGTAATTCCTTACCTTGTATTAAGCAGTTTGGGTTTCTGAAGCCTCAATACCCATTCTGCAAATAGGCCCTGAAACCATGCGCCTAAGTAAGGGGTCTCAGCTTTTCTTTCAAGCTGGTAGTTCAGTGCTATTTCTTCTCCGTTTCTATTTCAGACTCTTCATCTTTCCCCCTCTCCCTCTAGGTGTGTTTTTCCTCTTTGGTAAGAAGATGTAGTGATGGTAACAATCTCGGTTTTTGTTGCACTGGGCTTTTCCCTGGCCTGATGACAAGGTGAACTTTCTTTTCCCAGCATTACAGTAGCGAGGAGGTGATGTGAGGAGCAGGTGACGAGCTTTCCCGGACATTTCATTAGCTGTTCGGCTGCTTCTGTAAGCCCACTCCTCAACAGGAGTCTTTTGGAAGTGCTGTCTGTCAGGCTGCTGTGTTCCCTGGAAGTTGTATTACATCTTACAATTTTATCCCATTGTTCGCTGTATTCTTACCTTTTTTTATTTTTTAACTGATTCTCTCACAGCCTTCTCTTTTTGCTGAGTTATTCATTATGCACTAAAAAGTCTCTTTTGCAGGTGTCAGTTCTAAAATCATCATGATTACTGAGGGGGGGGGGGAAGCCTGAAGAGCACTGTTTACTGCCATTTTCCTGGGCACTGAAATTAGTGTGCACTGGTTTCAACAATATCTCATTTCTTTGGGAAGGCTAATAGTCCGGTCACTTCATTATCCTGCCTTTCTGCACAAGTACCAATGTAATAGAAATGCTTTCATTTTCCAGACTACCCTTGGGTGCTCGAGACAAACACTTTCAAAAGCTTATCCGCACTTTTTTTTTTCTCTGTCAAACTGAAAAAGCTATAAATCTGTTCATCACCTGTCCTTTTAGGTTAATGTATTGCACCTGCTACCTTTTTTGATGTCTTAAAAGTAATCAGACAGTGTGCTTTCACTGGTAGGTACTTTACCAAATCAATTAAGGCTTTATTTGTCTATTTATTTATTTTCCCAAGAGGGCATTTTATTACTGACAGCATGAGTCAGGACAATTAAAGGTTGCAGTGAAATATTCCAGCTTCTGATGTGATGCAATATGAACTGGAATGAAATGTTACCTTAGTCATACTGAAAAAAACCAATTAATGCACTGTATGCTGTGTTAGCTCTGAGAGAGAAGTCTACCAGTTATCTCTTCCCAGTACCTCTCTTCTCCCCACCGTGCAGCACTGTGTGGGGAGTGACTGGTAAGGAGAAATTTTGTGCTTCTGTGCAAACAGGTTGTCAGCACGGAGTTAAAAAAGTGCGTTGTCCATGGTCACATTTCATGGAGAGAAGGCTATTAAGAAGGAAAGAAGGCAGCCAGGACTCTTGGGTTTTATTCCAGGCTTCACTGACTCAGCCAGTGCTGAGTCTTGTGCATTATTTACACCATTTTTTAAGCAAGGGTAACAAAAATAGCTATTTTACAGGAACATTTAGAGACTTAATTGTGAAGAGCTGTGCGGCTCAAGTCTAAAAATCACTTCAGGGCAAAATTTTATTTTATTCCTGTTGGTCTTTTGAAACAGGATTGAAAGGTGGATTTAGTGGCTGCGTGCAATTTTCAGGAGGATTGTCCTTGTTTATTAACTTCCTCTCCCAGCCCCTTGAATGATAAGAATTCCGCCCAAGGCGCTGGGGAGTGGTGAGTGTTGACACAGGTGCCAGGACGATGTTGCAGATGCTGTGATTCTCCTCACTATGCCTTCCTGCTTTTAACTGTAACTTATTTTGACACAACAGCCCAGGGTCCATTTTCATGTGCTAGCCATAAAGCCCAGCTTCCCTTGCCTCAGGACAGCAAAGTTTAATTTTCGCAATAGTGGGAATGGGCAGTGTCTTGTGTTAGCCATAAAGGGTGGTTTGATGGCAAAGGAAAGCATTTAGAAAATCATTCTCAGTACTGTTCTCTCTTCAGCTGCCCTATTCAGATACTCTGGCCTTTTCTCCCCTCCCCTCTGACTTTATAGTTCCCCGCTTTAGCCAACGTAGTTATACAGATATATTCTGTTGCATAGAGAAGGTGTTGGCATCCTCTCATCTTTTATTACCCTGATGCATAAGCAAAATGGCGGCAGAGATACTGTGTACAATTTATACTGGTGGAACCACGCCAGGAGTGATTTTAAAGGCAAAGGAGAAGGAAGCGATAAGGCATGGTATTTTTCAAGTGATTGAGTGAAGAATGATGGAAAGGAATTACGGTTACCTGATATATTTTTTTTTTTCCTACCCCAGCCTTGCAAAGCACGTAAGCATCTGCTTAAATTTCACTGAACTTTACCATGCGGTTCAAGCCAGGCAGCTACCTGACTGCCTTGGTGTTTCTCCTGCAGCTAGGTTCCAAACTGAAGGGACAGTAATGCTTCAGTGGTAATTTAGGAGGGTGGAGGATTAAATGTTCTTGAAAAGCTATTTGCATAAAGGTTTGCAAAGGAGAGAATGAGTGCGAGAATGTGTTCAAACTGAGCAGTGAAATCTGCACAGCTTGGCTTGCCTCATCCATCTGGTTGGACTATGTTATCTATGTTTAACAGATTACATTTAATCTTACCATTTCAGGGAGAGCTGTTGAGCCTCAACAGACATGGGAGAGCTGTCCTATAAAGTTATGCAAGTAAAATGGGAGCTTAAATTTCATGCCAGCTTCTCAGGAGAACAACAGAGGAGGTGCAGAAATATCGTGTCATCTTTCTGTCCTGACCACGTTCGTTGGCTTGACAGGCCAGGGAACTGGGGGTGACTCTCTCCTGCTTTGCCACGCTCCTGCTCCTTTCTGGGTTTGTGCTGCATTCCCCAGCCTAGCATTTTCTTTCTGCTATGTGCTTATCTGACTTCTGTCCTGGCTCTAGCTTCCTATCATGTTGCTCACCAAGAAAAGCAGTCTCTTTGTAGAGAAACACCTCCCCAGGCAGAGGCAGTGGTGCAGCAGGGGTTAAAGCCAGCTCAGTTTCCTGCTCCTCTGCTTGCTCAGGTGTGCTGCAAAGTGTAATAAAGAATGGCTGATTAGGAGAAACAACTTTGTGCGCAGAGCTTATGGGTCTAGGCAGAATTCCAGGCTGGGAACTCCGCTTGTTTCTATTTATTTATTGTACTTATTTTTTGATGGATGATAGCTATCATTTCTTATGGAAAAGACTTTCCTATCTACTGCTATATTGTTTCTTTTTTTTTTTTTTTCCCCCTGCTGAGTCATTGCACAACTCAACAGTCATTTGTGTGGCTTGCTTCCTGGAGTCTTGAATCGGTTTGTCACGTACCTTTCTTCTTTCCTCCTACATTTAATATAACTGCACTCGTTTCAAGCACTTCTGCACAGCGGAACCCCTTTCAGATGGTCCCATGGTCTATCTCTGTGATCAGGGTGAGTGAGGCATGTACTAATGGCAGAATTTGTCCGGTGCTCAGTAAGCTGTTATTCCTGTGATAATGTTAACGTTTTAAAATTATTCATTTTCCTTACACGGAGGCAGCCTGCGAATGCAGACGTATTGTCTTGTAGCTGAGGGGGCAGAAAACCTTGTTTGCTTTTGCTTTTCATACATTCCACTGCTGGGATCTGCTTAGGCAATTAAACACCTTTCATATTTTTCATCCTCTATAATTCGTTAGAAACGGGGTCCTCTTTTTGTTGTTCTTTGAATATCTTTTCAGTCTTGACTTGTCTGTGAATATGTAGTTCACTTTTTTCCTCTTTCTTAGTCCCCCCCTTCCTTATGCCTGTAAAATTGGGTTGGTGTTTCAGGGACTTTCTTGGCCTGCCTGATGTAAAATTAAAGAGGTTACCTAAAACCACAAAATTGTGCAGCAGTGCAATTAATACATTTTGTTTTAAAAGGGTGAAAATTCCAGGCTGGCATTTTTTCAGTTTTAAAATGTCCTTGTTCTTAGTCACAGGTTATTTCTGTAATGCTTATATTTTGTTGCTCATAGTTTAAAATTAAAAAAAAAAAATAAACAGAAGCTTGACCTCTTTTTTTTTTCCCCCCAAAGTGTTTGTCTCTCAGATGCCTCCCCCCCAGTTAATTAGAAATAACAACAACCAACAAAACTATTCTTTTTCCTGAGCTCTGGCATTCCCAAAGGGTTTGGGTGATGTTGCATGATGAAGCATTGCAGCACCTTTACAGTCTCAGGTTCTCAGCTCCAGCATTTGCAAAGCTAAGATAAACGTCCAAATTCTCTTCACTCAGTATGAAGAGACACGCATGCCCATCAGGATGGGATCTGCGAAAGCCCATGGGAGGCTTCACAGGGCAGGGGGTGGCCAAAGTCAAAAGAAGGTCTCTGAGGAGCGTGTGTTAATTCTTGCTCATCCCCCCATTGTGAAACTCCATCCCAGTGCAGGTGAATTAAAATGGTGCTGTGGCTGAACGAGGCGTTTCCACCCCTGTCACTTTTATTAGGCCAACAGGAGTTCTTGTAGCTGTGTGCTTTGCTGCCGATCCAGTGGAAAGCTAGTCCTTCTTAAAATTTATTTATTTTTCCTCCAGGGCAATGTCTGTAGAGATGGGCAAGCACCTCTGCTGCCATGGGGAAGACAGGTCCTCAGACAGCTGGGGAGAGATGGGGAGCTGCCCCTTTGGGAAACAGCAGAGCCCTTGCATGGCTTCTTAGGCTGTTAGGGAAACCTCATCACTGGCTCAAAGTGCTGTCTTGAGCTGTGCTGCATAGACGCTTTGATAATACTGACCTCTGCAGCCCAGTACGTCCAGGTTTAGTGGTCCTAGTAAGTCTTTTCATATGTCGCTTATTGCTTTCTCTCTCTCTTTTTTGAAAGAAGGTAATGGGGAAAGGAGAGGAGGAGGTATTGCATAAAACCTTAGTGGTCAGAGCCACAGATTGGGAAACAGCAGACTTCAACACTCTCGGGAGCCTGTGCAATGTATTCTCTGGGAGACAGCCCTAATTACCTGCTGCTGGTAAGCTGGGCTGGGCTCGGCTCTTGCTCTCTTCTACATCAGGCTAGAACATTTTGTGGCAAGGACTGGATGAGGAGAGAGTGCGTGATCCTCTACTCTGCACAGGAGGGTGGTGGTCTCCCTCTGTCCTGAGTTTTTCCTCCAGGCCCTGATAAGGTGTTTGGTATTTACGTGCCTTATCTGCGTGTCTTTGTGGTTAGGAACTGTGACACTGAAGTTCTGATGGTTGGACTTGATCTTAAAGGTCTTTTCCAACCTAAACGATTCTGTGGTTCTATTTCTACTTTAGGCTCAGTCTTCCTCTGAAATGCTGGACGAGTTATTTGAGCTGTGAGTGACTGTGGGTTTTTGGAAAATGGATGGAGGTATTCTCTTTGCTCACTTCTTGTCTGCTTTGATGTAGAGAGTCCTTGCCTTGACATTTTATACTTTCTTGGCATATCCAAGTACAGCATTTAGCATAATTGGGGTCACTAAGCACTAGACAATAGTGCTTATTATCAGAAGTCTTTATAATATAGGTTACACATGGTCTTTCAGTATTGTGCTCCGCTGAGTAGCCTTTAGAGTTAATGTTTTTGTTTTATGATGTACCATCTCTCAGTCTGTCCTCCAAAAAGAAAAATAAATCTAAATTAGACTGAAGCCTTGGCTAATTGTTCTTTCTCTATTCATCTCCGTGGCAGCAGGAAACCTAGCAGCAGGGTTTCCATTCACAGCAGACATGCGTGCCAGCTCAAATGCTTTTGTACCAAAAATGCATGTGTGGGTGTTGAAGGTAAAAATGATTGGACAGTAGTGGTTGCAGCTGTATCCTTGAGAACTCAAGGCAAGGGAGATCAATGATCTCTTTCCTGTATGTTGGTTTTAGGGTTTTTTTTTTTATTCACTGAAAAAGATATTTAACAATTGCAAGTTATTCCAAAAGGGCAAAGTAAAGGTTTTTTGATTGTTAAAGACGGCATCAGCGCTGGGTCTGTTTGTAGTGCTGGCATTGGTTCTGCACAAGGTGAGATTGGAAACGTACTCTCAACCACTGCGAGACATTTTGACCCCTATAGCACCTTTATCTCTGGTCTGCGTCCAGCTCTCGGGTACTGCTTCTACTTGTCACCCCTACATCTTACTGCACTGCTGCCACTTCTACTCCCTCAGCTCGTGCATCAGAAGTGCAAGTAGCAGATGGGTGGCCCAGGCAGATTTGTCCTGGTTAGTGCTTTTCTTTTCCAGCATTGCGTTAGCCTCAGAATGACCTGCTTGTTTATGATACACATTTCTCTGCTGTCCAGAAATAATTACAGTATGGCTTTGCACATATTATGCCCATATGACCCCCACCTGTTTAAATCTGTCCCTGATGACTGACTGTAGTTGTAGGCTTCCATTTAATTCCATTTAGCTGGTTAAGAGCAATCCAGTAGGAATAATAATAGTGAAATGTATTAGTAGTCGTTTCTAGATATAGAAAGGACTGAGCAGCCTCCTTTTTGCTGTTGATGCCATTGGGATGGAGTGATAGTAGCACAGGTAGGAGGAGTGCTGCTGTAAATATGCTGCAAGGGCCACCAGGCATTTAAGACTAGTTATTTAGGTCAGAATAGCTGGAGCTACTCTTTATTTGTTTGCTTATGCCTGTCTTTTATTATTCATTCAGCTAATCAGGTTCTGGTGTCCCAGAGTTCATTTCCATCCTTTTCCTTATGATTATTCACTAGCAAGTCTACTTTGGATGGTTTTTTTTCCCTGGCTTCTTCCACAGAGCGTGCCATAACTGTGCTGTGCAAAACAGCGTATACACAGCCATTTTTGCAGTGTATTGGATAGCTCTAAGTTTAGCTCTAGGTAGGCAACTGGCTCCCTATAAGTGTTTTAGTTAGAGAAAGGGTTTCCTTGCTAAGCAGCTAGCTGACTGGACAAGTTTTAAATATTGTTTCACGTTATGACCAGTTGTCACTTAACAGCATGTGAGGCTAATTGTAACTGATTCGTTGATTGCACTTGATCATTCCATGTGCTGAAAGCATCATTTTTCCAGTATACGCTTCTAGGAGGAAAGATTAAATTTACCATGGCTTTGCATTGGCACTGAACTACAAACAAACAAGAGATCAGCCCAGATGAATGTCCTTGGATCTAGGTTTAGGTCATGCTTTGCAATTTTGAGGTATACTTTGGTCTTTGCTGCATTTGGAGTAGCTGTAAACAGATGGGTTTTATTACTGCTTTGTGTTACGGTAATATTTGAAGACTCCAGCGAAGATTGGAACTGCTTTTGCTGGCCGGCGAGGAAGACAGGAGATGAAGGACCCAGACAAAAGTGTCATCTTAACAAACAACCAAAAAAAGGAGGTTGCAAATGAAGTGCAGGGAACATTAGTGCAGGGAACAGGTTTTGACTAAGAGCTTGGTGAGATGGTACCTGTCTCGCTGTCATTTGGGTGAGGAAAGTGAGCGGCAGCAGTCTGAGCCCTGTTAGGCCAGGGCTGGAGCGCAGATCATTCAGGCCATGGCCAGTGGGAGGGAGAGAGACACAAAGGCAGGGCATCCTGCTGCCCCTGGCCCGCAAGAATTTTTTCTTGATGGTGCCCCAGTTTAGACTTCTCAGTGGAGCCAGGCGCAACCATCCTTTCCTATCTCTCTCCTATGTTGAAACTTGAGAGCTGCTTTTAGCAATTTATTAATTCTAAATGAGAGGATAGTACTCTTTTTCCCTAGAGGCAATTTTCTTTAATACTTTTATATTTGTTCCTGAATAAAAAAAAAAGAAATCCAGTGATTCTGATTGTGCAGTGATTTGCTAATTCCTTTTCTTATACTGGGCAAAAGTGATAAAGAGAAACCTATTCCTGAGGATTTTTTTAATTGACCATCACTGTGTTCTGTTGAAAGAAAACGCCAAGCACCTACTAAAACAATGTCTTTTATGTGTTGCCAAATAAAAGAGCAAGTTTGTTCAGTAATGTATGTATGCAAAAGCATGAGGATTCAGTGATTATTTTTATAAAGCTTTTTAATAACTAAGAACATGGCTCAGAGCTTGTAAAAGCTGAATATTCCAAGAATTTATTCTTTTCATAAAGTGTTTAAAGAAATTGCAGTTATGCAAAACCTGAATGCAAATTATTACAGCCCAGTTCAACAAAGCTCTTAGGTACGTGTTCCAGTCCCTTCCAGAGCATGAAGTACATATCTCTGTACTTACTTATGTACTTTGAGACCGGGTGTTATCGAGTTGAGACATAAAACACAACCGGGTGAGACAAGAAGCAGTAAACGAAGCTGCCAAAACTATGGCAGAAGAGCAGAATAAAAAGAAGATGGGTCTGTTGACCCCCGGTTGCTATTCATTGCTTTCAAATTTAGAGATTTACCAAAGGTGGTTTGAGGTTGATCTTAAAGTATACCTACAGAACCATGCTTTGTTTTGAGGAAAAGAAACAATAAGAGTTTTTGTTTTCCAGTATGGTGTTGGCTTCATGGCTGGGCGGGAAGGCAGGCAGTGCCCTCAGGCACTACGGTGTTCACCTGTGGGCTTGGGGGGCTTTGCTTGTGCAGCTGGGGGTCAGAAGGGGTCGTGTGATGTTGTGTCGGGGCTACTGAGAAATCAATTGGGGGGGGGGGGTAAGACAATTACTGAGACGAGACAGGCTCCTTGTTGTACCCGAAGATACCTTTTTGCTAAAAATGGGAACTGTCTCACCCGGACTTGCCCATTTGCCCACAGGTTTTAAATTCCAGGTGATCTGATCTTGTTCATACAGCTTTTCTTTGGCAGCTCAGAAAATGTGGTGTAAATATTCTTGCAAATTAATAAACAAGATGGATATTTTGAAGTCTGAAAACTCAGTTAAGCCCTTGAGCAAAGATGGCATAACTGTCTGACTGTATTGGAGCTTGTATTAAAGCACGTCCAGAGAGCTGGAACAGGGCAAGAAACCAATATGTTAATTAATCTCTGCAGTACTATTGGCCTTCTCCGCTTCCCTCTGTAGAGGTATATTAACAGTGGAAGAGCTAATGTGTCCACTCTGGCATTTTTAAAAATTAATTGAGTGATACTGCTGATTTTAAAAAGATCTTTATTTAAAACTCCCTATCTTTCATTTTAAAAATATGTTTTTCTAATGTCATATATTCTTAAATGAAAGGTTAATGCAAAAAAAAAAAAGAGGTTTTTTTCTTCCTCAGAGAAAGAGATTTCTCTTCTGACAGCTGAGAATCTAATTTAACAGGTGGTGATGCACATCAAGTGGGAAAGTGATTTTTTTTTCCTTAAAAATATATTTTGTAGGAATAGAAACCCCAGAACTAAAAATATGCACAACGTGTTTTTTTCTGACCTTGTAAATTGCCTTCTGGAGTTGAATAGCAATAATTAGTACTAAGTATCACACGATTCATTCGACTATATCATAGTACACTGGTGATCTCTATCTCGGCTTCCCTGGGTGCAGGTATGCTTTTACCTGGCTGAATTTGGAATTTGGAAATTGGGAAAGCTAAAAGTTCTGATACTGTAAAGTCTTTAAAAACTGTAGCTGTAATTTACATGGTTCGTTTTTGAAAACAATTGCAATCAGTAAAATGGAATTAATCTGTCTTTGTAATAGTGCCGATCCTGTTAAGACCTCTATTCCCGCAGCTTGGTGATTTCCCGCCGTCTTTATTTGGGCACATGCGAAGCATGACATTCCTTGAAAGGTGCATATTTACTAAATAGCTGCATAGCGGCAATGCTTTTTTTTCCCCCCGACTTCTGCTCACCCGTACTAGTAGTTCTCAGACCCTCGCAGATCCACAGACCACAATTTGAAAACCCCTGATCTTAACTTTTAAAACTAGGCAAGAAATACTGCCTTAGTATCACAGGTAGCGCATAGAGTAATTCAGAGAAATTTAGTTTGCTTGGTGCTTACTGGTATTTGAATGATATTTCATTCAAACGATTTTTAAAATATTCTCTTGTTGTAATATACTGTTACTCTATTAATTTTTCTTGTGCAGTAGCTTCCCAAACAATTGAATTTTGGCTCCCTGACTATGAACTTCCATCAAAAGTAGCAATTACAGCTTTCAACTTTGTAGAATCAATCACAGTAAACCATTTAGTTATGCCAGGTTTTCATTTTGTGGTCAAGGATTAAATACAATCCATTTACCATTAGTTTATTTATGAGGTGTGCTTTAAGCTGACCTGGTAGGTCTCTTCTATCTTCGCTTTGTATGATCCTTGAGACAGACTTCAGAAATCTTGTTTTATATAATACAGATGGGCATAATGTAATCAGTAAGGTGTTGACAAAGCTGATTTAGAACATGGGAAATTAAATCCTCTTTCAGGTCAGCACTGTCAGCTTTCAATTCCCATCTCTTGTTTCATTTTTCCTGGGGCTCTTGAGCTATCTCTGCTTTCCATATTGCATGATTATTTTCTTCCTTTCCACTGTATTAGTTTTAATTTCATGGACACAGAGTTTACTTGGAAAATTGGGTTGGGGGAGGGTATGTGCGTTTCGTTTTTTTTCCATCTCTCTCATGACATTTCCTTTTTAAAATGTTTTTTAGGGTGTGTGTGGTGTAAGTTTGAGGTCAGAAATGAAGATGTATCAGTGTTTCTCACTTGATTCCAGCTTCTTGCCCAAGTGTTTATAAGCTTTGGGCCAGATCTCAGTTCTTGTTTCCTAGTTTTTCTATCTTTCCTCATGGTGATAAAGAGCAACCTGTATGATGTGAAGAGTTATCTTAATTCTGCTGTCATATATTGTATGGTGACATCCGCAGTTCTTTACGTATTTTTTTCTTTGTAGCATTGTAACTCCTCATCTTGATTGCGTTATTTTTAGACCCTCTAGAGCAGAGTTTTCAAGGTATCTCTCTGTTGATTCACTGCTGGCTTACCTTCCCATGCTGTGATCGAGAGTAATGGGATTGAATCCTGGAAATGCCGTACTTGACTACATCGGGAGAGACGGGGATGCTGCATCCAGGCTGTTATGCTATGCCCTGCAGGGTTACTATGCTCAGCATTAGTTTGAGGTTTCTGTGCTGTGGCTCACCTGAAGTCCTGAAGCCTAAAGTCAACCCAAATCTTATTTGTCTACAAAATACCTTGTTCATTCTCGTGGTGGTGCCCAGCAGCACTGCTTCTGACTCTCGGACTTGCAGTGCTGCATCGCAATTCTGGTTTGATTGCTATCTGCTGGCTCTGCTGGCTCTCCTCTTTCTTGAGCAGTGCCTGTTAGCAGTGTCAAACTGGAGAGGGCTTATTGAAGACAAACATGGTTGCTAGGAGCAGGGAAGATGAGCCGAGTGGATGTACAGTGTAGTTCCTTTTTAGTGCCCTGGTAAAGACTGTGTTATTTTGGCCTTTTGTGCAAATTATTTGAGCGGCATAAATACCAGTTTTTATCAGATAGTGTTTGAAGCTCGTTGGTTTTCAGTGTAGATTTGTGTCAGCACAGGCCTTACTTAAATTTGGCTTTTTGGGTAAAATTTATATCTCAGAAAACATCGCTTTTTGTGTAGCTCTAAGTCCTCTTGAATCATTGGTTCTGTAGGGCAGAGCTGTGCTTTTACATTGGCTGAGAAATCTCCAGGCACAACAACAGCATTATATAAATAATAAATAAACTAATAAATCAGTTATCATCGGCTCTCACCTCTTAAATTGAGGTCAGAAAGAAAAGTCATTTGTGGGAGAAGCAGCAAAGCAAGCTGAAATGCCTGATGTCCCCATGGGGGAGCATAACCTAAAGATCACGCTTGGCATTTCATTTAAAAAATATATAGCCAGTCCAAAATGAGTGTCTGCCAAGCAGACAATTAACTATCTGATATGAGGAGTCTGACATTCAAAATGCTTCATGCTTCTGTGCTAGCACGTGGCTTTCAAACCATCAGGCACCTCTGAAAGTAATTTGTCACCACCCTCGTGTCCTCCCGGAGGAGAGCTATTAATCTGCGTGTCATCAGCATTTAGATGACATCAAAGTCCATGACAATTGTGTTACTCCTACCGCTGTGGTCTACCAGTGGGACATGGTACATGCCAAAGAACCTAAATAAGGGGAACACACAGTCTTGTAGGAATCCCACAATATCTTAAAAGTTTCTGTCCTTTCTTGTCCCCTGTTTAACTTAAGGGTCTCTTTCCACAAACCCACTGTTTAGGATTCTTTCTCTCTTGCGCAAACAGAAGTGTGGAAACACTTCATATTTGTGGATGCCGGACTCCTTCAAACCCACAGGGAAAGTTATTGTCTAGTGGAAGTAGTATTTATTATTTACAATATGATAAACACACAGTAGCAGTAGAGTTTATGGACATCAAGCTGAATATTAGTTTACTCATCCCATAAAGCACCTGTGCTTATCTGCTCTAGGTACTGTCTGCCTTGTGAGGCACTGCAATACGCTGCTTCGTGTGTGCAGGTAGGACTTCATGCGCAATAATGCAGGACCGTAGGGGAGCCCAGTCAGAAAAGCACGGAAATGTTTTAATTCCTGGTAAGCAGATATGGTCCCACCATAAATAATGGGACCAGCAAATTAGATTTGAGAACATGGAAAAGGACATTAGATGTTTTCTTGATACACTTGTATCATGTACAGATGTACAAGCGCTGACTTGAAATTCATCAGCTTGACCTACCAGAGAACTTTAAAGAATGGGTGTGAATGTGGGCTGTGCCTTTTGTGAAATGTCCTGTAAACATTTGTTCCAGTACATTTGATTCTCAATTTACAGTGAAGAAGGATTCATTCATCTGAAGAGAGATTGCTTAATGGCCTCTATACAGCCAGAACTTTTATTAATATAATGGTGTCAGATTTCATTTGAAGGGCCTTCAGAGCTGCTAAGCAGTTGAAGAAGTGGCATTTTAAATAAAATTGTATTTCTGTTCTTATGGCTAGTATTAAATTTTGTAGCGACTTTTCAGTCCTTTACAACTCCTGTGAAATGGCCAAAGGTAGGCTGTGTAGAACAGAGCAGCTTCTTTAATTTGTTTGGCCTTTAATGTTTGCAAAATACGCGTGTCAGTATTTTGTATAAGTGCTAGTGGGACTGTAGGTATTTTTCCCTGCTGTGAAAAAGAATCCATGGTAGAAACAAGATAATTAGTCTTGTTACAGCTTGTCACGTGTGGTGAATCAGACATATGTATGTTGTGCTATTTATTTGCTCTATAAATTAAAATAATGTCAAATATACATAATACGCATGCATATAACAATGCATGCATATGATTATACATATTTATATATAATATTCCAAGCTTGTCTTGGGGTGAGGCCAGGGAAAATCACAACGTCTGACTGTTAGGAAAGCTGCTTCCCCCAGCTGTGTGGCTCTAAGGTTTTACATGCCCAGAGGACATTTTTTATGAGCCTTTCAGTGACTGCAACTGGTGTGGCTCTTTCTTTCCCAGTTACACTGTCATCAGTTTCTCATTTGGGGGCTTATAATGGGGCTCCCAACAAAATACAGGGCTGCATCTTTGAAAACGAATCACTGAGTTCCTGCAGAAAGTCCAGAAGATGGTCTTGGGGGTGTTTGAAGAAATAATGCTGAGAAGTGCTTTTGCAGATAGATGCCAGTCCTGTGAGTCTTTTCATGACAGCTTTCCCAGGGACCCCGAGCTTTGGTTTTATTCTCCGTGTCGTCCTTGAGAATGCAGAGTTCCTGTGAAGTCTGTTGAAATAGCCTAACACCAGGAGTGTCTCGAGTAGCTGCTTTTCTTCCTCTTCTTCCCCCTTTTCTGGCCCTACTCCTGACCATGTTTCAGTGCTGCTGATTCACAAGGTTATTTTCTTTCATCCAGATCAGGGGCAGGCAGGAAAAAGCCACTGGACTTAATATATAAGGGGCTAATATTACCTGTAGCATCTTCAGCCTTCCTTGGTCTCTTGTCTCAGATGGCATGGAATTAAATAGTTGCTATTAAAGATTAATAAGGGTTCGCAGATGGTTATCAAGTGTTTACAATTGTGTTAGAGAGAAAATCTTCAGTATCATTTCCAATATTTTTGTGGTGCTGTGACGAAGTATTTAATTTCCGTCAGTAGCAGAATATTCCGTTAAACAAGTCTGGCAAATGCTCAAAGAATTGACTGTGTTAAACATGCAATTGTACACACAGAGCCTTTCTTGTTTGCAGTGAACACCTTCAATAGGACGAACAACAGGACTGTGTTTCAGGATCTCAGCGGGGAGGGTTTGGGAAGAGTTTATCATGGAGTTTTATAGGCATAATCAGATTAAACAAACAATGTGAGTAAATAGACTGGAGTGTAGTAAAAAGGACTGGGTACTGTGACATCCATGTTTGTCCACTGTGAGGGCAGAGACCCAGAACACGGGCCTGATTCCCGAGGTTATTTTACAATAGGACATGTTCTTCTCTGCACTCAGTCTTACCGCCAGCCAACACCGCTATTTGAAGCATCTTCCCCCTGTAACCAGGCTAAGCACAGAGTTCGTGTAATACAGCGTGTTTGTGTACATCTATTTTATAATCTTAATTACCGATCTCTGCCCTCTCCTGTTTTGTAGGTTCTGTATGGTAAATTTTCTAGAAAGTAGTGCCTGCCTGACATTGAATTTCAATGGCCCGTCAGGGACTTTGTGCGAATGACGGTCAGTAGTTTGGAAGAGCGCATAGCCAAATCCTGTTACTTAGCAAATGGCAGGAGGCGTTGTGTCCTTGGGCAGCACTGTGTTACTGCCAACATTTTAGACGTTCAGAAACTTTGCCTCTCAAAAGAAAACCAGAATTCTGAGGAGAAATCCAGGAGGAATTGCTGTAAGCCTGAGGAGTTGTGTAGGAAATTCGTTTGTAATCCAAAGTGCTGATAAAGATGTAAATTCAATCTCATTGTCTTCAAGTCTCTCAACTGAGAAAGCGTGTGTTTTGATAAGCTGTTTGTTTTAACCGTGGTGCAGAAAGGTGCGTCTTGATCCTGTTACCCTTCCTTTCATTCCATCCTCTGATGGCATTGGAGTAAATGCTGTCCGATGCTGTGTGATGGCATTAGACTAAAGCTGCTGTGGGATGATTTGTTGAGAATGTACTGCCAAACCCAAACATCTAGAAATCCTGAGGAAAGCCTTATTGTGCCTTTTTCAAAATCATGAGGTTGATTCTAAAAAAATATGGTTGTTTTTTTTTTTAGTTTATCTCTTGTTTTTGAGTTGCACAGTCTGGTTTTCTCTGCAACCAGCAGGTTTCAACTTTTGCTTGCAGTTAAAACAAGCGGCAAACTTCTCCTGTGGTGGAGCTGGGGTTGTGAGAAACAGGCCAAATCTTTGCACTTCTGATATGCAAAGGAGAAATGAAAGAGCCACCGCTATGAGCAACGAATTTTCAGGTTTACAAAAATCAAATCTTTTGAACACATACGTTGCAGAGGTGCGAGCCTCCCATCTGAGCTGGCACTGCATCTCTACATTCTAAATCATGGTATTTTCATGCAGAGTTTTTTCAGATATATACAGCTTTCACCACGTAGGCGTATTTTTTCTTGCCTAATTAGGGACGGCCTACTTTCAATTGGTGATGTTTACGGTGGGAATGGCACATGGAACCATTTAGCAGCGTTAGCCTGAGGCGTTATGACTTTTGGTTTTGAGGCCCATATTCTCTGGGATGTGTTTTTTATTAGAGCAGAAATGTGATCGCAAAGCTAGGTATAAAATTATATGGGATATAATTTTGTAACCCAGCCATGCTGTTACTGTGAGTGTTAATTACTTCATTCTTAACCTTCATGTAGAGTACAAAGGGGAGTTAAATGCTTTGGCCCAGCCACTTACGTCGTCGTGGCAAACAGCATGTAGGGGTTTCAGAAATTCAGATCTTGATCTGAAGCAGAGGAGTTTTTTTAAATGCCTTTCCCCATGCTTGTTTTAGTCAAACAATACATAAACCAGCACAGTTAACATTTAGCGAAACCAGCCCTGCTGTACGCAGAGTTGATTATCAAAATGGTTACCCTAAGTAAATAAATGGTCATCTATTAATAAAATAAAAGCCTGCCTGAATCTGATATTTAATGAAACCAGAACAGATGATACCAGACCTTCAACAGGCCTTTGGTCCTTCAGGTCTGCGCCATAATCCCCACAAAGGCACATTTATACGGCCTGCAAATGCCATATATATTGGTGCTCGCTGGCTGTAACAGCAGAACTGTCATATGGATAGGCTGAGAAGCTTTAATTTTTAAAATAAAATACTTCTAAAATTTTGATTTTGAGCCTCTGATCTCTGTGCAGGCTTGAAATATACTTCATAGGGTATTTGAAAGATGGCTCTTTATCTGAAGAAAAGTTTACCTTGATAAAATGAGAGTGATTTGAGCGCATCCCTGCAGAGTTGGGGCAGTTGAAGGTGCTCACCCTTCAGATAGGATCAGGAAGAGCTACGAGGGCTGATGGCTCAGGCCTTGGGACGTGAATTCAGGCTGAGATATGGACACTGCTGCCTCTGTTTTAGGCAAAACATGCAGTCACAACTAAGGAATCAAATATGTGTGTGTATTCTTATAAGGCTAATGTTGTTTGCCTGGGCAATATAAGCGATTTTTTTAAATGGACTGAAATTTACTCCTCCATATTTTTCTGTGTTTTAAGACTTGCAAATTGTGCAGTGATTATACAAAATTATCCATTGATTGGTTAGGAGGTACAGATTTCTCTCCACCAGACTTACACTCTTGTCCTGCTTGTATAATGAGGAAGTAAGAGAAACTTAGAAGTCTGTAGGATTTCTGGATTTATAAAAGCAGTTACATTGTCACGTAGGCCACATAACTGAGCACCATAACAGACTGTGTGTATGATTACCCAGAAATTGTCACTGAGTATCGAACCTCTGTGTCCTCCTTTCCAGAATGATGAAGTCCTCTGTACATACGGAAGAAGATGACTTTGTGCCAGAGCTTCAGAGAAGCATCCATCCCAGAGAGAGGCCAGACTGGGAGGAGACTCTCAGCGCTATGGTAAAACACCTTGTTGCGTTTTCTATGTGCATTATTTTCGGTTCTGAACAATCTACTCTTATATTCTAGTTACGCATTGATTTATATTCCCCGAGTTTCAGATTTTTAAATGGATTGCATAGTACTTTCAACAAGACAAAAATACTTTCCTTCCTCTGGCAGTTTGTCAAGGAGAGAGAGAAGGAGCATGCATAACGCTTCTGCCCTATTAATATGTGCCCCAAAGCAGGTCTAGTAACCAATTAAAACGTCCATAATGTCACAACGATTTTCAGTCTGCATTAACCTCTTTTTCAGCAAGGCTTTTGAGCATGAAGGGAACTTCTTGTAAAAACATGCTCTTTGAAGCATGCAGCATTGTGGAAGAATAAGATTTTAGCAAAATGCTGGCTAAGTCTACAGAAATAAAACCTCAGCCTGAAAGCTAACCTACCATCAGAGGGAACTGCAGAAAAGCAACTGCAAAGGTGCTGTTCTCATGCTTACAGAAGGGATTACAAGTGGGCAGTGGGCCACAGACAACTGTATTACCTTGATATCTTTGTTTTCTTTTTAAAGGAGTGAGTAAAGTACCTGCAGTTTCACTTTCCCAACTCCCTCTAGCATTTGCTGAGTTTGGAAGGTCAGGTGTTAATTTATTAGCAGCCGAACAGGGCAATCTGATTAGGTGGTTTGTGAAGTTAACTTACCTCAGTCAAGTTCAAGAAGCTTGACCTGCCTTGTTTCAGTATAGGAGTGTCTGGAAGTTGTGTCTTGCTTGTTATTTTCAGATTTTCTAAATTGCCTCATTAGCATACTAAGCTAAAGAGGGAATTGCCTTCTTGGACAGACCTTGGGTAGGGGAAAGGTCTTGAATATTCCAGGACAGCAGTGGTGCTCTTGAGGGGCAGGCAGTCCGGCAGCGTGGCTGAGCTTACTTACTGTGATGGGGCACCAGTGACAATTTTTCCCTCTTGTTGGATCATGGGGCAGTGGCAGGGCTTCAGCCTGGAAAAGCCATACGCTCTCTGCTCCTGGGCTGCCAGCAGTGCAGCAGCAGTGTGAGAGATGGCTAGAGTTAGCTGGACTGCAGGACAGTCAAGATTCACCTGATGTATGAGGCTGAGGGGTATTCATCCCAGTGGATTATTTGAAGTTTAAAGCACCGTTAATATCTGGCTGGGTCATGTGAAATAGATTTTGGATTAGCTGTTCCTTATACAACATCCAGAACGTGCGTAGGTAATAAACTCCCTACGAGCCAGGTATTTATTTTAATTTTAAACAGGGGAACAAAGATAAGTACTATGCTTCACTCCTTTAAAAGCATCATCAAACCCCATATAATACAATGACAATATTTTGTTCCAAACTTTATTTTCAAGCCAAAAAAACCCAACCCAAAACATAGGCTTCAGCAGTGTTTTTGTCTGCTGGTATTTTCTGTGCTTGTCTCTCTGCTTGACTCCTTGCTTATCCACTGCTAATTTTACTTTTTGCAGTTGTCACTTCCTAAGCATGTTTTTTCTCATAGGCAGATATTTCTTCCTCCTCTTCACCTTGGCCAGCAGTTCACACTGGTGCCGCCGGTTTGAGAGCACTGTCTGCTCTAATCAGTGTTATTCAGCCAGCAGCGCACGCTCCCAGCCTCAGCGCTTCTTAACACCCTAGAGCCAGGAGTCTTGTGTAAATCACTGTTTGACACCGTGCTGTCTGTAACCTCAAGGTGTGTCTCAGGAATGAGAGTCTGTAATTCAGTGTTTCCACCTGTAACACAAGTTAGCTGGCATACCTCATTTGTTATTGTTTTTTTTCCATTGTTGATTTACAATGAAGGAAAGGTTCATCTGTTCTGGCTTGATACTTTCCCTGTTCTCGTCAAGGCTGTTGTGCTCATGGACACTGTTCAGTGTTCAGCTCTATATTGCAACCTACACGTAGGCATAATGTTCCTCTTGCTGGGCTAACTATTAATTCACTTTTTAGAACATGTCCTCTTGCACAGCTCCATGCCAGCAACATAAAAACCAAACAGTCCAGGTGGCTATAAAAAAGAGATTTAGAGGACGATAAATAAGAAAATTCACATCTCGGATTTGCTGCACAATGATTTGGTATGATGAAGCACAGGGCTACATGTAAAGCTACTGAACCTGTATTTATCATGGCTTGGATTTGTGCTTACAGTGTTGTTTTGACCTCATGGTCCTCTGAATACATTGTAGATGGGTAGAAAAACCTCACTTGCTCATGTTTACTGTGCTGAGTGAATCACATTTCCACTTTCAACCTCTGCCTTATGTCCAGTCAGAAGATAATATTTACAAGATGTAAATATTTACAGGACAGTGTTCAACACTGTCACTTTCTGTTCTCTGTTTAAGGGTGCATCTACCATATTCTGTCTTTTTCCTGATCATTTGAAGTCTGTATTTTTTTCCTTGCTTTTTTCCTTCATTTTGCATTTTTAGCAGCCTCTGGTTTAGCCTTTTGCCAGAGCATGCTCCCTACATGGTAGGTGAGTTTCTCATAGTGGCATAATACATGTAATTTTTGGTTAGTAGTTGTTTAAGTTGCAGACATCAGCTTTTGTTGTTTCTTGCTATTTCTGCCTCTGGGGAATGGAGGCTGCAGGGGCTCGGAGGGGTTGGACATAGCTGTGTTGTGTTCTGCTCTCCATTGCTTGCCGTGGCAGACAGCTGGAGACCCAACTGGGCGCAAGGCTTTGTCGCTTTAAATGAATTTCACGTTCTGCCAGGTGAGCAAATGCTGAGACTAGCAACACTATGGAGAGCTTGGGAAATTCTGACACAGTTGGCAGACTGGCGATGCTTATTCATTTGTCTCTTGAACTTTGCCTTTGTACATGTTTTTGTACTTTGGGAAAAGGTGATTTATGCATCCACAGTTAGATGAACATATACAAGTCGTCCCTGCTGTCCTTCCCCCCTTTTATCCGCAATATATTTTGAAGTGCTTATTATTAATTTATATAAGTGCTTTGTTTCCAGAGCATTTTCGCAACGAGAATTAAGCTAAAGGTCTTCATAAATGTATGGAGGTTGAATGTCCTCCTATACTGTAAATATAAGGTAGGGAAGAAACTCTATTTTTAATATTTCTGTCATTGCCAGTTTATTCTGGGTGCCTGAGTAGCTTGTAGTCCTTTGATACAACTTTTATCGTCTTTTCTACTTTTATTATTTGTACTTTCACCTGCTTTTTAAAACGGCTTCTTTCTTGTTTGTGGTTTAGCAGAAAGGCCAGTGATTTTGTATTGGAGACCTGGTTTGTTCGGGTACTTCTGGTGGTTATTGAAACTTCAGAGCAGTTATGAAATCCTGTGCTATAGATTTTGAGAACCAGGCTGAATGAGTGCAGTGCTAGATGGACAGACTTTACAGGAGTTAGATAACAAGACAGCTGCCTGGGTAGTCCTCGAGGACTGCTGTATTTTCTATCCCCCCCCATGTTCTGTATTTTTAGAATTTGGTCATATTAGATATACCGTTTTTCTCACTGCCTCAGCCTCCTATTCCCACTGCGCCGCTGGCCTGCTGGGTAACCTTCACACATGCCGTGTTTTTCTTTCTCTGCTCCAGTTTGGAAAATGCAGTTGATGATATTGACTTTCTTTGTAGCACATTTCTGAGTTCTAGGGATGAAAAGCCGTATTTGAGCCAAGCGATATTGCAGTATATGGATTTTCTAACATATCTCTGAGATAGTAATGTTATTTTAAAGGAAAAGAGTATCTTTTCCTTGTAAGGTCCTGAAGAGTGCTCTATTTCTATGTTAGAAGAAATGAAGTTGTGAAAGAGAGCCTTTATATAACATTTCTCATATGAGCCTACAAAACAGCTGTCCTCAGCCTGTCATTAACTTCAGCATAAACTGATATTTGTACTTAATATTACGTTTGCCTTATGTTATTGACCATCTGACTTGCTCTCAGCACCTCTTCATGAGTTCAGTCAGTTGCAATGTTTTAAAAGCAGCGTGCGAACAGCCTCTCC
The DNA here is from genome assembly GCA_020745775.1 of Theristicus caerulescens. Lineage (NCBI taxonomy): Eukaryota > Metazoa > Chordata > Aves > Pelecaniformes > Threskiornithidae > Theristicus > Theristicus caerulescens. Next base: position 2,078,024 of record CM036575.1, on the reverse strand, counting down.
CCCCAGCAGGCTGGTGTGCTTACAGACACACACACGCACTCTATCCCCATTGCCTTTTTCTTCCATTTATCTAAATTTTGTAGGGAAGCAGGATGAAAACAATGAGATAAATATAAAAATCTTTATCTATGTACCCTGTTGAAATTACGCTGTCACAGAAAAATACCACCTGAAGCTACGTTAACCTGGCAGGCACTGGAGATAAGGTGAATATACTCACTCCAAAGCTAGAAATAGGATTTCTTTTGTGTGTGTATATAAATATATTGCTGAAAAAGTTGTTTTTTTCATCAGTGTCTGCTCCTTCTTTCAGCTCTGGAAGCTTTCAAAAGCCAAGTCCGTAAAGCTGTGGTAGGCTTATTTACTGTGAGATTTTTTCCATAGTGCTCTGAGCAAAAGAATAGAGGTGATCATCCTAACACCTGGTCACATCCTCCAGTGAATGACTGCAGGGATTCATTCACGAGTGGATCATGGCTGGAGGTGACCAAGAGTTCTTCACCTTCAGGAAATCAGCCTTTCCCACCCCGGTGCACCTCTGAACGGTAGCTTTTAGGATCTAGACGTATGAATGTCTGTAATGAGGTTATTGAGATGATAGCGGCAGTATCCCCAAGTGTTACTAGTTTATAACCAGGTTGCCTAGAAAAGGTGTGATGCAGGAACCTCTAAATTACTGATGGGAAATCGTTATGAATCCCCGAATTTGTCAAATGCATATGTGAACAAGAAGGCAGGTGGCTGGCGGTTGATACGCATCATCTTTTTCAGCTTATGCCGGTGGAATTTTCTTAGGAAAAATACAAGCCTACAGATGTTTCAGAAAGGCACACAGGTTAGATCCTGTCTTATGAAGTCCCTGGAATAATCTTAGTTCTTATAACAGGTCAGATGGATTCTGAGATCTGTAGTATTTTCAGCATTTGATACTAGATAAGGTAACGTACCGTGGCTCGTGAAGGTAATAAAGGCTTTTTAATGAGACCTCAATATATCACTCCGTTAAATCTGGGACATGAGTGAGGAGAAAACTATTTTTAAATGCAATTTATAAAAGTGTGTAGAGATTAGTGAATTGTAAAGGTTTAAAGAAAGCTTTCACCCTCCTTAGTGCAGGGTTTGTTTCTCATTCTTTGTCCAGCACTTAGCCCAGTGCTGCCCCAGATCTTGTTTGTGTGGCTTCTGCAAGAATAGATACAAAAAATAGGAGTACATAGGGTTTCTTTTTTAAATTATTTTTGGTTGGTTGGTTTTTAATTCAAAAAACATGAGGCATGTTTCTGAGTATGTCAGTCCTGACCCAGGCTAACGCGAATACTTCCAGGAACTGTGGCAAAATCTGAAGAACAAGGGTGTTGACTTGCTTGGCCCTGTCAACTATGGTGATCTCCAAAAAGGTGGTTTACTGAAATGGTCTCATTTCAGCAGCTGAGATATATGGATATAATACCCTTTAACATGTAAAAACTGATGTTTCGGACTTTTCATTCCTGTGGCTTACAGCTTGTCATGCTTTGCATATGAACAAACACCAGAAATTTACAGCTGGGTACCTGGTTGTGAGCTCTTAAGCATGTGTGCAGGCAGTTTTGTTAGGCTGATCCTGTTTTCAGATGGGTTATATGCTGTAGACTTCTTTGGGAAAGATAGTGCTTTTGAATTCCGAATGCCTACCTGCAGGTTCTTTTTAAAAGTCTAAAGTTTTAAGCTCTCAATTGCAAGGGAAAGTTTTAGTAGGCAGGAAGCTGAAATTCTGTTTTTTCTGTTGTTTTTTGAACGACTTGGAAAATTCAGTGGAAATGGAGTTTAGATATTTCTTCACCTAGGTGCCTCCAGCAGTTGGCTTCTGGCTCTGAGTCTTAAGAGTCATTGCATTTCTTGAATGCTATGGAAAATGTTGCCTTAAAGTTTGGAGGTTAGTTTTGTGCTGATGAAGGCTCTCAGGCTTTTGACTCGCCTGGGTTAGTAAGACTTCTGTTCATCTTGCAGAAACTGTAGTATGTCTTCTCTGTCCAGCACGCCGTGGCATTTTTATGTGACTTGCTGCAGCTTAGACTGCGTAGCAGATAGGTCACAGGGCACCATTTGTGACAAAGATAACGATGGGATAGAAATGGGATTTCAGGTAGTGCGGACAATATAGGCGTTGATATGAGATAAATGTTCCATACAGCACACTGAGCAGTCAGCAGGCTGTAATAATATTTTGGTCAAAACAGTTCTGGTCTGGCATTGCACCAGTAACCTATATTTCATTTTCAATTCACATAACTTGTTTTCCTTGTTATTGCTGCATGAATCAAGTATTATTTCCCTCGTTAAGCTTTTGGCAAGGTATTATATTGCTGTGTATGGTTCTTTTGCTCCCTCTCCCTTTTGGTTAGAGAGTCATTTTTATTTCACAGCCTAACTCCCAGCATGATGTTTGTCCCTGAGAATCTTTGAAAATTGGGACAATCACTTAATTGGCACATTGGCTTCCATTTGGGTTTGCCAATTAAATGAGTTCAATTAAACCAGAATGGATACCGTAGTTTTGGCAGTAAGTATTAATTTATAGCAATCATTAATTTTCATTGGCGATGTTATAGAAGCAATTGTTTCTAGTTACATTTACTTTCTTTACAGTGTATGCACTCTTGCAACTGATCGAGGAGAAAAAAAATAACATTTTCTAAATTTCTGTTTTAAAATCTATGTGTATGCAACATTTAGCAAAGAAAGAACGATTTAGAATTTGCTAAGGCTGGATCGGTAAAGTTTGTTGTTCACCATGATCACCATTTTTAATGCACCTCGATGTTGCATTCTGCATATCTACCTATTTCAAAGTGAATCCGATGCACATCAGTAAATGCAGTGTCTTGCTAAGTGAAATGTGTGGGTCCTGTATTTGCATGCCACCACTAGTATTTCTTCTTTTATGGTCGTAGGGGATAAAGGCAATTAAAAAGATAAAGATGGCACTGAAGTGTAACGGCTAATTTTTTGAACGCTCCCAGTAGCCCTCTGCCAAATTACATAAGTGTAGGTAGGCATAAACATGCATTAATGCACGTTAGGCACTTAAGCCTGGGTTTACTAAGGCATTAGGGAGCCTGAGTGCCTGTGTTTATCATCCTGTGAGTAAACCACCGGGGTCAGTGGTGTATGTGGTATCCGTAGCAGCTGTGCAGCAATTGCTTAGCCTGTGAATGACCAGCCTGAATGTCTTGAGTTTTAGGTTATAGACGTCTAGGTTCAGTTTCGGACAGTTTCATATCCCAGTATCTTTTCTAATTATCACCCATTTTAGATTTGATTGGGCTCAGACAAGCTGCCTGTCGGTGAGGCAGCCTGGTGATGCTGTTCCGATGGTTGGTGCTGGTGATGCTGTTGTAATTAGCCCAGGTTATTCACCAGCTTAAGTTCTGAGAGGCAGTAGGAGACGAGCTCTGAAGACTCGATTACGTTGTCACGACCCTCCGCCTCTTTTCCTCCCATCCTATTCCAAAGATGATCTCTTTTACGCATGTTTTGTTGTCCTAATATAAGAAATGCCACATTTGTTTGAAATGTACTTATTTGGGAGATAAAACTTATAATTTATTTATCTGTCAATCACTTTTCCCTACTCCCAGCTACTTAAAAATAAGATGGAACATCCAGGAAAGGGAGTCTCTTATTTATAAGTGGTTGTTTTGTTTTGTTTTGGTTTTTTTTATCAGTATTCATTGCTTCTTAGTTACCATAATGCAAAAAAAAAAAAAAGGTTGAACAGTTTTTGAAGGGTTGTCAATAGATTGCTCATTTATCCCCTTCCATTCCCCACCCCCAAGTTAACCCCAAGAGACAAACAAAACGTGTCAGAGTATATATTGTCTTGCTGAAGGTTGCAGGCATTAATTTTTTTGCCATGAGTCAACCTTCTTAATTATAAGGTGATGAATTATTCCCTGAAAATGTTGGTAACCTTTAGCCTGAATTTTTTTTTATTTAAATCATTCCATACAGTTCTGCCTTGCTACATTTATATTGGTCACTGCTGCATCGGTGTAGGTCTGCGTGATGTTTGTTGGTATTTGATCAAATACCGTGGTTGCTAGGGCACAGATGATTCTGACTGCAAAACCCAATGTTTTTGCACTAGTAGTCTTAACGCTTCATCTTTGCTTTAGGGTTGTTCCATGAAAATTTGTGATGGATGCTGTAGGGGCTTGCTACAAGTGCTTTTTCCAGCGAGTAAAGCTTTAAATTGTTTCTCACCCTAGAATGTAGTGTGTCTCATTTATTTAATTTTCCTCAGCTAGCATAGGATCCATAGGATTGTGGCTGTGACCTGATTATGTGAGGATGTGTGACCTCCTATGAGTAGACATCAGAGTTGGTCTGCACTGTTTCAGACTGAAAATCACTGCTGTTCTCTATAACATCGGCAAGTTTATCGACTCCATGCTATCCACGTGGGACTGGATGTGGTCTTCAGTGGGTTCCAAGTCCACCAGGCTTCTCTATTGCAGAAATCTACTTTAAGAAGTTTCTGTCTTTGACTGTTCCTTCCCACCTCCCATGCTACTGTCTCAGGACATTACGGTGAGAGAGTTTCTGGGATGAAGAGCTGGGAAGTGAATCACTGAGCTCATCTCATTGAAAAATAATCCCCCCAAAGAAGTTCAGCTTTCCTCTTTCTTTTTAATCTGGATTGTTTCGGGGACTTGTAGCCACTAAAACAGTTGCAGCTGCAGTGAGAGGAAGTAGGAGAGAGTGGCCTGGGGCTGAAGGATCGGGGTGGGAGTTTAAAAAATTGGCTTTACCTCTTCAAGCCTGGCTATCATGAAACTGTGCCCTCAGGCTAACAGTGCTCCTGATGCACCTTCTGTTTCAGAGAGTGTAAAACAAGTTTTAGGGTCTGTGTATTCCTGATGTGCTCTCTGGCTTGTACTGCAAGCAACTATTTTCTTCTTGAAAACATCTGAAGTTGCTCTTTGGTATGGTTGCAGAATCCAAAGTTTTAACTGTTGGTTCTTGCTTTGTGGCACAACGTTTTTCCCTGTATTTCTGTATGGCTACCTGCCTGCTCTTGGTCTGAATAGATAGTCTGGTGTGTTACAGTTGCATGCATGTGTAGGAATGTCGTCTTGATTTGCTTTGGGTTTTTTTCTCTGTGTGTGTGTTTTTGTTTTTAGGCCTCAGTCTGTTTTTTTTTCCTTAAGTGTCAACCTTTAGGGAAAAAAACCCACTTGGTTTTAGCTAACAATATTATGAATGCGAGAAAACATCCTTGGAGGACAACGGTGCTGACCACCAGTTTCTGCAGAGTTTATGTTCTTGGCGATGTGAGGAATAGGTCGTCGGTCACCTTCCCGATTTTGCTGAGCAGTGGCATGGAAAGACCGTTCTGCAGCTCTTGCAGCATCCGTCAAGTGTCCTGTTCTGACCTCACCTGAGTGACGTCACGTCCTTGCTGGAGAGCACTGTCACCTCAGATTCGCCAGCATAAATGCCTGGGTCGTCTTTCCTAACCTGGTTCAGAGAACTGGCTCGTTGAGGCTGAGCAGGGTTTTTGAACAGTTGGTCGGGAACGCAGATTGAAGGAATCCTGCCGAGCTGTCGTGACCAGCAGCTGGAGGCTGCTTCGGTGGCTCAGCCAGAACAGGGTGTGTGATCACAGGCCAAGCTTTCCCAGATAACACTTGAACACAGTTAATGAACTGACTCTTTTGTTCTCTTGTTCAGAAGTTTATGCGTAGCTTATGGTATAAGTTGCATGTTACAAGTAGACACATTCTTCATGTTACTGTGTTATTATAAGGGTTTGGAAAATTAGTGTATCATATACCAGTTACGTATTTAATGCCATTGGAACTAGCTCTCTTTATAAACAAAAAGCTGAGTCCAGGTTGGCTTTACACACATAAATACAAATTCATGTTAACTCTACTGACTCAGATGTTGGGGCTAAATGTCAAGCTGCTGTTTTTTTCCACCTTCCCAATCTTTCTTCTACTGCATTGGGAAAATTCTTTGGTTTCTAAGCCGATTTATACCTATAACATAACATAACATTGTTATTTGCATAATCACTGAACATGGCCAGGAGACTTACCAGAGTGGTATTTGCTAGATTCGGGCTGAATTCATCTCTGTAGTTTTTTGTGTGATGAGAAATTGCTTTCTACCGTAACAACCCAAAGCTCCACTTGTCCTTTTATAACTAAGCCATGATTAGGACCCCCTCCTCCCTCCGTGAAACAATAGACTGTAGAAATTGTGCATCAAACAGGGCCTGGGATTTTGGGGGTCTTTTTTTTTTAGGCAACAAGGAGCTGGAATTGAAGTATTGTGCTCATTGGATGTTCTATTTTCTGTGGCTTTTTTCTAAAATTTATTTTGTAGGCTGTACAGAAGGACTCTAACCCTGACTGCCTTTCCCACGCATATTGTATGTGGGATTTTTGTTCTTAAAGAAAGTACATTCCTTAGCCAGTATGCTATTATGTGAGGTTGTGTACTGTACCGCTGCAGCTCCCTGGGCTGAGATCCTTGTGAATGGTTAATAAGGCAATCTCACTGCTGCTTCACTATAGCGATGTCAAATCCAAACTTAAAGCCGTCAGGTAGTTATCATGCTAATGCTGTCCTCAGTGGCTAACCATTCATTTTTGCTTGGTGCATCCATTTTTGTCTCTAAAACAAACAATAGCTATGAAAGCAAATACAAGCGTGAGACCGTTTTGCTGGAAATATACACCATCCTTTGGGTGCATTGGATTCATCTGCGGAGAAGCAGTGCAAGTCCATGCATCTCTTTCAGCCTCATGTAGGAAATCTTGTCATGAGATAAAGTCAGCCTGCTTTACAGAGGTGAATTTTGGTCCCAGTGACAATAATACTGCCAAAGTGGGGTCATACAGCTGCCAAGCTCCTTACTCTGTGTCTCGGCTTCCACTGACCAAATGAGTTGTTTTACATGTGAGCTGGAGATGGTTTTACCCACGTATCTGTGAGCTAGCGAACTTTATTTGAAAACACAGTACGTGAATAGTTAAGAATTTGTTCTTTGTTCATTCCAGGCTGATCCTTTAAACTATGGTGAATGGATGCCCTGGACTAACTCCTCTATAATGCTAAGTCTCAGGAATGAGAGGTTTCCCTTAATTTGCCAGCTCATGGCAATGCTTAAAAGTTTTTTTTTCTTATTTTTTTCCCCCTTTGGAGAGAAGAAGCTGGGAGTAGAAAAAACACATCCTGTGTGGTCTTCTGAAAGAAGAATTCACTGTTAACCATGCCATGCAATAAGTACTGGCTAGAACAATTCAGCATTGACAGGGAATGTGGAAAATGGAATTAAAGTCCTAAACTCAAAAAATGATACACATTGAAGTATTTTCTTTATTGAATGCAGATTTCCTAGTCATGGGATTAAGTGTGCATAGCCAGTATTCAGAGTTTCCCTACTGGAAGCACTTGTCATTTTTTCACTGGCTTTCCTCTATCACATTTCTCATTTACTCTGCGATTTTAAAGGCACCTCTGGCTGGGTAACTGTTTCTCCACGTACCACAATCCCCAAACTGAGGGCTAAATTAAAAACTCAGTACTATCTCTAATTGCTCCAGCCGTTTTGGCCTTGAGCTCTGCCTGCACATAGCCAGTCCTACAGCTATCCTTTGGCACGTCAGAAAGGACATCCCTTTTATCTCTGCAACAGGGATCAAGAAATTCGCACTAGCTAAGGAGCTAAGTGATGACTTCAATTTTAAAAAAAAAAAGCCAAAACCTAAAACCTTTTATAAAATTTTGAAAGTTTTGACTGTTTCTCATTCTGAAAAACATCTTTGTGCTTTTCTGTTGGATCTCAAAGCTGTTTCTTTGTGCACACTGGCTTGGATTGCTGTAATCAGAGTATGCTAGACCCTTGCACTCTCAAAGATAAAATTGATCTGATGCCTTGCTCCTTTCTGAGTGAGGGTGCGTAGCCAGCTTCTGCAAATATAGATGGGTACACAGGCCTCTTGGGTATGGGAAAAGGAGCTTGTCCTTGCTTTGCAGCCTTGCATACCCTCTAGGTGGTTGTTAAATGTGCCAGTGCTGCGCTCTGCTGATCAGACTGTGGATAGCACGGATGTGAATTCTTAACCTGGTCAGTTGGGAAATGCAGAGTTGGAGTGGGGCTATGTATTTTTATTTTTCACTTCTTCAGTAAAACTGCTGTAGTATAATAAGCAGATATTTTTGTTGAAGCTGAGGTTGTTGGACCTGGGTACATAAACCAGATGCAATTGCTTCTTCATTTTAAATGTGTCCGAATATCTTCAGCAGCTGTGAAAAATGTAGCTGAAATGTGTTAAAGTGACACAAACATCCTGTATGAAAATACTTGGGAAACTCATTTGCATCCACTAAATGAATCAATGGAAAGTGGTACTATGAAGAACTTGGCAAATACTTGCGTTTCCATCATATTGCCACTGTACCTCTGACATTTTTGGATGAATGTTGTATCTTCATCAATTGCCATACATTTCTTCCATTCAAAAAAGTGACCCAGTTACAGGGTCCTGTGCTCAGGTACATTTTAACCCTTTTAGCAATAGTGCTTGAGCAGATAAATGCTGCAGAATTTGGACCTTTCATTTGGAGTCATTTGGATAGGGTGACTTTCAGTTTAGTAAAAGCATTTTTCCTTTGCTTTGTTGATTTATTTATTGTGGAGAACCAGGATATTTCTTACAACATATAAAGTGAGAGCAGAGGGAGCTTTCTTTCCCTGGAGTATGTTAGTGGCCGTGGAGTATGAAGCTGAGATGGACCATATTTCTTCTTTCATTGTGCTTCAGGCTGTCTCTTGAGCAGTAATTGGCAAAAGCAGGACAGTGCTAATGGAGTTATCATCTTTTACCTCGTTGTGATCAGGGTTTTTTTGTAGGACAGTTTCTTTTTAACCTTGCAAAGTAAGCTCTGCAAAGAAGTTGATGCTGAGCCAGCTTTGTGTAGCTAGTCGGTACCGAAGATTTGGAATAGCTGTAGATGTCCTTGTGCATAAACACCCACTTCATACATCGAACTGTGTACACTGGCCGCTTCAGTTCATCCTCTCACTCAAGTTAAGTAGACCATTACTCACCACAGAGCACTGACTTTTACTGAAACAACATTTCTGTTTCCTCCTGTTCTTCAGTGAAGAAGTAAAACTCTAACAAAGCTTGTTTTTTTTGGAAAGCTCTGGGAGGTTTTGTCGTGGTTTTTTTTTTCCCCCTCCTTTTTTTTCTCCCCTCCAAGAAAATTGAGGGGAAATGAAGATGATGTAAAGGAAAGACTGTCATGGAAACCAACTAGCATTTTGAATCAGCTCTGCCATTTTTAGAAACAAGGCCATGTGCTGAAAGATTCCAGAGCAATCTGGTCCCTCCAAACTGGTTTTGGTGAGAGACTGATGGTAGGAAGATGCATAAATGTTACTGCCTGTCTAATAGTTATTCTTGCTTTGTGTTAACCTTGGGTAAGAGGGTTTTTTTCCACCTTCAGAAATCCCACTTGAATTCAGTAGCCTGGGTACATGCTGGCCTGTCAAATCTTGTGTTGTATCTGTTCCTGTACCTCTTCAGGGGTTTTATAGTAGTATGGTGGAAAACCAGTTTAACCAATTATGGGATTACTGGAGCTTGGTGGGATTCCACCCTTTCTTCTCTTCTTGTGCATCCCAGTGTAAGTCTGCAGCAGCAGGAGGAGGACCGTGGGTTTTGCAGAGGTTCAATGTTCTCCCCTATTGAGGATACCAGGATGGAAACTTAGTCACACTGTGTTCACTGGACTGTTTTCTTTAATTTTCCGTGTATTTTCAAATTGTGTTACGTTTCTGGATGTGAGGGAGACGTGTTGGCATGTTTTCTGATAAAAGCAATGAGACTTTTTAGAAGAAAATCCTTTCATATTATGCAGTGGAGTTGTTAGATATAAATTATTTATGACTAAGGTTTTGTGTGCTAGAGAGCACAAAGCTGAAGTTTTCCAAATCACGTCTATAAATATAAAGACCAAAAATTTCTGACTTGGATGCTTAAAGCTGGACACCCTGATTTGTAGGAGCTCTCAGATTCCCAGGGAGTTTAGTGGCAACACTTGAAAATTGCACAAGTGTTGTAGTGCTTCAGGGGTCCTGATACCCACCGAGCAAACGGCTGTGATGATTTAAAAATGGAATGACCGCCCATCGGGGGGTGGGACAGACAGACAGGCGTTCTCCCAAAATTGCTTAGAGCAAACATTTTAGCAGTATCTACCTGCCTCGCATTCCATGTGTCTGTATAAAATACTGAAGTTCTCAAATATTGTCCCAACTGCTACTAATATAGGTGTAGTCTTTAGTGGGCTTTTGGTAGGAGAATATCGTAGCTCAGGGGAGACTGGTGAAGTGGTGTTGCTCAAAAGGCTTCCACTGAAATGTAAGAGGACCGAGGATCCTGATGAAGTCAATTGCCTGTGTTCTGGATCGAGTCCTAATTTGTTTACCCAGTTTCGGACCAAAGCAGATTGATGCAGCCAGTGACATTAAGCTGTGAAAATTGGACTAAATAACTTGCATAAACAGATTTGCTATGCAATTACTAGGTTTCTACGGAAGAGGGATGCATAGAAAATAGGAAAGTGAGAAGCAACTGATGATACTAGCTAGCTAATTTTCAGATGTAAATAATTCAACTGTTTCAAAATGATTTTTAAAATTAAATTACTGTGACACAAAGCACAAAAGATGACAAATCTCATTTGGAGTGTTTTGTTTGTATTTTGAGAGGAGGGTGATCTAGGGTGACATTTTGCATGCCAGGTTTTGGATCAAAACAGGTACAAACTAGTGGTGAATAAAGTGCGCTTTTATGTAGCTATGTATCTTTGGTTTAAATGGAAAGTAGTTGCAGTTTATTTTGGAGCAATATGGTTTCTAAAATTGCAATAAGTTTCTTTTTTGCTTATCTATCTATTCACCAAGTTTTTTCTGGTGTTAGTACCTCACAGTAAAGATTTCAGCTTGCCCAAGATCACCATTCTGCCCTTTTTCCTCAACTGGGAGACTTACGAGAGATTGCTGTTCTGCAGCAGTCCAAAGAGCTCAGATTTAATTGGAAAAGCAACTGAAGTTAATTACTGTATTGCATCTCATTGTAGTCCATTTAAATAGATACGTGCTGCTGGAAATGGGAGAGGCAGATATCTCCTTCCAGCACGATTTGGACATAACTCAACTGGGAAGAAGAGGATAATACAGCTTTTTCAACGAGAGATGCTGGCATTTAAGTCTCCTGGAGGTGTGAGTTTTGCCTACGCTGCTTTGAGTCAGATCCAGGGTGGTCTCTGCCCACTGCTGCAAACTGGCTTGAAGCCCACGTTTTTCTGTCAGATTTGTTTATCCATTTTTATATCCCACCAGCTTCTACTGCTGATGGAGAAGAAAAATAATTTTTCTTCCTACAGCAATTCTGTTCCTTAGAAAATTAAGGCAAGCACATCCAGCTTTGCCTAAAAGCAGCTTACAGGAATGGCACATTTATTACTGTAATTAGTTATTTTCTTATGTAAAAGACCTGTAAGGTTTATTAAATTGGTGATCCTCTTAATGTTAAAATTCACAATGAGGCTCTCAAGTGTCCCATTACATGCTGAAGTAATTGTGTGCTTAGTAACAGTCAGTCAGCCAAGGATAGGTTTATTTAAGGATATAAATATTGTCCTTGTTTTTCTTCAGTGAGTGGGTGTGCATGTTCTGTACAGCTGTGGGACAATGGAGTTAAAGCATTGCTGATGTTCAGGGCTGTGAAAGGGGCAACTGTGAGAGTGAGTGTCCTGGCTTCAAGTTTATTCAGTAATGTTGAAAGGGAGGACCTCGCTCGTAAAAGCTGCAGCATCCCCTTTTCCAAGGGCAGTGCTGGAAATAACAGGAATTTCTCTGGGTGCGGAGAACGTGCTCTGCTCAAGTCCTACGTAAGCTGCGGCGATGTTGCTTGGATGAATGCAGCTGCCTACGATCTACGTCTGCATCTGAGCCGGCGTCGTCCTGGATCCAGGGAGAAACAGATACTCCTGCAACGTGGTTGCTTTTGTCCTAATCTAGTTGTCTGAAGTAGGTGAACTGGACCCAAAGTGCCCGTTCATCTCTGGTGACTATAAAAGTAGCCTGGGGTAGATAACACAGTTTGTAACTGCGTACCTCGTGCGTGTCTGGAGCTGAATGAGATGAATCACTCCCTCTAGCTCTGTGGCTGTTAGTTAATGAATATAGGAATGGTGAATGGTTTTGGCTTATTTACTGCAGCTCTTCATGATGTGCTGAAGCACATGTAAATTCAACCCATGTCAAGCTAAAATGAGAGCTTCGGGGAGCGGGATAAGAAAGATTCCCCCATTGTTCATCCCGTATATGGGCTGCTAGCTTAACTTTTAATTGTGTGACACTCAAGTTTTGGGGCGAGGAGCAAGTTGCTTCCATATTTTACATTGCAGTCTACAGCTGTATTCTGTTATATGTAACAGCTTTGGGACTGATCGTCCCTGTTCAGAGATCTTTTGGTGGACCAGCTTCGAAGCACTGGTACTGATCTTCTGGATCAGGGAACTCGTCTGTTTACTCCTGTCATTAGAAAATGGATTTTTTGTTCCAGACCTGTAAGAGAGGCAATACTGAAGCACCTCTCTTCCTCTTGTTTGAGCATTCGCTATTTTGGACATTATTCATCTTTTGTAGTGCATTGTATAAAGCAAAAAAAAAGCTCATTCAGCTGGTCTCACCCACATCACTAATGAGCTATCTCTGGCTAACACCAGGGACCGTGTTTTCTCCTCCTGCTCTGTGAAGTCTGCACTGATCTTCCTGTTTGATCACTGCTCCCTTCTGAAAAGCCTCGCCTAAAACCCCTCATTCCTCTAGAGCTTAGGGCCTGGTACAGCACAGCAAAGCAAGAGAAACACCTGGCACCGAGTGTTTCGGAGTCCCCTGTGACGGCGAGTGCGACCCCAGCAGAGCTCACGGCTTATGGAAAAGCAGCTGGAGGAAGGAGAGGATGGGAAAGCATGACAGAACAAATGAAAAGAGGGAGTTAGGAGTTCTGGCCTCACTAAAATAAATGAATTTTAGTGATTAAGGAATTTTAATATGTTCATGCACTTATACCAAGAGCTTCAAACATCTTTTTTTGAAAGCTCACCTCCCACATATAAGCAGCTCTGTCATTAACTTGATTTTCCACTGTATGAGCTATCCAGCTTCTTCCAGTGCCTCTGCCCGAATCTAAGTGCACAGATGTTTGGAAAATCAGGCACTTAACGAGGAGTCTAAGTATGGAGTTTAGGAATGTATGTTAGACTCCTACCTCTGCGAATCTCCTCTTTCGAAACCAGAAGTAGTAATGAATAAAATACTGGATCTCACAGTTATTACTAAGAATTAGCAAGGCTCTGCAACATGTTCAGGAAGAGATAACCACATATTAGATCGTAATCCTGAGGTTCAGTTTTCCTTATTAAAAAGGCAGAATTATAACTTCTAGCACATATGAGATTTCAGCTGTGTTTGTACATGCATATAAAAATATATGGGCTACTGCTTAGCAGGCAGTAGTCCATAGCATGCAGTCAAATTTTAAATTCCTTGCTTTTTCTTTCTTCTTTTTTGCAGGCAAGAGGTGCAGATATCCCTGACATTCCAGGGGAGTTGCCGCTCCGGACCTGTGGCAGCACAGCAAGTATGAAAGTGAAGAATGTGAAAAAGTAAGAGCAGTGTTCTTTGATTTTCCTGTCTTTGCTGGGCTTCTGGTTTTGATATCCTGGGGTTTAGCTGTTGTGCTGCAATACAGCTAGGGCATTCAGCAACAGTTTTTGATAGTATCTTCATCTGAGCAACTAAAATCCATGCGAAACAAAGTAAATTCCAGCTAATGTAGTCTAAAACTGGGGGCATGAGAGGTCTTGTTGGCTCTCTTACCTGTCTCTGGCCATAGAAGCAAAGTTTGTTAGAGTTTTGAACCTCGCTGTTACTGCACTTTTAAATTTTTGTGATTTCTTTCTGAAACAGAATAATTTAAAAGAAAAAAATATATATATATAAAACCTAAAGAGAAGCCCAGGCAATGTATAAATGAGATGATTTTCCCTGTCTCCCTATGCTCTGGAAAGCTAAACCAGGACAAGTGGGTGGCCTAGATATATTTTATTTGATACTTTTTCTCTTTTCCTTTTTTGCGTTCTGCCCTGTACCTCTTCATTTGAATGTGTTTTGCACAATTTTTCTTTTTTAGGGGTATTTTTTTCTTATCTGATCTCCAAGATTTTTTTTTCTGTGGGCTTACTCACTCTTTCTCTCTCCCAGAGAATGTAAACCAAGTTGTTATGCTTGCAGCTAAGGTTTCAAACCTCTAACCTGCAAAGGGGATCAAAAGTAATCAATATTACTTGACTTGTCTTTGCTAAGAGTGCTGACTTGAGGACCAGAACTCCCCAATATTGATCGATCTGTGCATTCAGATCACCTCTCTGTAGCGCTCTGATGCTGTAAGGGAAATGGCTCTTTGTTCTAGCGCTGAGCAGCCAGATGCTGCATCTCACTTCCCACTTATATTCCCGTGGGAAGAGAGAGCTAGATAATGACAATCTCATTGGCTCACCACCAGAAATATCTATAGGAGTCTATAATAGCTTCAGCAGAAGCAAGAGCATGTTGCAGAGCCAGAGGATCTCCCCGTCAGCCATCATTGTAGCTGGAGACACTTGGGAATAATTATGCCTCACTTTTGAATTTTAAAAAGGCAAAGGATAAATAGCGTTTGTTCTGCACCCTCAGATACATCAACCCGGGACTGATGGGCTGTGATGCCTTTCACAGGTAAAGTTCTACTTTCCTATGTGTCTTGTGTAAGGCTGTTTATTTGCACTGCAAAAATGCATTTGTAAAGGTAGAGCGGCTTGTCCCTGCACCATTTCTTAAAGATGTGGGCTTAGGTGTTGATGAAATGCCACACAATTCTTTAAGGATGCAATGATAAAAGCCACGTTGCAATGTAGTTTTCCTTTCTCACTCAGTTCCTTTCTCCACTGTTCTGATGCATCACATCAACAAACCCCTCTGTTCCCTTGGCTTTAGGATGAGAAAGTCGTTACTCTTTTATATCAGTAACTGCATTTTGTAGCAGTACTTGATGCTGAGCATTGTTTCAGTGATTTGCATCTCTCTTATGGTGTGCTTTTGATGTGCTTCAGGTTATCCTTTACAAAGGGTCATTTCCCGAAGATGGCTGAATGTGCACATTTCCATTATGAAAACGTGGACTTTGGCAACATACAGGTGAGTCTCAGATTTCTTTTGTATACAAAACATCACTGTGTTTGGCTACCAGCTAACCTGGTGGGGGAGGTCCACTGAGGTTCCTTTAGTTTGTTGCAAAATGTTTAGTGATAAGAAATTAAAGCAATAGGGTCTCTTTATTTGGAATTGCTTCTGTGCACTGGGCCAGAATCTGTCCTCAGCCATGTGGCCACCCCTTTGAGGTTGGAGATGATTTTATTTCCGCTGGATTGGACTGATGTCACTGTTTTAAGCCTGCATCAAACATTCATTATTGAGTCATCTGTAATAACTGCATGCATATTTTTAGCTTGTGTGTGTGTATCTCTAAACAATTGTGTGAACGTATTTATGTAAATATAAATAATTCAAATTTATCCGTTCTCTTCACGTTATCTTAGCTCTGCATTGTGCATTGCAGCAGCTGTGTCATCAGAATACAAGCAATTGCTAGTCAGCCTGAGCTGCATTTCTAGAAGTGTGGAGGCTTCACTCCTTTGTGATCCATCCATCAGAAATATAGGCAGAAGCATTTTTCAATGAGCCGTACCGAGGAGGGCTGAGAACCAAGGATCCCTGCTAGTTTCTCATAAACAGGGCACATCTTGTTCTGCACTTAGAGAAGCAGGAATGCCTCCAGCATCTGCCAGCCTTGCAGCCAAAAAGAGGTTACAACCTTTTCATTTGTAAAACATTTCCTGTAATATAGAGTGAATTATTTACAGCCTTTCATGTTTCCGTACTTGACAGTTTTGCAAGCAGAATTATGCATCCGTTTTTTCTGTCTCTGTAAAATCCGTACTGAGAAGGAGTTTGGGTCCTATTCAGGGCTTGTATCTGCTGTTATTCCCACTTCGTGGCTCCAAGGAGGTCCGTTCTGCTGAGCAGGGGATGTGTGTGCATTGGCAGACACACACACATAAAGGCAGAGCAAGTTAGACAAAATAGTGGGCTTAAAGAGGACAGCAGTGCAAAAAGTTCCGTTCTTAACAAGGTCGCTGGAAGATGGACTGCTGATGCAAACAGGAGCAGTCCTCAGTCTTTCGAAGCAAAACTGCATTTCTTTATTTTCAGTTTCTGCACGTAGGAATGGCGTGGCTAATCTGTGTCCGTATTTTTTGTCTGCTGGTAATTTGCTGATTTGACACCACTAATTTTTCAGTCATTTTGGAGAGAAGTTTTATGTTGGAGTAGGTGTTGAGCAGGTTCCTCTGTACACAGAGCTGGTTTTTGCATCATGTGGTCCTCTGAGTTTTGCTTTCCATCGTTCAGAGATATTCAGCACAATGTGCAAGCGAGAGAGAGATTACCGCCTTTGCATGGCACTAGTATTTAAAGCATTTTGAAGAAAAAGAGTTTAATTCTTTTGTGGGTTTAAGCATATCTTGGAATGTTTTAAGGATGGCAGGGCATCTTGTAGGGTTGATATGCTGAGATTTTTGTGTTTGTGAGAAGGAGAAGCAAAAATCAGATAATATATTCTTTACAGATTTTCTTTACGTTGTTCTGCCAACAAACCTGAAGCATGTTCTGGTGGGAAGCTTCCACGAGCAGGAGCTGGTGCTGTCTAGCACTCATTTTTGTGGTGTCATTGCTGCACCTACAGCTTTCCATCCTCCTGCTCAGTGCCCTCTGCCACAAACAGATCACCAACTGCTGTAACCAGAGGGGTGGCCTGGCTGAAAAAGAATAACTGGGGAAGGATAGCTCAGGAAGAAAAAGTAGTATTGGTTGTTCAGCCACGTCAGGCCCCCGAGCTGTTTTCTCTCACAGTGTGTTGTGAAGCCGGGAGGAGAACGTGTGTGTCTTGGGGGGTGTCAGTTCTCTGTTTCCACCACTGCTACCTCTGAAAAACCATACATGCTTAAATATTCGTGTACCTCAAGCGAAACGTGTACCAGCTCCGTGCCTCTTGTCCCTTCCTTTTTCTAAGCAAGCTTTCTGATAGATTCCCACAGTGTAATGACTTTGTAATAAGGATAAAAGTATTTTAAGAAGAGAGCTTTGCTCCTGACATATGAAAGGATAGGGAATTACAGTATTTGCTTAGAAGACCAGTATTAATGGCAAAATAAATGAAAACTATTAATACAACAACAGTATTAGTTTACAGACTTAAAAATAGGTTTGCACAGGGCTCATACATTTTAATCAAGTGGCATTCATTGGTGGGTCCTTTGTGATAAGAAGGTAGACTAGAGAATAGCAGTAGGCTGAAGTGACTTGTAAATGACAGCTTGGCACCTAATAGCGAATTACCAAGTTGCATCTGAGGAGTAGTGGGTGTAAACTCCTTTCAAAATCTATTCACTGTTAAAAATTTGCATAGCAGAAATGAGGTATTATCTGGCTGCGTCAGGAATTGTGTAATGCTGTCTATTAACAGCCTGGCCAAATTTCAGATTGTTTTGTAACGTTGATGTCACTTATAATATGGTCTCATGGTGCAACCGGTATTAATATCTTGGCATTTCACCTCATGAGATCGTTTTAAATTAAGTTTCTGAGATGTATAAAAAAGGATTTGTTCTCTTCTTATCCCGGCACCATGCTAACAAAACTAGGTGCATTTTGGGATGCTTTTTCTCTTCAGAAATGTTCTGCTGTGCTGCTTTCAACAGCAATGTATTTGAACCTTATCTGTGTCTGGCCAGCAAGACACACGTTGCATCAGCAGGAAATTGCTGGTTTACCAGGCAAAGGTAGTTGATATCAAAGCTGTAGTTATAGGATGGGCTTTACGGATTGCATCACTGTGAGAAATTCACTGGTACTTTGCCGAAATACCTTACATTTATTACTGCATTTATTTTTTTAAGGCTACAGCATTGATTTTTAATTTTACAATGAAAAGCCAGATTCTGCATAATAGATTTATTTTAGTCTAACATTGCATAAATGTTCGTGAGTCTTGTTAGCAGGAGCAGAACCATGGTTCAGCCTCACTATAGTCTGCGTCTCCCAGACGAGATGTTACGAGGCCGTGGCTAGATTGCGATTGCTCAGCATCGCTTAGGTCGGTTCTGCTGGCTTCCTTCTCTCAAGCTCCACTGCCTTTCTGCAGTTCTTGGCTAACGTCTACCTGTGATGCCTCTCCTCTCCCTAGAACATCAAAACTCGGTTCATTAATATACAAAGCAAACGTTGCTTGCACACCTGTTGCTGCACAGGGCATCTTAGTGTTCAGTGAAGCATGGATTTGGAAGTCCTCAGCATCTCTTCCAGGTCTCATGTTAAGGCAGAAGGGCTCACCACACAATTTAACTTCAGAAGTGCCTAAACCACCCCAATGTAACTTAAAGTAACGTGTTCACGATCAGTTTCTAAGGCAGCTTATTAAATTTAAGCATGATTTCAGGGTCTGCTAGTTGGAAAAGCTTCCTTCTTAGGGACTTGGGTTGTTCCAGCACCGTGCGGTGTACTGCGGATGGCCGAATTAACACGGGAAGAGTCGATGTGTGCACACTAAAGAGTGCAGCATCTTCCAGACACTCGTCTGAGTTGAAGTTCAATGCACAAGCGTGGTGCTCAGCCCAGGCTAATTTGATTGCATGTTCCAGGTTTTGTGTTTTAGCTGTAGAGCTGCTCAGGGTAACTCATTCACATGGAATTTGAGTATCTCAGTACAGCAGTTGTGTCACACATAGTCTCACTGCCTTTTCATGAGCTTTAAGGCTTGTTAATACATAGGAACTGAACTATTTCAACAAAACCTCTGTATTGCTAAGTTATACAAAAGTAGAATGATTTTCCCCCCCCTAACATGGTGCAAATGTGATTTTACTTTCCTTAGTGCAATGTGCTGCTAATATAAACAGGAGAAATAGTGATTAGGTATTCCGTAAATATCTTTACTTCCTGCGAGAAATAAAGACTTTGTTCTTCGCTTGAAGAAATAATCTTTAGTTGAGAATAAGAAATTATCTTTAGTTGAGTAGGTTTTAGTAATGGAATATGGAGAGCTGATCAGCTCTGTGCTTTCTGGATAATATTCTTTGCTCCCTGAAAAACGCATTGGTAAAGGGCAGAAAGTGCAGTGAAGCACATTCATATCACCTCAGCAATCTTGCATTTGACACAGATTTACCCCTTCCAACAGCGCGGTCTCTGTCTCTCTCTGTTTGCGTTTATGTAGCTGCCTTCTAAAAATAAAACCCCCTCGGAACAGGATTGGATTACGGTGCATGGAAGATCCTCTCCTTATCTGTTAAGCTTTGGCATTGCAAGTGGTAGGAGCATGTTATCAGTGGTAAGGGAAGTATTTGAACCAGAATCGCTTCCGCCTGCAGAGGCATCAGCTGCCAGGAATTCCTGTTAGGAACTCAGCAGCATTGTCTGCTGTTCGAATGCCTTTGGCAAGCTGCAGCCTTCCAGCCAGGATGATGGGGCTGCATTTCAATGGTGGCTGTGGTTTGCGCCTGTAATTGTATTTTCCTGTTGTGTCTTAAGAGTTAGAAGCATTGCAAAGAGCAGTTCAGTTCTTCTCCTGCCTTTTGTCAGCAAAGCCTGTTGAGAAGATATTTTTCAGGGTCATCTTCTTTTGGTTTGCCTTTTTTCTTTTATTTAATAATATTCCCGGGAAGGGGGTGCAGAGGGGAAGTGTGCTTGTGAAGGTGTCTCTGCTAATTATACAGTCAGATTTTTTTCCTGAGGTGGATTGCAAAGGGAAGAAAAATGGTAAACGTGACCAGGTGCCCTCTTCTGGAGTTAACTGGGGTAGTTTAAGATGTTTCTGCTAAAAGCAGCCCTCTACATAGCTCAGCTAGAAACAAGAGGAATGGAGGAGTGCTCCCTGATCTGTGTCTGTGTGAAGTCGGACAGCTTAGCTTGAATCTCCTTCCATCAGTGATTTTAAACTCAGCCTGCGCACTGCCTTCAGTGTAGGAGGGCTTGTTCATTCCCCCAGCTCTTCTGTGGGCATGATAATTTTCAGTATCTTGGCAGTCATGAGCAGCTACAGGCTGTAATGTCTTCATTTATTCCACTCATCTGCAAAGTGTTTAAAAAGAAAAAAATATTTATTTTAAAAAAGCTAAACATGAAACAGCAGTCCCCCCGCCCCAATCCCTTTTAAAAGATAGAAATACATAGTAAAAATCACAAAAACTGGCCTGAATTTTGCTGTGTATTGGTGCTATGAAAGACAATTTTGCTGGGTTTTGCTTTGTCTTTACAAATACATGAGTGGTTATGACATGCATACCCATATTGCTGTGGTGCTCCTTTACAGCCTTTCGTCTCTGGATGCTGTTAATCTCCCCCCAAAATGACTTTGCAATGTTCTGATACGTTATGTTCCCCTTCTTTAGACCAAGGGCTTCCCCTCCCGTTCCCTGTCATTTCCATATGGTTTCTTTACTATTGCCTTCTGAAGTGGTAGGGGGAGATGTCGCAAGGGCCGCTTTAAGGACGTGGTGTATATAAAAACAACTATGTTCATAGTGTAGGTGGAAACTGCTTCTCTTAACTTAATAATTCTAGCCACAACTCCCTGAAAATTGGAACAGGCTCCTGCCAAGATCAACAGATTTTAAAAATTTGGAGTCTCTAGGCCAAGCTTCTTGATGCCAAAAAAATTAGGAAAATATGCAAGTAAGTTCACCTCAGTTTTTGGATTCTTCTATTTCCCGGTCTTGCATCCAACTTGCCACTAACTCCTCAGAAAAATTCTTCCCTGGAACAAGATCACACCTGTGAAATTCCAGCTTGCTTGGTTTTCTTCCAGTGAAACAGGGAGAAATCCAGCAAGGGTTTTATAGTCGAAGGGTAACTTCAAGTATGGAGAGTATCTCTCCGTGCAACTTACTATTCCTGCTCGCACATTTACAGTTGTTGCTTGCTGTAGAGAAAGCTAACAGCCTTATTAGGGATCCAGCTTTAATGGGCAGGATTCATGTAAATTGTCTACCAATTATTAAAGCCTGCTCAAAAAAATGGTGGGATTCAATTTCAAGGCTACGCAGGTCCTTTCGCTGAGCCCCTGGTCATCACTTTGCTGAAGGAGTTTGTGATCCCCTGAAGGAAGAGGGGGGGGATTGCTTATGTGAGGTGGGGGGGGACGTGCTCAGAGGAGCTTGTTGGTAAGGGAGAGCTGTCTGTCTGTCTTGCTGTCTGTCAGAGGGGTGTGCACGCTCGTCTGTATCTGGAGGTGTAACACTGAAATGTTTGTGAACAACCAGCTTCCGTCTGCTTTGGGCTTATGCTGATGCTCCCTTGTGGCTTTAGCTGCTAAGTCATTATTAAAGCATATTATAGCTTTGCTCTCACCTTTCTCCCTTTGGCAATTACTGAAATCGATATTTTATAAATGTTTATCTTTTTTTATAAAGTAAAAGGCAATTTGTCTGACATTACTCAACTGGCTGGTTATTCAGTTGCCTGTCATAGGGAGGAAAGTTTTTTTCAGTTAGGATTAGCGCTCTCTCTGATTTCATGTATGTCCTTTATTTTAAGGTGATCATCTAGGTGTATAAACGGAAGGGTAGACTATAACCCACAAATAATTGCTAAAAGCAAATGATGTTTTACCTGTTGATTCAGCTGAACAGGTGTTTTTGCTTTTTTTTTTTCCTTCTCCTTTGCCTCTGGATGTTTTTATGAGTTTATATAGGACCAATCATTTCTCCACTAGGTCTGTGTCGCAGGGGAACAGAACCCAGCACAGTGTTTCTGTATCTGGGACAAAACGGCAAATTTGGGATGCTCTGTTTATGAAAGGATTTTGAGTATTCCCTGCTTTGTGTGTTTCTTCTCTGCCTTCTTAGTATAAGAAATAGCACTGGGCAAATTTGGACGATCATTTTCTCAGGCTTTAATATCTTGAGATAGGTATCTTCCCTTACTCAGTGCTGGGTACTGGTGGGCCAAAACGGTTTCAGGGCGCATACTTGGCTCTTCTTTGCAACTGCGGCCTTGTGGCACTCCAGTTTGAAAATGTTGACCTCCTGCGGGGATCCATCTTATTTTTTCTTCCCCTGCATTTAGCACTGAAAATATAGCAAACTTGTTTGTGGATTTTTAGTCTTTATTGGTGCATAGTGGCTGTTTGATGGCATGAATAAATCTTAAAAGTGACTGTAATAAGCCCAGCTGTTAACTTTGGCATTGACCTCCCGCTGTTTGCCACCATCGTAAATCCTCTTTAGCAGCGTGTCACAGAAATGTATAAAAATTGTTTTAATTAGTAACTGGAACAGAGTTGTGTTGGAAAATTTTTCTTCCCTGAGGTTTAATGACCTGAAAAAAAACAGAAAGATGTATTATATGTATAATTAAAATATATTAAAAATTTGCAAAGAATCCGTGGGCTCCAGAAAAATAATCCCTATTTCACTCATGTTTCATAGCTTGAAAGAGGATTAAAACCCTTATGTTTTTGTATACAGTAAGCCATACTGTTAACAGGAATGGTGTTAAAATGCAGCATAATATTGTGCTCGTAGATCTGCAAGCGTGCCAAGCTGGTGTGATTTTAATAACTAGCAAACTTCATGTTGATATGATCCCTGAGATTTACAGAAGCAGGGGTGTGTTTTTATTCTCCAGTGGAGGTTTGTCATGCCAGTGAACATATTAGCTGTTAAACCAAACATCATTGGGAACATTTACATTTTGTGTTTACTGTACCTGCTTACAAAAAGGGTAGTTTGTTTAGTTTGTGCTTATGTGCCAGAAGTTTGAGGTTTGATGACAGAGTTGACAGCTCAGGGGTAGCAGGTTAGGCTACAAGTTTTTAAAACTGTTCATTCATTAGCTTAGCTTTCCAGGGGTGTGTGTGTACCTTTGTCCTGTAGTTATAAATGTTTTCATTCATTTCCTGGTGAAGAAGTGCGGATAGGATATAGCCTGATCTTGCAAAATTTGTGTTCCTGACTGTCTTGGCTTTGAGATCTCTCGCTGGTTAAGGTGTGTTGGTTTGAGCAGACCAGATATGCTCCATCCGATACGCTCTGTATCCTGGAACCCTGCAGAGACCGTTTAGTCGTGATGGTTGCATGATCTGTTTCCAGGTAGTTTCCAGTCTTTGAAAATCGACACTGCTTTCCCATCTGCTTCACTATAATCTCACACAAGGGCATGTGGTGTGGTGAACTCAAGATTGTTCTCCCTTTATAAAATCAGGGACGAGTTGTCTTTGAGTACTCAGGAAAAATCTTGTCACTGCACTCGTACTATGGTAATCTGTCCTGCAAGGCAAGAAAATGCAGGGGAAAGCACCTGAACTAATGGTATTTAGATACTACATGTGAAAATGTTTGCTGTACTGTAACAGGATTCTTAATGCAATATGTGTAGCTGCACGTGTATCAGAGGATGTTTCTAGATCTGCTAAGCTGAGGCCCAAGTTTTGTTGTTTGTTTTACTTGCAACAGAGATTTGTGCAGAAGATTTCCTGTGAATCTAAACTTTCCCAAGGGTCTGGGTTCAGACACATTTTTCGTTTTAAAAGGGGAAGCATACACACAGGCACGTATTCTCACCCACACGTACTATTATAATGTCTAAGAAGGCATTTGAACATGTTTGTAGACTTTGGTTTTGTTATTTCATCCCTTGCTGTGGTTTGTGAGCAGAAGATGGAGGCTTCTGCTTCCATGTCCTGCAGGCAAGGCTCTGCCCCTCGGCTCTCCTGGGCGTCCACACCAAAAAGCTCTTGATCTCCACTGAGGATTCCAAAGATTCCTTATTTCTCTGACTTTTCATTTCTGGCTATTTTGTCAACAGAACCTGCAAATTCAGGTTGCTGTTTTCCTGGTAAAGCAGTATAAAATTGAATGCTTCCGTTATACGTCGTGTGGACGTATGGTTGTGGTTTTTTTAAATAAAACACTTAAATGAAGAAGCATGTGATGCTCTCACTGCCTCTTCAAAACTCCCTCTCCTAAAGTATAGCTTCTTTGATCTCTCTTGAAACTATCTGAACAAACTTTGACTCTGCTAAGCAGTTCTTCTTTCCATCCCTCTACCGTATGAATGAGAGAAACATTAATAAAAACTAAAGGACTTGCTATGGGACATACTTTACAGTGCAAGACCTTCCCTACCACCACCCTAAATTTCTTCCTTTCAAATAGTTAATTTCCCAGAAGGAGCTTTTATGAGAAGCCTGTTTAGGTCTGCGTACATAAGTTTAAAGCCCCATCAAATGTTTTTCTGGATGATCAGGGACTGGTTTCTGAGTTGCAGTCAGAGCTGACACCTCTAACTACAGAGCGAGCCGTTGGCACCCTCACACTCAGAATTATGTCAGTGATAATTCAGAGGGACAACTGTTGCTTAATAGATACCCACAAATCCAGTATTAGAACAAGTTGGAAATAAAAATACGTAGTGCCATATACTTTATGTATGTTCAGGATCCATGAACCTGCCTTAAAATTAATTCTGTTCTATTGGAAGACTGATGAAGCTTATAAATATCGTTATAAAACAAAGTGCCTGGGAAAATTCACTTTTTGGGTAGGTGGCATTGTCCGGTCCTGCCAGTTTATGTTTAGATACTAACAAAAATTCTCGTAAGTTGCCTTGAAATTCAGTGTAGCTGCATAATTGATCTTTATGGTGCTTAAGTGTTAAGCTTATTTATTGCAAGTATGACATGTCAAAACATTCAGGCTTTAAAATAACTGATTTTGGACCAAGTTCCCATTTACCAGCTTGAAGTAATTCAAAAAACCAAAACAACTTCTGTTACTTTTACAGCGTGAGTCCAGGAATTTACTTTGAAATGCTGGTAAATTATTTAATAATTCTGTATAGACTAAGTCCTACAGTGACGATAGGTGTAGCAATCCTGGAATGGGCAGGGAACCCACTGGGAGCTGGAGCCTTGGGGCAGAAAGGATTTGTGTGAAAGAAAGGGAAGCGTCCTATCAGGACGAGGGTGCTGCCTTGCGAAGGTGAGGGAAAATCAGGATTATTTAGGTGTAGTGAAGGTGTGAGGCTTGAGAAGCATCAGAGCCTGATTCAGAGTCCCCTTGCATGCACCTTCTCTTGCAGCTCAAGGTTTGATTTAATGTCAGGCTTTGCCATTTGTTTTAAAACTAAATAAAAGCTAGATTGAGTTTGGAAACTCTTTTTGGAGAAGTGAGCTTTTAGGCTAGTGCATGCATTTTGAATTATTAATGCATTTTAGCAGTAACACTAGAGCTGTGAAGTGCACTTTGAATACACCCCAGACAAGCTGCGTTGGTTTTTATTTCCCCTGGTACACAGTCCCTGCATTTCTTTGAACTCTTTTAAGCTTCCCTGTATCCCTCACTTTCTGGCTACTTTAAATGGAGTTCAAAGTAAGCAGAAGGTCTTTTTAGAGCTGCTTGGTGTTGGTGCTAAATCAGAGGGCACAGTGAAGCTTTTGCCCTGGGTGCTGCTTTCCTCTCACAACTGCCTATCTAATATCATAAAGATGAAGAACTTGGGCCATTCATCGACTTTCTTAGAGACAGCCCGGAAAATAATGTTCCCATTTTCTATTGTGAGTCTAAGATAAACAAGGAGAGAGGGAAAACTTGGATTTTTAACAACAAAATATCCACGTACTCTTAGAATTCTTTGTTGTGTATCATGTAGATTAATTTTTTATTTTCCCATTAAAAAACTATTAAGATGTGGATGAGGTATTATGTTTTCTGTTAGGATTATATGTGCATGTGTCTTGCACATTGCTGTGATTAGACTAAGGATAAAACAGCCACTGTAAAACAAACTATATCTGCAACAGTAGCAATAATACTAAATCTCATTGCTACCATAACATGCCCTTGAATTAAAAAAAGTGGGGATTACAGTGTGGGTTTCGCGCAGGCCCTCTGCTATGAGGTACGTACGCTGTGTGTGCGTACCCCAGTGCTCCCCAGACAGAAGTCCTTTCACTTTTACATGTGCTTATTTTGAAGACTGAAGACAGTTTGAGTTATGGAAAGGCCTGTAGCATTTTACATCTCGTGTGTGCTCATTTAGACATGTTGTTTTGCATCAGTGCTTGCTGTAGAGGAATGTTTATTCTATACAGAATTGTCGGGGAGTCATTGTTTTCTTTTGGAAACGAGTAAGTCACTAGCACAAAACTTAATTGAAAGACCAGTATAAGAAAGCAAAATAAGAATTTAAAATTTTCATTTGTCCACAATATGGAGCTGCTTGGGGGCCTCTTCTGGAATGGTTCTGCTTTTCGCTCTCTGGTGTGAAGTAGTGCTTTTCTGTGTGACGGCCCCAATTTGTCATTGTAACCACTAATGGCTTGCCTAGTGACTTGGCCATTAGCTTGAGTTAATGAGCATCCTTCCACCTGCCCAGGGAGGAACTGAGTCACACTCATTGCTCCGACGTCAGTCCAGGGTGACTTCAGGGGTGCTGCATCAGGCTGGTTTATACTATTACTCTTATCCTCGTGGTTGTGTTTTAAACATTGGGAATGGTTGAATCATAAAGACCCATTTCCCTTGAAGTCTGCAGAGATTTGGACCGAGTGAGGGCTGCAGGTTTATGCCTCTCCGTGCAGAACAAGGGTGTCGGAGGAACAAGGTTCGTAGGAGCTTCCAAAGAGTACGTTACACAGTGGCAGGATTATACCAAAACTTCTTTTCTTTGGAGAGTGCAATTAAATGCTTAAAAACTAAAAGCCTGACTCTGCAATTCCAATGAGAAGCTCTCAGGCAGAGTCTGCAGGGTGTAGACCTGTTTCCAGTGTGACCGGAGTTGTTCAAAAGCCACCTTCCCTGAGCTGTCATCTGGGAAATTTAAAGGTTAAAATATTCTGTTCAGATCTTTGCTATTTTATCTTCTGCCTCTGGCATCTTAGCAGAATTTTCTAAATTAAAAATTGAAACAAAGTTTCAGATCTGTCTGTGACCCTTTATGTAGTTTGCCTGTGTTTTTAACTCTTGAAGTCCATACTCTGGAGACAACCAATTAAGGTTTTGACACATGGATTCAAAAAACAAGACACCGTTTATGAACTCCTTCACAAAGGTAAAAGTCATCCTATTAAGCCTTTCCAAGATAATTTCTTTAATACCATGAACCTAAGGCATTTTGCTTTAGTGTTCTTGCTGCCCTTCACTGAGTCAACATACAGAAGCTGCATTGTTTTATCCGCAAAAGCATTTTTCTTCCTCCCCTGGGACTTTGGAAATATACATGATATACTGCTTTTGCCACATGACATAAATAATCTGTGGCAGGCAAGTAATGGGGTAATTCCTGTGTGTACTTGTGTTCTGGAAAATACAGTTTCATGTTTTCCAGTTGGCCTTTCTGTGTCTGAGTTTGCAACACATTTACATATAACTGCTGGGAAAAAAAACAGTGTTAATGAAGTGCTCATGGGCTCGAGTGTCAGGAAATGTCGAAGGTTGGATGGCACGCTGCTGTTGTGCTTCATGATACAGTCCCTATTAATGTGATCGCGTGCTATTTTTCAGTTGGTACTGGGTTGTGCAGTTCCTCTCCCGCCTGCCTGATCTCTGAGGGGCAACCTCAGGACACGAAGAGAATATTTCTCTTATTTTCCTGGGGCCTCTCTCCTTACTCAAGAAGATTATCTGTTTGACCTCACTGACTAGCTGTAAGTAAGCCCTTACTGGGCCTTATTTAGTGAACTAAGAGCTTCACTTCTAGTCAAAATTCAGCAGGAATCCAACTTCAGCATCTTGTGACTGACAAAGCCCAGAAAAGCACTAAAAAAACCCACCTCCCTTCATTTTTTGGTAGTCATAAGGTTGCAATTAATATTTAAGAGCATGGGATGCTTTTCAGTGCAGTGTAATGAGTTTGATTTTCCTGGACTGACAGCTCCAGTCTTGCTAAGATAATGTCTTTAAGAAATGATATCACTGAATTATAGAATTAGATTTTAAATCGTGGGAATTTCAAAATAAGTTTCACTTTTCATTAGGGATTTTTCTGTGTAAGCCTTTAAGTCTACAAGTATCTTTAAGCCTTTGTCAACAAGAGTGAAGAAACTTGTTTGTTTAAAGAAACTTGAGTTTCTCACATAATTGCTTAAGACTTAAGGTTTCAACATTATCATTTCAATCTTCTTTTCCAACTCATTTATTTTCAGAACCGAAAATTGGTGACAGCAGTGTCAACTATTTCATTCTTAATGGCTGCATTATAGCAGCTTTGTGTTTGCTGAGTAGTGCCTTTCACCAGAGTTACTGCGGCTGGAACCTTATATATCAACCGTTAGGCAATTTCTGAGTGGGTTATGGAGACTTCAGACGAAACATCTAATTTTCAGTGTCTTAAGAGATTTTCCTCATTAATTTGGTTGAGATAAAACTAAAACAACCCACTCATTTTAGGGCTTTGGGGTGTGTTGCTGGAATAACGGTATCTATCTATCGGTACTCATATGGACCTCTCTCAAGGTTTTAGCGTCTCTGCTTTGGTAGGAAGGATGTATTAACTAATGATAAATATATTAATGCTCTTTTTGCTGTCAGAAATGATAGATCCTGGAAGTCTACCAGGATGTGGCAGAAATGGGCCTCGTCTCTGTCCTTTGTCTTCCTCCTCTTCAGTAGCCCCATCTCCAATTATTATGCAGCATTATCCTAATTGCTGTACATGTGCTAATGGGCATGAGCATAACCACATGGTTGTATTCTGGAAAACTTCCTTAATGGGTTGAGGATAATTTCATCAAATCATTTAATTCCTGTAAATGTCATTGGATGTTTTCAACATAAATACACTCAGTCCTTCCTACACAAGGTCTAATTGTGTCATGTAGCTGTATGATTATAGCATAATGTAAAATCTCATCTAAAAACACGGTATGTGTGTGGGAGGGCTTTTACAGTGCCTTGTCTTAACTGATTTATGCTCGTTCTGCAACTAGTATAAATGTTTCTCTTGAATTTGGGCAATATTTACTTTACACTGCAGGTGCTTACGTGCTTTGAATAGTCATTTTTTTTCAATATGTAGAAAATATATAGGCCTTAGACCTATGACGACTGTTTAGTTACTTGTCAGCCATATTTTAAATTCTGTATGCTAGCGTGAGTTGTATATTACCTAAAGCCTGCAGGCACTTTGGGAAACCCCTTTCTTCGAAGGAGAAGCAGCTGGTGATAGCAGAGAAGTTGTACAGGGCACAGCATTGTCCCCCAGCATCCTTGCTGGTGAATCACGACGTGGGAAGGCACTAGCTGGAGCTGTGAGAATACAGGACGGGTATGTGAGTAGCAGAATACGAGAACCACGCGTATGCACGTGCTTGTGCACATGAAGAGGAGGAGAGATGCAATAAATACAAGCATTGTGATAGCCCCTTGGAGTTTCGTGCTAAAGCCAGATACTTTTAGGCTGGCTGAAGTTTTTATGCAACATCTGGCTAAGGGGGGAAGTTTTTGTTTTTCCTCCTAGAACAACTTTTCTTTTTAGAAAATCACTTTGACCATATTCTTCTTCTGCTCATTTGCCAGCCCCCCTTTCCCAGAAGGGAGCAGCTGAGGAGAAATGCTTCCATCTAGTCTATTCCGTACTTTAGCACTTGCTCAAGTTTTTGTATAAAAATGCATGTGGTGATATAAAACATATGTCAGTTTTGCCCTGTGCCTCTGAACCCAGCTGTGGAACATGGACTTTCATTTTCTTTGTTTAAAAAAATAGGGCGGGGGGTGGGATTTGAGATGTGAAAATTTTACAGCGTTCTTTCTCACGCATGTACATGTGTGCATGGGCGCACAAAATCGAGCTTGCACCTTCCCCCCAGCTGAAGTTTGGCAAAGTAATCAGCAAGTAGCTAAAGGTCATGGGCTTGATTTGAAAGCGCTGGGAGTCCTATAGCTCTGTGCTGTGTCTGTGTTACATTAAAATGCATTCAGTGGTCAGTTTAGTCATAGACTAACCTTTATGTAAAACTGGGGGATGTAGGCATAGCTAAATGCCAAAAGCGCTGGGTTTCACACAGCCCGATTTGTAAAGATGAGTGGTTGTTGATCTTTCCCACTTCTGGGGTCATGGGAGGAAATGGAGTAAGCTTCCCCTCAGCTTTTATCACTTCCTCCTGCCAACTAAGGGGAGATTATTTTCCTTCATTTGCTGCTCCTCTTGTCAGCAAGAGAAGTTGGTATTTAGCCAGATAATAAATAAGGCTTTTCCTGGGGAAGGAGTTCTCAGATGGGGTTGTAGTAACACTGATTTCCCCCCCTCACTGCTTTCTGTCTTGAGCCTAGTCCTGCAAATTCTTGCTCAGAAAGATGTGGTTTGCATATATGTGATGTGCAAAGCTTGTTTGCTTTTGCTTGCAGTCAGTTTCTGTGGCTTTTTAAAAAGTTTTAATGGTGGCTGCTTATCTACTGAATGCCGACAGGTTCATTCATCTTTGTTGTACAAGGCTTTTGAAGACCCTGCAGACCAGGCTTGCCGTGGAAGTATGTACTTGTGCAAATTGAGTCAGCATTATTTATTCTCATTTATAGAGTCTGCTTCATAATTTGCAAAGGTAGACTTTGTCATCTTGTTGAGCTTGTTCTCTTCATCTGAGTCTGGAAGGGGGCTGTATACCTGCGGGCAGTAACCTGAAGAATATGGATCCCTCTATACTGGGTGGCACAGAGGTAAAAATGGGGAACGTGGAGTAAAGGCCAGGTTTTCCAGTGCTCCTGGAAGGTAACAATGACTGATTTGAAATCAGACTTTAGGAGCACATCAGCATAAGCTGAAATGCTCTCCTGAGCCTATGGAATTGCTGGACAGATGGGTCTGTGGAAAGGAGGGTGTTAGGAGGAGATTGTGCATCACCTATGGGCAGCATTGTTTTGCAGTTCCCTGAATGCTGGTTTTGCTTCCTCTAACCTCCCTTCCTTGCTGAGCAACGGCTCCCGCTTCTTCAAAGGGGTAGGGATTGGGGCTGCATGCCAACAGAATCGCCTACATAAAAGCGAGGAGGTACAGTTCCTAATGAGATTGCAGATTTGTTCCTGTCCTGCACCTCCAAATCTGGTACGACCAGGCTACTGCCTTCAAGGCTCTTCAGGGTATGTTTGGTTTTTCCCTTGTGTGCATTATTAAGTTTTGTTTACTGCCTTTGCTCCTAGGAGCTTGGTTCCTTGTTCCTGGTTCTCTATAAATGCAAAATAAGAAATGTTACTCAGCACAGCACAGTTCTTGATTTGGCCTGTGCATTAGAAATAACGTGAATACTTCTTCGGATGACATGAAGGTGAGAAATCATAGCATAAACCTATCTGCGCTCTGAGTAAGAAAAGGTGCTTAGAAAATGTGACAGTGAGACAGGATCAGTGACTACCTTAAACAAATTAAGCTTCTCATTGCCACAATACTCTTCCCCCCCATCAAAATTATGGTTTCTGGGGTTTTTTTGTTGTTCTTTCTCCTCCCTTGGAACTCCTGCTGATATTTCAGGTATATAAGGCATTTTTTCCAGTGACTTTGATTCTTATCAGTGTGGAAAAAAAAGTTAATATTGATTTAGTGGGGGAGAAAACAGAAAAAGTGAGTGAGTAAGAGACTAATAGCCTGGAATGACAGGTCTGTATCAATTTTCAGTTCTCTCAGAGGAATAATATGCTTGTTTCCAGCAAATGGAAAAGTAGACTATGACTAAAACTGTCACTGACCTCCCACAGAATTTAATGGATTTTGGAGCTCAGAGAAGAAAAGGCAGTCATAACTAACTCAGTGATTTTAATGCACTTTCCTTGAAAGTCAGCAGTTTTATGAAATGCCGTATGCAGGAAGATAAAAATTATATATATCTTATATAGCTGCAAAAAAATTTATATTCACTGGCTTAGTCTTTTTCTGACTATGGATGAATGCATTTCTCAATAAGCTTAAACAATAACATATTATAGGTTCTAGGTGGTTTATATCCTTAACATATGTTGCCAGCATATAAAACGAACCTGTTTAAAAATGATGGGCGAAAACCATAAAGCAATCTCATTCTTGGCCCATTCAAGTGGCTTTTCTGTGTAAGTAGTTCCTGAATGGGCTAACTATAAAAATGGTCCCTTTCGTACGATGAAGGGGAACGTTGCATTTGTGCACGTTGATTGGCAACAGCCAAAGTAAGTATCCTGTTTTGTCCAGCGGTAGACACTGAAAGAAAGGACGCTTTGTTTTGTGGCAAAGCCACTTTTCTTTTAAATAAATAAATAAATGGACCAGCTCCTTTAATTTAACTGCCTCTTTGTTTTCGCCTGAAGCCACCAAGCGGCTGGTTCCTCTTCCAGAGCCGTCTCCATTGTTTTGACACTGTAAATATTCACACAGTTGTGCTGAGCCTTACTTTTCACGAAGGAACGGGACTACATGAGCAGGAAGATAATTTTGCTGGTGTTTTCCTTAGGAACCAGAATCCTCACCTAATCCCTGCGATAATTTGTAGTGCGATGCCATCTAGTGTGCAAAGGGCTATCGGGCTGCTCATGCTCTGGAAATTCATGACAGCAGTGGTCTTCTCCATGCACCAAATTCCAGGCTACTCCAACAGCTTTTGGTGGAGAAGGTTGTCATAAAATTATAGCATCGTGAACTTCCAATTTTCAAAATTCTCATCGCAATGATCACTAGGGTTTTTTTGGAGTGAGGATGGGCTGGGGAGTAGAAAAGGGCAGGAGAAAGGAGGAGGAGTTTTCTGTGGTCATGGGCTGATTTTGTATCATTTACATGTGTGTCAGAAATTCGTTCCTGGGGTTTAGAGCATGCCCAGTGGTTGGTAAGCGTTTATATCCAGTTTGTTGTTACCGTTGTGCTTTCGCGGCTTGTGAAGTGCAGTTACGAATCCATGCTGAGTTCAGATCCCTAACTGGACCAAACTGGAGGCCGTTTGAATCTGACTTTCCTGCTCTTTGGACCTGTTGTTGAGTGGATTCATTGCAGGAGAAACATTAGCTCATCGCTCCCGCTGTCTGTCTTCATTTGTACTTTGATCTCTTAGCTGTCTCTTTTAAATTCCGCACATGGGAGAATATAGTTTTTCCTGTCACTGTGACAGAAGAATCCATCCCTCTCTTGTTCTGAAAAGTGTGTAACGTGAGTGGTTGGGTCGCAGACTCGCTTCCTTTTCCACCGCCCTTTTGGGTATGGTTGTATGATATCCAAAATGTTTAATTCTAAACGCTGCCAGGAGGGGGGCTGTGTCTCCCCAGGTAGTGACTAGACCTCAGCATGGCAAAGGCTGCCAGAGAGGATTAATTTCTGAATAATCTCGTTTTGGTTTCAATTAATTGCGAAATCAGACTTTAATAGGGGTATGAAATGGAAAGAGAGAGAGGTAACACCAGATGCCTTTATTTACATGTGTTAATCAACACAGACCCAAACAACAACAACAACAACAAATTAAACCACAGCCATTCATAGAGTTTGAAATGCTTCACATTTGGCTGGAAACTTTGAAAAATGTGCTACTTTGCAGATAGGTGGAAGGGCAGTAGTATTTCAAAAAAAAAAAAAAAAAAAAAAGAAGTACCAAGCATGCCAGAATCCTATCAGAACCCTGAAGTTACTGTATTTCAGAAATACCAAATGTGGCTATGGAAACCCATCATTACATTGAATTAGCTTTGCTTTGAACAGTAACGTGGAAGATATTTACTTTACCCTTTTTGAGCCTAGCCTGTGGTGTAACGAATAACACACAAGAGCGGGCATGTGTACTTTGTATATCAAAGTGCCTATTTCAAATGTCTGCTATTATATTCACCAGGGTCAATTAACTAGTGACTAAAGGTGGTTTCCTTTGGAGACAGACTGGGTTTTTCTTTTTGGCTGCTAGTTCTGAAATGGTAGGCATCGCAATTTTATGGGAATTTATGTCGGAAGCAAGGTTTGGTTTGCAGCCAGGAAGATTTTTTAGTTAACTGTTTAATTCAGCTCAGTGGGGCGAGGGGGAGAACAAATACCTGATGTTGATTGTGCCGTAGATGGTAGTAAGAATTTTCTCTCGGGCAAAATACATTATGTCACTTCTGGCTAATTCTCTCTATTGTTCAACCGAGCGATTTAATTTGGGTTCCTGGGAAACTTGTGGATTTTGATGGTGTTGCTTGGGGACTGGGTTTGTTGGAATGAGGAAGATGATTTCTCTAGGAAAGAGTTGAGGCAGGTTCAAGGGAACTTTTGCATTATTCCTCTAGAGAACTTTACAGTGGAGAGATGAACACGATGGATTGTAAGGCATGTTGACTGCTATGCTCACCAGAAAGTAGATTTACACCTGCCTGGTGCCAGGCATAGAGATTCTGCCTGTGACAGCAGGGGGAATATTTCTCTGATTGTAGGTGTGCAGTAAAAAGAAAAAAGTAGTTTTCTTAGAAGCACCATTTCTTCTGGCAGTGGAGCATGTTAACCCTTTTTTGAAACACTGCTTATAAACCCAGGCATCTGATGCAGACTGCCTTGAAGGGTAGAAGCAGCCTCCCCAGCTTCAGCTCACGCCATTTACCCATCCATTGCATGAAGGGTTTCCCCCACCCCCAAATGGTTCCAGCTACGGCCATTGCTCATCCCTGATTCCAGTAATACCCACATTACCAAGGAAATGAAAGAGCGGTGTGCTGTCCTGAGAATCGACTGTACTTAATACCTGCACTCGGGCACTTTCTCCACGCCACTGCTCCCTGGGCTTTGCTCTCTCTTGATGCGGTCCAAGGCACTGCAGACTGCAGAGATCCCCAGCTCGGTCTGGTTGGGAACAGCAGGGTTCAGCATCATAACCTGTTCCGAGGAGGGGTAGGTGGGGACAAGGAGAGTTGTGGCTACGTGGTGTAGGGCCCTCTGCGTGCTCTTGGGTGTGCGTGCCTCCCTATACCAGGCAGGCTGGAAAGAGCTGCTCTTCAGAGTTCCTCTAGAGATGTGTGTAAACCTGAGCTGTAGTTGAGTTTGTTTCAGCATCAATACTTTCCATTAAAAACACAGATTTGCTGTACTGCAGTGTGGCAAATCCTGCTGTTGTTTCTTATAAAACAGAACATTATTTTGGAGTTTGAAATACAGCCAGGCTTCTTCTTGTCTACAACCTTGGCTTGTGCGGGTGAGAACTGAATGTTGTTGTTTGTAAGGATGCAAGCAATGATTTCATTTAATAAAGTTAATGTAGAGAATAGTCAAAATTGTAGCTGGTTAAAACGTGATTTGTCAGTTGAGGGAATAAAAACTTTTTTGGTTATTTGCTGGTGTTTCTTTTCCCAGCTAGAAGGAAATCAGCTATCTGGTAGGAATAATGCGAGCGAGTAGCATAGCTAGTTTAAAAGCAGGAGCAAAGTTTATAATCAGGCCTATCTTACACTGGTAAGATCCTCCATGTACTTATTAATGATATATGCAACTAGTTAGCAAAATACAGGCAAATCGTGGTACAGAGCACCCTTCAGACATTTCTCTCTCGCCTTTTGCAGGTCATTTCAGGATGCTATTTGCTTAGCAAATATGCTTCCGTCCTCAGAAGAGATTTTCTTCATTGTCACTTTCTATAATCTCTTTTGTGCCCATGACAGGCCAGGCTACACATCATTAGCAGCACCAATTCTGTGTCAGGAATTGCTTTCTAATTTTATCAGGGAAGACCAGGTGCAAGAGGGAATTGGGAATCAGCTTTCAGATGGGCTGAGAGGAGGTAAAGAGAGAGCAGGACTTGGGAGGCTACTGCTTACTGATTACTTTTTTTGATTGCACAAAATAAGGCTGCTCTTGAGGTGGCTTAGGCTATATAATTTAAAGGCACTGAGTTCCTTCATTCCGTAATGTTTGTTTTCTTTGTGCCATTACAGCACCCCATAGTCTCAAATATTTATTTAGGTGTATGAGAAGCAAATTTTGCCAACTTGTCATACCTGAAAATATGGTATTTTCAGCAACCAGTGGCACCTTCTGATAAGTTTTCCAGTGTAACAGTTAAGAAGACACTTTGATGGAAAGGGAATTTTCCAAGGTTTGGGAGAAGTAGAGTTTTGGGGAGTGGGTGGGGGAAAGAAACTGAGTTTCTTTTTAACAAGGCTAATTTTCAATTTCTTTAAACAGCTTGCATTGAACATTACAAATTCTCTAGGGTATTTTCACAGCTGAAAGAACAAAGAGAAACTTTTAAGCGGGGGGGGGAATCGCTATCAGCTGATGAAGAAGGCTTTAAGTATGTTCCTATACTATGCTGTGCTATACTGTTCTATATTGTACATATGTGGGAAATAAAAACCGATGAACTGTCTTCACAGTCACGTGAAGATGCTTTTCGGGCATCGAGGATGTATGTGTTACACTACCACAGAGGATATGGACAAATAAGCATGTAAAATAGATTAAAGTTTGTTGTCAGTGTAGGCAACAAACAGGGAAAATGGGGAGAAATTGCACATGGGCAGGAGAATGGGTATCGGGACTGGCGTGAGCATAGTTCTCTGTCACCTCGCTGCATCTCAGACTCCCCTTGTTAGAGAAATAAATATGAAAAGTGTGCCAGAAGAGACTTGGTTTAAATTCTGTACTCCGCAGAGTTAGACTTAAAACGTGAACTTACGGGAAATTCCTAATGCGTGATGCTAATGGAACAAGCCAGTGTGCTAACACCGCTAGATGCTTCTGTGATAAGGTGCTGTCATTTTTTGTGCTGGCCAGCCCACCTCTGAGACTGACTGTAGCATCCCAAGCAAAGTAGCTACTTCAAAGAGAGCATCATCGAGAGTATAATAATAAGAAATGAAATACAAGAGAGAGTTCTCGCATATTCAGGGTAAAAGCTCTTACTGGCTCTTGAAAGATGAACGCGCTGGCAGTAACCTGCAGAACTGACTTAACCCTGTCTTGTATATTCTACAACTTCCCTGAATTGGACTGCAAAATTAAACTAGAGTTGACAGGGAGCTCTTTGGCCAAACATTGTAATAACAGCATGAGGTTGTGCTAAGAAACTGTCACATATTAAGATCTCCATTTTAACCTGTGAGTTCAGAAGCGTAGATGTGAGAAGAGGGAGCTAATTATGTTCCCTCCCTTCAATGGGTGAAATAAATGCCAGGCCAGGGTAGACTGGCTATAATTAGAACCACTTACATGGTCAGTAATTTGCAAAATGCCTCTTTCTGACTAGAAATGACTAGACCTCGATATTCTGGACTAGCAGAAGTGCTGTGAAATTGCAGTAGCGGTATTACATGATGTGGTGTTTGTTGGAACTAATAGTTCTTTGAATGGTTAAATTACCTTGCACGCTTAAAATTGAAGCCCAAATTTTGGGCTAAGGGGAAGGGGGTGATCTCCTTGTTAGTGGTTATCGGTGCTCAGGTGCTGAATGATAAAATCCTGCCAGTGAATAATGATCTGCAAAATTTGATTTTGCAGATGCCTATGGATCATTCATGCTATGGTCATAGTACGGACCCCTTGGACGAGCTAACATATTTAGGCTGTTAACTGAACGGGGAAGATTTTGACAGCAAACTTTTCATCATTTAAATACTTGTTTTCTTTAGGGAATATGTACAGTGAACAGAGACCCGTTGTACCTAGGCATTAGGGCACACATCCTGCATTGATTTGCAGTTTGCACAGCACCAGGGACTGGGGAGGAATTTCACGGAGCTTTAGCTCTGAGCAGTTTGATACCAGTGGAAAAGAAAGAACGATGAGGAATCGGCTCGCCTTAAACTGTGCTGGGTTTCAGGCATGTGATGGCAGTTTGCTGTCATTTTTTTTTTTTTTCTTTTGAGCTGTAGCAGCAGACTTCTATGCCGCGCCTGAACACAATCCCTGCATGCATTCCCTCCCTCTCTGTTTCTCTTGGCTCTTGTTAAACTCTACGGCTTGTCTTGTGGGACCTTTCCAATGAGAGAGCGAGCGGGAGAGAAAGGAACACCACTGATTTCTCTACAGTGCAAATTGAGCATGAAATGGGCAGTGTGGAAACAGCTAACAGGGCTATGGAGGCAGATCTTAAATGCTATTCATAGGCACGTTCATCTGAAGAAGCAGCGGCACCAGGAAGAGAGGAGGGCGAGTGAACCGAATGTGGGGAGTTTGATTTGATTTTGCTAGCCTGGAGTTCTTGCATTTTGGAGCTGATGCCTGGAAGGTTTTTTCAATTAGCTGCTGGGAAGCTACGGAGAGACCTGGAACTGTTAGGCCTTGGCTAGGGATCCCATCCATGGAAAGAATAGATCATTGTAGCAGGGGTAAGTAGTACACAGCCTTTCAGAGATCCTCTATACTTGATATAAGATCCTTTTTGTTTACTGGCACAGTATAATAATAATGCTAAAATAAAAACAACTGGAAGACTGCCTTAAGGATGGCACCAAATGCTAATGTGACAATAAAGAATGAATCAGATTACAATTTAACAAGCAGTGTTTTCTTTGCAGAATGATCAGATGTAGTTTAAAGGGGGAGTTTATTGCATTTTTGTGCAGACTGTCTTACATTACAGATTTTAAAGCTAAGGATAATGCAAACTGTGGCTCTTCTTCCAGAGATTAACCTGTGGCCTTTTGGAAGATTTTTGTACTGAGCAAGTCAGTCTTAAAGCCATATTGATGAGGTACAAGGAATTAACTGGGAGTGGGGCTGGGGAGCATCCTAGTAGTGCTTTCCTGCCTCAGCAGAAGTGAATGGCAGTTCAGACATACATTTTTAAACTTCTAGCATATCTTCTACGAATAAGAGAAATGAGAAGCCAGTAAAAAAAGGAGTGCATTGCATTTTATGGTGCTAGATGTGTTCCAAACTGTTGCTGATAATGCCTAGAACACTTCCTTTGTTATGAGGGTAGGTTTAGCAAAGGTTTCTTTTTAAAATGAGAAGATTTTATAATTTATTTCCTTTTCTTTGATCTTTCATGCATCTTTCTTTAAAAATAGTCCTTGGAATATAAAGTAATATATGTTGATAAAGAGAATGCATATTGACTCTGAACTTTTATCTGGGTAATTTTGTAAACCTTTGTTACATGTTTCTTTTTGGTGCAGATATGTAAGTATGTGAAAAATAGATTTGGATAAATCTTTAATCAGGTGCAGGGACACATAATACTCATCTTAGATGACATGCTGACAGGAACCATAGAAAACTATACAGTAGACAGATAAGTTTTACAAGGCTACATGCATTTTTTCACTCATAGCCAGTAAATTATTAACCGGACAGAATCAGCATCTGGGCTTTCTAGGAATGACTTTGTCCACGTGCCTACCTCTGAGATTCCTGCCACAGGCAGATCAGTGCCATTCCCAGCTCTCAGTAAGCTGTGCAAATCGGTGCAAAGCATCTACAAGACCTCTGCGAAATAATTACGAGAATTGCCATTGCTCCATCATTTGGAAATCGTAGGTTGCTGTAAGCTTTTTAGGATGTGTCGTAACTTCTCCCTTTGTGCTGGCTCAGCTCTCCTTGTCTTTTGTGTAGGAGACTTGGACTTAAACCACTTCCTATTTCCTGCCTATCGCTGCTCATTGCTTTTCATATGGCCCACTAAGCCTTTTATCCCTTGCACCCAGATTTGCATACGTGAATAAAGGGAATCTCTTTACATACTTTTTTCCCCCCTCTGTTAGTTGCGTCAGGCTGAGTGACACCTTTCATTTGAGTTTTTGGTTAGTGTGACAAGTCAGAGCTGCTGATACAGTACCTGTGTTACTCAAAAATCTGAGCTTAATATTGGCCATCAGTCAAAGAAGCCGAGAGCTTTTTTGTGTTTTGTGTGTTCGTGTTTGGCTGAGCAGTCAGAGTAGAGCAAGGAGGACTGTTTGGACTAGCTGCTTTCAAAATACTACACTGTTTGCATGGCAGTGCTTCTCGCACACAAAATTCAGCAGCTGCGAGATTTAAATTAGTTATTTGGAATCTATTTGTTTGACTTGTGGCTTTTTTTCTTACACTGATTCCTTACAATGCACTTCTGTGAGTAGCTGGGTTTTCTGGTTGTTTCTTTCTTCTTTTTTTTACCTTTCACGTTTTAAAAGCTATGAATTCATAGGGAACAACTCGATATGCTCTGGAGATCTAGGGGACAAACTCCTAACAAGTACTGTGCAGCTTAAGAGTCAAATCTCCAAAGTTTGAAACAGAACGAGAAGTTCAAAATCCTCTGCCTGGTCCAGAAATGCTGTTTGCATGCTGCACTCTAAAAGGCACTTTCTGTAAAGACGCTCAAATGTGTGTTCAAACTCTTTTACATCAAAACCAAATCAAACCCCTCTGCTTGGGGCCTGGTTTATTGTACCTGGAGGTATCTGTGCCAGGAATTGCTGCAATGTTTGTAATTAAATTTTGTCAGCAGTGTAATATTAGTGGGAACACATAGCCTTAGTCATTTAACGCATCCTTGCAATTGCTTTTATTAAGGAAATGTTTCATTTATGCGATATTGTTTTACGGAAAATGAATTTGAAAGAGATAACTCGCATACCTCAAGAATATTTTAATTTCCTTTTGCCTGCACTACACTTACTGCTTTCTTTCCTTTCCTTGTGAGCCTTGATGTCTGTACAGCAAGCCTCGTGGTGGGTACAGGCAAAGCACTGGTCATTGCTTTCCTCCAGCAAGGTTGGCCAGGTATGCTTGGACGGGCTGTCAGTGCTTCAGCATGCTCGGTGAAAATACCGAGGCTGTGGAGCAAGACATCGCGCGTCCTCCTGCGCCTGTCAAAGTGGAATGCTGTTTTCTCCGAACAAGAAAACAATCATTTAATCAACAACATGCCATAATAGAGGCTCTGTATTTACTGAAACCAGATGCATTCATGTCTCTGGGGCTGGGCTTACCCTACAAGCTTTCTTTGCAATAGCTGTGGTTTTGATTTCCTTCATAGGTGTGCTAGCAAAACTGGGTTTTTTTTCCCTTTGTGTTTTATCCCACAGTATGTCTCTGGGTGGTCAGAAGGAATAGATGGAGACAGTAACAGATTCTATTAATTTATCTTCTAGTTCTTAGTCCCTGAAGCACATGTCTATGCAGCAGAGTACACACGTGTTTTCTCCTCTGCTTCAGGGCTGCTGGAGCCTGGTTAATGTGGTGTTGGGTATGGCCTAATAAGCTCTCTTGAGGATGAATTTGCAGAAGGAGCATGATTGCCTGCACCCATCCGTACTCTGAGATGCGCTCTGGCAGTGATTCCCCAACTGTGGCCACAGTTACTGAATGCAGGGACTTTCCATGGTGTCACCATGTGTAACTTATTACCCTGTTGTATGTCTGGCAAAAGTACAGCCACCCTGTGTCCACGGCAAACATTTGAGAGCCACTGCTTAGTGTCATGTTTCGTTGTTGTCTTCTGACACCCCAGGATCGGAAGTAGTTTCCCCCATGAGAAAAGGAGAAGAAAATGAGGTCATCATGGAAGCAGAAAACCATGCAGGAAAGAAATCTGTGAAGCAAATCTGGTAGTAGTTCTGTATTTCTCCCACGTCTTCCCAAATTTCATTACAAGTGAGAGAGATTCTGCTTCATATGAAGGAGCCAGAAAAATTCAGATTTCACCCAGCTAAGGTGGAAAGCGGTTTTCAGCCTAGTGGCTTTAATGTAAAAAGTTCTCTCTCTAATAATGTATTGGGTCTAGTTTCTCTGATGGCCATTATTTCTGTAGCCTGGAATGCGTGGAGTGAGGAATTTTCTTAACAGTTAGTTCATATAGAGCTTTAAAGGCAAAAACCAAACCCACTAAATTCCAAGCAGAAAAACCCACAGGTGGCAAATTCTGCGTATGGAGCGTTCCAGGATGGTATGTCCTCTTTGCCAGTC
Source organism: Theristicus caerulescens (assembly GCA_020745775.1). Classification (NCBI taxonomy): domain Eukaryota; kingdom Metazoa; phylum Chordata; class Aves; order Pelecaniformes; family Threskiornithidae; genus Theristicus; species Theristicus caerulescens. The sequence goes on along the minus strand of CM036575.1, from coordinate 2,036,005 downwards.
ATCAAGGGCCCGAGGCGCTGCTCTGCACGCAGCCGTGTAGAGGGAGTGTTCGTTAGTTTGTTTTTAATAACATCAGGTATTTTAACGTCATGAAAACATTCTGTTTTCAGACCCTAAGAAGTTGTTTTTGCCTAATGGAGTCCCTAATGGCTGCATCTAAGAAGTTTTTATGAATTTTTAATTGCTTATGAAGATTGACCTTCTTACACATTTAGAGGAAATAAAAGGGTGAGACCACATGAGAAAACATTTGCAACTTAATACAGGAAAATCTGGGGAAAGTATCTTTGATACAACTCTCTGAGATTTTATGTCTCAACAAGCTTAGGCATCAAATATACTTGGCTTAAGAATTAAAACAAACAAACTCCAGCAGCATATACATAAGCTGCCTGCGTTGGCAGCTCAACCTGGAATTAGGGATTGAAAGTGAGATCTTTCCAAGTCGTGCATTTCTGACTGCAGCAAGAGTCAAATTCTGCCAAGGTTACTCCTGATTTCATCTTCAGAGAGGCACGAACTAGATCCCACTGCGCTTCATGTCTGAGAGCAGCATTACGATAGCAGTCTAGCATGGATAGCGTGGCGTGGGGAGGATCCACCTCTCCAACACTGCATGTGGGATTGGAAAGGGTAGAAGTGACCAGGGATTGCCTTCTATCTCCTCTTGCTGTGTGCAACAGAAATGTGGCACTGGGCAAGTGTTTTGTATTTTTTTTGTATTTTATATATATAAAATATATATATATATACAAAATATATATATATATATACAAAAAATTATATATTATATATATAATACAAATACAAAAAAATACAAAAATTCATTTTGTATCGCTGCCTTAGTTGATTAATAGTCCTTAACATGCCTTATCTTTTCCCATTTCTCTAACTGACCACCTTTAGTACTTAAGAGTGGAACTGTCTTGCACCGGTCACTATAGCAAGCTTAAAAATATCAGGTCTGAAGCTGCTGCCTTTGCAGTGGAGTCTTTCCTGGCCTGTAATTACATGAGCACCCCATCCCCCAGTACCTATGCAAATTCTTCCTGACAAGGGGATGCTTCTGGACCTGCGTATACACAAGCACCTAGCGAGCAACGTGTTGGTATTCATCACCAAGAAAACAAAATCATCGTTCTCAGCTAATATAATGGAAATCAACACCCGTCAGACCGATGCTGATAACTTTAGTCAGTGCTAAAAGCTGTTGTTGAATTTCCATCTGAAGCTGCCTGCTGCTTGCATGTAGGTGCCGTGTATTTTTCTGTCCACCGTCTGTCCGGGGTGTTCCTCTGCTTTGCCTGAGCAGGGGCAGTTGCCTGCTCTAAAGGCACGCCACTAGCACAAACCTGTGAGCAGCAGCGGGAGCAGCCTTAGTAACCTTTGTCCAGCGTTGCATTCTGGAATCAACCTCGAAATCAGATGCCAAATCCAGGAGTAATTAAACCTCATGAGATGCCCCTCTTTTCTGCCATCCCAAAGTGATGCCACTTGCCAGGTCCCTGCGAGAGAGTTCAGGTGGGTGTGTATTAAAAAAGTTGCAGCAGGTAGTCGCACCACAGGAGCTGTGTTTTTCACAGCGTGGGTGCCCAGCATACTCTCCTCTGTCTTTAAAGTTATCCTCTGCAATAGTTTTGATTTGCGAAGGAACTCAAGGAGTGTCACAGCTGTTCTAGCCGCTCTCAGAAGTACCGAGATGCGCAGCATGCGTGCATGACCTCATTGGAAGCTTATATTAAAAACAAAATAACAAAATAACCCAAAGGAGACCTGATCTTGTGCGTGTAAGGCACATGTGGAACTATTATTGCATCCAGTGTGACTAAAGCACCTCAAGGATCCTGCTGTGGAGTTAGTATCTGCCCTTTTCTCTAGCTGTGCATATTTATAAACGATGGTAGGATTTATTAGTCTTGAAGGTGAAGCTCAGTTGAAGGGATGCTGACTGCTGAATAATCATGCTTCCATAGGAAAAAATTGTCTCATGTGATTTGCAAGCTTAAAATGCTTCTGAAAGTAACTACAGGCAAAATACACATCCCACCACCTTTTAAATTTACTTAGTGCTTGTACTTGCATAAATCCAGCCTTCTGAGTACACCTGTGATTTGATGTGAGCTTGTGTCTGCTAGGAAGAGAATTTAAGCCAGCATTTCATTTCACTTCTATCGCTAGTATCCTCCTTACATGTTCCTGTGATGTTTTCTGTTGTACTCTGCTCAATCCATGAGGGAAAACCAGGGTATCATCATGGCAACATTTTGCCTTTTTACTGCAAAGGTGCATTTGAGTTTAATTTCAGCATCCAAATACAAAGTTGAACTATGCAGTGAACCTCAATGCCAATATTAGCAAACTTCTGTGGCCAGAATTAATCTATGCGATGCTTCTACACAGACGTATCGTACGCGCTTTACAAAGCTGACGTGAAGATTCAGGTGCCCTGGGAGAGCTTTGCTTGCGTGTCTTTCACCCCGGCGCTGATTACAGCCGAGTGCGGCAGGCCTGCGGTGTTTCATTGATTGGCTGGGGATAATGTCCAATATACCGTGCGCCGTCCAGTTCAGACGTGCAGCGAGTGATTTTGTCACACTGCGGTTAGCTCGGAGTAGTAATCTGTGTGCCATTACAGGAGATGCATTTTCTTTTTTGTCTTATTGAGCTCTGTTTGATTTTTTTTTTTTTTTTCCTGCTCTTGGATACTGCTTTTGAGATTTCAAAGGGATGATTTCCAATAGCAGTGAAGAAATGGAGGTTCAGGTATAAAGGTATTCTTTAAACATTTCTTTCTTGTCTTCACTTTCATCATTCCTTCAGGATATTTGTGCTTGGGTAAAGAAGCCACTCTGTCGGAAATGTTCTTTTCCTGCTCTGAAGCCACAGTTCGGTATGAAAAGGAGAAATCAGGAGAAGACGGGAAACTATGTGGGAGTATAATTAGTACATTTAGCAAGATAAATCTGGAGAGAGGAAAAAAAGGCCAAATAAATAACTTTATGCTGTCAGAGTAATTAGAAAATTTTTCCCTGCGTAAAAGGATTTGCCAACTGAAAATGTCAAATATAATAAAATAATAGCTTCAAATATATCAGAAAACAGGTCTTGAAGGTGCCCCATTACAAGACAAACTGATGTAAGTAATGGACTCAGCTAAATGAAGATGAAGTGATGTTTGAATCACCAGGGTAATTTAGGAGATAGTGAAAGTATTGTCTATTAGGGACGGGAGCTGAGAGAGGTAATAAAAGCTTTTTCTTACAATGAGTCTGAGTTTGATCAGTGTTAAGGCTTTTAATTTCTTCAGGATTTGTCCCAAGGATATTTGGGCCCGAGAATTATTTTTTTTTAAATAAAACAGAGAAATATTTCACAGGAAAATTAGCCTCATATTTCTTGCTCTTGACCATCAGACATACTTTTCACCCAATGCATACATTCCAGAGTGATGCATAAAGGTGGCGTTTGTCCTGTGGTTTTTCCCTCGTCTGATTTGCTAAATTGCACAAACATCGTAAATTAGCGAAAGGACAGACATCAAGGAGACATTAGAAGTGTGGTGGTTTAGAAAGAAGGAAAAAAAAAAAGTCCATTCCTAATTCTGTCAGAAAAAATTATCAGATTTAATAGTGGTTTGGAAACTTAATGAGCTTTTGCTATGGCCGAGTATGAGCGGCAGAAATTTCAGTTGCATGTGTCTGGCTGCGTTCGCCAGGGAGTTAACCTTAAATTCCATCTCGGAAAAACGTAAAAAGATTACCAGGTTTCCTTGGAACAATGACACATCCTCTGCCAGGAAAAGCATCAGCCTTTCCACTGACTTAAAACTCCTGGCGAAAGACACTTCTTCAGCATTCTTGCCATCTCTTCCCTCCTCGAGATTTCTACACGTGTGCTATGTTTGAGATGGAACCTGCTGAAGTTTGTGCTTGCCCGTGAGGCTGATTCATCGCCATCCGCCCCATCACATCCTTCCGTGCTGGGGAGCTCGAATCTCCCGTGACCTCTTCCTCCCGCCCGGGACGCCGCCGGTCGGTTGCGTGGGGTCACCGATGGACAGGTTGTGGCAGAAAGTGACAGGGGCGGGTCTGCTAATGAGGCTCACGTTGCTTATACCTTACAGCAAACTTATATAATTTCAATATTATGAAGTATTTCAGTTTCTCTTCATCTGTAGAAAGCAGCTATATTCATTTTATATACTTAATTACTTTGGCCATGAATTTTCACATGATGAGAACGTGCATTTGCACGCCAGTATGCACAAGTAGGTGCAATTTGTCCGTTGCTTCACAGCAGGTTTTATGGCGATAAGGCGTGTATTGCACTTCAGGTATGCGGATCGAACCCAATCATGGGCAGGACTGTGCGTTGAGGAACGCCTCAGTAGATGTACCTGCTGTTCAGGGTCAGGGACAGGCACGGTTCTGCCAGCATTGTGGTGTGAGATGCCAGAAATGCATCTGATGGCTCAGGCTTGGTAATGGAGATATGTGATTGTGCTTACATTTTGCTGGAATAGCCAGGAATTGCTCCCTGTGGCTTAATATTGTGTCGATTATGTACTCACAGTGACACTAAAGCTTTTTGTAGGAGCCAGTCACCAGTGTGCAAATACAGTAATGCATACTGGTGCAGGCAGGTTTGGAGTTCGGGAGGAATGATTCTGCTCCTTCTACCTGGAAAAGGGAGAAGATTTGGAGGGAGAAGGAATCAAGCATATTTTCCTAGCCCATAGTTTTAATTCTCTAATTATTATCTAATTATTTAATGCCTTCCACATTAAATTCTAACCTTAACTCTATTCCATTGAGGGGGTGGGATTTGTTTTTCTTTTAATTTTATTTTGTTTTGTCTTTTTTTTTAATTTTTGATTTTTTTTAGCTGCAAGATTTTAAGCTTTAGATAACAACACCGTGCAAAATGAGTTATGTCATTGGAAGCAAAGCAAGTTCGCGGTGTTAGCTATCAAACACATAGGATAGATTTGCCAAAGCTCCTGTAACCTTTTTGTTAAGTATGTGCTGTTCTGCGTGCCGGCTCTCTGCCAACGGCCCTGTGTTACTCACTTGTTGAGATACGTGCGTGCGAGCGAGATCAAGAGCAAGCGTTCACGCCTTTATGAAGCAGAAGTTGAAATAAGTGAGTTTCATAGACAAATCAAATGTATGCTTGGCGAGCTTTGCACAAATAACCCTTTCTTCAGGAGAGCTGCTTGATGGAGTTAACATCACTTGGCAAACAAGGGAAACAAGGAAATTAAAGCCAAAGCTATCTAAATGAGCTTACTCTGACATCTGGGAGTCGGAGGCACGGCTGGGAGGAGCGGACACAGCCCCACTGACCTTGCAAAGCAAAGCCAGCTCTCACCTGGTGAGGATTTGGCACTTTGATTTAATAGCCAACAATCCTGGTCTTGGCAACAGATTTACGTCGTGCTTTTCCTTGAAAGGATTTTTAAAAGTTTTGGTGTTGATAAGAGGAGCATAAAAATGTATGAATCTCAAAAGTCTTATTTTTCATTATTTTTCTGCCTGTGGTGACACTGACAAGCGAAACATGCTTGTGAAACAGGGCTGCTTAAAAGCTGCCTCTGCTCTAATTAAAGTCCTCTCCGCAGTCACTAACCCTTGCTTTTGGGATCTCTGTGCGGGGAACGTGGCGGGTCCCGTGTGCCTTGCAGACAGGTTCACAGTAGGCTTGACATTGTGGAGCTCCGGGCAAACAAATGAGTCTTTAAAACACCTGCTGCTTTGCTGCGAGCACAGATCGGCCGGAGTTTGATGCGAGGATTATTCTTGGAGGGAGAGCAGAAGGGAGCTTCCAAAGCGACTTTGGAGAGGAGCGAGGGGAGTCTTTGTTTTCTTCTCGTTAACCCCTGTTCTGGAAGATAAAGGCACATGCACAGAACTGTACTCTGTAAAACTACCCAGGTTTTGAATAAGACTTCTGAATTCACAGAGAATTCAGCACGTTCAGAGGTAAACTTACCCCCCCGTTTACTTTGTTGCTGTTTGTCTCTACAAGAGGAATAAGCAATAAATTGTCCTCTGCAGGAGACTCCTGTAATCAGTCTTTATCTGCTAGCTTACTAGAGATGAGCTGCTTTTTCTCAGACAGTGGGAAGACCACATGAACTAGAAGCATTTTTAAGCTAGTCCTGCCTGTATATATACCATCAGTAAAGTCTCGGCTAGCAAACCCTGCTCTTTTTGGCAAAATTATCTATGAACCAGGCGTGTGGCTTAATTTTGTCTTTCAAGTTACCGAGGTGAAACTAGAGTGGATTAGATACTGTGCGATCCTGATTGCTTCTTCAGCTGGCCTCCTGCTCTTGGAAATCTTTGGTTTATTATCGTTACCCATCGTTTGGCACATCTTTGTCGTGGGAACCACAGCTCTCGCTGGTCAGCTGCGCAAAGCGACCTAGTGTGGATTTGCAGGTAGATGCAGATGCCCGCCTGCTCCAGGGTTTAACACTCATCAGTTCTTTGTGGGTGTGTGCAGAAAGGCAGAGTGGAGACTCACAAACTTGTCTCTAGCTGTGTAAAGACAATTTTGAATGATACCTTGACATAACGTTTACAGCGGTTTGCGTTATCCATACACCTGTTAAAGCGTGAGGTGTTCATAGGACCGTCTTAAGGCTTTCTTTGTGCGTCATGAAACATTACCACTGAAAAGAGTAGGATACCATAAACCTAATTTATGAAGTCAGTCATATCTACTTGTGCTGGCTAAGCATACATATTCCAATAATAAATGAAGCTAACAGAACCTAATGCATCGTAATTGTTTATCAGGTTCAGGAAGTTTGGCAGCCATTTTGAATGTGGAAAATGAACATTTCAGATTATATATCAAGCGATCTATATAAAGTATGCTGTTTAACACTTTGATCAGGTACCATAAATGCTATTTACAGATCATTTCAGCTATCTCAGATGATACCCACTGACACTCTTACAGGGGTATCCGCGAGACCCTGCTGTCTTTGGTCTGTCCTTTAAGAAGATGAAAAATCAATTTCCCAATTTGGAGTCAACCAAATTCTGCCTGTGAGTCAGGTTCAGTGTCCACTAAGGTCAAGAGAGGCCTTTGCTTTGTGCTCCCTGGATTTCAGATCAGGCCCAGGTGCACCTGTACTTTCTAGGATGTTTTGTTTATAAGGGGTGCTGCAGGAGGAAAGGCTTTTAAACATCACGACATCCACGATTTTTGGAAGAGCATTAATGTATTAACAGAGCAAAACAAAAATTTTGCTGCATGGGGAACAAGGAGCATACGCAAATATTCATCTTCCAGGGTATTTTGCTGCGAGGACAGTTACATTTCAGCATAAAACCGGTAGATTTCCCTGTGCGTACAATTCTGCTCTCTGTCTCTGGGTAGGCACGAGGCTGGCCGCAGGAACAGTTGCTCAGTTAGCTTTTACAACTTTACTCCGAAATAAGACAGTTGCATGTATGTAGGGCAATACAATGGATTTAAAACATCACTTCTCACTACAGTGAGTTTGTCTAAATGGGGACAATCAGGAGCACTGAAGTGGAAACTAACTATGTGGGTGTAAAGCTGATGAATATAAATCAGTAGGTTAATCCTCAGGTAGCTATGCTCTTTCAAATGAAAAGTTTGCTGTAACTTAGTCGTCCTACACACACGGACCTCACGCCTACGGATGATTCACTTGCTATTCCTGGAGAGTTCGTGTACAGACTTGGCTTGACTTAAGTCCAAACTGGTGTCAATTACAGTATATGGAAGAGGAAAGGTGATGCAATTCACCCTTTGTCTTAACTTGACCCGTACCTTTTTCTGCCCCGCGTTGTGTTGCACAGAATCAGGCCTTGAATATGTTCTGGGAGCTGCTGCGTTTGTATGTTGGCATTTTCATTGCCTGGCTGCTGGCTTTTCAGGTAAACGGAGTGAAGTGGAGCCTGCACTGATGTCCTTTAGCACCGATATACTTCAGTGAGGCAAGGCAAGGCCTGAAATTTCATTGTGGGTTGGTAGAGTAGGTGTATGTACCCTAAATAAGCACAGGGAAGATTAAAGGATGGAAACTTTTCTCCCTGAGTAGGAAACCCACGTTTAATTGAACTGGAGTTCCTTGTTACCGGACAACCATGGAAAATATCTCCAGCTATGTATTGGCTTTCCTTTACTGCGTGCTTTGTTATTTTGTTTTTCTTTAACTGTTATTTTCAAAACTTAGTAGCACTTTAAAAGTGAAATTTGATAGCAAAGAATGATGATAAAGTGGGGGGGGAACATGCAATACAGAAATAAATAATGGTGGTATTTAATCACGTTAATGGCAGCAGGCTACACCCTGTTACACACATAGAAAAGTTGCTCTTAAAAATCTTTAAAATTGCCTCTTTCTGGAATGCCATTTTTTCAGTGGAGTTCAGCTCACCATGTGAAAGAGCCTCCGCAGCAGTTAGAAAGATTTATCTCTGGGACCGTATTGCACACCAGCCTTGTGAGGATGTGAGCGTGCGTAAAAACCTTTAAAGTTCTCACTGGAAAGCTTTATAGGAGAGAGCTCGCTTTGAAGGGAGAATTTATAGGGGGAACGAGAGGCTGTCCGAAAGGCGAAGAAGAGAGTGTGCTGAGAAAGCGGTACAGGAGAAGCTGCAACAGCGGCCGAGGGAGACGTTTCATGGGTTTACTGGAGAGGTGATTTATGAGGGAGTAAAGAGAGTATCCAAATGGAGGTGACACTGGGTGGATTTCATCTTCAAGAGCTTGCGCAGTGTTTTGAGAGTTTATATGTCCTTGTAGCTTAATGTAAAGAGCAGCCTCAGCAAAAGGCTCTTAGATGTCCCCAGTTAGGTACCATTTTTTTTTCAACTGCTCTACACTGTTAGGCAACAGTGAAGACTGAAGGTGCAAACTTGATTTCTGATACAAATACTTTGATGGAAAATTTGCATTTGCTTCCCAAAAAGGAGAAAGTTTTATTTGCATAACCAGCACGAGGGAGCGGCGAGCATTTGCACACATGCTCTCTCTTTCTCTAAATACATTTAGTGTTGTAAAAATACAATCAATTATGGCAATATAAAGACTTTCTTTAGTCCAACAAGCTTTTTAATTATCTGCAGTCATGTATACAACCATCAGAAAAGAAATTAGTATTCAGGAAGATAGGCCTGGTGAGGGAAGAGTGCTGAATTTGTGTGCTCTGCAGCATCCTTCCAAAGAGGAGAGAGATACTGGCAAAATGCAAAGTTAAATTCACTCTGGGTGTCGGTGGTCATTTATATGTACAAGAACTTTGCCTTACATCTCCCTCTTTCTCAGGAGGTACATGCCTCTAATCACCTGCTTCTGATTTTCTCTTGCTTGCATTCATTACAATACAGCAATTTGTGATTTTTCTCCTCAGACTTTTGCTCATTTCTGCTTTCATTTGTTGTTGTTTTTTTCTGGTCTTAGCTAATTACGTTTTTTTTTAACACATTTTTATGTACACATTTTGCAAGAAAGAAAGTGTTGTTCCAAAAGACCTTTGTGTAAAAAGTCCTGGACTCTTCTTCAGTGCTTTCTATTTTTAAGCTGGCATCATTTCTGCTTAAGAAAGAAAGCGAATAACTCTTCTGGCAAGTACGGCAGTGCTTTCACTGTACAATTTAATGTCCATCATACGAGGAGTGAAGGTAGCAATGATGGCTGTGCATGTGCAGAGAGGTGGAGATACCTTGTCCTGTTCCATGTTTAAGGCAGCGTTTCATGGTTTTCTATTCCTGGGGCTTTGCACTGGATAAGGATCTCTCTTTCTTTTATAAAACAACTTTTTGCAAGATATTTCCTTCTTTTATTTCTTTGCAAACAGTCTTAATTTGCTTACGATCACTTTGTAATTTCTGTCTTCAGAGAAGATCATTAAAAGTAAGCCATTTGAAGTGTAGGACGTCAAGACTCGTGGGAGTGGCAGGCCTAGCAGTAGGACTAGCCAAGGCGCCGGGTCCATGTACAGGAATGACATGGTTAAACCTCTCCTCACTGCTCTGAAAAAAAGCACATCCCAATGTTGTATTTAATGAGTCTGTATGTGATGAATGGTGCCGTAAAGCTCTCTGTTGTGGTAAATTGCTTGACAACACTGAAATTAGGAGATATGTTTTATTATCTAATGTCTGCCTGAACATATAAAATAAAAAATGAATAAAATTGGGGGGGGGAGAGGGGATCACTGTTCTCTGATACATGAATATTTATAGAGATATTTTCAGTGAACAATGAATTTTGCAGCCTTCTAAGCTAGAGGTTTAATCCCCTTGCCTTCCTATGCTCGTTTTATTTTTGAACTATATTTTTATTTTTAAACTGTCAGGTGAGATGCCCAAATCCAATGGCATCCGAGGCTGTGTGTAAGCCATGAATGCTGAGTATTTTCTCTCGGACACCTCCAGACAGACAAGCGCTTCCCTGATTCCCTGATACTCAGCATGTCTTGGAGCAAGTTGATGTGAATGTTGTGCTTCATGCGTTATTACATGCCTGGCTTATCCCTGCTCACTGACCTGGTCTTTCTCTCTCCCTCTTTTCTCCACCCCCTCCCTTGGTGTAGCTTTCGCTCCCGGAGGAACAGAATGAAGTAACGAGAAACGGCTGTGAATCCAAGGAACTGGTCTACCTTGTACAGATCTCTTGTCAGGTAAATGCCACGTTTTCTCCCCCCACCTCGTTTTGCAGACTCCATTGCATTATGTTTGGCAACACAGCCTCGTCATATTTTGATGTGACACTTTTCTGCAGCGTGTGTGGTTTTTTCCACTTCTTCACTAGCTCAGTCCTCAAAAGGATGCTGTCTGTGGTACTGCGACCAGCTAGTTTTAAGAAAAGAGAAGGAGCATCGAGGGGAGAAAAAGGAGTCTGTTAGGCAAATAATCCTCGCTATGGTTTGTGCAGAGCTGCACAGCGATTAGCCTAGAGACACAAGCGCGTATGCTTAGGCTGTGCGTACGTATGTCTGTCAGTTGTGGGGGGAGCATACATTGACACACGGACGCAGCAGATACATAAACAGAGGAAGTACGTGAGGGAGAATGACGGCCAGGATTTTTGTTGATCGAGGCGTGCTGCTGGCAGCCAGGAGATGGGGATTCTTGATCTGTTCCCAGTTATGTCTCCAGACATCTGGTATGAAATTCTTTCACTGCCTCTGCTACTGTGGTATCAAAATGCTTTGGGCAGATAAATCTGCCGCTTTGTACCACAGATTCCCCCTCTGCTAATATGTGGATAGTGACTTTGTAAAATGCTACATAATAGGTTATCATATTTTAATATGTTGAATGAAATTGTGGTTTGTAGGAGACATATTGTGTTGACAAATTCACTTGAGAGTTAATGCCTGTGTTTGGTCATTTTTCTGGTCTTAACATAGCAGTTCTTTTCATGATTCATCTTGGCACTTCTCGAGCGTCCATCTTATCCATTTATGCTGAACATTAATGGGAATCACTGTGCTGTCTGTCTCCCTTTTTAAAGCTCTTTCTGTGATTCTGCTGACATTTCTCAGGTACTAAAAGGGAGCGTATGGAATAGGCACACCTGTGTTGCCTACATCTGAATTGTGTGGGACAGGGAAGTATTTGCTGCCGGATTGTACCAGCGTAGTGGCAGTGTACCAGAATTTGCAGTGTACTTGCTCGTCTGCCCTGACTCTGTGTGCACGCTGGTGTAGTGTGTTCAGAGCGAGCTGAGGAGCAAAGCATCCTGCTCCGTTTTGAAGGTGGAGCTTGGCACAAGCTGAGCTTACAACAGTGTAGTGTGATAGAAACACGCGGAATAATTCCTCTCTTGTCAGCTCTTAGGGTGCAAGTACACACATGCACAATGTGTATAGACATGTATATATAAATAGTGCTCTTGGGAGAGGGAAGAGAGGCTGAAAGTGAACAGTCTCTCAAAATTGCCTGGTTTGGGGCTTTTTGCTAGTACTGTTCTAACTCAGCTCTAGCCAGTGTCATACAAGATAATCACTTTTCAGAAAAGCGATCCAAGCTAACAAGCAGCACTGCAGAATTTACTGGTGGACACATATCTGTGTCCCAGCCAAGTGCAGTACAGGGACCGAGAGTGAGATTTTTCAAGGGAGTTAAGGAAATTGGAATTTCGATACATTTTGAGTCCTCACGTTTGGGACTGTATTCGCAGCGCTTAATGCAGAGATGAACCTTGCATCCCTTTTCCCTTTTCCCTTTTCCCTTTTCCCTTTTCCCTTTTCCCTTTTCCCTTTTCCCTTTTCCCTTTTCCCTTTTCCCTTTTCCCTTTTCCCTTTTCCCTTTTCCCTTTTCCCTTTTCCCTTTTCCCTTTTCCCTTTTCCCTTTTCCCTTTTCCCTTTTCCCTTTTCCCTTTTCCCTTTTCCCTTTTCCCTTTTCCCTTTTCCCTTTTTTTTTTAAGTAGTCCTTCTGACTAGCTAGAATTGCTCCCCACCCCAAGTCTGTGATTCGCCTCTCGCGTGTTAGCCTATGTCCCTGTCTCTCGGATACTTACAAAGCTGAGACACTTGTGGCATCTGGATTCAATGAACGGAAAGGCATGGAAGGAGCTGCACAGCTGAGCATCATTTCTACCGTGGAGATACTTCACCCCTGACATCCCACGGCCTCTCCTAATGTCCAGGGAAAGATTCCATGCTGTCACGCATTGGATACCAGCAGTGTCTGGATGGGTTTGGCTCCATGTTAGAACTGAATGGGAGGTGTGAAATAGCTCATGGAATGATAGCACAGTGGGGAGAGATTTTGGCAGGACACATCTGTATCGGGCCAAAATATTGAAGAAGGGAGAGAAAAAAAGCCTGTAAAACAAACTTCACTTTGCTCGCCTTTTGGATATGCTACTAGCGCTGGTGTTCAGCCTACTGCAGCAGCTTGCGAAAATCTCCTTGATTTCTCAGATGGACACGGAGAAAACGAAGCCTGATAATTAAGGCTAAACCCATATAAATTGAAAAGCTTTAAGATATTTGTGATTTGTTGCAAAAACAGATAGCATGAGGAAGAACATTTGGCCATCCTGGCAATTTCAGATTACAGGTCTTAGAGAAATAAGCTAAAAACCCTAGCTTTGGGGTTGAACGCATTATACTGCTGTGCCTTGCCCAGTTTGGACTGTGCAGATACAATCTGTGTGTTGTGTGGTCCATAAAAAGACATTTATTTTGTCATTTCACCCTGTAGCAGACAACAAAACCAAAGCTTTGGAACATTAGACTTTTAAAACATCCAGCTCAGTCCTAGTTGTGTTTGGCAGACTACAGTTCAGCATTTACACTAAGGAAATTCTATCCCACTCTTTCCCATCTGTAAGTATAATTTTAGTGGTGTGAAGAGAATTATTGTTTGATGCCTATTTTGCAAAACCTTCCCAGATAAGGTTTGAAAAAAAGTTTTTTTGAGTTGTATTTGTGGCACATTTCTGCTGCAAGTCAGCTTGTGAAATACAAGCTTTATGTGGGGTTCAGAGGGGTTTTTTTGAAGTCTCTCTTCAGCTTTTCTTCTACTTAGAGACCTCAAAAAATTAATCCAGTTTATTAGCTCTTAAGAAGAAGTGTGAATATGTAGAATGCTGTTCCAAGTGTTTCTGAAAAGTGGAAAGATAGGATTCTTCTTTTGATTTCTTTGAACAAATTGAAACATGAAAACTAGCAAATGAGAAAGGTAGGGTTTTAAATCTTATTGGAAAGAGCTGATGATGGGGGGGGTTGGTTTTGTTTTTTAGAGCAATGTAGGTGGATTTTCCTTTTTTCCAAGTAAGGTTGCACTATTTAACTTCCATTTCTAGAAGATTGCTTTCAGGACAGGTACAGTTACTGCTGTTGAATGATTGCTGTTATTAAAATAAATGTAAACAAAATCCCTTTCTGTGCTAAAAGAATGGATGGATGGATGACTGAAGGGAAAGGAGACTTTTTAAAACAATCTACAAATGCTTGAAATCCGAGGGAGAATTTTTGGGAAAAGGAATAAAGCTTTGGGTTTGCGCTTTCCCAGAGCGCAGACAGTACGCCACGTGCATTTTGGCTGGGGAGGAAAATGTCTCTAAGAGTGTTAGAGACTGCTTTTAGTGTAGGAAACAGAGAAGGATTAAATCCTGGGAGGGGTGGTGTGAGGGCTGTACCTGGGAACCTCTGAACTCTGTAGACAGTAATTGCAAGGCTGAAAAATAAGCGTGGTCCTTAAAGGCCCACAGGGAACATCCGAGACCTTTATGAGTTTACGCTGTACCTGTAGGCTGCGAAGGTCCATTGACAGTGTTTGCAATCCTTGCGAAGTCCCACGGGGATAAGCAAAGAATTTACAAGGTCTGCAACACATTGAAAAGGGGTTACTCTGTGTGTTGAGAATAAATCAACAAAAGTAAGAGCCTGCAAAAAGGTTGAAATAGGCTAATCCATCCAGCATGCTTTGTCGAGTTGTAAAGCATGCTGAAAATCTGCCTTTTTTAATGTTTTTGGATTTGTTTGTGTGACGTTACAGCAGCAACTACCTGCATATTTATTTCAGTATTATAACATAAGAATGGCTAATCTAAGCTCTTATTTTGAAAAATGAAAGAAAAAGCATGCAATACTAATTACAATGTGAGATTTGCGGTATTTCTACACTACAAATATCATTTTTTTGTGAAATTTTGAATGGCAAGGAGAGAACAAGAGACCGGTTATAAAAATGTTCAAGTTCAAAGGGAGACCTTAAAATCTAGCCACCTCTTGTGGTTTTTATTGTTCATTTTCATTATCACAGGTAGATTGTTGAAACAGAAATGACGGGCAGTAGAAACCAGAAATGTCAGACCATGCAAGCCTGAGTGATGTTTTAAAAAAGTCTTAGGACTAGATCTCATGATAGACCCTTAAACACAGACTGACTGTTGCGATCTCAGAACCGAGCCACACTACCTTCTCTGTTTTCTGCTTTCCATGGGCTAATGCCAACGTCCCGCAAAGGAAGCCTCTTTCTGCTGCGACTGAGGTACATTTCTAAGGCTGTTCTCGAAGCAGGAAGCTCTCGTGGTCCAAGCATGGGTTTTCTCCATTTTTCTGCTCGCGTTTGCAGACCCCACGCTGGCAGTAAGTTGAGCCACACGGCTTTGTTGTACAGGATGCACAGTACTTTGCCCTGTTCCTGTTTTTTGTTCGAGGCAACCATTGCCTGTCTGTGCTGTGTTCATTTTGATTGATAGAATAAGGTCTCTGATGTACTAGATGAAGGCACTTACGCAAATCTGTGCCACTTGTATCTCCCAGCTCTGCCTTGCAGGAGATTCAAGTTCGGTATCTTCTGTTTGAAGAACAGTATTTGCAAAACTCTGAAGGCAACCCCATCCAGCGTTCCATGGCTGGAAGCGTGGTTGCAATAATAAGCGCTTCAAGGGCAGCAGTGAGAATGCCAGGAAAAAATGGGATCCAAGTAGGAAGAACAGACAGGACTCCCCATCCTGGGTGGTTTGTGGGGAGAGGAGAGTGGAATATATTTTCACAGAAGCAAATGTCTTACTCAGACTACTAACGTCTAAAGTATGGTTTGCTGGTTCTGTCTGCATGTGATAGTCCATGCTAAAAACCACAAATTGCTTGCAGTAGGACTTTTGAGTCAAACATTCGAAAACCTTTTGTATGATTGTTTTTTGTCTTAAAGACTTGTTCTTTAATATATGAGTAGTTTCATCTTATGTGATTGAAACTCAAACACCTAGAGAACAGTTACTGAGTAAGTGCTACTAACATTCCTCCTGTGAAAAGCTGCAGTTCTTTAAACAGAACAAATTCTAACACACACACATATACTTGTTTTATATACATATTAAAAAAAAAGAGAGAGAGAAGCTGTTAATGGGAAATATGTATTTGGAGCATCCAAGCTGGATCCTACCCAATGCAAAAGGTGTTTTCAGAATGTGTGTTAACCTGCTTCTCCTTAATATAGAATTTTCTGCCTTTGTTGTTTAAAGAAGATTTTGCTAAGCAAAAGCAGTTGCTGTGCCCTTTTATTGAAGAGTAAATTCAGGTAAAGTTTCACGTTATGCCTATTGCAGTCTGGCTGCAGTCTCCTGCCCCTGCCCGTGCGTTCTCAGCCCCCTCTTCCACCTGAGGCCTGGTGTCCGTGTTGCTGCTGGACAAGTCCTACCAAGGATGAAAACCAAATCCACCCCGTGGCTGGTGGATACTTCAGTGGTGGCGCAGCTAAACTGAAGCAGGTGTAAAATGAACATGCACTAAACCGCAAGGCTACGCTCTGATTTCATAGCGCTAGCTGCTTTGTACAAACTGCGCATAGGGACCCTGAGTATGTCCTAAAGCTTTATCTGCTCAGAAGGGCTCAGGAAAGTTACTCTGGGTTAAAATGCATTAAAACGCCGGTCACCATTACGGTCTTTCCCCCTAGCTTGTTTTCTGTGCTTCTTCTCTGACACTTGGTACCACTTGCCTGAAGACAACTGCAACAAAACGCCTAGAGAAATGTAACTTCCACCCACAAGTCTGCCCATGAGAGTTAGGTACCTCACGTGTTTGCAGGTGTTTGAAAATCCCTGTTGTGATACTGGGTGTTTATTTCTAAGTCCCCCAAAACTTCTTAAAACCTCACCATAGGCCTTTACGGGTTGAGTATATTTAGCCTGTCCTTCCAGATGTTGACAAATGTTGAAACCTCTGTCCTAAGCATGTCTCGGGTGAGGAGGGCTGTTTTATGTTAGTCAAAAGAAAGCAACTAAAATCCTTGTTTCCACAATGCTAATCCATCACTTGATGTTCTGTGCTTGAATGGTTGATCTTAGGTCGTATACTACATGCCTTCTGCTCTCAACAGCGATAAATAAAAATGAAGTGACAATAGTAATGTGGATTAATAAAGAATGTATGACGCTGGCAAGCAGCCTGAAAAGTGCTGTTGGGCTGTGTTCAAAGCTCAGGCACTGCCAAAGCGCTGCCAAGGTGTAGTGTCTTTGAAAAACTTGGGTCTGTTCCAGGCTTTTTGAAAGTAAACTAGCATCTGTAGGGAAGAGGGAAGGTATTGAATTGCATTAGAAGCCTTTAAGAACTGCATAATTAACATCTATTACTCTGTAGCTGTTATGATAATACTAAAGGATAAATTCATTCATTAATTAGGATAATAATCATTAAGGACAAGGGTATGACTGACTGGTTTTTGGAGTTTTGCCGCAGAACACTGGTTTGGGTAGGGCAGCTCTCAACATCAAACAGGATTAACACTGTGGTGTGCTGTGTCCTCTTCCTTTTTTAACAGCATATTGCACCATACCCTCTGTTCATCGTGGGATTTGTATGTAGTTCTGTGATCGCTAGTTGACACGAGCGGTTTAGACATGTAACAATGGAAGTGGCAGTTTGGCGGTAAAAAGGATTTTTGGTTTTTTTTTTTTTCCTGAAAATTTTTTCTTTTATTCTGAAGCGTACAGTCAGGCAGTCGGCGAGATGCCTGCATTGGGATCTAGGAGATCCACCCGCAGGGAGACTTCCAAGAGTTGTGCCATTTGCTTGCTTTGGCCATTTGCAGTATATTTGTGCTCTTTGGGACTATGGAATGGAAATACAGAAGTTAGCTGTTGTCTCCTGCGCTGCACAGGAGGATGTAATGAATCCAGGAGCAGCGTTGCAGCGGCATCCGTGTGTCGTCGGGGCTGCGGGGTTTCATTGCCCAGCTGATGGGGCTTGCCCTTCACTCCATTCCCAGGCACAGAGCAGGTTGAGGACTCGTGTGTGTAAATCTATCCACTGGTAACAAGAGATGAAAAATGACTGTAGTTCTTAAACTCTGGTATTTAATTTCTCCATTCACGGCGCTCTGATTTTTTCTCTATTTAAATATGTATTGTGAAGGAAACGGGGTCAGCATGGTCCTTTCTTGTTCTTGACTCTGGATGCTTGAGGCGCAATAACAGGGTTCCAGCTGTGCATGGATTTTGAGTTGAATGATTTATTTATTGAGCCACACTGCGGAGAGAAATGCTGTCATGGAACTGCTTGTGCTAAAGCACATTCCTTCAGCAGGTGCAGATTTAGGTGCATTTCAAGCTGTCCCTTCAGTATACCAAAAAGAGAGGCTTGCTCTGCTCTGCGGTAATGGCTTCAACTATAAACTCCAGTCAAGAAATGGTCTGGGGAATTTATTTGAGGGTGGTATTTTACTTGGGAAAGAGAGTATCTGAAAATGATCACAAGATAGCAGCCTACCAGTTCATCAGCCTTGCATTGGCCTGAGCTGCTGTGCAGTGCTTTGTGAAAGGGAATGGTGAGTGATATATGGCAACAGCCGCTTTCCTGTGCTCTTCAGATGTTTTTCTGTGATGGAAACCTACCCGCTGAAGTGAAGGGTCAGGGTAGCCCTGCTCTAGGAAGGGATGATGAGCAAGAGGGAAAATTATTTCTCACAATAAAACGCAGTATCACATGAGTGTGCTGCCATGACAGGTTTTTTTAAGCAACAGAAGCTTTTACAATTATATCGTAGTTTGTTAATGTCATGTCCTGTCGGCATTTTGCCTTCAGAAAGCAAGCTCTGAATTAGAGAGATCAATCTTCTTGTATCCAAATGGTATTCTACTTAGCTCTGGAGCAAAAGTGAAAATCGCTGTTGAAATCTAAGAGGACAGGATAGCGATTATGGTTTCTTTCTGTAAGTGATGCATTTTGGCAGGGCTTCTGATTGTTATGTGGTGCTTTGTAGACAAGGCTGGGCCCGGCCACAAATTGAAGAGGACAGCTGGCTTTATTCTGAAGAGACATTGAATCCTGCCCCATAACTAAGCAAGTGTAAATGCGTTGCGGAGGAGCAGCTTGTCTACAATTTTACTTGTTTTAAAACTTCTCCAAGAGCTGAGCTTGGTTCAAATCCAAAATAAGAGGAGGATTGTGGTGGATGTTCCTGTTTTTCTTAGCTGCCTTGATGTTTATTCCTTATAGAGAAGTTTAACATACATCCATTTGTAATAGCAATATTACAGTGCCTGTTTGCTTGGGAAAGGTGACAGCCCTTTGGGACAGATGGTCCAAAGCAGTTTCATCCAGCATCATCCTCTGCAGGCTGCAAAGTTACTTTGATCAACAAGTAATTTTAGCTGGCTAAGCAAGCATCAGGAGAAAGGCGAGGTGTGCGGTTATGATGCCTCAAACCTGAACGACTTGGATGTAGATAAAGTTCATAGGCCTTGGAAGAGCATCTACCCTTCCAAACAACAGATTCATTGGACATAAAATGTAGGACAAACAGGTTAGTAAAGAATATTAAAAAAAAGGCACTCTCAAGGCACAGAAACCACATCAGAATACATAGCATGTGTGTAAAGATGCTTTAGCAGTAAATCAAGGACACGTCATTTTCATTGTTAGTAGCAAATGTTTTCTGTCACTGAACAAAGTGGCAAAACTCTCAATTTGGAGTGTTTTCAAAAGTTATGTCCTACGAGTTACACTGAGTGCACTGTGTTTAGTTAAACTCTAAAGAAATTCTCTCTCTAAAGTTAAATTCTAAAGAAAAGTTGTAATTGAGTTGCTTTTGGTAATAAAACCACTGAAGTGTTAAATGCCATTGTCGTCCTCAGTAACTGGGGGTGCTTTGCCCGACTGGATTCATAACTGACTGTATGTTAAATTAAAAATAAGTTTTGTTTTCGAGGAACTGGTGACAGAATTCTCAGGGAAAACATGATTGAGCTTGTTCCTTCAATCTTTGTATTCATTAGGGCTTTCCTAGAGTTACAGAGCAGGTCTGTGCCCCACGTTTGCTGAAAGCCATCAAGCCGGTGTTCCTTGTCGCTGTGGGTTGTGTAACCCACGACAAACTGACCTAGTTCAGCCAACACCCAGCACTCGCTGAGCAAGATTTACACCTGAAGTGTGAAACAACTCGGGATCGGTTCATCGTAGACCTGCTGTGAATTCCGGGTTCTCCGCTCCCTTGGCAGGGGCTGAGAGCCTCCAAACTTCAAAAGCTGCGAACGTGCAGACAGGCTGTGGGCTGTAGACATTAAGCAAAATTGCAAACTGATATTGTTAGAGACTGTAGAGCAAGTTTGCAATCAAGGGCTCAGGCTTTGACAGATAAAAAGGAACTGACTTTCTGTTTTTCTAATGATGCATTTTTTTTAACTGATCTGTGGTTTTAAAATACTGTATTTATTTCAGACTTTGTAGTTTACCTTTTTAAAGGACCCCGTTAGGGATATTAGATATTAAAGATGGCCTGTCTTAAATGTTTCATCTCCTGGGTCTTGGCACCGCTTTTCAATGTTTCTTCTTAAAACTGATGCATGCTGCTGCCAAAAAAGCAGCTATTTTTCCATTTTGGCTACAGCTCCAGCTCTGCTAAGAAAACTTCTCCAAAGCTGCTTCTGTTTCTTGTGCTTTCTAAATAACGTTTCACCCTTCTACCCTCTCTCCTGGAGCTTCATCTTTAACATACCTACTTGCATACCTTTTTCCTTGAAATGTTCCTGTGTTTTATCTCTACCCAAAGGAGCAGGAGTAGGCAGAGATATTCCCTCTGGCATCCTCTGATAAATTTGGGGGGGATGCAAGGGGAACGGACTGCGGGAGCGGCCACGCTCCCACGGATCCTCGGGAAAGAGGAGGGATAGGTGGGCCGCTGGGCATTTCTTATCATCTTATTTTCCAAATACCGTTAACATCGTTTGCTTCATTCTAGGGGGTCAAGATAAATGGGTTTGTAATGGAAGCAGTGTCAGATACAGCATGTTTTTAATTATTTCCATGCTTCTAAGTTTCTGTTATTTTGTAAATGATGTGATAGATGCGTGTCTTGTTGTGTAGCAACCATAACTGGGGTTATGGGTTGGTGGTTTTTTTTTCCCAAACAAAGTTTCTTGGGTTTGGACCTACAAAATCTTTTCTTCCTGGTAATTAGTTTTAACAAAAACATGCTTATGTGCTTTGGTCACTTTAAAAAAAAAATAAAATAAAAAAAGCCAGCTGTTAGCTTCAGTGATGTGCCCAAGAAATGAGACTTGAGAAAATGGAGATCTCTATCTGCCTAAGCTACAGTTGCTGCAGCTACCCTCAGGCAAGTCATTTGGAAAGTTTGTGTTCTGTTTTGTTTTACCAACCTCAGGCAAGTAATTTTTCAAAGGGGTTTTTTGTTTGGTTTGTTTCAAAGGATAGTGGTGTTTGCTTACTTTGATGAAACATTGGTTCTTCTCTGTGGTTAAGTGCTGAGTAGATGACAGCACATTTGGGGCACAGGCTAAGGAGGGTGTTGTATTTAAATATGTGCAATGTCCGTGTAATCATTTGTAAGTATATATGCATTCACTCATTGCCTTGCTACCTGTAGGATGGCAGAATTTTCATTCCCATTACTTAGCAGTTGGTCTGTTCGTGGCTTTGAAGTATTTCCTTTGTGGCTGTAAGCTCATGTTGGGTTATTACTTTAATTTTCTGAAGTGTAGAAAAGCAGTCCCCCATGCCGTAGCCGCCCTCCCCTTCGCCCCCGTGTCTCTCTGTGACCTGTTGCTTTTACGGTATAATTTTCCTAAAGAGATGATTGATATTGAATTGTTTAAATTATAACATGTCAGGAGAGCAGGGAATTTCATTCACATGTTGAGAGTTGTAAATCCTGTTTCAAGTTCATCAGGTGTCTGCCTGCCTGCCATTCAGAAACAGGCTTTCTTGTGGGAGGAAAAGTGGTTGTTCGGATTTCAAATGCTGTACACATGGTATGTTTGTGCTAGGTCTTCTTAGCGCGCCCTTATTTCTCTGTACCTGTACAAACCCAATTGCCACCAAAGCCCGAGCCAAATATTTGCCTGCTGTCTGGATGCCTCTGGCAAAGCTGCTCTTCTGAGTGACGGAGAAACCACTGTAACGTCACGGCTTGTTTCAGCTTAGCACTCAGAAAGCTGCACGCACCTGATCATGGCCAGTTTCCAAAATTGGTCAGAACAAGCAGGAATAATACCGCTGTCATTCAGACCAGGCCTTGGGCAGCCTCGTGTTCCCACGTGTGTTTTTAGCGTTCCTATCTGTAATTGGAATCAGGGAGCAGAAGGAAGTATAATTTTTAGAGGAGAAAAGCTGCAGTGGTTTCCATTAAAATCTCTTTTTTTTCCTGCTGATTGCAATTAATTGATAATAAACTGATAATTAATGCTGAAAGAGATTAATTTCTTCTGTGGAACAAGGCTATTAAGGATTCACCACATAAATATACTAAACTTTCTCCTCCGCCTTCTGCCTTGTCGTCTGTCCGTACCTATGTTCCCTTCATCTTGTGATAGTTGGTCTCTCGTGTCTCCGTCTCCTGTGATTCCAGGTGGAGCTCGGAAGTTTTAGTGTTTCCATCATTCTCACCTTCTTGACAGCTCCTTTTCCACATATTTTATTTTCTTCTAACATACATGCAGCTGCCTGACAGCAGAACGGGTCTCACGCTGCAAGCTGGTGATGCTGTCTTCTAAGCCAGGCCAACTCCAGAAGCCAACAGGCATCTTCCTGGTGTAGCTGTTACTGTGCCCAGCGCTCATCACTGCCCACCTCTGCCAGCGGAAGGGGTCACGGGAGCAAGTGCTGATGTTTGTTAAGTAAAATTTATGCATTCATCAGTAGGGTTAAGCTAATGCAAATGTCTTCCAGCTTTAGGAAGAGCCATCGTGTTCCCTACCCTATGGTGTGGGGAGTAAACTCCTGTTGCTGAGTGTATGCTACAAATAAAGTAGCTTTATGTTGCCTTAGCGCAAACTCCCTTTAAGTTTTAAAGATTTCTAATTTCCTTGAAGTTATAATAATACACCAGAAGTCATGAAATCATCCAGGACGTTTTGGTAAACAGACTTAAGCTTAGATAAAGCTACCTACGGCACCAGCTAAAAACACTTCTGGGTAAACTCTAAGTGATGGATTTTATCAGCCTTGTTTTCTGTTTTGATTAAATTTCTAAGCCATTTTCCAATGTGACTTGTAATAGAAAAAGGGCCGAAGGGTCACGCTGGAATAACATACAGAACCCAAGACCCAGACAGCTGTAAAAGTCACCCACATGGCAGAGTTAAACTCTGCTGGTGGATGCTGGCATTTTTCCAGCTATTTAATACGTGGTGTTTTCTTACTATAGGGTCAAACTGCAGTGACTTTTGCCGTATACTTTCATCTCATTTTCTGGTCTCAATCCTCATATGGACGGGTAAGGTTCATGAGAGCATCCATGTGATTTCTCTCAGGAAATAAGCATTTGAACCAGAAAAGAAAGGTCTATCCCTGTCTTAAAATAAATAAATCGTAGGTGCTACAGAGAAAACCTACTCGGACCGTGGGACAGGAGAGCTGTGCGTGCTGGAACTCAATAGTGCCTTGTCTGGCTTGAAGAGGCATTGACAGACAAAAAAGAGTCCTATCTGCACAGATGTAGACAGATTCAGCTAGAAACAATCTTTTACAAAGTGGGGAGAGGAGATCTGTAAATCTTTATTATAAGACTAGTGCATATCTGTTTTCTAAATGAATTGCACCACAAATATTGACACAGATGAACCTATTCGCTTCTCTCGTGTTAGCTGGATGCCTCCGAGTAAGTCACTGACTGTTCAGTGCACAACAGGGCAAGAATTGCTTCTTGCCAGATCCCAAGTGAAAACAGTTAAGTCCACATAAAAATATTCCCGTATGGAACTGGCCTTGAGCTTAGGGGAGCCCCTCTCAGAAACGAGTAAGGTTTTTGTACTGGTCAGTTGAAGGGTGTGAGAGATGATGGAGCACAGGTGGGTTTTTAACTATGGGAATGAAAATGCAAAGGATGCTTTAAAATACCCTCCTCTTAAATTTGCTTTTCCCAATCCAACAGTAACCGAGCAGTACTGTGAGAAGTAATGTCTTTCTGTTAGTAACGAGACAAACCATCACTGAGCTGCAACTGTCGTGCTGTGTGTTGGGCTTGGGAAGAAGGGGAATGGGGACCGATGCTGCTGCTCACCCCAAGTATCCCCACAAAAGGGAGTATGTAAACTTCTGGCCACGGCTGCGTGTCGTCTTCCTTAGGCCGCTCAACCAGCAGAGCTAAAAATATTGCTTGTGGAGCTGGGGTTCTGAATCCTTGTCCCTCTGAATCTTGTCTCACGAGATGGGAAGCCTGGGTAGCTTTTTAGGATCTGCGATCTCGGTATAATGGTTTTATTAATGGGAGGTTCAAGTCTCTGGCTCAGTGGAAATTAAATCATCAGTTCAGTAATCTCTAATCATTTTTTTAGCATGACAGTTCTTGCTTTGATAATCAGAAAAAAATAAGAAGCTCTGTGCAGGGTGGTGAAATCTCACCAGTCTTTCATCGTGCATTTAATCCTACACAGCATGCAAGAGTAAGGGAGAACAGATCAAACTGTAATAAGAGTAGGAATGAACCCAGATTTTCCATTTTGTGAGAAATTCCATAATTGTCATGATGCTTTTCATTACGAATGTTTCTGTAAAATGAAATTCCAAAAAATACTTTGATTCTCTTCAAGAGGGATATTTTTTTTTTTTTAAGGCAGTGGTCATTTTTTCCTTTTTGAAGATTGTGAAACTATTTTATGGCATTATTGAAATCTTCATTTGAGACTTGATTTTTTTTTTTATGTTTATGAAATTTGTCATACCCACGTTTGTAATTGAAGGTCTGAATCCGGGAAATCGCTTGACTGTGTGCTTAACTTCACCTCTATTCTTATGTCCCATTGGCATTAATGGGATTTAAGCGTGTGCTTCTCTAAATCAGGACCATCAATAATTAAAGAATAGAAAAGTAATTATTGAATTGTAAAATGAGAGGGTGATCAAAAATTTATTTGAGCAACAATTAGTGGAAATCATTAAGAATGTGAAGAAGGCATTTTTGCCTTATGGATATTGTGTGCCCGAAGCACCAGTAATGTTTAGCTTTGCTACAAAACACAGTTGACAACGTGAGACCAACTTAACAGTCACTTACTTGTTTCTATTTTATTAACTCTCTAAAGTAAAAAAAAGAACCCTTTTGCAAAACCCTTCTGGCACTTTAGAATTTGCAGGAAATGGGAGCAAGATATACAATTTTTACATTGATATAGTGAAACATTGTAGTGTTTTTGATATCGAATGAGGTGACTGCTGTTTCTGCTGCTTTGGCACTCTGGAAGTCTGGCTGAGAGAATTTAGACTTGACTTTCCTGTGATTTGTACTGGAGATGTGAGGGGAAGCACTAAACGTTGTCCAGTTCCTTCCTAGACTGCTGCAATGATTCTTTCTGTAAAGTTAATTGTACCCCTCGTAAATTTTTGCTTAAAAATTTGTCACTCAGGCTCCAAATCTGCAAAAACTTTGCTTAATACAACTTTTAGAACAACATAAAGCAGGTATGCTTTTTGAAGGTAGTTATGGCAGACTTAAAACTGTAGAGTATTAGGAAATACTCACATTGAGGGTGTTGGGATAACTTTCTGCTGGGTGGAAATTGGTATTATTGCCCCTGAAACTGTGTTCTGTACTAACACATCATATGCCCAGTCAATCTGAACGGGATTGAAGAACAGGCAGCCCTGTCACCACAAGTATCCTGCGGTCCTTTTGCACGAGAGCCTGAGATCCGGGGCTGTGATTGCAGGCGTTGGGCTGACTTACCTAGGAACGGTGACAGTGGTTCTGGCCTCCAGGCGTGTGCACCACCCCTCTTATGGAGGTTGCTGCTGCTTCCGCAGGGATGGCTCGCAGGGATAGCTCGGCTGGTTGCTTAGCAGCTGCCGAACTGCTGCAGATTTAAGGTACGGGAGCGGTGGTTGTGGGTTACCTTTCTGCACCACGCTCGGACTGTGCCGGCTCAGTGCTTGCTCCATGAGTTGTTGTGCGGCGCAGGAAGAACCTCCCAGAGAGATGGTGGGGCCAGAAGCACCGCTGCCGTCGTCAGGTAAGCTGGATGTGCTCGTTAATCAGCCTCCTTGCTAGCCATTAGTAGCCTCGTTACTGTGATCGTATAGAATAGGTTTCATCAGAAGCAAGGAGAACGCTGTCCGTATAGTCCGTTCTCCAAACCTGTCATGTGGACCAGTAGTTTGCTGACCCCAGCTATTCCTGTCTTGTAAATTTAACTCTTATTCTCTTAATTCCTGATAAAAAGAGACTGCAAATCTACAGTCCAACATCTAAAATTAAAATATCATGGAATTAATAACAGATTTATGATCATTTGACAAATAGGTTTATTATTTGCGTGGATAACGTACGAGATTGTATTGAAATGTCCTGTTATGTGTAGCGGGCAGAAGCAAATAAAGGATTGCAGCGATTTCTCGGTGTGTTGTTTCTTACGTTGGTGACTGCTTGCTCAGCTGAAGGTCATACTGGCAATTTATCAAGAGAGCAAGAACTACTTAATTGCAAAAGATGGAGAAATTGGAAAGGCTGTCATCTTCTTGAAAATAATTAGACTTGCACTCCTGTTTTTGCTTTTCTCCTTTAGACGAAAAGTAAAATGATATAACTCACGGAAATTACAGAGCATTTATGTCTTGTGTGGATACGCTCTTTGTAGGCTTGTGAAATATAGGTGATTTCTTGTGATATGAAAGCAGAGTTTGTGGGCACAGTACATGGTCTGGACTTGTCTTAAATTTGACAGAAAATAGCTAGTATGCTGGGTTATAGGTTTTACATTTACAATCGCCTTGCAAGCTTTGGATATTAATAGAAAAGTGATGCTTATAACTTTCCTGATAAACAAATGAATATAGCAGAATTGTGATTGGGAAGTCGGAGTAGGCCGTGCTTTTTTGTAGCCCGGGTGGAGAGGGCACCGGGTGGAGTACAGCAGATCTGGGATCGCGCTTTACAACTGCTTTCCCCATGGAAAACTGAACCGATGCCGTGTCCCCTCTTACACCATGCATTTCCCTGCTTTCTGTGCTGGTTGCCAGGCATCCCTTTGCCGCTTTTAATCCTTGGCCCTGCCTTTGAGTGGCTGCGTAACCTGGAGCGATCTGATTCCTTCCTCTGACATCTTCTGAGTCCTTGCGCTGCTAGCATTGCTTTGCCATAGGAGCACCTGGACTTGTGCAGCATGGCTAACATCTGTTGCGTGCTTTGTTGTTTTTCTCATCCTTTCCCTAGGGAAACAACTGCATGTGGCATGTGAAGCAGAGTGTGTAATGCTGATAGAGACTTTTTTCTTCTTCAGTATGGCCATACTGTTGATTTTAGGAAGGAAAGACTGAGAAAACGCTTTGCACTTGAAATGGAAGGTGGGGAAGCTGTGTGGAGGTCCATGCTCACTGAGTCAGCGTCCACAGCTGTAAAACAGGAATAGTCTCATTTTAGGGGCTGCATGGGCGTGTTGAGAGGATTAATGACTGTTCATAAAGTGCTTTGACCTGTAAACTGCTGCATTATTACATTTTTTTATTGAACATAATAGGCCATCAAGCATTTAGAAGTAGTCATTAGATATTAAAAGCTTCACAAAGCAAATTATGCTGTGCCGCCATGGTCCCTTCCTTGTCCCCTGGAGCAGTATGTATCTTGTCAGTATTTTAATTGGGGAAATGATATGCACTCAGGAGTAAATCTTCAGCTAGTGTTATTCATCATAGATTGTTTTTTTTTTAATTCAGCTGAGGATTTGCCTGGGGCGCCTGACAGAAACTTTGCAAACTTCAATTCTGCCTTCAGATCCCTGATTGTATATTCTTCTATCTATGTAGAATCTAATTTCGTGCTATTTATACAACCATTTTGTAATTTACATTTGTGCAAAGACACCTTGCGTATGAAAATGCTATGAAATCCTTGTAAGACAGGTGGAAGTTAAAAGCTTTGGATAGGTCTCATAATGCTGGGCCGCATCCAAACCCATGGTTAAATAATTAAAACAGGAACGCTAACAGCTGGTTTGAGCATGAATGGCTGTCTACAAATTAAAACTTGAAAATACTACTAAGGCACTTTCATCACTTTCAAATGTTTTGAGAAGAAAGATGGCCAGATCTGTCTGCTACTTCTGCACAAATTTTCATTTTCTTCCTCTAACGTGAATCGGTGAGGAGCTTATAAAAGTGTGATTCTCTTTGCTCTTTATGCAGGGGAGGAGCTGGATCGTGAAGCGGAGTTATGAAGATTTCAGAGTACTTGATAAACATCTTCACCTATGTATTTATGACCGGCGCTTCTCCCAGCTCTCAGAGCTGCCCCGCTCCGATGCCCTGAAGGACAGTCCGGAGGTAAATTACCAGCTCTGTAAACATTTAAAGCACAGTCACCAGCAAGGGGTTGGAAGATATTTTCAAGTATGTCCAAAGTAGTTTTAAAGCAGCCTGGGTTAGATTTGGAAATTGATTACCAGTAATAAGATCAGTATGTGTTTTCTACCCTTAATTTCAATGATCTAAAGGGAAACGCCCTGCGAGTTCATCTGAATTAATGTGCTGCTAGATGTGGAATGGTGATGGAGAGCGTCAAGAAAGAAGCTGTCCCGTTAGTACCTTAGATAAGAATTTTATTATGTCTTCGGAAACTTTTTCAATGATGTGGATGTTTCCTGACTTAATGTTAGCAATTTAACATTCCTAGGAAATCATGCTGTTCTAGGGCTGCAGCACTGCAAGAGTCATACCATTTGGAATGCTAGACTTACATTTATAAACTGAAAATTACTGAAGCTGTTTTTTAAGAGCATTTGCATTAGTGCATTATTGAAATGGTCTTTAAAAAGCTTGAAGAGTGGGTTTTTTACTAAATGAATAAGAGGTATTTCATTTCTTGACTTACTATCTTCACCTGGAATATGGTGAGCTGGAATTCCTTCGGCTTCTTGCCCGTTGATAATTTAGAGATTTATTCATGTCCAAAATAATCTTCTGGAAAGTAGCAGGTGCATCTTGGCTGCATCATTTCAGAAGACATGGAGAGGTAGGCAATGTAATGCGTGGCCACAGAGGTTATTTGAGCCAGTAGAGCATAACAAAACTGTTTGGCCTCTGTCTGCAGGCAGAGCGTGTATCACGGTGACGGACAGTGCTTCATTTCACAGGTCGCTTATCTCTGGGACCTGTAGTTGTATGTTTGCCCCCTACCATCAACCACAAGTATGGAAAAATCTTGACATGCTGTGTCAGACGGCTCATGTTGCCTGCCCATGAGATGTGTAGCTGAAAAGGGAAATGAGGAAATTGAGGGCATTCCAAGCATTCGAAGAAGAATCCATCCAGGAGCTATAAATCAGAATCTGTGCTCTTTCAGTGCTGAGCAGGCGAGGATTGATTGCTTTTGAGCAACACACAATGGCTGAAATCAGCGCCCCCCTGAAGTCTGCAGGGCTTTTGCCACTGAGTATAGGAAGTTGATATTGTGGTCCCATTGCTCATCGGAGAATCTGATTTATTAGTTGCTTTGGTTTAATGCAGGCTATTTCTGAAGAGAATTTAAAGCTTCTAGTCTCTTAAATTCAGCAGAAGCAGCAATCTTCAGGATAATAAATTCCTGGGTTTATTTTTTTAAATTATATTTTAGGCTTTCCTATCTCTTACATCTTTATTTGTACAACTGATTTAATATATACTTTTTAGCATGAGGCTGAAAATCTGCATCATATCTGTAAGCACAGAAGATATAAAGATGTTGAACCGCTCTACTGCTGTGAAATGTAATTCTGCAGCTGTGTGGTGTCTCATACTATATTTTTTTTATTTTGAATTGACCACATTTGAGCAGATGTTTGAGGAGAACAATGTTTTAAACAGTCCTACAAACTCTGGGCTACAATACTGCTTTATAACACTGTCACTGTGAAGCTTGGGAAGGACGTTACTAGCTTCTCTTTAATAAAAGCAAGTTTACTATTATAGAAGGGACATTGCTAAGTGTATTTTTAAAACTCTCTTCTACTGTTTGAAAGATTACTCTGTCGCCAAGGGGTCAGCCTGAGTTGCCACATTCTTAAGGGTTTGCAAGTGGGTGGAAGTGGCAGCCAGTGTTTTGTTTCGCTAAATGGTTCTCAGATGTGCTTGATGGCCATAATACAAATGATTTGCTTGTATGTGAAATTCATGATGAGAGGAAGGCTTTTGATTTAAGGTATCTTGACAAGGAAAATTATGAAAATCTACATATCTTATAAAAATAACATTATTACTTTCACAGGGAGCTGCTTCTTTACCCATTTTTTTTTTTGCGTGTGTAAACATTGTAACACTGTATGTAGTTTGCTGTCCTTCAAATGACAGATTTCCTTACAAAAGGGAATATATTTCTATAACGCTTGCCTATGGCAATGGATAATTTATGGTCTCTCCAAGTCTGGAGAAGTCTCTCCAAACTATGGTGTACTAACAGAAAAACTGTATGTCTGTTTCTTTCTGTTCCAGCTTGTCACCCAGATGCTGATGGCTTACCTGTCACGTCTCTCAGCCATCGCAGGCAACAAGATAAACTGTGGGCCTGCTCTCACATGGATGGAGGTAGAGTTCAAAGCTCACATTGTTCTTTGTTTCCTCACCTTAGCAGCAGAGCAAGCCACAAATGTGCTCTCTTGCCTTTCCAGAAAGAGGTATAATCCTTCCAGACCTATTGGTGTCACCGAAAGGCTATCCTAACAGCTTTATTCCCCTGTTACAGGCGTGTAGGTGGCCGCAAAAGGTATAGAACAAACAGAATCAGCTCCAAAGTTAAGAATATAGGAGCTTTTTTCCCCTCTTGCTTGGATTTTGTCACCCAAAGCCACATCATGCTGCTGATATTCACAAAATAAAAGGAGGTGGCAATTCTAGTGAAGCAGCAATTGGGTCAATGGACTGCCTGGGAAAGTCCAGTTCGTGGCTGAAGTCTCTGAATAATAGACTGCAGAAAGCGCATACATTCTTACGCTCCTTTTTGGCAAAGTGATACTGCAAGCGCAGCAAGTTCCTAAAACTATCGGAGCTGTCTCAGTTATGGTGTTTGTCTGCCCTCTTTTTTTTTTTTTATTTTTCCTTGTGATAGCCACAGAAACAATAAATATTATCTGCTCCTGTTTGCCATCACTGTTGGTTAAACTGCTCAACAGAGCCTGCGTTGTGCTTGCAGTGGCACTGTTTGTATGTTGTGAATTGCAGCTGCAGCTTTGGTTTCTCTGTTAATGGTCTTCTACCATCTTAAACAATAGACGTTATTGGGCAAGGAGTGCAGGGAAGAATGGGGCTAAGCGATCAAGGCCACCTGTCTGTGTCAGCGGTGCTGTTGCTGATTAGTCTGGGTAGAGATATGCGTGTCTTTCCATTGCCTGATGATATTGCTGCACACCAGGAATAGAAACAACTATTATTAGACTGTCGCAATTCATTTTTAAATGGTTGTGATAAGGATTGAGTGCGTTTTCCTGCAATTTTCCCTGCTGATATCCTCCTCACCCTGAAATCCTTTGGGATGAGAAAAATCTTGGAAACCTCAGCTCAAAGGGAGGAAGGAAGTTATAGAGAGAAATGAAACTGTAGAATTACAGCAACACAGTGGACCTGGAGATTACAGCAGACCTAGTGCACGTGCAATCCAGAATAACCTTTCCGATTAACTGACAATCTTGCAAAATTTTACACGAGCACAAAAATCTAGAAATTTTGGAAGTGGGCTGATGATTGCAGCAAGGAGCCGTGTTTTCTTAAAAAAAGAAATAAAAGAGTGGGAGAAAATTGAAAGCGATGCTAGTTTTGGGTTTGACAGCATTTCTTCCTTACCTCAGTGCCTCTTCTTGAGCATTAATTCCGCCTCGTAGAGAATTTTTGTAGTCACTTTTGTATTGCCATTTTAAGTACTTCAGGAAAAACAATATGATTTGGTGTTAAAGGGAGGTGTAAACATTCACTGTCGTGTTACTGTTTGTACACAAAGATGCACAAATACAGCATTTTTCTCATTAGTTGGATGGGGACATACGACCTTCTGAAATACTCTTTATGAATTGTTCTTCCTCTTCCTTTCTGTGTGTGCGGTGCCCTACCCTGTCTCTCCACGCTGCTCTCCTCAGGGGGCCCCCAAGCTGTGCTGTCTCTGTGAATCAGCTTGAAGCCTCTGCCATGTATGAGCACCAATAAAATGCCTCCTCACTTGTCCTCAGCTGCCTCACGGTCTCCTCTGCTCTTTATTTCAGATTGATAACAAGGGGAATCACCTGCTAGTCCATGAGGAATCATCCATTAACGTTCCTGCTATTGCTGCTGCCCATGTTATTAAGAGATATATTGCTCAAGCAGCAGACGAACTGTCCTTTGAGGTAAATAATTAAAGGAGCTTACATTCCTTGTTGTCACATACAGAAGAGTGTAACTGGTGTGTCTCCGTGTGTGTGTGCGCATCAGGAATATATTCAGACACTTTCAGAATGTTTTGTGAGGTGAAGCTTAGAAGATTCAGTTAAATATTCGATTTGCAATGGGTTGGATACAGAGAGGAGTTCAGTCGTCTTTAAAATATAGCTTTACTTGGCATTAGCATCTTCTGATTAAACAGATACTGCCAAGTACTCCAGCCTGGTCTCTGAGCAGCAGCAGACCCTGCATAGTTCGTACTGTACAGTGTATTAAAAGTATGTTGTATCTGTTCAGGAAGAGTGTCCACATATGTGTGTATGTGGACACGTGCCAATTTAATTATTCATTGGCCAGTTTACACAACCTGTGTTCCTGTTGGCAAGTCCGTGTCTAAAACCATTTTTAAGAGCTTCTGCTCCCATGAAAAATAAAGAACCAGACTGTCAAAGAATTTGGTACTTAAAGGGCAGGTGATAAACTGTTCTGAAAAATCTTACTCGACGCAGAGGAGGAGCTGCTGTGGAGCAAAGATCTGGAAGATCAGACCCTGGAAATCTTTGGCTATCTGGCTCTTGTCTGTTCTACCCAGGGAGCAGCGTTTTATGCTCTGATTGTTTATGTGCAGTGCTACTATCAATGGAGTATTCAGAGTGTTAGACAAAAAAGTGTGAAGGAAAACAGTTCGTGCCCGAAGGAGTTTTTGTGATCACATTCTTAGCACGCAGCGCAGGAAGTAAAAATAATAGTGATAGTCTAGGGCTGCCAGGGTTTTGCTCATATTCAAAATCGAGGCAATTATTATTGTACACCAAAGAACCGCGCTAATCAGAAAGACATGTGGGTATGTCATCTTCCAATGCATGCCGTACAGGACACAGGCTGTTTGGCAGTGTCTCAGTATTAATGAAAGCACTAAGATGGCACTCCCTGCTTGCAGATCTTACAGCTCCGTGCCAGCAGGCTAACTTGGCCTCGCAACTGTCGTGCAGTCCAACAAGTTGTTAGGAGGCATGGTATACAAGCGGGGAAACCAAGGCACGTGTGGCTTTCTAAGTTATGCAGTGAGAAGCCTTGGCAGAACAGAAGCGGAATATGATCAGTTGTTTTACAATGCTGCGTTCTGTTCCCTAGCCCAAACTCTCTCTTTACATTTAGGCTACTGTTAATTTGTAATCGGCAATTGCAAAAGTAGCTGACTGGCATTTGCTCCCCAATACTGAGGAAAATAACTGGCTTCTCTGCTCACGGTGGTGACAGCAGTTTCCTTAATGGAAATCTGCTTTGCTGTTGGTTTGCTATTCCTGTGAGGAAATCACTTCACTTCCCTGTCTCTCAGTTATCCCTATCTGAAAAATGGGGATGTGTTATCTTCTTTGTAAAGCATTTCGAGATCCATCAATGTAGAACATCTGGTAAAAGCTGGGCATTACTGTTAACAATTTTTGCTATACCTAGCTGCAGTATTTATTTAGGTTGGGCCCCTTCTGCTCTGGCCTGTCTCATTTTCTATTATAGAGGCCACAAAGATCTTGATTCCCACCAAGCCAAATTTAATATTGATTATACTGATTTCCTTTTGAACTATTGCAGTATTAACATTTTTTATGGGAATGAGCAAAGCTTCAGAAAACCCGTTTGGTCATCTTGGTCATTTTCTTTCCTGCTGCTGTAACACCACGCCACCTCTGTTCATTTTCCACTTAAGGGAAGCATGTCGTGGTCAGTTTGTGAACTACAAAGGGAGCTCTTAACTTTTTGCTTTGAAAGGAAACGAGAAGACATATGTCAATGCCTACACACACATATATAGGGCATGTAGTAAAAATTAGTTCAGCTACTCGAGAATATTTTCACTCCATCACTGCTTACTTATGTCTGCAGTTTAATCAGAACATTTCTGTACCCTTTGGCAGAGAGCCTGCTGCTTTTGAGAATTGTTTCCTTATGAGCAGCTGTATCCTGTATGTTGTATAATGCAGTAACTCTTCTACCTCGCAGTTTGATTTTACAAAGGCAGATGTCTCGAGATTGGCATTGGTGCAGTTGCTCACCAGTTTTACAGTTTTTTGCACTGCTGAAGAATGCAGTTATTTGAATTGTGCTTTCCTCCTAGCCACATTGCAAGCTGTGATTGATGTTGCCAATCTTTTGCAGGTGGGAGACATAGTGTCTGTTATTGACATGCCACCAAAGGAGCTGACCACGTGGTGGAGGGGCAAACATGGATTTCAGGTAAGCGCAAGCATCAGATGTGATAGTGCAACTTAAATAAAGGCAGGAAACTCCGCAGTGCGTTTATCAAACTGCTGTGCCTGCGCAGGATTGCTCATGGGTACAAGCAGAGCATCCCTGCGCTGGTGTAGCAGGACGTCCCCTTTCTCTCTGGACTTGGGCTACAGCAGCCACGTGGTCTTCATAGGGAGTTACCTCCCTGCCCGACTGTGCGACTTAGGGATAGCCGTGACCCTGTGATCGACAGCTGGCCTGATGTTAGTGGAAGCTTGTGTTGCACCCCCTCAGCAGCTGACACTGTTATTCAAATCATCCCATTCCTTCCACTGTCTAAAACTAGATCAGGCGGAACATAAAGGGTTGAGAGAAAGCCAGTGGATAAGACACTGCCGCTGACTTGGACAAGCCACCCAACTACCCTCTGCTTTCACGTCTGCATTTATTGTGTAGTGGTAATGTTACCGGCGTCTGCAAACGTTATAGCAGAGAGATTTAGACTGAATTTTCAAAAGATCCAAAACATACCTGGGAATTCGGTACCAAAACTTTTGCGTCGAAATGGCACTTTCCTTCCAAAAGAGTTTTTATTCCCTAGCTTGCGTTTTCTCATTAGGAAATTAAAAAAAAAAAAAAAAGTCTCTATTTACAAAGCAAAACCCAAAAGCTACTGAAGCTTGGGGCAACTGACTTTCTGCCTCCTTACACTGTAGCGTCTCACATTTCAGCTCCTTTCAAGTAGGAGGGATCTTCATACTGCAGTTGCTGTCTGTGAGTAGGTGGAATTACGAGTTTGCTCTGGAGAGGGTCAGACTTGACCAGATGCTTGTATATTTTGGCCTGGAAAGTCTTCTCAAAGTACCTCAGATTTTCCCTGACAGACCTTTCTGTGCCAGATCCAGATTGTGGTTCTGCTGTCATTAATACCAGAGCTGTGTGCGCAGTTGGATCTCCAAACCCTACAAATCCCATCTGAATGGAGTGTTAGTTATACGATTACATTTCTGTCCGATTAGCCAGAGCACGTGAGATACAGCTTTTGTTGGCGTTATATCAGATGTGGGAGTTCAGATAATATCTCATTTGTAAAATCAGAGCAGCGTGGACATATGGTACCTGCTCTGAAATTAAATTTGTTTCTAGAGTGAACATACTGATATTTCTTGAACAAACTTGACTGTTCTAGTTATGAACTGTGTTAGGTCTTTGTAGGACTTTTGTTCTGATCTTAGAAGCCCTAAAGCTGTATTTGCCATACTATCCAAAAATTAATGAAATGCTTTAGTACTCCTTGGAACGATCAGGCTATGCCGCATTTAACTTCCAAGTGAATCAGTAAAACAAACCAAAACTACCTTGTGATCTGTGCGTGAGTGCAGACGCTTTGCACAAAGCTGACTGATCACAAGTGCACGGTATCCCCGTGCGGGACGTAGATCCCACGACTCGGTGCAAGCTCCCTGCTTGCCGTCAGGCTGGCTGTAACTGTGACTAGATAGGAAGAGCATCACTGGTGATTACAGACACAAGAAGCAAGGGAGCTCTTTTGCAGTTTGTCACTGCCTTCTGTCTCTCAGATCAGAGCAATCCTATTGTGCTTTCCCAGCATAAAGAGATGTTGATGAGCAAACCCCTTGAAAAGGAGTTTGTCTGTATCCGTGCACAGTCAGTCTACTGGCACAACAGATCTGAACAGCTGCAGAAATTGAGCACCATATTTTTGCTTAACAGAAAATTAGGGGTTGGAATAATCTTGCGTCTTTAATTGTAAGCAAGTCTTTCACAATGTGAATCAGATCGTGGCCGCTGAACCACACTATTGGAAATGCAGCAGCCATAATATATGTTTCAGTAGCTCTCAGGATGTGTTTGCATGAATGCAGAAAATGAAGTTAGCGTGTTTTAAGAAGTTACTGCCTGTCAGCTGAGACAGGGTAACAGACCATCTGTATGCTTTCTGCTCCCGCTGACTGCAGAGTCAAGCTGGTTAGCTCAGAGGTGGTTTTCAACAGCTGTATCTCAGCCGACAGGCAGTAATTTCATAAGCTATGCTAACTCAGTTATTACTGCATAAACATATCTCTTCACACAACCATGGATCTGATTTGCGGAGAGGTGCATTTTTCCTGTGAATCGACAGTTTTTGTCATTTCTTTGAAATGTACTTATCAGAGCTTTTCATTTCCATGAAACACCATCAGCTACCAAGAGATGCCAATTCTAGCATTGTACAAAGAGGGAGAGAGGGTTTTTTAACCTGTGTTTCAAGTTTAAGGCTGAGGGTACAGGAAAAGTACGTTTCCTGTTGTAATGGAGTTTTTTGCCCATACTAACTGCTGCGGTGAAAAGAGAACTCGGAGAAAGGAGATTTCTCCCTGGTGTTGATAGGTCAGACCTAGAGATGTGTTACAGTTCAGTACAGAAGTGTACTTGGTGAACTCTTAAAAAGAGTGTGTAGGTGAAGGATGTTGTTATAGTAACACGTATAAGAACTGATAAAGCCGTGCAGCCTTTAAAGCGCTTATTATAGGCAAACAATTCTGTTCCCATTTAGGAACAATAGCCATTGTAAACATGATAGCAATCTGTTGATCCAGTCGTTTTAATTAATAAAATAAATCAACAAAGACTGTCTTGCCAGATGGTTTTGATTCTGAGAGCAGATAAAAAGAGGAGGTCCAAAGACCAAATGTTTGGATAGTTTGTTCATGTTACTTCTCAGGTTTTTGCTTTGTGCTAGGAAAGGAGCAAGGTTTTATCAAATGGACCCCAGCTTACATTGTAAATCATGTCTTGTGAATCAAGGTTTTGCCAAACGTGGAAAAAAATTACTTCCTGACTTAAAAGAACTTACCTGGTTTTGTGCATTTAAACCAGCTGTGACGTGTGTACGTCTGGGCAGAGGTGCACTCATGGCTGCATCTCCCCCCATCTCCTAGAACGGGGGGTTCTCCGAGTCGTGCAAACGAACAAGAGGCAGGTCTGGAGACATCAACAGAAACGCAAACCTGATAGGTTGCAGGTATGTTCAATCTGAACTGCAGCTTCGATTCAGCATGGCAGTCAATTTATTCTTCGCCAGCCAGAGCCGTCCTTCAGGAATGAATCACCATTTTTCTTATCCTTCAGGTTCCTATGTTACGGTTGCAAGTGCCTTTCTCCCAATACCTGATCTAATGACTGCATTGCAAGACACTTAATCCTGTGTGGAACAAAACAACCCACTAGGCTTCTTATCATTTTCTATGGTTAAAGTAAAATTATTTTTCAAGACATTTTTCCTCAAGCCTTTTTCTTTTCAAATGCTTTCAGTGAGTCACTGCTTTGATTGTAAGATTGTTACCTAAATTACAGCCACCTCCACATTAACAGCCTTCCAGCCCTCTTTGTTCTCCTCTTCTTTTTCTTCATGCTTTGTCTTTTCGATCAGTAACTCTGTTTCAGACAGCTGAATCACTAGGGACAGGCCCTTTTTTGATGCACAACTGCCTTTTGATGTTCTGAATAATTCTGTCTTTTGGGTATAGTTTCATTAGTTGCACTACTGCACAACAGCAAGTTGCACAGCTGCTAGAGGTGACACAAAACAACGCACAAGAGTGCATAACCGGGGTGGACTGGACTTTTTTGGAATCGGCCTGTGCTTAAATGAGCTTGAACTGGTTGTGAAACTTGCTTTCAAACCACGTTCCATGCTTGAACCTGAACACAGGCTTTAAGACCGAACAGATTCCCAAAAAGGGACATGTTCTGTCTTGGATTGGTCCGGAGTAAAACAAACTGTTAGTTGAGAGCATTTTTTTTTCTTGTGCATCATTTTGTAATAAATAACATGTATGTGATGTGAGCATAGGGTACCAATTAGTAAAAATGGCCTGGGAAGGCAGAGCACATTTTTGTGGCTAGTGTCGCTTTGGAAACACCAGTTCTTAAATGAGAAGCCAAAGTTTGATTTCTGGTTCACGTGCATTGATTTGGGAACTCAGTGCGAGAGGCAGCCATCTGGCTAGTGAACGATAGCACCTGCAAAACAGGCGATGTGCAAGAGCCCAGTGGACATGTCACCGGTGACGTCATTTCTCAGCCAGATGGCCACTTCCATTTGTAGAACAGTGCCAACTGCAGTAACAGATTGGGCAAAATTATGTCTGAACTGATTTGCCGCGAGTTTCCTACTCTGCACGCATCCGCTCTGCCCTTTTTCTGTAGGCACGTAGCAAAAGTTTGCACGGGCACAGGCGCTCGTCCACGTGTGTGCTGGCATCTCCCTTGCCGTCCCCAGCCAGCGAGCGCCGTAGGAGCGAATGCATTTCTGGAGTCGAGCAGCGGAGATTTCTCACACCTCGCTGTAGGAGCGTCTGTGACCTTTGGTAGTAATGTTCAGCATTCAGCTGCCTGCTTGCTCAGCCGCTCCGGCAGGTGGGAATGTTAAAGGACGAGCCTTTGACCAGCCTCACCTAGTTTCCCAAAGTACAGCTGGCATACCAGTCAGGAATGGATAATTAACATCTACCATCCCACACAGACATTCTTTTTGCGAATAAAAGAAATCAGAAGAGAAATCAGAAGAAAATCCTGATCCTCCTGTAACTGGTGTCCATGTAAAATGGGTGAGTACCTTCTTAACAGGAGCTGTACTGGTATGCCCGCTGTACTCTGGGAAACTCGGGGAGGGTGCCCTGCTCTCTGCCCTAGCCACTGCTGTGTAATTACTTGGCAAACAGCGTAGTGAAAATTCTGCTGATGAAAGCCAAACAAGCAATAAAAAGTTGATGTTACACTGTTAGGTTTTGCTAGCCTATCGTGACTTAAAACTAAGAGAGAAAAAGTTTTGAATGAAGTTTAACCCATACTTCAGCCCATGTCCAAACCAAAAAACAATCAAATTGTCTCAAACAATGTTTCCTTTTCCATTTATGTTGCCGCTGCTTTCTCATTTGTTTGAATTCCCTCCTTCTACACTGAAAATTATTGCTTTGACTTTTCCCCTTAAAGCCTCATGTATCTTCCAGTTTTAGCAGACGCTGGCATA
This sequence comes from Theristicus caerulescens, assembly GCA_020745775.1. NCBI lineage: Eukaryota > Metazoa > Chordata > Aves > Pelecaniformes > Threskiornithidae > Theristicus > Theristicus caerulescens. Next base: position 1,996,466 of record CM036575.1, on the reverse strand, counting down.
AAAGTGAAAAAAAGATAGAGCAGCTGTTGCAGAAAGGTTTGCATACAACAGTAGCCTGTGCTTTCCTCCTTTGGTTAAGGTGTGTAGTGATTTTTTTTAACCTTTAGATGACCTTGTATTTATCTAAATATATACTACCCTGGCTATTAATTTTCAGACGCTGCCAAATCCTTTAATCCTGGCTCAAGCTCTAATAGTGCCTTGCTACATCTGTTGAGATTAAGTCTTGGACTAAACTAATTTATTTATACAAAATCATGGCAAACTTTCCATGGGAGGAAAAGCAGCATCTTTTGAGTGGGTGGGAACGAGGCACAAGTTATAGGTTATGACCCTGAAGATGATCTCTTGGGGATCTTGAAAGAAAAGTTAGAATAAATTAAGTCAGCAAATGTAAGCCATCAGAACTATTACCAGTAAGTTGACATCAGAGAGCTTGTCAACACTAGCGGAAGTAAAAATTCTCTTTCCCTAAAAAATCCATTATAATTATTGGTTGCAAACGTGGCAAAAATGATACATTGAGAACAGGTACAGTGTTTTATTTGGGAAAGGTTCTGAGATATCTGGAAGCAGTGACATAACCATCCTGGGGCTTCTTTCATTTCTAAATTCATGTTTAGCATTCCATATTGCATCCAGAAACAGGAGAAACATTATGTTAACAATCAAAGGCAAACGAGCTTTTGATTACAGTATGGGATTTTGGGTTGGATCTAGATCCACCATTTTTCATTATGATTAATGGAAGGTTGCTGTCCAAGTACTTCAGGTTTCTTTGCACATCTCAGGCATAGATGTTGTGAGCAATTAAAAAAAGTTCTCAAAGCATTGAGAATGAAAGGAACTATATCACTTCAGCTATGGGCTCTCCCAAATGCATCGTTTGTGTGATGGGGCTGAGACTTTCACTGAATGTGTACGTTTTTCCTAACTTAAAAATTGTCTTCTTGCACAGGAAATGTCCAAGAGAGACTCTTAGCTATAGGAAAGTATTTAAAAAACGTATAATGTATTTTGTTTAAATACCAGTACTTTTTGTGTATGTACCGATCAGCCTGTTTCTCAACATCTCCTAGCAAAGCAGTGTCATTGAGCTATGAGCTGCCTGATGAAGGGCCCCTGTATGTGATGCTAGTAGGGTTTGCTTGTGCTAATCGGCGTATTTCTATCTATAAACTGCACAGAAATCACCACGATGTTATATAAGTCCAGGATATCATCTCCTTGCAAAATTGGCACACGCAGCTGAGTGAGTGGTTGGGTGAAGCCATACATTATCTTGGTTTTTGGATGGGTTCTTCAGCCCTGTGAGTCACTTGAGCAGAAGTGTCATGCACAGGCCAGTCTCGATTACAGGGAACCATAGATCAGAGAAGCAAGGTCTACTGATCCAGAGTGCTGCTATTACAAGTCCTGTTCCCGTGCTGTCATAGTCTTAACAAAAAGCATATTTCGAGTCTTCAGCTTTAAGGATGATGGATTACAGTTTGTCCTCGTACTTGGACAAAACGTTGCCTTGCTGGACTTTGGGGGTGTGGGAAGGAGAAGTTATCTGGTATTACTATTAAGTGTTGCTTCCCTTAGGGAATTTGGAACAGTTTCAAAGTCTGGAGTGTTTACCTGGACACACCGCGCATGACACTGCTGCTAGATTGCTTGGAGGTTTATGGGTGAAAATCAGCTTGGAGTAGGAAGGAGATTTCTTTTTTTCCCTTGGAGACAAAAGGGAATTGTGCAAGATGAATAACTAAGAAGGGACTGTTTGCCAGGCTCGCAGCGCTGCCTGCCTTGTGGCTGCAGTGGATTTCATAGATGTGCTGACATGACTGGCAGCAGTCCTGCCCCACTTCTGCTGCTGAGATGAGCTTGGGGCCCATCCGCTGGCTCTCCGCCATGCATTGTTGCAGCGCTTGACCAAACTGTGGCTGCGTGAAGTGACTTGATGCTTTCAGCTGTCCGAACCGCATGCCTGACACGGGAGAGGAAATCCTGCTTCTGGCGTAGACGGGCTGTCTCAGAAGGGTGGTGGTGCTTGAATTACATGTCACAACACAGACGCTGTGTTGGGTGAGGAGGTAGGATAGGGGAGAGAAAAAGGTCTGGAAATACGGACGAAGGATAAAAGCTGCTCTGCTGGCTTGACTTTCACCTGGGAGGAGAGTAAGAAGGAAGGCACCGCGAAGTGGAGAGAAGGTTGGGATGCTGGGAAGTGTAGAACTCCTATCTGGTCACATCTTAGCCTGAATCCTTCAACAGTGAAAGGGAAATAATGTCACTTCTCCCCAGATACAGAGACCTTTGAGTGGCATGGGAATTTCTGCAGGCACATCCTATTTCAACAAAACTTTAAGATCCACCCCGTACTCTATAATCTTTTACCCTTGTGCTGGTTTAGACAGTCTCTCCAGCATTTCTGAGTTAGAGGGGGTGCAGGGAAAGATGCCATGTTAAAGGTCAGTGCAGGAACGCTGCAAATTAGCATTTGAAAGTAGTCAGTCTGGGACCTTGCTGGGAATCGGGCACTTGGAGATGTCTTCATTGTCAGTGATGCTGGCAGCAGAGAAGCAGCTGCATTCAGCGGTTGTCAAAATTTTGTGCATAGCACTGCTGTGTGGTAGCCCAGGGTGGGTCATTGCTTTTGAAGCATCTTCAAATATTTGCTAAGGAGAGTCTTGCCTCTGGGGTTTGTTTCTGAAATATTCTTTCTGTTTCAGCTTGATTAGCAGATACACAGATAAATCCTAGCGGTTTAACAGCTTGTGCAGTGTGTTTGTCAGCTGCTCCCTCAAATCAGTTTTCAGTAATGGATATGTGGCACTGTTCTCCCTTGTCCTTTGCTGATAGGGAAACTGAGGCACAATGGTTGCACTGGCTTGTCCATGTTCAGAGCAGATACGAGAGTACACACCAGGAGTTCTGGCTCGTTAGAGATTTTTTTGCTACATCATGCTGTTTCTTCTAAAAATACTTCTGTTTATTTCTAGTCGAATTACTGGGTTCTTACAAACGTAGAACTCATTTTGCTCTATGTATATTTTATTAAACCTGTTCTCAGTTCTAAGATTGAATTCAATTTAACTAAAACCACACTGAACTTTTTTAGCAAGATTTTTAAACATGCTTAATTTGACTGCTTCAGGAGTATCACTTATTACCCACGCTCATCAGATCAAGCACACGCAGTAAGGCTAGGACACAGTAGAGAGCTTTGTGCATTCAAAGTGTCTTCTAATTTATCCTACGAGAATATGCATTTTTCTGTAATGGGGCTACACAGACATGCAAATATATTGACCCATATTTGATTTTATTTTGATTTTGAAGAAAATGTTAAAGTATTTGTGAAGACAGTATTTTGACAGTGAAAAAAAGGTCAAGTGTTGGTGAGATTTGAGTACCATCAGGATGCTAAGAGCTGAAGCATCTTGCTCTCTTCATTACATTTCATGTTACATACATGCAGCCAGGGGCAGCAAACCCAGCTAACGTCTTTCTGTCTCTCTCTCTCGCTGCACTTGAGATTTAAGGGTGTGTAGCACACTTGGCTTCTCCCCTCTCTATTGCAAGCTGAGTATCTTCTGTTCTGTGGACCAGGCTTAGAAAACAGACTTATAACTGGATTTTACAGAACTAATTATTTGGTTTGTAGAATTTTTGGCTGCATCATTTTGAAAAATTATTACTCTTAAGCTGGTCATTTTAGGTTGGGTAATGTTACGGAGCATCAGGCAAGCAGAGTTTGAGGAAAATGTTTAACAGTTGCTGGTTTAACAGTTCAGATCTTAAAAACACTACATTCAATATTCTGCCTCTCCTTCTGTTTTTACTACAGGTTGGATTTTTTCCTAGTGAGTGTGTCGAACTAATTAACGACAAAGTTCCTCAGTCCGTGACCAATTCCGTGCCAAAACCAGGTAGGTACATTAAGTTTTATCATGAAATAACATGCAGTTATCTTTTTGGTGTTTCATGTTTAATATCTCCTTTATACATATCATGTTATACTTTGTGTGTTGATCATCCTTTATACGTACCATGTTATCCTTTCTACGTGTTGATCATCCACACCTCTCTGTGAATAGTTGCCACTGTTGAATGTCTTTTGTCTGCGGTGTTTTGTAAGCTCATATCAATGTCCATCTCCTGCATGATTTGAAAGATTTTAAGCTTGTAAGAATTTAAGATTCCTTCAGCAATCTGTAACTAGTGATTCCACGCAACATCCCAGTTCTTGGTGTCCAGAGAGTGTTGTAGGTTAGGGTTTTTTTCATACAGCATATAGGCAACTCAAAAACGTTTATGCTGACTTAGACGGAATAGATTAGTTTGGTACTGGAAGCGTCTTTCTGTTTGGGGATTGATGGAGAAAGTCGGATATAACAGAACTTGGAATCCTAATTGCTTCTGCTCTGGGTATATGACTCCATCCACTTCCTACTGCTCCTGGACAGTTTTGTGTTGTATGAAATACAGGCAAATTAATACCAAGCTCTGCTGATGAAAGGAAAAATAAATAGAAAATGAGATCTTGGATCTGATATTACTGTCGTCCTAGTGTACACTTGGAAGTGATTGCAGTAAGATGTGCTGGCATAACTGAGATCTCTGCAGAATTTACTGATGGTGAACCTTTTGTTTTATTCTTCAGATTTTTTATTTAAAAATCTATATATTCATATATATATAAAGATATATCTATATCTTTTGTATCAAGAGAAGCAGTTTGAAATTGCTTTCTTAAAACATTATGCAGCTGGCAAGTTGAGTTGGAAAGCCAGTTAACTGCTGTTCTTTTCATCTATTTTCTCTATTTTAATGGTGTTCCTTATCTTATGAGATTGCTGACTTGATAGTTTAAAACAAATAGATGTGATTCAAAAGTTGGACTTTTACTAAGGGAAACGCATTTTATCAGATCTTGTGGTACAGCTTGGAGCTTTTGGCTCAGTGGTAAAAAAGTCACGAACACCCTAAGCTATCCGTGCGCTGCATTAATCTGCGCGCTTCAAAGAGCTGACAGTTTAGGGAAATAGTTTTCTCGTCCGTTGGTATCTCCAGCCTTTGTTCTTCCTGGGAACGTGCAACCGTATTTGCTAGAATCAGTGTCACGGAGATCACTAGCAATTCAAAGCGCTGCAGCAGGTGGTCATCCCATAAATCCAGTATCTGCCTTTTGTTGTTTGAAGTTGATCTCGAAATACTGTGATTGGGCACCTCTCTCTACTCTATCAGCTAAAGCATGTAGACGGGGGCAACTTTAAATCCAAATACAGGCCAGGCTGATAGATACAATCATAAGCAAGTGTTTATTATTAAATATGGCTCAGGCAAGTAAATGTCATGAGCTGCTAGTGAGTAGTTTCTTGCTATACTTTAATGGGAGATAATGAAGCAGCATAGATTAATAGATTCTATTTGGCTTTAACAACACACCGGGGGGTGGATTTCCTCTTTCAATCCTGGGAAATGTTTTTATGAAGTTGATACCAAAAGCCCAAGTCCTATTAAAAGTAATAAGTTGAAAGATACTGCCAAGTCACGAGGCTGTCCCTGTTGACCTTCCTTGATAGTTGTTCTATGTGTACAATTAAAGGCAAAAGACTGCTCTGGAAGCACACTAATGAGCTTTCAGATGTACGGATTGCTAGAACGAATGTTGCAGCTGTTTCTGTAATCCTTCCCTGGCCTTCCTTTGCACACAGAATTTATGATACCATTTCTTTGTAGTATTATGCTATCTATTTTTTCCACCTTGGGAAGGAACGGTACTTGTATGGTGGAGGCAGAAGTCTGGAAGAGTCTTCCGTGGTTTCTACAGAAGTTGTGCCTTGGTGGGAGCTAGAAGGAGTCAGGCAGGCGGTTCCCATAGTTAAGGCATGCTGGATGAGATGTTGGAGAACTCGAGGAACCTATCTGCCTGGAGGAATAACTGAAATACAGAAGGGGTGAGAAGATGAAGGGGAGGGAAGGAGTTTCAGGTTACCAGGCAGCTGGAGGAGCTGAATGCCTTGTCAGCACAGTCCAGGATGGTGGCCCAGGGGCAGAAATGAGGTGCTGGAGCACCCTGGGCGGCTTAAGTAGCACTGCTGCGAAATGTGACATTGGATCTTTCCGAGGGGTTCCTCCAGAGCCTCGCTAGGAATGGCATTGCTGGGATAATGCAGCAGAGCTTGCATTTTCCTCAGCCCTGTTCCGTGCGTTTAGTGCGTTCTCATCTATGGCTTACGCATACAGGGTATTTCTCATACTCTTAAATATCCACGTCAATTAATTTGCTCCCTTTACCTATATTTGACACATCAGATTGGCTTTTCCCAAGAAATAGAGGCTTTTCTAAACTACTTGGAGCTTTTGTCCTTGTTTGACATTAGCAAGGTATTTCATCTAGAATTAATGTGAAGTTTTAGATTTGGGCTTGATAAGACATACTTATCAATATGCAAACTTTATTTTTTTTAATCAAAATATGATGTGTAGAGCATCTGGGACATTCTGTATCTGCAGCGTGAAGCTCTTTGCCATGAAGGAATTTACAAACATCGAACTCCTTGTGTTGTTTAATTGTCCATAGATTTGGCTGGGTTGAGTAAGCTAATGAAAAGCAGATGGAAAGCAAAGAACTTCCTGCCCTGCGTTTTTATTATTATTTATAATTAGAGGTTTTGATTTGCAGAAGTGATGGGGACAGCGTTTTAATAGAACCATAAAATATTGCAAAGGTCTCTAATGCAGTACAAATAATGACTGAAGTTCAAATGAAACTGAAACACAGGGAATGGGAGAGGAGAGTTGGGTTTAACTCCAAATTCTGCTTTTAGAAACAATATTTTCTTTGACTGCGGAAGTACATGCTTACACCAGTGATAATGCAGCCAGTGCCCGAGATAAATGAAAGAAAATGGACCGTACAGGAAAACTGTCCATTTTATTAAATCCTGAAAATTCAAAGTAATAAGAAAGAATATTGGTTTTGCCTTGAGTCGCCTCTGAAGTATATTTGACAATGAGGTTTGGATTGTCAAAGCTATCACATCCCAAAATACTGCTAGGGGTAGGTCTGCTTGCAGAGACGTATCTATATGCGTGCCCGCATGTGCACACAAGCTGGCACCTGAAAATTAAATGTCCGTTTCATTATCGCTTAACAAAATTATTTGGTGTTTTCCTTTTTCGAACTTTGTACATGTGAGAAAGTCATACAAGCAGAAGGAGGGGTGCTCAGGGGGTCTTGGAAGTTACCTGTTGAGTATTGTTTTCCCTCCAGTATTGTACTAAGCCCATACCCCATTTTTTTCATGTTCAGTGCTGTAAGAAAATGCTTTTTTTTGTTCAGGTGGGATGCAAACTGATATCCTGACTGTTTCTATTTATGTACAAAACACTGTAAAGATCCAGGAAGGTAGTGTGGGCTCACCAAATCCCAGTTTCCTTGAGCACTTGCCTGTTTTCTAAATTCTTCCTGTGTTCTTACTCAGATACAATACTCTAAATTCCTAGTCTAAATTATTATATTGAATTGATATCTAATATTTCGTAGCTAATACCATCTACTGACAATGTAGCTGAAACTCAGTGCTACAATAGATGGAATCAGCTCGTATTTATACACATTTTTAAAGAGATGAAAGGTTGCGTTTGAATTTCAGATATCCAGTGAGAAGTGAATCTTTTAAATATTCATTGTGCTGCTTAGAAGGAAAAAAGTTAATAGCTGTTTTGCTTTTTCCTTCTAAGTGAACGTTTGGGAATCTCCTGTAGGTTGTGGCTGTGTTTTCTCATTCACTTCTGTTCATCTCTGGTTGGTCTTTTCTGGGAACAGTGTGTATCTGTGTGTGTGTCTTCATATTGTCCCCACTCATCATTTCGGCATAGTTAGCAGCATGGCTCAGCTATCTGTTTCAGTCCGTTCTTTCTCATAATTCTGGATATTTGTAGTTTAACAATATTTACAATCAAATATCACACTTCACCTCATACATGCAATTTGTTTCATCTTTTGCTAACAAGTAGCATCTTGCTGTGGACCAAGTCTTTGCTGCGGCGTGCCTTGGCATGATCATTTGTTTGAAGGTTTCTAAACATGGTTGCTGCTGGGGAGCATCTGGTTTCAGTGGGGAAACAAAGAATAAAGATGCAGTTTGCAGCGGGACCGTTAGCGCTTAAGTGAAGAAATGGGGGATAAGAAGGTGATGTTTCCCTTTCCTTTTTTCAAAACTGAGCATTTTTAAAACTTTGGGGGTCATTCTCACTAGTTCCTCAGTCTCACTTAGGATAAAAGAATGAATAACCCCAGCAGCTCTGCCCAACTTTATGGAGGATTTTTCAAATTCCTGTCTCGCCCATTTGTTTGATTTAGATTTAACAGGTAAATGTACTCTTACAATAATGCAACTAAGGGCACATTAAAGGGTACTTGTTAGTATTACAAGCTGTTGTAAATGAGTCATTTCTTTTTAAACATAAATAACAGATTGATCTGGTCAACACGCCAAATACAGATAATCCACTCAACTTCAGGAGGATTGAAATTTAGGTCTGGATCAGGCAACAGACTCTGTTCTGACCTCCTGAAGACTCTGGTACAGCCCTGAATGAATTAATTTTAACCGCAAGAATACAAACTGAGTTACGTTCATTGTATTAGAGCAATTGCAATCATAACGCTCTTAAGAGGTCATGCCTGGTTTGAGACAGGCTAGTTGCTAATCCCTGGACAGAAAAGACTGTGGGGTTTGGGGTTTTTTTTTAATAAAATCAGGAAGATTAAGGTGCAAATAGAACTTACGGTTGGGAGATGCCTGGGTTGAACAGCCATTTGACACTGATGAGTGCATAATGTCTTAATTAGTGTTTTTATAAGGAAAATATGGAAAGATAAAAAGTATGTAATTAGTACCGGTCTCATTAATCTTATGTACACAAACCAGTTGTTTGGTGTTCAACATGTAACTGTCTCTAATCTAAAGCTAAATTAAATGAAAATTTTATTGAGCCAAGACAGGTATCCATTTCCAGCGTGGAAGCAGACAGGGAATAAACATACTAACATGCTCAGGGCCGCCCAATAGTGTTCTTGATGCAGAAGACGGAAAATGTGCTTTCAGTATTGACAGACCTAAGGACCAATCCTTCAAGAAATCGTGTTCTCTTGGCTCCTGTGGAGCAGAGCCGTGAGTGGGCAAAGATTCAGGATGAAAGGCCAACAACGTGAGTGTAAAAACTATTTCTTTAGGAGACTTGTGCACGTCTTTGAAACGTGCGGCAGGTATTTGTCCAAGGCTCTGAAAGCCACTGTGATTCAGCCTCGTGGGCTGGGTGCTCAAATGGAGACTTTAGCAGGACGATGCCAACTTGCTTAAGCCCCAGATTTGAGCTGTGCTGATCTGTGGGGAAGATATTTCCTGGACTTTGTGTTTTCTCTCTTCCATCCAAAAAAAAAAAGCTAACAGTTGGGGCTGAGGCAGCAAGAGCTAAGTCTCTGCCTTCTCTGCAATTAATGATATTCAGGAAGAACTCATTTTGTCAATAGGAAAACTCTGAGACAATTTTCTTTTTGCATAGAATGAAAAATCAGCTAAAGCAGTTTTCTGCTATAGCACCATTACAAATGGAGGAAAGCTAAATGTGTAAGGAACCGAATTACGCAAAATGTAAATTTACAAATCTGGGAGTTGTTTTCTTTTGTAAGTGGTTGGCATTGTCCGTCTATATAAAGAAACGTTACATCTTCCAGCCCTGCTTCTGACTCAACAAAGTACTTAAACATGGGCTTAACCATAAACACATCCTTAGCAGACACTGGAAGTAATGCAAACAAATCCTATGCTTCGCTGTGTTGCTCAGCAGGGATGGGCCTTGTGCTAAAAGTTCAAACATGCTAAATGTTTGGGGTTTTTTGAGCCGGGACACACTGGGTGGGGAATTCTTGGATCCTAATGAATTTCCAAAGTGCTTAGGGAATAAAGCACCAAACAACTTGAAGGATTGGGTCTGTGGTCATATTTTGCGCTGTGTATAGCCTAGCTGAGCTTTATATGAAATTAACCCATTTTCAATGGGTGCGTGTTTTAACCAACTTTTTTTTATTTGTTTGTTTTCTTTTTTTAATGATACCTTCCCAGTCTCCCCTGCCCACGGAGTCCGTCCAGCGTCCTGGAGCTACTTCCCCCCTTGTACGTTTTCATTTATTCCTTTTTTCTTCTTTCAGTCTTTCTCTCCCTGTCTCTCTCTGTGTCTCCTTTTTTTTTTTTCTCCTTCTGTACATGCAAGTCAGTAGCACTGATGCTTTGAAGGATATGTAGGGAAACCAAAACAAACCTTTAGTCTAACATGCCTTTTTAAAAATTCTTTGGACATAAAACAATACAGCAGGGAACTGATTCTAACTCTTTTCTGTTGGAGAGGATAGAATCATTTTGAATCAATAAAACCATAACCGAAAGAAATTAAGTGCTAGGCAACCACATATGAATGTCAGTTTGAAAGAAGTTAAAAATGGGTGACGGAGAGAAATTAAACATGGCTCTGAAAGTTTGTTAGAACTTGAAAATCTTCAGAAGCAAGGATTCCTTTTTTTTTTTTTTTTAAGATCAGAAAATGCTGTTTGTGCTTCGCATCTCACAATGCCCAAAGTGAAACTGTTATGTGAGAGTGCCTTATTTATCCAGAGAGTCCTGCTTCATATTGCCGTGGTCTTTTTTAGATCCTGCTAGTGCTCATCTAAACCTCATAGCAATAACCTAGCATCGGTAAAATTGGAGGCTGTTTCCATAGATTTAACATTTTTTACAGTAAAGGTCTCATTTACACATATCGACTCCCCCTGGGATGTTGTTTGGCGTTCATAAATCAGTCTTAAGACTGGATATGCAAATACTGCAGATAGATAGAACAAAATATATATGTGTATATATATATACATGTATATGTGTGCTTTCCCTATACATATACACACTTCCAGCCTGTTGGCATAGAGACTGTGCGCTGATACCCGTGTAACGTGGGAAACAGGCATGTGGTTCCTATGGACGATGCTTCCTCCAGGAGAATGTTATTTGACAGCAAACTTTGTGTTTCTGGTGTGAAGACTCAACTTTCTGAGCACCTTCCCGGGTGTGTGCCAACATTATCAAATGCTCTCCAGACAGAAAGGTAGAGACTTCAGAGAGGAAGGGGAGAACAGGGTTTGTATTTCAGATATGATCCTGGAGAGCGCGTGTGGTGAGGCTTCTTCCACTGCACGTATCCAAACCAACCACCAGAGCCGGGGAATATTTAAACTGGGGTAGAGTTTTTAAGAATGAGGGCAAAATTGATTGCTATGACTGGCTATATCCACTGATAACTAAATAACCTGCCAAAAAGTTTGGGAGGAGTCAGAATAGTGAATGCTCGTAAGATCCAAGGAGTTTCCTTTGGACATACAGCTATGGAGAAAAGAAAAGATTTTTCTTTCTTTTTTCCTCTTTTGTAGTCAAGTTCCTTGAATCTATGAGCCCTTCAAAGGTGCCATCAGTAGCAGTTAATTTCCAATAATAAAGGCAGGGTCGGGTTTTTTGCCGGTTTTAACGTGAATACAAAGAATGGCCAGATTTCTGGTTACTTAGTGCAACCTGGAAGGTTCGCGTTCAGAGTCACTCTCCTTTTTAAGCTGTTTGTGAGAAGGAAGAGTTCAACACTAGAGCAGCTATAATATTTCTGCTCAAAGGTATAAGGCTTATTAGTGGTTCTGCTTGTTTTTCATGTGAAATTAATTTCTTTTGACAGCCATGTCCCTTTGTGAGTCATGTAATTGCAACAGAGACTAAAACTTGGCTATCGCTGCGCACCGAGCACCGCTAGAGAGATCATGTGCCGCATCCCTCACATGCCCGAGCACTCCTCTGTGGTCTGCACTGGTGGCTCTTGTTCATAATATTTCTGTGTACCAAAGATCATGGTTGCACGTCTTGTTACTAGTAATTTAGCAAGAGACTTTATGTATTTTTTTTTTTTAAGTATGGAAGCTTTGAGGTCCTGTGCAGACTTCCCTGGTGTTAGGGGGAAGTTACTTTCTGGGCTCATGAAGCAGTTTTTAGATACTGAAGTTCTTTTTTGGCCCTCAGTTTCCCCAGATAAAACGAGCTGAGATCTGGACAGGGAGGCAAGGGCTGAAATACGGTTTTGAAAGCGGGACAGAGTGCCTCTGAAAATGAGCTCTCAATCTTTAGTCTCCCAGCCATACCAAACACCATTATTGTGCAAGTAGCAGCTATGTTTAAAATCACTAGCATTCGCCAACCTGAATTGAGATCTATTTTATATAATTTTTTAAACTCTCTTTACAGTGAAAACTGTTTACGGTGATACATGCACATAATATGTGTGTTTGCACTGGAATTGAGAATTAGGCTGCATACACTGTGGTCACACCTGAGCCAGCTTTAAGCCCAGTTGTTCAGGTACCAGTAGCATCCACCTTCATCCTCAGCAGCTCAAGTTTTCTTGGGATTCGGGTGTTTACTCAGCTTATTTCATCTCACCTCACCTTTTTTTGCTATTCATCCTATGAGCTTTGGCATATCACTTCACTTAGACTTCTTTTTGCACGTAGACATTGCTAGTTAAGAATACTTCAGGTCTAGAACGTGCCAGAGAAGCAACACCTTAGAATGCATAACACTGAAATCTGGATTTCTCTAGCACTGTTTCTCTAATTGCTGTCTCTACAAATTAAATTGTTAGTCTCCTGCAGTTTGTTCCAGGAGATATTTTAACTTTGTCCTTTCTCTTGCCTTCTGTCTGTCCCTCTGCCCTCTTCCCACCTCACCTTAATTATGTGCAGATTTGGAGATGGATAGTGTAAAGCCAGGTTCTGCATATGTTACAGAGGCTCTGAACCAGTCCCAGCTGAGCTCAGGTAGAGCCCGTTATGTACAATTAGTCTCTCAGTGTCCTAACCAAGTCTAACACTGTACGTGATAGCAATAACCATTTACTAACACCCTAGGTTTGGTTACAGAAGCTAGATGTAGTTGAAATAGTTTATTATTAATTTTTTTGTATTAATATCTGTTGGCTAGAAAAGCCAATGCCCGATTCTAAGAATCCCCCTCCTTGCAGGCAGATTTTCTGCAAGTGATTTCATTCAAGTCAGTGAGTCCAAATCTTAAGAGTACTGCTTAACAAGGCTGGGTCTTGCAGCGTGAATGCTCTGCAGTATCAGTGGCTACGTGGCTATTAGTCTCTGTATCACAAATTAGCTGCCTTTTTTTTTTTCTCCCCCAACTGCTGAATTTCTAAATATAAAGTGTTCTTCTTTTCCCAGGCTTTCAATTTCTGCCTCAGAAAGATATATCCAAAGAGTGTGCCAAACCCTATTTGACCATGTTCTGGAGGAAAGAACTTGCTTGAAGAAGAGAGAAAAGAAATGTGGTTAAATACTATAGTTTTATGGCAACATAAATGACCCTAATGTGTACCCAGTTGCACAGCGATAGCAGAAAACAACTGTGTTGTGTTGTCATTGTCATGACAACGTCGCTATAGCTTTTCAGAACTAACATGAGGTAGAATTAAAGTGTTCCAGTGGAACTAAGGAACTGAGATACATCTCTGGTACATTTTATGTACTTAAACAATTTGATCGTCAGTTATTGAGCAGTATTTGATAACATTTCAATATTTTTTTTTGTTTTGTTAAATCATATCTGGATTTTTTTTTTTCCTGGAGCATCTAAGTGCTTTGAAAGAAAATGTAAGTGGAATTTTGGGAGAGACTAGCAAACTGTGTAACGTTTGTTTTCCAGCAGGCTAGGTCAGGGCTTTCCAGTAAGGCAGGCAACGTCATATTTCTTGCAAAGCCTTCAGACAACATATTGTCCTTTAATGTCCCTCTGTTTCATCTCGGCCCTTTGTACTGAGGTTGAAATGAATTTGCAGGGTAACTGTACCTTTCATAGAGATCATCCCAATCAATTCTTTGGGTAAAATGAATAGGTTAGTGGATGTTTGATATTGAAGTGATGCTAATAAATACAGCCAGTCAGAGCTCACTTGGGTCCTGCTGTCCACAACGCTGGTGTTATGTTTCAGTTTATTACAGAGGCTAATGTTTGTGCAATTCAGTGATTTTAAGCGCTTGGTAAGTGGCAGGCATCTTTTCTAATTGTATTTCAACTGATTGCAAATCTTCTTGTGGTTGCCTGTGTGCAAAGCTCTGCCTCTGCTGAAATCCTTGTCTGTATTTCCATTGTTACCTTCTAAAGTCACCAAAGGCAGATTTATTTTTTTAACTAGGCTTTAAGGCTTTATTTTACTCCCCTAATAAGTGTCGTATGCTTCCTTTCAAAAAAAAGAAATTTTTTTAGCAGTATTATTTTGCTGGCAGTCTGCATCTTGGGTACGTTAGGAATGCCAAACTTAGCCTCCCATAATTATGTTGCAGTGCTTGCTTTCAGTGCAGTGAGTTCTGATAAAGTGCTTATTTAATCTGAATTGCTCCAGTAATTACCTGTTTTTAGGAGAAAGGGATTTATTGCCGTGACTGCCCAGGACTGCGCACAGCTATAAGACATGTTATTGCAGTGGTTAGTCTTTTTAGGTCTTTAAATTCATGTACAGAATTGAAGTACAAATCAAAACTGCAGCAGCGTTTTCCCATTAGTTTTTCATTTCCTTGGAGTCTTCTTTTCTCTTTGCTCTCCCTCCCTTGTTTCAAGTGATTCTCCCCCCCCCCCCCCCCCCCTTTTTTCCCTTCCCATTTTTTGGCAGAAATAGAAAGGGACAAGAACTGTGGGCTGATCTGTGGAAATGCTGCTATATACGGGATTCATCTGGTCTCCTATGAAAGTCGCACCATAAAATCTGTGATTCTGCCGGAAAAGTATGAGCGAACAGCTCCCTAGAGCCGGTGTGCTAGGAACAGATACTGACAGAAACTCTGAATTATAGATTCTGCGTTCATTGGGCAAGCAGGCGTGGGTATGCATGAGCATCCCAACAGCAGCAGCGTATGTCCTGCCCTGGGTGCTAAAGAGTCACTCTTCAACCCTCTCTGGGGGATTGAATTTGGCTGAAGTGGAATTTTGCTTCAGCAAGCCAAGCGGCATCGAGCCATTTTGGTTTGCTTTTCCAGCGGTAGTTTGGGCGAAGGAACCAGGCAGGGCCTCTGTCTGGGTCTGCTGCTCCAGTGCTCCCTGCCCCATGCCCCTCAGGCTTTCCCCGCAGCCAGCCTTTGAGGCACAGCATTTCCAGTACGATTCGTACAGCTGAAGCTGCGAACTCTCTTCTAAATGCCCCATTTTACAAGAGGGCGAGTTTTTGATACGTTTTCCTCTAGAGCTGCGTGAAAAGCCACCTGAGGATTACTGAGCTTGCGCCATAATTTATCATTTTAGGAAGCTACAAGAGAGTTGCAGGTACATGTGGATGCAGATGCTATTGAATAGCAGGTTTTGGGGTTCCTTTACCAAACTGAGACAAGTAGGGGATTTACATGGACCATCAAAAAAGTTCTCAAAGTTAAAGAGTGTCAAACATGTTTTCTGCACACTGCAGTGAGCCTCTGACTGCGAGAACATACTTTTATATGTAGCTTGCTTTTGAATTTAGCCTTCAGTGGCAAATCTGAAATACTTTTCCTGTCCACCTAAATAAAAATCTATAAATCTTGGCTAGCTCATAAGTGAGAGACGAGCAAGAATTTTAAGTATTTCAGAGAAGTTCCTAAGGATACATAGCATTAGGAAGTCAATGTATTTTTTTTCTTCCTTCTTAATCCTTTAATCCTTTAACAGGGCAGATGTTTTCTGGCAGTAGTAGTAAGAACCAAGCATGCATTTTGGCAGTATTTTTTAAGCACCCATGGTTGTATTTCTTACCCACAGACTCTATGGAGTTTTAGGTGGTGTTTGTAGTTGATGCAGTATTTGCAATCTGAACAAATAGATATTTTTGTAACATTTCCTAGGTGCTATGGAAACACGTTTTCATGGTTATCGGGTATTTGTGAGTAAATTGGTTGACATTTTCTTCAGGAGGCCTGGATTTGAAAGCATGGAGAAGGGATTTGGGTATGAGTGCTGTGTGGGACGGGTCCAGGGGAAGCAGGGTCAGAGGAACCTCGGCAGGGCAGGAGACTCCAAGGTTTGGGGCAGGACCAGGAGAGACGTCTGGATAAACGAAAAGGGCGTCTGCAGGCTCTAGGGACCCGGGATAAGGAGAAGGCTACAATTTGGCTCCGCTCTTTCATTTATATCTTTTTTTCTTTTTTAGCTGAAGTAAAAAGAGAGTTTTCTAATCTGTTACAAGACCTGCTTGCCTAAGCCCTGCCAACCCCCAAGAAGGGGAGCCTTTGTAATTTCAGAAACAAATGTCATGTGTGCAAAGCAAGTAGTTTACAGGGATAAGTTATTGCACATGAGCATTGCCTTGTACCCTGTGTAATTATTCGCACAAGTGCAAACTGAGTGAAAAAGGTGATTGCCCCGGTGACCTTTTGGCTTCTTTGTACAATATCAGTACCAGCACAGGTGCAGGGCATCAGTGAATCAGGCCGCTGTCTCCAACCTCAGGCCACATTTGCACTAGTGTTTTTCCTGGCATAGCTGAGTCTGCTCTGAGTATGAAAAAGATCACACCCAGAGCTGACACAGCTTATCTGCCAAAAAAACCCCAACAAAACCACCCTAAACACCCAGTTGGGGTGTAGGCAGAGCTGTCCTGGCAGAAGAGCCCTTTTGTCAGCTTAGGGTATATCAAGGGGAGCAGCAGAAACGTCTTCTATCAGCATATCCTGCATCTCCACTGGGAGGCACTACTGGTGTAATTACAGCACTGGAAATCAGCCTGGAGTCTCCTGCAGTCACAGGGAAATGCCTGAAAGGTAGAAGGAAGAGACAGATTAATTTCTGTGTTCCCTGTAGCGCAATTTCTTCCTTGCATGTGGTCACTTGTAGCTTCTGAGGCTTTCTGAAGAAGTTGGACCCGTAGACAGCAGCTTCAAGCTTCCCACATTTTGACAGGTAATTTTGTGGCAAGCCTTGGCCATGTTGCTTGGAGAATTTTAATTGCAAAAGAAAACGAACAAGCGTGGTGTATGGATCTGTGCACAGTCTGTATGCATCGGTTCAGAAATAATTACGTGGATCTGTGTATTGTGTAGGTAAGAAAGAGATGTATTAGTGGGTCCGTTATGGAAACATTCGCGGTGTTTGGGGCTGGCGTGCTTAACCTTTTTTGAGAGGTTGAATCCACCGAAATAGGCTGACTACTTGTGAAGTAAAGCGGTAAAACGTGGCTGAGTGCAGGGGTGTTGGAGGCACCAATGTGCTATTAATAAGGCCAGCTTTCTTTTCACATGTTCTGTGCTGCTTTCTCGCTCTGCCTGCTCTCCACTTATTCAGGTTGGGGGGTTTTGTTATTTTTAAACTAGATATTTTTTCCTTTCTCACAAGCTCTGTCAAAATGGGACTTAACTCTAATAATAGTTGGCTTGAGCAAAACTCCGCAGTTATGCTAAGAGCTTTGAAATCACAGGAAAAGGTAGTTTGTTCTGCTCTGCTTTTCCTCTTCTTTTCTCCTGAATAATTCTGTAAATTAGTGTTGGAGATAGAAATATTTTCAGGCAGCTTTAACTTTAGATGATAGCACACAGCTCTGATCTCTTCTTGCATTGGCATATGGATTTATCAAGGGTCATGCCAGTGCATATCTCAGATCTCCAATTAAAACCTGGTCCTGTTAAGTTCACAGAGGCTGAGCAGCTACCCCATCACCTCTCTGTATGCAAAGGGGTGGTGCTTGGGCTCTGACTCCATCTGGCTTTCACTCTGATGCCCGTAGGGATCAGTGAGGTTGCTACATCTGCAAGAAAGTGTCTGTGTGAAACTATAAATTAAAGTGAGTGGAGCTGGAGAACATACACTGGCAAATGGATAATGTTTGTTTGGCTTTCTCAGAAGGTCTTGGTTTGGGCACAGCTATGGTGTATGCTTGGGAGGATCCCTAAGTGAACATGTAGAAATGCATGTTGTCTGCTGCTTGGACAAGATCTGCGGCATGTTTCCACCAGAAATCCTACACAAGCAGCCAAGGCAAGACTACTCCTCTGCCCCTCTCTGCTCTCCATCTCTCTCTGTCCTCCCTCCTTTTCTTCCCCTCTCCCTGGTAGCGAATTTAACTGCTGCAAACTGCAGATCATAACATTACTCTGGCCTTTAGGACTTGCTTCGCTAGCTCGTGAATCAGCCTGTGTCTGTGATTAATTCAGAAGGCTCTGCTGATCTGAAGTTTCATCTGCCGGATTTCATTTAAGATCTTGTGTCAGTGCCGGGCTCATTCTTCTTCAGCGTTTAATCCTGTAACTGCAGTGGGAAGCTTGCATCAAATTCTTTGACTTGTTCTCATGGGAACTTGCTTTTGCTAAAGGAAAGGCAAGTGAAAAAAGTCCTCTGTTACCTGCTTGGCTACGTATTACATCATTCCTAACTGTGTTTTTACCTTTGCAAATGGAATATTTGGAATACTTTTCTTGCAAACCCCGACAGCCATGGCAGACCATGGCTACGTCCACCAAAAGAGCAAGTCACCACAGGATTGTCCAGGTACCCTGTGACATGAGATACCTGTATGTCAAACCTGGTTTCGGTGAGCTCTGTGAATCCAATCAAATCATTTTGAGGTTATCCCATGGCAGTCTATTGCATGCTGTGCTGTGCTCTTGGGTTTTTTTTTTTTTTAATCTCCTGCTCTGCTTTCATCTATAACCTTAGTTTCTCCCCAAAACCCTCTTTCAAAAAAAGGGGGGGTTGTTTATTTGGGGGGGGTCTTTTTTGTGTTTTGAGAGTATTTGATTGCAGGATAGACCTAGCTGAGTAAGAAGCAGCCTTGAAAAATACTGGCTGCCTAACTTCTAATAAGGGCTTGAAGCTTCCTTCAGTGGTTAAATTTGTAAAGCCAGAAAGTGGAAGAAGCTATGAGGTATATTAATAACATTTTTTTTAGGTTACTCTGCCTTCCCATTACTTCTGTCTGAAGTAACTTTTGGAGGATAGGTTAAGCTTCAGAATGCTTTAAGGATTGAATTTGTGACAAGCGTGTGGATGGAGCCTTTTTGTCTGTGATTTCAAATGCTTGGGCTTGTTAGCTGTGCTTAAAAGCTAGACATTCATTATCTACCTCTTCTGCTCCACTGCAAGCTGCTGAACACGTAAGTAGCGGAGAATGCATCTCTCGCTTGCTTTTGTTCCTTAAAATTGTCTGGCAAAAGAAGATAGGAACAGAAAATAAGACCCACATGTGAAGAGTATTTTATTATTTTCAATCAAGAGATTCAGAAGAAGCAAGAGGGCATCCCAGTACGTTCAGGCCATGTGGTGGTGCGAACCAGCTCTTTAGCCGTGACGCAGTGCCGTGCCAAACGCAGACTTGTTGTTCCCAGCTGCAGAAGAGCCATGTCCCTGGTCGCTCAGGTTGCATTCCGATAAGAAAGGCCTTTTGTAAAAAGCATTAAGTATTTTTCTTTACAGGAAACAAAGTGCAGGTGGGGGAAAAGCGTGCCGTGGTACACCATGTAGTAAAATATCTCCTCGAGCAGTGTTGATCATCAGAGCAATAATTTTCAAGGGTAATACCTACATCTCGAGTTGAGGGAGCTCTGTATTACGGGCGATGCGGCTGTTCTGTTCCTGCTCTGATTAGCAAAAACAGGATTGTGCCATCTCCGGCCCTAGTTTGAAACTGTGCACCAGCAAACTGCGAACCAAACAGTTTGTCACAACGTGGTTAATCAGCCTTGTAGGATTCTGCCTGCCCAAGCCTGGCCTACATTAAAAAAACAAACAAAAAAAACCCCCTTGATGTAGGGACCATATAAGACATCCTGGCAGTTTGGGTAGCTGATAGTGATACTACTCTGCAGTCCTGTATACTGTTCTGCTATTTGGAATTGTTGTATGTGCGTTTTGCATGTAAATTTTGAATAGCTGTTGTAGTGATTCCCCATTTGTGTTGGGGTTTTACCAACTTTTATCAATGGGTTCGATAGGAAGAATATTCCTGGAATGGTGAGTTGGTACCAGGAAGAAGGTTTTGTATTCAGAATTGTACATAAGCACATATACAACTGGATTTAGGAGTCATGCAAGGAAAAAAGTAATGTGACAGTATGATCGTTGCCCAAGCAAAACAATTCCAGTAATAAATACCAAGTATAATAAGTAGCTGGAGAACAAGCATTATTTGGAGATATGAGTCAGCAAGCAATTTCGAAAAGAACACATTTGCTTGAGGAGAACTGTGAACACCAAAAGAAATGAGTTTTACCTTCCTGATCACCAAGATGTCTGCATAAATAGAAGCAGATTCCTCTTTAATCCTTCTGACCCTGAGGTTGTCTAACTCCTCTGGTGAGCCCACATTTTAAAGTCTGTGACAGCAATTACTGAGATTGATAAACTGCATTGCAGCCTCGCCAGAACTGAGGAGCTTGGGGTCAGCACGGTTAAACGGAACAGCAGCAGTATTTATTCCTCGGTGCAATAAATGCAGGTAACGCCAGCAGCTTCGCTGGCGCTAGAAAAAGGCTGGAGGGCTTGGGTGAAGTTTCCTGAGCCCTGTGCCCCTTCTTGGCTTTTGTCCCTGCTGCTGGGCGCTGGCTTTGGCGTGGTGGAGCAGGGATGCCACAGCTGGCGGTGAAGTCCAGGTACGGTGCGTTGAGCTTTCCGCCCCTGTGCTGATAGAGTCGGGTTTTGGAGCTGGGCTGCAAACTAGGTCACTGTAAAATGATCCCTGTCGTTTTTGAAATAGCAGAGCTCCCAGAGAATTTTTAATTGAGTTTGTTTTCAGTGATCTGATCAGTGAGGCCACAAACTGTGCTGATTAATAGCCGCTCAGAGCGGGAGGGGGCATAATTTCTGGAGCACTGTGATTAGATTAACCCAAGGGACAGCCTGGGTGCAAAGTGTCTCTGCTGTCCCCAGAGCTCGGGGGCAGATGGGGCTCACCCGTGTCCAGCCCGCAAGCTTGGACGTGCTTCCATCGAAGCATTCAAGCATGCTCAACCCCTCTCCCTTCCTTTTGGACGTGCTGCGACAGCCTTTTAGCATGGACCTGAGGATTTGCAGTGTGAACGGTGAGTGAGAGACCTGCGCTTAAATGGTGGCGCGGACGTACCCCTAACCTCTGCAGTCTTTAAGAAATTGGGCTTTGGTCCTCTGTAGTTTTTGGGGCGTGAAGGTGCGGTTTAGCTCTGTGCAAGGAATGAGAAAGCTGCGGATAAACTCGAGCGTAGCTCTCCTGGCCCCGTCCTTTGCGCCTGTGTGTTTTCCTACTTGCAAGCTAGCAGAGGATGGCAAGCCATCCTGGTAACAGAGGCTGACCAGAGGTCGTGGGTTACGACCAGAGGTCTGATATTCCCCAGACGGAGCTGTGTTTTGCTTTCCCTCCCTTTCGGACCCTCTGCCCTTTGTCCACCGATGCACCGAGGGCCATCGTCTGGCCGGGGTCAAAGAGGCCACCGGGGCAGGAAAGGGGTGCCAGCGGTGGGCAGGGGGCAGGCAGCCCCCCCCAGGCCGGGGACAAGGGGACAGGCAGCCCCCCCCCAGGTCGGGGACAAGGGGACAGGCAGCCCCCCCCAGGCCAGGGACAAGGGGACAGGCAGCCCCCCCCAGGCCAGGGACAGGGGGACAGGCAGCCCCCCCCCAGGCCGGGGACAAGGGGACAGGCAGCCCCCCCCCAGGTCGGGGACAAGGGGACAGGCAGCCCCCCCCAGGCCGGGGACAAGGGGGCAGGCAGCCCCCCCCCAGGCCGGGGACAAGGGGGCAGGCAGCCCCCCCCAGGCCGGGGACAAGGGGACAGGCAGCCTCCCCCCGGCCGGGGACAAGGGGACAGGCAGCCCCCCCAGGCCGGGGACAAGGGGGCAGGCAGCCCCCCCGGCCTGACTGCGGTCCGGGGCTGGGCTTGCCGGCTGCGGGGAGGCAGGGCTGTCCCCGGGCAGGTTGCACCGGGGGGGGACCCGCTGGCTTAAGCGGAGCATCCCGGGCGGGGTGGGGGGGGACACGGACGGACAAACGGGTCTACAACCAGGGAGCCGGCGTGGAAGGAGGCACCTGCGGGAGGTGGAGCCGGGCCGGCGGGGCTGGTTCGGCCGGGGAGGGGCCTGGCAGGAGCCGCAGAGGCGGCGTGTACCCGCCCGCACCTCCCGGCTGAGCCGCGCTGGGTGCGGGGGGCCGAGCCGCCACCGCCCGCAGCCGATCCCCTCCCTCCGCGGGCAGAGCTGAGCCAGGGACCCCCGGGGCTCCCTCCTTGGGCTCGGGGACAGCCGCCGGAGAGGTTTGCTGGCCCGAGGCGAGGAAGGTAAGAGAGCCCTCTTCTTCTTCTTTTCTCCCCTGGCATTAGCGTCTTTCTTATGTAAGACTTGCAGAGTATTTTTAGGTTCCTGAGCCCACTTGTTGCTTAGTAACTTGCCAGCTATTTAATTTGCGGTTTTGGAGAATTAATGTCTTTGAAGGAAGATTTTTCTTCTCTGGCAGCGTTGCATCGGGAAGGATGCGGCTTGGCGCGTACTGGAGGTACAGACCCCCCAGTTGGGCACCGCGGTGCGGGGCTGTGCTGTAAGGTGTCCTGCACAGGGACACGTATGGCACAGGACATTGTGCCCAGAGCAGAACCGATCCTACGCAGGGGCAATGCAAGCGATGTTCTCAAATGTCTTCTGCCGTGGAGGGGTAGCCCGGGATCACGTTTGTAGCCAGATCGGTAGGATCACGTTTTTAGCCAGATGAAAAAATACCTGATACTCAGTAGTTTCCAATGACGCTCGCTTATCCGACACCCTGGCCAGTGGTTGTAGACCCGTTTGTTTCTGCTGGGAGAGAAGATCCTCAGGGATCTGTGCCCTTGGGCAGGTTGCCTGACTTGGTGGTTGGCTTCTCTTGCCAACTCAAGACTGATTAACGCCACATACTTCCCCTCCGCCCCCCTTGCTAATTGTTTTACTTCTGTTTCCCTTTTACTAATCTCTGACTTGAGGTTTTTATTGTGCCTTTCCACGCACTAGGTCCATAGTTGTAAACTGGTTTATTGGACTTAGTCTAGGGTCATGGGTGTGTGTAGCAAGCCGGAGCTGTTAAAGGGAGCCTCTTTCATGCCTGGGGTGATTTGTGTGAGGATTTCCCACCCGGATCCCAGGGGAGAAGGAATTTCAGCTTGCAGGCCCCCTCCTGTGCAGTGAAGTATGCCCGCACGCTCCTTGGGGTTGCCGAGATGTGAGATCAGGGCTTTCTGCTCAGATTTTATACCTAGCTCCCAAAGAGGCAGCTGACAGATGGGAATGTCTAGAATTTGAATTTCAATAGATTTTTGCATATCACTTCATCTTTTTGTTTTCCCTCCCTCCCCAGACTGGCACTCGGAGGACATAGGATGCATTCCTAAGCATTAATATTATTGATGCTGTTGTTCAGGAGAAGGGGGCTTCCTGTTTAAAAATGCTAGTCCTTTGTTTGCTGGAGCCCCAGGGCAGTGAATGCACACTCTGAAAAATAAAATTCCCAGGGAGAGTAGTTACCGTGATCATAGTAGACACTTTGCAAGTAGCCGTGGCTCGTCTGTTCATATTTGTTCAGAAAACCTCCTAGAAGCTATAGTCCATTTTAAGGACTAAATGCCCTGCAGGATCTTATTATTTATGACAGAGAAGACAGGAGGCCTCCCCTTTCCACTCTTCCCTGACCTCCTTTGTTCTGGGCACCACACAGGCACGATAAAAGAGTCGCGTTTGAAATCAAAGCTCTGGACTGGTAAGATAAAGGAAAAGAATAAAGCAGGCAAAACAATACAATATCTGCATTCCTAAGTCTTAGAAAGCAGATTTAGTTCATCGCAAATCCCCAGACGTATTGGGCCCAATTTTCATTTTCAGTAAAGCTTTTTCACACTTCTTTAGCTGTGTAAGGAGGATGTATTGGAAGGTGGCATTTTCATCCTCTTTAAAGCTCTTGTATCCTGCCGGTGCTGTATAAAGTGACTGTAACATGAATGAGGCTCATGTCCGTTGTCTGCAATATTGTTTCTGCTCCAGGTGAGTGGGAATTTTGCTTCCAAAGGCAAAATCACCTCAGGGTTTAATGCAGGTATTAATAGCTAAAGTATAAACAATTTTAGAAGGTCAGGGTTGTAAATAGAAAAAGAACCAGAACGATATCAATCTTGGAAGAATGGGTTACTGTAATTTGAAAGTAACTGGTCTCGGCTGTAAACAGCTGCCCTCTGGCTAGTGAAAACGGAGATAGGCATCTTTTGTGAAGGGATTGGGAGAGCAGCAGTAATGTTACCTGTCGTACTGGGAGTACTGCATACTTCAGAAGAGTCTGTACGCTGAGGACTGAAGTAACGGCTGTGCCAGGTGGTTTAAAAAAAGGGAGGTAGTGTGCTTTGACCTGAGTCTCCTCTTATTCCAGATGGATTGCTCATGTCCCTTCCTGATGGAATAAAAAGGTTCCTTCCCAGTGTCTTCCCAAGGCCTTGCATAAGAGCAAACACCCTCTCGCTCCAGGATTGGGCTCCATCTGCCCACCTCCTAATTATTCAACTTCTGTTGTTTGTTGATTCACCTCAGATCTTTTTTCATTGCTTGCCTCCTCCCACCACCCAAGCTGGAGCACGCTGCCATGCAAAACTGGAGTAACTTGACTGCCGCAGTCACTCCGGTTATCCTGGTTTAGCTGATGCCAGGATCGGGCTGAAGCGTTATTTGTGTTTGAGTGACTCGTGAAAGCTCTGGGCTGCGTGCATGGGTCCAAAGTACTCGATGTTATTCAGGGTTGGCTTGGGTTACTGTCAAGTTTTTGGAAACTCTCCTGCAGCGCTGCTGCCATTTGTAGCAGAAGTAGAAATAGTGTGGGTGATGCTCAAGCAGCCGTGCCGCAACTTCGTTTAAACTGTTTTGAAGCCTTTTGATCAAGGAAGGATGCTGCGTGCAGCATGCGGCTGGTCTTTGAATAAGGGAGGCCAAAAGCAGTTTGTCTTCAAATAAGCATGAGTTTGAGAACGGTCAATTCTTGACTTCTCTGAAGCCATGGCTGCTGTAGACAGGACAATAAACACTTGGTTTCGATTGTATTAAAGGGAGGTTGAGGTCAGCCATTAAAAAACTCCATCTCTAAGAACAGCTAGCAGCTCAAGTAATTACCAACAGAGAATGTGTGGTGGCATTTTCATCGCTGGAGACTGTTGAGTTGGAGAAACTTCTGGCAGAGGTGGCCGAGGTACGGTTGAACCTGCTCTGCTGTCACCTAATGGGTTAGGTGGCATCTTGGCTCTTGATTGTTCTCCCCTCTCTTCCTTGTTTGCAAATATCTGGAGAGTATCTAACACACAGTCACCTGCTTGGTGTTGATGCTTACTTGGTTGTTGATGTTATACTTACCTGGTTGTCCTTAATGCTACTGCACCACTTGAGGTGCAAGGTAAGGAAATGATAATGATATCCCAAAGTGACATGGGTGAAAGACTAAGACTGTCTCGCTGACGGACAGATCTGATGTTTAGTTGTGCTAGTGATACGGCTGCCTGAGTCAGAACATTGTTTTTCAAGAGGATCATTAATCTCCAAGGTAAGCGAGATAAGCAAAAGGACTGCATTAAACTCTGCTAGAACACACAGAGGTTTAGCAAAATGTAGGATGAAAGAGAAAAAAGATATTGCAGGTGTCCCTTTTGCTATTTTTCTTCTAGCTCTACATTTCCCAGTTTGCTCCCCTTGTTTCCCAGTCCTGCTGCTGGCCTTGTGACCTCTTCCATGTCACCTGAGCTGCTGACATTACTGCCTTGCATGCTAAATGCCCTCATCTCTATCGTTTTGTTTTAAACTCCCGCTTGTTTTCCAGTTTTGGCCTCTGATAACTTGTTTGCTTTGAACTACAGCCCCATCTATTATTATTTCCTCACCTCCAGCTGCAAGCCCTTGAGGCCCTTGCGTTACCTAACCAAAGCCCATCCCTGCTGCACTGTCACTAAGACTGTATTAGTCAGCACGGATTTTTTTTCCAGATACAATTCAAACCTGTTAACAGAATTAATAAATTGACCTTGTCAGCCCTAGTACCTTTGAAACCTCTCTCCTTTCTCAGTTAGCCTTCAGCTAACTGATTTATATCTCCTAACCACGTAGTGCTTCCCTCGGGGTAGGTATGCTGTACTTCAGGGAATTAATTCAGAGATGTCCTGTGGTCTGTTTGTTCAGCAGGTCAGGTCATACTATCTTAATGCTCCCTTGTGGCCTTAGAGTCTATGAAAAGATCAGGCATATCTTTGGCCTGGAAGGTATCGCAGATTTCTTGGTACCAAACTTTGCTGTCTGTGAGTAGGTGACATACTTGTGCATCTAGCTAACCTTGCGATTTGTGTTCTTATCCAATTATAAATAACAAATTTGGCAATGAAGAGCATGGAAACAGGTTTTGTCATTGTAAATCGTTGATGGTTCTCATACACATTTTCTCATTGACATAAAGAAACCTTCTCCAGACAGCTCAAACTGTAGCTAATGCTTGTGCATATCGTTACAGATGTGTGCATTCAGTCAAATAAATAATTTTGAAAGCAATCAATGCTGCTGGTCAGATACGCTGTTAGCTTTTGAATTTGCAGTCTTTTGTCTCTGGAAGAGGACTCATTAGACCCAAATGCAGTGGAAGCTGACAGAGGTGGATGTATAATCTGGGCGTGAAAATGCACCGAGTGAGTTGCCAAGCTGGTCGATCTCCGATGCCAGATGTTGCTATGCTAACCAGAATAAGCCGATGCTCCAACTTGAGCCAAGGGCTGAGGTTGGCAAGGACAAGGAAGAGTTGCAGTTTTGTTGAGACCGTTGCTTACAGGCGCTGCCCAAAGGATGGCTCCAGAAGCCTGGGCAGACGCAAGAATAAGTGCGGCTTCCTTCTTACTAGACTTTGTAAATAAGAACAGCAACATCGCTTATCAGTTTTAATGACCTACTTTACTCTCCACGGGCATGGTGCTCTTGTGATAGATGGAAATATGTGCTTATTCTTGGTTGGTTCTTGTCATCATAGTTCATTTTAATGGTTGTTATCTAATGACACTGAAACTAATCACCTTTAACATATTTCGTGACTTCTTGTAACAGAGAGGCCAGCCTTAACTGGTGTCAGCCTGGCACAAGATAAATGCTGCAGCATCAAAAAGCACGCAGCATTTTTATTTTCTTTTCTTTATAGAGCAAATCAGTAAGTACACATTTATGAAGGTTATTGGAGATAGAAGGATATCTTCAAACTCTCACATCTATGGAATTTTAAAATCTCTTTCTGAAAACCTTTATGGCCAACGAGGGAGCCCAGTGTAGAGATTAGTGCAATTATTGATGTTGTGTTGCTTGGTCCTTCTTCAAAACCAGCGTCCTGTTCAAGGGCTAAAGGACGGTGCTTGGTGGTGCGTGGTTCCAGATTCTGGTTGGGTTTTTAGGGCTGTATAAATTAGCTTCCAAAATAGAATCTGCTGTGGCAGGAGGAAAGGAGTAAAATGTCTTGTTGCTTAGGAACATGACAGAGAACTGGGAGATGTGACTCAGTTCTTGGCTTTGTATAATTTCTCTTCAGTAAGACGTGGGTCCACAGAGTGTGTCTTTCTAAGTGTGAAGGGATGGATATTAAAAATATTTACGGAGTTTTTAAGGAGGGGCCGAGATAACTGATCTTGTGTGGGGACCCAGTTGAACTCCGTCCACTCACTCACTGAAACATATTCCTGAGTGTTCGCAGAATCGGGAGCATAGGAAACATTGCAAAACCAAAGCCGGCTTCTCATCTCCCGATTCCTGGTACTGCTCTTTCTTCAAAAGAGTCTGTTGCTGCTTTTTTCTCCCCGCAGCAGAGTTTAATTTTAGAGGAGAATGGGTCTTGAGGGGCTAATAGCCTGGAAAAATTTTAGCTTGACTTGCTGTAAATCTCTCTTCAGAGAGGATGGATTTCGCTTTTGTTTTGTAATACCTAGCTGTGCTTTTTTTACGACATTCCCACACCTTTTTCCATCTTTGATTTCGTGACTGGATATTGCAGTTTGTTTATATATTTTTAAACTATGCAGCCACACGTGTTCTTGCTTTTGACCTTAGCACCAGGCTCTCCTCGCAGCAGGGGACAGCTGGGCTCCGCAGCCCGTAAAATCACTGGTAATAATAAGAGAAACAAACACCGGCCCTGTGCTGGGAATGTGGGTCAGCATACACCCCCCAAGATTTTCCCTTAGAGTCAAAGTTTACCAAGCCTGTATTAGAAAACATGCTGCTGTCAAGGATCCTGTGAAGAGGATCTTGGCGAGGCATGAGTTCAAAACCAAAATGTTGGCGATAGCAACAGGAGATAAAGCAGGTGTCCTTTATTTGTTTAGCAGGGGTTTGTTTTCCCTTGGCAAAGTCTAATAAGGTTGCAGGGGGACAGGCGGTGGGTTTGGGAGGACGGTCTCTAGGATGCTGCCAAAATCCTCTTCAGAACATGTTGCCGGGCCACCGTACGCCTGGACGGCCGCTGAGCGAGCACGTATCTTTTTTGTCCACATAAACGTGCAAGACTTGAAATCTGTTCGTGTTTGCTTTTCTGTTGGTTGTTTCCCCTGGTCTATGAAGAGAGGCAGGGTGCGTAAGATGGGAGACGCTGCCCGGGGCTGCAAGGTTGACTGTATTGTATTTTGTTCTCAGAGCCTTTGCATCATGGGGGTTTCTTACTGAAAAGGGAAAGAAAATGCACATAGAGAATAATTTGGGGACACAGTGAGGCTGCGTTTATTAAAAGGCTTCTCCTGTTTGGCCACCGCGATTCAAAGCCGAGGAGTCAGGAGCCAGTGCTCTTTTCCATCCCACCTTTCCTTTTGTTGCCAACACTTTGGGCAATTGTAATTAAATATTACGTTTTAGAAATGGTCTCAGGAAGGGTTTTATGGCCCAGACATGATACTTGTGCAGTTTGGGCTGAGACACATGGTATCGTTGGACTGTGCTCTAATCTTAGGGGTGTAAATCCAGAGTAATTGCATCCCTGTCAAATCTGTCCAGGCACAGGAGGGATCAGAAGTTGGCGCTCCATGGCTTGGTTGTGCCTCAACGAATTCAGCTCACTTGCCAGCAGCCTGAGGGTCGGGTTTTGCAGCGTGTTGGCTTTGGCAGGGAGCTCAGCCTAAGAAGGTCCGGCTTCCTGCACTTTCCTCCGCCGCCCCCTCGCTTGGGCTTCCACAACCACTCGTGTTCTTCTGCTGTAAGAGCATCAAGTTCAGCAGATTTTCTTAATCTGGGTCACCGCAGTGACTTAGCTCGCAGTGTAACCCCACAGAAAGGTGTAGGAACCCAAGAGGAGTGCACGATGGCCCGTGAGGGCAGCAGGTCGGAGGAGGACTCAGCATATCCTAAGAGATCCCTGTGAGCTTTCAAGTGGATTCCCAAAGTAACCCAGGAAGGGCATATCGTGCCCAACAACAGCCATGAAACTCCTTTGAATCAGCTGATGGCTGACACATTTCTCCAGTAAACAAGCTGCATAAAATATATCCCAAAGTGCCTTTTCAGTCTGCGGCATTAGGGTGAACAAGCCCTGCTTTTAATGAAGTAATTGTTATTTAATAGTTTTTATCAATGTCAGGGGAATTTCAGGCCTTGCTTATACTACAAAAGCTTGGGGGTATAGCAACAACAGCATGGCTTGATTGATTAATGTTCCTCGGGGAGGTACAGTGTATGGCAGTTGCCCAAAACCACAGTAAACTACCTGGCACAAGTACTCCTTTTTCTTCCCTCCCTTCCCACCGTAGAAAGCCTTTGGCCAGCGTAGTTATGTCAGCTAAGGGTGTGATATTTTTTCTCACTCCTAATTGACACATTCATGCCAGCAAAACTTCACAAGTAGTCCAGCATCAGGTGGTTTTTTTCTTTGGGTTTTGATTGTTTTGGGTTTTTTTCCCAGCCAGTATCACTATGGAAGATGGAGAATTTGTCTTTGCTTGTTCAGGCCAGAATATTTAGCCAAACCTGCCTTTCTGAGGAAAATTAGTCCCTGCTCCTTCTAGGAAAGCCTCCATTTCTTGGTAAACAATTTGTTTTATAGTGGTTAAATATGAGGTGGAAAGTAGTATGGATAAATGTTAGGGGGTTTGTTTAGTTTTGTTTGCCTTTCCGTTGGTAATTTGGCAGCATCTCTGACTGTAGCAACCATGTAAAATGGTTGTAACGCTGCTTTATCCTCTGAATTTATTTCTGTGTCGCTTGTCAACCTGAACGCCTCACGTGGAGACAGAAACCGTGAATGGTTCAGATTTTCCATATCCCCAATTTACTGGGGAGACAATAGAGGAAAGTAGAAAAGGGCTGATTAGTTTATTCGCATCTCCACAGCAAAGGTTTGGGACCAGGGTTTTGGTGCAGAAAACATTTATTCTGCAGGATTCTTGGTAGCAACCTTGGCGTTGGTGCTTATCCAGAAACCGGGGCTGCTGTGCTAGCTTCATCTAAACCGAAATGCATCAGAAATTAAATCTTTCTTAGGATGCGTTGCTGGTTAGAGGGTCAAATGATGCCGGAGGACCTGGAAGCAGGATAGAAAGCATTTCACCTTTTATTGTTATTGGCAGAAAGACAGCATACCTGACAGCCTCCTGAGCTCTTACAGCTTATAAGGATAGCTTATCCTTACCAGACACCTACTTGCTTTTTTGTTCTTTTTTATAACCTGTCAGCAAAGAGATGACTGCTTGGATTTTCTCGCTCTTCCCTTTTCTTCCCCACCCAGGAGAAGCCTAACTCCTATCGGTGAATCATTCCTGCGTAGGTATGAAACTCTGAAGTCGGTTTAGCCTGAGAAGCCCTCATACAGAGCAGGCAGTGATTCAGGGAAGAGCGGTGCGGGAAGCTGTCTTTAACCGAGGAACCATGCAAATGTTTCAACAGGCCGGTGATAAGTGAATTTCTGGTTACTTAACCTGCTCGGTGTCTTGGGCTGTTGCACGGGTGCACTACGGGAGTGTGTTTGGAGGAGGCTGCTTAATGGTGCAGAAAACAAGACAATTATTTTAACCTGTACTGAGTGGCTGAAAGGCAGAGCAGACTTATTGTGTTTAAAAATCTCAGGTCTCCGTTCTGGTTAGGGATGTAAACAAGCATCAATACCAAGCAAAGTGCATCCTTGGATCGTGGAAGTGTATCCATTGCACCTTTTTCTGGTTTTGTTGCCTGAGGTGAGACCCAAAATTCACAGCATTAGTAGAATTTCTGCCGTACTGGAATTGGATGGATTTTTCTCCATTTTAAGTCCATTACCTGATGGACTCTTTTCAATAAGTCAAGCAAGATACTTCACGAAGAACTGTATACGGAGTCTGTGAAATGATTCAAGTGAATACATACGTATTAGTAATTGCTTTATTTGTCTGTTGCTGTGACTGTCGTAAAAGCATCTGTCTCGGGTCTATCACCTCCAATAGCATTATCGCAGGAGCCCGAGGGTGCTAACCCTTTGAAATTCCACACAAGCCAGGATGAGCCTCTGTCTCCGTTTATTCTTGAGCGGGGCTGATAGGAGATGATAAATGAGCCCTTACTTTACTGTGATGATGGATACAACCAAAATCTATCCTAACTTTGTTTGGCATGTCAGCACAATCTTTTCATTTATTGTGTGTAATTAAAAAACCCCGTCAAACTGAAAACATTCCTTTAATTAAAGCCCCCATCGCCACAGTTTGTCATGCTCAATGCTTCTGCGTTTTGTTAAATGAGTCATGGTTGATTGTTGAGAAGGCAGACATGGGGTTTGTTGGAGATTTTAGGATTTCAGGTGTTCAGATGTATTTGGCTGCTGCAGATCAGTGTGGTGTCACGCTGCTAAGAGGGACTTTATCCAAAAGCAGACCTCTGCTCTACACACATAGATAGAAATACGTTAAGGTCATTGGAATCAGGTTTATTATAAATAGGGGGACTGTGTCGATACCTGGTAAAATAGAAGGAAAAATACTCAGAAGTTTAAAGGGATTAAAACAGCATGAAGCATAGCATGGTATAACCTTGTTCCTGGGACAAGGTTTTGCGTGTTGTCTGGTTGAAGAATACCCTGTCTGCCTGTATGAAGCATTACGGCATAAATCTCTCTTTTGCTGAGTCCCAGCTTCCGAGGCTGCTCACTGAATTTCAGGTTGTACACGTTACCCAGCAGTAGTGACACCGAAGAGATGCGCCTTTCTCACCAGGGTCTTCGCTGCTTTTCTTTTTTGTTTGAAATAGCCTTACTCTGCTGAAATTTGATTACAGTACTTATGATTTTAATGCAGGGGAAATATAGGGTTGTCTTCCCTCTCTGGGATCTGAGAGGGGCAGGGCAGTGATTGCTGGTATCGCCTGGCGGTGCTGCGGGAGCCTTTACAGCTTCCTGGGGCTGCCAAAGCCCAGCCTTTTATACCTAGCGATTTGTTCTTTTCAATAGAGCTCTTCTGTTGAAGTTAAACTGCTTTTAAATCATGTATACAATGGCACTTTTGTTGGGGAGGCCAGAGCCCGTTTGCTTTCAGAGTGGGCCTCAGGAAGAAAAGTTGACATTCAAGGGCATTGTTCTGCTGCCCATTCCGGCCTGCGCTCAGCCTCTCCTCCCAGTCTGCATGAGTTTATTTGTCACCCACTTCTGCCCTTCCTTCAGCTGTGGATTATGCTCCTTAGCATGGTTTTAACAGAGGGACCGACTTTGTAACACAGAGACCATGCGGTGTTGCGGAGAGAAACGGGGCAGGAGGTTTGGAGGGATGGCTCCTGAGCTGTGTTCTCTCTTTGTAGGCTTCTTGTATTTATTCTGGAGGGGATAAACAGCATCTCTTCAAATCAGCTGCCTTCGTTTTCTAGTAAATAAAACAAAGACAGTAATGCTTTTATCTTGCAAAGGCTTGAGAAGACTCGGGGAGCTCATAGAGCCCTGGAACGGACTGTACCTCCACAGCTGCAGCGGGGTTCATTGCAATTGCAGGTGTGCTGGAAGGACAGTCTACAGCAGAGCTAAACGTCCTCTACGTTCAGATATTATTAGTCATTCGTTTGTTCTGGAGGCGCCTAAGACTACTGGAATGAGAGCCAGTAACAAAGCATTTATTTCTGCTTGTAGATTATATACCGTGTTTGTCAAGGTACATGAGATGACTGGTTTTGTAAGTTCAGCCTTGTTCATTTTTCCAGAGATGAAAATTGTAGCTCTCAGGTGCTGCCCACCATCCCGTATGCCCTGACAGTCCTTTAGTACACTCCCACCTGAAGCTGCCTTGCAGATACATGTGTCTTTGTGTTAAACTCTTCCATTGTAGCTGTCTCCTGTTATTTCTGCGCTAGCCAAGAATTAGAACAAAAGCCAAGTCTCTGTTTAGTATCGGACCTTGGAAAATCTGTTTCTGTAAATAATTGATACTAATGTTACTACAGTTCTTACGTGCTCTGTAGAATGTGTTATGCTTGGCCTTGCCTGACTGAGCCAAATCTAAAATGAAGTGGTTTTTTTTTTCTTTTTTTGTTGTGCAGTATCGAAAAAACACGGCAAGCTCATCACCTTCCTTCGTACATTCATGAAGTCGCGCCCAACGAAACAGAAACTGAAACAGCGGGGGATCCTGAAGGAAAGGGTGTTCGGCTGTGACCTGGGAGAGCATCTTCTCAACTCTGGCCATGACGGTAAGAAACAAGCCATTCTTGAGTTCTTCCTCTGTTAGGAATCTTATTTCAGGGTGATCGTACCTAGCAAAGGGCTCGTTGGTACTAGCAGAGAAATGTATAACAAAAATCGATGGCTGAAAGATAAATTGAGGCTAATGCCAATAAGAAGCAAGCATTGTGATTCGACGTGGGAGCGCTGAAGATGGATGGAACTGCTGAAGATGAGTTCTCAACCTCTCAAAGTCTTCAAATAAATATTTTTTTGCAGGGAACCTTTATTTATGTGTCAGTGTCGATGAAGAATTAACTGGTATGTTAAATCCATACATTTCCCTAACTCAGTACCTTTGTATGATTCTTTGATGATGATTCTTTTGTATGATTCTTTGATACCTTTGTGTGATAGCACAATTTGCAGTGTAAATCCTTCATCTGCCTTTTCCCTTGATTTCACAAAGTTTACAGGAACTAACTGGATATTATGTTTCATCACAGCTTACTTTTCTCTCAGTTTGTCATGGTGAGTTTTCTGTAGCTTTTCTCGGTCCCTTTCACCTTCCCATCAGCAGTTTAGGGAGGCAGTGGAGAAGAGCTGTCTATTCCAAGAAAAAATTACACAATTGTTCCTACTCTTCCTCAGATGAACTTTGATTTCACGTGCTCTTTCCTACCCTCTCACTGTGACATCTCCAGGCTAGGCTGGGAAATCGGGGAGGTACTGAGTAGCAAACAGAGGACCCGAATCCTTTCACAGCTCGCTAGCCGAGGTCATTCCCATAAACGGCCCACGCTGAGGGTTATTTAGAAAAGCAGCATGGAGCAGCCACGGGCTGCAGCCAGCTTGCTCAGGAGTTAAAGCCGTCAGGAGATTAGTGATGGGTTAGCATCACTGTCTGGCTATGTCAGCTTGTTGATCTCCTTCATATTTTTGCTCCTTGCCTAACGCAGTAGGTTTTTGCAGTAGACCTCTTATGCCAGAGTTGTTAATCTGATGGCTCCCAGCTTTGGCGTGCGGGCTGAAGGAGCAGTGAAGTGATGCGTGGAGTAGGAAAGGAGTTTCTCTGTTAAATTTGTCTTCAGTGGTACTTCAGACTCCGTGTTCATATCAGTGCCTTTTGGAGAAGGGACGGTAAAGGGTGGGGAGCTGTTTCGTGCGCTTTTTCCGACTGATTCAGTTGGTAACAGCAACGTGCACTCCCTTGCCTGACATGAAGTGTTTTACTACCAGTTGGTGAATAATATGAGCTTGTTCTTATGGAATCAGGACTGTGGCAAGGCTCGTTGGCTTGCTAATTGGAACCAGTAGAGATCTTTATTGCTGGGGCTTGAAAAGCATCAGAGAGCCAGAAACTGGATGGTTTGGAGACAGAAACAGTAACCCATGTAAGAGCTACATCAGGAGTAGGTAATTTACACCGCTGGGTAGCTATAGAGCTGGGTTTATATTCATGCTGTGGGAGCAATCTTGGAGGGCAGGAGACGTGCCAGCAGAGTGAGCTCATTAATGGGAAGGAGAGAATTCTCTTTTATCCCCAGCCCTCCTCCCGTCCACTTTAGTCAGGCGCAAGTCAGGAGTAATTAAAGTTTTTTCCCTGCCCTCTGCGCTGACTTCTTCCCCTGGCTTGAAGAGGTGGGCATTTTGTTTAGCAATAAAAGACACGTCCTGGGCTGAAGTAGGCTCCTGTTTGACAGTCTGTAGGAGCTCACTGCTGCTTCTGGTCACTCCCCTCCCGTCACGTGCAACCGAGTGTCTGTGACTGAGCTGTGCTAATGAGGTCTCTCCATCTGCGAAGTTACCAGTGGCTTTCACCCTCAATGTAATAACTCTTTCCTAACTCCTTGGAGTGAAGCAGATCCAAATTGAACGTTGCTAACAGGGGCATGTCTCCGTTTCACACAGCAGGATTGTTTTTTTTACTGTGTGATTCAGCGCTCTGACCTGTATTCCAAGTGACGTAATCCCCAGGATTGGTTTTGTGGAGGCATTTCTGGGTTCCTGGGAATCAAGCTCGGTGCATGCACAGCATTTTAAGATTCCCTCATTCTGTAGCATTAACGTTCCTCAGTCTTGGAGCCAGCTGCAGTGCTGATCTGCTGAAAGGGGACGGAGGTATCACAGGAGACGCTAAGTTGAATTGGAGAGGGCAAAGATGCAGTCCTGCTCCTTCGCCTCATAACCAGAACATAAACGAGTATTTTTATAGGAGCACAGAGAACTGTAGCTAAAGTCCGTGCATGGTACCTGCTGGTAGTGCTTTGGGATTGCAACCACAACACATCTCAGTTCAGAAAGAAAAAAAAAAAGAACCCGATACATTTATGGATCCGTTTAGGTAAATGCTAGTTTTGATGGGTTGCTGTCCAGTACCCAAAAGATTTAGCAGGACTGAAGGAGAAAATGACACTGTCCCCAGTGTGCGAAATGAGCGGCAAGGCATTCACGTGCTCCTCGGAAATGTAATATTGACTCAAACTGGAGTTATGCTAAGCATTTTACTAATTATCAGCTTTGGGAAGCTGACAAAGCCTAAATTCTCAAGAATTCGCTGTGAAACGAGATGAGCAGTCCCAATTTTGCAGTCATGAACATCTGAAACTTTGCTTGTCTTTTAGATAGGAAATGGTGAGAGAGGAGGAGACCGAGAGAATAAAAGGGATAAGGAAGGACGAAAACTGAAATAGGTCTGACATTTTTGTGCTAAACACTATGTTGAGGCAGCTGGCTCAGATTGCTTAGCTAGGAGAAGAGCGTATTTACTATCCTGTGTCTGTATACCCAGAAGGGAATTTATAAACACAGAGGAGATGTTTTACCTACTGCAGTCTGTTGTCTTTCTGTGGGCTCAGCAAGTAATCGCTCTCATTCTGCATCCGCTGCGCCTCTTGCAAAAGGAGAATAAATTGGCATGAGATGTATAGGAGGAAAGCGATGCAGAGACGCGAGCCGTCTTACTGTTACGGAGCAAGAGCCCAGGTGATTCCATCCCACAGAGCTCCGGCCGCCTGCTTTACGGTCAGCATGCGCCGAGTCCTGGACGAGCAAAGCATTAGTTGACCTGAGTTTTTGAGATTAGTCTTGCGCTGAGGCGGAGCGCTCGCTCTTCTGAAAGGTTCCTCTCTCTGGCGTGACAGAACTTGTGGCTGCTAAACTTCAGGGCATAATGTATCTGTGTATTGGAGTTCCTCCCTAGGGGAGGGTGTCTGGGTGAGATGGGGTGAGTGGAGCGAGCAGGCTGGGGTTGCTGCTGCCTTTTCGTTCTTGATGAGGATGCAGTTTGTCATTTTTTTTAATTGATGTGTATGGATCTGAGAAGTAACACTATAAGCAGGTACAGGGAGGGAGGTAAGGATTTTAACAAGTGTTTACAATGACAGCGGCAGGGGTGAGTACTGCACCTTGAAATCTTTCTGGATGCCTGGTGATTCATGTTGGGGATTGCGGTGATTATTGGGCTGGCAACCGGAGACAGGCAGTGTCCTGGGCTTGGTTGTGGTTTTTTTAATTCCAGTTTGTAGTGTGCTGACGCTTTGAGCTCCCCAAACAACGATGGGGCCCTTCTGTGGTAGGAGTTATTCCTCCCCATGGTGGGAAGCTTTCCCCAAGGCCCCTGCAGGCAAGGCAGCAGTGAGGGGAAGGGAGCAGCGTTGTCTGGTTTCTTAGATGAGATCTGAGTCATGGGCAGATCACAGGATGATTTTTCAAAATCATCCGTGTTCTAAGCCCCTTTTAAAAGGGGGAATTAGGAGCCACGTGTGCTCCTGGTCCCTGGGCTGGGGTACGCATAGGTGTGTTGCTTCCAGGGAAAGTAACAGCGGTCTGTCCGTCTTGTTCCTCTTCTGTCGCCTGTCAGTACCGAGTTATGGGCTGGTAGCTGTAGGAGTAAAACCAGTTTTGATGTGAGGGATTGACTTCTCTGTTGGGTCGAAATCCAGCGAAGGTTGTGGTGATGCTCCCTTCAAGTACGTTGGTTTGCACAATACCTCTCCGGTCGGCTCGAGTCACCC
The DNA here is from genome assembly GCA_020745775.1 of Theristicus caerulescens. Taxonomy (NCBI): domain Eukaryota; kingdom Metazoa; phylum Chordata; class Aves; order Pelecaniformes; family Threskiornithidae; genus Theristicus; species Theristicus caerulescens. Next base: position 1,958,788 of record CM036575.1, on the reverse strand, counting down.
GGTGGAGCCTGCCTTAAGAGGCCCGTCTCCATTTAATTTTAGTGCGTTATTCATTTGTTGGCTCCTCCTGGGTTTTGAATGCTTCCCCTGCCAATGAAGCGTCATTTGGAAGCGGACCAAGCTTAGTAGGGAGGAGCTGCTTCTTCATCGCCCTGAGAGATGTTCCCAGTTGGTTTGGTGCTGTTGACACCTGCCATGCTGGTTTGTTTTATGGAGCTGTGAGATGCAGCAAATTCAGCACAATCCCTGACTCGTGAAGGGGCCTTGTTCCCTTTGTAGGTAGAGAAACTTTTTCCCCCCCCTAATTTTTTTCTCTCAAAGGAAACCAAATAGAACTTAAATTTAGCTCGACCCCAATTAGAAAGAATTGTGCTTGCAGAGGATGTGTGTGTTTGGTGTGGGAGCTGGTTAAGTAAATGCTGCATTGCAGCATCTGTACCATGTCCTCATTTGTGCCTCAGAATATTTCGGAACTGAGCTCTCCACAACTTCTGAATTTATTGGCGAGTGTAGGAGTCCGCAGTAATGTGCTTAGCAGAAACTTTGTGCCCGGCTGCACGGAGAGGCCGGTGGATTGGAGAGCTGGGCAGGTTCTTGGCAGAGCACGTGGCCAAGGTTACGGTTCATGGAAGGGACCGAGGCGGGCTGGACGGAGCCGCAGTGTCCGCGGGGAGGCTAGGCAGTCGCAGATTTGGGGTTGCAGTTGCGGTGGTTTCTCTCCGGCTCCGGAGGCTCACCGATGGGTCGGGGTCGGTTCGCCACCGCTCAGCTGGGGCTCAGAGAAAAGCCACACTGCTCTTCGGGGAGTCAAGGAGCTGTGAGCTGCAGCCGATGAGGGATTACCTTACAACGTATTTTATATTGAAATGCTGCTGGGAATAACGTGCTGGAAGTGCTTGGACTACAGAGGATGGGGTATAAAATGCTGGTGGTTTTTTTTCCGTGCTGAAAATGGTGCTGTTGCCTGGCACTTGATAAAGATGATCATCTCTTGGTGATGTGGAGCACAGGCTAACCCTGGCGTACCCTAAAATGGTGGTATCGGGTGTTTGTTTCATGAGGTAATCCATACAATAGAGTCAGCTCTGTTAACAGAGGATTTTGTAGACTAAAAGCAAATGGTATTTTTTGTACCTCTTTATGCATTTGTTGCATTGGTACATCATCAGCTTCCACAATTGGAAAAGATGGATTTAGAAATGGCACTCATTTTTAATCGACCAGTTTCCCATCTTGAAGGATCTATACCTCCTTTTCCAATTATTAGAAAACACCAGTGACCTGTAATCCACAGGAAGAGGTATTGCTTTTCTGGCTGCAAAAGTAAATGCCTACGAAAGACAAAGTTTACTAACACCTGGTTCTCGCTCTCTGTCCTTCCCATTCTTTCCAGTTCCCCAAGTTTATTAGCAATTATTTTGGACAAGTTGGGTAGGATTAAAGAAAAAATCAAACGAAAGCTGAGACGTTTCAGAACTGTGTGCAAGGTCAAATTATAGCAGATAGGGGATCTTGATCCCGTTGTATACTGGGTGCCAGCAACAACTGTTTGCAAGGGATGGTTTTATTCTCTTGTGCTGGTTGTTACGCTCTTCAGATGAGCTCCTTAACAGCACCTGGGGGTTTCTGGTGGCATCACAGCTTGTTCTGGGCCCTCCAGTGTCATCCTTCCCTTCCAGCGATCCCCTGGCTGCAGCTGGGCGATGTAGTTGCCTTTGATGCTAATTTACTGCACATTTGAAGTATGAAACAGAAGAGAGAAACTCAAGGAATGAGATCTCGGGCAGCATCTTGGCAGGCATCTGTAAAAATCTGCTTCCCCTTAGCTCAAGCATAAGTTTGGTAATCTATATGTCATCTCTTTGGTTCCCAGTATTAATGTGAGGAGTCCCTTTTACTAGCTAATAATTTTCATTATAATAAAAGTCTGCCTGGCTGGCTTTGGATCTTTGCCATCTGTGAAGGAGGCCTTGATTTGGCATTCAGGACAGCTGAGTCTTACAGATTTATTAATTTTAGTTTTTCTTGATGTTTTAACTCTTATTTAAGGGTGAATTTAAGCAGTTTCCACTCTCTCTCTCCCTGCTAGAGAATGAAATTGAACAGGACAAACAAGAAGCAAAGGGAGCTTTGCTGAAAAGTAGAAAGTTATCAATATTTACAAAATTGTTGCTTTTTTCCCTTCCTTTCTTTAAATACTACTTTCAACTGTAAACACAGGGCAGCCCCTGAAATCCAAGACCTTCCAATTTACGTTCTGAAGGCCCAGGTGAAATCCCCGCTCCTGATGTCCTCGCTAGGGAACTGCTTTGCTCCAAGATTTTAACTTCAGAAAGACTTTTTAGCATTTGCAGAGCTTCCATCAGAAATCAATCCGCAAGCTTTACCTGCGCCCGCCGCAGTTCAAACAGCAAACAGTTACGTGGCGGCACGGCAGCCCTGGCGCGTCGTTCCCCGAGCGCGCTTGCAGGCGTTACGACTCGAATGCTGGCAGCCGCATCGGTAGGTTTGTTTAAGCAATAACTTCTTGCTCTTCCAGTCAGGTTTATTGAAACGCTGCGCGGAAAGGGTAGGGCGCGTGCGTTAGCCATAACGCTCGGATCGGGGCGATGGAATTGGCCCCGGTCGCGGCAACGGGCTGAGGCGAGCGTTGGCTGGGGATGAGGCCGAAGGTTTATGTTAGGCACATTCTTTCTGTGAATGAATGAACCCTTGGGGCATTTTTGTACTTTTAATAGGTATTTTCAGAGTATCCAAGCTGGCAAGTTTGTGAACTAAAAAGTTTCAAACCTCCAAGTAGGTTCAGATCTGGCACCCTGCTTTTACTTCTGTCTCCATTTTTAAGCGTTTATGTGCCTGAAGGAGTTCACGATTAGGACATAAACCTGAGTTTTGAAGGATTTGTTTGCATTTCTCTTTTCTTGTGTGACTTTGGGCAAGTCCTTTAAAGTAGGATTCATCTCCTTCACTCTTAGATACTAGCGGTTATCCCAGCAGCTGGGTATATTGGAGGGTGATTCACCCTCTCTGCCGTAATATAGGTGGTTAGGAAAAAACAGCGGATCCTAACTTCTCCGTTGGCACAGCGGGAAAAATAATGCATCCTTACTTATCCAGTAATTTTTGTAATGCCCTCCTTGATACCTGGGGAAAGAGCCATAAATAAAACACAGGGCAAGTGGGGGATTCATGTTCAGGGCTGCAGCTCACAAATCAGGGGGTGTATCTTGGGTTTCCTGACAAGCCTACCTGATGCAGGTGTTGAGGAAACTGGAAACCTTCCTCTTCTGCCTCTCTTAATAGTACTTTTTACTATTATACTACTAGTATTTTTTATATTTTTCTGTGTGCTATGCTCCTATCGAGAAAACTGAAACTGATTGTATGGTACATGGCTAGTCATTGTGAAAGGGCAAAGCCTACACCGGGGTATTTTATTTAGTTAACAAGAAATTGCAACTGGCCTGGCAGTGCCCATGCAGGAGTTCAGGAGACAGCTGCCTGTAGGTAGGGAGGACGTGGGTTTCCATCAGTAAATTTTTTCCACTACTCGGAACTTTAAAAGTTGTTTATAAGCTGCGTGCCATAGAGATACATTAAACTTTTCCTCCTCCCCAAGCGATGTACTTTTGTGCTTGAGAAATCATTAACGAAGGGGAGGCTGTGATGCATACTCTCACTGACTTGCCCTGCCTGTTGGAGCCCAAACCGACCGTCTCTGTTCCTTAGGACCCTTCACCGTTTCCTGCTTGTTTTACGTTACGCGGCGAAGCGGCAGTGGCCTGTCTTGGCACTTTCGCTTGCGTCCGAGTCCCTGTTGGCCACGGCTCCATGCGCAGACAGTGTAAACGGGGCAAAAATGGTTGCAAGGTTGCGTTCTGGGGCGGTAATTCAGTGGGGCTGCTGTGACTCGAGAGCCCCTTTGAGCTCCCGGGCGATGTTAGCCGTACCCTTCCATGCATCCCCCTGGCTATTAGTTCATTTGGCTCTCCCTTTTTTCAGGAGATTGGCGAGATATTCAAACCTGTTGGCCTCAGACATGCAAAACCCGGTTTCCTTTCAGTATTTCACAATTTATAGTAAGTTTTTAATCAAAATCCATCTCCGAAGGACTTGGGCAATCAAAGACCTCCAAGTTGTGGCCGGTGAGCTGGGAGCCGGGAGCTTGCTTGGTATCTCCGCTTCCATCTCCGCGCTTGTAAAATCAAACTAATAGTCCGTATCTGCCCCCACGGTGCCACAAGGGGAGGTTCCTAATACTCGTGAAGTACTTGGAAGATTAAGAGCGTGCTACAGCCATTAAGTAGTATTTATTCAAGTGTTAACGCAGGTTGGCATGCCAGATCCAGAGTAGCCTTGTGAATGGCTGTAGGAAATAAGCAAACTTACCTCTGTGTATCCCCTGTATTTGTTTTGTTCCTTGGTTGGGTTTGCGTAAGTTCATAACGCTAAACGTGTCAGCCGTTTTGGAAACTGAATGGTGCCGAACTCCTTGGAGCACTTCTGTAAATCGTGAGAAGCCTGTGTGTTTTAGGTGCCTAAACGTTTCTTCTGAACTGGTAGCGTGCGCCTCTGCGCGCCCAAACCCGTGTAACGTAGAAGAGGGGTCCGGCAGCCTGGGCAGAAGCGCAATGGTTGACCCAAATTGCAGATGAGCAGGGAATATTCCGCTTCCTGCAGATGCGGTCTCTGCTACACAAACTCGTTCAACACAAGTTGATACTTTTAAAGGCCAATGGTTTTGAGCTATTTTGGGCAAATTTCCAAACATAACAGGCACTGTTATTGCTTCACCATCTGCCCTCTGAATCGCTGGAACCCAAGATTATTGGGCATGGGGTTAGCATTACAAAGAGGTACATGGGGTCCCCGTGGAGAATCACTTGTTTGGGGGAAGTACTTGCAGAAAGGGAGAACAAGCTTTTGCAGTTAAGAAAAGAGGCAATTTCTGTCTCCCCTTCTTTTTTACCCTGCCTGCAGCTGTGAGGAGAGAAATTCTTTATGCCTGAGTGACCCAGAGGACAGCGGGGAGTTGAAAATTAATTTGCATTTTGAAACACTGCAGCTGTAGGAGGAACAAACATGAGAAAAAATGTTGCCGTCCGTGCAGGAATTGCCTGTGCCCTTCTCTCTCCACTCTTAACGAGGTGGATACTTTTTCCCCTCTCAACTTACTGTAGTGAGTGTAATTGATCTAAACAGAAAAAAAATAGCACACAGTCTAAATAGGAATGTATTAGTGGTATCTTTATTCCATTTGTGGATATTTTGTATTAGAAGCAAAAAACCAACTCCACAGAAATAGGTGGATGCGGCCTGGGAGATCACGAAGGCTCCAATCTTTGATACGAGGGCAGTGAGGTGCCACTCGCCGTGCAAAAATGCCCTGGCATAGACATACCCACGGCATCGAGAGCGCTGCTGATACCACAGGACACGAAAACGTGGTTATCCGCCTTCCTGGCTTGATGCAACGCAGTGGGATTTATGTTTCTCAGGCTTGAACTTTGCACTTTGTTTTTACACCGTTCCTGGGTAAGCTGCCATAAAAAAAAGTCCAGTCTTCAAAAGCAGAGTCCGGTGCCAGAGGCCGATTGCAGAAATGGGCACTGGTGGTGGCTGCTCTTGGAAGCGGCTCACGGGTTACGGCCCCCTCCTGCATTATTGCACTTTCCCAAGTGCAAAAGTCACGCTTCAAATAAAAACGTGGCCCGTTCCCAGGAAATAGCGCAGCTTGTGATAGCTGGCTCGGACTTTACTCAACTCATCACCAGCATAAATAATTTTAATGTGGGTCACTTCTTGGAAATCGGGAAGAGAGCATCTTGGAGGAAGCGTGCTGGTTTTTTGGTCTTGTGCTTCGCTCTTACTCCTGGTGATTCAAACGTGAGGACGCGGATTTAGGAGTGAGACAGAATCCTTTAAAGTTCGATTTTTATTTTTTCTCTGAATGCGCAGGGGGTGGTGGGGTCTGCGTGCTTATAAAATGAGAGATGCAGGTCACTGGCTGGGCGGCAGGGAGCTCCTCGCAGAGGAGCAAAAAGGAAATCTTTAGTGAGTAATGAGTAGTTTGAAATGAGGTTCCTAGAAGAAGTAACAGTCTGAATTACTACAGGCTTTTTACTGGTTTTTTAGGAAATACTTGGACAGGTTTTTTGCAAAATTGAGCTTAAAAAAAGGAAGAATGGGGTAAAAGCAACTGTATTTCTTCAGGTGAGGATATGCGTTGTTGGGTTCTTACCAAACCATGTGTTAACATAGCAAGGGAGACAGGGTTAATTTGGCTAATTTCGGGTGTCTGGAAGTTGCCAGAGCCTCAGCTAGTCACCCCACTCAAGGCAGGAGCACACCCACGATGTACTCCGCACCTTTTGCGTTGTACTGGGTGTTACTGGGCGCCCTGTCCTCTGCACGTCCCCGTCCTTCCTCCCCGGTTATAGAGGCAGCCTGGACAGTTAAGAGTGAGCTGCCTCCACCTAAACTTTATCTCGTGGCCGATGGTTTAAATTTATATTCTAGCCCTTCACCTGTTATATTCCCTCACTCAGTCCTGTTTTTCCCACGTGCTCCCTAAGTATCGGTGCCGTTCTCGATAGCGGTGGTTATTACCTTTGTTCAGGCGGTGCGGAGCGGCGCTCGGGACAGTTTATGGCATTTTCCTTGTTCCTGCTGGGCTGCAGGTTTGGCTTCCCGCGTGCGTTCGCTACGTGTGGAATTCAGCTGAGCAGCTGCAGTTCAGCCCACTACGGGCCATTAACCAGCCAAGAGGCCTGGCTTGCGCGGCAGTTCACCTTATTGCTGTAATATTGTGAAAACGACGCTGCTAGAGGGGAGCTTGATGGGAGGCCTCGTTCCCCAGGCTGAACAAATAGTTCTGATTCCAGCAACGTACTAAGAAAATAAAAAAAAAAAAAAAAAGAAAATCAAGCCTCCCAAAACCCAGGGAGGGAACATTACAAAAGGCTAAAAAGGAAAAAATAAACCCAAGATGATAGGAAATGAAATGTGCCTGATTTCAAGATGAATCAAAATGTTCTTCAGAATGAAAACCATAAAACTTCTGCTTCCTCTTAATGGCAAAGAATTAAGCAGTTAACGAGCCCTAGGAGATGCAATAAACCTTTCAAACCAGCTGAGAGATGCTCAGGAACGGGTTGAAAAAATTCCTTTAGCTGCTACGGTGATGAAATGTGCTGGGGTCTCCTTTGTTGACGCCGCCATGGTTCCAGCCTTCCGCGCCTTGTTTCCTGGAAATACCTGTTATTTGAGACAGCGAAGGGAGGGGGGGAATGAGGGAAGGTGGCCGATTTTGGAACGGGAGACGTCTACAGCGCTCGGATTCTCACGAGGGGGTAGGTGTTCAAACCTAGCACTTGCCAGTGGGTTTTAGCAGGCTGCCGCTGCGTCAGGGACTTCACTGCAGAGGGATTGTCTGGAGTCGGTGGTTGGAGACCGTGTTGCTCAGAAAAGGAATAAAACCAACAGTGAGTATTAGCGCACATCTGTTACTTGCCTGGGAACGTGGAAAGGGCTGTGTGTGGGGTTTGATAAGCCCAGACGCCAGTTCTGGGCACGGAGGATTGTTGGGGCTGGAGGAATATTACCCTGTGCTTGATCCCTCCTCGGGTCTTTCCCAAAGCGGCCGGCTCGCGGCGGGTGTCGGAAAAGGGGTGCTGAGCTAGGTGGGCCTTTATGGCTGTTCATACCAACCACCTGCGTCATCAGTCTGGTTGTTATAATTGCAGGAAACCACAGTAATTAACGAACATTAATAGAATTTTAGTGTAGGTGCTGCTACATCCTATGAGAAGAAATCTCCATCAGTTTCCCGCTGCGGTGCAGCTGAGATACCGTTCTGATTGAACTCTGGTAATTGGTGTGGGATCTGGAAGCCAAAATCAGGGCCTGAACGCTACGAAGTTCCCCTCTGCAGCCGGGGAGGGATTGATGCAATCGACAGAGACAGGTACCTGAAAAAGTCACACCGTGATGTCAGACGCCCCCGTAGGCGGTGGTCTTGGCGCACTTCACATTTGCAGAATTGAGCCTTAGCTTGCGCTGCCATCCTGCCGTTTCATTCCGGTGGTCACAGACGCTATTCCCTCCATACGTGTGTGTATGCGTGTCTATAAATGTATATTTAGCTAAAGGGATTCAAAGGGGAGAGGGAGGTTAAGCACGCACATAATTGTCAGGTGTCACCTTTGTTGAAAAATGAGAAAAATCAAGTCACCATTCCAGCAAAGGGCCTTCAAGTATAATTGTAGCCCTACTTGAATTTCTGTCGCTTCTCCAACCACGCAGAATTCCCCCAAAATATCTGTGGTGCTGGCGTGATATATTTAGCTTAAAGAACAGATCGTCCTGGTAACCAGATTAGGAAATGCGTAGAACAAGCCTGCTAGGTTTTTTTCAGCGTGTATTAATTCTTCTAACTGCCCAAGATCTTCCATGACAAATACCTACTTTAGGAAGCGTATCGTCGGTGCTACATCCCTCCCCTTCCCCCCTGTTCTCCCTTGACCGATTCACGTTGTCACAACGGGTTGCTGCTCAGCTGAACTGGTAGGTCAATACCGCTCTTGCCACGCTGTGTTTACACAGCCAGATAAACCCCAGAAGGAGAAGGCCTTGGAAGCACGCGGAGCGCGCTCCCCGTGGCACAGCCCTTCAGTTGGGAGGTGAGGCAGGTGTCCTAGCCGCATCCACAGTAGGGATAAACAGGAGAGCCGTCTGTCGGCTCCCCGCGCGCTGTGCGCATCGCCCTTCTCGCTGTCAGCCTCCCTGGTAGGAATTGGGCAGGCAGGGAACGTGCTATTTATTTATTTGCTAATTTCTTTATTTCAACGGGTGCTACTAATTTCAAGGGGATCCCTATTGAGATTCCAGTATGGACCATTCAAGTCTTTGGGATTTTGCAGCTAAGCCTTAGCAGATCTTGCCACAAGACTTTAAAACTTGGGTAAACTCCTTTACTTGAGCCTTTGCGACTCTTGTCATCGGGCAGTTGGCAGACGGAAACGCCGCTGATGCGGCGCGGAGCCCAGCATCCTCGCTCGGTCCTCGCTTCTGTAATGGGTGGGGGTGGGTAGAGGGACTCACGTGGACACCTCACGTAGTCTTGCTCGGCTCTCAGCGAAACCACAATGAGCGTGAGTCTGGGGTGTCTCGCAATCGAGGGCGCTCTCTTGTCTTACAGAAGAAGAGACACCACTGCGTCAGCATCTACAGCCTTGTCCTTTGCCTTCGCTGCAGTGGATGGTGCTGTTCTGCACCAGTTTACACCTGGGTCACACTTGTCTCCTAACGCCGTAGTGCAATGCAAAACATACTTCAGCCCTTTTTGGCAGCTGCTTGAGTATGAAACAACTCCCTCCCTCTCCACTTAAAGCCTTTAAAACTTTCTTCTTCAAGAGGCGTTGAATCTTTTTCTGTGAAGGGGTAAGCGTTGTCCTCCAAAAATGTTTTTTGGAACGGTGTTAGAATTTAGGGCAATCTGTCCCGCCTGCTTTGTTCTCGGACATGTAGCTTACGGCGTTGTGGATGCCTGATCCTCATTTTACCAGCCTGCTCTCCAAATGTGTCTTCCAGTGGTGAGAAGCTGTTGCCTGTCCTGGCTCAGATGCCAAACATGTGTCCGGTTGATTCCTAACGCCAACACATGTGGTGCTGCTCAAGGCTGCGAGAGGTACCTTTAGCAGATGCTGAGGTTTCCTGCTGCAAATGTCTTCTGGCTGCATTAGTGGGAGTTGAAATTGCCATGGCACCTCTGCTGGTTTTCCTTCCCCCCAAAAGCAGTGCTTTGTTTCCAAGGCTCTCTCTGTGCTGTTGCTTAATGTACAAGGGCTCCGCTTGCCCCAAAGCCTGCGCCTTGCTTTAGGAAACAGCGTGAGATGCTGTAAATGCCTAGTAGCGTAATACTAGAGCCTGGCTGACTCAGTTTTGGCTGTCTCTTGGTACCTTTGGGCATCGCGGGTTACTGCTATAGATCGCTACCATAGCCGAGCCTGCGTGATCGACGTGCCGCACTGATTCACAGGTTTTGTTCTGCCCTGTGCTCCAGTCCGGAGCAGATGTGCCCTTAGCTCTCCTGATTTCCAGGGAGCCATGCAAAACGAGCCTTTGCTCTAGCTGCGTGAGCGTTGGCTGCAAGCCGGGCAAAAAGCAGCGAAGCGGCTGGGGAGGGGAAGGCGCAGAGCATCTAGGTGCGGTAGCACTTAGGAGAACTGACTGGCAGATGGCATTTGCTGCTTGATGTAAGGGGATTTGCCACATGACCTATTCAGAATCTGTGTCATGGGGCAAATTGATCAGACCTGGCATCTAATGTAAGAGTAAATCTAGATCATGGTAGGAGCTGCAGCAAAAAGGTGGCTGGCAGAGGAATCCACAGGGATCTGAGCTTTTTCCATGAAGGTTTGCTGATGCTCACAAGAGCTCAATCCCAATTTTGTTCCAGCGCTCAGGGCAGTTTTATCTCCCTTTTATAAATAATTTGCTCCTCCTTAAGCTTACAAGGATGGACAGATAGCTCCGGCAGTGGCTGCTGCATGAGGCTGAGAAGTCAACTGGAAGGAATCGGTTGGTGAAGCGGCTTGAATATTAACTTGACACCTAATTATATCCTCTGGGCTTATTTTTTCCGTTCTGTCAGACCCCGGCCTGTCTGCAGTTTCTGTGAGTGTGGCGTGTTGTGTAGCTATCTAAATCCAGTCACGCTCCGGTAGACATTGGGGATGAAATTATCACTTGTAAAAACTCTCCTGGCCCTGGTGCAGAAAGTAGCATCTCCTTAATGTTTATATTTGCTTAAACCAAGCAGTCTGGGTTAATCCTGTATAGATTTGGAAACAAAGCAAGTCTTTGGCCAAAGAGAGTGTATTTACTCAATTTTATAGCTCTTCTGGAATGGAATTTAACACCACAGTTCTTGTGGGAGTTGTGATGGGACCTGCGCTGTCTCTGCTTGACCAGAATTGACTTTTTTCAACCTGATTCACATCCTGGCATTTCTTTAAAGCAAAGAACGCCTCTGACCAGTGTCCACACCAACGCCTGACGTTAAATTTCTTACAGGCTTTCTCCTCTCAGGAAGAACTACAGCAGTAGCCCAGCTGGGCTTAGTTTATGGCATCTGACAAGACCGCAACCTGAACTAGGACTTTAATAACATGCTCAACTAACCAACAACACTTGTTCTTTAGTCCCCCAGGTCCTCAAGAGCTGCACTGAATTCATCGAGAAACATGGCATTGTGGATGGAATATATCGTCTGTCTGGGATTGCGTCCAACATCCAGAAACTACGGTAAGGGCGCTGGGTTTGACGAACCCGTTTGCTCGGGACGAGCGAGGCGCGCGCTGGGCGCGAAGGCCGGGCGTTCGCGGAGGCGGTTGCGGGGCAGGCTGCTCCAGCAGCTCTGTGCTCGATGGGCGCTACGCTGGGTTTGCCACCGGTTTGGAGCAACGCAGGGTTGTTCAGGAGAATTCATTTAGCGGGGAGTTTTCCCTCAGGATAGAGTATCGGAAGGCTCTGGGATCGCGGTGTCACTGTGCTGTCACATTTCATTCCTGTTTCCTCTTGCTCCCGGAGCCCTTTTGAGCAGCTGATCGTGCTCCTTGCTCCTTTGGACTCCTGGCATGTTAGCAATTAGTTGGTAACACGCAAAGAATACGTGCAGAATTCTTGGTGGGTGGCATTGCCGCGCTGGGCGGCTGTGCAGGGAAAGGCTAGGTGTGTGTCCTCCCCAGTTAGCAGCCGTTCTCATCCCAGTACATGGTCTTTATCCTTTTGTGAGGCTGTTTTTCCTCCTGTCATTTGGTCTGCGTTCTTCTGTTGCGAAGGGACGGAGAGAACCTAGTGAGATGAGACTAATTCCAGCGTTGATCCTAGCCCCACGGCCTCACAGAGGCAGCAAAGGGGTATTTTCCATGTGCAGGATATCCTATTTTCCATATGAAGGATGGGAATTCCTATTCCATTTCCTATTCCCAAGTTCAATGGACAGGTTGGAGCTGGTACAGTTACTTTATGGATGGGCTTATTCTGGTTCAGCTTAATCCTATTTCCCATCAGAGCAAGTTCCATTTTAAAAATCTGCTCCCGAGGCTTTGATGTGCAGGCTCCAAAGCCTCTGATTGTAGCTGTTGCCCACAGCAGTCTTGGCTGAATAAAATGTTTGCCCTTGCTTCAGTTACATCCCTTTAATTCCCCGTTTTGACTTGTGCTGGACCGTCTTTCTAATCGCTGCCCTAGTCCATTTTTTCCCTTTGCATTTACAAGACCATTTTCTCCTTCCCTGTTTTCCAAAGGTGCTTTGAAAATGGTTTTCTAAAACTTTAATGGCATAATTCCCTGGTCTAGTACAGAGAATGAAGCGACAGCCTATATTTCAATTTTCTGAGACGTTCCAAAGACAAAAGGAAGGGAGTACATGACATAACTTGTAGACGCTGTCCCTGTCGGTCATCTAAATCGCTACAGATTTTCATAAGTGTTTGATTAACGTAGGACACGTTGCATTGCTGTAGTTTCCAGCTATATAAACAGATCATTAGGCTTATTTCAAAGCCAGGGCTGCAGTATCCTTATAAATGAGTCACTGTTCTTAAGTTGCACATAGAGGAATTGGATCTCCCGGATTTAAAGGGCTTTTTGGTTGGAGAGAAAGTTAGAGAATTTATTCCACGTGGGAGGTTTACTCCAGGACAGAGGCTGGCTCTTCAGCAGCGCAGTAGCCGCCTTTATTTGGCTGGTAGGCAAAACAGCGAGTGTTGAGTTGGCATGTGTGTCCTGTATTCTGGCTTGTTCCGAGAGTTGTATTCTTCTACTAACAAAATCTTCCTTTGGGGTCAAAAGAAATAACACGTAGTTCTCCAAACAGCCAGTGCGGAGGGAAGAAAGGCTGAATGGAGTAGGGCTTTCCTTTCTTCACTCCATGTTCTGCTTCTGCAGGGGTAGGTCTCTGCCGTGGCGTGAGATTTATTCCTAGGAAAAATATCCCGGAGTACCAGGAGCAGGGCAGGGTACGGCCAGAGAATCGCAGCCGAGGCTGAGTGTATTTGCACGGGGCGGGCTGGTGTCTTTCCCTGATCTCCCTTCTGAGCTCCCTCTTCTGCTGTGGAGCCGAGCGCAGAAAATAAGTTTCTCTCCCAGAGATGAGTAAGTGATGAGTCAGAACGCGCCTGCGGGAGCGGTGTGTGCTGAACTTGTGGCAGGGGCCTTCATTTCCCTCTGTGCTGTCTCTGGGGCGAGGCACTGGGGCGGGCCGTTCACCCTCTTGTCAGGAGACGTGGGGACCTGTTGTGCCCCCAGTCTGGCGTGGTGTCGGTGGCTTCCCTCACGCAGCCTTCGTGCCTCGGGGAGGGAAGGAGGGCAGGAGCTCCTTCCCGATCTTGCAAGGGGCGTACGGTTGACCGCTGCAGTTACAAATACGCCTGGTGCCTCGGACGCAGGTACAAACTGGTTCTGTCCCCTCGGCAGAGAGAGGCGAGCTCAGTGTTTGAGCTGCGCTGAAGGCGTGTTTTATCTTCTGTGTTACAACTCGCCTGGCTCGGACAGGGGGAGAAGCCAGGGGTGTTGCCACCAAGCCCCCGACGTTGTCGTGGTGCTAAGTGTAGACAGGGTGGCTCCCCGCGTCGATGATAAGCCGTTTGGGTTTACGGCTTAAAGACCCCTTGTAGGGAAGCGGCGCTCCAGCTAGAGCAGCCGTGTTCTCGCAGCTCAGCCCCTGCAGATCGGTCCTGCTAATTTGAAACAGCACTTTCCGTGCGCAGCGAGCAGCAGCGAGCCAGCCCTTGGCCTTCTAAGCTAAGCTTTGATTTCATAAATATTTGTGATTTTGGTTTTTCTCTTGCTGAAAACCAAGGGAATGCTCAGGGATTTTCTTCATGTGGTTCCTGGCTCTCTCCACCCTGTAGCAGAGGCGTGCTCGGCTCACCAGCTTGTCCCCGAGGAATTTCCGCACATGCTGGTTTCCATGTGCCTAGCTGCCGATGTTCGGCGTTGCTTTGTCGCTTCAATTTCCAGGCCTTTGAAAGGCGAAGGGCAGCAGCTTTCGTTCGGGCCTGTGGGCGCTCCTCCTCCGGGCAGCTCCCAGTCACAGCCCTCGGGAGTGAAATGCTCAGATTGCCTCCGGGGCCTGGGAAGAGGTTCTCCTGGAGGCTTTGTGACAGGCCCCGTTGCAGCAAAAGGGATTGCAGGCTAGCCAATCAGTTGTAAAACTAACTGAAAATGCCTTATTAGAGAAAAAAAAGCCTCATTTTGGAAAAATCCAGCCTAGCAGCAGCACAACCATGGGTCGTGTGGCTTTGGTGACTAAGTATTTATTTTTTCCTGTAAATCAAGAAGCCCTTGCTTTTCTTGACTGTAATTTGCGCTGGGTTTTATTTTCATTCCTCCTTTTTAACCCCCCCTTTGCCCATTTTTCTGTTCTCATTTCCAGCCACGAGTTTGACTCCGAGCAGATTCCTGACTTGACAAAGGACATTTACATCCAGGACATTCACTGCGTGGGCTCCCTCTGCAAACTCTACTTCCGCGAGCTCCCGAACCCCCTGCTGACCTACCAACTCTACGAGAAGTTCTCGGTAAGTACAAGGCAGCGCCTTTCACTTTCCCCGTCAGCGTGACTTCATCTACGCAGGTTGAGCAGAGAAATACTGAAAAGGATCCAGCAGCAAGCTGAACTTGCTTCCACACACCTTCCTTTGTCTTACTTCTGCTTAAGTTGGGATTTTCAGAGAGATCAGAAGCGCACATCTCCAAAATTACCAGCCTAACGCCAGTCCGCTACCCGCACACCGAATTCCCACTGCTGGTAGCATCCTGCCGTTTGGAAAGCGCGGCAGTGCCCCAGGTTTGAGGTCCCTTTTCTGATTCCCCTTCAGGTTTGCTCACGCCTTGTCCCCCGTGCCACACCGTATTGGTTTTACTTTTGGGGCCCCAGCAGAAGGTTATGGGACACTGACAGTGCTTGCGGGAATTCCCCTGCGCTTTGCCTTTCCCCAGTGATTTCTCAAACAGGCGTTAGAAGTAAATGCTACTTGGAGCTGAACGCCCTCGGCAAGGAATTGCTCTGCACGATTAAGCCATAAAGCGGCCCAGATCTTGATTTACTTGGCCTTTTGCACATTATTTGCGTGCCGGTCTGTCCCCAAGAGACAGACGCCTCTCCGAAGAGCAGCAACGCCCGCCTCGCTACTGAAGCCCAGTACACCGGGGACGTGGTTCACGATGCTGCGGCAGGTATCTAGTCTTATTTGCAGCTAAATCCCTCCCTGCCTTGTTCCAGGACGCTGTTTCTGCTGCTACAGATGAAGAACGGTTGGTTAAAATCCATGACGTCATCCAACAGCTGCCCCCGCCTCACTACAGGTTAGTGCAGCCTTTGGTTATAGCTCAGCATTTTGTTACCGCTAGCGTTTCAGGAGCGAAGTGATGCGGTTCCAGCTTTCCCTCTCAAGACAGCTGCACCGTGCCTCTGTATATTAAAATGGTTTGTGGCTATATAAAGTTG
Organism: Theristicus caerulescens; assembly: GCA_020745775.1. NCBI lineage: Eukaryota > Metazoa > Chordata > Aves > Pelecaniformes > Threskiornithidae > Theristicus > Theristicus caerulescens. Next base: position 1,943,271 of record CM036575.1, on the reverse strand, counting down.
ATTTATCTTTTAATTAGCTCATTACCAGACAAACACTGTACGCTTTGCATAGTCTTATTTGACTTCCTTGGAAACAACATACAGGAGGCAAATAGGCACTTGCTATGTCAGAAGTGGCCGATATCCCTAAGGAAACAGTTTTATTGGGGGGGTGCATAATACCAGCTCTAGGAATCACAATTAAAAAAGTGAAATGTAGCCAAAAACTTGGTCCAGGCCTTCAGTTTAATTTGGTCAAGTGTATTTCTGTCTCCAGTTTCCCCCCACCTCCCCAGCACTAGTAGTAACTAGCAAATTATAACAATGCTCTAGTAGAATAACTAATCATGCTATGGTGTTTAAAAATCACGGCAGGGTATGGTAAATAGGCATCAGAGTAAAAAGCATGGTGATTGGTATTTGGTATTTATATTATATTTGGATTGGTATTTATAACTAATTATACTACTGTATCTTAATGACTCTTTAAATAGTATTAATAACTAATAGTAAGTAGTCTTGATCAGTTATGTATTGTAACTGGTATAAATAGCTAATTGAAATATATATATAGTGTGTATATATTATTTAATATATATTATATATAATATACATGAAATATATATATTGTATATTTATTTAAATATCAATAACTGTTGTAATTAGCTGGACCAGTTGTGATGCTGTGTCCTGCGTGGTTTAGATGGCCATTTATAGTGTATGCGGATGAATATTTGGCTACTAATACCTAATTATACTACTTTATGATAATCATCAACTGCCATATTGGTTTATGATCACTGGCTAGCCAGTTGTGATGCCCAGAGATGGTATTTGGCTACTGATAGCTAATTAGAATAGTTTATGATAACCATCAATTGGCATAGCAGTTTATTATTGTAATGTATGTTAATTTGCAGAACCAGTTATGATTCTGTACCCCGCATGGCCAGTTGTAATGCATGAAGATAGTGGTTTAGGTATTGATAGCTGTTTGTGTTAATAGATATGAGTGTTAGTAAATATTTAAGTGTTAATTATGGTAGTGGCTGGTGATTAGCTGGACAACTGCACTTGTACCTGAGTAGTATAACTAACTAGTTTTATGTTATTTGGATATCAATAACTTACTATATCATAATTAGTCTTAATTAATGTGTTATAAGCTATAAATGTGTGCTACTTGCTATTTAAATAACTGATTAGTGTAATAGCTGGTCATTTATATTAACTAATTGTAATATTTTATTTCTGTTCATTAAGGGGGCAGGGCCTTGAAGTGGACCACCTCAGAAATGAACTCATTGCCTTTGTCTAACTTTGGTGCATTCCACCTTTTCCCTAAAATGACTCCTTATTTTATGGGGGTCACAAACTTGTTTAACTTGGAGATTGTCATGCCTGTGTGCATCTTAGTCTTAGACCGGAGAGGGGGCATAAATGAACGCAAAATGATGGAGACAGGGGTGCTGCTCCCCTTCTTTCCCTTGAAAAAGGGAAAAGCTTTATTTTTCTGCTACACGGCGCTGAGAAGTTCCGTGCTGGAGCAGGGTGCTGGAGATGTCCATCCGTCTCCACGTCAGGCCTCGTGCATTTGTAGCATGTTGAGCCCCAGAGCCCCCCGTCTGCTCCCCCCCCAAAGACGGGTAGGCAGCGAGACAGACGCACGCCAGGGCTGCTGCCAGGCAACAGCGCGGAGGAGGATACAGCAGCGTTTTCATTACCACCTTGTGCTCCCTCCTCCTCCTGGGTGTTAGCAGTAGCATTTAATACACAAAAAACTTTTTTTTTTTTAATGTGACTAGAAGCCTCTTAAGTTTACCCTTGTATCTGCCTTATAAGAAACCTGTAGCCAGTAATTTCATAAGTAGAACTCAGGTACAATGTGCTGCGTTTCAGTATCCTGGGGTGTCTAAATAAACATTCCCTCCCTTACCAAGACGAACAGCCCACGTCCTTCCCCCCATCTAAGGAGCGCTGCAGTGCTACCACGTACAGCGCAGAGGGTGTATTTCTGTTGCAGCGTTACAGTAAAGCAGCCAAGCGATGGCTTTCCAGGTGCTCTGCTCCTAGATCCCGCTGTGCTGGTGGCACTGAGGTGATTCCCGTCCGCCTCGGTGTTTGCTGGATCCAGCCCTCGGACTGAGAGCAGACGCTTTGGCCATCTTTTCCTTGAGCCTGGACAAATCAGGAGAGGCTCCCCTCGCCCCACCCCGCTGTAATTATTTGCTAAAGACAGCTTTACCATCAGTCTTGGGGGACATAGTTCAATGGGTTTTTTTTCCATGAGCTGTCAAACCAAAAGAAAATAATGAACTGAGGTTTGTTTTGTAAGTTGCAGCATGGCTTTGCTCATTGGTGCTGAACATTTGCCTCTCTCCTCTTTTCCAGGACACTGGAGTTCCTAATGAGACACTTAGCTCGTCTAGCTGATTACTGCTCCATCACAAATATGCACACTAAGAACTTGGCAATCGTCTGGGCTCCAAACCTCCTAAGGTACTCTCCTTTTCTTCCCCCAGTTCAATACAAGATAAGCTTTTATATTTATAAAAAACAGACAGATACCTGTTCTCCAGAAAATGACAACTTTCAGCAGTTGAGAAAGAGATCTTCCTTTCTTCCATCCGATGTGCTCTTCTCCTCCTGTAAAATTCCTAATGGGAAGTCATTCTAAGCAGGGGCTCGAGACCAGCTGGCAAGCTCCTGACCTAGCGATGCAAAACAGCCCCCCGCTGCTGTCAGCGGAACACCCTGATATTATTCTGTCTCACCGCAATGTAATTCCACTGACTGCAATGCAGTAGTGGCAAGGAAGGGTCCCCCCAACCCTCTCTTCCCCTCTCCTGGCTAGATGAGACTAGTGTGTCCTTGATCATCCAGGAAAATTTGTTCAGTGGCATCACTGATTTCCCATTGCATAAGTCTCTAGAGTCTCATTTGACAGCTTTTGGCTGCAAAAATTCAAATTTATGGAAATGATCTTGGATAAATCTGTCCCCTAAAATTTGTTTTGAATGTGTGTAATAGGGTAGTTTAAAATTAATGGTGTAATTTAAAAATTTTGCTTTAAAAGAAAAAAAAAATCTCCCTGGCCTCTATTGTATTGATTTCTGGACTGCTTTTGTTACTGACCTGAGAAACCTGAGTCATAGATTCCCCTGTGTGCAGTTAATGAGGGTAAAGCTCTTTTCTCCTTTCTGGCAATTCACCCACAAGCAGTCAATGATCTCTTGTTTGAGTTTGCTTTTGTGAATATTGGGGTACGTGCTGAGCAGGATCGGTCGGAGACGTTCCCTGCTAGAGGGAAGATCGCATTAGAAGGCCAATGTACAGTGCCACTGCACTGAACTGCTGCAATTCACAGCATCTGGAAATAAGTTAACAACCAGCTGCCCACTTTGTGCGTGCAGTTCGTTTACCTCGATCCGGTAACTCCTCGGGTCCGGGACCAGTGTTCCTCTTGCCGTTTCAGTAAGACTCAAACCCGAAGCCAAAGTCCGGGTATAAATCACCAGTCAGAATGATCATTTGTGTAATACTTTGCTGAGATTTAATCTCTTAACTGCCCCTAAAGTCTGGTCTGCCTAAGCAACCAGGCACAGTAGCTCCCCACAGGCCTTACCCAAAAGGAGCGCATCTTCCCGTGTTCTCCTGGCTGTTCACGTTTCATTGACTCTGCCTTTTCTTCAGATCAAAGCAGATAGAGTCCGCCTGCTTCAGTGGAACGGCTGCCTTCATGGAGGTGCGAATCCAGTCGGTGGTTGTGGAATTCATCTTGAACCACGTGGACGTCCTCTTCAGTTCCAAACTCAGCTCAGTCATACGAGATGGAGCAGGTGCGTGCCTTCCTCCGCTAGCTTTACCTGGATCAAAAAAGGTAGCGGACACTTAATGGGTATCTGAGCCTCCCCTGGGACATGGAATATGGTTTTGCTATAACCTAGAGGACAGATTTCCAGGGTTATGCTGTTAAATATATCCTGGTTTTAGAAATTGCTACCAGTACCTTTCTTAGAAGCCAAGGATGCTCTACAGAAGTGCACATCTTAATGTTTGGCTGCTCCTTTTTTGTCCTAGCACCAAGAAATTGTAAGGAATCTCTTAAATCTTTGTCCCCCCACTCCCTCCCCTTCTTTTTAAAACCATCATCATCGATGCTCCTGCACGCTCGTCCATTTGAGCTATCTTGCAGTACAACACAGTGCATGATCTGTCTACTCTTATCAGCAGCACCTTAAAATATAAATAGAAATGAACTGTTTCAAAGCAAGCTATGTTGACACTACGAAACTTAGTCTCGCTCCTAACAGGGAATATTTTGACATCTGCTATCCTGGTTATTTCTTCTGCATAGTCTGTATGGATTAACGAGCAGGGCCGTCCAGCCACGCGGCTCAGCCTGCCCTGGCCCTACAGCTATTGCCCCCTTCTCTGCTTGCGTTGCTGCTTTGTGGAATGAACTGCGAGACATTTGTGCCCAACCCTGGAGCACTCAAAACACCATTCAGCCTTGGAACTTACAACTCCCCTTGAGAAACTACGGAGGCCATAAGTACCCCTGTTCCGTGGAAAATGAGCGGAGCTGCACCAGGAAGAAAGTTTACTCTGTAGGTTAGATCAACAAACGTGGCTACCGCAAGCTCTTATTGCTCCTAAGCAGCATTAAGTGCGTACTATCTGCTTTGACACCCTGCCCTTCCTATGACATGTGCACAGTCAGTGCAGTCACCATCACCTGTGGAGTAGAGAGCGCTGTTTTTCCAGTATATTTGCTGCTCCCCGCTTTTAAACAAGTCCTACCCGTACTTAGGACAGCAGAGCTGCTCCAAGTCCAGCTTTTGTTCCTACTGGAAGGCAATTCTAAGTCACTAGGAGCCAGAGGTTAGCTTGGCTGAACAGTAATAGCCCACAGCAGGCTGAGCTCTGCCAGGGGAAGATAAGCACGCTAAGAATCCGAGCCAAACGATTATCCGGGCTTAGAATGGACGATGTAAATTCAGCTAATTGTTTAACGACTCGGTCATTCGCACTCGGTGTGCTTTGACACAAAACTGGCGGGGAGAAGGGTCGGGCTATTTCACAGCATGTCAGCCAAGCGCAGGAATACTGCGCACCAGCAAGGCAGCGTCCTCTTTTTGAGCACGGCTTCTTGCCTGTACCCGCCCGTAAGAGGCGACGGTGGTATTCCCAAGCCTGCTGTAAGCCATTCCAGGTAAGGCTGTTGCAAAGACAGCTGGAACCCGGGTTTCACCCAGGATAGCACGTACAGCTGGCAAACACGCGCGCGGCTGTGCACGCTTCACAGGGGAGCTGCGATGCTAAAAGGATAGTAGCAGAGACGGAACCAACCGGGATGTTGGGGTGAAGGGATGACATACTTCCCCCCCCCTTACGTCATGAGAATAACCGTGTAAATACTCGCACAACAAGCCCTGGCAAACAAAAGACAGCTGCTCTTACACCAGGCTCCTCCGTCTCCTCTACACTTAACAGATCCTAGCAGCAGGAGGCAACATCAGCTACTTTTACAAAAATGTACGTGTTCGTCTCCAAAAACAAGGCCAAGCTGTAAAAAGGGCCAGACCCACAGCTGGATTCTCTTTACTGTGTCCATCCGCACATCAGTCTGTAGCCACTTCAGTCACACAGCGCTTTTCCTGCTGCACCGAGAGGAGGAGCCTGGGAATGGCTGAAGCCAGGCTTTAGAAGAAGAAAAACCATCACTTTCTTCACAGGCTTTTGCATACAGGTGAAGCTTAAGTGAAGTATGTCAGTGAAGGTTTAACCTACCTGCTTCCCTCTGCCTTTTTTTTTTTTCTTAAAAAATACACTAAGCTGCTCTCAATTCTGAGAAATTTTTTGGTCATAAACATACCTCCGACAAAATGGTTCTTTTGACCACATCTTTCAGTGGCTGGGATAACAAAGATTTAGAAAAACACAGCCCCTCCCTAGACACACAGCCCCAGAGCCTTGATCTCTGTACTGCTGTTTTCTGATTCTCCCTGCTGCCTGTGGTTTTCCCTTACAGGGCACAGTTCTTTATCACGGCCCAAGTCTCTGCTGGTGTCCTCTCCTTCCACAAAGCTGCTCACGCTGGAGGAGGCGCAGGCACGGACGCAAGCCCAGATCAACTCCCCCATCGTGGCAGACAGCAAATACATAGAAGTGGGAGAAGGCCCTGCAGCTTTACAGGGGAAATTCCACACGGTCATAGACTTCCCATCCGAAAGGTAGAGACCAGTTGCCTTTCCAGCATGTGTCATAACTGGTTTTTTTGTTTGATTACAGCAAAAACTTGCTGCTATCGACTTACACTCGTCGTATGTAAAGTATTGTAGCCAGTTTTCCGCCTGCTTTGGACTCTCTGAGGATTCAGCTTACATCAGTTGCCTGGTGGACTTAGTTTAGCCATGTAACTTCTGTGCCACTCCCTCCTTTTTGGCAGGTTATCATTAAATGTATAAAGCCATGTTGTATGTGATGCATATAGATGCCTGTCCTAGTCACGCACACAGAAATGTAAACAGGGCGAACACCTGGAAACATTGGGGTTTCCAGATTTCAGGACTAATTGCCTGTAACAAATCCAGGCTCCCCTCAAAGTGGAGCAGTTGGACAGACTTGATGGCACTGGAAATTAAATATAGCAGTGGGAGGAGACGAATGTGATTTTACAGCATGAGCGAGAGATGCTTCTGACCACCTTTTCTGGCTGCACAGTCCCTCAGAGAACTGGTGCATCTGCCAGCTAAATAAAAGCTGTCCTGTACGCATACGGAGCCTTTGCTCACCTGCAGTGCACCCGCTTTGCATAGTCTGGTACCATTTACCCAGCCAGACCTTAGGGGTGAGCTATAAAAATGAAAACATCCTCAGCTTTTTAAAAGAGACTGAGTTTCTAAGCTTTGTTTCAGCAGAAGCCAGATAGTGCTAATAGCAAACCACCTGTAGCAGGGAACTAAACGCGGCTTCCCCCTCCAACAATTTGCTCTATTTTCTCACTCCAGGAAAAGACCGCCCAGCAAGATGAAGAAATCGCCAGTTGGCAGCTGGCGTTCCTTCTTCAACCTGGGAAAATCATCATCCGTGTCCAAACGCAAGCTGCAGCGCAATCCCAGCGAGCCCTCCGAAATGAAAGCCATAGCCCTGGCAGGTAAGGGTGCAAATCCAGCTTCCAAAAAGCTGGGGCTTTCAGCAACGCACAGTTCGTGTTTGCAGCGTGCTTCTATCTCCTTCTAGCGTTCAAGCCACGCATAACATCTTCAGTTAACTGCTGTCTGTCCTAAATGGACCTCCCTTTAGCTCAAGAGCTGAACCCGCTAGCGCGCACGCCTCTAACACTTTTCTCAGAGTAGCTTTTGAAAGACTATATATAAAAATATATATACACATATATACATATATGTAGTTTTTGAAAGACTTTTTTGTATATGTATATGTAAGACTTTTGTATATGTATATACATATATACATATATGTAGCTTTTGAAAGACTATATATACATATATATACATATATATACGGGCATCTCTAAGTCTCAAAATAATTCCTTCTGACACTGCTATCGTGAAATAAGGATACAGTTCCGGCTCCCTCTGCTGCTCTCAAAAGACACACAATTAAACTGGGTAAAGCACTTTTCCACAAATGTTCACTCCGAAAGCTATACCAGTGTAACTAGAGAAGGCATCCAACAACCTTTTGTGGCTGCATCCGATGTACGTAGACAGTTCAGCCCTTTCCATATATAGTTTACCGTCTCTTTCCAAATTTAAAAATAGCAACAATAGGTTTTTGCAGTAAAACACACCACAAATCCCTAAACATGGGCCAGTGAGGACTTTTATCCCATTTTCTTCCTGGTGCCACTTTCAACTTATAACCCTCATAGTCTTCATAAACACATTCCATGAATGCCCTTTAAGACTGTCTCCTTGCAGCACTGCAGTCGTACTTGTTTAGTATTCATAGTTATGTAAATGTTACCGTCTTCCCCATTTTTAAGGATTTTTGTCTGCTGGTAGGAGCCAACCAGCTATCACGGGTACATCCCGGGCAGGATGACGTGGGGAGTTGTTTCCCAACCTGTCACCTGCAGCAGTTAGCATTTTGGTAGGTTACTTTTCCCCAGTCTGTAAAATGAGCACCAAAAATTGATTAACTCTCTTGTAATTGCCTCTTGCCCGGTAGTATAGCACCATGGGTTGAAAGGGACCTCCGTAGGGCAGTCTCCCGTGCAAAACAGGACTACATCTGCCTGAGACAGCAAAGCGTATTAACAGTGGAACAGGAGAAAGGTTCTCTTTAAGGGCGTTGGAGTAAAAACAAAACCAAAAAAAACCTAACCCCAAACCAAAAAAGCACAACTGCTACTCTCAGGACAGTGGTACTGTTGCTAGAACCCCATTTGTGTTTTTCTGCCACTGTTACATAGCCAAACATAAACCACTTTTATAATTCACCTTCTGACCGTCTCGGTTGCATTTCCTTAGGTGGACGAGGAGACAGCGGGACTCTTCGCTCAGCTAAAAGCGAAGAATCGCTGACCTCTCTGCACGCTGTTGATGGTAAGACCGAATTGTACCTACACTTTCAATGTGTGTGATTGAAAAGATTTTCCACCCCTCCAGTAAAAGCTGGATTGCTAATTAACGAAGCAGCTTACCACTGCCCAAACACGCCCGAGTGTCACAGAGAAATGTTCTTCAGGTCTTTGTTTTCCTTCGAAGGTAAAAAAGCAAACCTCTTGCTTTCATGTAGCCAGCACCCCATTCCTTGCCATCTCCCCCTTCTATTCCAAAGTGGAAAAGACGGCATCGGGAAGGAAAATGCTTTCTGAGAAAGCCTTAGGTCTGCAGCACACTTAAACTAGTTTTGCTTTTGCACATAGCTTAGTTTCAGACTAGATCGGAGCTGACAACTCCTGTAAAAGAGTTCGAGCAAACACAATTGACAGTTACTGCTGACTACATTACTTGTGTTTGGAGTTCTCCAGGTGAGTGTCTTGCACACCGCCTTAAAACTGCTTTAAAAACGACACCGAACCATCACCTCCTGGACAGTAAGGCTTTGACACTAATCCGTACGTTTCTACTCGTTCCTAGGTGAATCTAAACTGTTCCGACCCAGAAGACCTAGGTCCAGTAGCGATGCACTGTCCGCTTCCTTCAACGGAGAGCTCTTAGGAAACATGAATCGCTGCAACTCTTACGACAACCTTCCCCACGACAACGACAGTGACGGGGACGAGGGGCTCATCCACGTTCCTGCCCTGATTTCTCCTCGATCTGCTGAAGACGTTGACCTGAGCCCACCGGACATCGGAGTCGCTAGCCTGGATTTTGACCCCATGTCTTTTCAGTGCAGCCCGCCCCAAGCGGAGTCCGAGTGCCTGGACAGCAGTACCTCCCTGCTGGAGTCAGTTGGCATAAATAAGGAAAAGCCAAGCCTACTAAAGAAGGATTTAGAATCGGGCAGCCAGTCCCAGACACCAGGCAGTGCCACGAGCTCTGAGCCAGTCTCCCCTTTCCAAGAGAAGATGAGTCCCTTCTTTACTATGGACCTGAGCCCAACCGAAGAGAAGGCCTGCAAACCCCATGCCTTCTCACCCAAGATGGGGCGAAAGCCCATCAAGTCTCCGCCGCTGACTACATCAGAACCCGTCTCCTTCGCCCTGCCCAGCCGCATGTCAGAAGCGATGGGAGGAGCGCCCATCACCTCCAGAAACTCCTCTGCTTCCAGCTGGAGCAAAGGGATTGGCATCACTGATATGACAAACAGGTCCCCAACCCAGATGTCCTTGCCCCTGAAAAACAGTGAAACAGGAGCAGGGGAAGGAGCCCACCAAGAGCTACAGCATGCCCAGCTAGTGGCTGCTGGCAAACCAGAGTTGCCAGAAGAAGGGGAGAGACCAATGTCAAGCAGTCAGAATAAGACTGTACCCACTGGACACACACAGCCAGGTACAGTGCTTTTTCCTCCATTCTTTCTTTAAGTTCCAAAGGGGACCTGCTCTCAAAACCGTCCTCCTCTGCGTGCCTTTTAGGAGAGGGGATTGCCCGTCAGTTCTGATCACAAGTGTCTCGCAGGGCTGTGCAGATCAGTAAGGTCTTAACCTCTGCCTTCTCCCTACATCACACAAATCTCAGATAATTTGCCATAATACTTTGTATACCACTTTTTTTTTCCCCCATCCTGTCATGCGTGAAAATCTATATAGCATGTCCTCCTAAATCATTTCAGCCAATAGACCATCTAAGACTTTTTTTTTTTTTTTTAATTTTAAAAAATCTGCCAACACTCGAAGAAGGGACCTTTTCGCCTAAAACCTTATGATCAAAATTGTGTAAGGGTATCTCATTCTCTGCTACCTACTTCCTACCTCTCTAGAAATGCAAGAGGAGCCTTTAGACAATCTCTTGTGTTTTTTCCTTTTTGCGATGAACCGCTGTGCTATTGAGCAGCGTTTGCATGTGAGACAGAAGAGCTAGCGTTTCACATCGGAAGGAATTGCCACTGTGAAAGTGTGGAGAGCATCTATTTTTTTATAGTAGTCATTAAGGTTAGGTCACTCTCCTTATTGGGTAACATAAAATCACTCTCTCTCTCAATTTTCCCCCCATTAGGAGCAGTTGCCCTCGACTCCCCCCAGGATCCTGTTCCCGTCAGTTCTGTGTCTCTTATCCCTCCTCCTCCTCCGAAAAATGCAGCGCGCATGCTAGCCCTAGCGTTAGCCGAGTCCGCACAGCAAGCGTCCGCTCAGTCCCAGAAAAGGCCAGGAGATGCTCATTCTGAAAGCACAAATTACGGAGAGACTGAAGCTGGCACAGCTCTAGAAAAGCTCCATCTCTCTGCTGGTGCTCCAGACAAGCTCCACCTGTATACCGGTCTGCCCGAGAACCGACTTCACTTCCAGACTGGTGCACCCGTAGAGCAGGATTTCCAAGGTAGCAGCACACCCGGGGAGCAGAACCACCCGCCAGGTGCACCTGGAAACCGGGACCCCCCACCTCTCCACCCGGGCACGCCTGGGGACGTGCCTGGTAGCAGAGATGCAGAGCAGGAGCAGTCCAGCTTCCATCCTGGTAAACCGGGGGACAAAGATCCCTTCCCCTCCCACGCTGGGGACTGGGAGCACACACACCACCACACTGCAGGTGCACTGCCTGACTGGGAGCCACCCCCAACAGACTTGCCTGTAGATAAGCCCCACCTCCGTGCGTGCGTGCCTGGGGACAAGCACCACGCTCCTATCTGCACGGCTGATGACAAACTTCAGTCTCCTCCTGTCGTAACTGCCGGGGAGAAAAGCACCCCGGCTTCAATACCGTATTTAACAACCATCCAGACAACAGCAGCAACTGAGCCTAACCGCGGGCCGGCAGGTCCAGCCACCACTCAGGCAGACGTCGCCGTTACGGCCGCGCAGCGCACGCTCCCGACCAGCCAGCCCGCCCCGTCGCAGAGGCAAGATCACCAGTCAGCGATGGGACAAGTGCCAGCGGCCGCGGCAAAAGCATCGAGCGGTTCCAGTCAGGTAGGTGGATGCGGCCCCCAGCCTCGCACGTATTTGCGAGCGCCGTGTCCGTGCACAGCTGATCTGTAATGGCAGGAGGCTGAGCTCCGGTCCAAATCCAAATGGCAAGAGGCGGGGGATTCACAGGTTACTGGAAATTATGCATGTACAACGCAGCCTTACGGGAAAGCAGCGCAGAATTGCCCAAGTGAACACAAGGGAACATCCCAATATACCTGCTCTCCTTGGTTTTAAGGAGAAAAGTACCTGCTGGGGTGACTGGTACAGGGAACGCTAGTCTAGAAGTGCTCAGTAAGAATTTTTACATCCTCTCTTCACGAGATCCTCTTTAATAAAGCGGGTCAGATTCCTGGTGGGAGTTAGACGTGGAAGCGTTCACTCAGAAATCCAAACTACCCGCTGCCCATGAAACACGCACGCTTGCAGCCCGCCTTCAGCACTGCAGCCGCGTTTAAGGAAGGGGTTTCTGCTGCATTACACGACTTGATCTGCTCAGCAGGGCACGAGTTTAAATCCAGGTACATTTTCATGAAGACAAGTACATTTATAAGCAGACCACCTAACAAAACACTGTGGGCCACTGCATAAAACCTGTTGCTATGAAGAGACAGCCACCTCCTCCCCTGACATTTGCAGAGAGAGCCCTCGCAAGCCCCTCGGCTGCCATTTGAAATCTCCCAGAGGCACCACGCTGCCCTTGCTGCGAAAGGGAACCTACACATCTTCTACAGCGAGCAGCACTAGCTCTCCACAGCAGACAGAAACCAGGCAGAGAAAAAAATGTACATTGAACTAATCCGTACAAGCATCTGTGATATTTTAACTACAGATTTGAGGGGAGGGGAAAGATGCTTGCCTCTAACTTCTTCTGGTTTCTTCCCTCTAGGTATGGGGCACAACTGCACCTGAAAAGCCACCTGAGCCACCTGGTTTTGTCCCAGAAAGCAGTGCCACCACCCGCTGCTCCTCTTCTGTGCCCACGGGCCACCAGAGCCATTTGGAAAAGCCTCGGGAGACTACAAGGGCTCCCCCGCTGCACCTGCGGTCCGAGTCCGTCCCTACTCACTCCTCCTACAGCTTTACACCCCCTGTCCCGCCTGTGAGAACGCTGGAGAGCAAAATTGCTGCCGCCATGCACTCGAACAACGCGGACGCCATCAACAACTCCAATTATCACGCCTTCCTGTCTTCCTCCATGCTGGCCTCCTCCGTGGAGGAAGCCCTGCTGCCACCACCGCCTCCCCCGCCACCCAAGCACACTTCCCTGCAGTCCGTGTACGTGCCGCACCCCAAGCCGGAGAGCATCCCCGAGCCCTCTGGGCCGGACAACTACCTGCACCACAAGCCGCCTTCCATCCATCAGTACAGGCCCGAGAGCGTTCCCCCTCACGCCTCCTACCACAGCAAGCCTGAGCAGCACCAAGCCTACCCTCCTCGGTCAGAGACGCCCACTTCTGCCAGCACTCGCTACAACACCTACACAAACCAAGGGAAGAGCACCTCAGCTCTGCACTCCAAGCCTCGCAGCCGGACAGAGTTTGTGTCCTCCGTGAGCCCGACGGGCCTGCGCAACGCCAGCTATGCCGAGGACGCTCCACCCTACCCCACTATCCGCAGGGTTCAGTCGCTGCACGTCCCCACCCCTGCCGCCTCTGCTATCCGCTCCGTTCCCATTTCACGGACCGAGGTGCCGCCGGACGACGAGCCAGTGTACTGCCCGCGGCCCCTCTATCAGTACAAGCCATATCAGCCCCACTCCGACTACCACGTCACTCAGCTGCAGCCTTACTTTGAGAACGGGCGGGTACATTACCGGTACAGTCCTTACTCCAGCTCTTCCGGCTCCTCTTATTACACCACGGCTGATGGGAGCTTTTACGACCTGGACCCCTACAGCACTGTGCGGGTCAGGCCTTTCCACCCCCTGCCCAGCCGAGACTTTGCATCGTACGCCTCCCGGCTGCCAAGCAAAGGCCTGTACCGCTATCCCAGCTTGTCTGCCTACCCTCGGGGCGGCCTCATCAGCCACCTGGCAGGCAAAGAGCACAGCTTCATCAGCAGAGACGTGCCTCCTGCCCCGGACATCAAGCACATGTACATGTCGTGGGACCTCGAGGACATGGAGAAGTACCGCATGCAGTCTATTCGCCGGGAGAGCCGCACACGCCAGAAAGTGAAAGGGCCAGTGATGTCCCAGTACGATAACGTGGCCCCACTGCTGCAGGAGGAACTGGGAGGACTGGATGTGATTCACTTGCGCAGCAAATCGGATCCTGGGAAAACTGGCCTCCTCACCGTGGCAGAAGGGAAGGAGGGGAGGTACCCGGCCAAAGCAGCTACGCCCGATGGGGACGACCGTTACTACATGCAGCACCCCGAGCCAGAGCTGGACAGAGCCCACTACCACGGGGCCTACGGGAACGGGCAGCCGGAGAAGCCGTCCCTTCCCCAGAAGCAGAGCAGCGTCCGGAACAGGAAGCTGCACGAGCCGGGCTGCAACACGAACGAACACAGGACGCACTTGCAGCAGGAGGCAAGCCATAGGCAGCCTTCCGAATCCAAAAACGGGCCCCCTTATCCCGACTACAGGCCCAAAGGTGGCCCAGAGCCCTCCGAGCCCATCGGTTACCAGCACTCGGGCGGGAAGTACATCCCGGCAAACCAGGAGACCCTGAGACTGAACCACAAGGAGGTGAGGTTGGCCGAGGACAGGCCGGATTTGGAGAGGTCTCGAGCCAGGCCGACCACATCCATGGAGAAACACTCCAGAGACTGCTATAAAGAAGAGGAGCACGCCGCCTCTCCCATGGCACCGCCGCCCAAGCCCGAACGGAGCCACAGCCTCAGAATGCAGCACCCCGAAACCATGGAGAGGGACTCTGCCCTCCTCTACCCATACCAAACCCTTGGGAAACGCCAAAGCACGATGACTGTGGTGTCCCAGTATGATAATTTGGAGGATTACCATACCATGCCTCAGCACCAAAGAGGGGGCTATGTTGGAGGAGGGGGGTTCGTGCCCCCCAGTTTTACCCATGTGCACAGTAGAACTTATGCCACGGCCCTTGGCCAGGGAGCCTTCCTCCCGACGGAGCTGTGTTTGCAGAGGCCTGAAACAGAGGTCCACGTTGAGTGAGCTGGTGTGGGGGGAAGGAGGGATAGAGTCTAAGCAGCCTCTGCTGGACAGCGGACTGTTTTATTTTTTCAGTGACGGAAAAAAAAAAAACCCCAACCCTGCCCTGATGAGCAAAGCAAACCCACCTTCAGCCCCACCCCTACCAGCCCACCACTCACTGTTTTTATGTAGTAGAGATAGAGCTTTTTCGTGTAGTTTTCAGACAACTGGAACGAGAGGGCAGGCTGTTGGCACACAGATGTTGCCAGAGAGGCCGGGCAGAGCTGAAAGAGATGCTGTTGGGGCAGGGGGCGGGAAGGAAAAGTTTTTCCTTCCCCAGATTTGGCATTGGCAGTTACCACCGCTTCCTCACCGCGCCTCCATGGTCCCGCGCATGATGGACTGTGCATGCGGCTGCTTTCCCTGCGAGCCCCGTGTGTAGCAAGTTGCCCATCCCTCTGCTAGCTTCCAAGAAAGGGTCTCCATGGCATGCCTTGGAAGGACCGCTGTTCTGCCCCCTCCGAGGTGAGGCAGCAACGGCGGGCTAAAAGCTGGGCAGGGGGGAAACACTTCCGAAGTATGTTCTACTTGATAAATGCCGAGGTCCTGCCTCTCCCTTTAAAATTATTACTCAGGCCTAGTGGATCCACTTCAATTGCTTTGAAGCGGGTGGGAGCCTGTTTTGATTTCAAGCCTGCAGAATAGGCTCTGAAGCAAGTTCAAAATACAACGCACTTTTTCAATTGCTTGCTTAACAAGCTGCTTCTGACTACAAGAAATCAAATTACTTTAAATTTCTCTATTGTAAGCAGAGGCCAGCTATGGAAGCCAAGTAGGGCAGGTTTGCGTTTCTCATACCAAAAGAAAAGGAAAAAAAACAAACCCAAGAATACACCAAACCATACACACACAGTTGGGAACAGCACACCCATTTCATGCTAATTCCTCTTTATTGCTAGGCTATCTACAGTCCAGACGATTTAATACCATGTTGTGGTGGCCAGACAGTGTCATCTCTCTACTAAAAAAACACTATAAAAAAAATTTTATAGCATTATGTCCAGCTTGTAAAATGGAGCCCAGCTTACCAGCTGGGAATGACTGCGTAAGTGCCGAGTTATCTGCATGACCAGCTATTTGCCCTGGGCCAGATCCTGCAGCTCTTAGATCAGGGAATGCTCCCATGGACCTTAATCTGGAGGTCTACAGGACCCGGCTTTCTGTAACCTTTGCGCTCTGTGTTGGCAAGGGGATCCCTGTGAAGTTGTGGCACATACAGAGTAGTTACGTGCTGTCTGCGTGCTGTGAAATAGCATTGCCTCCCGTATCGCAAGCGTAGCTCGTACCAGTGTTCAGTTAGCAGTAGGGACAGAAGGCCAGTGCACTCTCTATAACACACTAATAACGTCGTCCTACGTATTTAAAAGCTTTCTGTATCGTAAAAGAAGCCAGGCAGCATCTCCTGTGCAGCCTCTCAGGCTTCCCAGGACTCACGACAACCCCACCTTATAAATAAAGCACATCCATTTCATTAGACAGGGCTTGCAAGCAATACTTGAGATTTAGGAGTTTTTAAGTGTTCACTGATAAATTCCAAGGCCATTCCTGTTCTGTGTGGTTGAAGAACTTCTCTACCCCTTTTGAATCTCTAATGTTATATTAAAAACCTGGAGGTCCTGCAGTTAGCACACAGCTGTGAAAGTTAAAGGGAACTTAGATAGTTTTTTTGAACAAAAGTTTCATGGCTATTTTGAGGCTTTAAAATCATAAGGAAAACCTGCTTCTAGTAGCCAACTAGTCTTTAGCTGTTTGCTTCTTTTAATCTTGTAGCCTTGTCTGGGGCTGTTTCAGTAACACTACCTTATGGTCCTATTTTATTGTGCAATGCTCTTGTTTTAAGCATTTTGTTTAGAAGAATTGTCCTTACATGTTACAGAAATAAATCTGGCAGCCAGGAAAAAAAAAAAAAGAAAAAAAAAAGGAGAGAAAAAAGAAAGCAGCACTGTGATCCAGGTTACTGCAATCTCTTTGTGAGTAATGACAGAGGGGTTGGGGTTTTTGTGAGAGAATGCTTTTTGTAATGTTTTCTTTTAAGGAAAATTAACAAAAACACATAGAAAGGGGCCATTAGGTGAGGCAGGGTGTGGGCCACCCTGTCTCCGTTGCTAGCTGACTCCCTAGGAAAGGCTGACCTGCCCAGATTCCTCGGCGCAAGCTCGCCAAGGGAGTCCAGTTTAAGTACATGCTCTCTCAGTAGAGGCACGTATCGTGTTAGGACTAGTACCAGTCCTAACCCTCGTAGCACAGTCTCCCCACAGCTGCCAGTTACCTGCCGAGGTCTCCAGTTGAAGTAGGGACAATGTGTTTGGTTCAGGCTATTTGGGATTCAGGTAACGAGAGCTGTAGGTCAAACCTCTCTCTCTCCATGAAAGCCTTAACTCCCCGCTCCTGCCCCCCGCAGCAACTCTCCTAACCTCCGTTTTGGCCTTACGTTAACCAGGACTATCCTGCTATGAGGGCGCTGAACCCAGCTCCCTCTAATTGTGAATGCCTCTCTGGATTTTCCTGCTCAAAGCCACCGTCTCCCTCTAGAGATCAAGTGCCATCCCTGGACAACTTCTGTTCCTTATAGTCTTGTGCTTCTGCTGCCCGAGCCTGGGCTCTTCAGCTCACTGCACTGTATGAAGTGCCAGGTGCTAAGCACCCTCGCATCCCCTGGGAAACAAAAGCTTTCAGCACCTTTCAAAAAGAGCTTCTAGAAGTGCATGCCCGTACACCTGGATGGCTGCTCCAAACAGCCTTCTCCTCGAGAATGAGGAGGTCTCCGTTAAAAAAAGACACGCAGCAGAAAACTTAATACCCGGCATCCTCCCATCCCTCTGCACCCAGCCACGCCAGTGCGTACTTCAGGGGCTGGAAGCTCTCGGAGAACCTAAAATAACTTCTGTATACCAGTGTTGAGCCACAAGTACAAAAAACACCCCAAAAATGTGAGGTTAAGGCATCAGCTTAATACAGATTATTCCCAGACAATAGTACAGATGAGCACCTTTCTTTTGGCGTTGCTACTGCCCACGGCTTAAACATCTAGTACGATTCAGCAGTCATCCCCGCATCCACCCCACGCAAAGCCATATCGTGAACTATGCAGTTCTGCTCTTGCACTGTGGTTAATCTGATGGTCCTTAGAGTTTTACGTCCTCATTAATTGATTCACTATAAAGTCAAAACATCCAGCTATATCTTTGCAAAAATCATAGCTGAGGTTCAAAAGGGCGTTGTGCATCAGAGCGAGGAGGGGAGGTTACGCCGGGTGTCTAAGTAAGGCGGGTGATCTGGAGGTAAGTTGGTAGTTCAGTTCTTAGCAGAGAAACGGGAGAGAGCAAGGGGACGGCAACGCAAACAATACCCTATTGCAAGTCCAGTTCTGCTCAGATGAAGTCATTTATCGCCTAACCTTATCTCCAGCAAGATGACAAGCAGCTATGTTCTTAAGTAATTCCCTTATAGTTGCCACAAGCTATCTGCATCTTAAATTGCTACTTCCTAAGTTTTCGGCCAGGTTTCTCCCTAGTGCATGCAAGAGTTGGGGTCCGACAGCACACTCCAACCTCTGCTCTGGAGTGGAATGTGCGACCCGTAGGAGGCCTTCCTTGGCGAAGGGGGAGTGCAGATGGTAGGCGAGTGAGGAGGACCTAGCCCCTGTGAAGTCTTAAGTAAAGCATTAATTTCTGATTTTTAAAGAGTCTTATCAGGTGAAATCTATATGCATATATGACAACACACCCACAACTTCGTGCCTACGTCTTTCCAGAGATCCTCGTTTTACGCTCGTCATTTGAAGGGGGGTCAGTAAGGATTGCACAGTGGTAGTAAGTTGCTACACAAAACCAAAACCAACTTGAAAACATACTGTTCCTCTTTAACCCCAGGAAGGGACAGAACCTCACGTGTACTCTGCCATTGCCAGGGCATTGACTGAAGCGACGCGTTAGGAAATCTGGATGAGAAATTGTTTTACTTACTTTCGTTAAAAGGCGGCTTAGGCATGCAACTCTTTTCCCAGAGCCTCGTGCTACCGAAATGCGATGTTGAAAGGCATGGTCTGGTTTAAGCGAACATACACCATGATACCTTCGTGTGCAGAGTCTTGCCTCGTCCAGTTGGGGGGAGGGTGTGGGGAGAAAAGGGTTGTTTTGCAGTTCATTTTCCTGCTGTAAAAGACTTGATTTTTCTTTCCCTGAGCCGCATGAGAAACATCCCAGAAAATCTTGGGTTACCTTTGGAGTTCCCTTCACTTTAATTTATATAGTGTCTTTTTTTGTGAACTGGTGTAAAATGTATATGCCGACAAGCTCATGTATTTTTATGTAAATATTTTTTGTGGTTTCCCCACTTGCCCTTCTCTGTAAATATTTAGAATTCTCATATTCTTCTCACCTTGTATGATGCAGATGTGGTTTTGTTTCTGTTTTTTATTTGTACTGTAATGCAACAATCCAGACTGAGGTGTCTTGTGGTATTAAACAAAAGCAACAGTCCCACTGAGCTCACACTCAGATGTACAACTTGACAGCATTAATCAAGCCAGGTTAAAAACCATTCCCTTGTGTTTGTGTGTATTTTTGCCTCTGCTTCGTTAATTAACAGTATATTAAAAAGAACGGGAAAAGCCAGTTTAGAGCCGTGCTTTGCAGGGATGCTGGCAGGTATCTCTAAAGACGAAGGAGGTGACTTTGTATTCGTATGCCAAGGCTATTGCAAAATTGCTCACCGCAAGCCCGTGCCACTGCTTATCTGTTCGGTTACACCCGTGGCCATGACTGCTCTGTAACAAAAAATAAACCCGCCTGGGCTTTTTTAGTCTCCCTTTCTTCTCACCCAGCACGACGGCGCAAGGAGAAATAGCTTGGCACTTGCACAGAAGGCACGGGGCAGATTAAGTTCGGACTAACAGATGGCACAGGCCACCTTGGCCCTTGGAGCTGGCCGGGAGGGACTCTAGGCACCACAGTAATGTTCATAGTTAATTAATAGCAAAAAGATGATTAAAGGAGGCTAATTTCATACATTTTTAACATTGTAAGAAGGACTTCTAGCAGTCTTTTCAACCAGTAAACGTTACGCTCTTTAGAACTGCTGCCAGTAATAAAACCAACCTAACAGCCCTCTCTCTGGAGGCCAGGCCAGCCCCACTCTCCACGCTGAGCCCGTGGGACGCAACCTGTGTCCGTCCATCCGTCGGGCCCAGAAGGCTTTAGTGTGAGCCCAGAGGGGCTGCCGGGTATTAAGGCTCATGCTAGATCTATCTTTGTCTCACCCGCTCCCCAATCCTCGCTTTACAGTCCAGGCTTACTTATTAACGCACATTCAGCCTCTCCAGCTAAACGCTCGTCCTCGTGGTCCCAGCAGCAAGCTGAGCCACCCACCCCTTCTCTGTTCTGCAACATCTGCTTGGCCCCAGGAGCTCCTGCTGTTCCGGAGCCGCACGGACGGGACGGGGGGACCTTGCAAAGCCTGCCATGCAAACCAAGCGATACCTCTCCTACTACACAGATGTGCTAAAAGCAGCAGGCATCAGGCTTTTCGTCTGCTGGACACTGTCAGAGACACTTGCCACATCCAGACCAGGCCAAGAATCAGGCAGGCTTTCACACACCTCCATATGACACACACACCCCCCCATACGTGCCTGATGAAGTCATCTGTTAATGGCACTAACACTGAAGTTGTCCTCGAGGCCAAAGGCAGAACACAACCAGGATGACTTAGCAGACAAAAATCTCAACTCTTCTGAAGGCCAGTAGACAAATTCACATCTGAACTAAAGCATTTGTGGCAGCTCAACAGATTTTCTGTGCATTAATTGTCAAAAGGACAATTGTCAACAATTATCCCAAAAGACTCGGGTTTGGTGGGTAAGGGAATAGTGGAGATCCACACCCGCCGCCTCAAGGAGCATCCCCAGGAACTGACACACCACCTCCCCGCTTGGTTTGGCCTCAAACGCTTCAAAAGCGGCGCTGGGCTTTCCCAGCCAACAAGGACATTTCCTTTAGCAACACTCTCAAGATCACAGCGAGCGTGGAAGCCCTCAGCTGGGTGTTTAAAAAGAGGACTCCCTGTATACAAGCAATGCTGAGAGCATTTCTCAATTGCACACCCTTATTTCTCCTCCCACTGCCTTAAGGAAAAAAAAATAATAATAAAAAAAAAAAAAAGATGAACACACTCCAGTCTTCTCTGACAGCCATCCCGAGTGGCAGAGATTTACATACAGAGCAGATTGAGGAGGGGGGAGAAGGGCAGATTTACACTTTAGAGCGTGTCTAAGGGCTGGTAAAACCCTAAGCATAAAACTGATTTTTCTGGAGAAGTGCTTCCACCAGGTAGCGCTGTTAAACCACAGTTGCTGCTAAAAAACAACTTTTTAGACCATTTAAAAGGATTATGTTCCATTCTAGTAGTTTCTATTCAGGTTTCCAACTTCCGATATCTAGGGGTGGATTTTTTTATTTTTTTCATTTTAAAAAAAGATACACTGAGCACTCAGAGCTCCTGCGGCACGCACACAGTCCCCTAAGGAGCCCTGCTTGTCTCCCTAAAGCAACGCAGCCTGCGGGCGCCACGCACAGCGCCCAGCTTATCGCTATGCTGAAGCATCCAAACTGAAAAGCGAACTGCAGACCTAGGCAGATCACTGCTGCTTTTCAAAGAAGCTATCAGCTGTTCAAGGACTCCATCCCTAGAGGACCACTACAATATGTTTGCTTCAACACTAGAAAAATCATCCAGAAGCAGCAACTGATACTGGAAAAGCCGGGAAGATGCAATGCTGCTCAGTCCCTCCCTTGTCTTCCTCCAGTCAGCGAGGATGCCCTGCTGAGATTAATTATCTGACTACGCACCCGCCAGCCACAAGCACCGAGTCCAGCATCTGTCAGAGCAAAGCTTACGCCCACGCAAGAGCCTCAAGCCACACACACACAGGGTGCGACTTGTTGAACCTCGCTGCGCAGCACAGGGCTGGGCACGAGCCAGGGTTTGGCTTCTCACCTTCACATTAATCAGAGGCTGGGCATCTGCTGCAGGCAGACTCCTTTCCCCCAGGTCCAAGCAGGGCAGCAGGACAGCCGATATCTTTCTGCCCCCGTGAAGGGACCTGGGGGGGCTTCTGGTGCCCTTCGTGAGCAGGACTTGACAGAAGCTTGGCAGAGTGGCGCGAGAATAAGGGAGGGACACAGGGAGGTCACGCGAATCCCCCGGATTAGCATTCCTGGTGCAAAAGCAGCGCTTGGTGCAAGAAGAGCCTGCCATCGCCTCAAACAACAGGCTGACACGGATGGCAAAGCATTCTGCCGATCGCCGGGGTCACAGCCCAGGAAAGCCGCTTCTAAGGGAGCATTTGTGATGTGGGGGCCAACAGCAACAACCAAAACAGATGGGGTAAAAGCAATCCTCTGTGCTCCTCTCATCCTCCCCCGGACAGCAGGAGCAAGCTCCCTGCTCCAACGCTGTCCAGCCCCCCCTCACTGCTCCTTCCCACACCTCCTGTGGGAAGGACAGAGAGGGCATGGTCCTGCCCCTTAGCTTTGCCTGTGCAAAAGCTTTGAGCCAGCTCTGCATCAGAAACTGTCGCAAAGACATCCACCCACCCCTCTGCAATCACTTCATCTCCCTTTCCTGAAGGGGTTTGGTTTTGTCCTCTCTGGTCAGCTGGGAGCACCCATGCAGTGGGACAAAGCCCCCAGGCCAGTTCAGAGCACAGCTGGCACCAAAGGGCACCATTTAAAACGAGGTAAATGGGCCTGCACCACAGCATTTCTTCCAAGTTATGACTTTTGTTAATGCTGTTGGGAAGCGTTGGGGTGTCCCGAAGGAACCTTGCCAGGGATCCCTCACTGCCTGCTTAACCGTGGGGTCTGCAGGCTCCAGCATTGCTGCTGCGCACACACAGTATCACTGCAGTCCTGCAGGCAGGCAGCTGTAACTGCTTTGTCCTGTGGTACAACCCCCTCCCCACCCCTCAAATCATTAAGGCTACAGAGCCCAAAGCGAAGATGCAGCCTGCAGAAAGCGTCCATTAAATTAGGAACGGGCTTCCCTGTAGCAAGAAGGGGAAGGACTGATGCAATGCACAGTGAAATTAAAGTTACCTCAACTCTGTCATGAGCATCTTGATCCTTCAGGTTCAGAGCCCCCGATCCCTCCTTGCCCCAGTGGGCCAAAGTAAATCATCAGCCTCCAGACAGACACCCTTGCCTTCAGACACTATGTCTGCACTTGTTGGTTCAAATTAGCAGTCGAGACAGGCTCTCTTACGGTATTTGCCTTATCACCTGCCTGGAAAGGTCTCGCTGGCCCAGCACAGGCCACCTCCAGACTCTTTGCAGAGCTGGCGTCCAGTCTGTCTTGTCTTTACATCTCTCACTGCGGATTTCCCTCCCTGCAAGTGCTCAAAGTTATCGGGCCTCTGCCAGCAACACGCCAACTTCAGCTCCTAGTTCAGGGAGGTCGCTGCACTACAAAGGGACGAGAGCTCTCCCCAGCTTGTGACGAGAGAAGCCCATCAAGCACCGGAATCACGCAAGAGACTCCTGCTTTACCATCTAACACTTCCCACTATCACAAAAAGGAACTTCACCGGTCTGATTAACAGGGGACAAGGGGAAGAGAAAGGCAAATCCCCCCAGAAGGGCAGCATCTTGGCTGAATTTATTAATTGTGGCCAGATATAGTCAAGGAGGCTGCCGCCTTTCTGGACAAAGAATAGTTGCCCTTCTAAATAGCAAAGGCAACAGGCAAGAATGAGATCCTGGTACAAAAGAGCAGCTAACCCTAGTGGCAACTGCATATTTGGAAAGATGCAAGGTTTGCAGAAAGCGTGACAGCTTAGAAAGGGGAAACAGGTTGCACAAAGGGCACGGGGAAGGTTTTTAAAGTAAAAATGTATGCATCCATCTTTTAAAGATCTAAGATGCTAGAGAAGAATATTTGACTCTAGCAAATGCTGGAACTTTATGCATTATTCAAACTGCGTGAACGTTTGAAGACCGGAGACCTGGAAAGCTTCAATGAGAACAAGTCACCTGGCAGGTTCCCAGCGAGGGTGATCCGTGTCATCCGAAGGGAGGCGGCGGCCGCAACGTTTGCATGGCTCCTATCTGTGTTCTGTACCTCAGAGCATAGATACCCACACAGATACCCACACAGCAGCCCCATTCCCTCTCTACTCCTAGAGTACTCAGAAAATCCCAGTGAGATGTACTCAGGATGCATCTAGGGAGAAAGCATTCCCGACCCACGAGCATCAAACATAAAGCAAACCAATACTCAGAAACGCGGTAGTAAAGCAGAAGCACGGCAGAACCAAGCGCCATAAGAAGGGTAATACAGCCAGCCCATGACAGACGTGCAAGTAAAAACCAAGCCTCCCCTCCTCCAAATCAACACTCACCCTCCAGGGCAGACAATCTCATCAATAGTAATATTCTAGGAGAACCTCATTCTGCTGCACTTCAAGTTATAAATTCAAACACAAGAATATAAAAAAAAGTGCCAGACAGGGCCAGGTTTTCAGACAGGCAGGCAGCCAGCAGAAATACATACACAGACCAGGCCTTGCTTCTGAGGATGGGAGGACATCTGCCTTGCCCCTCTCCCTTCCATCAATGCTTGCCTTTCACAAGGTTCATTTACTTTATTAGCATTTTCTATTTTTCTTCAGACTTCCTCTAATTCCTTTTTTGAGGGGGATCTTAATCACCTTGCTTAAAGGATTTTTTTTCTGTTTGTTTGTTTGTTTCACACCTTTGATTTCTTTTCTCTGAATCCAATTCAAGCTCTGCAAGCCCTTCGCCCTTTATCTAGCCCCAAAAGGATGGGACCTGGAGCATGATCTATCTCGTCTTCTACCACAAAAGACAGGGATGCTGAGGAGGGATGGCTGCACAAGAAAAATATGTGAATGCATCCCACCACAAACATGAATAACACACTGTGCTGGCCATTAATATTTCACCAATATAGAGCAAGTGGAAGTTTGTGGATAATAATGCATAATGCAACAACTCCCAACGAACGCTTGCCGAGTAGGACAGTCGAGTACAGAGGGTACATTAACATCCTACAGAGCAGTCATCAACTTCTGCAATAAAGCAAGAGAAATGAGAAAGTTTAGACCAGCTTCTCTATTTCCCCTATGTAAAAAACTCTTTTGGAAAAGAAAGCAATGTTAAAGAAGGACCGCTTTTGAAAGCGGAAAATATTTTCCTCAATCAGCAACACGCAAATTTTCAAAAGCAAAACCAACACACTTCAACAAAACCCCCAAGCCACAAACTTTCCCCTTCCACCTCGGGGATTGTTTTAAGCTTCAGGGTGAGCACAGCGGTCAGCATCTCCACTCGACAGCGAGCTCTGCCGCTCGGAAGGGGAGCGCAGTCTCCCTTGGGGCTGATCCCGGCTGCCGAGCCAGCTTCCACAAGAACCAGGCACCGCCTCAAAGCACCGCTACTGCGAGCACCAGGCAGGGAGCAACTGGCATTTCTTCGGATGCATTTTCTGGGTGCCTGACAGGAGACTTTGTGGTCTGGTCTGCAGAACCGCTGAGCGCTTGGAATTGCTACTCAGGGCTGCAAAAGCCACGTTTTGAATACCTGGAGGGCTGAGGCTGTGTACTTGATCGTGTCAGATCCCCAAATCTGCAATGCAACTTAACCGAGTAATTTTCACATTAGGTTTTGAGGGATAGGCCATCAGGAAAATGGGGAAATGCCCCTTCTTAAGAGCCACAGGGGTTATTTACTGTTTGTGAAGCATATAGATGCAATAGCAATCCATGCCATAAAAGCCCATTAGGCTTTAAGTTAACCATTCTTTTTCCAGAGCAGGATTTGAATAAGTAATACGGGGACAGACACACCACCACAGAAGAAAAATTATCGAACAGAGGCTGAGCAAGTGAACACAATCCATTCTGCACACCAAGCGAGACAGGCTGGGAGCTTTGGAAAAGCATAATGTAGCTGCAGAGTTAAAGACCATCATAATGCATGCACACAAAGGTGCAAATTGAGATTCACCAGAAATCTCTTTTCTGGCAATTCCTAGCTTTTAAGTACATCACTTTGTAACCTTAGGACTATGCTTTTTTGTGGGTTTGTATTATAGATGCAACCTCTGCTCTCTGCTTCTGCACACACATTAGCATTTTTCCACCGAGCGTGGCTCTGCTCCCACCCTCAAATATAGCAGCCTAAGTGTCCTTGTTCTGGCTTGCTTTCACCTCATCTCCTGGAGGATGAATAATGGAGCAGTGGTAAGAAAAGAAGGGAGCAGACATGCTTGTTTGGAGTTTCAGACCAGACAGTGAGAAGCTTAAAACCTGAACTGGCCAAATTAGAAGGAAGCTCTGTTGATTT
The DNA here is from genome assembly GCA_020745775.1 of Theristicus caerulescens. Taxonomy (NCBI): domain Eukaryota; kingdom Metazoa; phylum Chordata; class Aves; order Pelecaniformes; family Threskiornithidae; genus Theristicus; species Theristicus caerulescens. The sequence continues at coordinate 1,917,212 of CM036575.1, read as the reverse complement.
TCATCTACCCACAATAACACCACTGGGAAGGAGGCTCTGTCAAAGACTGATTTAAAGCCCCCATCACGAAGGGGAAGAAAGAAAACAAGGAATTAGGGTTACATTCTCTTTTTCCCTACAGATATTGTGGTTTTCTGGGTGTATCACAGATACACTCAGATCCAGAGCCTGGGATGAAGGCCTGCACATTTCAAAAGGGTCAGACCTGAGCTGTACGTATTTACGCACGAAGCTGGAGAAAAGCCAGGTGCAGGTGAAGCCTTAGTGCCAAGCAAGCGCCGCCCAGTGCTTTAACCTCAGTGCATGCCTCTGGGCAAGCTTGACAGTCGTCTTGCATGGCGTGGAGCAGCCCTGCCACGGCATTCATCATTTATAAACAGGAGGGGGGCCAGCAACATGAAACGGGTCCAGCAGATCCTTCATATAAATGTCCCTCTCCTGACAGGAGCACGACTTCAAACATACCATTCACTAAAGCATCGGTGAAGGTGGATTTCAAACCACCCCAGTTTCTAACTACCCAGGCCTTCTTGGGAAGCAGGTACCACCCCCATCACACCAACCCTTATAAGTTCCTCAGCACTCAGCGAAGCCCAATTCAGGGGGCTGAACATCGGCTTAGCTCAGACGGCACGAACAACCAAGGCAGTATCTTCAGAGGTAATTAAGCAGCTAATCAATTTTAAGAAGCAGAGCCTCTAATCGCTAGCTGGAAAGATGAAGCGGACTTATTTCTTGTTTGCTTTAGCAGGCAGAAGAGTAGGATGGCGAGCTGCAGTGACCTGTGGCAGATGCCTGCCCAGCCTTTCCCGTTTTGGAGGTTTGCTTTCGTACACTCCCAGGATAGGCATGCTAAAGCATCCTGAACACAGGCTTTGATACTCTACAATTGTATCAGCGCTTGAGGAATAGAAATGCCGAAGCAATTAAGTTTGAAGAGGTTCTTTTAACTCTACATCCCTTCAAATTCTGTGAAACATTTCCCAGCGTAAGCTCTTCTGCAAAAAATTGTCAATATAAAAGTCCTGATTTTTTTCTAAAGCACAGGGGAAAAGGAAAAGCTGAAAGCAAGGAATCAGAGAGATGGGACAGAAGAGCCTCCCCTAAAACTGCCAAGTTTTCCACTCCAAATCAAAACGTTGCCCTTTTTGTAACATACAGGCCTGTTTCTTCTGGCATTGCCCAACAGAATGACACAAGTTTTATAAAAAAAAAAATTTTAAAAACAGCTGCTAAGCTACTTCAGCCAATCACTTCACCTGCTGCACCCCAGTTTTGCCAACTCTAAGACAGAAATAACAAACCCCTGCTAATGACAAGGCCCATGCAGCTGCGAATTGTCTCCTGTGTACACAAAACATTTTCCATTTAAACAATCATTAAAGTGTTTTCTCTGAACCATAACCAACAGATGAGGCAACGCTCTTCCCTTCTGCAAACGGACTTCTGCAAGGTGCCTGGAAACCACCTGCATGCCGCTCTGCATACCTCACGGATGGCCTAAAACAAGTGGCAAGAAGTCAAATTACTGAGCACCAAAGCTTAGGCGAGCAAGCTCTTAACAAGAGTCATTTGGCCCGGGGCCACCAACCAGCCAGCAACCATGCTGGAAAACAGCTCGGGAGCCCCAACTCCCAAATCTTCCTGCTCTACCCGCTAGACTAAGCTATTAATGACTTGCTGGTTCAATTACATTTTCTGCTCTGTTCTTTCAAGGATGGAGTCAGCGGTAAATGTTTTCTGCAAAGGGAAATCTATTACGGATATTTCCCAGGATACAAGCAGCGCAAGGCAACTCAGCGTCCTTGTGGAAAGGAATAGGAGAGAGACTGTGCAAGGAAATGGCTGACGTTCTCTTTTTGCAGCCTTTTAAGTTTCCTTTGCCCCAGCTGTCCTGGCCATGTCAAATCCCACCCAGTCCCCCTGCCATCACCTCTGCTGCGGCTCTTATTTTTCTGCTGAGCCCGACTGTCTCATTGCAAGTCATGAACAGCCTCCTGAAACTGCGTTAGGAAGAAATAGGTGCACTGTGCATTACATGTGCAGTGAATTATCAATCCACTACGGAAACTTCAAGGAAAAACTGCAAGAAAAGGACATTTCTTCCAAGACTTCTCTAAGCAGCAATAAATCTTCCAGCTGTCTTCCAAGCTAATTCTACACTGCCCTTAAGGCCACAGAGCGGATGAGCTGTGCCTTGCTTCTAGGACAAGGTAAATTAAAGGAACCACATTTCCACCCCCTTTTCCTACTAGGGGGCTGCTGAGAGCATAAGAGTCACCCAGCTTGGACTATCTGATGCGGACAGGGTAATTAGCTGTCTGACCATCACCCAGGCAGCAGCTGTATAAAAAAAATAGTCTAATTTATTCAGTCTCCAAAACAGGAGAGGGAGCAGAACTGCAGGATGTGCATACCAGTCCACCCTGCCTCATGCCTGGCACCACAACCGGGCAGCTCTCTTTGCCCCAACTAAACGATAACAATTCAGGCATCTCACGGGGATAGGACAAAGCTTCACGCCTCTATCTTTGTGGTGCTCAAGGCCGACAAAGGCTCAACACGACTGTGAATCAGTCATTACGTGCATAATCTCACCCTCCCCTTGCTCCGCTGGCACTTCTCCCAACAGACAAGGCTGTCCGCAGGATGGGTACAGCCCCTGCCAGCCAGGATTGCCCGAGTAACTGAGCGTTGGCTCCAGCAGCCAGCTCTCGGACGGGCGGGAATGCGACAAGCACCTTATGGAGGATTTAAGCAAGGACTGTTGCAGCTCAAAGCCTGAGTTCAGAAAACAAAAGCTTAGGAGTTGAGAGGGACTGGTTGGATACCACCACAAACCCCTTTGCAGGCCCTTGCCGCTGTGTCCCACAGAACATCTGCCACATCTCTATCTTTCTCCCTTTTCACAAAAAACAAGTGGATTCCTTTTCTGCAGCACACTGGCTTTTTTTCCTTTTTTTAAAAATTCACATAGGACACTCAAAGATTAAGGTCCCTCCACTGGCACAACAGGGCATGACTCTCCAGTCCAGTCTGCTATACAAGTATAACGCTTATGTCAGTTAAACGCACCATGGAGAACACAAAACACGCACAGTGAGGAAACGAACATCACCAACAGACACCCAAATGCAGACCAGATTCGTCTTTCCACCAGTTAAAGCTTGCAGCTAAGAGCTCCATTACATTTGCACTTTCCCAAACCCCCTTAGCCACAGAACCTATTCCCCAGTCAAACAGGGCTCATAGCTTTCAGAGCTACCCCCAAAAAACGCTGTTTAAGCACAGGACTTGCCATAAGAGAGCAGAAAAATGATCTCTAGTATCAGCTGGTCAGGAGGCAGGTACTTAGTCAAGCTTGTGCTACAGTTTCTGCTTGGACTATCAGCTTAGACTAAAACTTTTCACAATATAAAGGTACAACACCAATAACAACAGGGTCCTCTCTCAGCTAAGACACTGTCATACCGCATATTCATAAGCCTAAATGCATGCAGAATGCCTTCTTTTGTTCCACGATTACTTCTAGCAGGGAGTTCCACAGCCTTTGTGATTATAAATTACTTTGATCAGTTCAAAATTAACTTTTTCTTTTTTAAATTTTGTGCCATTTTTGTTTTGCTTTTGTATTCTACCCCTCTCACTGGCTCAGGGACATGACATTTCCATAATACACTTGGTTCCGCTGAAATCAAGATAATTTCCAGGCTGTGGCCTTTCAGAAGGTGGAAGTCATGACTAGCTTTCTTACATCTCAATATATATGTGCCCTTTAGCCTTTCCTAAGGCAACTGCAGAGCTGCTGGCAGCCCAAGGAGGAAAGGGCAGGAGCTATGGCACGCACATGCTGCTACACTTTCATTATCACAACTGCAACACGCTGCCAAGTTGGAGGAGTATTTTTAGACTGGAGAAAAAAACCTGGGGATTTATCAGAGACTTATTAATACAGAAGTGACACTAATACACTAGCAGTGTTCTGTCTTCCCTATACTTATACAAATTGGGTTTATTTCCTTCCCTTCTCCAGCTTTTCTAGCCAAGGAAATTGGTGCTTATCCAACCACTGCCAGGTCTTGGGCAAAGACACCAAGACAGGAGAGCACGGATGTGGGTCTCTGCTAGGTCTTAAGGGGATACAGGGTCGTCTTCAAGACGACTGCTTTCATTCCTGCCCTGGATAGCAAGCTTGTCACAAACCACAAGGTCAGGCAGGGAAACGAGCCTTGGTGCGAGCATAGTGTAAATACACGCACTGATGATCGGTGATGCACGGGCCAAACTTCCATATTCCCTGGAATATCCTGCTCTGCAGAGGCTTGTTGACATACAGATGATCAAGGCAGTTAATCTGAATAGGATTTGCATAGGTAAACTGGATTAAACCCCTGTGTGGACACATTTATCTAGAATTAGAAGCAGGCTTCATTTAATTTAGCTTTGAAGTAAACAAATTAAGGCCACTTTTATTCTGAATAAGAGCAGCCATGCTACAGGCCAGTGTAGTTTAAGTAATTCACTTTAAATTCATGCTGTTAGTTAATTAGGACTAATTTTCACCCAAGTATCCCTGTTTAAACAAGCTTGAAGCAAGACTACAGAACAGCATCCTTGAGCTAGCTCCACTAGACGATTTGGAGGCAGCCAACACAGATCCAACATCAACAAGCAGGGGGATGGGGCAAGTTGGGGAACAATTTCAGCTCCTCCTGTGATGAAGCGTCAGTGATCTGCCTCGGTCCTTGGAGGTGAACCGAAGCCACAGCAGAGCCGAGCTGGTAAAACAATTTCTCTGGATTTGCTACTCCAAGTTAGCGATCAGGCAACACTTGGGCTTTCAGCCCACTTTTCTACGAGAGCCATTTTTGGCTTGGCTGTGCAGACAGATTATTTAACAGAAGGACAGGGGAGAAGGGGGAGGGAAGGAAAGATTTAGTTTCCCCAGAGAAAGCTGCTGACAACGAGCAAAATAAAATACCCTAGAGAGAAAGTGCTTGACAAGAGACTAAGCCAGAGGAATTGTGTTATCGGCATCGCAGGAGCAAACCTGGATGGAATTACTGGCTGACATTTGAAAAATGAAAGAGCTGCACAGACAGTGCCGCGCTAGTAAAACGATGAATGGAAGAGCAAAGGTGCGCAGGCAGGCAGGAGAAGGCAGGGTTTCGCACACGGCGAGGCGGGCAGCGGCTGCGATACAGCTCATTGCCAGCCTTGGGGCCGACGAGAGAGCAGCTCCAAAAGAAGCTGCGGATGGTTATATCTCTTTCCCCTCGCACGCTTCTACACCCCCACCGTTTCCCACAGAAGCTGATTTCACCAGCTCTGTTTTCACTACAAGGCTGTTGCAGCAGCAATAGCAAATATTGAACGAAGCAATTCATTGAGCTGGAAAGAGGCATTACGGAGGGAATTTCATCAAGATAAGCAGCAACTTGGCTGCAGAGACAGAAACCGATCAGAATATATGATTTGTTTTGCCCCTTTGAGCTAATTTATATTTGGTGAAAGAAAAAATACAAACGCACATAAATATCCCAGACAGATGCTGTCCTGTCCTCTAAAAGGAAAAAACACACCTCCCAGAAACATTAGCAGTTAACAAGTTTTAAGTTTCAGTGTATTCCCCCGGTACCCTGGCAAAAATAAATACCAGCCAAGTTTTACTGGAAAGCCTGATCCAAAAGTTAGTTGGAGGGCATCATTTTGGAGGACAGAACCCAAAAGATAATTAAGTTCTGACCAGTTTTGTGGAAACAGTGGCTGGGCAGAGGGAAAGAAGCCCTAGTAGCATCCCTGTTGCATGAAAGGCTTTCACAGGAGGTAAATTTTATTAAGCTTCAGAGACCCTGCCTTGAAGCAGAAAACCACAAGAAGCTGGGCTTCGCTGCTCCTCTGCTCACAGAACGGCTTTTTGGAAGTTAATGTCGTTCGTCATGTGCAAATCCTTACCATAGCTGCAATCGGTTTATAAACAGCAATTAAGTTTGAACCTACACTGGAAAGTTACAGTTAATGAACTAGTTCAACTTTTGAACTGATTTAGTTAAAGGACCAGTTTTTTCCTAGCATAAACAAGGCCATGGGTTACGTACAGCTATTCCATCAAGTACAAGCAGGGGGGAAAAAAAGTGCCTATTAGCATCTAAGCTAAGAGAATAATTAGTTTTACCTCTTTCTGTTCACAAATGGCTTGGAACAACTTACAGTTTTCTTGAGTCTATTTATGATGGGAAATTTGCAAGATTATTCCTGCAAATAATTAGTTATTGATCTCTAAGTTTGCTTAGGGAAAAGTGCTCATAAGCAAGTCAATCTATTATTCAAGCAGCATTTATTGTTTGGGGATTTGTGTCACTGGAACCACATTTTTGGTCTATTACTGACTAGGCACACCTTCAGGTTCCTTAACATGGGAGGAGGAGGGAGGTGTCTGAAGGCCCATTTTTCAGAGTCAAACTTTTTTTTTTTCCTTCTTCCAATAAATGTTTTTCACCAGTATTTGCTTAAAAGGTTTTGAACATTTCTTGGCAAAAAAAATATAGCTATTTTATTAATCTTCTAGGAACATTTTCCCAGCATTTAGATGTTCTAACTAATAACAACAGCATTAAGCGAGACCTTGAATTCCTCCTAAACCTGCAGAGCACAGGGACAACTACAGACGCGCACAGCTGGGGACAGATCTTTAATTTCTGCTCAGCTTCCCACTTCTTATCAAAACAGACAAAGCTCTGATCACCACCAACACCCACCCATCGCACTTTTGGTACAAAATCATGGGAATTTCTCACAATCGTGCACCACAATCTTTTCCCAGCGTCAGGACGCGGTGTGCTACATATAGTTGTGATTCCTCAACCCAAGGTACACACAAAAAGCCAGCCAGTCCTCCCAAGGTCAGTAGTTTCACCAGGAACGTGCTGAGCCCCCACCCCAAACTCTTTCCTGTCAGCCTCTGGTCCCTTTCCCCAGAGATACGTGAATTAGCACTTCTCTCCCATCCCCATTTTCAAGAAGCTTTTTATCGCCCTCTGATTTGAGTTCAGGTTGTATTTAGGCACTCCCAGAAAAGCAGAGCAGACTTTCAGTCTGCAGTAATTAAAGAGGCGCAAGAAGTAAGCAAATTAGCTATCAAACTTCAACAACTCGGCTTCATGCTTCCCTGGGCTTTGTCAGAACAAGCTGCCAGTGCTTGATACTAGAATTTTACAGAAAAAAAAAGGTGCACATGGGGGTGAAGCGGCCCCCGACAGACGGCTCGCCACATCTGCGTGCGCACGTGGGAGACCGGCAGCGCTCACGCACCGGCCAAGCACGCAGAGGTGAGCGGTCGCAAGGCAGTAACCAAGGAAACCAGCTGGGACTGACATCCTTGCTAACGCCGGAACAGTCTGGAAAGATCGCATCCTGCCCTGCGCCGGCACGGGAGCACGGGCAGCCCGACACAAAGCCTGCCAAGCAGATCTCTTTTCAGCTTACAAACAAGAGAATCCCAAGCAAGCGCTTGGGTCTCCAAGCATCCGTGCCAGGCTTGCACTGGGGAACTGGGGGGAAAACCACACCTACTGCAAGCGTTTGTTGTTCTGAAGGAGCAAAACAGTTTTGCAACTTGCTAAGCTTTGCATCAGCCAGCGTTTCTCCGCACAGAGGCTGATGCTGCGCAGCAGCCGTACCCTGACCTGCGGCAAGGCAAGAAACGCAGGTTGGCGGGAGACGAGCACCTTGCTCTAGGTCACACGTTTTAATAGCAACGAGCTCGGCGACGAGAGACCTGGAAGTCAGTCCACAGCCAGCCCCATATTCTATGTGACAATGATATCGCACAGCTGTCCCTCCTGCATATCAAGTGTAAAAATTCCTTTGGAATTGTCTCCTACACCAGCAGCAGACCCACTGGTGCAGCTGCATCGCCAGTCCTTCCACAGCCTTTAAGTGAATACCGCTTTTAGAGATCTTACAAAACTACCTGGTACAGGTCTCTCCTGACTCTCTGGACTCTCATGACTTTAAGTGCTACTTGAGCTCCTTTCCATCTCATTTCCCTGCTCATCCCCCATCTATACTACAGCAATTCTTCAAATTGTATGCAACAAAAACCTCTAGAAGTATTACTTCATCCCGCTGCAGCCATAAGAGATGCTAGTGTGAAAAGTACTTTTTGAAATTATTGAGTCCAAACCCAGCAGTGTTTGTTAACGCAAATACCTCAAACTGTCCTTAGGCTTTCAGCTTCCCTCCCTCCCGCAACCGCAATGCCGTTCTCAGCAGCAAGAACAGCTTTAGTGCTTGTTCCTTGTACCAGTCCATGCAAATCAGTGTTACCACGAGATGATGGGTTCAACAGAAAACTGTGTTTCCTGGGCAAAAGGAGTAAATTTCTGTTTGGGTTTGTTGGTTGGTTGGTTGTTTTTTTTAAAGGCATGTTGTGAAAAACAAGAGCTGCTGTTGGAGAGGTAAGAAATAAATATGCCTTTAAAGGAACATCCTCCTTTGCAAGCCAAATAGGAAAAGTATGTTTCAATGTGCAACAGCCCTCTCTGATAGTACAGGATGGGATTAATAGCTATTAGCTTCCACTGTCGTCACTGTCCAGATTCACACTGTGGGATTCAGTCCTCCCCTTCCAACACTAAACACGAGCGAATCTATTCGCACCATCAGGTCAGCAGTGGGATCACGCTTAGGTCAGTGTTAGGGTACTACAGATCCTAAGCTGTGTGTTTGCTAACCAGCACTCACATGCTGGATACCCTTGGCCGAGTCACATCTTTGCGCCTTTGCTTACTGTCAGGGTATAGATCATCACTTACAAGCGTGTTCATACGTAGCCCAACCCCAGCAGGCTCTTCTCTCTGCTGGAAGTTTCAGGGATACGTAGACAAACCTGGCTCTAGCGCAGACTTTGAGAGCAGATAGTGTGAAGCTGAAGTCTGTATTTCACAACTCTGAATTGCACTTCACAAATAATTTATCCTCACATTAGGATGAGCACAGAAACCGAACGTCAGAGAATTGGAAATATAGAACTAATGGATTAATAGGAACTTATGAACTTCTGTATAATTAGTAGCACCTTGTAAGGTGCCTTTACACAAGTTAAGTACCACTAGTTCCATGACAGAGGTGGGGAAACTGGGACACAGATGTCTCCAAGGCCACAAAAAGGCCAGTAGCAGAGGACAGCAATACTCAGGGCTCAAGATTCCCAGGGCAATGCCCTAACTTGCAAGCTACATCTGCTCTTACCAGAGTAATGCTTTATTTCAGTATCAATTGATCAAGGAAAAACCCCAACGCTTTGTATAGGAGAATTACTCACTAATTCTCACCGCAGCTATAGAAAAGTCCAGCAGCTTTAAAAAGTCACCATGACCTTAAGCACTGTGACAACTGCCTCTTAGAAGCTCTTGTGCTGAGCAAGATGATCACATTGTCCATCACTGACATCTAACAGAGCACATCAGAAGACCAAATTTAGAGACCCAGAGTCCTCTACGCAGTCAGTCAATGGTGAGAAACGACAACCACAGCCCTTTAACGCTATGTTTTGCACTTCCCATACTCAAAAACCATGAAGAGGAAATCAAGAGCTCAGATTTCAAACACCCATAATAAGAAACTCTTAAAAAAAAAAAAATCTGTATGCAAAGCACCACTGTGCTACAAATATGAAGTCACAGAACAAAGTGAATGAGTAAAGAACATCTCAGATTTAAGTAGCATCCTGGATGCTATTTAGTGAGGTGACACTTTATAATCTTTAATATACTTCTAAAACATGCCCTACTGAAGTCCCTGCTAAATTAAATGGGCTCATTGCCTTGCAATGAAGTAGATAGCTGGAACTGCTACAAAATTACACTGCTTCTCTGCCCCAGATAAGCTTGTCACCAGCGAATTCTTCCACCCCCTTTTTTTCTTTCCATATTAATGCCTTCCATCATAATAAGGATTCCTACCCACTGCCAAAACTCAATTTACACTATTTACTTTAATGACCTCATTTGTCATCCTAGCATGTGTGTCTACCTCTGGGACTGCAGCCCCGTCAGTCTGCCAGAAGGTCTCATTTACAGTTTGCTCTTTCATTATTATTTTTAAAGATTAAATTGCTTCCATTTCAAGGCAAACAGTCTGGGAACTCCCACAGCCCAGAGGATACCGAGATACATTCATACATTTGATCAATATATTTTAGGGTTACATACATCTCAATCCCAACTGACTCTCCCCCTCCACACCATCCCACTGCATCATCCATCTATTTCCATCACCTTTCACTTTGTTATTCCTTTTAATCTTTGCAAAAGATACACACTGGTTATGCCATTTGAATATTGCCATAACATTTCAAGTTGTAGGAGGAATTTTAACTTTTTTCTCTTTTTTTTGGGGGGGGGGGGGGGGGGGGAAGATTGCGATGATTTCCTTCCCCAATGCATCAGCTCATTTGTCTGTTCCAAACCACATTTTTTATCTCACAGCTTGACTACTCCAGAGAGGTATATTCTTCCTATTAGATTATCTTCCTCTCTTACGGTGTGTCTCCAATCCTGACATGCTCAGTAAAATTCAATGTTAATTAAGTCATTTAAATAGGTTAGGGAAGAGCATAATACTTCATGTTTCATTATACCGCATGTTTTGCGGAAACAGCATTACACAAACTGCTAGAACTATAGCTAGAGCAAGCCTCCAAAAACGCAGCATCAAAACCAAAGCAACACAACAATCTGCCACGCAAAGCAAGGGAGGGAGGGACCGGGTATTTGAGAAATTGCTTATGTCTGTCTGCAGTGTCTCAAAAAACCATTCCTCAGCTTGTTTGCAACATCTTTAAAAGGAGATATTATAAGCCATTTTCTTGCTTACGAGTAATCACTCCATCCATTTGCCGCCTCCCAACTCAGCCTCCAGTCGACCGACTGGGACAAAACGCGTCTTACCAACGCAACCCTTGCCACCTCTGCGTTTCCAGTTTATATGCAAACATTTGCAAGGCAGACCAGACATTCGCTAGACATCGTTTGCAAATCCTGGTATAAAGCTTAACCAGAACAAACAGATTAATTGCTAGGAAAGCGAAGATAGATAGGTGCCAAACTTAGAATCACAACATTACCAGTTCCTTAGAAATGCTTTTCTTAGGCTAACAAAACCTGTCTTTTAACCAAAAAAAGAGAGCAGTGAAACTTCCCTCATAACAAAGTTTAAGCACTCAAAGCTATTTCAAAGTTACTGAGCATCTATCTCATTTTCTTCAGCTCATACAAGTACATGACTACTTCTTTCTTGTTTTCCTTCCATTGCAAACACTTGTCTTAAGCCCCAATAAACAACAGCAAAAAACCTTTACATCCCATTAGCGATTTCCAATATGCTGATATGTTTCTTCAGAAGCCTTTCCAGTGAATAAACTGGTCCCAAACTATTAGCACTTGTTATTTATACAGAGACATCCTTGCTTGGGATGTCTTCTAAGTAGACTTCAGCAGAGGCATAAGGAGTAACATCTTTTCCACAGGTATTTGAGTCTGATATAAACATGGGTATTTTCCGCGGAAAAACACACTTCAGATTTCTCATCAATATGTATGTATAAAGCTAAACCAAAATTTTTAAGTTGCTTCTAGATAATATATGATGATAACTTGGCAATAAAACAATTTTACCAGTTACATATGATGTATAAAAGCATACAAATATTACTTACTGTTAGATGATCACGTTTCTGGTACGTAGGGAGAAGATGGGAGATATCACAGCACAGTCTTCCCTGGATTCCCTCGAGTCTTGCCCCAGACGATCACACGCAGACAAGAGCAGCAGCAAGGCTGAGGAAAAAGAAAGAAGAATTGACAACATTAGACCAGCAAAAACATTACCAGTGTGGTCTAAAATAACTTGCTAATACGGAAGCAACACAGCATCATCAAAGCTCTTAGGAACATCAGGTAGTGCCAAAAAGATGCAAACTTTTTAGAAACTGTGCACTAGAACCCTGAAAAATAGCTTTTAGACTCAAGATTATTATTCCTCCCCCAATTTTCCTCTGTACCCCTTTTTTACTTTATCTGTGGACGACTTGTGTCGTTAGCATACTCTGTTCGCTGCAGCGGAGAATGGCTGATGCCTGTGTAGTCAACTCAAACCTGAGACTGAAAAGGACTATTTACTATTTCTGTGGTAGCTACTTCCCAAAGAAACATAGAGGGAATTTTAACAAAAATAGTAAAGTGGGAAACCCACAGAATTTGCATGTGAAGCAGGGAAGAATTCCTATTGTTCTTGTTTTACAGGTAGGGAAACTGAGGCACAGCCCACTGAAATCATTCCAGCAAAGCTCTAAAGAGAGAGATGGAAAGCTTAAAAGACCCAGAACTGTGGTTTACAAGCAAAGCCCATCTCACACAACCTGAATCTTCCTATGATCTAAAAACCCAAGATGAAGATTTTGCCTAAGCAGGTGTATTCCTGTAAAGAGTGTCGTGTTTAACAAACCAGACTTTTCTGCTGCTCTCTGTCAAAAGAGTTTCTGATCCATTTAACAAGGGGTAAAGGCTCTTTCCACCAGACATGAACCTGTCACGCTTGGCATATTCTGACACCTACTCTAACTGTATAGAGGAATATTTGTAGTCACAGCAGGTAAACGAGCTGTGGACAGGGAACACAACTAATTTAATAGCATGAATTATTTACACATACATTCAGGAAAGCCATCTTGCCACACAGCAGTCCCAAGCAGCAGGGATTATTAATTTATAACTCAACTACAGCTACATTAAACAGAATGAGGCTTCCATAAAAAGTTAACTGTGGAGAGACAGAAAATACTGCCTAGCCCATCTAGAAAGTACAACAGGGCTCCCTAACAAAGCCTCAGCTGCTAGCCAAAAATTGATCACCTCTCTTGGGCAATGAAACAACATCCACTAGCTTCCAGTTTGCATCCAGACATGCCTGCTTGTCTGCTGCACCCATACAAAGCAACGCATCCTAAAGCAGGACCTGCCTTTAAGCTTTTGTTAGCTTCCAAAATAGCATCAAATTCCTCCTTTTCAGAACAGCAGTGCCAACACCTTCCTCCCTCAGCGAGCAAAACCCTGGAAAAAGATAACAGGGAGCACCCCCCCCGCCCCATCCTGCAATCTCCCCGCTGGGCCCCACTCAGCATAGACCTGATCGGAGGCAAAGGGAAAAAGAGACATCCCAAAGGGAAAACGGGAGAAGCATTTGGGATGGTAGGAATAACAAGATTTGATAAGAAGCTGCAGAATGTACAGAGGAAAGGAGGGAATTGGAAATACCTGAGCAGAGAGCCAAGGAGAAGGAAAGGGGGCATGGAGCACAACTACAGCAGGAGCCTACAGAGAGAGTCAGAGTGGAGATTGGGGCTACGGGGGATTTAGGCAAGACGACCAAGGGAAACTAGGGAGACAGACTGGTCCAAGTCCCTCCAGAAAAAGAAATGCAGATGATAAATCTGGAGGGGGAAACCTGGTCAGCAAGGAGAAGCCTGGAGACTGGAAATAGATAAGGAAGAGGCAAGGCTGAGCATGGGACAAGAGGAGCTCCATGCTTCATGGAGCTTCATGCACCACTCGGCAGCTCTAACCACAGCCTTTTAAAGTTAGGCGTTTACATGACAGAAACCCACATCGTGGTGTGCAGTCCCAAGACATGGTTTTAGACAGATATGGTTTTTTTTTTCCTTGGTTTAGCTCCCAGCCAGACTCTTAATATTCTTAAATCCTGCTTGTGTGTATTGTACCATCTGCAAAGAAATAGAAGCTGCCTCTCTGTGCGTGTTCCCAGCACGCTATTTAGCCTGATAAACACGATAATGGCTGGACTGCCTGCATCCTCACGTGCTTTTTTGCCCAATAGATGGCTGATGCAGCAAATTTAATCTTTATACAGTAGGAACTCAGCTCCCATTAATGACTAGAAACCCTCCATAATGCACCATGATCAAGATGAAATAATTTCATCATTATTTCAGCCAACTCTGCTGTTAACTCTTTGCTAAAGATCAAAGGACTGAAAAGGGCAGGTTCCATTGCCTGGTCTTGGTGATTGTGAGCATTGCTGTTTTCAGGAGGTGTTTGGCGCTTCCTGAATGTACATAAATGATTCCACATTGGGGCCAGAAGAAAAGGCACCCAAAGGCACTTCGGCCCGACTGAACGGTAAGGAGAAAGCACGTGATCAACCCAGTAAAGCAGCTCTTCCTCTGCCTTGTACAGGTATATTCCTAGCGCTTTCAAGAAGCCTGTGTTTGACCTACTTAGAGATCACTTTGTGGTACTGCACGAATCGCCAGCCAGTGTCATATCGTGGGCCAATCCTCCTAAATCCCAAGCCTCCCTACCCCTGGCCTGAAGAAGCATCCTACTGTGCCAGCACCTAGCAGCCTCCCTGCAACAAGAGGAGGTGGGGACCCTCTTTACTCCTTGTCCTGAATGAGGAACATATTTTAACTGCATGCGAGTTACTAACAAAGAGCATTCAGTGTCACTGCTGTGATTTCCACCCTGGTGATATCTGAGGCTATCATCGGACCCTGGCTGAGCTATATGGAAGGCCATCCCTATGGACCAGGACAGGTAGATAGCAGTCACAGAGCCTCAATAAATAAATAAAAATAAATAAATAAATAAACAACCCCCAAGCAAACAAAAAAGCCACCAAAACAACAACAAAGAAACTACCTATTAACTGCAAAAACTGGAAAAGCAGAAAGGTTAATGATCCCAGCAGGGTGGAAATTCTCCTGTGTCAGGGATTTCAAGCACCATGAAAGGCAGCTTCACACTGAATTTGGGAGGGAAGAGAAGAGATGGCTGCTTCTGAGTGTCTAGAGAAGGACAATGGGACAGGTGCAAACAGGAGACAAAGCCTTTGAAAGCTGCTGCCCTTTTGGTACCAAAAAAGGGAGAAACCCCACGAGTCACTTTAATATCAGTTATGCCAAGGCATGAGCAAACACCTACTCTGCCACCCAGTATCTTTCACTAAAAGTGCTGCACAGTTTCCAACAGGCATCTACCTGATGCTTGCACAAGCAGGGATTTTGCAAGCCCTCGAGATGACCCAGTAGCTCTGTGCCTCAGTTTCCCCTCTCAGAGACAGCTCATGGAGGGCAACCAGGCCGAGCGTGCCCTGTGTAGGCCTGAGAGCAGGTGTGGGTGAGATCTCATTAGCTCCTTCAGGCCAGCACCTGCATAGCCAATAAGTAATTATTTTTTTTTGTGCTATCACAGCCCTGGCCAGCAGCTGAGGAAGAGGTCAGAGAGCTTAGCAGAGGGGGCATAGGACTCATAGAAAGTTCTCAGACTCAGAACAAGTTCTCTTACAGGCTTGTTTTGAAACCTTAATCACATTATTTTTCTGTTCTGTGCTTTAATTTCTCCCTTTTCACAAATGGTGATATGACACCAGCCACTCACATGAAACACTTTGAAAAAACGATGAAACATTAGATACAGGTCGTATTATTGCTGCATGCTTTGACTGACACATACTCCAAAGAATATAGTCTATTAAAGGAGGGGTAGGGGCAAAAGGGGCTTTGGGGCCAGCAAGTCAGTATCGTTAGCAAGAACCACAGGCACGGAGCAGAATACAACTGTTTTAGACTCCTACTTCAGCACAAGGAACAGGGATCACTTAGCAAAGCAAAAAGCATCTATTAACAGAGACACAACACGCACTTGATCATTGCCTGGTGCGAACACAAACATCATTCACACTAACAATAGGTAGCACAACTGGACTCCAAAACACAGCAAGCGATTTCAAGTGCATAACCCACTGGTTACACACAGCACAGGGCATGGACAAATCCTGCACCATCACTGGGTACCCTAAGGACAAACTAATTATGCCTCCTCTGAGGCATAAGACCACCTCAGAAAGCTTAAGCCAACTTTCTTTCTGCACACCAAAATAAGGGCAGCATGCAAATTCCTTCCAGCTTTCCTTACCTCCTTTCTCCTCCACAGCTGTGGTTCTTTTTCCTCAAGGAAGCAAGGGAGAAGGCAGCACTCAACGCCCCTCACAAGCACAGAGAGCTCAAAGCAGCAGAGAAATCCAGGAGAAGCACACCATGTACATCAGTAGGCTTCATCGCCACAGAGCTCCAGCAAAACCAAATTCAATCCATGCTTTTCATCACAAAAAAAACCACAACAAAAATAACCCAACTACCTGTACACCTTCCTCTCCAACCCCTGCCCTCTCGGCAGCAATCAACAGCTTAAGAGAGCCCTCCTGAGTGCTTAGGAATGCTAACAAGGCCCACCTGTGACCAAAGCCGCTGCTCCTAATTGCCCCTTACTGGTCAGCCTGTGTTGCTGGGGGGTTGGAGCTGAAATCCACCAAAAAGGATTCAGTGGAGCTTTTGAGGACTGATGAAAACACCAACTTAATTCCTAGCACCTCAAAAATGAGTGAGCTTTTACATGTTTCCTGTTTGTCCACAAAAACATGTGTTGCGAATTCATGTTTTCTTTCTTTTTCTCCTATTTTTCCCCTTTTGCAGGATACCAAGCATATTTTACTTTCGAGTTCTTGTTCAAGAATGTAATGAAGACTTGGAAATTATTTTTTCATGAAAATGTCCACTTAGGAAAAAGACAATTCTCTTTCAGGAAGAAATTGTTTCATTAAAAAAGAATAAAAAGGTAAAATGGTACTTTCTAATGAGAAGCTGCAGTCTCTTCTTAATTTATTGAGTAGCAACCCCAGCCACACAAACATAATTTCTTTGTTTCTCTCCCCAGTGTCCACACTTGCAGCAGGCAACATTCCTGACACTACTTTTGAGTTACCAGCAGTACTTTGGTTAGGCAAAGAAAAAAAAAGGCACATATTTCTGATTTACAGTCAGACTCTCAAGACTTAGCCCAGGTCAAAACTCAGCTCTGTCTTTCTGCCTTATTCAGCAAAGGGCACTGAACTGTGGTCCTGCCTATTGCGATTCCAGAGCTATGCCAAAGAGGAATTTGGCTTGGGGAATGTATTTAGCATGTTTCTATTCTCATGGTAGCTCCGCAGAAGGTAGCCACTATCAGGCAAAGTTTTTTTGTCTAGACAGAGGCTAGGAGACGGTAAGTAAACCATTCACCATCACATAACTAACAGAATTCCTACGACAAGCTCCTGCCGTTACAGCTAGGTCACGTTGCCTCCAGACTATAGGATTTGCAAATGGCAGGATACTTTCCTGTACCCCTTGGCCCCGGAAACAAATTGCAGTAGGAGCATTTATGGGAGAGATGAAAGATGGGAAGGGTCAGGTTAAATATCAGGAAGAGGCTAATGCATCAGATCTGGAGCTGCAATGGGTGACACGTCCCGAGGGGCAAGCGCTGGCTGCCCCTGCTTGTCTGCAGCTGTGAAATAGATTGGAGTGGAGCCCTAAAACAGCATCGCCGTGCACACCCTTGCAGTAATAGCCACAGAGGTGGCCTGTGATTGGCAACACAAGGGAGGTAAAGCTGAATGTTAATAAGCAGGACCTGGAAACAATCTCTGTCTGCAGCATACAGATCTAGTTCATTACTTCCTTAGCTTAAATTAAAGTCCTTACTTAATGTGCTTGGGCACAAAGCCATTTTACCAGAGTTCTGTCACTAGCATTGTATTTATAACCATGATATCAATATGCTCCACCCGAGACTGAAATCCCTTTCTATTTTGAGCCGTGCAAGAAGAGAAGGACAGAGTTCCTGCCCCAGAGAATTTACAATTTAAACAGGCTGCAAGAGAGGGAGAAAAGGACTCCGTGGAGTCCGGCAGTATGGAGGCATCGGAGTCAGGTGAACATGAGAATATGATCTGCTAACTGAATGCATGTTTGCTCCCTCAGTTGCTGGCCAAAAAAGTGTTTTCGTGAATTTGCAAGTCCAGAACATCGTTCAGAGCCATGGCCCTAAAGCACGAAAGTCAGGGGCGGCTGTATGCTCTTAATCAGCCATTTCCTTACCCCTTTGGTTTGTCAGCGTAGAGCTGGCAGCACAATAGCCCTTGCCATGTGCTGCTCTGTCAGCTTCAGAAATGCTGATCTCCCTCACTAGCGACTGAAGTTCTCCCAGCACCTCATTACCAGCTCTCCCAGTTGCCTGCCCCCCATCAAAGGGGTTTCCTGAGGCTTTGACAACAATCTCCCTGCTTCCAAGGCAAAGCTGTTGCAAGCTTTTTTTGTATGAAATGATTTAAGGGAGCTGAAATAGGATTTACCCATAGATGGAAGAAGCTCCAATTTTGCATCCTACCATGTACAGTGGAAGACGATCCCTACAGCCGATGGGGAAGCGGAGGCCTGCACAAGTCAGCACTTTCAGCCTAAAGAAGGGGCTCTCAGAAGATGCTGCCCCAGGATGGTGATGCAGACACAGGCTCTACCAACGCTTCAGCAAGAGGTTAAGCTGCAGTGTGTGTAAATGCACGGGAGCTCTAATCCTGCTTGCAAAGGTGGAAGTGCTGCTACTGGTGTGAAGCTATGGAGGTTCGTGCTTTGGTGTGGACTGATCGGACAATTATTTATCTTGAGTGAGATGGAAGTACGTGCTGCTGCACCACCTCGGAGCCTGAGCTGGCTGGATAGGCCCTCCTCCACCTCACACACAGACATGGCAATCCCTCCTTCGATTGCAAGACAATCAAGACAGAGGCTTACAAAGCTGCTTAAGTGCCCAGACCCAAACTAGACTTCAGGGTGCTTGCAAAACAGTACCAAGCATGAATGCGTGCAGACCTGTCCGCCCTGTGACAGATTTTCATCATAGCTATTCATCTTTGAGCACGAATTTTAAAGGAAATATTTCCTTTAAAATATGCCCTTATTTCCCAGCACTGAAAATGCCTTTAGGCGTCACATCCAGAGCGATTTCCCTCGCTGGAAGATTTCGCATCTAATGTGCCCCTTATAACAGTCACTCTGGTGCACTGGCTATGGGAGCAGAGAGCAAACGTGCACAAGCATGTGTGCATGATGGAGTCTGTGTGCAAGCACAAGCAGATCTGAACGCGTTCATACCCCAAATAGCATGGCAACAGGAAACTATGCCCTTCACACTGTGTATTAATGGTCATTCCACACAGCATGTTGCTATGCAAAACCCAGGAGGGCTGCACACTGCATCTGTCTAACTCCTAGTGAGCATTGCTTCAGGCAGCTGTTCAAGGGAGATAATTAAAGATGGTCTCCAAATCCATAAATCAAAGAGAGAAAGACCTTGAAATGGGGGACAAAAGGAAGAAAAAAGGACTTAAAAATATGCCCTGTGCTGTATAATACTCAGATAGGTTCTTTCCAGGCACAATTGTGTTTCAGAACCAGCATGCGGAGACTCTGCAAGTTACTTGGGAATCCAGGTGGGGGAGGCATTTAATCTCTGGGTGTTTGTGTGGCTTGGAGTGCTTTGCTCTGCTGTTAAATCATAGCCCTTCTTTCCTGCATGGCCTGCCAGGGAAAAAGCAGACGATGGTAGTTCCCGAAGGAAAAGCTGTCGAGCTGAGGGGACGTGACTGGCTATGAAAAAATACCAAGGGAGAGTAGCAGGGAGATTTTTCTCCACAGTCCAGATACGCAAAGAGAAAGCTTAACCAATAACAAAGCTCCATTAATGCCTCCCTTACGAGCACTAACGTTTTACCAGCATCAGTAAAGTCACAGAATAGCTGAGAGGGAGATACCCCATTTCGTAGCAAAGGAGAAACCGAGGCACGAGAGCGCGAAGGTCCGTATGTATGGAAACGTTTCCCAGCAAACACCACGAGTGGACGCTTACCTGCCATGAAGCAATATTCTGTTAGTTTATAAGTGGCATCTTTCTGGCTGCAGCACAGGCCTGGGACCTCTCTGCTGCTTTTCCGCCCCATGCACCAACTGCTTGGTGGATCAGACTGAGAAGCTGCATCAGGCAGCTGATATCCACAGCAAGGAGAGCCCCTGACTTTGCAGGAATCTCAGATTAAATGGAGGTGGCCTGGGCTCCAAACAGTCCTGGAATTAATCACTTTTAAAATGGGGAGGCGCAGAGGTTTCTTGCTTTGAGTACTCCAGATGGATGGGCGCTTTTGCAAGCTTAAGACCAAATCATCTCCCAAAGTTACACAGAGCTCCTCGGCAAGGATTTTCAGCCTGACTGTGAGTGTGGGAAAGGTCTGCGAAGCCCTCAGCACCAGTATCAGGCTCTGGGGAGCAGACGGTGAAAATGATTGACCCAGGAACATGCTCTGCCAGAAGGTTTGGAGAACACTGTCCTTGTCTGCTTCTAAGAATGATGCTCTTATATACCTTTTTTTTTTCCCAACCCAAACCTCTTAACCTACTCTCTCACATTGCAGAGCTGGGGAGCTTTTCGTTAACTATTTCCTACTCTGGTTTCCATGGAAAACAGAAAATCACATGCACCATCTCCCAAGGGATGACAAAAGTGCCTCTGGTCTAACAATCCTACTCTCCCTTAACAAATGAGTCCAGAAACAAAAATTATCAGGATGCAAAACAGGGATTTCAAGTCCATTTGCTCAAGTGACACAAAATCTCAGCCTTTTACAACAATATAGTGCTAAAAAATTTCCTAGGTGTTTAGATAGGTCCACGCTGAGGTATGCTTTCACAAAAAAAGGGCAAAAAGAAGCATTAAGACTGTATATTACTAGAATGCTTTGGGGAAGTATAATATATTGTTATTTAAAGCATTTAATCTTGCTTTTTTCCCTAGTGCGAGCCCTAGAATGACACACTTCCCTCTTTCCATTCTTTCCAAGGTTTGGGCCAGGTCCCTGCTGTGACATTAGTACCTGTCTTTTCTACTGTTTAATCTCGTTTCCCCCAGAGGCTTCTGCTGGCTCTCGTATCGTGTATGATCCACCAGAACGACACTTGAGAGCATCTGAAGTCCTACAAGTCAGGTGCTCAGTGCCTAAAGACGGGATGAGGTGGTTCAGAAGCAGGATGCCTGTTTTGCATTTTTAGCAGTCCTGTTTATTTGAAGACTGATTTTCAGCATCTTTGCATCTCAGCTTCCCCATCTATGAGAAACACGTGAACGCATCTAACTGCTTGCTCAAAGGTGACAGAGACGGGAAATTCAAACATAAGTGATGTTTGCAAACTAGCATGTGTTGCTTTTCTGTGTAGACATCCATACAAGGCTTCATAATTCTGCTTTAGGCTAAAATCAGCTCTCTTTTTAGTGGTTTCAGCTGAGCAACATTTGCCCCATGACATATAAAGTACAGAGGGTAGCAGAGGTTCAAGTTCCAAGGATGAGAATGAATACAGAAAAGACACCAAGTTCTGAGCAGCTGCGGGTTAGATGAGGCCATTTTAAAAATAAAAGATCCTGCTATGCTGTGCATCAGGCAGAATGGCGTGTGGGTCTTTTTTGGGGACAGATTCTGTGGAGTCTATCTGGAACTAAAGTAGAATTCTTAATGAAAGAGAAGTGCAGCACTCTAAATTTAGATGCACTATTAATGCTTTTAAAAGCATGTGCATCTATAGCCATGGAGTGTCTGAAATTTCATTCACAGTGTTTGCTCCCATCAGGCCAAATCTGAAACCCACCGAAGCCAGTGGCAAAAATCCCATTGATTTCAACAGCCCCAGTGCTCGGCTCACTTTTCCTGTCCCTCCCCATCTTTGGTTGCCCGCTCAGTAGATTGCTATGTGTGCCTACATCAGACAGTCTGCAGTTGTTGATACTTGTAATTCCATTTTATGCTTTAGCCTTTCTGGCAGCAAGGAAGAAAGGTTTGCATAGCAGCTGGTTGAGCGAGACAGCAAAATAAACAGCAGGCCAAATAGCTGAAATCCAAAGGAGATATCTATCTTTTCAATATCAGATCTGTTAGTCTAATACTCTCTTTGTGTTGCAAAACAGGCTTCTCTTATTGCACTCCGGCTACGTTTGCAGCAGATGTGCCATATATCATATCATAATACAGATAGGAACTGTGACTTGTCTGGTAA
Source organism: Theristicus caerulescens (assembly GCA_020745775.1). Lineage (NCBI taxonomy): Eukaryota > Metazoa > Chordata > Aves > Pelecaniformes > Threskiornithidae > Theristicus > Theristicus caerulescens. The sequence continues at coordinate 1,895,215 of CM036575.1, read as the reverse complement.
ATCGCTTTCTGCTTGTAACACGCTGGTCTCTGTGGGATGGGAATGTATGAGATCTGTGGATTGAAGGCAGTATTGCAATCTGTAGTATGATGGCTATACATGAGGGATGTTCATATCAAACCCATACTGCAATTCATTGTTTAGTCAAAAAAAACCCCCCTTGATTTATAAACATTTCACCTGAGAAGAACATTCACTCTAAAACCAAGCACGCAGACAAGCTTTCCGGTGCCAAAGGATGATCAAAGAGGATCATCTGGATGGATGCTAGGGACTCAAGAGCTGCAGCTCCTCCACAATAAAGCCCACCAAAATCAGACAGGAATAGAGCTCATGCTTTTTCATGGGATCATTAATAGCTGGTAACCCTTATTTATTCTCTATCCCAATTAAGTACATTATGTGATAAGCAGAGGTTAAAAACTGGTATTGGCTGTTCTGTATAGAATCAGGAGAGGTGCATTTCTTTCGGCGTTAAAGAACAAATTACAAACTCACCTGTACTGCCAAACTCTCTCCTTCCTCATAAGGTCAAGAAACTCAGACTGATGCGTTAATAAAACAAAACCCCAACTCCTGTCAATCACTGCTGGGCTTATCTGTTAGAGACACCTCTTTCTGCCAACAGCCTAGTTCTATTTTTACTGAGCAAATGCTTTCACACCTCAGCTTCCATGTGTGTGCCCACTTCATGCGTTGTTCACACCTAGTTTACTCTTAGCACCTCTCAAGGACCTTGCAGATAGGCGTGAAAGGATTCCTCCTCTGGACAGCCATGTGCTCTGATAGGAAGGGGGGAAACAAATAGGAACCAGAGTTGCTGTCAGCACTTATGGCTATCGAAGGGGGACAGGAGAGGCAAGGGAGTGTATCTTCACTCCTTCACAATTGCTGTCTACTTTCTCCCTTCTCTTTTTGTAAACAGTTTGGAGGTAAAGCCATTTAAGAACATCCTCTCACCAAGGGCCTGTATCTTTTGGGCTTATTTCATCCAAGCTGTAACTTTCCTGCAATTCTCCACGTGCAACAACAGCGGGAGCACAACCTTCCAGCAAGGGGTCAATGTGTCCACTGGTATGTGACCAACCATCTGAGGAACCAACTTTAAGGCTCACAGTCCCCAACCAGTAATTTAAGTACTGAACCAACTTTCCTGCATTGCCAGATGTGCTAAAGATTCCCTGCGTAATCACCAGCAGCACAGAGGGCCAGGCTGTGTCAGCTCATCCTAGAGCCTTTAGGATTGCCATGAAAGACATAACATCACTCCCATCCTTCACCAGTTGCTACGACTTCAGTTCGAAGTGTGGCTACTAAACCAAGTGTAATCTTGGAAATATTCCCAAAGCATCCGTCTCAGTGACAATTAGGTAAGAAATATGAATCCCTTTGATACCAGTTTAGTGTTTTTCCAGTAACTTCCTACTTCACCTTTGGAACGTGCACTATTTAAAGAAAGAGGACCACAAATTTAATTGAGACGGAAATAAATGTATATGCCAAATATAATTTGACTTTAAAGAATGATCCTAGTATTTGAAACCTATCAGTTTTCCCCTTCCACCTCAGTTATTAATAGCATAGGTGCAAAAGAAATCAGACACTTTTCCTGGGATGAACCAAGCTAATGGAGGGTTGGCCAACCTGCACCCTGTATGTTGGGCTCTCGAAGGGTGTCTGGATGCCTGCATATCAGAACATCGTGTACAAATGCTTTGCTGAATCCAGCCTGGCTGCGATTTACCACCGCTAAGAATAAACGCTTCCTAAAAATAAACCTGTACTTTCCTGGCTTTCTTCCTTTCTTTGTTTTCTTTCTCTCTTTCTCGCTTTCCTTCTACCTACCTATCTAGCTATCTTCTTTTCTACGCTTTGTGTGGATCAAATATTCAAAAAGACCTCTCCTTTTCAACACTGTCAGGCTAGGGGCCTCCCAGCATGCAAGATTACCTACAGTAAAGTGAAGCTCACTTACTAAAATTACTGATACAAGAATAAAACATTTTTGAGCCAGGCCTCTGTTTTACAATCATTTTACAAAGACTATCATTTCGTCCTTGTAACAATCGGTACACTGTGTAAGAAAATCATCGAGTTGATTTGGATCAGGAAAAGGCTGCTTCTTTATGTCAGAATTACAACAGGATGAATTTAGAACCTATTTTCAACTGAAAAAAAAATAAAAAACCCAACGGCTCAGAGACTACAAGATACTTGCAGGTAGATGATGGAGCATAAAGTTCAACATCATAAAGTGCTTTCCTTATTGTTACTTCAAGTCAGACATCTCTACATCCCTCTCTCTCCCTGAAAAGAATAGTAAGATTGGCGCAAAAGGCATGAGAAATTTCTAAGAGTATTGTTTCTTGAACTCCCGCTTCCCTTTCTTCCTAAGGGAAAGTTACAAGTCCAAGGGAAAGTTACCGATCCCCCCCATGTCAAAAATAAGGGTTGCTAGTTCTTTCCTCTACCATGGAGAGTGAGACCAAAATTTTAATTTGTGACTGACCCATCACTTTGGAAATCCAATTTTACATGCCTCAAGAGAATGTGATTTTCATAAGGCATCAGAGCAGTCTTTCCTAGTTCACTAGAGCATGAATCTCACTCATAATTATTGAGGCCATTTTGTATTCAGCTTCTACTCTCCCTCACGCAGAGCGACATCAGCTTAAGTGTTCTCATCTCATTTTTTCTTTTCCCACAATTCAGCCCTTTCCCATTAGCAGTGATGGGGGGGAACCCTCTCTGAAATGTATTATTTCATTGAATGTTTCCAACCAGGCTACGTTTTTCATGGTCTTTATTTGGATCAATCATGTTAAAAGCTGATGTTGCATTATTTAATCTTTGACAGGCATAGAATTAAGATGTAGGTTTATTCACTTACAGAAAATGTCAGACTAGAATTAGATGATCACTTTAGGGATTGAACCTAACTACTAAGATAGATGCTGTTTCAAGCAGAAAATGTTAACACTCTTGCCATATTTTTTCCCTGGGTTCTAGTGCCAGGAGAATGGGATTTATTAGAACCTGGAGTAAGTTTGTGGAAAAATCATACTGTTCTTCAGTGCAAACAACCTATAACCGAATATTCAGTACCAATCTGTACTATACCACGTTTGGTACTAACATAATAGAAAGCACCCTAGATAGGTATACTTGCACAGGAATTTTAAGGACTTATGCCTGAGGGCAAGTCAGACTGTCTGCTGCAGACTACTGCCTTGTCTGGCTTCAGACAGTTCTATAAAGCTATGCTGATTTACAATAGCTGGGACATTTCCTCCTGCAACTTCAGTTTTCCACATACATAGCACAGTGCTCTTCAAGTTTAGTTACAAAAAGGACAGAATTCAACACCAATTATGCCAAGGAGATTGTTATTTCATGGGAGAGCCCAGGACATCAACAAAACTTTCCTGCTCTTGACACACTCACCCGGGTCAGGGAGTCCACTGCAAGTATTAGGCCGTATCCTCAAATACTGTTTAAACATCTCAGTAGTGAAAAAAGCAACTACCTAGCTCACAGCCCTATAGCGTGCTCAGTTTCCACTTTACTGGATGAAATACCCAGCCACTGAAATTTTCATTACCTTATGCGTTGCTTACCAGATCGTTAACCTCTCCAAGAAGCACAACACCCCTCAGAGCGTGGGAGCTGTGATGGGAAATGACAACAGCTCTCTAGGGGTCCCATCGCCTCCTTTTTAACTGGGCCTGAGCCACCTGGCCAGCCGCCGCTTCCCTGTTCTCCTGAAGATGCATTTTATAAGGGCCAATGTGCTCTGGTAACGAGTGGGTTAATACACACAGCTATATAAATTTTTCTCCTCTGTAGCTGAGTTACCCTACAATCAAAGCAACAGCCTGTTTTTCAGCATGGATCTTATCTTCCTACTCAAGAGGTCACAGATTGCCAGCCTTGTTTTAATGAGCTGTGTCCTGTGATTTTCACAGTCACTTCGAGTCTAATAAGGGAACCCACAGGGGTAGTGTTTTCAATTTGCTCCTCTTTCCTGGAGAGTTTGTACCATACATCACACGTAGCAGTTCACAGCTGGTGAAAAAGAAAAGAATTAGCTTGTATTCCCTATACAGGGATTTTATAATTCAATATTTATTAAGATTGGGGTCCTCTCATTTGAAAGGCCAAACAGTTTGTTTTACTATGTGTGGGATATCTTACGTTAATGTAGTGAACAACTGCTTCCAAGAACTAATTTAGTGACGGCGTTGAAAAGCCCTGTGCACTATAGAAATATTATGAACTAAGCATCCTTAATACTTTGTCTAACCAAGCCTTGTGAATACAAATTAAACATAATTGGAATCCCTGTTCCCACCATCAGAACTACAGGCGACTTTACAACTGAAACGACACCTAAACGTCAAATTTCAATTTCAAATTCACGCTATAAAAGCACAGCCTGATGGTTTTCCGCCTTTCTAAGGAAGGCTTACGAAAAATGAGAAAATCTAAGCTTTACTTAAACATGTACGAATGAACGCAGCTATCAGCTGAAGATCATTGCAAAGCAGTATAATAATGAGATTCATTAATTCTTCCAGACATCTGATATTCCCTTGTACGCAGAGTTGCAAAATACTATTGCTCATTAAATAATACCGCTGTCCCATGAGAAATTCAGAGATCTGTTTTCAACTTTCCACCTAAAAGGAATATGAAATATTCCATTATTTTGGAATATAGAATGTATCGATCTTCATATTCATACAGCAAACTTTTTATTTGAGGTGCTTTCTCTTGGCATTTGGAGATTAAGTTGCTCTATTGAACAGAATTAAAGTATTTAATTTTGGTGAGATTTGGCATTAGCTTATGCTTCTCTACCGTCCATTAGTGTCAGAAATGAGCTATACATCTATTTCCAATATATGTTTGTATAAACATGCTTGTATACAGATTAATATAGACTATGAATTCAATGTAAGACACTTCGCAGTGAAACGTGCACAGTGAATCACCAAAAAGATGGAGAGAATTTTATCTTTTTGAGGCAAGGATTTGTTAATTAGCCAGTAAAGCACAGGAGACAACACATAATCTGAGTGAAAGAAGGCTTCTGTTAATTGGTAGGAACCTCCCAAAGAAAGAGGAGCTAATGAAAGTGTTTCTTCATCCGCCTCTCACAAATATTCCTAGCTGTTTTGGATGTCGTTGTGAATAGTCCCTTTACATGCTTTTCTGCTTAAAATAGTTTGAGTTAATGTGATTTTTCAGTTAAATGAGTAACAACAAGAGATTCCTCATCCAAGGGTGTGGCAAATACGTTAAGCACGGCTGAAGACTTCAACATGCGTCTCTCCGTCATACCCAAAAGCTAATGACGTGCTCCCACTTTTTGCACAAAATGGAAAGAGTGCCAGCCACCCAAGAAGTAGGAGGTGCAGAAGGGTTTTCCAGTGACCAGCGGATACCTTCTGGTGTGCTACAAGATACTGAGGAACGCACTTAGACCCTGCAGGTCAGCAATGAGGCTTATTTTCATGTACCCACTCTGTAACTCCCATCAGCTCGAGGAGACATTATTAACCTTAAACCCAGTTTCAACTTTCCACATCCTGCTGGAAAATCTCAAAATGTCAAGAAAGAAAATTCTCCCTTGTGCTTCTGGAATGACAGTTTCTATTGCCTAGAGAGCAGGAGATGAACACAGTGTAGAAAACAAAGAAAAACAGCTTTACCTACACTACAGTTAATAAAAATTAAATGTCAAGTAGGACAAGAAAAACTGATGTGGTAACATACAGAGGACAGGATCCATGAGAGATTCTGAGTAATGAAAAGGTCAGGGGAGCCTATAAATAAAGCCTGGAACAGACAAGATCTAGGGAGGGGGAAAGCTCATCAGAAGAGTACAGCCACTCAGGCAATTTAATGAATATGTTTTATGTAAATGGAACAATTACTATTCCAGGTACAGAAACTGTCCTTACTCTGAACACTACATGCAGGCCACGTCAACCATCAAAACAAGGCATAAGCTGATCACATTCCTTGTACGGACTGCACCGCGCAGGGACACAGCTCAGCTGCAGGGATGCAGAGCAACTCCCGCTTCTGTCAGGCTGCCCCATGGAAACGGTTGGTTCCCTTGGGGATTTGGTTTGTGGACCCCACCTCCTCCATGTAAAAGCATGCGGGTCTGCAGGTTTTGAAGGTCAGAAATGTATCATCCTAGAGTTTGCACAATCTGACATTCGGCTTCATTCTCCCCTGTTTAATTCTCCCCTCCAATTTGCCCCCCCCCATCTGGCCACAGTTTTTCCTGGACAAGCCTGGTTCCTATCCACATCAGTGACCACGCTAATCAGAGTGAAATCACAGGGAAGATGACCCAACCTTCTTTTAAGGGCTATACGATGCCCTGTGACAGCGTCCCACCTCACTGTTGATTGCATGAACCCAGAATAAGAAATAGCTCCAACCTCAATTAAATTACAGTCATAAAGCCCCGACTCAAAAAATCAACCAGCTTAAAATTCAGGACATGCTCGTGGGCCTTCCTGAACTGGAGCCTGAGCAGATCCGACAAACAAAGTGACATGTGTAAGCACTGACTCGCCCAGAATCGTACGGGGGGTCAGTGGAAGTCAGGGATAAAACGCAAGTTCTCTGAGTCACAGCCCATTGCCTTAGCCATCAATTACGCTGCCTTCTTCAATATTGTGTATAATGAAGCACAGCGCTTTGTTCTAGGCTAGCTGTTCATTTACACCAGGTAGGACCAGTTAGTCATTCAGTTCATTATTACGATTGCCTACTACGTGCATTACAGGACTAACTGCAGGACTCGGCCCCGCTGTGCTAGCCACTCTGCAGACACAACAGAGGCGGTCCCGCACCCCGCAGCTTGCAATCGCACTGCGAGAAGGCTGAAAGCAGATGGGTAGGAAAAAAAACCAGGCAGGGGAAGCACAGGGTAGCAAGACAGCTATGAGTCAATAAAACCTGACATTGGGAAATTAAATGGGAAAAAAATGTCTTTTCTCTGCTATTGAAAGGTGCTTGGAGAGTTGTTCCAACTGCCCCCCAGGATCTGGGGTCCTGGTCCTACTCCCTCTCCCTTGCCAAGTGCTGTTTCAGCCGTGCGGTCTGTCTCTTTGTTCAGCTTGGCAGCGAAGAGGAGCTTCGTTCTGGGAAGGACAAACCCCTCATGGCCTTCCTTCAAGGGTCCATCAGGCAATGACTCTCTCTGCCTGCACCTGGCATCTGTCTCTCCTCTTTCTATTCTGGGAGGAAGAGAAACAGCTGAGCTCTGCTACCGTATGCGAGGGAGGCAGATGGGGCGTGAATTCAGTAGTGATTGTACTGCTCATTTGTTTGGCATAAAAATGACGGACACATGATGGAACAACCCGGAACAAGCATGGGGGGGTGTGTGAATACTGAATAGCTTTTACCATCATTAATTTTCCTGTTACTGTGAGTTTTTCTTCTCATTCAGAGATAAATCTGCATAAACATGGAGGGTTAGAGTCGTCGTCCTGATTCTCGTCAGGTATTTTATCTGACAGGCTGTCCTATTTCTATGATTTCCTATAGTGCATTTCTTTCACTCTTGGGCAATGGGAATAGACGCTGCAGTTTCACTGCTTAGTTAGCGGCACACACAGATATGTATGCACTGCTGGGTATTTGGGTAGCAAAGGTAGAAAGGGGGAGGCACTTGCTTGATCTATGGGATAGAAACACGGATTCCTAGAATTTTTTATTAACCTTTGGCTTTATCTGCATTTAGGTTTGTGAGCTCTAGATCCATGCAGGATTTGAGGACCATGGTAAAATTAAAAAAAGAACCTATTTTAAGATCAGTTTTTTCTGACACGAACCCCAAAAGCCTTCACTGACCAGGACAATGAGTTCGGTGGCTTCTCAACCTAGCCCATAGCTGCTGTTTGTGCATACTACAAAAACACAATTTCATTCAGTCTGATGAAAAGCCCCTTAAGGGAAAATATATTGAAAGAGCGATGGGTCAAAAATATGATGCGTTTGCACTCAGAAAATGCAGGCTAGTGTTGCTGAATTTGCACATTGTAACTGCAAAAAGCATGAAATCCTTAAAATATTCCTGCAATGGTCTTATGCTGAATGAGGAGCTTTATGAATATTTCAATTACAAGATGAGGCTTGAAAGAATAGAGTTGTTTCAATTTTGAATCACCCTTCCTTAAATAACTTGCCCTATTTGGTGTTAAATTAGACTCAGTTAAATCCAACAGCCACTCCACATGTCCTGGCTAATGATGGGACCTCAGGAGCTAGAACCACCTCACTGTCCCTCCTGCTCTTGCTTTGAATAGAGCAACCATGGCTTCATTCAGGAGACACTGAGCTCTTGCCATCTTCTTTGGCAGCCAAAACCCTATTTAGATGGCTCAGCCAAGGCATTTCCCCTCCTCCTTGCCCACTGTTATTTACAGTATTTGAGTCCTAGTTTAAAGGCTCAGCTTTTTGCTGTGGAGTGCTACACCTGCCCCCTCTCTGTATCAGAAGCAGCAATAGTGGCTCGATATCAGACATGCACAAAGCCAGTCTTGCTCTTGCAGGGTTGAAGAGATACCTAGAGAGTAGGAAATAACACTGTGCTGCGCTGATCATCTCATTTCTACTTCCAAGCAAGGAAAGGTCACTGATTTTCTTCTCTATCCCTACTTAGAGGTAGGCTATGATTCGAATACTTTGTGAATAAAAGCACAGCTTTACAATCTTTTTACCATTTCGTGTCCTGGTTCTGATCTCACTAAACCAGCCAAAATACAGCATTAATTCTGAGGAGTTACTCCTGATTTTACTGGAGTTAATTAAAACTGGCTATTTTTTCACTCATTCAGCTCACCCCACTGAGTTAATTCTGTATTTGCTTACACCAGGTGACCTTCAGTGTGTGCTAAACCAGTGCCATCACTGAGGACATGCTAGAATTGTGTTCATATCAGCACGTGAAACACTGACTTCAGTGGGAATTTAGTTAGATTTCGTGCTTCTTAGGAAAGCAGTTGCATGTTTGTGCTACCTGGCTCTAGCTTAAGCAGCATGCCTGGACAGTCCTGTAAGGCAAATAACAAACTTCCTCCAGCAAATCTGCAGAATCAGGCTTCACATTTTAGCAGAAGTGATTTCACCAGCACCCGTTGTTCAACACAAGCCGCCTTCGTACGCGTTTTCTTATGCACAATACAGTCTGAAAATGCAACCCTCCCTCCATTCCCTGAAAGCACAACCGCTAGTAGTTAAGGGCTGAGTTTGGGTCTGCTAGGTGTTGGCAAAGCGGAGGGACCCCCTGGGCTCCACTGGAACGCCTCCCCATGTCCCTGAAAGAGAACGATCTCCCTAAATGAGATCAGAATTCAGACTTGAATCCTTCATATAATAAAATGCCAACAGCTAGATTCTCCTGCTTCTCCCACCCGTCTAAATGACTGCATCCCTGGAAATGAAGTCCTGACTAGCGGCGGTCAGAATATCAGAATCAGACTTTCAGTAGTTATCACTGTTTCACTAGCCTTGAAATGGAAACTGCTGCCACTTTTATGCATGGACTGAAAACTTGCCTAGTTTCACTGTAACTTAATTAAGTATCCTCTCCATCATCCACCAAACCGCTGCCTAGCACATTCTGGCAACGTGCCTCTCATATATTGCAGCAGATACGGCTGGCAATGCACGGAGCTTATCACGGGGTATTAATTACTTGAGCATAAATAACATTCCTTCTTATCTCAGCTTCATGATCCATGATTTCTGATGGAAACATATTCATAATAACAAGTGAGAGAAAACAATGAGGGGGGAAATTCAAGCCTAAAAAATGAGTGACAGGTCTTGAAATGAGTGAAAGTTAAAGCCAAGCAAATTAAAATGAAAAGCAAAGGTACGTTTAACAGTCATGTTGATTAACCCCTGGAACGAACTACCAAGGAACGTGCTGGATTTTTCAGCTCTAGATATCTTCAGATCAGTCTAAGAAACATACTTCAGTTAAAACAAATACTCTTAACAAGCATAAGGATGGAAACTCGTACAGGAGCAAAAAGAATACAAGGCATACGAGTCAGCTTGGCCACACACGAGCACTAGTCACATTGCACAAGAACAGAATGGTTAAAAAGCCAGGCCTAGGAAAGCAACTGAAACAATAAAATGACTTGGCTTGCCGGGCTCCCTCCCACTCCAATCCCCAAACCCTCAAACAAAATCAAGCAGAATGAGAAAGCCTTTACTGTAAGCAATTCGCCTTTCCTGCCTCCACTCACAGCTCATTAACTCTCCTGCATTACAAGGGTGGTTCCCAACTATCCTGTCACAAGGAGAAAAATAAAGAACAAGAAACATAGCTTTTGTTTGCTCAAAAACTCTCATTAATGACTGCAGGACAGAAACACACACCTGAAATTAAATTACTTTCATGGCTCTGCACTGCTGAGGGTTACCCGACATGTTTGTGTTGTGCAACGCAGGGTTTAGCTGTATGGTGTGGAAAATCATTTGAACACATAGGTTTGCCTGCTGGAAAGACGACGTGTACGGCTATGTCTGTATGACGGCACCTGGACTCAGGAGGAATAATACAGTCCTCAGGTGGTGTTTTAAAATGCAGGACTGAGGTATGCAGGTTTAGGGAGGTGTTTGTGAATAATTCTGTACGTTTTGTGTACACGCACAAGAGGGGCAGCTTCAGAGAGCTACCGTCACGTGTGTGGCAGGAGAGCCAGCTACTCATGTACCACCCCCTTACACAAGCGTACGCTATTGCGGATGGATGCTGTTGTGAGGTTTTCTTATCAGCGATACATTTATAAGGCAGATGTAATTATTCAATGTTTTGAATATGTATTTTTAGCTTGCTTACTGGGCCCATTATATAAATGTGAATGGTTGTTTGTGCATGAATAGTCTGTTTACAGGTTATAAATGTTTCTCGTCGAGTATTAGTTAATGTTTTTGAAAGTACAGAGGCTGATGAGTGTATAGTATATATTGGATATTTGTGTGGGTGGACATATCTATGTGAGCTATTTCAACTAACATAAGAGATGCAGACTTGTATTTAAATGTTCATTACAGCAAAGAGCAGGCCTACGATGCTTTTATTCCCATGGTTTACTGTCCTGCACACGCTTGCGGAACAGCAGGGAAACTGATATAATTTTCAGAGATGACAATTCTGGAAGAGGTTCTCTCCCTTACTTTCAGAAAATTTCAATACGCCCACTAAATGAGATCTCTCTGTGGGATACATTTCAGGAAAAGGAGAACACAGGACAGTCCTGGGGCCTGCCTGAATGCTTTGGAAAGGGTACAACTTGATTGCATTACCAAAACCCACAGAACCGATCGCTGTGCTACACAACTTGAAAATATGGTTCCCCACCTTGTCTATATCAAATGCAAAGTGCGTTCAGCTCTGGAGGATATCCTCCTCCAGATCTGCTCAGCTTATTAAAAAACACAGGAGGATGTTTCTCCTATTCTACAGAAGTCGGGGAAGGTCTTTTGCTGCTGCTCACGCTGGCGCTGTTTGAAGCATCGATTCAACGAGGTACTTAGGCATATTTGCAAATTTCAAACACAGAAATAGTCTGTGAAGCCAACAGAGTACAGAGCTGCTCAAGGGCTCTGCTCAAGAGGGGAGAAATACACTTCTTGTCTTACTTCCCATGCATTGCAACGGATTTGCACCCCGCTCCGCACCGTTCAGCAATTATTCTTCTAGCAGTACCTGATGTTCAACAACAACAGTTCCTAACAAGCAGGATATATGATTTGTCAGACCTGACAGTATTAGGAAAGAGCAGTTTTGTGTGATGAAATCTCGAGGGCAATAAGCAGATGAAATAACTTTTTGGGTATTTGAAGATGGCTAGCTTCTCTATGGAGGGTAAAAGCCATGAAGGAGAAGAAAGGTGCAGAGGCAATCTAGTGCCATTTTCCAAGCTCTCTATCTCTGGCATCACGTAAGGGACCCAGCAATCCCTCTCATATTGAACTGGACAAGTCAGCTCCTTGGGTAGAGCTTATCTAACATCTCTCTGAGGGGCTGGAATTGCCTCTGACTTGCCCAGATCAGTTACAGTTTTACTTGCCGTTACTACCCCCTACATTAGGAGTTCACTTCAGCTACAGAATAAAAAAATTCTGAAAAACAATTTTGTCACAATTATTTTGCAGAGGTAGAGTGAGAAGTGAGGGTCTCAGAAAAAGAACAAGCCTTTCTATGAAATCTCTCCTATTTTTCTCCCTGTTTTCTTCCCTCTGTTCCTCTGAGGTTCAGTATGGAAAAAGAGGAAGCTGAGCAGAAAAACTGAAATGAGACCTTTCTGAAAAATACTGCTCCCTCCAACTCTGCAAGATGTGTTCTAGAACCGACGAGCATTTCAAATAAAGTTACTTCACTTCTAAACTTACTGTATAACATAATGGTAATTCCTATGTCCTGGAGGCCAAGCTGACTGCTGGCTCGTAACATGCTATTAAGTACAAGAGAGTCACGTCATGTTCATTTTTCCACCCCCCTCACAAAGAAATACAAATTTCTCTTTTAGCTACGTTATAACATTAGGTCTCTAATTAAATGGTATCTCTGACCCCTATAGATAGTATTCTCCTCTTTGTTTACATCTCAATAAGACCATTGCTTTCTATTTCCCGTTTATCTTGTCTTTGTATTCATACCAAGAGGCAAAACCATATTTAAGATCCCTAGTGTGCAGCTCAGTCCATCCCTACTACAATGTATATTTATTTCATAGATATACATACAGTCCTTCCTATATGGAAAAGAACTCTTGTGTATTATATATTCTTCATTCCATTTTGATAAAGAAGTAATTCTGCAGGTATCTTATTTTTTCCCACCAAATTTTGGGGGGTAAGAGAAGAGATTTTCCCCAACAAAGCCTTTTTTTTTTCCTGTGTTGTTCAAATCTGTGGAAATTTTTCATCTCACAGACTAGTTTTCTTCACCCCTTTTCTGGATGTGACAATCCAGAAGGATGGTTCAATGCTTACCTCTTTGTAAAGACCAAAATTGTTAACTCAATTTGGTGCTTCACAGGAATAGCAATCTTAATTGAGCTGCAGGGCAAAGCATGCCTAAAGCGCTGGAAGTTCCTGGCAGGTTTGCATTAGACCTCCAGAGGTGCTCTTGCTTGCCATGGACAGAAGTGGGGAACTGATGCTGATTTTGGACACCAACGAACTTGATTGTGCTAGGCTTCAGTTATGTCAGTGCACGTTCCCATCAGCTATAGGAACATCAGAATCTAAACCTTTAATTATGTACGTTACAGAAGAGCAGAAAATTTTGCAAACTGTTACTTACCCAGTCTGCCTACTCCAGGGACTCTGCCTGAAATTCCAGAACATTTCAAACTCCCAGATAGCTACTTACTTTGTTTTAAATCATCAACCGGAAATGAAACTGGGACATCCAGGCCAGGAAAAAAACCTTCACTGGGGCAAGATCTAAACTTTCTCATGGACAGCCTATGAAATGTGCCAGAGGTTGCATGAAAAGAGTATACAAAGATAGCATTTCCATTTGAGAAGACAGTAAAAAAATATTGAATAAACACACTAATGGTTTGCAGGGAAAGCTGTCCTGTTAATATCAGACATTTTGCAGGAAATAAATCACGACGACTGTGATCCTGGAGGAAAACGCTAAAATCTATTTGTAAAACGCACGAAGGCACAACACTTCACTACATACCAGAGAGTTTTTTTCCTCTTCTTTTAATTTAGCAGTAGCAATGTCTACAATACATTGACTCACAAATTAAGTGAAGGTACGAAACCACATTCTTCATACTGAAATAGGACATTCTGGACTTTTACTTTTTAAATACGTTCTCAAGGGGGAAGAGTTCTGAACGTCCATTGAACATCTTTTGAAACAACCGGTGGTGGGAATTTCAATTTTAACAGTGATCATATTTAGTGAGCCTTGTCTATAGAGATCAAAATGCTTTGCAAAAACAAGTGCAAAGCTCAGAACCTCACTGTACAGATAAAAGGGGAGGGAAACTGAGGCACAGTGCTGCGCAGTGACTCGCCAGGATCAAGCAGCAGGCAGCAGAGATCTGGACATAAATCTCAGCTCTCTGGCTCCCAGTCAATTCCTGACTCGCCAGGCCACAGTCTCCCAGTAAGTGTATGTGGGTATCTACTGCCCAGCAGTTCGTGTGTTATACAGGCATATCTTCTTTCACCTCTCCTGCTGTCCCATTGGCTCCATTCAGTCCTGCGGGTTCCCTGCCTTCATCCTCCTCTTCTTCCTCCCCTTTTGCTGTCTCTGCTTCTCTGCCTCCGCTCAGGAGGGTGGCACTGGAGAGGTGGCTGAGGAGCTGGCCTTCCCGGCGAGACTCGGCCAGCTCTTTGGCACAGCACACAGGAGTGTTGGTCTCGTAAGTGCTATGGAAGCTGTTATAGTCGACTTCGTAAAAATCCTTCTCCAGGGTGAGGACAGGAGTGAAGCGATGTCCCCACAGCACCTCGGTGTCCATGTAGGAGCTGCGAGCCTGGCAAGTCATCCCTGGGTAGAAACAGAGGGATGTTAAATGCAAAGCTTCCTTACATGCTCACCCAACCACTTCTTTCATTTAAAAGCACTTTCATGTTATCTCCATACCTGATTGCTCTGGTGGGACACAGAAAAGGTCTTCGCTTAATAAGCCTCACAAAAGCCTCTATCATGAAAAAGCTGAGCACTCAAAGGAAAAGGGATGGTTTCATCGCCGCATCTTCAGACTGTTTCCTGAACCTCGTGCTTATGGGTTTGAAGTCTGGTACCACTAAGCAGCTCCTCTCTGTCCTCACATTGCTCTGTTGAGGTGTTGCTTGCGCGGCTGATACTAACAGCACTGCTGGTGAATCGTGCTAGAACGACATCCAACCCTGCCAACGCACCTCAAATCCTGACCCACGCAGCCCCTGAGCAGAATGAACCACTGCCCTGCGCTCCCCCCGCGTCTGACCCCAGCCCTCTTCATCTACAGCAGTATCGGCAACTCCCTCCCGCACTTCGGCTGAGACACCAAGTCGTATAGCCCAAAGGTGGAGAGGGCCACAACTCCTAGGGATTTGTATGGCAAGCCGCCTTTTAAATACCTCTGGAGGGTTCAGTCTGACTGTATTGGGTTGGCAGAACCGCAACCCACACCACCACACAGTCAAGCTCATAAGCATATTGAATTGCACGTATTAATGGATTTTGGATTGAATGAACAGTGGGCAGTATGAAACTGATTTTTGTCAAGCTGCTTCTCAGCCCCAAGGATCAGAGGTTATTTATTTACTTTGAAAAAGTTTAAAGAGCAGCTTTGCAGAGCAGGGATAAGCGTTCAGCATTGGCATAACTGTGAAGAAATTCTCTTGGAATCACCTGCCAATGTCAAGGCTGAGTTCTCTTCCAAATATTTGTCTTTTGTTTGCTCTAATTATGTTATGATTTTGGAATTAATTCTGGTGAAATTTGGAAAACCTGACCTCACAAAGTCCTCCCACTGTTCTCTTTTGGAGGGTGAGAGATAGGTCTGACTGGAAGACATTCAAACATGCACTTGATCCAGTTCCTGGCCAATACTTCCAAGTCTAACTCCTGCAGCCCAAAATACACAGACAGAAATCTAAAGGAATGCACAGGGGGAAAAATACCAGCGTCAGATGCTTCAGGGAAGAGCATATCATGTATTCTCAGCACGTGAGCTCAGCTAAGTGACTGAAATCTCAGAGTAATCAGAAAATTCCTTTCCTTAAAAAAAAAAAGGCACCTTTGTGAAAAGATGAATATTTTGTTCTCATAATTGCTACAGTCCATTAAAAGACACCCCCACAAGCCAGTTCCCCGGAAAGCTTTACTTGTCTCTTACCACTTTCCTTAGCTTAAAGCTATCAGGCCAGGAGTATATGGTTGCTTCTGGTTCTTGAAAGGGGGAAAAGAGGGACAGTGACACATGCAACACTTAGAGAGATTTCCAGTTCTGTTTTGCAGACTGAAAAGCCAATTCTTCCCCCCAAGAAGATCTGCAGGAGTATTTGCTTCTGGGCAGGAACAAGCAGAATTAGTCACAGCGTTCTGGCGTGCCTGCATCCCGGACCAGAAGGAACCAGGAAATGCAGAGGCTGCTATGAAAATTACCCGAAGTGTTTTTGCCGTAAG